>JAAALK010000286.1:49711286-51105869 GCA_019279435.1 Zizania palustris | reverse complement strand
TAGTCAAGAGTTTGCAGATGTTTTCCCCGAAGATCTGCCCGGAATGCCTCCCAAGCGGGACATCGAATTCAGGATCGAGCTTGTCCCGGGGACCACTCCAATCTCCAAGCGCCCATACCGAATGGCCGCCAATGAACTAGCCGAAGTCAAGAGCAACATCGAAGACCTAGAGCAGAAAGGTTACATCCGACCGAGTACCTCACCTTGGGGTGCACCGGTCATTTTTGCCATGAAGAAGGACAAGACCAAGAGGATGTGCGTGGACTATAGAGCCTTGAACGACGTAACCATCAAGAACAAATACCCATTGCCTCGGATCGACGACCTGTTCGATCAGCTAAAAGGATCCTCGGTGTTTTCCAAGATTGACCTCAGGTCAGGTTATCACCAGTTGAGGATCAGGGAGGAAGATATACCCAAGACTGCCTTCACCTCCCGCTATGGACTCTACGAGTATACTGTGATGTCGTTCGGACTCACGAATGCCCCGGCCTTTTTCATGAACATGATGAACAACGTATTCATGGAGTTCTTGGATAAGTTCATCGTGGTATTCATCGACGATATCCTCGTTTACTCCAAGACCAAGGAAGAACACGAGACTCACCTCCGTCTGACCCTCGGAAAGCTAAGGGAGCAGCAACTGTACGCCAAATACAGCAAGTGCGAATTTTGGTCGTCTGAGGTGAAGTTCCTCGGTCATGTTATATCTGCCGGAGGAATAGCAGTGGACCCAACCACCGTTGAAGCGGTAACCAACTGGCTGCAGCCCACGACCGTGACCGAGATCCGGAGTTTCCTCGGATTGGCCAGATACTACCGCCGGTTCATCGAGAATTTTTCCAAGATCGCCAAGCCTATGACCAGACTTCTGCAGAAAGAGGTGAAGTTTGACTGGACCCCCGACTGCGAAGAGAGCTTCCAGACTCTCAAGAAGAAGCTTGTGTCAGCTCCCATTCTGACTCTGCCAGACATCCGGAAAGACTTCCACGTCTACTGTGATGCCTCTCGTCAAGGATTGGGATGCGTCTTAATGCAAGAAGGGAAAGTGATATCCTACGCCTCCCGGCAGTTGAGACCACATGAGCTGAACTACCCAACCCACGACCTGGAACTAGCAGCCGTGGTTCATGCCTTGAAGATATGGAGACATTACCTTGTGGGAAATCGGTGTGAGGTCTTCACCGACCACAAGAGCCTCAAGTATATATTCACCCAACCAGATCTGAACCTCAGGCAAAGGAGATGGTTGGAACTGATCAAGGATTACGACTTGGGCATCCATTATCATCCGGGCAAAGCGAACGTGGTGGCAGACGCCCTTAGCCGAAAAGGGTACTGCAATGCCATCGTGATTCAAGACCAGGCTCCTCTACTCTATAAAGAGATGGAAAGGCTAAACCTAGGGATCACCACTCGAGAGTACCTCGCTGCCTTGGAGTCTCGGCCTGTCTTAATAGACCAGATCCGAGAGAAGCAGAAGGAAGACCCGGACATCCTGGAGATCCAGCAAAACATGAGGAAGGGTAAAGCCCCCGGATTCTCCGAGGATGAACATGGTACCATTTGGTTCGGAAACCGAGTATGCGTACCCAACCTACCTGAGTTGAAGACTCTCATCCTTCAAGAAGCCCACGATACTCTATACTCCATCCATCCCGGGAGTACAAAGATGTACCAAGACCTGAAGGAGAAATATTGGTGGGTCAGCATGAAGAGAGAAATAGCTGAGTATGTGGCCAAGTGCGACACATGCCGACGAGTCAAGGCAGAGCATCAGAGACCTGCCGGACTTCTTCAACCCCTCAAAGTCCCTGAATGGAAGTGGGAAGAGATAGGAATGGACTTCATCACAGGACTACCCCGGACCCAAGCTGGTCATGATTCTATCTGGGTGATCGTTGATCGACTCACCAAGGTAGCTCACTTCGTCCCGGTCAAGACAACTTACACCGTCGCCAAGTTGGCTGAGTTGTATATGACCCGGATCGTGTGCCTCCACGGAGTTCCTAGGAAGATTGTATCTGACCGCGGGAGTCAGTTTACCTCCAAGTTTTGGAAGAACCTTCAAGAGGAACTCGGCACCCGGCTGAACTTTAGCACCGCCTATCATCCACAGACCGACGGTCAAACCGAAAGGGTCAACCAGATATTGGAGGATATGCTTAGAGCTTGTGCTCTAGACTTTGGCGGAATGTGGGACAAGAACTTGCCTTATGCAGAGTTCTCCTACAACAACAGCTATCAAGCCAGCCTGCAAATGTCCCCGTTCGAAGCACTCTATGGGCGTAAGTGCAGAACGCCGTTGCTCTGGGATCAAACTGGAGAATCACAACTGTTTGGGACTGACCTATTGAGAGAAGCTGAAGAGAAGGTTAAAATCATAAGAGACCGATTGAAGGCCGCCCAATCCAGGCAAAAGAGCTATGCCGACAACCGTCGAAGAGATCTAGCCTTTGAGGAGGGCGATTATGTCTACCTCCGAGTCACTCCCCTCCGTGGCACTCAAAGGTTCAACATGAAAGGCAAACTAGCACCCCGCTACGTCGGACCTTTCCAGATCCTCCGTCGACAAGGAGAAGTGGCATATCAACTTGAACTGCCTCCATCCCTGGCAGGAGTTCATGATGTGTTCCATGTCTCTCAGCTGAAGAAGTGCCTCCGTGTACCCACCGAGCAAGCCGACCTTCAGCAACTCAATGTCCAAGAAGACTTGACCTACATAGAGAGACCCGTCAAGATCTTGGAAACCAAGGAGAGAGTAACCAGAAGTCGCGTCGTCCGCTTCTGCAAAGTCCAATGGAATAACCATCCCGCAGAAGAAGCCACTTGGGAAAAAGAAGACGAGCTGAAAGCCCAATACCCCGAGCTATTCGAGTAAACGTTCCAATCTCGAGGACGAGATTCTTGTAAGGGGGATAGGTTTGTGACACCCCAAATTTTCAAACCAATAAAAATATTATTAAATTCAATTTCTGGGAATTATTATTTCAGAAAATACTTTTAAATCCCTTTTATACCCTTTTGAACTACAACATAGAGTAGATGACCAAATTAGGAGGTGAAACTTTTTGTATATGATCCTAAGACCAAAATATAATTTTGAGAATTTTTATAAATTTTTACCAGCCTTGGAAGTAGCCCTAACCTTTTAATCTATTTTCTGGAATTATTTTTATTCAGAAAAGTATTAGAACAGTAATGGGCTCCTCTCCCTCCCTTTCTCTCTCTCCCGGCCGGCCCAGCCCGTTACCGCGCTCGCCTTAGACTGACACATGGACCCCACCTGTCGGCGCCGAAACCTTTCCCCTCGCGCGCGAACCCGACACCTCGGCCCCACCCGTCAGTCGCCACCCTCGCCCGCTCGCGCTCACTGGCCAGTGGCCCTCGCCTATCAGCTTCGCCTTCAACCTCCCGCCGTCGCCCCCAAATCGCGCCGGCCGACGACCTCGCCCTCGGATCCGCCTCGCCGGCCCGTCCCGCATTAATTCGTCGCCATTACTCGGTCCCCCGCGTCGCATCGACCGTTTCCCCCCGTTAAACAGCGCCTTTACGCCACGGGATCGCCGCTCCGCGTGCATGGCCGAGCCATCGCCGGCGAGTAAAGGCCCTCGGCCGGTTTCCTTGCATGCGAGCCCTCTCCGGTGTCCTATTTAAACCCCCAGGCCACCCGCATTTCACCCCCACGCCTACACGTCGCGAGAACGCACAGAACGCCCTCACTCCAAGCTTTAGCGCATTCCCTCTGGTTCGCCTCCGGCCACCGCTCGCCGTCGCCTCGGACCGTCCCCGTCCGTGCCTCCGCCACCATCGTGATCGCCAGGACCTCACCGACCTCGGCCACCACTTCGTCGACGACGAACCTCGCCGGATCGCCGTCCCCGCCTCGGAACCGAGAACCTTCGCCGCCACCGCTCGTCGCCGGCCTCACTCCGTCGACCCCGGACCACCGCAACGGTACCCTTTTGTTCCCCTCGGTACCCCCTTTCCGTTTTTAGCCCTAGCTAGACTAGATAGCCCTCGACCTCGCCGGAATCGCTCGCCGTCGTACCACCGGAGTCGGGGAAGAAGGGGTACTTTACCCCCCGACACGCACTGTGCCGGATTCAATCCTGGCCGTGCGATCCAGATCCAACGCTTAGATTAAATCATCTGTTCGGTTTAATCCTGGCCGTCGGATCTGAGTGAAGCGGTACGGTGCGATCCCGTGCGTCCGTTTGTTTTAAAACTCCGCGTTTAATCCCGTGCGTCCACGTGGTACCGGTTCGAACGTTTTAATCCTAGCCGTCCATCGCGACTTACGCGTCCCGCCTCGCCCTCGCGCGTCGGATCTGGATCCGACGGTCCAGATCGACCCGGCGCACGCGCACAGTGCGCGGGTTCACCGTGGGCCTGGCTCACCGTGGACCCGAGAGGTTTAAAATTTGAAAATAAATTCCAGAAATGCTTTTAAACTTGTAAAATTCATATCTAATGCATTTGAACTCTAAAAATTACCATTCCAATTTTAGAAAATTCATAAAATTATTCTCTACAGGTTTATGCAATAAAAACAGTAGGTTTATTTTGACATTTTCATGTTTATTCAAATAAGTGTTCAAATGCCCTTAGTATTAAAGTGCAAATTTAAATATTTAAACTCCAGAAAATTTATATAATTGTTCCTTTCTGTTTAAACACTAGAACCACTGAGTTTTCTCTGAATCATTTATATTAAATTGATTAGAAAACTTAATGTAGTATTATACACACTTAAAAACCCTTTCTTAAAAAAACAATAATTCATTTAGATTCATTTTAAATCAATGGAGAAATAAATTTCAGAACTTTAACCATTGAATTTATTTTTATTTATAATCAAACCAACTTTAACTTATGTGTTTATAATGTAATGTTATGCTGTTTGATTGGATGTTGTGTTCTTTTTATTTTACTTTATATTAAAAAGACTACGACGTCGCCGAGGAGCCGGAGTACTTCCCCGAAGTCCCTCCCTCTCCCTTTGCTGAACAAGGCAAGTCACCAAACAATTCTTTTGAGCATATTGAACCCATGTCTGAATTGACTATCGCTAAAACACATAGGTTATGTATATGCATTAGTCAAATGAACCCTTACATTATATTTATTTAGGATCCCCCGACCTTGATGTGCAACCCAAGCCATGCTATCTCGCCTAACCCCCTTGTCACCATATGATCAATGATATTAGCTAGTGTCCAATGTATTGGCACGGCCGCTATAGGATAAAAAAATGAGTCGTAGCAAAATGATTCTATTATATGATCCCCGTTACTTCTTATCCTTGGAAATTCTGTTGGTGATGAGTCATGGTTGTGAGTGTATGCATGGTGGGTTCCGGGTGCAAGCTAGGGCATTGGTCAGTCGCACCCGGGGCACTATAAGGACCGGTCTGAGGGATCCGTTGCAATACACTTACGTACTAACCACAAGTCTAGTGGGTAAGTCCTAACTAAGGTATGAGTTGTTCCAAACCGAGGCCACCATTTGGAGATGGGTCAAGTTGCACCTGCGGGTGACTTGTACCAACGTGGCGTAAAAGGGGGTGCGACGTTAGCCGGGATGCGGCCCGGCGCGCCGGCGAAACCTAGAGCGGGTGGTTATCGCTTGGAACATCTCATATTGAGGTTTTGGCACGAGTTCCCGTGAAATGGGTCATCTCGTTGAGATGAGTGCGTGCCTTGTGGGTACATTAGTACATCTCTGATCAGAGTCTTAAATCTTTTCGAAAAGCCGAGCCCACGGTCAAGGGCGGGTTGCGTGACATCCCCCAGTTAGTTTACTTTGAATATGTATGTGCATGATGGATTGACATGTAAGGACCGTGGTGCGAGGAGGTAAAACGTACTCCTCGAGTTAGTTGATGTTGATGATGCTCATGTTTACTTTCCGCATGATTAAAATGTGATTACACTAAAAGCCATAACTGCAACTGCTTTATTCCGCAATGTTAGCCATTATCCTTCCTTGTTTATTATCCTGCATTATTATTTGCATTTGCGGTGGCTTGTTGAGTACTTTTTGTACTCATACCCGTTGGACCCCACAGAGGATGCTTATCTTGAAGACGGTCTGGAGTAGCGACCCAGTCGAGAAGAAAGATCCTGAAGAAGACGTTCGTCATGCCGCTGTTTAATTATCTTATTACCGCTTTTATTAAAACAATGTTGTAATAAATATGGTCTGCGTACCATGGATTTTATCGTATGTACGTTGTCGCATGATGAACCTCTTGTATTATTGTTTTTCTATGGAAATTCAATAATGTCTCGATTTTGTTAAATCGGGGCGCTACAGGTTATGACTGCGGAGGCTTGTTCCGTTTATCGTTGCATGATGTGTGTAATAATGATGTGAACAATATCATTTCGAATGAGTCGAATATTTGGCATTCACGACTATGTCATGTTAACTTTGGTTTTCTATCGTGGTTAGCAAAATTAAATTTAATCCCAAAATTTGATTTAGTCAAAACTTCTAAGTGTCATGTGTGTGTGCAATCTAAGCAACCTCGCAAGCCTCACAAGGCTGCGGGGGCGAGGAACTTGGCACCGCTGGATTTAATTCATTCTGATTTATGTGAGATGAACGGAATATTGACTAAAGGTGGCAAGCGTTATTTTATCACATTTATAGATGACTCCACTAGATTTTGTTATGTGTATTTGTTAAAATCAAAAGATGAAGCGTTGTATTATTTTAAAACTTATAAAGCTGAAGTTGAGAACCAACTTGAGAGGAAAATTAAACGGTTACGGTCTGATCGCGGTGGAGAGTATTTTCAAAGAGATTTTTCTGATTTTTGTGCGGAACACGGGATTATTCATGAGAGGACACCGCCATATTCCCCACAATCCAATGGGATTGCCGAAAGAAAAAACCGTACTCTAACTGATTTGGTTAATGCCATGTTAGAGACTTCGGGTCTATCTAAGGAATGGTGGGGTGAGGCGATTTTGACTGCATGTCATGTCCTGAATAAAGTTCCCACAAAAGACAAAGAAATTACACCATTCGAGGAATGGGAAAAGAAAAAGTTAAATCTCTCATATTTGCGTACTTGGGGTTGTTTGGCCAAAGTGAATGTGCCAATTAACAAAAAGCGCAAATTAGGACCTAAAACTGTTGATTGTATTTTCCTTGGTTATGCTTTCCATAGCATTGGATATAGGTTTTTAATCATAAATTCTGGGGTACCAGACATGCTAGTTGGCACAATCATGGAATCCAGAGACGCTACATTTTTTGAGAGTGATTTCCCTATGAAAATTACACATGACACATCTAGCACTGAACTTGAAATACCCCATGAGCATTTTATTCCGATAGAACACATTGAGGAACCTCATATGAATAATTATGACGAGGATGACAGTATAACAACTCGAAAGAGTAAGAGACAAAGGATTGCAAAATCTTTTGGTGATGATTATATTGTGTACCTTGTGGATGACACACCAAGAACTATTGAAGAGGCATATTCTTCTCCTGATGCTGACTTGTGGAAGGAAGCAATAAGGAGTGAGATGGATTCTATTATGTCTAATAGTACTTGGGAAGTCGTTAAACGTCCTTATGGGTGCAAACCCATTGGATGTAAATGGGTGTTCAAGAAAAAGCTTAGGCCTGATGGTACAATTGAGAGGTACAAGGCAAGACTTGTGATTAAAGGCTATTCACAGAGGAAAGGTGAAGATTTCTTTGATACATATTCACCGGTGACTAGATTGACCACGATTCGTGTGTTACTTTCCTTGGCTGCCTCTCATGGTCTTCTCGTCCATCAGATGGACGTTAAAACAGCTTTCCTGAATGGAGAGTTAGATGAGGAGATTTACATGGAGCAGCCTGCGGGGTTTGTAGCAAATGGTCAAGAAGGCATGGTGTGTAAATTATTGAAATCATTATATGGTCTTAAACAAGCACCCAAGCAATGGCATGAAAAGTTTGATAAAACTTTGACATCTGTCGGTTTTGTTGTGAACGAAGCAGATAAATGTGTTTATTATCGGTATGGTGGGGGCGAGGGAGTTATCTTGTGTCTTTATGTTGACGACATACTGATTTTTGGCACTAGCTTTGACATGATCAAGGAAGTGAAAGACTTTTTGTCCAATAATTTTGAGATGAAAGATTTGGGAGAAGCTGATGTTATCCTTAACATTAAGCTATTGAGAGAAGGCAATGGTGGGATCACACTTGTGCAGTCCCATTATGTGGAAAAGGTTTTGAGTCGCTTTGGGTTTAGCGAATGTGAACCTGCTCCTACGCCTTATGATCCTAGCAAGAAATTGAGGAAAAATCGGAGAATAGCTAAGGATCAATTAAAATATTCCCAAATAATTGGTTCGCTCATGTATTTGGCTAGCGCTACGAGGCCTGACATCTCGTTTGTTGTGAGAAAACTCAGCCGGTTTGTGTCAAATCCGGGAGATGATCATTGGCGTGCTCTTGAGAGAGTATTGTGCTATCTAAAAGGGACAATGAGCTTTGGCATTCACTATACCGGGTACCCGAGGGTACTGGAGGGTTATTGTGATGCAAACTGAATATCTGATGCTGATGAGATATATGCCACAAGTGGATATGTGTTCTCACTAGGTGGTGGTGCTGTTTCCTGGAAGTCTTGCAAGCAGACCATTTTAACAAGGTCAACTATGGAAGCAGAACTCACAGCGTTGGACACCGCCTCGGTTGAGGCTGAGTGGCTTCGTGAACTCCTTATGGATTTACCGGTGGTTGAAAAACCCGTGCCGACTATTTCTATGAACTGTGATAATCATACCGTGATTATTAAGGTGAACAGTTCTAAGGATAACATGAAGTCGACTAGGCACATACAGAGGCGTTTGAAATCTGTCAGAAAAATGAGAAACTCCGGAGTGATAGCGTTGGACTATGTCCATACGTCTAAAAATCTAGCAGATCAATTTACTAAGGGACTATCACGCAATGTGATAGATATTGCATCGAGTGAGATGGGCTTGAGACCCACTTGAAGTCTATCATGGTGGTAACCTATTCTTTGTGATCGGAGATCCCGTGAATTAGAATGATGAAACAAGCTAGTGGTAGACTGAGAGGAAAGACCCTTAACAAGGTCCATTTCAGATGTATTTCTTTCCTAGCTGTATGGCAGGTTGGTGTTTTCACCTTAATGTGTTCCAAGTGGCTTGTTGAAGCAAAGATGTTGTCCTACAGAACATTTTTTGAGGAACACACCTATATGAGTTCAACTGCTAGTCACAGTTTATGAGATCTGGGTAATCTCTAGATACTCATAAAAGGCCCTGGAGTGTGACTTATATGCTCCAACCAGAGGGGATGCGTTTGGCAACCTAGTATCAGTAAATGACTTGGATGAAACTTATTACACACAAAACTGTCAATTCAAGGCATAGTCCATTGTACAGTTGTGAATAAGTGTAGTCTTTGCTCTAGGTGGATGTTCAACTTAACAGTCTCCACTGAAACACTGGTATATTAAACGCTTGAAAGACGAGAGCATTTCTGTGGCTTCGCATTGGTGGGGATTGTTGGATATACATGGGCTTGTCCCATTTTGATTTATTCAATAATACGTTAAATGCAAAGGCCTACAATAATGCTACGGTGCACTAAAACTTTTAGTCCCATATTGAATGTTCACATGTCTTTTGCTCAACTTAAATAGATGGACTGATTGTGTGTCTATTGAGAAGTTGAGACAGGCTAAGGGCGTGTGCGGCGACGGTAATGGAACCGTGTTTTGCCACTGTGTCGCGCCACCCTAAAATACTGAGATGACTGTTGGCCTTCCGTCTCCCTATTCATGAGAGATGACCATTGGCCTTCCGTCTCCCTCTTCATGAACGAGCTTAATTGCGGTGACTGTTGGCTTTCCATCTTCCTCTGCATGAGAGCTATATAAAGGGGGCAGTAGCTGGACAGAACATTCATCCTTCTTTCTTCTTCCTTGCGTCGTTGCCTCAAACCAGCCCCGTCCCAACCTTCTGCACGCACAGAGAGTTGGGAGAGCAGGCCTCCGAAGCCACGCCCGTGATCGAGACACCTGCCGGGTGTGCGGGCGATCAGGTTTTTGGGGAGCGTCTTCGCGACTGCTCGCTCCATCCTGGTGGTCGCGGTTGCTACGTGCGCCATCGTCTTCCTCCCGGTGCCCGTTCGTAGGACTGCACTGCGAACAACGTCCTGCATCAAGCCCTGATCGACTACATCAAGCAACGCGTTATGACGACTAACGTGAATGGAGAAACCGGTGCTTTGAGCATGGGTCCCTCTGCTGGGTACATCCTAGCAACCTTTGTGCTCTATTTCTTTAACTATATCATCTTGTGTTTGATGATAAATATGTTTCAAGCTACCGCTATTTATGTCGTCATAATAACCGCATGCTATTTATGGATTAAATTTAACATGAAAATGCCTAAATTCCTAACATGCTATACAAAAAGGTCGAGCCTAACTTATGTTTTATGATATGCATTTCTATGTTTGTACCAAAAAGTTGACAACTATGATACTTATATGCATTTAATTGAGAAGAAAAGGAAAAATATGGATGAAGAACATGATCTTTATGAAGTACTTCGTTTCTTTTAATCACTTGGTTCGTGGAGATACGTAAGGAGAGCCGTAGGAGAAACGCTTCTCTCGCTTCCGCAGCAGCGTGTGACATGTGATAACTTAGCACACCCCTTCGCAGAAAACAGGCGCTATTTATAGAGGAATCTAGGCACCCGTGCGGCCGTGCGCGCGCAGTGCGTGGGCGAGTGGCGGAGTGGGCTAGTGGGGAAGTGGGCGCGTGCAGGAGCTGCAGGGCTGTTGACTGCATGCGTGGATTGGCGGGAGAGGCAGAGATTCCTGCGCAAGTTGTATGCATGCAAGGGAATTCCCATGCAAGAAGCGCTAGATGCCTGATGCTCTCATTTCTTATTTATTAAATTATGCATGTTGATATTTTTGTTCTATTAAATTATGCATGTTGATATTTTTGTTCACATTTAAAATATATGATCAATTTTATTTAAATTTCTTTTATTTTTATTTTAAAGATGCATGCTGTAACCGACTGTATAATTTTCAGTATATTTCCTTTGAAATATTACATCGGTCTCTACAAAACACAATATTTCATGATGGCTATTTATTTTATTTTATTTTATTATCATTGCGCACGCACATATATATATATATATATATATATATTTGACATGTGTCATGTGTGTATGGTGTCATACCCATCATATTTATCTTATCATTACATATATTATTTATTTTAAATATGTGTATCTTTTTAATTATTTATATCACATACGCATACAGTCATGATAATAAACGTGTTATCTCACACCATGAGACATTTATTATGTGTTTATATATATATATATATATATATAAGTATTTCGATATCACACCAATATAATATTTTTTAATGTAGGTGTTATGGTTAAATTTTTCATTTATATTTCACACCATTAGGCAGAGAGGTTGTCATATATATATATATAATGTTTCTTGTATATCGACGGTGTTATTCTTGGTTTTATGTTTTTTTGTGATTGTACCGGATAATATTTCATACCAGTAAACAGTTGCACACATTTGATATATATTTACTATGAGTTTTTTTTGGTCTCACCACTATATAAATATATAAGGAGCCAAAATTAGTGTCAACTGATGCTGGCAAACACTGTAGTATTTTTTTCCACGTTTCATTTCGTGATGATCACAAACAAGAAGTTAGCAGGGGCTCGAGAGTACGCTTGTCTGGAAAAACAGAGAGCAATTTGGTACATGTGTTGTGTAGCCAGAGCATGTTCCTGTTTGAAGTTGACACACAAAAAACATGATCAGCAAGGTTAATAATTTAGCTAGTTGTTGGCTTTATATTTATATCATGTCATATGTAACTAATCTAATAGTCAACTTATATAATAGTTAGTTGGTTATATGTACCATATATTTAATGTGTAACATGCTACACCATTTCACAATGTTCAATAAAACTTATATATGAGTGGACTGTTAACTAGTAGCTCACTATTATTCTCTTTCTTCCACCTCACTACTAATCTGATGTAGCAAGTCTATTTACATAAGCTTATTATATTTGCTCTAACACAGCGAAGGATTCACGCATCTGCGATTAAGGGTCCGTGGAAACAAATGACAGAAATAAACGGTTCATGTGATAAATGTTTACTTAGGGATCGGAGACTGCACATCACGATCTGTGCAAGCTTATTGAAAGCAATCAACAAGCAACGCGTCGTATTGATCTCTCGTACTCGTAGTTAAAGAGGCAGCTCGTCGATCCATCTCTGAGCCATGGCAAAGCCTTGTTTTCGTACGTACTCCACGGCAACATGTTTAGCGCCCTGCACAGGAAACCAAGCAGGATTTGATTATGGTTTGCAAGTATTCATTCATCTTTCCAACAAGATGGAATGCATCACCAAACTCAAGAGATGTTGGAAGGAAAACAATCTAACCTTAAGCGTCGCAAAGGTCAAATTGTTGTATCTTATGGTGTGTTAGATTATGATGGCAACGGATGACCTCTCGGGTCTTTGATCTCTGATATATATAGGGATAAATACATGAAGAGATTACAATTGTAACCAGGAGATAAGATCTAAACAGAAGATAAGAGCAGGAGATAAGATCCTAGCTTTAACATCCCCCCTCAATCTGGACGTCGTGAAACTAAGTTTAGATTGTGTCGAAAATTGCGTAGCACAGGTCCGGGCAGAGGCTTTGTCATGACATCTGCAAGTTGATCTTTAGATGATATAATGCGAACGTCCAGTTCGCGCATGGAGACCCGTTCACGAACGAAGTGATAATCCACTTCCACATGCTTCATACGTCTATGAAATATAGGATTGGCAGCAAGATACGTAGCACCAATGTTGTCACACCATAATATGGGCGGTTGATATTGTGAGATCCCAAGCTCACGCAACAGTACTTGAAGCCATATCAGCTCGGCAGTAGCATCTGCAACAGCTTTGTATTCTGCCTCCGTGCTTGAATGAGATATCGTAGACTGTTTTCTTGAGCTCCAAGACACTGGATTGCCACCAAAAAAGATAACATATCCCCCGGTACTTTTCCGATCATCTACGTTGCCAGCCCAGTCAGCATCAGAAAAGGCACTCAGTAGAGAGGACCTGGATTTGGTAAACCATAAACCAACATCAATAGTATCATGAAGATAGCGAAGAATACGCTTAACCAAAGTCCAATGCACTGTACTCGGAGATGACATGAACTGACATACTCTGTTGACACAGAAAGAAATATCAGGACGTGTGAGGGATAGATATTGAAGAGCCCCAACCACACTTCGATAATTGGTCGCATCTT
This sequence comes from Zizania palustris, assembly GCA_019279435.1. NCBI lineage: Eukaryota > Viridiplantae > Streptophyta > Magnoliopsida > Poales > Poaceae > Zizania > Zizania palustris. The sequence goes on along the minus strand of JAAALK010000286.1, from coordinate 51,092,477 downwards.
CAGGTGAAAGCTTCTCACCATCAGTCAAACAAATCTTGTCATTTGGAAGCATGGGTGTCGGCACTCCGGAACACTTGATCATGTTTGTGCGAGTAAGCAAGTCATTAATATACTTCTGTTGTGACAAGATCAGCCCTTGCGAAGTATGAGTAACTTCAATGCCAAGAAAATAACTAAGGGAACCAAGATCTTTAACTGCAAACTCATCTTGGAGTTGTCGGAGGAGACGTTCAGTAGCATCTGTGGTAGAGCTTATGATAATTATATCATCGACATAAATGAGGAAGTACATTTGGATTCCTTGTTTGTTGAAGATGAATAGCGAGACATCAGCTTTAGATGCAACAAACCCCAACTGAATCAATTTCGAACTTAAACGCGAGAACCAGGCCATAAAGAGATTTGTCCAGTTTGCATAAATGAGTGGGATGAGTAGCATCAACAAACCCGGGTGGCTGCTTCATATAAACATCTTCATGAAGAAACCCATGCAAAAACGCATTCTGAACGTCTATCTGACGCATTGACCATTCTCTAGTAACTGCAAGAGAAAGAAGCAGTCGAATAGTAGTTGGTTTCACCACAAGACTAAATGTGTCATCATAATCAACACCGTATTGTTGTTTGCATCCTTTAGCAACAAGTCGCGCTTTATGACGAGCAGTGGTGCCATCAGGATTCTGTTTCAACTTGAAAACCCATTTGCAATCAATTATATTTAGACCAGGCTGCGAGGGAACAAGATGCCACGTCTTATTTTGAAGTAGTGCACGATATTCTTCGTTCATCGCCTCTCGCCATAACGGATGTGCTAAAGCATCAACATGAGAATAAGGCTCAGCAGAAGAACGAGTAACCGAGTACGTAACTGTGCCATCAGTGCGAATTTTCGGTTGCTTAATGTTGTCCTTGAGACGCGTACGCATCGGATGAGCACCAGTGGTAGAAGGATCAGCTGCAAGAGATGGAGGGGAAACAACAGCATCATCATCGCATGTAACCGGTGCGGGTGGTGCGGGCACAATAGAATTCCCTGCGGTTGCTGGCGCATCAAACCCGTTGGAAGCAGAGATTGCTGCATCCCTCAGGCCACCAGTAGATGCCTCAGATTGTGTTGGATCCGAGGTAGATGCAGTCACAGGAGACGGGCATCCGTGCGGCAGCAAGTCCACAAGTGATCTGGACAGAGAGTTTTCTGCATTCACAGGGTTAGCAGGAGCAAATGTACACATATGATCTCGTTCCATAGTACGGCTGCCATAATCCAAATGCAACTCACGCAGCATAGGAGTGGTATGATCATTTGTGGAAGGGCTATTACTAGGACGTTTAAAAGGAAAGACATGCTCATCGAAAATGACATCCCGAGAGATATACACTCGGCCTGATTCTATGTCTAGACACTTGTAGCCTTTGTGAAGCGAACTGTACCCCAAGAAAACACATTCCTTGGAACGAAATGAGAGTTTGTGTTTATTGTAGGCACGAAGATGAGGCCAACAAGCACACCCAAAAATTCGCAGAAGGGAATAGTTTGGTGGAGTGCGGAAAAGACGTTCTAAAGGACAAGTGTTGTCTATGACACGGGTGGGAAGACGATTAATAAGATAGGTAGCTGTAAGGAACGCCTCATCCCAAAATTTGAGAGGAATATTGGCGTGAGCAAGAAGGGCTAACCCTGATTCCACAATGTGTCGATGCTTTCTCTCAGCTGAACCATTCTGCTGGTGGGTGTGAGGACAGGAAACACGATGCAATATGCCAAGAGATTTGAAGAAGGTATTATGGATTTTCTGATATTCACCCCCCCCAGTCAGATTGAACACATTTAATTTTGGTATCTAATAAACGTTCAACATGATTCTGGAATTGAGAGAAAATACGAGGAACCTCAGATCTATCACGCATCAAATAGATCCAAGAAAATTTACTGTAATCATCAACAAAACTAATATAATATTTGAAACCCCCAACAGATTGAGGAGCAGGACCCCAAACATCAGAAAAGATCATCTCCAAAGGAGACGAGGATCGATGAACTGAACTATTATAAGTGAGAAACCAAGGGTGGTTTCGGTGTATGTGATGAGTGATTGACATGATTATTTACCCTCTGTTCGAAGGGTACCTCCGAAGGGGCTTCGGAGGTGGTACCTCCGAAGGGTGTTCGGAGGTGTGTCACCGGAGTGTGTTCGGTGTTTGCTTGCTGCAGCTGTTGCAGCGGAGTGTACTTGTCGGAGGGGTCCGGCAGTACACGATGACAGGGTTCGTACCGATGGCTTCGGTACTTTGGGCGGTACACCGGAGTGTGTGCCGGAGGTTGCTAACCCGGAGAGGTCTCCGGAGTACTGGATACACTTGTTTGCTTGTCTGTGGTGCGCAGGGACTTCGGAGGCGACGGACAGGGTTCGAGCCAGGTGAACTTGGGTCAAGCGGGTGGTTTGATGCCAAGGGAGCGGGGAGCTCCGTCACGGTGGCTGCGAAGGTGGTCCGGGTCGGTCCTCGGGTCGAGTCGTGCCAGGAGAAGGCAGAGAGTGCGGAGTGTGGCTCCGGCTGAAGGTACTCCGAGACAAAGTCCTCGGAGGTGAGGCACTTCGAAGGTACTCCGGATGGAGTGATTTCGAAGTTGGTGGACCAAGTCCTCTGCGGAGGCAAGGGTTCGAAGTGTGCTCCGGAGGGAGACACTCGAAGGTGGCCCGACGAAGGTCTCAGAAGTCGAGGCGCATCGAAGGCATGGTCCGGGTGAGGCTCGTCGTGGAGTGTGCTCGGGTAGAGGCACTGCGACGGAGTGCTCATGGAATGCTTCATGCGGAGGCCTTGGACGAAGGAGGGACTTCGAAGGGTGGTACTCCGAAGGTGGAGCTTCGGAGTGAGGTTGACTTGAGGTGCTTCGGCCATGCATGGCTTCGGTACACGGACGGACGGTGTTCGAGCTGGGAGTAGCTGCGAAGCCGTGGTGATCCACTCCGGAGGTGGTGGTGCGAAGGCCCAAGGGCTTTGACGGCTTCGGCTTAAAACCGTCACTGTATCGAAGGACTTCTTCGGCGGAGCGAAGGCCAACAGGCTGCAGGCTTCTCGCCGAAGCTTCCGCACCCCTCGCGTGCGAAGGGAGGTTCCAGAAGTCAACACTGTAAAGGCTGACACTGTCTGTTCTGAAAAAAGGCTGACACTGTCCCCTCTGCAGCTGACAGAGAAGCCTCCAAAATAAAGGTGGACTACCTTTTGTACCCCTTAGCTCTGTAGAGACCAAAATGGATGTAAACCCTAGGGGTAAAGTAGTCACTTCCTTAGGATGAAGCCGTGGGCTATAAATATGGGGGCTCGGTAGGTAACATTAAACACTTTGAGCATTTACTGTTGAGCTCCTGTAGACAGACCTCGCTATATTCATTCTGAGTTCAATTTATTTCAGTGTTCCTTGTTCAAGCGGCGAAGCCCTGTTTCTGTGTGCTTTTGCTTGAGCTCGCGTAGCATACCTCGCTAGTCGTTTGTTCACCGAAGCCTGTCTTGGCGAAGGGTGTTTTTCTCGCGAAGTGTGCTTTTCAGTGTGCTGTCGCTCTGTGTAACACGAGGCAAGACCTCGCTGCTTACTTGCGAAGCCCTGGTTGTATCCCGTTTTGCTTCCAGTGTCGAAGCCCTTAGCGTAGTTCATTTTGTGTGCGTATAGACCTTCGCGTACGAAGCCCAGCACCAGTTGCTGTCGCCAAGTACTTGGTCGAAGTCCTCAGAGGGCTGTCCACTCTTGCAAAGGGTGAAGTGCGAAGCTTGCTCGAAGCACCTCGTGTGCGGAGCCTGCACTGACTTAGCAGAGTAGATTTTCGAGGGTTGTTCGTGGAGCGAAGTCTTCTTGACTTCGAACTTTTACTCCTGCGAAGCCTGTGTTCGGAGCTGTCGAAGTACCTCCGAACCAGACCTTCGAAGGTAGTGTTCGAAGCCTGTTCCGCAGAAGACAGAACAGAATCGAAGGCTAAGTTTTTAGCCCGAAATTTTAAAAGCTCCCATTCACCCCCCCTCTGGTCGCCGTTTCCGGTCCAACAATAAGGTAACTGGTGACTCTTTGCTAACTGACACGCATTACAAATCAACGACACAGGGTCCCGAGAACAAGGGATTTTATTGAGATGTAAGATTGACTGAACTATAGCAGATGACGGATGTCCAAGACGAGCATGCCATTGGTCACGACTAGTGGATCGGCTGATGAGTGCGTGCTTGAGAGTATCAACATCGGAAGGGTAGATGGGATATAGGCCAGACTCACACCGCTCGTCCAGGAGGCTTGTTTTCGACTGTCGATCCTTTATAGAAAAATATGAAGGATGATATTCAAAAAAGACATCATTATCACGAGAAAATTTATGAACGGACAGAAGATTTTTGGAAATTTCAGGCACATGCAAGATATTACGTAGTGCAAGAGGACGAGCAGCGGTATTAATGGAAGAATGACCAATGTGTTTAATTTGCAAACCTGCGCCGTTACCAACTTGGACTTGATCCCCTCCGTGATAGTGCTCGCGAACAGCAAGCCGATCTAAATCGCTGGTGATGTGATCAGTAGCGCCAGTGTCGGTGTACCAATTTGGATCCACCTGATAGGACGTAGTGGCTGTCATAGCTTGAGGGGTCGGGTCTTCTTGATATGAATCATCGTTCCTGTGCCAGCACCGAATAGCAGTATGACCCACCTTGCCGCAGATCTGGCAAGTAGGCTTGGTGGATGGTCCTCAGCGATCAGTAGAAGGACGAGGTGTTGGCGCACCCCTGCCCTGGTTTTGTGAAGAACGACCGCGTCCACAGTCACCGCGGTCGCGACCACGGTCACTGCGGCCACGACCAGCATAATTGGCCGAGACATTCAATTGCAGCTCCGCTTGGTGTTGAAGTTGACGCCCCTCAAACGTCATGAAGTTGGCGTAGACATCATCGAACGAGAGAGACTCGGTCTTGGTTGTGATGGATGTGAAGAAGGCATCGTGCTCAGGACCAAGACCAGCAAGAAAGTATGCGATTACCTCATCATCACGGAGCTTACATCCGACCGACGCTAGATCAGTCGCCGGGCCTTTGATCTTGCGGTAGTAGGCCTCAGCCGACATGTCACGCTTCTTTGCTGTCGCTAGCTCGATGCGAACTTGAACAAGACGAGCACGCGTTGTAGAAGCAAACATCCGCTGCAGTATGTCCTAGGCCTCTTTGGCTGTTTCTGCATCAGCAACATCTCGGACGAGTTCCTCGGACATAGAAGAGAGCAGGCCACTAAGAACCTGCTGATCTTGATCATACCATCTGCTGTACGCCGGATTGTGGAGCAGATCACTGCCAGTAGAAATATGCATGGCTGGAGGCGGGTTAGATCCATCTAGGAATCCCATAAGCTTCGTACTCCGTAAATATGGGAGGAGCTGGGCACGCCAAGTAAGATAGTTGGTTCTGTTTAACCGGATAGTCACGGCATGATGGAGAGGAAAAGGAGCAAAGGCAGAATTCTTTCATGATATTAATTATGTGCCTAATATGTGTGTATACCCATGATTTATATCCCTTGTAGATGACCAAACAAAAGAACATGGATGAAACCATGTCTATGTTTCTATCAACTAAAGGAAAAAATGCATTAATCTTATAATGCAATGGTATATGTTTTCTTGGCATTTATGCTGGCCAAAAAGGAAAGATGCGACTTATTATAATTTACGTTATGTGGAGTTTCATGCTAATGATGTTTAGAACCACATGCAATTTTAATCATAAAACCATGTTTTTTTTCACATGACAAGAGATGTCTCAAATAATTTGGAGCTTCAAAGAATAAACATCGGTGCGAGACAAGGCATTGACGTGCGGGCACTCAAATTGCCAACGCTACTAATGTCATTTGCTATGGCTATTTGTAATAACTTGGAATTTATTTTTACATTCGGTTTTATTACTAGAATGATATCATAAATGCAATTGAAACCTTTTGCTTTAGTTTATTAGTAGTCTCCGTGAATTCTCTCATAAGCCTTAGTATTGCCACTTTTCAAATTTTACACGGTGAATATCAATTGAATCATGTTGTCCTTTTTTATATGATATTCTTATACTCATATTAAAAAGTCGAGTCTGACATTATGACATGTATTTTTAGGTTTGTACCGAAAAGCCGAGTATAAGATTATAATTTATATTATGTAATCCTATATTTGTACCAAAAGGTCGAGTTCAGGACTATGATTTATAATATGTATTCTTAGGCTTTACCAAAAGGTCGAGCTTAGGATTTTGATATTAATATGTATTTCTAAACTTGTAACAAAAGGGCAAGTTCAACAATTTGATTTATGATATGCAATTCTAAACTTATATCAAAAGATCAAAACCTAAGCTTATGTTTTATGATATACATTTCTAGACCATGATTTTTATAATAAAATAATTCCTTTCTTCAAATCATTTTTTGTTTGTGCAGATATGTAAGAAGAGCAGTAGCGTGTGACCTGTGCTCCCTTAGCACACCCCCTCGCAGGGAAAGCAGGCGCTATTTAGAGGAATCTAGGCACCTGAGCGGCCGCGAGCGAGTGGGCGAGTGGGCGAGTGGGCGAGTGGGGAAGCGGGCGCGTGCAGGAGCTGCAGGAGTTGGATTGGCAGAGATTCCTGCGCAAGTTGCATGCATGGATGCTCTCATTTCTCATTTATTAAACCAAGTGAGTGATTAGAATTACTTCGTTTCTTCTAATCACTTGGTATGTAAGGGTCTGTTTGGTTGCTTTAGGAAATAAACTAAACTTTAGTCTCCTCTTTTTTATAGGACTAAACTTTAGTTTTTTGCTATTTGGTTTTAAGGACTAAAGGACTAAAAGAGAGTGAGGGCTGAGAGTTAAGTAATACTTTTAGTCCCCTTTAGCAAAGGTTTTTGGGATTAAAGGGCTAAAGTTAGGGACTAAAGTTTATTCCCTTTTAGTCCACATGTTTGACAATTTATTGACTAAAAGGAACTACCTAAACTTTAGCAACCCTAAACCAAACACCCCTAAGAAGAACAGTAGAAGAAACGCTTCTCTCGCTTCCGCAGCAGTGTGTGACCTGTGCTCCCTTAGCACACCCCCTCGCAGGGAAAGCAGCCGCTATTTAGGGCTTGTTTGGGAACTTCCAATCCCAGCCCATTCCCTGGGGATGGGCCGGGATTTTGAACTAAAATCCCGGCCCATCCCCAGGGAATAGGCCGGGATTGTGGGCTCCCAAACTAGCCCTTATAGAGGAATCTAGGCACCTGAGCGGCCACGAGCGCGCAGTACCAAGAAGTAGTTTACACGTAGGGCTGGACAAAAAACTCGTAGCTCGTTAACTCGCTCGGCTCGTGACTAGCTCGGCTCGACTCGGCTCGGCTCGTTCTATTTTCCTAACGAGCTGAGCTGCTGTTTTAGCTCGTTAGTATAACGAGCGAGTTCGAGCTGGCTCGCGAGCTGCTCGCGAGCTTAACGAGCTCAGCACAAGTAGTCAAGTCAACCCATTAAAACAATAATAAAACACTATCTTACAATATAAGACTCATTATTTTATAATTTATTTGTTAATATCAAGTTATTACTTGCTAACTTGTTATTATAAATTTATTATTATGGCATATAGAATTTATCATATAAAAGTTATAGAATTCCTCGTATAAAAGTATGAAACAAATAACATGTGTGATTAATTTGATGGAATCATAGAAATAATGATGAAACTATGGATGATTATTTTTTGAAACCTTATGTATTCTATTTATTTCATATTTTGATGTTTGATATGTGATTATTTAAATATTTATTATTTAATCATTTTTTAAATAATTGGCTCGCGAGCTAAACGAGCTAGCTCACGAGCTGGACCGAGCCGAGCCGAGCTGGGTTTTCTGCTCGTTATGTTAACGAGCCGAGCCGAGCTAGCTCGTTAACATAACGAGCTATAACGAGCCGAGCTTAACGAGCCGAGCTGGCTCGTTATCCAGCCCTATTTACACGTTTACACGTTTCTTTTCGTGATGATCACAAACAAGAAGTAGCAGGGGCTCGAGAGTACGTTTGGTACATGTGTTGTGTAGCCAGCATGTTCAAAAAACATGATCGGCAATGTTAATAATTTAGCTAGTTATTGGCTTTATATTTGTGTCATGTCATATGTAGCTAATCTAATAGTCAACTCATATAATAGTTAATTGGCTATATGTACCCGAAATTTTAAAAGCTCCCATTCACCCCCCCTCTGGTCGCCGTTTCCGGTCCAACAATTGGTATCAGAGCGGGTTAAGATCACCAGTTGACCTTAACCGGTTTTGTGATCTGTTGGCGACATGGATAGAGGCAGTAAAATTCCTCTATTCGATGGGACAGATTTTGCATACTGGAAGGTGCGCATGGAGGCTTACTTGTTAAGCCAAGGAAATGCAATTTGGGTGATTGTGGACTCACAATACTCCATCCCTGATACCCGCACCACTCAAACTGAAAAAGATCAGTATATTGCCAACTCGAAGGCAAGGAACATACTGTTCATTGGTTTGAGTCGGAGTGAGTTTGATAGGGTGCAGCACCTTAGGACTGCTAGGGAGATTTGGACAACACTCACTGTCTTTCATGAGGGCTCTGCTCAGATTAAGGCCAGGCGCCAAAGCACCTACAATCAACAGTATCAGCTGTTTGTGCAGGCACCTGGTGAATCTGTAGATGCCATGTTTTCTCGCTTTGACGCGATAGTGAGTAACTTGCGATCCAACGGGACGCTTGCTTACAGTGATCACGATAGGGCTATCAAGCTTCTCTATGCTCTTGACCGTAGCATATGGGAGGTGAAGATATCCAGCATTGAGGAGTCCACAGGCTATGACACTCTAACCTGTGATGAACTCTTTAGCAAGCTGAAGTCCACAGAGATTGCCAAGGCATCTCTTGCGGTGCACAGAAGCTCTTTGCCACAGCCATTGGCATTGGTTTCTAGCACTAGCCGTGGCACCACTGCAGAACCAAGCACATCAGGCACTTGTGTTCTTGCAGATGGTTTTGCTTTGTCCTCCCTGGTCTCCGTCACAAAGGAGCAGGTGGATACTCTAGCTGATGATGAGCTTGCTCTCATTGCCCGGAGGTTCACCCGCTTTCATCATGAGAGACGGGATCAGAGGAGAAGTGGTTTTAGTGGCTGTTATGAATGTGGCGACACCTCTCACATTAAGGCCAATTGCCCCAAAGTCAAGAAGAGAGATGAGGGTGACCGCCCCAAATTCCACAAAAAGGAGAGGAAGCCCTTTGTGAAGGGCAAGCGCGGCAAGATGGCTAAGAAAGTAGCCAAGGCCGCTTCCAGAGCTTTTGTTGCTGCTCTCAGCGACATCGACACATCCTCAACTGAGGAGTCGAGCTCTGAGGAGGAGGAGTCCCCAAGGAAGGAGGACAAGAAGGACAAGAAGGGACGTGACTTCACCGGCCTTTGCTTCATGGCCGACAGCGATCACAGCGGCGATGAGCTTGACTCATCTGAGGTAAACCTATCATCTGACCAGCTTCTAATTAAATTAGATGAGCTGAATGAAGTTGTGCTAGGTCAGGATAGATTACTTGTGCAAGCCGCTAGAGAAAGAAAAGACCTTAGACTTAGGCTAGAAAATGTTTCTACTGAATATGCCATGCTTAAGTCTAAGTTTGATGATGCTGAATGTGAGTCTTGTTCTGTTGTCATGGGTGAGCTTGCTCAGTTGCGTTCTGTACATGCTCAAACTCTTTCTGAGCTTGAGACTGCACAGAAGCAGCTTTTGGAGGTGGATTCTAGACCTCATGATATTAATGATTGCATGAACTGCTCTTTATTACGCGATAGCATTAATTTACGTGATAAGCATGTTCATGATTTGGAGGCTAGATTGGAGAGGGCCGGTAGTTCTAAGGATGTGCAACCTGTTTGTGACACATGCATTACCCTTAAGGACCAGCTAGGCACTGTTAGAGAGCGAGCTGAAAACCTCATGTCTGAAAATGAATACCTTCTTTCTGTGGTAAATAAATGCACTGAGGGGAAGGGTAGGATGGATTTGCTCTTGGCCAAGACCAAGTTGTGTGCTGACAGAGCCGGGGTAGCTCTAGGTTTGGGTTTTGAGAGGATAGCTTCAGACAGTAAGACCAAAACTGTTTTCACCTCTCCCACCACCCTAGAGAAAGAGAGAGCTCTGTTGGACACCCCATCAGCCAAAAAGCCTACCCATCCACCAAAGAAAACCACTCCTCTTACCAAGAAAAATCCTCCCAAGAAAGCCACTCAGAAGAAACCCAAGGAGCCTGTGAGAGTTGCTCCTATGACCCATGAGAGTGCCCCCAGGAGAGTGTTTCACTGTTCTTATTGTCAGAGGGCGGGTCATTTGATTGGTTTCTGTTTCCGTCGCATCAAGGATGAGCGACGTGCACAGACGATGAGCTATCAGGACATGCATTACCCATCTTTAGGTATGCATGAGTCTGAGTTTTACTCTCGTCCTGTTTTAGAGGCTCCTCGTGCTTCTCGGAGAAGTTTTGCTCCTCGAGGTGTTCACCATGTTCCATATGGTGGTAGACCTCGGGCGAGTAGCTTTGTACCTCGTCAGAGTAGGAGACCTCTACATGCTTTTCGTTCTTTGCATGTAGGTAGACCTCGCACTTTGCATCATTCTGATTTTCATGTGCGTAGATCGTCTACTTTTACTGTGCCTACTACTCGTGTCACTCAGTGCTGGATGCCTCGTCATTATTTTACTCACCCCAGCACTGAGCGATCGAGGCGTTCTTATCATGTGTAGGCGACAGGTCGAGGCTTGGAGGGCACGTGGATCATGGACTCCGGTTGTTCGCGCCACATGACCGGAGATGCAAATTGGTTCTCCAGCCTCACAACAACCAAGCAAAGGGAACATATCACCTTCGGAAATAATCGAAGGAGTAGAGTGAAAGGTAAAGGTGTGGTAAGAATTAATTCGAACTTCACTCTCAAAGATGTTGCTTTGGTTGAGAACCTGGGATACAATTTGCTGTCTGTATCTCAGTTGCTTGATGAGGGCTTCGAAGTGCGATTTCATCGCGATACTTCGCAAGTGCTCAACTCGGATGGCGTTGTGGTTTGCAAGATCTTTAGGGTTGGGAGAGTTTTTGGAGCTGATTTTTCAGAGTCATCTGGTTCTTCTCATTGCCTTGTTGCACATTCGACTTCTGAGCTTTGGAAGTGGCATAGGAGACTAGGGCATATGAGCTTTGAGTTGCTCGCTCGTCTGAGCGCCCTAGGTTTGATCCGAGGATTGCCCAAGCTCAAGTTTGAGAAGAATTTAGTTTGCGCTCCATGTCGACATGGAAAAATGATTGCCGCTTCGCATTCGCCAGTCACCACAGTGATGACTGAACAGCCCGGAGAACTTCTCCACATGGACACTGTAGGTCCTTCTCGGGTTAGTTCTTTAGGCGGCAAGTGGTATGTACTTGTTATTGTCGACGATTTCTCTCGCTACTCTTGGGTCTTCTTTCTTGCCAGCAAGGACGAAGTGTTTTCACACTTTCGGAGCTTGGCTTTGAGACTTTTCACTGAACTCCCAGGTGCACTAAAATTCATTCGAAGCGATAATGGCACCGAGTTCAAAAATAGTCTCTTTGTTGACTTTTGCATGGAGCATGGCATAGAACATCAATTCTCTGCTCCGCGGGTTCCTCAACAGAACGGTGTTGTTGAGAGGAAAAACCGCACTTTGGTTGAGATGGCTAGGACGATGCTTGATGAGCACAGGACTCCTAGAAAATTCTGGGCTGAGGCCATGAACACTGCTTGTTACATCTCAAACCGAATTTTCTTGCGCTCAATTTTAAATTTGACATCTTATGAGCTGCGTTTTGGGAGACAGCCCAAGGTTACTCATCTTCGAGTTTTTGGCTGTCGCTGCTTTATCCTAAAACGTGGTAACTTAGATAAATTTGAGTCGCGATCTTCTGACGGGATCTTTTTGGGTTATACTACTCATGGTCATTCTTATCGTGTTTATAATTTAGAGACTAACACTGTCATCGAGTCATGTGATGTGACTTTTGATGAATCAACCCCCTCTGTTAGTTCTGCTCTGGAACAGGCAAATGAACATGACATGGAACAGACCTTGTTTGAAGAAGAAGATCCCGGAGAATTCGAGGATGATCCCCTACTACCCTCGACATCGACCCCCGAAGCTGACCCCGCTTCATCTACTTCGGCACGAGGTCCCGAAGCGACTACCTCAACATCGGTCATCTTGGACCACTCCAACGCACAAGTTGAGGGGGAGACTGCATCCCGCCGCGAGGCTCCACATCATGTCCAAAGGATGCACCCTCCCAAACAGATCATTGGTGAGCTTGATCAAAGGGTAACTCGTTCTCATGCCCATTTCACTAATGCTGCTTTTGTTGCTTCTTTCGAGCCCTTGGATGTTAGTCATGCACTTTCTGATTCTAGTTGGATCAATGCCATGCATGAAGAGCTTGAGAATTTTGAAAGAAATCAAGTCTGGACTTTAGTTGATCCTCCACCTAATGTTCATTTCATAGGAACAAAATGGATTTTTAAAAATAAACAAGGGGAGGATGGAACAATTGTTAGAAATAAGGCTAGACTTGTAGCTCAGGGCTTTTCTCAACTAGAAGGGATAGATTTTACTGAAACTTTTGCACCTGTTGCTCGCCTTGAGGCCATTAGGATTTTGCTTGCCTTTGCGACATCCCGGGGATTCAAACTCTATCAAATGGATGTCAAAAGTGCTTTTCTTAATGGCTTCATAGGTGAAGATGTTTATGTAAAACAACCCCCTGGTTTTGAAAACCCCAAGTACCCACATAAAGTCCTTAAACTTCATAAGGCTCTTTATGGACTCAAGCAGGCCCCTCGGGCGTGGTATGATAGGCTTAAGTCTTTTCTGCTTGAGCGAGGGTATTTGATGGGCTCTGTTGATAAAACTTTGTTTACTCTCAAGCATGGCAAAGATTTCCTCCTAGTTCAGATTTATGTGGATGATATCATCTTTGGTGGCTCTTCTCATGTTTTGGTTGCCGAGTTTGCAGATACCATGAGCAGGGAGTTTGAAATGTCGATGATGGGTGAACTCACCTTTTTCCTTGGTTTGCAAATCAAGCAAAGCAAACAAGGTACTTTTGTCCACCAGACAAAGTACACCAAGGACCTGCTCAAGAAATTCGACATGTCCGATGCGAAGCCCCTCGCCACTCCAATGGCTACATCTGTAGCATTGGACCCTGACGAAGATGGAGAAGCCGTAGATCAGAAGGAGTTCCGAAGCATGATCGGCTCCCTCCTCTACTTGACTGCCACGAGGCCGGACATACACTTCGCTGTGTGTCTGTGCGCTCGTTTTCAGGCTTCACCACGAGCTTCGCACCGCCAAGCGGTTAAGCGCATCCTAAGGTATCTCAAACACACCCTTGAATTTGGCATATGGTATTCATCGTCTTCATCTTTATGTCTTCGAGGTTATTCAGATGCGGATTTTGCTGGGTGTAGAATTGATAGGAAGAGTACCTCTGGTACTTGTCATTTTCTGGGTACGTCTCTGGTTTGCTGGTCTTCCCGCAAACAGTCTAGTGTTGCACAATCGACGGCTGAAGCCGAATATGTTGCTGCAGCTAGCTGTTGCTCTCAGATTTTGTGGATGGTTTCCACTTTGCGGGATTTCGGGTTAGATTATAAGAGTGTTCCACTTTTCTGTGATAACACTAGTGCTATTTGTATTGCAAACAACCCGGTTCAGCACTCCAGAACCAAACACATTGATGTACGGTATCATTTTCTCAGAGATCACAATGAGAAGGGTGATATTGAACTTCAATATGTTGATACCCAACACCAGCTTGCCGACATTTTTACAAAACCCCTCGATGCTTCTCGATTTGCTTACTTGCGTGGGGAACTTGGTATTTGTCATCCCTACGGCATTTTGTGAGGGGGAGCTGAGTTTAATTGTCTTGCATATGCTCATTATGTGTGGAATTGCACTTACATCTTTTGCTATTATATGCCTGCTTTTAATTCAAAGAAATCATGACAGCTCAGCTCTATGAAATATGTCTGGAACATTGATTGTGCATGATGTTTTATTTTCTAAAATCGAAACTTGCTCACCGCACAATCTTGTATCTAGCTTGTTTAGGCTGGACTGCTTTTAGCTATCTTTTATCTACTTGACAGCAAGACACTGTTCTTTGGATGCTAAAATTTGCAACTTGAAAAATGTGTTCATTATTCATGGATATTCATCAAAATATTTCATTCATCTGAATCAAAATCAAAAATCCATGATTTGCCTGGTTTAAATGAAAAGATCCAGGAGGGTTTGTTTGTCGCACTACTCTATTCTAGACTGCTTACCATTGCACTTTGGTCTGAACTGGGATAGTGTAGTGTATGCCAAAATCACCGCCTTAAGCTTCAGATGGCTTTCATGCCTAGGCTTGGCTTGATTGGAAAGTATAAGGTGGACAAACAAATAACCCCTGGCATTAAGAAAAGAACAACAAAATTAATTAATCATCAAGTTTGCTTTGACAGCTCCTTTTGAACAAGACTTGTCTGTCTAGGGTAGAATTTGTTAGCTTTGCGCAGTCCTTGCCTTCACATGTCTAGCTGCTATGATTAAGTGGTGATGCTTTTATCTTAAAATGACAAAATCACTTGCCATCATCTTGTTTCACAGATTGTTAAATTGAGCTGAGCACATGATCATTAGTTTTAATGTTGGCATATTTTTGCATTATATGTCCTTGCAATTCTATTCATTTCGAAGCTTTGCATCTTTTGGTTGCTCCTTGATGCTTGCATTGCCAAAGGGGGAGAGGTTTGCTATGTTCTCTGCCGCAAGAAGGCATAATTTTGAAGGGGGGAGAGATTTTTTGACATAAAGGGGGAGAAAAATTTGCTTAACTCAAGGGGAGATTTGCCAAAAAGGGCTTTTACTCTTTTGAGAAAGGGGGAGAAAAATTTCTTTTATCAAGTGACATGCTTTGGCTCTTTTCTGAGTTTTTATGGTCACTTGTGTGCTGAAAATTTTTACATTTTCTTGAACTTCAATTTGGTTGTCAATACACTCATCAAGGGGGAGATTGAGAAACCAAGGGTGGTTTCGGTGTATGTGATGAGTGATTGACAGGATTATTTACCCTCTGTTCGAAGGGTACCTCCGAAGGGGCTTCGGAGGTGGTACCTCCGAAGGGTGTTCGGAGGTGTGTCACCGGAGTGTGTTCGGTGTTTGCTTGCTGCAGCTGTTGCAGCGGAGTGTACTTGTCGGAGGGGTCCGGCAGTACACGATGACAGGGTTCGTACCGATGGCTTCGGTACTTTGGGCGGTACACCGGAGTGTGTGCCGGAGGTTGCTAACCCGGAGAGGTCTCCGGAGTACTGGATACACTTGTTTGCTTGTCTGTGGTGCGCAGGGACTTCGGAGGCGACGGACAGGGTTCGAGCCAGGTGAACTTGGGTCAAGCGGGTGGTTTGATGCCAAGGGAGCGGGGAGCTCCGTCACGGTGGCTGCGAAGGTGGTCCGGGTCGGTCCTCGGGTCGAGTCGTGCCAGGAGAAGGCAGAGAGTGCGGAGTGTGGCTCCGGCTGAAGGTACTCCGAGACAAAGTCCTCGGAGGTGAGGCACTTCGAAGGTACTCCGGATGGAGTGATTTCGAAGTTGGTGGACCAAGTCCTCTGCGGAGGCAAGGGTTCGAAGTGTGCTCCGGAGGGAGACACTCGAAGGTGGCCCGACGAAGGTCTCAGAAGTCGAGGCGCATCGAAGGCATGGTCCGGGTGAGGCTCGTCGTGGAGTGTGCTCGGGTAGAGGCACTGCGACGGAGTGCTCATGGAATGCTTCATGCGGAGGCCTTGGACGAAGGAGGGACTTCGAAGGGTGGTACTCCGAAGGTGGAGCTTCGGAGTGAGGTTGACTTGAGGTGCTTCGGCCATGCATGGCTTCGGTACACGGACGGACGGTGTTCGAGCTGGGAGTAGCTGCGAAGCCGTGGTGATCCACTCCGGAGGTGGTGGTGCGAAGGCCCAAGGGCTTTGACGGCTTCGGCTTAAAACCGTCACTGTATCGAAGGACTTCTTCGGCGGAGCGAAGGCCAACAGGCTGCAGGCTTCTCGCCGAAGCTTCCGCACCCCTCGCGTGCGAAGGGAGGTTCCAGAAGTCAACACTGTAAAGGCTGACACTGTCTGTTCTGAAAAAAGGCTGACACTGTCCCCTCTGCAGCTGACAGAGAAGCCTCCAAAATAAAGGTGGACTACCTTTTGTACCCCTTAGCTCTGTAGAGACCAAAATGGATGTAAACCCTAGGGGTAAAGTAGTCACTTCCTTAGGATGAAGCCGTGGGCTATAAATATGGGGGCTCGGTAGGTAACATTAAACACTTTGAGCATTTACTGTTGAGCTCCTGTAGACAGACATCGCTATATTCATTCTGAGTTCAATTTATTTCAGTGTTCCTTGTTCAAGCGGCGAAGCCCTGTTTCTGTGTGCTTTTGCTTGAGCTCGCGTAGCATACCTCGCTAGTCGTTTGTTCACCGAAGCCTGTCTTGGCGAAGGGTGTTTTTCTCGCGAAGTGTGCTTTTCAGTGTGCTGTCGCTCTGTGTAACACGAGGCAAGACCTCGCTGCTTACTTGCGAAGCCCTGGTTGTATCCCGTTTTGCTTCCAGTGTCGAAGCCCTTAGCGTAGTTCATTTTGTGTGCGTATAGACCTTCGCGTACGAAGCCCAGCACCAGTTGCTGTCGCCAAGTACTTGGTCGAAGTCCTCAGAGGGCTGTCCACTCTTGCAAAGGGTGAAGTGCGAAGCTTGCTCGAAGCACCTCGTGTGCGGAGCCTGCACTGACTTAGCAGAGTAGATTTTCGAGGGTTGTTCGTGGAGCGAAGTCTTCTTGACTTCGAACTTTTACTCCTGCGAAGCCTGTGTTCGGAGCTGTCGAAGTACCTCCGAACCAGACCTTCGAAGGTAGTGTTCGAAGCCTGTTCCGCAGAAGACAGAACAGAATCGAAGGCTAAGTTTTTAGCCCGAAATTTTAAAAGCTCCCATTCACCCCCCCTCTGGTCGCCGTTTCCGGTCCAACAATAAGGTAACTGGTGACTCTTTGCTAACTGACACGCATTACAAATCAACGACACAGGGTCCCGAGAACAAGGGATTTTATTGAGATGTAAGATTGACTGAACTATAGCAGATGACGGATGTCCAAGACGAGCATGCCATTGGTCACGACTAGTGGATCGGCTGATGAGTGCGTGCTTGAGAGTATCAACATCGGAAGGGTAGATGGGATATAGGCCAGACTCACACCGCTCGTCCAGGAGGCTTGTTTTCGACTGTCGATCCTTTATAGAAAAATATGAAGGATGATATTCAAAAAAGACATCATTATCACGAGAAAATTTATGAACGGACAGAAGATTTTTGGAAATTTCAGGCACATGCAAGATATTACGTAGTGCAAGAGGACGAGCAGCGGTATTAATGGAAGAATGACCAATGTGTTTAATTTGCAAACCTGCGCCGTTACCAACTTGGACTTGATCCCCTCCGTGATAGTGCTCGCGAACAGCAAGCCGATCTAAATCGCTGGTGATGTGATCAGTAGCGCCAGTGTCGGTGTACCAATTTGGATCCACCTGATAGGACGTAGTGGCTGTCATAGCTTGAGGGGTCGGGTCTTCTTGATATGAATCATCGTTCCTGTGCCAGCACCGAATAGCAGTATGACCCACCTTGCCGCAGATCTGGCAAGTAGGCTTGGTGGATGGTCCTCAGCGATCAGTAGAAGGACGAGGTGTTGGCGCACCCCTGCCCTGGTTTTGTGAAGAACGACCGCGTCCACAGTCACCGCGGTCGCGACCACGGTCACTGCGGCCACGACCAGCATAATTGGCCGAGACATTCAATTGCAGCTCCGCTTGGTGTTGAAGTTGACGCCCCTCAAACGTCATGAAGTTGGCGTAGACATCATCGAACGAGAGAGACTCGGTCTTGGTTGTGATGGATGTGAAGAAGGCATCGTGCTCAGGACCAAGACCAGCAAGAAAGTATGCGATTACCTCATCATCACGGAGCTTACATCCGACCGACGCTAGATCAGTCGCCGGGCCTTTGATCTTGCGGTAGTAGGCCTCAGCCGACATGTCACGCTTCTTTGCTGTCGCTAGCTCGATGCGAACTTGAACAAGACGAGCACGCGTTGTAGAAGCAAACATCCGCTGCAGTATGTCCTAGGCCTCTTTGGCTGTTTCTGCATCAGCAACATCTCGGACGAGTTCCTCGGACATAGAAGAGAGCAGGCCACTAAGAACCTGCTGATCTTGATCATACCATCTGCTGTACGCCGGATTGTGGAGCAGATCACTGCCAGTAGAAATATGCATGGCTGGAGGCGGGTTAGATCCATCTAGGAATCCCATAAGCTTCGTACTCCGTAAATATGGGAGGAGCTGGGCACGCCAAGTAAGATAGTTGGTTCTGTTTAACCGGATAGTCACGGCATGATGGAGAGGAAAAGGAGCAAAGGCAGAATTCTTTCATGATATTAATTATGTGCCTAATATGTGTGTATACCCATGATTTATATCCCTTGTAGATGACCAAACAAAAGAACATGGATGAAACCATGTCTATGTTTCTATCAACTAAAGGAAAAAATGCATTAATCTTATAATGCAATGGTATATGTTTTCTTGGCATTTATGCTGGCCAAAAAGGAAAGATGCGACTTATTATAATTTACGTTATGTGGAGTTTCATGCTAATGATGTTTAGAACCACATGCAATTTTAATCATAAAACCATGTTTTTTTTCACATGACAAGAGATGTCTCAAATAATTTGGAGCTTCAAAGAATAAACATCGGTGCGAGACAAGGCATTGACGTGCGGGCACTCAAATTGCCAACGCTACTAATGTCATTTGCTATGGCTATTTGTAATAACTTGGAATTTATTTTTACATTCGGTTTTATTACTAGAATGATATCATAAATGCAATTGAAACCTTTTGCTTTAGTTTATTAGTAGTCTCCGTGAATTCTCTCATAAGCCTTAGTATTGCCACTTTTCAAATTTTACACGGTGAATATCAATTGAATCATGTTGTCCTTTTTTATATGATATTCTTATACTCATATTAAAAAGTCGAGTCTGACATTATGACATGTATTTTTAGGTTTGTACCGAAAAGCCGAGTATAAGATTATAATTTATATTATGTAATCCTATATTTGTACCAAAAGGTCGAGTTCAGGACTATGATTTATAATATGTATTCTTAGGCTTTACCAAAAGGTCGAGCTTAGGATTTTGATATTAATATGTATTTCTAAACTTGTAACAAAAGGGCAAGTTCAACAATTTGATTTATGATATGCAATTCTAAACTTATATCAAAAGATCAAAACCTAAGCTTATGTTTTATGATATACATTTCTAGACCATGATTTTTATAATAAAATAATTCCTTTCTTCAAATCATTTTTTGTTTGTGCAGATATGTAAGAAGAGCAGTAGCGTGTGACCTGTGCTCCCTTAGCACACCCCCTCGCAGGGAAAGCAGGCGCTATTTAGAGGAATCTAGGCACCTGAGCGGCCGCGAGCGAGTGGGCGAGTGGGCGAGTGGGCGAGTGGGGAAGCGGGCGCGTGCAGGAGCTGCAGGAGTTGGATTGGCAGAGATTCCTGCGCAAGTTGCATGCATGGATGCTCTCATTTCTCATTTATTAAACCAAGTGAGTGATTAGAATTACTTCGTTTCTTCTAATCACTTGGTATGTAAGGGTCTGTTTGGTTGCTTTAGGAAATAAACTAAACTTTAGTCTCCTCTTTTTTATAGGACTAAACTTTAGTTTTTTGCTATTTGGTTTTAAGGACTAAAGGACTAAAAGAGAGTGAGGGCTGAGAGTTAAGTAATACTTTTAGTCCCCTTTAGCAAAGGTTTTTGGGATTAAAGGGCTAAAGTTAGGGACTAAAGTTTATTCCCTTTTAGTCCACATGTTTGACAATTTATTGACTAAAAGGAACTACCTAAACTTTAGCAACCCTAAACCAAACACCCCTAAGAAGAACAGTAGAAGAAACGCTTCTCTCGCTTCCGCAGCAGTGTGTGACCTGTGCTCCCTTAGCACACCCCCTCGCAGGGAAAGCAGCCGCTATTTAGGGCTTGTTTGGGAACTTCCAATCCCAGCCCATTCCCTGGGGATGGGCCGGGATTTTGAACTAAAATCCCGGCCCATCCCCAGGGAATAGGCCGGGATTGTGGGCTCCCAAACTAGCCCTTATAGAGGAATCTAGGCACCTGAGCGGCCACGAGCGCGCAGTACCAAGAAGTAGTTTACACGTAGGGCTGGACAAAAAACTCGTAGCTCGTTAACTCGCTCGGCTCGTGACTAGCTCGGCTCGACTCGGCTCGGCTCGTTCTATTTTCCTAACGAGCTGAGCTGCTGTTTTAGCTCGTTAGTATAACGAGCGAGTTCGAGCTGGCTCGCGAGCTGCTCGCGAGCTTAACGAGCTCAGCACAAGTAGTCAAGTCAACCCATTAAAACAATAATAAAACACTATCTTACAATATAAGACTCATTATTTTATAATTTATTTGTTAATATCAAGTTATTACTTGCTAACTTGTTATTATAAATTTATTATTATGGCATATAGAATTTATCATATAAAAGTTATAGAATTCCTCGTATAAAAGTATGAAACAAATAACATGTGTGATTAATTTGATGGAATCATAGAAATAATGATGAAACTATGGATGATTATTTTTTGAAACCTTATGTATTCTATTTATTTCATATTTTGATGTTTGATATGTGATTATTTAAATATTTATTATTTAATCATTTTTTAAATAATTGGCTCGCGAGCTAAACGAGCTAGCTCACGAGCTGGACCGAGCCGAGCCGAGCTGGGTTTTCTGCTCGTTATGTTAACGAGCCGAGCCGAGCTAGCTCGTTAACATAACGAGCTATAACGAGCCGAGCTTAACGAGCCGAGCTGGCTCGTTATCCAGCCCTATTTACACGTTTACACGTTTCTTTTCGTGATGATCACAAACAAGAAGTAGCAGGGGCTCGAGAGTACGTTTGGTACATGTGTTGTGTAGCCAGCATGTTCAAAAAACATGATCGGCAATGTTAATAATTTAGCTAGTTATTGGCTTTATATTTGTGTCATGTCATATGTAGCTAATCTAATAGTCAACTCATATAATAGTTAATTGGCTATATGTACCATGCATTTAATGTGTAACATGTTACACCATCTCACAATGTTCAATGAAACCTGTATATGAGTAGACTGTTAACTAGTAGCCCGCTTTTATTATCTCTCCTCCACCCCACTACTAATCTGATGTGACAAGTCTGCTTACATAAGCGAAGGATTCACGCATCTGCGATTAAGGGTCCGTGGAAACAAATGACAGAAATAAACGGTTCATGTGATAAATGTTTACATAGGGATCGGAGACTGCACAGCACGATCTGTGCAAGCTTATTGAAAGCAATCAACAAGCAACGCGTTGTATTGATCTCTCGTACTCGTAGTTAAAGAGGCAGCTCGTCGATCCATCTCTGAGCCATGGCAAAGCCTTGTTTTCGTACGTACTCCACGGCAACATGTTTAGCGCCCTGCACAGGAAACCAAGCAGGATTTGATTATGGTTTGCAAGTATTCATTCATCTTTCCAACAAGATGGAATGCATCACCAAACTCAAGAGATGTTGGAAGGAAAACAATCTAACCTTAAGCGTCGCAAAGGTCAAATTGTTGTATCTTATGGTGAACCTGGGAGAAGCACAAGATGCAGTCCAGGTCAGCAGAGAGTAGGGAGTGAAATCTCAGAAAACTGAAATGCACAATATATATGCAGCATCCAACGTATTGTTTACAGAAGATGATGATGATGATGTTCTTTATCACAAGAAATTCAACTTTATATATGTTATTCTTGTGTTAAAAAGAAAAAAATATATGTTAATTCACCCTGCAGTCTGGCCATCAACGTGCCATGCTCTCCAGTCGTCGACAATGGGGTATTTGAAGGATCTGATCCATGAATGCGTGCCAAGAAATGGCACAACGAGATCATGATCTCCACTGCACAAACAAGAGAGGGTTATGGCCACAATGCGTACGGAATAACAGAGTGATAAAAATTCTCTGATGATTTCAATTCACCTAAAAACTAGCACACGGTAACCCTTGTTGTTGACGATGTGATGATACCCTATGCTGCTTGGGATGTCCTTAGTATAGGACATGGTCCGGTTACATCTTATCCACTCATCGACTGTACCCTGTTACCATGTTTTAACCGTGCCATTAGCCACTATTTTATTGTTGAGGAAAATGTTATAAAGATGTTTATGTTTTGACAGAATTGCTACCGGAAAAGGTCAATTTCATAGCTTCAATCAAATGCTGATGCTATTGTCCATATTTTACAGAAGTAATTTCTGGCAAGATGGAGGAATGTTTACCTCCCTTATTCCTAACGCGTCTCTAGTGCCGTTGTAGTTTGCCCAAAAATAACACAAGTGATACATGTACCTCTGCATTTTAGATCGTAGAGAAAATGGAGTGATAAGTCAGATGCGTCGTCATGTTCAACAAAATCTTCCATGGAAACATCACTAGCAATGTTATGACTTACAAAGCATTCAATGGACGGTTCCGGTGGAGGCTTGCGTAGCTGTATATGTTCTTCTGACAGAATCCTACTTCCAGAATCACCATTTGTAGGTTTTGGTACAATACGATCACACTTATCTTCTATTAAAACTTCATCAATGAGCTGTAACACAAGGGGATGTGCATCAGTCCAATGGCACTTTGGTATTGTGCACTTCAGTGGAACAGGTCAGTTCATGAATCTTACGCCATGAATAGTCTGTAGCACTTGGCCACATATTTTGTTGTCCGGATTCATATAATCTCCTTTACAGTTCTTCATTGCAGCCTTCAAGGAATTTTTGGGGAAAAAATGCTAAGACTTGACCCACAACAACACTGTCAGAGTATGAATGTGGAGCTGGAACTACCTCATATAGCTGGTCAGATATAATTCCAAAGCCATGAGCATATGGAACTCTGAAGTTGTAGTCGATGTTTGAGCCTGTAATTGGGTTGCCATTTATATAGCCCTACAAAACATTATTTCACGCAATTTATCATCAATTTTAGTTTTCCGAAACCGAAAGAAACTAGTTATATCATCTGTTTGAGGGCTACAGAAGTACAGAATCGCATGCCTTGAGATTAATTAGAGGTCGACGCCTTTCTTCAATTTCTGAAGCACAAAAAATGTCAAGGTCAAAGATTACATAGGAATTAACTGCTTACATGAGAAGTTATCATCAAACATAAGCAACTGATCAAAACATGAATCAGAATCAGGCACCTTAAGGGCACATTCACTAAAGTTTCTTGAATACCATGGAAACAGTTATGAAAAAAAATCTGAAAAAAGAACAATATATATTATGGTGCCATTTGTCACTCCACCAACATGTAATGGTTAAATTTTATCTTATGCCGAGAAAATAAAAAACGGTTGTAAATAGTATAGGACTATGTGCTTTAAAGATTTGTTTTTACTCACTGTGCTGTGAGGTTTGAATTTACTTCTGCATTCAAGAATATATACTGTCAATTTTACATAGTTTATCACAACCATTAGCATGGTATGATGTAATATGCATGAAACTAGGACATACACTCCTGAGGTTTAAAAACCAATCTCTATAGTTAGGTCTTATCAAGGAAGCATGCTTTTTTCTTTCTACATTTCTGTTTCCAATGAAATTCTACATTCCAGACAAGGCCTTGCGCTCTGAGTTTCCCGCGAAGAACATGCAAGACAACTTTTTATGCACCCAAGAAAAACTGCAAAGAAGGGTTACCTTCCAAAACGTGAGTTGTAATTATTGGAATCATCTTTGCAGCATATGAACTTCCACCAAGATAGAAGGGATTTGGAAGATATTGTGGGCGATCGTTAAACCACTACATTAGTACATGATAATTAATAAGCAAACAATCGACACAATTATGTATGCCACTCAAGTCGTATTCGAAAATCAAGTGTGTTTTTTTGTCACCTTCTTAAGAAATGTCACGACTTGCAAACAACTTATAGAGTCTCCAACATAAAAACCTTTAGGATCACGTGCGTATGAGAAGCCAGAACCAACAGGAGTATCAAGGAAGAGTAAGCTGGCCAGCTGAGATATATATTGGTCAGTAAAGCACAGAGTGAGTAAGATCACACAGAAAATTTCATAGTGTGACAAATAACAAATGTCACCTTCGTCCAAGAATAAGGATTAGAGATCAACTGTGGCAAACTGCCGTTGTAAGGTACCACCTTGTAGTTTAAAGGACCTGTAATAACCCCCCAAAAATTATAAAAATTTATAAGGACCCTTATGGTGCAACGTTTACCTTCTCAACTCAAACTAATCTCACACCTTGATTAAATATAATTAAATAGAATTGAAACTAATCAAACTAATCTTAACACTCAGCTTACCTACTTCATAGACGAAACCGCTGAAGGCCGAGCAGCCGGGCCCACCTGTCAGCCAGAGGACCAGGGGGTCCTTGCTTGGGTTCCTCTCCGACTCGACGAAGTAGTAGAAGAGCTCCGTCCCGGCCTCGTCGTCCAGACCAACGTACCTGCACGTGACTACATGAGCTTAGATCGGAAGCTAGCTACCTCATTCATGGCGGTCGCCTAGCTTGTAGCCTGTACGTACCCGGTCTCGAGGTAGAAGGGGAGAGGGCCGTCGAACCCGGGCAGGTGGGTGACCACCTTCGCGGCGCCGGAGAGCAGCGGGAGGAAGGCGGCGACCAGCAGGCAAGCGACGAGCGGACGCCACCACGCTGCCGGCGAGCGGCTCGGTGGTCCGGCCATCCCCGCAATCGGCAAATAAATCGAGATCGCCGGCCGCGGGCCGCTTGTGCGTCCGATTTCTCTCCGACTTCACTCCCTCCTCGCTCCCCGGGCTGCTGTCGGTCTCATCATTAAATAAATGCTCACCGCTCCGACGGGCCATACCACCGTGTTCGTAGAAAGACCGACACACGCTTCGCGCGCTTGTTAACATATTTCTTAGGCTTTGTTTGGAAGGCCAATTCCGGTGGGGATTTTGGTCCAAACCTGAAGAAAATTTTGGTCCAGGATTTTTATTCCTCTCGCCGCCGATGCCCACCTCCCGCTCGCACAGCCGGTGCCCGCCGCCCGCTCGTGCATCCAGTGCTCGCCTCTCGCTCGCGCAGGTGCGGCTGCCTCTTGCTCGCGCAGGCGCGCATCCGCGGGCCGCTCGCCCCCTACAGAACTGGTACTTTCTTAATTACATTCATTGGACAAAGACTTATTTTATAATTTTATCTCACATAATCTTGATGAAGTAAAACATCTTAATCTATCCGTGGAGGCCCCAAAACATCTTATTTATGCATTTGTGTTACGAGCGAAAAGACCACATAAAGGTTTAGAAGTCATACAAGTTTTAATTCAATTCTATGTTAAGAATCTTGTTGCTAAGCATAACAACATAGTCGTACAAAGTTATTGTAAACAGTATGCTTGATGGATTCATTATTCATTTGTTTTCTGTAAAGCAGACTTGATGAAATTCACATACTTTTAATGGCTGTGAAACTCGTATCAGAGTTATTCTTTAAAGCAGGTTGTAATCCTTTCCTGGTTATAAATATTTCTTCTCATAAATTGTCAGTATTTACTGAACATGTGGCCATCTTAAATTCTATTTTAGTTGTCGTTTAAGCGTTTTGTTTTTTTTGTATGCAACTTTTCTCTATGATATTTTATGGACAAAATACAGCTAGGGTGTAAGAAACACTAATTTGTGCTACAGAGTTGTGTATACAGTTAGCAAGAGTAAGCAATATTTTAGAGGCTAAGATATAAAAAATATGTTAACCGTAGGTGGTGTCTAAATTAGATTGGAAGCGTTGTTTTTTCATGAAACCAAATGGAATACTAGCAATTTGAACATAAAACTGTGAAGATCCACCATACAATTTGAACATATATATGACATGGTGGATTTACATGATTCTCATTAATTCTTTTCAGGTTTGAATGTTCAAGATGTTTAAGCTTCAAGCCACACTATCTGGTTGTAGTGGAAATGTTGGCTCTAGTTTGCCTCAGTAGCTATTAGTATATGAAACTTGTAGTGCATAACTTCTATTTCTGGATTAATCTTGTGCTTCTAATGCAGAATTTATATTTCTGGTTAAATCTTGTTCTCCAAAATAAACTAGACCTTGTGTAAACTTTGTTCTGCGTGCAATGAGTTATGTGAGTGATTTTTGTATTTGCTTTGGTTGAGATAGAGTGAGTGGATTAATCTGATTCATGATTCATGAAGCATCTTTCATGTTCAGACAGAGAGAGATAAAGCATGTGTATGTGTTGTCATTTTTGTGTTAAAGACAATCTCATGGAAGGAAGGATCAATAGATAAGAAATTTGTGAATTTCAACGTACTGCTAGCTAGAATAAAAGTTACATTTGTTGAAGCTTTGCTATCTTGTTGATGAATTGAATAGCTTTGTCATTTTTGTCATTGTTGTGCAACTCAGACATGGTGTGTGTTACCATGTAGTTTCATAAAATTAGAGCTTTTATACATTATGGATTGATCGGGAGGATTTTTATCCTCTTTGGTTCTCAAATAGTGGCTGGGAATATTTCCCAGCGGGGAATTTCTTTCCATGGAGTTGGAGGGGGAAGAATATGTCACTCAAAATCTCTCTGGGGATATTTTTCCATGGAGTTTTACTCCCCTTCCTCCCAAACATACCCTTAAGGTATATTCATTGTTCCTCTGGGTATTCCGGTGCCCCCCGCCACCTCGCATTTTCCAGAGAGCTGCATACATGTTTTTACTATCATATCCTTATGGGACCTCATGAATACAGTTCATGTTGACGATTGTAACTAGATAGTAGGGTAATATTTCCCTATTAGATCTTTGCCTACAAATACCCATGTCTTCTACTGTAATTGGGACATTAATTCACGTAATAGAGCACACTTCGAGCACACCTCGCTGGACTTAAGCGAATTTGAGACAATCCTTGGAGACGATGGGGTCCAGCCTTCGGAGATGCCTTCGCGAGGTGACGATGCCTTAGATTTTTCTGTGTTCGACACAGAGCCCCCCTCCCCCACACACACTTCGGACTTGGGCTGACCTGCAAGAGGAAAGGAGAGTTTTGCGGGCTTCGAAGCGTGGACAATCCAGTCGTGGGTAGTCTGGCTCCGACGGGGCATCATCCAACTGAGAGGGCCCTACCCGGAATAAAAGCAGGCGGGGGTCGAATCTATCAGGGCCTCGAGCCCGCTTTTTATTAGGCTTATACAATGTTTTCTCGTAGCTTTTCGATTTCGAAGTGTACTTCGTAATTGTACCGTACTTCATTATTTGAATGAATGAGATTAATTCAACACTTCGTGTAGATGAAAGGCGGAGTATAAGCAAACTTTGCGCGAAAATGGATCATAAGCACTCTGCATGCATACTCATCGGTCCCCCTTGCACGGAGCGGCTATGGACTTCGACATAGTCGGTTCGTGCAATCACGCTCAACGCAATATAGAGTGCAAAGGGGCGTTTGGCCAGACGACTTCGAACTATCGAACGTTTTTATCCTGTCACGCACTTCGATCACGTAGCCATACTTCAGACCACACGGTTCTGGTCCCCCCTTGCGCGTAGCCATACTTTTGAGACAATACTTGAAGACGAGGGGGTCCAGCCTTCGGAGATGCCTTCGCGAGAAGACGGAGCCCTAGACTTTTTTGTGTTCGATACAGAGTCGCCCGCACTTTGGACTTAGGCCGACCTGCAAGAGGAAAGGAGGGTTTTGCGGGCTTCGAAGCGTGAGGTCTGGCTGCGACGAGGCTCTAATTGGAAGAAAAACAAGCGAGGGTAGAACTTGTCGGGGCCTCGGGCCCACTTTTTCTTAGGCTTAGGCGATGCTTTCTCCTAGCATTTTGATTTCGAAGTGTACTTCGTAATTGTATTGTACTTCGTTATTTGAATGAATGAGATTAATTTTATTCGTCCTTCGCATAAGTAAATACCGAGCATGTGCGTACTCCGCACGCACACTCCACACGCATACTCATCGGTCCCCCCTTGCACGGGGCATCTAGGGACTTCGGCGTGGTTGGTTCGTGCAATCATGCTCAACGCAATAGAGTGCGGAGGGGCGTTCGGCCAGACGGCTTCGAACTACCAGACGCTTTAATCCTTTTAAGCGCTTCGATCGCATAGTCACACTTTGAATCACATGGTTCCGGTCCCCCCTTGCGTGTAGCGACTAGGGACTTCGGAGCAATCGGCGCACGCAATCGTAATGTCAAAAGTCCCTAATTTAACTGTAACACATATTTTTTTTGTCATTTATCGTTGCGTAGCACGGGCCCACTACTAGTATTTTTTTAAGGTATATTCATTGTTCCTCCAAGTACCCTGGTGCCCCCCGCCACCTCGCTGTTTTCCAGAGGGCTCCTCTCCGAAGGGGCGTCACAAAATGGAATAAGGCGTTTGTTTTACCAGAACGTTCATACATGTTCTTACCATCATACCCCTACGGGACCTCATGAATAGAGTCAATATTGACGATTGTAACTAGATAGTAGGGTAATATTTCCCTATTACATCTTTGCCTATAAATATCCCTCACTTCTACTGTAATAGAGACATTAATTCACGTAATTGAGCACACTTCA
Source organism: Zizania palustris (assembly GCA_019279435.1). Taxonomy (NCBI): domain Eukaryota; kingdom Viridiplantae; phylum Streptophyta; class Magnoliopsida; order Poales; family Poaceae; genus Zizania; species Zizania palustris. The sequence continues at coordinate 51,063,687 of JAAALK010000286.1, read as the reverse complement.
AACTGGCAAAGGTTATTGTTGTAGGAATTGCGTTAGCTACAAGTAGGTTTGTGTAACGGTGGTAACCTCGAAGGAGGTAGTGTATAAAAGAGTATGAACCTATGAGGGTTCGTATGAAGACAATGTTTTTATTCCGATTCAGGCCTCCAAGAGGGATAATAGCCTTACATCCGATTCATAGTAATTTCTCTATTCTGTAACTTGTCCCCCTATTATAAGGGTGGTGCCCTGCTTTTATAGACAAAATATAACAGGAAAAGACTTTTTTATCCTCTACTTACAACCGTCATACATGACTTTGTTTACAAGACTTATTAGGGGTAAAAGAGTAAACTATCATATAAATGCATGTGCTAATACTAGGGGCGAAGACCCCTAGTTTAGGTATACATACCGGAGTGGCCTTAAAATATATAGAGCTTTTATTGGAGTGTGGAACGAAGGCTTCCCCTAGAGAGGCCTTCGTCGCGGATAGCAGCGAAGAGGGGCCTCGCACCTCACACCGAGTGGAACCTAGAGTGGCCCGGAGGGTCCTCGGAGGGGGCCTCCGTACTTTGCCTCTAGCCTTGTGATTTCTTGGAGTAGTATTCGTAGTAGTCTTCAGTTTCTTGCTTCGCACTGGACGATGGAGTCCTGGGTTTTCTCTTTGGCTTCGGTGCTCCAAAGGGATTCATCCTTACGAAGCTTCGAAGATACTGTTATTTGGCCCCTGTTAGGATAAAACAATTTCCCACAACAATTATTATCTTGTCCAGAGGCCTGATCTAGTTCGCAGTTAATCTCTTTCTTTAGTTAGCCATTCGAGGCTATTTGAACCTGTTAGCGTGATCTTTTACGCCAACACCAACATATGTGATTGGAGTTCCTATGAATTAGGTCCCAGGAAAAACAAGCTATTGGTTAACTGAGGAGAGTAATCATTATTTTCTAACCCTCTCTAAGATACAATACTCTTAGAAACTGTAAGACATATTGGCTTTAAGCCTTAATGTATTTTGTTGGATTTAATTAGCGAAGATATTATCCTATAGAGTATTCTTGAAAGAATATACATATATGAGCCTGACTGTCTAACGTCATAGTCCACGAGACTTCGGTGATTTCTAGTAAGCTCATTATGAGATCAGAGAGTATGATGCATATGCTCCACCCGAGAGGTAGGCTACTAGCAGCCAAGTACTAATTAAGTATTTGAGTGAAATTTATTCATAGAAAACTTGCAATTCAAGGCAAAGTCCATTGTTCAAGTTATGAATGAGTGTAGCTTAAAGTTCTAGGCGGGAGTTTGGCTTAACAGTCCTCGTCGAAACTCTAATATATTAAACAACAATGAGAATCACACAAATCTTCAAATGGGCATTTGAGATTGCTGAAATTTTGGGATAAATATGAATATTTCATAAATTCCAAAATAAATCTCAAAGGCCCATACCGAGAAAAGGATTAATGCGTAGTCGGGAGTGCTAGGGACTAGGAGGTCGAAGATCAACACTTCCTGAGTGCCTGATCCGAGTCGAGACTCGAGGGTTAGGGGTTGACTTACCGAGCCCGACCACGTGTCCCCGAAATATGATTCCTTGCCTTTTGGAGGCATGATCTTTTCTTTTATTGTCCCGATTCTTTAAGGACATGGAGAGGATTGTGGGATATGGTTATATGGAAATCAATTTAATTAAGATCGTGACACGTGATCTGGTTGCTCCCATATAAATACTCGTAGATTTGGTCGAATCACTATGATGAGAAATACAATAGAATCGAGCAAGGGGAGGGCGAATAAGGTTTTTGGGAAGCGCTCCACGTGACTGCTCAATTTCGTCACCACGGCGCGTCTTCCGTCTACGTCTACCGTTGATTGCCTTCGGGTGTTGCGATCCGACACCAACAAAAGCATCTCTGCCCCGATCACGGATTCGTCCTCGACTATCATACAATATTTGCACGATTTATCTTTATGTACGGTTTATAATCATGCTTTGCAAAATCATTATTGTTGTGTTCTTGTCTATTGGTATGAATGACCTGTTCATACTAATTAATACTATTACTGTAATTTATCTATTTCAATTGTAGAATTTCTTAATACTCCAACACTAATCACATCTTTTTCTTCTTTCGGCTGTCATTCAACTGATTCACGTCGATCGGTAGTGGACTCCACATCAGAATGAGTCGGTGTGATGAACAGGATAACGGTGAATCCGGCGGAACAACGTGAAGGAGCCAGAGAGGTCAATCGGACGAACGCATGAATGTGTAGAAAAAAAAATCTGATCAGATTTTAACATTTCAATTAGAGTGACACTCTTGACAATGATCATGTGGACATGTGACACTTGGTTGGAAAAAAACACTGATTCGAAGATGGTGTGCAGAATGCTTCGATCGAGTATATATATAGGTGCATCGATGTGTATGTGAGGCTGGCGGCGGCGTTGATTAAGCAGCGACGCCGGCGGCCCTGTGCGCCGTCCTGGCGGTTGGGCCGACGGCGCAGCTCTTGCTCCTGTGGGGCAGCGCCAGCGCCCTGGTGGCGGCGTCGAGGCCGAACTCGCACGGGCTGTCCTCGTCGATCCTGCCGATGGCCACGCTCTGGCTCCGCGGCCCCACGCCTGGGCCCCTGGGCGGGCCGGCGCGGGAGGCCGCCCGGATGAGCTCCCGCACGTCGTCGTCGCGGCTGCTGCCCCCCGCCGGCCGGTAGAACCCGTGGCTCCTGCACCGCGGCATCGCCACCAGCCCTACCGGCCCTCGCCCGCCGCCACCCGCGCACGCCACCATCCGGCTCACGTAAATGTCGCGCGCGCGCACCAGCACTCGCAACGGCGCCCGCACGCACCGCCCCAGTATGGCCAGCGCCCTCATGCCCCTCCCCGCCAACGCCACCGCCGCTGCACCGACTGTCCGACCAACCAAACCAGAGAGAATTTCCTCCGCTGCTCTGCTCGACCGTCGTCGTCGTCGTCGAGGCGGAGGACACCCTTATGTAACATAAGGGCGAGCTGCGCGCGCGGGCGACTCGTTCCAAGTGAAGCGAACTCAAACGCAGTATGCGGAATGCTCGAGGCTGTTTGGCATTGACCCGTCGATTAGCGGGAGCGGCGCGACACGACAAGTGTGTACTGTTGAGCTCTTGGGGTTTGGCCGGTTCAAGTCAAGCGGGCTCTGCTTTGCTTCGCGCCTTCGCGTCGCCCTTCTCCTGACCAGTAAACTGGTCACTAGATTGGGATTCTTGTGCGCGTCACGTAAAGTTTGAAAGGGTTTTGATGATTTAGCTTGGAAACAGTTGATTATCTACTCCTTATAAAAAATAATTTTGATTATTTCATGCAAGTGGCAAATCTTCGAAGCTCGCATCGATCGCATGTAGTATATACCTAGCTTACAAAATGATTTGCAAACGTATGGTAAGTAACAAGGTAGGCATTAAATCTTCTTGACAAAGCTATAAGGGATAGAAATTAAGCTTTTTGATGAATTTAAAATGCTAGAAATGAAGCCTTTGTGAACATGGATGGATTTGCTTGACTTGCTTCTGAGTTGTTCAACCATTTTCACCTGGCCGATTGCATATCCAGACTACAGTTAGTGGAAGCATTGCAGGTGTACTGTGACTTTTTTGACCATTATACATTCATACTGCTGGATGCCAGTGGTGAGTACAAGATGCCAAATGAGTTGCCGTCAATTCAAATTTTAGTCCAGTGTGGTGTTCATGCTCCTACTTTTTTCAGAGCTACATAAGCATTCTGACTTCTGAGGATGCTTTTGTGGACTGGAATTCTTTTTCTTTCGGATTCTCATATCAGATATAACCTTATTTCAATTGAAATTCTAATGAAATCCGATGTCAGATATTCACATTCGGCTCCACCAGATATGACCGTATTGAACGTGATAGGCGAAATGCATACGTTTGGTGTAAAAAAAGATCCTAAGCAATTGTCTATCCTCATGAAGCCATGCTATCCTGAAGCTTGCTATCTTTGACCGTGATCCTCTCAAAGGGTTTCATGACATCGTGAATATTGGTCTCACGCCTTTTTCTCTTTGTTATTATTTAGTTGATTGATAATTCTGGTTTTAATTATTAATCTTTTAATAACTGACCACAAGATGCATCAGGCCTAAATTTTGCAGAGTTATGGACACACTCACTGATTTTTTTTGAAAGGAAGCAATAAAAACTGATATCTCTATCTAAGAAATTCCTACGCTTCAAGCTTATTTGTCGCACCCTTTCGACGCCCACCGTTTTTTTCCACCAGCGCAGTCATCTTTGCCCGTCGCCACACATCCATGCCCTAGCCCTTGTTGCTCATGCGTTAGCAGTAGGGATGGCAACGGCCCCGTTCCTCGGTCCCGACGGAGATTTCTCTATTAGGAAACGGCTATGGGTAAATCTCATCTTCGTGGATGATAAATAGGAAAAAATCTATTCCTGTCAGGTGAGGTGGGACGGAGACATTCCTCTATACTCTATCCCCGTTTTCCGTTAATATACCTGTGAAAATTGAACGTGATGTAGAAGCCTTGCCGATGTTATTTTTGCAGAAATCCGAGCCAGATCGTGCCTCTTCGCCAAACCCCCCAATCGATGTCGCCTCACTCCGATCTCGCTCTAGGTAACATATTTTTCTAATTAATTGCAACAATAGCATTTTATAGTAGTGTTAATGATGTTCTCGTAGCTTCATTAGCTTATTTTCGGCTGTAGCTCACCGGTAACGTTCGGCCATGTCGTCCCTTTGCGCTTCGCCGTGGCTAGCCTTATACGGTGCTTCGTCGTGGCTAGCCTTATACGAGTTAGTATAGTTTGATCAGAAGCAATGGTTATCTTCTTAGCATCCCTAATCCTGTGAAAAAGTCCACCGTTAATCACCGGAGAGTCTTCATGTCCCTTATACCATCCACCAAGAGTTTTACCCCTTTTATTTATGATTAAACCGTTACCCTAATTGGAAATCCTTCCGTAGGATAATCTCATCCTACTATATAGAATCTATAGTTAAAATTTGGTAACAATCGGAGTAATACGAAGAAATTATGTGCCAAAAGGAGTATCAGTCCGTAGTCCTCTTCTACCTCCAGCCGCTGGTTCTGTTTTTACTATGTTTCGCTGCCAGTCAGGCCCCACCGGCCAGACTGGCGCCAGCCTGGCTGCACCGCTCCGTGCGCGTGGGTGCGCACGCCTATGGCCTATGCGCCGCCGCTCGGCTGCTACCCGCTGCTGCTTCAATCGGTTGGGCCAGTACTTTCAGCCCGTTAGCACAGTAACATTTTTCTATTTTTCATATGTAAATCAAGCCAACCCATTTAGCCCAATAACACACAATACCTTTTGTCAATTTCAAAAAATATTTAAACTTCAACTAATTCTAGAAATTTCATTTTAACTCCGGTTAGATCAGTTAAATTTTCTATAAGTCTATAAAATTCTAAATTTTCATTTAGTAATATTTAAAAAAATTAATAAAAATTTATTATATACTTTTATTTATGTACTATTAATTATTATGTAGTTGTCAATCCTAAAGAGCTGTAGATTCTCGACCTTGAAGATTGTGAGTACTTTTTTGACTAATGTGAGTCTTCCTTTGATCATTATTTCTCCTATGATTGATAAATTAATTACGTATAAATGCATGTTTAGGACACATGCACGCATGTACTCAACATTATCGACGATCGCCAAGTGCAATTACATCAACTAAAACCTAAACTTGTCACACTAGCCTTCCTTTGGATGTTCATAATCTTGTAAACCTTTGTAACCACAAAAATTGGTATAACCCCTTTCTACTATTGTGATGTAGGTTATACTGAATCAATTTTTTATCTTTTATTTCATATATCAAATGCAATTACTAAAATGAACAAATCGTGTAGGATAAGGTGGGTTTTGAAAGAGTGTTTTGAAAGCGGTATCAAGTACTGGTTGTGTTGAAAGTAAATGAAAAAGGAGTGTTTTGGTTAAATTTTTCCATGAGTCGTTGTCGCCTTTTGAGGCCTAGCTTCAAATAGCTCATAAGGACTGATTCATTGGGAAAACATCATGCACAACAACGTGCAATCTTACGAACATTACGGGGTATTCCTGGTTAAGTACTTGGTGGGCTTGGGATCACTTGCTATTAATGAACGTGACATCTCAGGGTACGTAGAGTGTGGAAAAAGGATTTGAGGATGGGCATATGTGTATATGTATTTGTGTTGAGTTAGGAAAACCCATGTGATTTCAGTGGGAAGGGGGCTCGAGAGCTACATGATGTTCCTTGGTCAGTACCCATTGACGAGGTGTCTGGGTTTGGCCCGTTTAGTTGTCGGCAGGACACTTTCTTAGGTTTGCTTTGGAAAGACCTTATAGCGAACCTCCTTGACTTGGCTGATAGTTGCTCATACGTAGTGTTTGATTTTTGAGCAATGAAATGAGTTGTGGGTTGGGAAGCGTTACCAAAGTACACTTTCGTGGTGTACGGCTAGCCTTAATGGCTAGGAACGAGCTTGTGTAGCTCGGAAAATCATTTGGCTTCATAGAGAGAGGGTGAGGTTCAACCCTACAATGAGAGATGAAATATGTTTTGAAAAAGGGAAAAATCTAACCGGTGGAGGGGTAGACCTAGTACCAGGATTAAGTAAACATAATTGAAAGTGGTAATGTGATGAGTTGATGATTTCAGTGAGCATTTGTTGCAAAGAAATCCCATGATGAGGAAAGTGTTTGGTGAATTGATGAGAATTTGAAGGACTATTGTGTAAAGTTTGGAAGAGGTTGAATGAAGGGTTTGTCCCAAGTTTTTGAATATCAATTATTATCACTTGAGTTAAGGTGGAGGTTGAGACCTCTACCATTAGGTAAGGTACATTTAGTATTTTAAAACTTCTATATCTTTATAATCCTAAACCGTTCTTGTATCCACTCATCTATAAACTTTTTTAAAACTTATTGAGTACGTCTGTACTCACCCCTTTTCTTCCCTAGATCTTAAAGGTCAAGGAAAGGAGGAGCCTTTCCGTACCATTCCAGAAGAAAGAATGGTTTGATGTTGTTGAGTTTCAAGAAGAGTAAGGTTCCAGGCTTAGTCCCCAAATAGATATAAGGATAGTTGTTTGTACAAGTGTATGTTGCTTCTGTTGCTCTTTTGTAATGATTGTTTGCTGAGAGATATATCTCATACAACTTTTGTAAATAATATTATGTAATTATCTAAAGAGGTTTGCGATGGTCTATCGTTGAATTGATGAAATGCTAATTTTGATATTGATTCAATTTAAAACGTAGCATTTCGTCTCGATATGATAGTCTGTACGGGACTGGGAGTTACACTTATGAACTGTTTTTCTTGGGTACGCTGTGAAGCTAATTAAATTGCAATTGAAACTTGCTCAAGTTCGTACTGATTCGGTTGTTGACTTGTTGTTTGATTGGGTTTTCTTTTTCTCGCAGGTCAAAAAGGAGATGTTGGAGCACGAAGCACTGGGAGCGCTTCCCTTCACAGACGAAGTTCCTTGTCTCGATCTTGCTCAGCCACCGCGACGCCGCGTCATTGCCGTGAAGTACGGCGGCGAGAGCACGCAAGACGGCGCGCGGCCATGGGCGGCGCGAGGAAGAACCCATCCGGCGTATAGTACGTCCGCTACGGCGGGGCGTCGCAGTTGAGCACATAGAAGAAGAAGAAGCAGAGAAGAGCCGGCCACGACCACCAGCAGAGCTAATCCGGATGTGTCGATGCTGTGATCTGGCAAACAAACAGATGCGTCAAGGTTTGTCATAAACCGAACAACACATTACTCTATCTGAAACTGTCCAAAAACGCAAGAAAACCATCTGGTTGCGACTTGTGGAAGATATGATAGTCGAATGTCCAGATTCCAAGCAATCTGCCGGTTTAATTTGCCAACCTGCCCAGTACATTCGAGTATAATGGCGCCTGGATGGACGCCTCTCGCTTCGCCGTGAAATCTGAGCCGTCCATCGCTAGCTCGCCCGTGACCCGCGTACGTTACGTGCATCGGGCCGTAAACGCGCGCGCGCGATCGTGTCCGGCGACGAAGGCACCGCCCGTACACTATCCCCCCGCCCGGCAGCGCGCGTACGGCCGTCGGATCACCGGCCAACGGCCAGCCAGCGACAGCACGGCCCTTGGTGTCTCGTGTCCTCCGCGCGTACACCCCGTGGATATATACCTCGTGCTTTTGTTTCGGGAGGTTACTGGTAATCTGAAAAAAACAGCTGTTGATTATTACTCCGTATTTATATTTGCTAAGAATATGGAAAATGGAGAACCTAGCTTCCATTTTAAGATTTCATGGCTTTGGTTTTAAGATTCTTAGCTTTTATTGTAAGATTCAACAGCTATTTAGTTTTATAATGTAGAGAAATAATCTATATTGTTTGGAGAGCAATAAATTTTAGAAATAGATGTAGTGTATTCTTTGCATTCTACTCACTCCATCCCATAATATTATAATTTAGTATTAGATTTGACATTTCATAATATAATGAATCTAGATAAATGACACGTTGTAATATTACGGGATGAAAGGAGTATATTATAAGCTATTTGTTTTTTATAAGGTAAATTTCTCTGATTTTAATCAATTTCATAAAAAAATGTATAATTGTATCAACAAATCAATTCTATTAGCTACGGCATTAAATATATATTAATAATATATTTATTTAGTATTATAAATGCTAATCTGTTTTTATTTAAACTTAATTAAAATTATAAAAAAATACTAAAAAATAAAAAAAATCAATCGGGTGAGTATTAATCAGCTCCACTTCTACAGTGTAGCTGGTGTGTGACCGAGTAGTGACTAGTGAGTACCGGCTACTGGAAGGACGACGTAAGTACGTAACAACTAACAACCGGCTCGCCGCTTGCCTTTTTTGAGCGGCTTCAAACGATCCAGGTAGCTTACGGGAAGCAGCCATCCACCACACAAAAGGGAGAGAGATCGAATCACCAAAATCCATAGAAGCATTCATCGTGATGGGGAAGCCTTCATCGGTAGCTGATGGTGTGGTCGTCGTCGTGCTCGTGGCGGCCATGGTGTCCACGCTGAGCTCGTGGTGCTGCGTGGCGGCGGAGATGGCGGGTGGTGGCGAGCGGCGGCAGGAGGCGGAGCGGCACCCGGTGATCCTGATCCCGGGCTCCGGCGGGAGCCAGCTGGAGGCGCGGCTGACGGAGGAGTACAGCCCGTCGAGCCTCGTGTGCCGTGTGTGGCCGGTGGTGCGGGGGCAGGGAGGGTGGTTCAGGCTGTGGTTTGACCCGTCCGTCGTGGTGGCGCCGCTCACCAATTGCTTCGCCGAGCGGATGGAGCTCTCCTACGACGCTGCCGCCGACGATTACCGCAACGCTGCCGGCGTCAAGACTAGGGTCTCCGGCTTCGGCTCCACCTCCACCCTCCGCTACCTCGACCCCAATCTCAAGTACGTGCACCAAGCTCCGATTTTTACTATGTATTGTGTAGCGATCGTTGTTGGTGAATGCAATGGTCCAATGTCCAATGGATGTGTGCAGGTTGCTGACGGGGTACATGAACGTGTTGGCGAGCACGCTGGAGAAGAAGGCAGGGTACGAGGAGGGATTCGACCTGTTCGGCGCGCCGTACGACTTCCGGTACGGGCTGGCCGGGCCGGGGCACCCGTCGCGGGTGGGCAGCGCGTACCTGGAGCGGCTGAGGAAGCTGGTGGAGTCGGCGTGCGCGGCCAACGACGGCAAGCCGGCGATCCTCTTGGCGCACAGCCTGGGCGGGCTGTACGCGCTGCAGATGCTGGCGCGGAGCCCGGCGTCGTGGCGGGCGGCGCACGTGAAGCGGCTTGTGACGCTGTCCACGCCGTGGGGAGGGTCGGTGCAGGAGATGCTCACCTTCGCCTCCGGCAACACCCTCGGCGTGCCGTTCGTCGACGCGGCGCTCATCCGCGACGAGCAGCGGACCTCCGAGAGCAACCTGTGGCTGCTGCCGGTGCCGCGGGTGTTCGGCAACACCACGCTGGTGGTGTCGAGCCACCACAACCGGTCCTACTCCGCCAAGAACATGACGCAATTCCTGCGGGACATCGGGTTCCCGGAGGGGGTGGAGCCGTACCGAGCGCGGATACGGCCTCTCGTCGAGGTCCTGCCGGAGCCGGGCGTGCCGGTGACGTGCCTCGTCGGCACCGGCGTCGACACCGTGGAGAGCCTCGTGTACGGGGACGAAGGCTTCGAAGCCGGGCCTGAGAAGATTGTCTACGGCGACGGCGACGGGACAGTCAACCTCGCCAGCCTCGTCGGGCCCATCAAGGCGTGGTCCGACTCGCCGGCGCAGGTGGTGGAGGTGGTCGAGCTGCCCAAGGTGTCGCACGCCGGCATCCTCAAGGACAAGAGCGCGCTCAACCAGATCTTGAGAGTCCTCGACGCCATCAATCTGAACGCCACGAGCCCACGACCTCCATCAATCCATCGTCTCTCTCAGGATAGCATCGATTACTGACTTAAAAAAAACTCCTCTTTTAAAATCGTTGAGAATTTGCTAGCTAGCAAGTAGCTGGGGCTTGCATTCAGCTGCATCTTTTCTGCACGTTGACAAGCCATATAGCAGAAGCAAAATAATAAGACAAACCGTATTTCTTTAGTATTAGCAGTATGAAATTCGAGGACATTCTTTTCAGATGCTCCATGTTCCACGGCAGATTAGCATTTTGCCACGCAGTAATATTATTCATTAAAGCAATTGAATTCATCTACAGTGTAGTGCTTCGAGTACGATTGAAAAGGTTCCTTAAGATTCAAGCATGAATTAAATACAATGTTTGCAGTGTGGATCTCTAAGCCATCACCAAAGTACATGCAACGGCGAACGTACGGTAGCGCATGCTACAGTGCTAGAAATCTCTTCGGCGAGTACAGATTGCAATTAGGATCCTTAATTTTTCGTACTGAATATCACATTACCAGTAGTCAGTAGAGATCGATCAAAATGGATTTAGTGGTAGTACACTAGTACACTGCCACACTGGTACTGCAACTTTATTTGACTCTTGATTGAGCTCTCATCCAGCAATTGTGGCATGGATTGCTTGCTAGTTAAGATGCGTCGGGACGATTAATGTCAGATAGTGGTATTTTCTTATACTGGTTCTTGGGATTTCTGTCACATCCAATGTTTAAATACTATTTTAAAGTTTTAAATATAAACTATTTACAAAACTCATTCATAATCGGAGGATTATTCATGAGACGAATTTAATGAGTCTAATTACACCATGATTTGACAATGTGATGCTACAGTAAACATTTGCTAATTATAGATTAATTAGATTTAAAAAATTCGTCTCGCGATTTAGTCTCCGATTCTGCAATTATTTTTATAACTAGTTTACATTTAATCTCCTGATCCAAACACCCCTGTGTAATAACTTCATGATACTAGTGGAACGGGAGCACCTCACATCAGATCTCATTAATGATATGGTCGTTGTGTGATTCTTTAGAAAGGATACCTCAAAATTGTATTTTTTTAAAAAATAAAAATACAATATTTTTTTAAAAAAATCGAGCTTGAACTGAATTCAAAATTTAAACAATTTGACACCGGTGTATTTGTGTTAAAGTCTATATGGATGGGCCTCAAAATAAGTCAGCCAGCCGATCGCTTCTGGAAACCGTCGATTTAAAATGAACGGTCCAGATTCAAACAACTGCCGGCAGTTCAGCGTAAGCCAAGTCACGAGTGCCCCTCGCAACGCAGCAAGCCACCTGTCCCTTTCGCTCTCTCCCAAACACGAACCCGAAAAAAAGCAATCGATTGAAATTGAACCAACCCAACACGGCCGACCCCTCCCGGCCGCCGGCGATCGCCGGAGATGTCGTGGCTGGCCCGCTCGCTCGATACGTCCCTACACATCCCCGAGGATGACCCAGGCGCAGACGACGACCGTTACGCCGCCGTCGCCCCCTCTCCCTCCGCGCACATCCCGCCGTCGCTGCATTCGGGTGCGGCCGAGGGGGTCAAGGAGGATCTCACCGAGCTATCCAAAACCCTAACCCGCCAGTTTTGGGGGGTAGCCAATTTCCTCGCTCCCCCGCCTGATGAGACCTCGCCATCTCCCTCGCCTCCGTCGGCGGAGGCTGAATATGGCACCGCCCAGACGCCGCCTGAGATCGCCGGGATCCGCAATGACTTTGCGGAGATCGGTGGGAGGTTCAAGAGCGGGATCTCGCGGATCTCGAGCCACAAGGCTGTGTTCGGGTTCTCTAGGATTGCGTCCAATTTCTTCGCTCATGAAGACGAGGAAGAGGAGGGATTGCTGGATGCGGTGAGGGACGAGGAGGAGGTGGAGCAGAGGGAAGTGGTTAAGTTTCGAAGGGAGGAGGCAGTGGCGGACAGGGTAAGCCATGAAGCAGAGGACTACGAGGTGAGGCATGATTGGGAAGAGGGTGTACGGCATGTGGTGGAAGACCATAAGGTGAGGTATGAGTCGGAGGAGAGGCTAAGACATGAGGTGGATGACGGCGAGGTAAGGCACAAAGAGGTGGATGGCCATGAGTTAGAGGAGGAGAATGTAAGACACGACAATGAGGAGGAGGTCGAGGAGGAGTGGGATGTGATAGGGATCACGGAGGAGGTGCTCGCATTCGCCACAAACATCGCCAGGCACCCTGAGACCTGGCTTGACTTCCCGCTGCTCCCTGACGATGATGAATCTGATGGACCATTCTCATGTAATTTCTTGGCCCTCCACTCCAATTTATTCCTTTCGAATTTAGACATTGAATTGCTCTCCAGTTAGGAATATATGTATTTATTTGACCATGAATGGCTGATTGGCTGGAGTGCTGGACTTTAGGTGCATTATGCTCCTTCTGCTATTGAAGTTTCAAGTTTGTATTAGGTAGATATGCTAATAGATATTGTGATTATGGAACACATGTAGTTGTTTCCTTTTGTGCATTGTAGATTTGTAGTGCTGCACATCGTTCTGCAATGTCTCTTATTCTGTTGCTCTATGAATTAATGGGATAACTAGTACTCTCATTTATATGCATTAATTTAATATTTTTAAGTGTCTTCTGCAATGTTGAGTGCCATTCTTGTAGTAGTATGCTGATGTTGGCGGCACAATATGTGTTTGTGTTTCATTTTTGTTCAGGAACTCCTGTGTTTGAACTTTGAAGTGAAAACATGCAAATGATATTCTGATTAAAATGTTTCAATCATACCTTATTTTCTCTAACCACTTCGTCCATGTGAAAGTGGTTTATTAACATTCATTAATCTGTTTTTTCTTCAGATTTTGACATGTCTAATGCTCAGCAAGAGCATGCCTTGGCTATTGAACACCTTGCTCCTAGATTAGCTGCTTTGCATATTGAACTATGTCCAATCCATATGAGTGAAGAATGCTTTTGGAAAATTTATTTTGTACTCCTACATCCTAGATTGAACAAGCGTGATGCAGAACTTCTGTCAACACCACAGGTATGTTGATTTGCATTGTTTTTCTCTCTTTGTAATATCAACTGTTCCTCAAAACCAAGTCAATTCAGTATAAAGTATAAAGTCATAAGTGGTTGTATCTATTCACATTCAACAGCGTTAGGAACTTAGGATTAAACATTTAGTCAATGGTTACTTGGTCCTGACGTGATTGCATGGCCCTGAGAAAGCACATATGCCCATCAACACCCCTCACTCCTCTCCTTTCACTCTTGCTACCTTTACAGTATTAATTATTTCTTTTGAACTTTGTGTTGATGCCATCCTACTACCTTGTCATGGCCTCAGATTATGGGATGAAGGGCCTGGCCCGCCTGTGAACAGTACCGCGTGGTACTGTTCACGTGAACAGTACCGCCGGTACTGTAGCTGCGGAATTAGTTAAAGTGCAGGTTAATTAAAGAGTCCAGGTGGTTAGGGAGTCAATCTGCAAGTACTTAATTAAAGAGTCCAGGTAGTTAGGGAGTCCAAGTACTCAAAGTTAGTTATGGAAGTTTGTTAGAGTTGTATTAGATTAGATCGGTCTTGTGCCTATATAAACAAGACCGATGCCTAGAGGGAGTTGTCGAGTATTTAGTTTGGCTATTGCCTTCTTGTATCCCTGCCTCTTCGCCGCGTCGCCGCGACGGAGAGGTCCAGGCCCTCGACCAACTACCTCGTTTCCTTATCAATTAAGAAGTTTAGTTCCTTCTAATCCCCCCCCCCCCCGAAATCCCTGCCGGTGACATACCTCCAGTCTGAATTACTTGTTATTTTAGCCTCATTCACAAAGGGGTTAATACTTTAGTGAACATTGCACCTGTTGGTTATACCCGTCTCTCTAATACTACTAACAATAAACAATTAATAAAGGGTTTTTTGCCTCTTAAAAGCCAAAGTAGATAGCTATTAGCTATATGCCTCTAACCCATCTTATCTTACATGCTCCAGGTTAGGTTGTGTTTATTGATAGCAGATGTGGATGTATGTCCTCTAAAATCCTTATGTATCCCGTGACATTCTTCTTATGTGTTGGTAACTCAATCTTCCTAGAGAATACTATTAGAGAAAATTTTCATGCTTCGTACCAGCACGTTGTACATATTCTATATATGTTATGTAGTGCTCAATGACAAAAAAAAACTGAACTAACTAGACTTCATCCATTTTTATTGATGCTATCCAGCTTCTAGCTGACCATACATACAGATTTTAGAGTGTTCAGTTCTAGAAAATTACATGAACAAATGATTGGAGTTAATTGAGTGCTCATTGGTCCTTGATTATCCAACTAAGTGTATATTCCACATAGTATGCTCAGTGAATGTGGAGTTTTACATGAACATTAATACATTTTTGCTAAGACTTTTGAGAGCTTCCTGAAATTGGCTACTGCATAATAGCACAGCAAGCCTGCATATCTATGTGTGATTTGTGATAATTGCTTGATATTTTTTCCCAATTAAGTACTAGTAATATCTGCAGAAAGAAACTAGAAGTAAGCTGTCATTAGCTTCAAGTTGCTGTTGCCTTTTCCATCTTCAACCTTCTCCAGTAGATAATGAGTTATGTAATTTGGTAGGTGTTGGGGGAAACAAATGTGTTATCCCAACTATGTGCGACGAGATCATGACTGACAAGCTAGAGCCTGTAAAGCATGATCAAGCTTGGAAGGACATGAATAAATATTTGGAAGACAAGATATTTATGCAGGTTTAAGCCTCTATAGGATAATAGCCTTACGTCCTGTTAGGACTGGTCATTACCGTAAACTATGTATTACAATGTGCGTGTATTTCGGAGTCGACTCCGAAGGCTTCTACCTTAGTTCTAAGTATATAATAGCTCACTTGTATCTCCCTTTATGGCTACCATAAGGGTATGCATTTATATGCATTTTATAGACAGGGTAAGACGGTTGAACCCCACTTGGCCCTGTCTTACCATAGATCACAATGTAAAGTTACAGTGGGGTTACAACGTAATTGGTGGTTATATAGGTACAACCATAATGATTACATGTGTACTATTCACCTTAGTTGGTTTACTTTATCAGAGGGTGAGGATACAAAGGCCACTCACAATTAATGTGAGTCTTGGTCGGCCCTCCAGGGCATGCATCTGGACAGGCTTAGGGTTTTTGGCTCCGAGCATAAGTGGCGCCCTTCGGAGCCTGTGAAGCCTTCGAAGGCTTTCATCTTGGATGCAGGGTTTTTTCTAGTAAGCTTTGAGGCCATGATTACAACCCACTGCCCCAAGGGGGCAGTGGCCTGTAAAAACTGTGAGAATATATCCAAGGCTGATATTGGATGCATATATAGCACATATCCAAGAATGCATATCTGGAGTTATAGTCTGTTTCAGAAATGATCCAACAAAATAATGCCCTAACAGGTAAGCTAAGGTTAAGCTCTATTCTTGCAGATTGTGGAAGCTAGAGGAATGCTTATGCAATGTTTGCAGCACCAGTCGAAACTTGAAACGGAGCAACTATGCCATCGTAAAGATGATTTCAGAATGCATTCAGAAGAGGATACCTCTAAAGATATTACAGAGGTATTCCCGTCTATGCTACAACAGACTGCTTCGGTCATCTCCATAACAGATTTTGAGACCGAAAAGCATCCTATCCATGTAACTGAAGGTGCAGTAGTGGACAAATCAGTCATCAAAGAGCAGCTGACCAAGGAGTATAGCAAGACCTCAAATGTTTTGCAAGAAAGCTTTGATGACGACATAGATGATTGGTTCGATGAGGAGGCCGAGCTTGCCGGGCATACAACCATTACCATAGGTGGTGAGGAAGATGTGTCCTTTAGTGACTTGGAAGATGATGACGGGAAATGATTCTACTCCCAGGCCAACTTCAGCCTGTATGTTGAAATCATTTCTCCGTAGAATGAAAGCTGTACAGTGAAAATAGAGCGTCTTTGTTGTGGCTCCAAGCTGCTGCCCTATTGGAAGCACTGCGGTCACAAGCGTTACGGTTTGTAATTTTGTTTTTTTAAGCTGTGTACATAAGCGTTCGTGATATTACAAAGTTAGCGACAACAAAGTTTCATTCGTTGGTTGGTTCTCCAAGGATTGCAGATGAGTGTGCAGGGAGCAGAATGGTTTCAAGAATTGCATTTGCAACGACAACATACTGTACTTTGCACATGTTTATATACAAAATTGTACCGCTTCCTGACACTACACATCGACATCCAGAAATCACTGGAATGGAGGTACCAATAGAAGAGGCCATGGCATGAATGACAACAGTTATTCAGCCAAAAGGTGAATTGACCTGGCTCAAAATTTCTAAGACCCTGTTTATTACAATCTATACTAGATTATAATAAATTTCTAAGACCCTGATTATTGCAATCTGTATTGGATTATAATAAATTGACATATTTATTTTAGCTTATAAAATAATCTAGATTATTATAATCCTATTACTGAAATAAACTGCTCTAGCTGAAGTTATTGGACAGCTTCCCAAGATGTGACCACAGGAGGCTACCCAGGGAGGATCTCGGCCTCTCATCGCCCTGCTCCACTGCCGCTGCCGCTGCCGCTGCCTCCTCCGACGGTGCCGGTATGCTGGTCTTCCTCACCGGCGGCCAACCCGGCGCGTCCTTGGCCACTTCGAGCGAGATGCCTATCTCGGCGACCCTTGTCCGCACGGCGTGCAGCGCTTCGGCGTGCACCTCGCCGCCGGAGTCCGTGATGAGGTAGAATGTCCCGATGGCCTCGTCCTTGTTCCTCTTGAGCTCCATCCTCAGCAGCGACAGCCCGTGCTCTCGCAGCATCCGGGTGAAGTCCGACAGCAATCCCGACCTGTCGGCGGCGCGCACCTCCACCTTCGCGCCCTGCGGGAGCATCGCCACGCCGTGTCAGCGCATCGCGGCGTATCTAATAGCAAAGGAAAAGGAAGACGAAACGGTGGTTGAGCCTGACATGGGAGGCCCTCCGCTCCACGGCGGCGACGAGGCACCGGGAAACCTTCTGCCGCTCGGCGTTGCTGTCGACGGTGCGCCCGTCCTTGTGCCGGATGTAATACTCCTGCGCGTCCATTCATGGCGCCATGGACGGCGACAAGGTCAGTCTCTGGCCGACCAGGTTAGTGACGACGTAGCATACTAGGGGCATGCATGTAATGTACCTGGATGGCGAAGGGGCCCTGCGAGCCGACGGTGGCGTGGAAGACGACGTACTGCATGTCGGTGAGCGCACACACGGTATCGAAGAGCAGCTTGGGCCGGTCCCTGCTCGTCATCTTGACGATGGCGTAGCCGCGCTCCTCCCAGCTGTCGATGGACACGCGAGTCTCCACGCAGCAGGCAAGGCGGGCGGTCGTGGCCGCCTTGTCGCCCATGGCGAAATGGTCCTCGTCGACGGGCGTCGGGGCGGGGCCGGACTCGTAGTCGCGGTCGTCGTGCATCAGCTGGTGCAGCCGGCGTTCCGTGTGGACGCGGCCCTGCACCGGCGCTGACATGCGCACCCAGTGCCGCTCCCCGGTCGTCATCTCCCACGCGTTCACGACGGTGTCCACCAGCCGCTCAATGCACGCCCACCGGCTCGGCCGCGGCGCCACGCCGTCCGCGCTGGCCGTCACGTAGAGCACGCCCGCGGCGCGCCCGCTGTGCGTCCACGCCTTCCCGGAGGCGACGTGGCACCCGTTGTCGACGAGCACCTGGGTGATCGACGACATGAGCCCCGGCCGGTCGGGCACCGTGAACTCGAGCGCCGCGCAGTCCGATACGTCCGGCCCGCCAGGCCCGACCACGTTCCCGAGGCACGTGGTGAACTTGGGCGACGGCCCGTTACCTGGCCGCTGGAAAGGGACCAGCGCTCGCTGGATGAACTCCGGCAGCGACGGGTCCGTCAGCTTGCACCCCATCTGGTCCGTCACATGGAACACTGCATTGGCGAGACCAATCGAGAAAATCACAAGAATTCAAGACATCTCTTCCATCAATGGCATCAACGATCCAGAAACAAGAACTAGAAAAAAAAGTTCTTGCCGTCCATGAGCCAACCGCCATCGGAGGAGATGTAGGACTTGGAGATGACGAGGTCGAGATCGGTGAGTAGCTGCACCATCTCCAGCAGCACGCCGTCGCGGTTGACGCTATCAACCTATGGAGAAGAAGACAACCAATCTGATCAAATCAACCACAAAACAAACACAAATCTTCACCCGCTCTGCTCGCTCAGGAGCAACCATGAACACACCTTAACGAGCGTGCAGTCTTCGCGCGTCTCATTGTCAACGACGACCCTGTAGCCATGGACAGCTGCCCGTCACAATCAAAACCTGAAAAAAAAATGGAGAGAAATCCACCACGGACGAAGCGAATGCGTACCCAGGGACACCGAAGCGGTCGAGTATCGGATCGAAATCCGGCTCGAAGTACGGCCCGGACACGTACTTCATCGCCCAAAACGAGACGCACAGAGCTCCCAATCTCCCCCCAATGCCGTCAATTCCTCTCCTTTTGTCGCTGTCGCCTATCTCCACGACGAGAAATCTGTCGAGACGGAGAGAACACACGGCGACAAGTAATTAAAACAGCAGATCCAATCTGAAACGGGGAGGAGTAAAACCAAGAACACGAGAAGAGGAGGCGACGCGAGGAAACAACACGAGGAAAGCAGCCCATGGCCACATGGCGGCGAGATTTCCAGCCGCTGCCAGCCTCGAAACGAACAGGGCCGACTAAAAAAAGATGCCCTTTTTGCTGTTCTTGAGATCGAAGGCGACAAACAGAGCAGATAGCCCGGCGGCGGCGGCGACGACGACGAGGAGAGATACTGGAGGTTACCTTGGATCGGATTGTGGTTTCTCGGCGGACGACGAGGGCCACGCGCGTGCGACGCGGGGCGTCTGGTTTTGGGATCTCCCGTCTCCGATGGCGCGCTCGGTCTCCCTCAGTAACTCTGCGAATCGGCGGCGTTTGAGGGATTCGAGTGAAGAGCGCGAACGGCCGCCGCGCCACGTCGGACGGGGAGGCTGGCACGTGGCAGGGGCGGCCTGGTTGCTCGCGGGCCCTCTTTGTCCGTTTCAGCCCTATATCTTTTTGCCTTTTTTGTTTGTATTTTCCTTGGCTTTTCTGTGGGGGATTGGAACCTTATAATGCAAGATATTTGGTAATTTTGGTACTTGCAAATATATTTGTTAATACAAGACAATTTATTTCATTCCGAGATTATAATAGTGTATCCGGTTAAAAGTAAAAAACAATTAGTTTATTATACTAAATTACTATAATCAGTAACACGTATTATATTTATTCAACAAGTTAGTAAAACCCCAAATACTAAAATATACATCACACTTTCGTAAAAATTACGTATTGGCATCCGTACTCAAATCTAATATTAGCTCTCAACACTTTATTTTAAGGTCAATTTAGTGTTTTATCGTCCAAATATAACAGTACATAAAGCAGATCATAATGATTTATTTTATAGTAATAAACACATATGCGATATATTACAATAACCTTAAACTGAAATATATTACATCATAATGAACTGAAATAAACAGGATCTAATATGTACTCTGCTGGCGCTGGCGTCTGCTTCGTTGCGTCGTATGACTCTCCTCTCTGTACTCTAGTTGGCTGAACCTTGGAAACAGGTGTATATTTCTTAAGAAAATCTGACACGGGTGATCGGCATTGGCTTGATTGTGTGTACGGGTGATTTGCTTGAAACAGAAGGCAGGCGGCCGGGCTGTTTTGCTTCTAATGGTCATCTGGATCTCCGTTTGATTCATTAGCAACTAGACAATTTTCTGCACAAGGAGACTGGAGACCACCGTACCTGTGATTTAGAACATAGCTTAGGGCCGGCCGTTTTTTCAGGCGAATTTTCAGATGAACATTGTAGATTACATGCGACCATTTGACCGAATAGTTTAACGTTTTAAACAAAGGAATTTCATAGTATAAAGTTGATTAGTTTTTTAAACAAAATTTTGACAGTTTACGTGATAAACCGCTACCTGTGCCAGTACGTGCAGGTGCAGCGACACAGTCGGCTCCCGTGCGCACGGAGCATGGCGCGGGAGAAGCGACGGAGGGAGGGACCAGCCGGCGAGACTGACCGGACCGCGGTGGCGGTCGCGTGAGGGGGTAAAACCTGCAGGAGGCGGCGGCGGCGCGCGTGCATGCGAAGCAACGTGGCGCGCCCGCGGCGCAAGCTCGGCAACGGCCGTCGTACGTGTGCAACTGTGCATTATAGATGGCTGCGCGCTCGGCCCGCCGCCGCCACGCGGTCGCAACCAAGAGGCGGTGGTGTGGTGACGCCCCTGCGCACGCATGTGGGGCTCCCGCCATTGGCTGCTGGAGTCGTCGATCCGCGAAGCAATAAGTGTACGATGGATTTGCTCCTCCTCCACGCTCAACGACAGCACGTACGCTACTGGCGCGCGTGCGTGCATCTGCACAGTGCGCGCGCAGGCGCAGGCGCAGGCGCAGACGCAGACCATGGCGTTCAGACCGTCAGGGCTTCGTCGCCTCATTCATGAACCATGCGTGCCACTGATAGTCCATACGGCAACAGACGCACGTATCTGTGTGTAGAGTTAGCTACGTAGGCACACACATGCGTGTAGCACGAGTTTAAAAGCATCTCCACATGGCCACGTGACAAACGGTAAGGTAAACTGACGGGCAAATTCAAAAGCATTTCCACATGGCCATATGACAAGTGGTAGTGGCAAAATTATGCAGATGCAACTCGAGTTCCCAGCTTACAAAATTTCTTAATGCATGCGTCCATTGGAACAGCTTCGTGTCTCCGCAAACGGAATATGTAGATCTGGACCAGCACTGGTCCCGATCGAGCCGTGTGTCGTCAGCATATTCGACCAAAATATGCTGCGAGATCGAGATCATAATTGAATCATGATTTTGCCTATGATCGTCTTTCGAAAAGGAGAGGCTGCTGGTGTACTAACCAATAATATCAACATATGACTAAACCAACGAGAAGCAACTATGACCTGTAATATCAACAAATTTAGTCCCTTTTAGTCCTTAAATTGCCAAACAAGAGGACTAAAATGGGACTAAACTTTAGTGACTAAAGTTTAGCCTTTAGTCCCAAAGAACTTGCTAAAGGGGACTAAAAGTACTACTTACCTCTCATCCCTCACTCTCTTTTAGTACTTTAGTCCTTAGCATACTTATCAAGGCGTCGCTACAGCGTCGCTTAGGCGTCGCTGTAGCGATAAGGCGGTCGGCGGGGGTAAGGCGTCCCGACGCCTTACCCCCAAGGTGCTCGCCGGGCGCACAGAGGGCCGGGGGCGGCGCAGATCTGGCGCAGGGAGGCCAGATCTGGCGCGGAGTGGTGCGCAGCGAGCCGGGCGTGGTGTACATCGGGCGCGGCGAGGTCCTGTGCGGCGCGGAGGGCGGGAGCAGCTGGACGAGAGCACAAAGAGCTCCCGTGGGCGGCGCACGGCGAGCTCCTGTGGGCGGCGCACGGCGAGCTCCTGTGGGTGGCGCACGGCGAGGTCCTGTGCGGCGTGGAGAGGCCGGGTGCGAGCTTCGCGCGGGGAGGCCATGTGCAGAGCAGAAGAGGGGAGAGAGGGGGGGGGAAGAGAGGAAGAAATGGCGGCTGGTAGGAGAGGATGAAAAAAGCTTTGGGGATGGGAGGGGAAGAGAGGAAGAAATGGCGGCTGGTAGGAGAGGATGAAAAAAGCTGGGTATGGGAGGGAAGTTAGGGTTTAGAGATGAAAAATAATCCAATGGGCCTTAAGTGGGCTGCTGGATCAAAATTGTTTAAATTAATAATTAAATTGAACTCTAAATATATCATTAAATATAATTTTAAATGTATTATTATAATTTTAATTGTGTATATTTAAATTTATAAGACATATAAAGTGAAAATATTGCAATTTGATAGTATATTACTATTTTTATATTGCTATCTTGCTATTCCTATTTAAAATTTATTACTTATCTATCAATATTTTTTTCTAAATCATGTATTTTCTGTGGGCGTAAGGCGTCGCCTCGCCTTACGCCTTACCGCTTAGGCGGTAAGGCGGTACTCCACCGCCTCGCCTCGCCTTAGCGCCTTAATAACTATGGTCCTTAGAACCAAACACCAAGGAACTAAAGTTTAGTCCTATAAAAAAGAGGAGACTAAAATTTAGTTTAGTCCCTAAAGGAACCAAACAGGCCCTAACACAATGGTGTGCCTAATTGTTTTAGTACCACTGACCAGTCCATAATGGTCAGGCTGTTACAGAGATGCTCCCTTAGATCCCAATTGGATATTGAATAATGTTTCAAGGCAAAAATAACCTGCAAATTCTATTTAAGAGGACATCACCTCAGAAGTTTTGGAAAAATCTGAGCAAAAGTAACACATGGGTGACAGTGCGACACCGTGGCAGCTCTAGCTACATCGACTAGCTGCATTTCAGTGTTTCCTGGCGATGAGCATCTGACCATAGCATGAGCGCAGATAGTAGTGAAATTGTGGCTGTCTCAACTCGTAGTCTGCATGGACCAAGACCTACAGGAACTGCACCTGCTGCTTTCAAAATGTTTACCTCTTCCTCCGTGAAGTCTGATCAAATGGGAGTTAAAAAATAACAAAGTATATTAGATGCGGTAAAATAATCATACTAAAGCTGGTTTACTTTGGACACTACATTTTTTGGGGAAAATTCAAAAATCATAAATCATCCCCATAGTCAACCCCCACAAGTAATCTTCTGTGTTTTAAAATCTGGCATGGTTAAGGAAATCTAATACAATCCCATTATGTATTTCAATACATGTATGAACTACATAATGAACACTGTGAGTTTATTATTATTCGTTATGCCGCTGACAGAACATTTGTTTAACATTACTGTGTTTATTTTGGCTTACATAAATCATTCACTTCATGGAAATCTTGTGATTTTTTTCTTTTGTAAGGTGAAATGCATTATTGACTCAAGCAAGTAATAAGCATCTTTGTGAAAATCGCATGTCTACACTAACCAATTCACTCTTTTTTAATAATTATATATAAATTTAATCATAATTAGGTTTACCTCCTTCTGGTCCAACAATCAAAAGCCCACTTTCTTCATTGCAGGTCTTCGGCAAAGTGCTTAAAAGAGGACGTGATTCTGCTGAAGCTAAGAAAGCAAGTTTTGACTGTGACACCTGGTAATTAAAAGCAAAAGCTCAACAATTGATAAACTGTGTAACACATAATCATTTGAATTTGTCAAGTCACATATAGTGGTGTAATAGAAGATTCAACAATGAAGTGGTGGTCCTACATTCAAATCCATACATAACAATTTTCTTCCTATCTTGATTCTTAACATTTTTTTCTCTATGGTGCAATGTGATCATTCACGTCCTACTAACTACTAAGGACAACTGTAGTTTGACCTAGAACATTTACTCGACGAGGGTCCACAGTATGCAAAAAATAGTGGTTGCCCAACTTATGAAATACAAATTACTGGAGCCACAGAAAAATTTTGATATCCAATGCAAGAATTTATAACAAAACATAGGTTAATACTTACAACAGACTGAAGGTCTGGTATCTGAATTGGGGGGTTCAGCAACATTCCATGCATTCTCTGACCTAAAGAAGACGGCAGTAATGCTGTTAGTTTATTTTAGTTCATTCTTCTTTGGTATTTTGGTGCTAACATAGACCCGTACATTGTTTAATTGCAGCTAATACAAGCCGCTGCAATCTGTCCACTCTATTTTCTGCTATTGTATGGCATCTTTCTGTCAGAAGAGGCGTAACACTACAAGCTCCAAGTTCCTAAATAGGGAAGAGAAAATATCGTTAGAAGTAGAGTGTGAAGAAACATGACAGCCAAAATTGTACATAACATACAGTACATTTCTCTACAAGCCAATCTGCACGTCCACCTTTCAATGTCCCTAGGGAATGGAGTTATAAAATGGTAAGGGCATGGAGAAGAAAACTTTCATGGTATGCACATATGCCTGGGTAATTTACGGGACTCACCAAATGCAGCAAAGACATGCCATTGAATGCCATGAGGAGCAATGAGTTTAGCATCCTCTAACAACTCCACATCTGAACCACCTTTGTCAACTTTTTGTATAGATCCTTCAACCAAACCACCCGCCCCATCAAATAGTTCAACCCTTCAAGATTTTGAGATGAAGTTTCAATGTGCACAAATACTTATCATAAGCATCAAAAAAATGTTAATAACATGTTAGAGTGACACTTGGTAAAGAGAGCAGGAAAAATGTATGGCTACCATGCTATAACAACGGTATGATCCCCCAGAAACTTTCACACTGGGTAATAGCCAGATAATTCATTACTTGCATGATCATTCTGGATAGCAATAAAGCATCTCTCCGATGCTCATTAACTCATTCTGTGGATGTGGTTAGTACCTTAAAGTAAAAATTGAATTTTTTACGCATTGAGATAGACTTATGATATGAATGTCGAAGACGTTGTGGTCGAGCACTAGCTAATCAAAGAGTTGAATATGCAGCTATCAACTTATTTGCAGTCTGAAGAATGAAGCTGCAATTCACTAGTCACTAGAACGAATTCACACAATCACACCGATGCATAGCAATGTAGCAGACCTGTCATTTATACCAAGGCGCAAGACCCTTGTCATGTGCCAGAACTCGTCTCCTTGGATTCGAACCACTTCACCCTGCAAGGCAATATGAATGTGCATCGATATAAATGGATGGACTCATGGACAACCCACGCGAACCACCTGATCGACAAAAATGCCAATTGGTAAAGTTAAGGAACAGCGCTCAACGAGGCTGACGATGCCTTCCCACAATGACGGGGGACGAATATTTCAGCACGGGTCACATAGGCTACCAACTACCAATGAAAGCTTACGACATGAGGAACAAAATTGAGCGCGTGGCGTTCGACGAAATGCCGACGCCGACTCGGATGGACGGGCTGAAGAAGTGGGCAACAAGCCCGCTTGCCTTGGACGAGGGAAGTGTCGGGGAGTGGAAACGGGGCAGGCCGCCGCGCGCGCGGCCCCCGCCGGCCGTGCTGTGCGCTCGCGCGGCGGCGGCGAGGAAGACGCTCCGGGCCCTCGGCGGAGGCCCGCGAAGCAGCGCCGAGAAGGTGGCGGCGGGCGACATCGCCACAACCCTGCCGCGCTATCGATGCGGGCCCCGCCTGGGGTGGCGGTGGCCGTTAATCGCTCGACGCCGCGCACTAGCCGAGCAGTCGAGTCACCGCCCTGAAGATGGAGCAGAGCAGAGAAGGCGAGGGGCCGATGAGGTAAGCGGCGGCGCTGCGCTTTGGGTCCTACGCAATCCGGCCCGACGAATCCTAAACACGAGATTTTTTTTCGTTCCAGGCTTTGATAATTATGGGCCTAATGGCCCGGCCCGTTATGAAAAAGCATCAGGTTTTCACACCGAATAGTAAACACACACGGATACACTCGTACACACGGCAACGTGGCCGTGTCACAACGTACACTCGCCACCGTACGACACGATCGTTCAGTTCGGCGTCCGTCTCCTCCCCGGCAGCACTGCCGGCGGTCGGGAAAGGTCTAGCCTGGGGTGCGCAGGAGACTCCGCCGGAGCATCCGCCGCGGGAGGAGGAGCGGGCGCCCCGCCGTGCAGCACGGTGACGGCGCTGCCGAGCCTGCACGACATCACCCCGGCGTAGCTTGCTCCCGCCGCCCACCCGTTCCACATGCCGCACCCGGCGCGCATGGCAGTCGCCTCGCCTCTCTTCTTCTTCGTGTTCCTCTTCGGTTGCGGCTGCGGCTGCCCCTGCTTCGTCGCCGGCGCGGCGCTCTTGCCCTTGGTGCACGCCACGTAGGCGGCCAGGAACGGGTCCTGCTGGGCCGGCGCCACCATCCTCATGACCCTGCCGTGCGGGCCCACCACGATCGTCGGCCCAACGTGCCACGCTGGAAGGCCGGTCCCACCTCGCCCCTCCAGGTGGGTCCTGCTCGGCGGCAGCGGCAGCGGCAGCAAACGCCTCTTGACACCGTCGTCCCCGGAGCCGGCGAGCACTTCGCCGCGCACGAGCGCGTGCAGCGAGCCCGTCCCGTAGCGCGGTTTGAGCAGATCCCCCGGATCGTCCTCGCACACAAAGACGGGGTTCGAAGCAAACACCAGCGGCGGCAACGGCTGCTGCTGCTGTCGCTCGGCCCGTCTGGTCCGGCGGCTCGTCGCCGCCGCACCCTTGCTGCTCCTACGGCTCATCTCCTCGATCGCCTCCCGTCCACGTCGGCGACGAGGTAACTTTTCACATCCACCGTCGAGGCTTTTATACACGATCAAAGTATTCAAAGCTCGACCAGGCCAGCTCGTGTCATTGGTGTGATCGAGCGTGGCACGTAATCTTTACGTACCTTGGCATGTGAGCAAGGAGGCGTGGACGTGTCGTCGTTGCTGTTCCTTTCGCGCCTCGTTACTCCCCACTGCTCCGCCCGTGAGACCGCTACGTCGGTGATCCAACGCCGGCGCCGCTTCGACATCAAGCCGTGTGGCGCTGGCTCTCACACGGCGAGCTCACGTACCACCACCGCTGCAAAGCCGGACATGCATGCGTTGCGTTTGCGTGACCAGCTTGACGATTTCGGCGTCTGTTCAGGTCGCTTTCTGATGGGCGAAACGAGATGCACCGCATCGCAGGTCGTCCCGTGGACACAAAAACTTCCGTAATGCTGGGTGAGGCCAAGCTCGCACTCATGCTGGGCTAGTACGAACAAATTCAGACATAAATACACACAAGCTTTACCTGTACTGCAGTACAGGATGTGTTACTTTTCAGTAATGTATTGCACACGCGCGAGTTTGTCCGCACACAAGTTCTTCCAAGTTCCAACACAAGCACACTGCACGTGACAGCAGGCAAGAAATACCACTGAGCCAAAATTTCCCTATCTGTGTCTCCAAACAAAATCAGCAATTCGCATCCAGCAAAAAGGAGCATTTGTCCATCGCATCGTCAGGGGAGAGCCAGGAAAAACAGAGCAAAACAAGCAATTTTAAACAAAAAGATTGACCCCTCCGGATCTCACACTCTTCCGGGAGAAAGAACTGTATCCAATGTCCATGCTCCATGCATGCACGAGGCACTTTTCAGTCTTTTGGGTGCATAAAAAGCAGGTGGCAAATGGCATCAGGGCTCTCATCACACACCACACACCAGTGCAAGACTGCAAGCTCCAAGCTAGCTAGCTAGCTAGCGGCTGCTGCTGAATCATTCTACTGTAGGCTCCTGTATAGCAAATCATCAAAAGGGAGAAAACCACACTGTAGATGCTGGTCATGGATGTTGGATGCATGCATGCTCATGCAGTGAACATTAGGTAGTTACACTAGCCGGAGGGATTGGTCCCTTTTGCAGGTTTGGCAGCTGTTAAAAGAGGGGAAAAGGCTGGTGAATGGTCCTGAAATTGTATCATTGTATTCTGCTGAGGCTGTTGCAAGCTAGTAGTACGTACCATGGAAACAGGATAACTCCACTAGTCCACTCTCACACAGTAATACTGGGAAAATCAGTGTGAGTCTATTTGGTCAGAGTTTTACACAGATCTAGACACAGCTTCAGTCGAGGACCCCTCATGGCCAAATCCGAACTGACCAAACTGTAGCTGTGATTTACGAATGTCTAGCTTACTGGTTGTGCAAAACTAAGTTGATAGAACATATGAAGGTCAAATAATTGGGACTTTGGGAGGCGTCACCCTTTCAAGACAAGAAATACAGGTCAAAATGTGGATCGATCAGCGTAGATAGCACACGGGCTAACGAAAAATATCAAGAAGCATCACATGAGAGCCGGCTCACAAACTTTTAAATACTGACGACAAGAAAGAAAAGAATCAGATCCGACTCATCCACGATTATGACATCGCACATTGGATATTCTAAGGTGATGATATGCCACAACGGAGCACCAAATCCATCCACACACCATACAACGTCACCATCCAAGGTGAAGGTTACAAAGCAAAGGGAAAAGATAGAAGAGCAGAAGTGGCAAAACCAGAAGATTAGTTTGAATGACAACGTACGAGGTAAACGCTCACACCTTTGGATGTCATATCGATATGTAACAAGGTGAAGGCTGATCTAATCGTTTCCTCATGCCTGCCATCTTGCTGCATTTTGATGGTTGGTCAAGAAGCTCACACCAGGCGGATGCTCGGATGATTTACAACAATGGAGCCAAGATCATCCCGCGGGTTACTGATACCATCATAAACGCTATGATTCTCCAGTCTTGGACTGCTTCCAGTGCTACTGGAGACTGATCCAAAGGTGGTCTTCTGCAGAACACCAACTGGGGATGACTCAAACCCTGAAATTGAATCCCAGCCATCAGTTAAAAGGTTTAGAGACGATGATAGGTAATTCCTTGCTTCCATGTTATTGTTCTTGGTCAAAACCTCTCCTAACGGGCCACCCATTGACGAATCACGGAACATATGCGTCCAGTTTGCTTCTCCCTGGTTAATCTCATCTCTGTTTGCGGCAATGCCAAGATCAACAGGGCTATATTCACAGCTCAGCTTAAGAGGCGATAACATCAGTCTCTCATGGATGGGAGATGTTGATGCCGACGATAAGTCGGAAGATGCCATTGGAGCAGATATTGAGAGCTGGATTCTCTGAGCTTGCATGTCTTCAGCATCAGGCCATGCAAGAGGTCCTTGTGCAGGTGTCCTGGGCCAGCTCACAAAGTGTTGCAGGGAAACTGAACTCTGATGTTCATTCAGACTCTGTGAAGTGAGCAAATTGACGTTCTCCAAGGAGCTATGAGGAGAACTCATTAGTGAATCAGGTGACACTAGACCATAATCTGGCCTTGAGCTAGACACTTCAAAAGGATTATGTTGCTTCGAGAATGGAAACAGATTGCCTGTATTTCTTGTGCTCATGGAAGTCAGCATTGAGAGGCTGTCGGAGTCCTGCACATGTTCACTCTCATTCTGCTTGTTTACCAGTTCCCTGTAGAAGTTTGATCAACAAATGATTAGTTAATGAAATTGTTACAGTACTAGTTAGTGAAAAACAGAGATTGGTCTTTCCATATAGCAGCACTGAACAAGCCTACTCACAAAAAAAACAAGTATCTTTGGGGTCTCCAGAAATTAATACTAGATGTGCATATGCTATAATGAGTATGATCTTATGACTTTATCATCTCCAAATTCCTATCAACAACTAATGGTGTATGGTTTATCATAGCTACAGAAACTAGGTATCTCACATCCATGAACTCCATTACTGTGTACAACATACCTAAGCAAATTAGCAAAACAAAAAACAAAACTTGACGCGCTTGAGCTTAAGCACTGGCTACATGATTGAAAAGGAATGCACGGAGCTTGTGAAATGTTGCCAAGAGATTCTACCTGCTGTATTGTAGAGAGCAAGGATCAGCCGTGTTGGCAGGGTAGTTCTTCACTTGCTGCTGCTGATGGTTGATGACGAGGCCCGCGGCAGCTCCACCACCATGGGAGGCGGGAGCACTAGGCTGGGTAGCAGAGGCAGCAGCTGCTGCCACCGCCGCGGGAATCGCTTTCGCGGCATGGCCAGCCTGGCCTTCCACATGCTTTCTTGAACGGTGGCGTCCCCGGTTCATGTGTCGCTCGCAGTACTTCTGATCGGCGACCGCATCCCTCGAGCACCGCCATTTCTTGCCATCCGTCCGGCGGCACCGCCCGGGCTCCGGATCAGCGCTGCCAGAATAGCCAAGCTGGAATGACCCCCATCCCACTGTAAAATCAAACCCCAAGCATGGGCAGTGCAATCAAGATCAGGAAAAGGGGCAGCTTTTATCATATCAACGTGCATGATGAATGTAACTAAAGCCAAGAAAGCATTCAGTTGATCCCCTTCCTTTCCCATTTCTTGGCTTACATGTGTTTGAGCCAAAGTAGGCTGCAGGCGAGTAAGGTGATGTGAGGCTCCTCCTGATGGGGATGAGGAGGCTGTGTGGTACAGGGCTATTGGCAGCCAAGTACTTGTAGATCAGGGCCTGGTGCTCCAGCTCGATCCATTGAGACGGCGTGAAGGGGCCCCTCACCCTGGCCATTGCCCCCTGCATGCTGCTGCTCAAGCTAACTGAGCTCAATCCTGCAGCCAGATACACCAAGGAGATGAGCAACAAGGCAGTGCAAGCCAAGGAGGCGCGGCCAAAAAAACATGTACTTTTGTAGAGACGAGACGACGACTACCACCCAGATGCATGAGTTTCCTAAACACGATCCGTGTGCAAGATATCCATAGACAGGGGCAAGCAAAAGACACACAAAAAAAATCTGAAGCAAAGTGGTTGCAAGGACCAGGAGCAGCACAGATTTGTAGGAGGCGTGGGCATAAAAAGTCACCAACAACCACATGTTCGATCCGTTGCAGCAAAGATTGATTCGCGTATGCTGCTGCATTATTATCTACTTGAAAACTTTCTTGCATGTTTTCTACTTCCACATTTTTTTTCTTCCTTTCTTTCCGGGTGAGGGAAATGTAGAAATAGCAGTGGTATAGCGCTAAAGATCACAACTTTTCTCATCCAAATTTGTGTTTCCTCCTCTAGTTTCAGCAAAAGGCATGACAAAAGAGAATACGCACGATCACACCGTTCAGGACAAGAAAGTGTTTGTGGATGTCACCGAAAAGAACAGGAAACTTGCCTATAAAAAGATCGAGAATGATTCAATACATGGAAAAGAAATGAACTCGTTTGTTTTGGGAGAGCCTGAGCTATTCGCAGCCGATAAAGATGAAAATCCAAATCTAAATCACAATACTAAATGAACCAGAGAGAGAAGAAAATAAAAAATAAGTCTATTCCGGTGTGAGCAAAGGATGAAGTATGATGCATACCAAAAAAAGGAAGTAGTATAAAAAACTGAAAATCTATAGCAAAGCGAGACGAATCAACCAGCAATAATATTTCAAAAGGAGCAGGAAGCTTTTCAATCACCAAATCGAAGCAGACGAGCAGAAATGAAAAAGGAAAGGTTTTTGCACCACCACCATGGCGCCATCCCCACCTGAGCAAGAAGCAGGGGTGCCATAGTACAACGGCACCGCCCCGCCAGCCGCGGCGGCCGCGGCTGCGCCGGAGGGGCACGACGACGCGGAGGACGAGAAGCTGAGCATCTGCTCCCTGCCATGCCCTGGGCTGCAGGAGGCGCCGAGCAAGAACGGCGCCGCCACCTTGACCGCCTCGGACACCGCCGCCGCCGCCGCGGCGGCGTCACCCCCGGCCCCGGCCCTGGCCTGCTTCGCCGGGGGCCTCCACCCGTGCTCCTGATCCCCCGCATTGCCCCTCCCGTGCTTTAGCAGCCTAGATCCGAGCAACCCTCCAAGCTCCCCGCCGCCGCCTCCTCCGCCTCCCACCCCGGCTGCCTCCACCGCTGCCATCACCACCCCACCCAGGTCCATATCGCCGCCGCCGCCGCCGCCGCCGCCGCGCTCGTAGTCCTACCACTGGCGCTGTCCGCTCCCGCGGTCATAGGGCGGGGGAAGGGGGAGCAAGCGAGCGCAGCGCGAGGGGAACGGGAGGCAGCAAAGGCAACACCTTTCTCTTCTCTCCTCCCTTCTCCTCCGACCTGCGGTGGTGGGTGGCGTCCGCGTCTCTCACTCTCGCCGTCTCGCGTGTGTGCGCGCGGGCGTGGGCTGCCGCCTCGCCTCGGGTGGGTTTTACGGCCGCGCGGAGCGGTCGGTTGCGGCTCGCGCTCGGGAAACCAGGCTGGTTTTCCTTTTGGGGGCAGAGCGGTGGGAGAGACAAGACCGGTGCCAGCACTAGCAATAAATGGCAAGGGTTTGATGAATCTGAAAATACAGTAACATTTTTCAATTATTTAAAAAAATGAATTTAATTATAAATAGTTTCAGAGAAATTTATATAATCTAGTTTAATTCTTATAAAATTCCTATATTTGAAAGTAGCCCTTATAACCTGCAAAAGCTTGTGGCTTGGGGTGGATAAAGATGGAAGCTTTTTTTAGAGTTTTTACTACTAGTTTTTACTGCACCACTCGACAAAAGAAATGGTCTCGTTGATCTAGTAACAGACTGTATCACTGTAGCAGTGGTAGGCTTTTATGTGCGGGCTGGATATTTTTCCCGTTTCGTAGGAGTCGGTATCTCGGCCACGTAAAGTTGCTCCGAATGCTACTACTACTGCCGCTCCACTACAGCTAGAATAACATTTCCCCCGAAAGGAGATTCTACTAATAATTAAGATTCAAGCACATTTTGTATTATTTTTTGTGTCCCATGGAACCAGCCACACAAGCGCTGGGCTTTCGAGTCAGTGATTTGAGCTGGGTTTTGACGAGCAAGAGCAACTAGCAGCCATCGATGTTTGGTTGCACAGCGGGGGCGATAGTGTGATAGATAGATAGATATATGTAGCATCGCCGCCATGATCTTGAGCTCATAATTGATGGTAGATTCCGTGTTGCTGATCGGCGAGTTCGCCGGCTACGTGTGCCTGGCGGCAGCCACCAGCCCACCCCTCCTTGGGCACTAGCCGGGCCTGGAACCACGCGTGCGTTCGTGCACGGTCAGATGTGTGCATGCGTGTTGTTGCTAAAGATCGCGATAGCATCACCCGTTGCATAACGTGACAACGATCGTGAAGCGTGTGTGTATATATATACTCACACACTCGACGGGCAAGCACGTGAGGCGCACGTGGGAACGATGGGTCGGGGTCGGGGTCGGGGTCGGGGCCACCGTACAAGTAGCTGGAGTGTTTGGTCCGCTACTCTGCTCTCGGCGGCACGGTGGGGGTGGCGGGGAGGGACCGGTGGGAGCTCGCTCGGCTCGATCGGAACAGTGCCGCGCGGCGACGGCGACGGCGAAGGCGACGGCGACGGCTGCTTTTTCGCCTGCCGCCGGTTGCGTGCGCGCTCCAACCTCGGCTACTTGTGCTCATCCCGCAGGAGTAAAAATAAACAGAGGTCGCTGTAAAAACAAGTCTGTGGACTAGTTTTACTTACACGGTGTCGATTGTGTGAGGACAAACATTCTCGTATGATTGTAGAGGTAGATTAAACATATCTTGTCTCATCCGATTATACGTGAGATGATTTTACTTCGTTTGGATTCTTCTGAGATTTTATCACTTTTACGTGTAACGGTGAGAAGTTACTTTCAGAAAAATCCTCGTATCATATCTTGTCATATAACATCTTTTAATAGACATTTTTTTAATGATTAAGATGGATCCTCATGTTCGAACAATTTAGATTTGATTGAATTCTTTGACAGATTAATGCCATGTCTCACGAGAAAATTACTGCTACATAAAACTTTCCCGATTACTTGGATTTTTTAGTGACTTTTGTAGGTTTTTTATTCCTAAACGCTCTCTACTGTACTGCGTTGTTAATCACCGTGAGGTAAAAAGTAAAACATCGATATATCACCGAAAATTAATTAACCACCCAAGACGATATGATCGCATGACACAAGCATCACACTTGGCGTTAAAAATCAACGTACGTACGTACCCAACGCACAATGCTCCAAGAACAAATACTCGTGCATATGCCAGTCGTTGTACTACGTAAACTAGCTGATTGATTAGTTAGCTAGGTAGCATTCGGCTAATCGAGCGTGGTAGTTTGTCCGATAGCTCTTTTTTTTGGGCGGTCTCGTGTTCTTCGATCTCGGTCAAAGAAATGGCAAGATTCTATGGTGTAGCAACAAGCTAATGTAGTAGTAGCATTAGGGGTCTCATCTCGATCGTAATAGTTATTTAATTAGCGGCAACGAGATGTGATCGATCGGTGGGCCGGCCGGCCGGGGTATAGATGTGTACTTGTTAATTTAGAGAGGTAGCTTTAAGGTTAAGCATAAATTAATTGGGCATGGCTTCGTAGGAGAGAATAAGATGAGTATCCCTGGCTGGCTGGCTGGCTGGCTGTGATGCTGTGGTACAAATCTGGAGCTGGTTAATTCATTTGAGTTATGAACTTATTAAGGTTAAGTAGCCTCTCTCCTAATTAGTGCATCCTGAGAAGAACTCTCACCTCTTCACCACGAAGAACTGATGTCGTCGAAGATAGATTGGAGGTTTATGGTAATTGAGGAGGTACACGATATGTTAATTTATATATTTTTATGTTTTCTTAAGCATCGTAAAATTTTAATTCTTTAGATTTTTATAAAAATTATTTGCTCAATTCATACAAAAATATTATAAATCTCCTCCGATTCAAAGAGACATGACTGTTTGACAACCTCGCAAATAAAGTTGACATTTGGCATTTGGCAATGCATGCACTTGTATAAAACCAAAATGCCTTGTGTTCAGTTTCACCATCCGCTAGCTCTTCACCTGTTTAGGTTCGGGATGTCAACTTTAATTATATTAGCAGCCACTAATATCTCATGGGATCTAGTTTTCTTAGTGGTA
Source organism: Zizania palustris (assembly GCA_019279435.1). Taxonomy (NCBI): domain Eukaryota; kingdom Viridiplantae; phylum Streptophyta; class Magnoliopsida; order Poales; family Poaceae; genus Zizania; species Zizania palustris. The sequence goes on along the minus strand of JAAALK010000286.1, from coordinate 51,028,812 downwards.
CCCTTATTAGAAAGAAAAAAGGTTAATAAAAAGATAATTTTATATTGCTACCAAATTTTATGGACTATAGGATCTATACGATACAACAGTTCAGATTTTATATCGGTTGTTGAAAAAAATAACTTTACTCTAACAGAGTCCAAATGATATTATCAATGAAGCCTCTGAAAGGTTGAAGTCCTTTGGAGGTTTAAAGCCATAAAACTAGCTGAAGACTCCTTCGTCCTACATAAAGAAAAAGCATCCAAGGCACCTGAAGAATACTGTGAAAACCGCAAGACTAATAACTAATTATGAAGCTATCCGAGCACCAAAGCCCCCACCAAGACCCTCCAGTCTTTGTCTGAGAAAATGTGTGAAGCCTGCTCTGGCTGCAAGACTTCGAGCTATGCTCCGTTATACCTTCGAAGCCTTGAACCTCGAGGTCCCACTTCGCAATCGTCCACTTCGGAGACCACTCCGATATGAAGCCTTTGGCCTATATGCTTCGATATAGGCTCTAAATATCTTAAGAAGCACTTTAGCACGAAAACAAAAACCAAGACCCTTCGAACCTAGTTTCTGCACGTGTATTTATATAAAAAGTTTACCATTTTATCCCTATGAAGTCTTATAAACAGAGTCATTTCTGACGGTTGTAAGTAGAGGGTAAAATGGTGTTTTCCTGTTGTGTTTTGCCTATAAATACCGGGCATCTCTATTGTAACGGACAGAACAGACAAAATACAGAAATCACTATGAATTGGATGTAAGGATATTATCCCTTTCGGAGGCCTCATCCAATATAAAATACTCTTTTCATACGAACCCTTGGAAGTTCAAATCTTCTTTGTAATTAGAAACCCTTCGAGGCTAATCAAACCTGTTTGGCGCAAACACAATTGTGCCAACAGTTGGTGTCGTCTGTGGGGAGCCTAGTTCTAAATTAGCCTATCTACCACTATCTACGTAATCCATCTTGAAGTATATCTCCGAAAAATGTCTACGAAGTCCTACACAAACTCTGCATACTTCTCTTCGGTTAGGGGTTTCTAATATATTCTGAAGACTTCGTAGTTTTCTCTTTGGCCTCAGAAGCCCCAGGGGCTCTGAGGCAAACTTCAACACTCTGCTTCGAAGGCCTAGGTCTATGTACTTTTAGGCTTCCTAAGGTATGCATAAGCCTTTTCGCTATCCAAGCTCGAAGGTGGGCTCGACACAAGATAAATAAAGTCAACACATGTGGGAGTATGCTTCGCTCTGATATGTGTTGGCTTCGGGTATCAAACAGCCCTATAAATCTTGAGAGATCCGCTCTACCCTTATTGTTACATGGTGCCTTCGGACCCGTAGAGATAAAAACACAAAACTCTGAACCCTTAGAGATAGAGAGTTCAAACCAGAAGTTCTGATTTGGAATCAGAAGTTCCGATAGGAATGATCGGAAGTTCTGATAGGTGTATCGGAAGTTTCGATAATTTCTAGGTCACAGACCAAGAGCCCAGGTCGAAAGTTCTGATCTAAGATCAGAAGTTCTAATTCGGACGAAACAAATTACATCTGTTGGGCCTTAATGTGGATTTGGGCCCAATTCGGACAACTTCGACCTTCTCGGTCTCAAAAACTTGTTTAGTGGTACGAAGTCCGGCGATCTCCACCCTCAACTTCATATTCCCCTCCTCCGAGGACTTAAGGGACCATCGTTGGTCTTCGGCCTCCGAATTCACCACCGCCATGGCCTCACGCACCTCAGCCACTTCGGCCTTCAATGCCTTAACAACTGCTTTGGCCCGTTGTTGACGTTTGGCGACCTCTGAAGCTCGTTCATGATGGTTTCTAGCATCCTCCACGGTGAGGCCTTCTTGGCGATCTACGATGATGGCAGATCCGTGAAGCAAGGTGAAGGCCTGATGAAACAAAAAATAAAGAGACTGTTAGAAACAAGGAGAAGCTAAGGGCTTGGCGAACCTCTACGAGCTCCACTAGCTAAAGAAGAGCCCCTACGGCAGCCACGGCGATGTCCTCGTGGCGGAGCGGCCCATCTCCGCTACCAAGTCACTACCCGTGAAGTCCTCACCGCCTCGATGGTATTGAGACACCATATCACTGGCTGGTACCCCCAACGATATGAAGGGCCTCAACAAAGGCACTCGACTTGTTGACGCCTCCATAGGCCATGCTCTGATCTATGATCCACACAGACGATGCCAACTATTTGCGCAATTGTATTGCGCTAAACATGTTTGATTAGCCCCAGAGGGCTTCTAATTACAAAGGAGATTTGAACCTCGAAGGATTCATATATAGAGAGCATTTTATATTGGTTCATGCCTTCGAAAGGGATAATAGCCTTATATCCAGTTCATAGTGATTTTTGTGTTCTTTCTATTCTATACTACCAAGTCACTACCCAGGAGGCCCTCACCGCCTCGGAGGTATTAAGACACAATCTCATCGGTCAGTACCCTCGGCGAGATGAAGGGCCTCAGCAAAGGTACTCATCTTGTTGACGCCTCTGATGTCGTGCTCCGGTCAATGATCTCCAGTTCTCCACAACATCGTCTGAAGGGTCTTGGTGAGACACATCCCCTTCATCTACCCCTTCATCCTCCTCTTTGTCTGAAGAGTCCTCATGGGACCCTCCACTGCTACTTCTGCTACTATCTTTGCTACTTCTAGAGGATCCCTCCGCTTCGACGGTGTTAGGGTATGCTGCCTTAGCTCCAGCAACATCTAAAGAAAATAAAAACAAGTCAAGAACAAGTTAAACCGAAGACATAAAAAAACCAAGACAGCTGAGTATCTTTGGCTTCCTCTACGATGGAGGAGAAGTCTGGGAAATACGAAGGTGCGAAGAGCTCCACCCAATATCCTAGTTGGGCTCACGCGATCACAAGCTCTGAGCATTCGGCTATAATCTTTGGCACAACCTCTTGCTCCCTTCCAGTTGCGGGGCTCAAAGGCGGAAAGACCTCCATGCTAGGGGCTTCAGAGTCCAAGGCTAGTTGGGGGGTTCTAGAGGGATCCGCAGAATCTGAAGGCCCCCGAGTGCGTTCTGGTGATGATCCCTGTAGTTTATCATCATCCGCCCTCTTCCGTTTTGACCCATCGTCTGAAGGATCGGGGTCGGAGAGCTCTGGGAGCACATGTACTTTATCAGCACCAAACCGAGCCCATACTCGGTTATACCGCTCCTAGGTCCCAAGAAGAGCAATTCTACGACTTGGTCCATCTGGTGTCGGAGCCCCCATGACATGCTCCGCAACTATGACCGTCGTCTCTGTCATCAATGCATCCTGATTAGCTACAAATAATGAATCCAAGTGATCAAAATTTTTAAATGAAGTACCAAGAATACATAAATTATCATTCGAAGTCTTACCAATTAACTCTGAAGGGATGTCTTTCACGTCGCCTGTCGTAGAGTCCTTAAAAAGGCCCTTCGACCATATGCATCCAAGGGGACTGATTTGGAGAGTTAAAGAAAATTCTAAAAGAACCCTATTAAAGCCAAACAGAGACAAATATTCAAAATTTGGACTTGAAAATTTTGTGGGATAAACTAGAAACCAAGAAATATTTTTGAGAATTTTTACAAAATTTTTCTAACTAATCTTCAAGCCTTAAGCAAATATTTGAATTTCTGGAATTAAATTTAATGGAAAATACTTTTTAAATCTTGTTGGGCTAAAACCCTAAATCTCCCTTCGAAAGCCTTTCGGCCCAGCCCATTTCCTCCCCTCTCGCTGACAGGCGGGGCCAGCCTGTCGGCGCTCCCCCTCCCTCTCTCCTCCGCGCCACGCTCCGCCAGGCCCACCTGACAGCCACCGCGCATGCGCCCTCCCGCTGCCATCTCTGGCCCACCCGCCAGCCTCTTCCACGCCCTCTCTCGCCCACTGACACGCCGGGCCCGCTTGTCGGTCCCTCCTCTCTCTCACCCGCCGGCTGACAGGTGGCCCCCACCTGTCAGACCTTTCTTCTTCGATGGAAGGGGATCTCCCCCTTCCATCCCGACGGCCCTCTTTCCGCTGTTAGCCGCCGGCCGTCGCCCTTTCGCCGAATCGAGCCCCGGATCGCCTTCCCGTAGCGGCCGCGATCTCCTTCCGCCCAAGAGCGACGCGTTTTCACCCAATTGGAAGCCAACCCGAGCTTTGGAAGGGCTCGCCGGCGTCGAGGGGAAATCGTTTCGGGTTTTCCCCAAATCGCCTTCCTTTCTCGCCTCCAGCCACCCCTATTTAACCCTCTCCTCCTCCGCCGATCACCACACCCCAGAAACGCCCGAGTTATCGCCTTAGCAAGCACCACCGCGCTCTTCTCTCACCACCGCGCCGCCTTGCCTCCAGCCGACGACCGCCATCACCAGAGACCTCCGATCGCCAAGATCTCAACACCATCGAGACCGTCGTGGTCTCCTCCCCCTCGGCATCGCCCTTGTTTGCGCCGCCGACCGCTGGAACACCTTCGCCATCGCCAACCCGAGGAGCCCGTCGCCACCTTCTCGTCGCCGGCCACCGCCACTGCTCCTTGGTCATCGCCGCCGGTATGCCGAGATCCCACTCATGCCCCTCTTTCCATTTCTGGCCTTAGACGCGTCAGAGGGCCTCGCCGTCGCCGGGAATTCCTCGCCGGGGTTCTACCGGAGTCGGGGAAGAAGGGTGCGTACCCTATTCCCGTGTGTGCCGTGCCGGACGGCGTCTGGACCGTTCAATCTTGAACGGAGGGCGCAGATTAAATCCCCACCAGATCTAATCTGAGCCCTCAATCCCGATCAAACCGGTACGAGCTCATCTGAGCCCTCCGATCTCACTTAACCGCCCCGCACGCGCCCTGGCCGTTGGATCTTGATCCTGCGGTCCTCATCGCCCCGGCTCACGCGCGCAGTCGCCGGTTCACGGTGAACCCAGTTCACCGTGGACCAGAGACTGTTTTCTGGTTTAAAAATAATTCAGAAAATAGTTTAAACTTTAAAAATTCATATCTTGCTCAAATTAACTCCAAATTTCACCATTTCAATTCTGGAAAATTTGTCTTTTCATCCTCTAGACTTTTATGCAATAAAAACAATATGTTTGTTTGGCACAAAATATTCTTACTAAATAATAAATAAAAGTGCTCTTTAGGAATTAATTAATATTTCAATTAAATAATTCAGATAAACCCTTAAAAATGTATAAACTAATTTCAGATGATATATTGACTCCATTTCACTGTTATTAATATAATAAAAATAGAATGACCATTTTTGTCCATGCCATTTTATTTAATAACATTCCTAAGACCCCTTTAGGATTTAAGTAATATTCCATTTAAATAATTCAGAAAAACTCTTAGGAATTTATATAATAATTTCAGATAATATATTGACCCCAGTATACTGTTTATAAGCCAATAAAAATATAATAATTCACTTTTCTCATATTAATTTATTAAATAACATTTCCAAGGCCCTTTAAAATAAATGATTAACTCGAAATGCGACCCTTTACAAAAATACCAGGAATACTTATACAATAAATCCAGAGGACTCAATGAAATTATTCCACTGTTTTAATGCAACAAGAATAATATGTTCACTTTGCCCACTTTAATCTAGAAATTAATATTGCAAAAGCCCTTGTAGGATAATTAAGTAATTCATATAATAGAAGTTAAACACTTTATAAATATGTCATGACAACTTATATAATAACTTCAGAAAACCTAACAACTTGAGTTCACTATTTTTAATACAAATAGAATACTCATTTTGCCCACTTTGTTCTATTAAATCATATTACAAAAAGCCCTTCTAGGATATGTAATTAATTCAAGTAGTAAAGATCCACACTTTATGAAATTATCTTAAAGCTATATAACAAACTTCAGAAGACTTAATAATTTAAAGTCACTATGTTGATACCATAAAAACATCAAGGCTAATTTATACCTTTTTAGTTCATCTCTAAAAAGGGGAAATAAAAACCCCTAGGAAAAATAAATTACATCAAGTCATAAATTCAGAAATCTCATTAGGAATCAATCTTAAATATTTAAGTAACGATTCCCTAGAATTTAAGACTCTATCTCCCTTACTTAAACCCAACAACAACGTGTATGCTTGTATGCTTGATTTTGGATTGTTTATTGAATGTTGTGTTTACTTTTCCGTATCGAGAAGACTACGACGTCGTCGAAGATCTGGAGTTCTATCCCGAGGTTCCTCCTTCACCCTTTGCTGAGCAAGGCAAGTCATCGACCACCTCTGTGGAAACAGTTGATCATTATTGAGCCCATGTTTTAATAAAGTATCGCTATAACTCATAGGTTAATATTGCATTAGTCAAATCTCAAGCCTTACACTTATATTTATTAGATCCCCGTCCTTGTGTGCAAACCCAAGCCATGCTTATTGAACCTTCACTCCTTGTCACTCTACAAATATTATATTAGCTAGTGCCCAATGTACCGGCACCGCTGCTATAGGATAAAAATACTGAGTCGTAGATAGATGGATTCTGGTATATGAAATACCCCGTTATTCTTGTCTCTGGACTCTGTTGGAGTTGGCTAGGTTATAAGTATGGTGGGTTCCGGGTGCAAGCTCGGAAACTAGTTGGTCGCACCCGGGGCACTATAAGGACCGGTCTGCGGGATCTGTTGCGAAGCACTTCCGTACCAACCACAAGTCTAATGGATAAGTCCTAACTGGAAGTGTGGAACACTCCGTCTCTCGGCACCATAGTGGAGGGGGCAAGGGGCAAGCCTGCGGGCGACTGGTACCAAAGGAGGCTCAAGGGGGGGTATGGTGGGGCACCGACGCGTCGGGACACCATATGAAACCTATAAGAGGGTGTTGTTGAGTCGGGAAAGACCATATGAAAGGTTTTGGCACGAGTTCCCGTGAAATGGGTCATCTCGTTACACTTCGGTGTAAGTGATGAGTGCGTGCCTTGTGGGTACAGTGGTACATCTCTGATCAGAGTAATTTAATCTTTTCGAAAAGTCGAGCCCATGGTCAAGGGCGGGTTGTGTGACTACTCGCAGTTAGTTTACAATTGTTTGAAGGATTGAGTTATTCATGGCATGTAAGGACTGTTGTGCGAGGAGGTAAAACGTACTCCTCGAGTTAGAAGATGATGATGCATTCACATGTTTACTTTTCCGTACTAATAAATTGCTCACATTTAATGCTTTACAAATATGCTGCTTCCGCAAAACTAGCCACTATCTCCCTTGTTATTACCTTGCATTATATTTGCATTCGGTGGCTTGCTGAGTACATCTGTACTCACCCCGTTGACTTACACCATCAAAACCCGTCTACTACGAGGAGGATGCAGGTCTGGAGTAGCGACCCAGTCAAGGCGAGACTGAAAGGAGACGTTCATCTAGGACCCTTGATTTTACTAGTTTCTCTTCATTTTCATTCACTTTTGTATTAATGCGGTCTACGAACCGTGAATGATTGCCCGTATTGCACGTGGTCGCTTGATGAACGTCTTGGTTTATTGATTTTCTTTGGAATTTCAATAACGGTCCTGATTTATTAAATCGGGGCGCGACAGTGAGTCACTCCCTACAGTAACTGAAGTCGAGATTTGACGGTGGCGGAGTCCATGGCTACTTGGGCTTGGCGGTGATACGAGATAAGAGTGTTGGTGCTTCGAAAGGGGAGAGTCTGCTCCAACTTCAGTGTAGCACCACTTTTGGTCTCACCTCGAGTACCAACGGTCATTCAGTACTCTCATCAGAAAAAACCATAAAATCCTTGCGGAGATAAAAGTTAACACTTCTGAAGGCTAGAGGCCTATCGACTATGTCATCCCCAGTCCCTTCTTAGGCTAGCAGCTGACATCGTGAAGGGTCGTGAAGACTTCAGCATGACCCTCACACCCTTCAACCCTCATAGCGCACTCAAAAATTGCGAGTCGGGCTATGACATTTGGAGACAGTTGAGGGAGGTCTAAGTTGTACATCTTAAGCACTTCGCCCAACATATCTTCGGTTGGAACTCGAACACCATTTCGAAGAAGGCTTCGAAGACCATGGCTTCATCAGCCCAAGGCGCTGGAACAACATCAACCTTCAAAATTTGGAGGCTCACCTTTTTGATAACCTTGTTGGTGCACACATCATTGGCCGACTCTAAGGTGGATGTTATCTTTCACAACTCTATGGTCTACTCGAACTTCTCCAATGGAGGATGGAGGTCGAACACACCATAACACTTCGATATGGCCTTCTCTGCAACCGTCGTTGATGTTGTGGTCTAGGCTTACACGGAGCTAGACCCGTCGCCCAAAACGAGGCCCTTCGATGATGAAGCCTTCTTCGGCGTCTTGACGGTGGGCTCTAGAAGCAAAAATCTAATGGTTTCGCAAGCAAGAAAGCAAGGGGGTCTTCTAAGTAATGTGAGAGGCTTAGAGTGAGATGAAAGCAAAAGAAATAAAGTGAAATGAGCCCTAGGGGTGTCGGTGGACTTTTATAAGCGGTCAAAAGAAACGACACTCCCCTGGGATAGTTTTTTACCACATCACCCCCGCAATCTATGAAGTGTGGGACCATGGTAAAATAAGGTCATGTGTCGCTGCATGGGTAACGGTTCGATTTCGAACCGTTGATCGCCCTCAGCGTCATTTGGACTTCCGAGGTCATCCCATCGGTTCCTGACAACCATTTAATGTTTAAAGTTGGCCCAAGACCAAGCTCTGAAGCTAGGCTCCGAAGCCCTGAGATCCAAAGAGGGCCCCTTCGTTAAAAAAAGGGCTACGTGCAAGAGGGTACTATTGGAGTAAATAACTTTACCCTAATAGGGGCCAAATGACATTATCATCAAAGCATCCGAAAGGCTGAAGTCCTCTAGAGGTTCGAAGCCATAAAACTAGTCAAAGACGCCTTCGTCCTACATAAATCAAAAGCATCCAAGGCACCCGAAGAATACTACGAAAACCGCAAGACCAAGAACTAATTACGAAACTATCTAAGCACCAAAGCCCCCTCTAAAACCCTCCGGTCTCCGTCTCAGAAGATGTGTGAAGCCTGCTCCGACCGCAAGACTTCGAGTTATGCTCTGTTATCTCTTCGAAGCCTTGAGCCTCGAGGTCCCACTTCGCAATCTTCCGCTTCGGAGACCAATCTGGTATAAAGCATTTGGCATATGCTTCGATACATGCTCTAAATATCTTAAGGAGAACTTCAATATTAAGACCAAAACCAAGGGACTTCACCCTTGGTATTTGCATATGTATTTATATAAGAGTTTACTATTTTGCCCCTACGAAGTCTTGTAAAAGAGTCCTCTATGATGGTTATAAGTAGAGGGCAAAATAGAATTTATCTATTGTGTTTTGCCTATAAATGCTGAGCATCTTTATTGTAACGAATAGAACAGACAGAATACAAACATCGGTGATCTATTATCTCCTAGAGGTAAAAGGTCACATAACTTTCCTTTAATATGTGCAAGCCTATATATATGCTATGCAGTAATTATTATTTTTTTTTGCATGCTGACAGATTGATTATTGCATGCTTAGAAAAAATAATCAATGAACTTTTTGTGGGGGAAATATGCATGCACGTTACTTTTCATAATCAAACCGATTAGCTCATTTTTTTAATTAATTATTTTAAACACACTTAATCAACTATTCAGTTTAATTTCAACTATTATCTCGATCTTTTTGTATATAGCAAAACGACTCGATCAAAGCAGCTGTATGCATTGATCGACCATCTGAGGAGAAAGTGCCAGGGATAGCTGTGAGCCAGAAGCGATATATATAACTGTAGAACTCTCACTGCACGCGCGCGTGCATGCAGCTAGCTAATTAATTTAGCGAGATGAGCAACGGTAACACGGATGGACCCCCTACACGTACCCATCTTACACGGAGACCTCTAATTGATGCTCTTTTGGGCTGGCCGGCCGACCAATTATGCGCTCCAAAACTCGCTTTTTTTACTCTCTACTCTCTCTCTCTCTCTCTCTCTCTCTCTCTCTCTCTCTCTCTCTCTCGGTCCCTGCAAGCTTTTCATCGAGTGTGCAACAGCCTCTCGCTCTCCATCTGGCTAGAGCTCCGTCGCTTTCTCGATAGATACACGTCTCGATCGGATGCATGCGTGCATGTCTGTGAGTGCTTAGACGGTTCGATCGATCATGCATGGTAGCTAGGGGGAAAACGTGCCGGGATAACAATCAAATCGAAGCAAAGCAAAGCGATCGATCGATCATTATTTGCTCCCCTAAAAGTATACTCCTCCTCCGATCCATCTAGCTACTTGATCGATCGTTTTACCGTAAAGTTTGCTCGATCTTCGATCTCTTAATTAGCTTGCCAGGTCGATCGATGTAATTAACTAACCTTTACCACATGACTTTAGCTATAGCACTGAAGTGGTTAAAGCGAATGCATCTACTCTCGGCATTAATTTCTTTTACTCTCTCGGAGTACTGCTCGATCCCACAATTCAACGAAATAAAGTTGCTAGCTAGCTTAGCTGGCTAGCGTTCCAGCCTCCAGGTGATAGTTTTTTAGCCCTCATGCATCTCGATCATCTGGTAAACAGTAATAAACCGTGAAACGTTTGAAATAAATAACTAACTCCAGGTGATAGTTTTTTAGCTCTCGTTTGTCTCATGGGATCGCGGTGTGCGTATACTCCGGTCCGGTACAGTAGTAGTCGCACGTACACACGGCACGTAAAAACATCTCCAAAAGATTACTTATAGTTATTTAAATTTGAATTTAGGTATTTTAGTAAAAAATGAAACTCTAAGAGTCTCCCTAAATGAATTCCTTACTTATTCCATTCCCTAAATCACCTCTCATCTCTCTCTTAAATATAAGATTATTACTTTAGTCATTCTCTATTCTCATTCATGTATATTTTTTCTCTTACTAGTGTATTATTTTCTTTTCCGCGCATTGTTATATACTGGATGACACACATATTTAAAAGTATTATAGTTTCACATAAAATTATTATAGATTATAGGCCATATTTGTAGTGTTTAAAAAATAGGGATCATGATTATAGGGAAACTGATGTAGATTGATTAATTTTTAGGGAGAAATAGAGTTTAGGATGATCTCTATATGAGATCTAGGGAATAAAATTTAAGAGTTCTCTTGGAGATGCTCTAAGAGTACGTAGGGGTTAATTTTGTGTAATTTTTTTCGGTGTCATCTTCCGTTCTCGGTGAAATGTAAATTTTGTGTGATTAATTTAGTTCAGGGACGACTCTTTTTTAAGTGAGATCTACTGTTCATTATACCGTCAATACGATGAATAATATTAATATCGATCTATTTCATTAAGGATTAAAAATGATTCCAACTAGTATGATCACAATTAGAAAGAATGTACACGTAAAAAATAAGTGATATAGATGATTGAAATTATAAACTTATATAACACACGTGGCTAAGCAAGACACGCGACAGTACTCCCGCGACGGCATGCCGTGAAAGCAGACAAACAATTAAGATGGATTAATATAGATTCGCTAATTAAAATTATACCTAAAAATTGCTAATCAAAAGGGACTATATTTTTGCAATATTGCTAATCAAATGGACTATTTTTCTTTTAAATTCATACTTTGTGTACAACACATACCAATGTGATATTAAGAGGTTGTTTGGATACCATCATGACTAAATTTTAGTCCCTGTCACATCGAATGTTTAAATACTATTTTGGATTATTAAATGTAGACTATTTATAAAACTCATTCATAATCAGTGGATTATTCGCGGGACGAATTTAATGAGTCTAATTACGCCATGATTTGACAATGTGGTGCTACAGTAAACATTTACTAAATATGGATTAATTAGGTTTAATAAATTCGTGTCGCGAATTATCTTCCGATTCTGCAATTATTTTTATAATTAGTTCACATTTAGTGCTTCAAATTGATGTATAAACATCCGATATGACACGGACTAAATTTTAGTCCATGGAACCAAATACTCTCTAAATAAAGTTATAAGAGTTGTCTCTACTGGTTATGGAGCCTAAACTTTAGTGGTGCCGGTCAAGTTCAATTCCATGAGTCAGTGCTAGGTTTGCAAAAGTGGTGGATGCATGCAGTACGTATGTACCGGGCAATACTACTGTATGTGCACGTACCATATATACGTAGGCAGAGCGATCTAAATTAACCTGTACGTCGTCCATGGTCTGGATGGATCAATAATGAAGCTAAAATCTTGAAGCAAGCAAGGACGGCAGGTTAGTTCGCGAAACAGTTGTTGGCAATTAGTGACCCGTACGTATATACATCCATCTCGGTACGTGGTTTGCACTCCACTAGCTAGAAAACCATCCGATCCACCGGAGGAAAAGCCCCCGGCCTGCAACGTACTGCAAGCGGCCGGCGCATGCATGCACGCACGCACGATCGATCACGATGCGTGCACGCGCGCGCGCACCGGCGGCGTACCGTGTAGAAGTGGCAAAGCTAGCTAGCGATCCGCGTTCGAGGATAGTTAGTTGTTGCTGCTGGTACATTCATATGCATGTCCCCGATCCGGCAACACGCATGTTAGCCGTCCGTACGCTCCCCCAGCTAGCTAGTTAAGCCGCGCAACGAATCAGTGGACCGATATCAACGACGACGACGACGACGGATGGCCGGACTCATCGATCGCGACCCAACGAACGAATTGAACCCCATCAAGAGATCGACGACACGCAGAATTTAATCCGCACACATGCGCTAGCTACCACCGCAGCTAAGCTAGCTCATGCATTTACCATATATCCATCCACTACTAGTGCTCCTTTTGCTGTCGAGCTCATTCATTCGATCCATGCATTTGAGCTCGAATTAAGGTTACTTACGGGAGGACGTATCCGCGATGGGCTCGACTGCTCGAGAGCTGTGAGCAAAGCCTCGCCCCGGCCCCGGAGCCACCGCGGTTGCACGCATACGTACGCGCCATCCGGCGCAAGCATGCAGGTTTTGTTACGTTCTTCTTTTCTTTTTTGGTTTGACAGAAGCAAAGGCGCCTGTACATCTGCATCATATCTGACAAGTCTACCGGCCAGACGGCAGACGCTACCGAGCTGGCGAGCTACCAGTCGTAGCTGTGCGTTAGCTGCTTCGACGAGTATGGGGTAGAGTATCTACATGTCTTTCTTTTCTTTTTTGGCACACTGCGGCTCTCTGCCACGTTGATCTGGTGCGATCCGTAATAACGGCACGTACAACGGGGTCTTATACGTCTTGTCATGTTTGGACTATCAGCTACGGTACGGTGTGTGCATGGTCGCTAGACTAGGCCGGCTTGCCAATACGTTATGCCCTTGCACAGTTGCACGGACCCGGCCAGCTGCGTCTCCACGGCGAGTTGCCACACGACAACTTGAAACCATGACACGATGGCGAGCTGCAGCAAAAGGTTTTGTCTTCTCGGCACAGAAAAGTTAAAAAGATCAGAAAACGCTAGCACGTACGTACGTACGCGTAAAGGAGGCAGGCTGCAGGCATCGATCCGTCACCGATCGGAAGCTTTTCGTCTCGTCCAGAATTCAGACGGGGATGAACGGAAGAACATCTGTTGGATCGATCAGAGTATTAAAATACTGCCACTACTCTTACATCACTGCATGGACGTGACGCGAAAATTAATGGACGGAGAGATTCTGATGGATACTAGTATATAGTATGCATGGCTGAGACGACCGGACGAACATGTGGTCAAACTTTTGTGTTTTTTTGTTTGTTTATCTGATTTGATGTCTCCAATGAGACAGAAGCTGAATAATAATATACCATGCCAATTCATCAGGCTGATTCTCACCTTTCCCTCGCTATCTTTTTGTAGGATAAACTATACTACTCTATTGATATACCTTTTATATGAAAGTAGGTGCTACACTAGAGTACACAAAGAAAATATCATTCTTCCAAAATAGCAGGAGATTAGATAGATCATAGCAACGAACTCGCAACTGTTCTTGATATGCCTTGCTACTATTGGCACATCATCAACATCCAGATTGTACTAGACTACATTGCAAGTCGATCATTACAACTTACCAAACCTGTCTCAATCAATGTGAAGCTCCTAGTCATATTTCTGTTTAGCTACTTAGCTGGGATTTAGCTCAGAACTAACTACGCACGCTGCACGGCTTCACGTGTGACAATAACAAGCGGGAACAGTTTGTTTATCCCCATCGGATGCAGACAGCGCGGACAACACGGTTCAATGATTTAGGTGCCCGGACGCGCGCGTACGGTCCCGGCATGGCCGGCATGGCGACGAGCTCGATCCCCAGCTCGGAAAACATTATGAAATGCGACGTACTCACGCATGCATGCATGACAAAATTGACAAGAGATGGGATGCGCGTGACAGAGACCGACGAGCTCGATCGGCTTCCTCGTGGCCGACACGAATAAAGGCGCGGCGCGGCGCGCCGGCCGGCCATCATGCACCTGCCCCGCCCATCTCGTCGCTTCTCTCGCCGCTGCCGTCCCGTCCCGTCCACGGACACGTCTCCACCGGCGCGCGCGCAGTACCGCATCGCACTCGCCCCAGCCGGCCGGCGAGTTGGATCGACTCGAGACCGACGGACCAGTTACCGGCGCCAAGTGACAGTGTGACACTTTCACCCCTGTCTGGCCATGTCGTCGCTACGTCACGCTCTGTGCTCCGGCCGGGGCCCTCTTGCCTGCATCAGCGCGCGCAGCTTGCCCTTCTGTTCGACGAGTATCTTATCTTTTCAAACTCGCAGCTAGCTAGTCCAAGATACGAAGTTGAACTGGCGTTAAAATTTGATACGGGCGGCAGACTTTCTCGCCCTACATTTGTGCACGGCGCCGCGTGTGAGCTGCATGCGTACGTACGACGGTGAGGAGGATGGATGGGCGTGAGACGGTGAGTTCCAATGCGATGGGCGTGGGGTGGGAAGCCGGTGGGAGTACAGGGCGGCCGGATGGACCCCGTCTCCCCCGTCGTTTTCTCGGCGATCATATCGATGTGGCCTGTGGGCGGTGCGCATTATGGTACGGCTGGTTGGTTGGTTGCCAACTTCTGGACCTTTTCGTTACGCACGGGACCCCTCTCGGTCTCTGCTCGTTCGTTCGTTCTCCGGCCTCTTGGACACGGACAAAACATGCTCGCAGAAAAGGTCACCAAGGGCAGTCGGTGACTTGGTGTGGATGATGCATAGTAGATCGAGGTCAATGCTGCTGAAGTGCTGAGTGAGAGACGACTTGGAAGTTGGAACGGCTTCGTGGGATCTGTATGCAACTGTGGACTTTCGTGCGTATGAAAGCGAGATGTTTTCCTCCGGCCCGGAACACGTACGTACTACGCATTATGAACATGTACATATGCTCTTTTTTTACCTTTTCTTTTCTCTTCCCGTTCCTTTTGAAGATGGAATACACTGTTGCTCGCAATCACGGCGTGATGATTCATTCCTACCGGAGAATTCCCAAAGGTCAAAGTACGTACGTACGTACACCCAGCCCATGACCGGATGTTTTCTATTCAAACGCATGCACTACTCGCAGCTTCTTCAACTTGAAGCGACCACTCGTTCACGTCTCGACGTGGTCAAATCTGCGCTACGAGACGGATAAAATATGCTTGGCGTAAGGACACTAGTCCACCGGTCGATGTCGACATGCTCGCTCAGTCGCTCGCCAACCCCAGCGGAGTTCTCTTCACACTAGGCGACAGCGCCTGTCCATCTATCATCGATTTACCGTGAGTTATTTCCAGTTGTTTTACAGACAGAGAAGAGATCATATCGTCGACGTCGAGCGCCTTTGTGAAAGACAGTGTCGTCCGATCGACGAGCCAGCTAGTTTGCACCGGCTCCGGCAGCACGGGTTTTCGCGGCGCCGTCGTCGTGGCTTAAACGTTATCCACACGCCCGCCCGACCACCCACACCGCGCCGGCCGGCCGGCCGGCCGGCCGGCGCCACCGTCGCGAGACGTACCGCATCGGGCTCGCCGTGTGTCGTCGTTTGGACGCACGCACGTACGCTAGCTAGCTAGCTCGCTCGTCGCTCTCGCCACCGAAATCTCCGCGCTGCCGCGCGCCGAGCTGAGCTAGCGCTAGCTAGCTCCATCATTCCAATGGCCCGGCGTGCTGCCACACGCGCGGCCCCATGCATGCACATGTGTTCGTGCCTTTTGTCCCGCGCGCTCGCGTGCGCCGGGCCCCGATCGAGCTCCTCTCCCATACAGGACGAGCTAGCAATACATGTATAGTACGAGTAGTCTACTCGCGCGCTGTGCCCGGTGCTCCGGTTCCTCGAGATCTCGCACGCACGTACGCACGTACGGAGAAATCTCACTGCTTTGTTCCATTATTCGTATATACAATGTCTAAATATTGGTGCAGGGCCGGCCAACATTCATCCGCTAGCCGCAATTAATAACAAATAGGAAATATATAGGCCGTCCAAGATACATATCTATAACAATCATTTGAAATTTCAAAAAATAATAATGTCAAATTTGATAAACAGATTTAAACAAAAAAAAATCCAACAATTATACATAAAATACATCCTTCGTACGAAGAGCATATAAAGCTTGCCTATGAGCTCACATACACACACACACTAATAGCAATAGTAATAGTTCAGGTAAACAGGTTTGACGTACTACGAGAAACTATAATATACATCATTACTGCGTGATTTATCATGTAACAATCTCATCAGTTACATTTGATTTTTTTTAAGTCAAGACTGTCTGTGGTGCACGCCGTGACGAAAGACTGTCACTGGCTTACTGCAGGAGCTGCCCCTGCGGGCCAGAAACGCCAGTTAAGATTTCCAAGAGAAGATGCAGCTGCAGCAAGCTGCAAACGTGCAGGGCGTGTGTCACTGTGGGGTGTGGTTAATTTGGAGCTTAATAATATAGTAGGGAGTGTTCAGCTCAGGCTTGCTGCAGATTAAATGGCAGCTAGCTTGGTGCTTTCTGTCGGGTTAAAACGGTTTCTGTACAATCCTGTATACAGTGGAGTACTCTTAGGAAAAGTAGATTTGTACAAAGAAAAGTGAAGACCGGTAGAAAAACCAAAATCAGACGAGTACATTTCCAAGGTATGAATAAATAAAACGAGTTGCATGGGAAGGCAAATGCATTATTGTTTGTATTCGGTCAATGCATCAGCTAGCTTATATCTTCTAGGTCCTCCTTGGTTGGACTAGAAGTCACTAAATTTAAAATTTAAATATCGCATTATGATTGTTTTGGTTTTTTTTGATGGTTATGAAGACAAGCATAACAGTTTTCTCCAAGAATTAGTTTTTGATTTTTGCAAACAAGCAAAATGCTTTCTACGAGTATTTGCAAACCACTCTACCAAGCAAGCTAATAATTAATCCACTTGGTATGAATTGATTAAGTCAGCACGATGCCAACATCACACGCAAACATTGTACCGCTCGCCCTCCAACCCTTATTAGATAGGTCGTGTTTGTTCCACGACTGAAATTTAGTCTATATCATATTAGATGTTTAGATAGCAATTTGAAAGATTAAATGTGAACTAATTATAAAAATAATTATAGAATCAGAGAATTATTTGCAAGACGAATTCATTAAGCCTAATTAATCCATGATTAGCAAATGTTTACTGTAGCATTATATCGTAAAATTATGATGTAGTTAGACTCATTAGATCCGTCTCGTAAATATACTACCGGTTATGAATGAGTTTTATAAATAATCTACATTGAACGAAACTAAACTTTTAAACTTTTAGACAAAAGAAGAAACCTTACCTTAACCACCAAAACATTGCAAACCACTCGTGGAGTCGTGGTAGCCTCTAGCTACTGAGCCAAAGGACACATCTGCATTTAGTAACATTCTGCAGATCTCGAGAAGTAAGCTTACAGTACGTAGCAAGCGTAGGCTGTTAATTTTTACCAACGCCGTTTGATTCTTTTGAGACTTTGATAGGGATTGTTTTGAGAGGTTTCACGCACAACATGCTTCACACCGAATACACATCTTAATAACACAAACTGCACTAGAATAGTGTATATATATATATATCTAATATAATCTGCTGGAATGACAGATGAGCTGAGCTGGGTTGCATGACAAGGCTCGAGAAGAAGAGAACAAAAGAGAAGTCTTGCGTCGTGTGAGACTGGGTGGAACCCAACGCATCGTACGCACCCCGGTTTTTAATTACTCCCTCCGAGGAGGACATCAATTCAAGATGCCGACCACGACTAATCTGATGTTAATCGAGAGCGATAATCACATCACACAATTGATTAACCCTAAAAAACTCTTGGCCGTGCAGAGGTTTTCAGCTTCAAGATGGGTAGAAGTCAGTAAAAAGCCACAAACCCGGCGTGCTGGGAGCTAGTGTGGTGTGCACCTACAGCATTATGGTGCACAGTGAAACTGCAGGCTATGGACGGACGTAGACGGTAGAACTGTGGAAATATGTAATTATCGGAGCAGAAAAAAATAAATGTGAGCAGTACATTGTGATCACACGGAGTACTCTTTAATTCGTAATATGTTTATGCTAGGCAGTTTCGTGGGTTTATATTTGTCCGTCAAAGAAATCACATGTTAATTTCTTCACTGTACGTGTGGTCGAAAATTAAAGTGTTGAGTTGCTTTCATAACGTGCGTTTGGAGGGTCTATACATGTGCACATTGTTATTTTAGCATCACTTCCTGTGACAGCCTCTCTCGCATCATGGTATTTTTTTTTTCTTTTTTACGTATAGAAAATACATCATTTCTTGTGAAATATCTTAGAAATAGGTTTCTAAAACGATAGCCTAAGGCGTCGAATTAAGTGAACCCAATCAAACGGATTTTTTTTTCTCGTCGGGACCACGCGAACACTGGAATTAGGGCATGCATGATTACGCTCATCTGCGAGTGTGACGCGGTCGCGGGGGTGTTTTACTCCAACATATCCCGCTTTCTAACCCTACTTCGGGAGGCCGTTCTCTCGCTAACCGAGGAATGAACGATGCATCACATGGGAATCTCGGTTTGTTTACGTGGGGCTGCGTGAGTGCCGCACACCACCCTCTCCACCTAGCTCCCTTCTTCGAGTGGTTTTAGGTCCTATTTGAATTAGAGTTACTTATTTTTATGGACTAAAATTTAGTCTTATTTAATTTCTAAAATCCCAAACAACATTAATAAAACTTTAGTCTCTAAAATTTAGTGCATTAGTCTCTTCGAAGTTGTTAATAGGGACTAAAAGTAGCATGCATATTCTATTCTTATTTATGAACCTCTCATTAAATGATATTTAGTTTCTACATCCAAACAAAAGAACTAAACTCCGGTCCATACAAAAATAAAACAAGTTTTAGTCTCTAAAAATAAACAATATCATTCAAATGTAGCCTTAATCTTCCTAATTGCGATGAGTAGTACATAAGCATCAAGTATGTCAATTAACTAGTGAGAGGCATGTGCTTTGCAACAAAATCTTATTTTATAATAGGGTTTTTATGCAAAATTCATGTTTCTGTATGATTTTTCAGAAATCTAAGGATTTTTACTTCCGCGCAAAATACATAAATTAAAATACTAAAATATAAATGCAATTTTCTTTTCTTTTTCTTGTTTTTATTTTTATTTTTTATTCTTTTTCCTTTTCTTCTCACGAGCCGCACATGCATGCGCGCGTTGCATGGAGGGTGGAACAGGGGCGCACGTCAGGGACGGTTGCGAAGGCAGACTTGCGAACGAAGGAAACGGAAAACTAGCCGCTTTATAATAGTAGAGATGTAGCGTTTTGGTTTGGTTGACTGGATATCTTGGTATTCTAGAGTGGCAGGGGGGTCTGGCTCGTTGGTTTCCAACCGGACGGCAATGCGCACATGACAATATAATACATTCTATTCTCTAGTCCTGGACCGTGCAGTGCCTTTTCACACATATAACCTGGAGGCTGGAGGGAGCCAGGAACGCACAGGCAGAGGCAGCCCTAGGATTCTCTAAAAAAATGTACATCTGTACGTATAGTATGTATATAGCACGGTTAGCCTAGACACTACAACAAAACAGGCAACTTCCGTCGGCCAAAGCCGACGGAAGTTAGCCCTTTCCCGACGGAAGAAGCCAACTTCCGTCGGCAAAACGCTATCTTCCGTCGGCCTTTGGCCGACGGAAGCGCGGCGACGGAAGTTAGCTAACTTCCGTCGGCTTCACGTGGCCGACGGAAGTTAGCCCCGAACTCTGCCACGTCAGCAGAGGGGACGCTAACTTCCGTCGGCCAGCCTGGCCGACGGAAGTTAGGGGCAGCTAACTTCCGTCGGCCATGGCCATAGCCGACGGAAGTTATCCTTTCTGCCCACGTGGCCGAAACCAGCTAACTTCCGTCGGCTATGGTCAAAGCCGACGGAAGTTACCTGGTATTTTTTTTTTATTTTTTCCTGGTTCCCCTACTCACACTCACATCCAACCACAATTTCACATACATTCACAATACACATCCAAAATCACAATACACATCCAAAATCACATTCAAACTTCACATCTCACATCCAAAATCACATCTCACATCCAAAACTTCACACATCACATCCAAAATCTCATAACACAACTTAATTCACAATCAAAGTCACAATACACATCCGCATTCACATATACCATCCAAATTCACATACAAAGTCACATAACATATCGAGATTCAATCTAGGTTCATTATACACATACATACTCACTGATCGCCCACATTTGGGTCGTGGGCGCCGCCGCTGCCTCCTGCTTCGTCCACATTTGCCCCGGAGGCTCCATCCTGGCCAGGCGTACGGAAACACTGAAGAAATAGACAAAATTAGAAACGAACTCAACTACCCTTCTAAACGCTAACTTAAGTGTTTAGGAGGTACCTCAGGTGATGTAGGAGATAGTGGTGGTGGCGGGGGAGGTAGTGGTTGGAAAATGGACATGTCAAATCCACTGTTTTGCTGGGCTAGTTGCTACACATGTTGTAATGTAATCAGTTAGTTCTAAACCTATTTCTGAATACTTTTGAACTGCAACACTCTAAAGTAAGCTTACTTGGATCATCGCCTGCTGTTGTGCTAAGCAGGCGGTATAGTACTCTTGTTGTTTCTTGTAGTGCTCGTCGCGCCGCCTCATGTCCTCCCTCATCCGAACCATCTCCGGGGTTTCTTCTGAGCGACGACGGCTGGAGCCAACTCCGACGGAGCTCTGCGACGACTGAGCTGACTTCTGAGCTCTCACCGCTCTCGAGTCAATAACTCCATTGAACATGGAGTACCTGCAACATTAACAGGGGTTAGTTACCATCACAATACCATACACAAAACATTAATAAAAACATTGTCTCACCGTCCATGGCTTTTGCCACCTCCGCTGGAGTACACGGCCATTTGGTCCACAGGTTCTCTCCGCCAATCATAGTCCTCTCCATGGAGTCGAACCATGTGTTCACCATACTGCGCCTGCAAAAAACATGTCCGATTAGCTAGACGCAGAAAAATGAAATTACGTCAACTCTTAATAACATCTCACCAAATGGTCCGTGGCTGTCTGGCTACACAAGACATCTGGCTGTGCCGGATCGCTTCCTTTGTGACCAGAGGTATACACCTCTATGTCACTTGGCACGTTGCCAGATTTAGCTTCCTGTGCATTAGAAATGAGTTAGTCGCATTACAATGTATCTATAGCTAGAGAGTGACAGATCGGTCTTACCAAGCGTTTAGCGTGGCGAATATGTCCGTCGGCACCATATCTGTGCTTCGGATCCGTCCCGCGGCATTGTCTTTTCTGCTCGGAAGTCTTCTTAAATGCGGCTGAAGACCAAATCTTGCAGAATTCAAAATAGGCGTCCTCGCGGTTTGCCAACCACGGAATCCTCACCTGAACAGAGATGCTATTTGTATTATATGACAACAAATCTCAACAATCGAAGAGGTAAAAAGTTAGAATTGTTTACCGAACGGTATTCTTCTTCAGTCAAATAGACTGACGATGAGCCCGTCGCCTTGCTCATTCGTTGCCCTAGCTTCTCCTTGTAGTAAGCATTGTTCGCTTGAATGCGGGCATACGAAATGGCGTCCTTCACCACCTTATGCGCATTGTTGTTGAAGACTACAAGCGCATGGTTATGGTGATTGCCGACTTCTGGCAAGCAAAAGCGTAACTGCAAAAATAATGATTAGTACAGTGTTGTAACTCGAAAATTCTAAAAGAAAATTGAAAAAACACTTGCATACCCAGAAGTCATGAGACACCGCCCCCTGAGCAGTTCCGTGGCGCCCGTCAGGAGCGAACCGGTACTGGTCCCATGTCTGGCATAGAACCCGCTCACCGGTCGGCATTGTCAGCATCCCTGGGTAGTGCAGACGGCACAGGTTACCCAATATCTGGTTAACCTGTCTGACCCTTGAAGTGCCGTCGAACCGAGAGTCAATCCAAGATCTAGAAATACATAATAAATAAAGTTAATTAGTTTAGTGAAAGAAATTTTTTGAAAACAAAAGCAAAACAACAGAAGAGTATTACACTTACCCGTCACCAACAGGCGTAATCTCGATCTTGGCTCCACCGGAAGAGACTACTGGTGGAGCGACCAAGTGACTCGTCCTGAAAGTTACCGAGGACCCGCCGACAGCCTCAGCACCTTCCTCCTGAACCGCACCCTCCGGGAGATCCCCCTGCCCCGCACCCTCTGGGTCATCCCCCTGCCCCACACCCTCTGGGTCATCCCTCTGTGCCGCACACTCTGGGACATCCCCCTCTTGCCCGCCACCCACCAGATCATCCTCATGACCCGCACTGTCCAAGTGTTCTTCCTCCTACAAAACAGTATTGAAACAATTAGTAATAGTTTATAACTGGCATAAAAAACAATCTGAAAGTTACCTCCTCATCTAGTTGAAATGCAATAGGCCGACCAATTAATGTCGGATCTATGCATCTCAGGAGCTGCTCTTGACGACGTCTGTTTGAAGAAGAGGAACTACCCTGGAATAGGGTGTCCTCCTGACTCGTCGGTGTACTCGCCGGAGTACTCGCCGATGAACTCCCCAAGCGGAAGAGCTTCCTCGTGACACTCTTCATCTTTTTCGACATCCTGTTCAAAATAAGCACAAACAAGCATTTATTAGTAAAGAAGGTTTGTACATATGAAAAAACATGTAATATGAAGTATATTGCATATCCATGTATCAAAACAATTACTTGTCAATTATCATCAAAATCAGGATCAATTTGTCCTTTTCTCCCCAAAGCACGCCATGTTACTTTTTTCTTCTTATGTTGGTGTTTCCTTTTCTCGGGAACTGCCACATCATTAGAATCGCCGAGAAAAGAATCTGTCGACGATTCTGACTCTACATTAAACGAAGTCGGCAATTCATCATCTTGATAAACCTCATCGACCTCTTCAACCTCGAATTGATAAGCGTCATCACTAGGGGTGTGTAGACGTTCCCGAGGATTCACTTTGTAGACTACCCACCAAGCACTTAGTTTTTCACATGGGTAGGGCATATAATACACCTGCTCGACTTGATGAGCAAGGACAAAATTGTCGCAACTAGATAATCGTTCCGCGTGTTTGACTTCAACCATCCCAAATTGGTTTTCACGAGTACCATGTTTAGGGTCGAACCAATCACAATCGAAGAAGACTACTTTAATCTCCTTATTCCCGGCAAATTTGTACTCGATTATATTTTTGATGATTCCATAATACATAGTTTCGTGTCCTTGTCCATCAACGACCCTTGTAACAACACCAGTATTAGTTGTTGCCGCTAGAGGTCGATATGCTTCAAATATAGTTGAACGGAAGCGGAAACCATTAACATCGTAGCGACCGTAACTTTTGGCACTAATACTCCCGTAAGAGAGCTGTCGCAAGTCTATATGTACATTGTCAGCGAGCACGCACTGCAAATCATAAGAGATTATAAGATAATTAACCCAGTAGAGTAAAATAATACGTGTCAGAAAAGGTAAGGATTTACATGTTCTCTGAACCAAGTGAGAAAACTAGGCCCGCCATTTACTCCTTCTCGACGCAATTTATCTAATTGCTTCCTTGTTGGTTGACGACCAGATGGCAAGTATTTTGAATCAAACATACTGTCAATGTAACGAATAGGTAAACAAACGGGTATAAAATTTGGACGTAAAATATAAAACTAAAACGAATCACTTACGCGAAATATTGTTCCATCTCTTCCATATTTGAGTACATGTAGAGCAAGGCATTTGTTCGTTCTTCCTGAGTTACATAATATGTCGTGGAAACACCAACAGTTATGCCCTTCCACCCAAATATTTGGAGATCACTACAAGGATGGTCTTCATCCATATGGTACCGTGTAGCAGGTGTGTTGACATTGTGATGCTCAGCGAAGTATACACTAGTGAAGTATGCTATCTCTTTCAATTTAAATTCTTCTGCGATGCAACCTTCAACTCTGGCCTTATTACCAACCATCGCTCTAAGCTTCTTTAGGGACCTTTCAATATGATACATCCACCTATATTGCACAGGGCCACCTACCTTAGCTTCATATGGCAGATGAACCAGTAAATGTTGCATTGGATTGAAGAACCCTGGAGGGAATATTTTTTCCAGTTTACATAAAAGCACTGGGATCTCTTTCTCTAGCATCTCCATCATATCTTTCTTAATTTCTTTCGCACAAAGTTGTCTATAAAAATGGCTCAGCTCAGCTAACGCCTTCCACACATCATCATTCAGGTACCCACGAAACATTACAGGAAGGAGTCTTTCCATTATTATGTGGTAATCGTGACTTTTCAATCCATTTAATTTCCCTGTCTTCAAGTTCACAGCTCTTCTAAATCCTGCGGCGTAACCATCTGGGAATTTCAAATTTTTCAACCACCTCATTACTTGTTTTTTTTCTTTAGGTTTTAAACAAAATGGGGCACGTGGCTTGCCACCACTATTCGTCAACTCAAGGGTTGGTCGATTACAAATCTCAGCTAAATCTCTTCTCGCCTTTACATTATCTTTTGTCCTGTCAGTAAAATCCATACATGTACTTATAATGCTTTCACCAACATTACGTTCCTGATGCATAACGTCAATGTTGTGCATCAGAATTAGTGATTTGACGTACGGCAGTTCCCATAAACCACATATGTGGGTCCAATTATGTTCGGTTCCGAATCCTACAAATCCATCCTCATTTTCATTAAGGACCAACTCATTCAGCATATCAGCGATTTCTGTACTATTTAAACGCCTTGGTGGTCCCTTTACAACAATGTTGTCCTTCTTGAAATTGTTCCTCTGTAACCTAAATGGGTGATTCATGGGCAAAAAGCATCTATGGCAATCAAAGTAACAAATCTTTCCCCCGAAGTTCAGACGGAAACAATCTGTGTCCTTCGCACATATCGGGCATGTCAACCTTCCATGACAACTCCAACCAGAAAAAATACCGTATGCCGGAAAATCGTGGACCGACCACAGATACGCAACTCGAAGATTGAATTTTTGTTTCTGGTCATAGTCATATGCTTCAACTCCTTTCCACAATTGTTTTAACTCTTCAATTAAGGGCTTCAACATCACGTTTAGTCGTGTTCCAGGATGATCTGGACCGGGTATAATGAGACACAGGAACATAAATTCATATTTCATACAAAATGAAGGTGGAAGGTTGTATGGAATAGCAAACACGGGCCAACAAGAGTACGACGATGCCGTTACATTGAAAGGCGTGAATCCATCAGTTGCCAACCCGATGCGAACATTCCTTGCATCACTAGCAAAGTCTGCATCAAAATCATCTAGAGCCTTCCATGCCGCACCATCAGATGGGTGCACCATTACTTGATTATTCTCACGTACACCTTCTTTATGCCATCGCATATGTCTAGCGGTTTTCTTTGAGAGAAACAATCGTTTCACCCGAGGTGTAAGAGGCATGTAACGAAGTTGCTTATGAGCAACCTCTGTCGTCACCTTCTCTCCGTCTTCATTTATGACCTCTACGAATCTCGGTTTACCACATTTTAGGCATTTCACCTCATTACTATGTTCTTTCCAGAACAGCATACAATTATCTCGGCACACATCAATCTTCTCATACTCCATACCGAGAGCAGAAAGCATTTTCTTTGACTGATACATGTCTTTCGGCACCTTATGGTTCTTAGGAAGGATATCGCTGATCAGATTCAAGAGCTCCTTATAACAATTGTTTGAAAATGCAAATTTTGACTTAATAGCCATAATACGAGTCACGAAAGCGAGAACGCTTACGGTGGTGTGCTCATGCAATGGCTCTTCTGAAGCTCGAAGGATGTCGAAAAACTTTTGAACCTCCGGTGTTGGAGGATCCTCGGGGTTTGATTCAAACTCCGGTCGTATAGCATCAACCATCTCATCCATCCTATCGTCAGCAACGCTATCATCTTCTTCTTCCACTACCAATACCGTTTTTTCAAGGCCTGTCTCGCCGTGAAAAGACCAAACTTCATAACCTGGCACGAAACCATATTTGCAAATATGCAATGACAACGTCCTCTTGTCTTGCCAACGAGAATTTCTGCACTTCATGCATGGGCACCTCGCGCCAGTGTTTGTTGTCAAAGCGAATGCACGATCAACAAATTTCTCAGCGTTGATTACCCACTCCCTCGTGTGAGCTCCACTTTTCATCCAACCACTATACATCCACCGTCGGTCGTCCTCAGCCATTCTATATGCAAAACATTCATTCAATCAAAGGGCTCGCAACAAACACACACCGTGGCCACCCCCCGCCTCCGCCTCCGGACAACGGAGGGGAAGTAGAGGCGGTCGGGCGGCCGACGACGCAAGGGGAAGCAGAGCCCACCGGCGACGCGATTCACCATGGCGTCCGGCGGTGACCGCCTGGACGCCTAGTCGACGCAGGCGATGCCGTGACAACCATGGTCTATAGGAAAAGATAGGTCCTAAACCCACCCAAGAGTGACCGACAAAACGTGGTATTTATGACGAGCCATGAGTCCGAACGAAATTTCAGCAGCATAACCCCACTGTTCTCCAATTGCACGCTTGATAGTGGTGCAATGGAGAACAACAAGGTTATGTTACTGAAATCTCATTCGGACTCAGGACTCATCATAAAACCACGCTCTGTCGCCCACTCTGAGGCTGTCCAAAAAGGGACAATTTCGGACCTGCACATCTCACACGCATGACACGTGTGAGACATGTTGGTCCGAAACGGGTGACGCATAGGTTTCGTTACACTATCTACGTTGTTGTCAAATAAAAAATTGGATACGAAAAGAAATATATATAATAAAGTATATATATATACAAGCATAAGTATTCACAAGCATAAGCATACATACAACATCACAATCAACAAAATCATAATATGTACCAAAAGATTTTAATTTACTGTCACCGCTTGCTTTTACTAAAATCTACCCTAATACATTAAATAACACTATTATTACATTAAAATTCTCATCTATTCATCCTAATACATTAAATAGTACTACTATTGCATACATAAAATTAAACTATATGGTTAACTATAAATATGTAGATAATTTAATACTTTTTGCAAATTAACATCTTTAAATGAAAGTAAAATTAATTAAAGCGGCGCACCTTGGCGGCGTCGACGGCGGCGTCGACGGCGTTGGCGATGGGCGGGACGGCGGCGATGGCCGGGAGGAGGCGGTGGCCGGCGGTCGAGGCGGCCGGCCGGGCGGGAGGCGGCCGGCCGGGCGGCGGGCGGGCCGGCGGCGGCCGAGGCGGGAGGGCGGCCGCGGGCGGGCGGGCGGCGGCGGCCGGGCGGGCAGCGGCGCGGCGCGGCGCGGCGGCGCCCGAGGCGGCGAGGGCGGGCGGCGGCGGGAGGCGGCGAGGGCGGGAGGCGGCGGCGGGTTGCTGGGAGCGGGAGGCGGCGGCTGCGTGGGCGCGTACAGGGAGTTAGGTCTCCCTGTACGCGCGCGCGGTTGGGAAAAGGGCGACCTAACTTCCGTCGGCCAGCATTAAAGCCGACGGAAGTTAGTCGGCTTTAGTGCTGGCCGACGGAAGTTAGGGGGATCCGGACAGCCGCGGAAAAACCCTCGCTAACTTCCGTCGGCCACTGTCAGAAGCCGACGGAAGTTAAGTTAACTTCCGTCGGCTCGGGGAGGCCGACGGAAGTTATTTAACTTCCGTCGGCTTGCCCAAAAGCCGACGGAAGTTAACTTGGCCGACGAAAATATTCTGTTTTGTTGTAGTGAGAGGGGAGGGGTAGAGAGACAACTTCCTTGGTAGAAGCATCACGCAAAACATCTCTCAATGTACCTCCGACTTCGAGCCTCTCCATCCACGCAACATGGACTAGTTTACGCCATCGCCAGCCTAACCGCAAATATCACTACTACTAAGGATTTAGAAATTATAGTATTTCAAAAACTACATTTTACTATGTTTATAACAATATCATAGTTTATAATACTGCAGTTTTAAAAAAATGCTTCATACTAATGTTTTCAATAGTGTATATTGAGTACATTATTTATAATACTACAATTTAATTACATAGGTTTCAGATAGAGTTGCCAAACACCTTTTATATATAATAATGTAGTATTGCTCAATACTACAGTATTGCTTCCAAAACTACAAAAAATTTTGTTTCCAAACAAGGCCTAATTTGCTCCTAAGTGCATATATTAGTATTACCCCTGGGTCTGGACGATGATACTCCCTCCATCCATCCAAAAAATATTTTTGGACCTATTACATTTTTATTTTTTTCCAAAAATATTCTATCTATTTATAATTTAGATAGACACAAATATTAAAGAGCTTCTTTTATGTCACTAAGTGGTTTCATATATGCAATAGTAGTACTATTTAACGAATTAGAATGAATATATGAGAACTTTAATGCAATAGTAGTACTATTTAATATATCATTGGTCTTGATGCAAAAAGTAAGGGCAATCTCAACTTATACTTTCTTAGGCTATTGTTTCCTATAAATCCACATTAGTTTTGCAACTGAATTAAATACTCTCTCTCAATGGGTTTAGTTTCATTTCACTATTTTTTAGGCTAACCAATGTAATTAAATGCAACTAGCTCCCATGAAATACCCTTTCTCTGATGAAACGATTTGGCTCTCAGTGGACGTTTCATTTCATTTCGTCCGTCTTGGAAACAGATTAACACCATGTCATGGTGATGACACTACTTCCTTCTCTTTCCTCATTAATTGAATGTTATGTCAACAAAAAATATAATGTATCATGGTAATTAATACCATAGAACTCCCGTTGTGAATAGGCTTAGGTGGTGTCGTATCTTGCCATATAAGCAAGACACTAGCTCTAGAAAATTATACTCTCAACCATGATTTCTTAGTATGCACCTACAGTAATTGTTTTATACTACTATATTTTCTCTCTCCTCCTCCTCCTCTCATCCAATCTCTTTTCATCCATGTCTTGGATATCGTGGAGACTTTGTTTCTTGATGAAGACATGGTGTTGGACCGGAAACGGCGACCAGAGGGGGGTGAATGGGAGCTTTTAAAATTTCTGGCTAAAACTAGCCTTCGGTTTCAGTCCTGTCTTCTGCGGAACAGGCTTCGAACACTACCTTCGAAGGTCTGGTTCGGAGGTACTTCGACACCTTCGAACACAGGCTTCGGAGGAGCAAAAGTTCGAAGCCAAGAAGACTTCGCTCCACTTACAACCCTCGGAAATCTACTCTGCTAAGTCAGTGCAGGCTCCGCACGCGAGGTGCTTCGAGCAGGCTTCGCACTTCACCCTTCGCAGGAGTGGACAACCCTCTGAGGACTTCGACCAAGTACTTGGCGGCAGCAACTGGTGCTGGGCTTCGTACACGAAGGTCTACACGCACACGCAAATGGACTACGCTAATTACTTCGACACAACAACAAAAACGGGCCTCGGTCAGGGCTACGCTAGTAAGCAGCGAGGTCTCGCCTCGTGTTACACAGAGCGAGCGCACACTGACAAAACACACCTCGCACGAAAAACAACCTTCGCCTCACACAGGCTTCGGTGCACTACTACAGGCGAGGTATGCAAAGCAAGCTCAAGCAAAAAGCACAAAGAAGCAGGGCTTCGCCGCTTGAACAAGGAACACAGAAAAAGAACTCTCTGGATGTATTGCAATCGAAGTGTGGCTACAGGAGCTCAACAGTAAATGCTCAAAGTGTTAAATGTTACCTACCGAGCTCCCATATTTATAGCCCACAGTTCACCCAAAGGAATTTACTACACTACCCCTAGGGTTTACAAAAGATTTGTCTCTACAGAACTAAGGGGTACAAAAGGTAGTCCACCTTTATTCTGGAGGCTTCTCTGTCAACTGCAGAGGGGACAGTGTCAGCCTTTTACAGAACAGACAGTGTCAGCCTTTTATAGTCTTTGACTTTCTGGAACCTCCCTTCGCACGCGAGGGGTGCGGTAGCTTCGGCGAGAAGCCTTGAGCCTTGTGGCCTTCGCTTCGCCGAAGATGACCTTTGATACAGCGACGGTTTTGAGCCGAAGCCGTCAAAGCTCCTTGGGCCTTCGCACCAACACCTCCGGAGTGGACCACCACGGCTTCGCAGCTACACCCAGCTCGAACTCCGTCAGTCCGTGTACCGAAGTCATGCAGGCCGAAGCACCTCAAGTCAACCTTGCTCCGAAGCTAGCCTTGCTCCGAAGCCTTCCTCCCTCCGAAGCCTCACCTTCGGAGTACCACCCTTCGAAGTCCCTCCTTCGTCCAAGGCCTCCGCGTGAAGCATTCCATGAGCACTTCGTCGCAGTGTCTCTCCCCGAGCACACTCCTCGACAAGCCTCATCCGGACCATGCCTTCGATGCGCCTCGACTTCTGAGACCTTCGTCGGGCACCTTCGAGTGTCTCCCTCCGGAGCACACTTCGAACACCTTGCCTCTGCAGAGGACTTGTTCCATCCAACTCCGAAGTCACTCCATCCGGAGTACCTTCGAAGTGCCTCGCCTCCGAGGACTTTGTCTCGGAGCACCTTCAGCCGGAGCCACGCTCCGCACTTTTTGCCTTCACCTGGCACGCCTCGACCCGAGGACCGACCCGGACCACCTTCGCAGCCACCGTGACGGAGCTCCCCGCTCCCCTGGCATCAAGCCTCCCGCTTGACCCAGGTTCACCAGGCTCGAACCTTGTCCGTCGCCTCCGGAGTCCCTGCGCACCACAGACAAGCAGACAAGTGTATCCAGTACTCCGGAGACCTCTCCGGGTTAGCAACCTCCGGCACACACTCCGGTGTACCGCCCAAAGTACCGAAGCCTTCGGTACGAACCCAATCATCGCGTACTGTCGGACCCCTCCGACGAGCACACTCCGCTGCAACAGCTGCAGCAAGCAAACACCGAACACCCTTCGGTGAACCACCTCCGAACACCCTTCGGAGGTACCACCTCCGAAGCCCCTTCGGAGGTACCCTTCGAACAGAGGGTAAAAAGCCTGTCAATCACTCATCACAAAACACCGAAACCAACCCTTGGTTTCTCAATCTCCCCCTTGATGAGTGCATTGACAACCAAATCCAATTTCAAGAAAAAATGAAAAGCTTTCAGCACACAAGTGACCATAAAAACTCAAAAAAGATAAAAAGCCCCTTTGGCAAATCTCCCCTTTGATAAAAACTCCCCCTGAGTTGAGCAAAATTTTTCTCCCCCTTTATGTCAAAAATCTCTCCCCCTTTAGAAATTATGCCTTCTTGCGGCAGAGAACATAGCAAAATCTCTCCCCCTTTGGCAATGCAAGCATCAAGGAGCAGTCACAAGATGCAAAGCTTCGAAATGAGCAGAATTGCAAAGACATATAATGCAAAAATATGCCAATTTTAAGACCAATGATCATGTGCTCAGCTCAATTTAACAATCTGTGAAACAAGATGATGGCATGTGATTTGGTCATTTTGAGATAAAGGCATCACCACTTAATCATAGCAGCTAGACATGTAAAGGCAAGGACTGCGCAAAACTAACAAATTCTACTCTAGACAGACAAGTCTTGTTCCAAAAGGAGCTTTGAAAGCAAACTTGATGATCAATTGATTGGTTGTTCTTTTCTTAATGCCAGGGGTTATTTGTTTGTCCACCTTATACTTTCCAATCAGGCCAAGCCTAGGCATGAAAGCCATCTGAAGCTTAAGGCGGTGATTTTGGCATACACTGCACTATTCCAGTTCAGACCAAAGTGCAATGGTAAGCCGTCTAGAATAGAGAAGTGCGACAAACAAACCCTCCTGGATCTTTTTCATTTAATCCAGGTAAAACATGGATTTTGATTTTGATTCATATGAATTAAACATTTTGATGAATATCCATGAATAAAGAACACAAGTTTTCAAGTTGCAAATTTTTAGCATCCAAGGAACAATGTCTTGCTGTCAAGTAGATAAAAGATAGCTAAAAGCATTCCTGCCTAAACAAGCTAGATACAAGATTGTGCAGTGATCAAGTTTTGATTTTAGAAAATAAAACATCATGCACAAACAATGTTCCAGACATATTTCATAGAGCTGAGCTGTCATGATTTCTTTGAATTAAAAGCAGGCATATAATAGCAAAAGATGTAAATGCAATTTCACACATAATGAGCATATGCAAGACAATTAAAATCAGCTCCCCCTCACAAAATGCCGTAGGGATGACAAATACCAAGTTCCCCACGCAAGTAAGCAAAACGAGAAGCATCGAGGGGTTTTGTAAAAATGTCGGCAAGCTGGTGTTGGGTATCAACGTATTGAAGTTCAATATCACCCTTCTCATTGTGATCTCTGAGAAAGTGATACCGTACATCAATGTGTTTGGTTCTGGAGTGCTGAACCGGGTTGTTTGCAATACAAATAGCACTAGTGTTATCACAGAAAAGTGGAACACTCTTATAATCTAACCCGAAATCCCGCAAAGTGGAAACCATCCACAAAATCTGAGAGCAACAGCTAGCTGCAGCAACATATTCGGCCTCAGCCGTTGATTGTGCAACACTAGACTGTTTGCGGGAAGACCAGCAAACCAGAGAGGTACCCAGAAAATGACAAGTACCAGAGGTACTCTTCCTATCAATTCTACACCCAGCAAAGTCCGCATCAGAATAACCTCGAAGACATAAAGAAGAAGACGCTGAATACCATATGCCAAACTCAAGGGTGTGTTTGAGATACCTTAGAATGCGCTTAACCGCTTGGCGGTGCGAAGCTCGTGGTGAAGCCTGAAAACGAGCGCACAGACACACAGCGAAGTGTATGTCCGGCCTCGTGGCAGTCAAGTAGAGGAGGGAGCCGATCATGCTCCGGAACTCCTTCTGATCTACGGCTTCTCCATCTTCGTCAGGGTCCAATGCTACAGATGTAGCCATAGGAGTGGCGAGAGGCTTCGCATCGGACATGTCGAACTTCTTGAGCAGGTCCTTGGTGTACTTTGTCTGGTGGACAAAAGTACCTTGTTTGCTTTGCTTGATTTGCAAACCAAGGAAAAAGGTGAGTTCACCCATCATTGACATTTCAAACTCCCTGCTCATGGTATCTGCAAACTCGGCAACCAGGGCATGAGAAGAGCCACCAAAGATGATATCATCCACATAAATCTGAACTAGGAGGAAATCTTTGCCATGCTTGAGAGTAAACAAAGTTTTATCAACAGAGCCCATCAAATACCCTCGCTCAAGCAGAAAAGACTTAAGTCTATCATACCACGCCCGAGGGGCCTGCTTGAGTCCATAAAGAGCCTTATGAAGTTTAAGGACTTTATGTAGGTACTTGGGGTTTTCAAAACCAGGGGGTTGTTTTACATAAACATCTTCACCTATGAAGCCATTAAGAAAAGTACTTTTGACATCCATTTGATAGAGTTTGAATCCCCGGGATGTCGCAAAGGCAAGCAAAATCCTAATGGCCTCAAGGCGAGCAACAGGTGCAAAAGTTTCAGTAAAATCAATCCCTTCTAGTTGAGAAAAGCCCTGAGCTACAAGTCTAGCCTTATTTCTAACTATAGTCCCATCCTCTCCTTGTTTATTTTTGAAAATCCATTTTGTTCCAATGAAATGAACATTAGGTGGAGGATCAACTAAAGTCCAGACTTGATTTCTCTCAAAATTTTCAAGTTCCTCATGCATGGCATTGATCCAACTAGAATCAGAAAGTGCATGACTAACATCTAAAGGCTCGAAAGAAGCAACAAAAGCAGCATTAGTGAAATGGGCATGAGAACGAGTTACCCTTTGATCAAGCTCACCAATGATCTGCTCAGGAGGGTGCATCCTTTGAACATGATGTGGAGCCTCACGACGGGATGCAGTCTCCCCCTCAACTTGTGCGTTGGAGTGGTCCAAGATGACCGACGTTGAGGTAGTTGCTTCGGGACCTCGTGCCGAAGTAGTTGAAGCGGGGTCAGCTTCGGGGGTTGATGTCGAGGGTAGTACGGGTTCATCCTCGAATTCTCCGGGATCTTCGTCTTCGAATAAGGTCTGTTCCATGTCGTGTTCATTTGCCTGTTCAAAAGCAGAACTAACAGAGGGGGTTGATTCATCAAAAGTCACATCACATGACTCGATGACAGTGTTAGTTTCCAAGTTATAAACACGATAAGAATGACCATGAGTAGTATAACCCAAAAAGATCCCGTCAGAAGATCGCGACTCAAATTTATCCAAATTTCCACGTTTTAGGATAAAGCAGCGACAGCCAAAAACTCGAAGATGAGTAACCTTGGGCTGTCTCCCAAAACGCAGCTCATAAGATGTCAAATTTAAAATTGAGCGCAAGAAGATTCGGTTTGAGATGTAACAAGCAGTGTTCATGGCCTCAGCCCAGAATTTTCTAGGAGTCCTATGCTCATCAAGCATCGTCCTAGCCATCTCAACCAAAGTGCGGTTCTTCCTCTCAACAACACCATTCTGTTGAGGAACCCGCGGAGCAGAGAAATGATGTTCTATGCCATGCTCCATGCAAAAGTCAACAAAGAGACTATTTTTGAACTCGGTGCCATTATCGCTTCGAATGAATTTTAATGCACCAGGGAGTTCAGTGAAAAATCTCAAAGCCAAGCTCCGAAAGTGTGAAAACACTTCATCCTTGCTGGCAAGAAAGAAGACCCAAGAGTAGCGAGAGAAATCATCGACAATTACTAGAACATACCACTTCCCGCCTAAAGAACTAACCCGAGAAGGACCTACAGTGTCCATATGGAGAAGTTCTCCGGGTTGTTCAGTCATCACTGAGGTGACTGGCGAATGCGAAGCGGCAATCATTTTTCCATGTCGACAAGGAGCGCAAACTAAATTCTTCTCAAACTTGAGCTTGGGCAATCCTCGGATCAGACCTAGGGCGCTCAGACGAGCGAGCAATTCAAAGCTCATATGCCCTAGTCTCCTATGCCACTTCCAAAGCTCAGAAGTCGAATGTGCAACAAGACAATGAGAAGAACCAGACGACTCTGAAAAATCAGCTCCAAAAACTCTCCCAACTCTAAAGATCTTACACACCACAACGCCATCAGAATTGAGCACTTGCGAAGTATCGCGATGAAATCGCACTTCGAAGCCCTCATCAAGCAACTGAGATACAGACAGCAAATTGTATCCCAGGTTTTCAACCAAAGCAACATCTTTGAGAGTGAAGTTCGAATTAATTCTTACCACACCTTTACCTTTCACTCTACTCCTTCGATTGTTTCCGAAGGTGATGTGTTCCCTTTGCTTGGTTGTGGTGAGGCTGGAGAACCATGCTGCATCTCCGGTCATGTGGCGCGAACAACCGGAGTCCATGATCCACGTGCCGTCCAAGCCTCGATCTGTCGCCTACACATGATAAGAACGTCTCGATCGCTCAGTGCTGGGGTGAGTAAAATAATGACGAGGCATCCAGCACTGAGTGACACGAGTAGTAGGCACAGTAAAAGCAGACGGTCTACGCACATAATAATCAGAATGATGCAAAGTGCGAGGTCTACCTACATGCTGTAAATGAACAACATATCGAGGTCTCCTACTCTGACGAGGTAAAAATCTGCTAGCCTGAGGTCTACCACCATATGGAACATGGTGAAGACTTCGAGGAGCAAAACCTCTCCGAGAAGCACGAGGAGCCTCAAAAGCAGGACGATAGTACATCTCAGACTCATGCATACCTAAAGATGGGTAATGCATGTCCTGGTAACTCATCGCCTGAGAGCGTCGCTCATCCTTGATGCGACGAAAACAGAACCCAACCAAATGACCCGCCCGCTGACAATAGGAACAATGAAACACTCTCCTGGGGGCACTCTC
Source organism: Zizania palustris (assembly GCA_019279435.1). NCBI lineage: Eukaryota > Viridiplantae > Streptophyta > Magnoliopsida > Poales > Poaceae > Zizania > Zizania palustris. Next base: position 50,992,586 of record JAAALK010000286.1, on the reverse strand, counting down.
ATGGGTCACAGGAGCAACTCTCACAGGCTCCTTGGGTTTCTTTGAGTGGTTTTCTTGGGAGGATTTTTCTTGGCAGGAGGAGTGGTTTTCTTTGGTGGATGGGTAGGCTTTTTGGCTGATGGGGTGTCTAACAGAGCTCTCTCTTTCTCTAGGGTGGTGGGAGAGGTAAAAACAGTTTTGGTCTTACTGTCTGAAGCTATCCTCTCAAAACCCAAACCTAGAGCTACCCCTGCTCTGTCAGCACACAACTTGGTTTTGGCCAAGAGCAAATCCATCCTACCCTTTCCCTCAGTGCATTTGTTTACCACGGAAAGAAGGTATTCATTTTCAGACATGAGGTTTTCAGCTCGCTCTCTAACAGTGCCTAGCTGGTCCTTAAGGGTAATGCAAGTGTCACAAACAGGTTGCACATCCTTGGAACTACCGGCCCTCTCCAATCTAGCCTCCAAATCATGAACATGCTTATCACGTAAATTAATGCTATCGTGTAATAAAGAGCAGTTCATGCAATCAATAATATCATGAGGTCTAGAATCCACCTCCAAAAGCTGCTTCTGTGCAGTCTCAAGCTCAGAGAGAGTTTGAGCATGTACAGAACGCAACTGAGCAAGCTCACTCATGACAACAGAACATGATTCACATTCAGCATCATCAAATTTAGACTTAAGCATGGCATATTCAGTAGAAACAGATTCTAGCCTAAGTCTAAGGTCTTTTCTTTCTCTAGCGGCTTGCACAAGTAATCTATCCTGACCAAGCACTACTTCATTCAGCTCATCTAATTTAATTAGTAGCTGGTCAGATGATAGGTTTACCTCAGATGAGTCAAGCTCATCGCCGCTGTGATCGCTGTCGGCCATGAAGCAAAGGCCGGTGAAGTCTCGTCCCTTCTTGTCCTCCTTCCTTGGGGACTCCTCCTCCTCAGAGCTCGACTCCTCAGTTGAGGAAGTGTCGATGTCGCTGAGAGCAGCAACAAAAGCTCTGGAAGCGGCCTTGGCTACTTTCTTAGCCATCTTGCCGCGCTTGCCCTTCACAAAGGGCTTCCTCTCCTTTTTGTGGTATTTGGGGTGCTCACTCTCATCTCTCTTCTTGACCTTGGGGCAATTGGCCTTAATGTGAGAGGTGTCACCACATTCATAGCAGCCACTAAAACCACTTCTCCTCTGATCCCGTCTCTCATGATGAAAGCGGGTGAACCTCCGGGCAATGAGAGCAAGCTCATCATCAGCTAGAGTGTCCACCTGCTCTTTTGTGACGGAGACCAGGGAAGACAAAGCAAAACCATCTGCAAAAACACAAGTGCCTGATGTGCTTGGTTCTGCAGTGGTGCCATGGCTAGTGCTAGAAACCAATGCCAATGGTTGTGGCAAAGAGCTTCTGTGCACATCAAGAGATGCCTTGGCAATCTCTGTGGACTTCAGCTTGCTAAAGAGTTCGTCACAGGTCAATGTGTCATAGCCTGTGGACTCCTCAATGCTGGATATCTTCACTTCCCATATGCTACGGTCAAGAGCATAGAGAAGCTTGATAGCCCTATCATGATCACTGTAAGCAAGCGTCCCGTTGGATCGCAAGTTACTCACTATTGCGTCAAAGCGAGAAAACATGGCATCTACAGATTCACCAGGTGCCTGCACAAACAGCTGATACTGTTGATTGTAAGTGCTTTGGCGCCTGGCCTTAATCTGAGCAGAGCCCTCATGAAAGACAGTGAGTGTTGTCCAAATCTCCCTCGCAGTCCTAAGGTGCTGCACCCTATCGAACTCACTTCTACTCAAACCGATGAACAGTATGTTTCTTGCCTTGGAATTGGCAATATACTGATCCTTCTCAGTCTGAGAGGTGCGAGTCTCAGGGATGGAGTATTGTGAGTCCACAATCTCCCAAATTGCATTTCCTTGGCTTAACAAGTAAGCCTCCATGCGCACCTTCCAGTATGCAAAGTCTGTCCCATCAAACAGAGAAATTTTACTGCCTCTATCCATGTCGCCAACAGATCACAAAACAGGTTAAGGTCAACTGGTGATCTTAACCTGCTCTGATACCAATTGTTGGACCGGAAACGGCGACCAGAGGGGGGATGAATGGGAGCTTTTAAAATTTCTGGCTAAAACTAGCCTTCGGTTTCAGTCCTGTCTTCTGCGGAACAGACTTCGAACACTACCTTCGAAGGTCTGGTTCGGAGGTACTTCGACACCTTCGAACACAGGCTTCGGAGGAGCAAAAGTTCGAAGCCAAGAAGACTTCGCTCCACTTACAACCCTCGGAAATCTACTCTGCTAAGTCAGTGCAGGCTCCGCACGCGAGGTGCTTCGAGCAGGCTTCGCACTTCACCCTTCGCAGGAGTGGACATCCCTCTGAGGACTTCGACCAAGTACTTGGCGGCAGCAACTGGTGCTGGGCTTCGTACACGAAGGTCTACACGCACACGCAAATGGACTACGCTAAGGACTTCGACACAAGAACAAAAACGGGCCTCGGTCAGGGCTACGCTAGTAAGCATCGAGGTCTCGCCTCGTGTTACACAGAGCGAGCGCACACTGACAAAACACACCTCGCATGAAAAACAACCTTCGCCTCACACAGGCTTCGGTGCACTACTACAGGCGAGGTATGCAAAGCAAGCTCAAGCAAAAAGCACAAAGAAGCAGGGCTTCGCCGCTTGAACAAGGAACACAGAAAAAGAACTCTCTGGATGTATTGCAATCGAAGTGTGGCTACAGGAGCTCAACAGTAAATGCTCAAAGTGTTAAATGTTACCTACCGAGCTCCCATATTTATAGCCCACAGTTCACCCAAAGGAATTTACTACACTACCCCTAGGGTTTACAAAAGATTTGTCTCTACAGAACTAAGGGGTACAAAAGGTAGTCCACCTTTATTCTGGAGGCTTCTCTGTCAACTGCAGAGGGGACAGTGTCAGCCTTTTACAGAACAGACAGTGTCAGCCTTTTATAGTCTTTGACTTTCTGGAACCTCCCTTCGCACGCGAGGGGTGCGGTAGCTTCGGCGAGAAGCCTTGAGCCTTGTGGCCTTCGCTTCGCCGAAGATGACCTTTGATACAGCGACGGTTTTGAGCCGAAGCCGTCAAAGCTCCTTGGGCCTTCGCACCAACACCTCCGGAGTGGACCACCACGGCTTCGCAGCTACACCCAGCTCGAACTCCGTCAGTCCGTGTACCGAAGTCATGCAGGCCGAAGCACCTCAAGTCAACCTTGCTCCGAAGCTAGCCTTGCTCCGAAGCCTTCCTCCCTCCGAAGCCTCACCTTCGGAGTACCACCCTTCGAAGTCCCTCCTTCGTCCAAGGCCTCCGCATGAAGCATTCCATGAGCACTTCGTCGCAGTGTCTCTCCCCGAGCACACTCCTCGACAAGCCTCATCCGGACCATGCCTTCGATGCGCCTCGACTTCTGAGACCTTCGTCGGGCACCTTCGAGTGTCTCCCTCCGGAGCACACTTCGAACACCTTGCCTCTGCAGAGGACTTGTTCCATCCAACTCCGAAGTCACTCCATCCGGAGTACCTTCGAAGTGCCTCGCCTCCGAGGACTTTGTCTCGGAGCACCTTCAGCCGGAGCCACGCTCCGCACTTTTTGCCTTCACCTGGCACGCCTCGACCCGAGGACCGACCCGGACCACCTTCGCAGCCACCGTGACGGAGCTCCCCGCTCCCCTGGCATCAAGCCTCCCGCTTGACCCAGGTTCACCAGGCTCGAACCTTGTCCGTCGCCTCCGGAGTCCCTGCGCACCACAGACAAGCAGACAAGTGTATCCAGTACTCCGGAGACCTCTCCGGGTTAGCAACCTCCGGCACACACTCCGGTGTACCGCCCAAAGTACCGAAGCCTTCGGTACGAACCCAATCATCGCGTACTGTCGGACCCCTCCGACGAGCACACTCCGCTGCAACAGCTGCAGCAAGCAAACACCGAACACCCTTCGGTGAACCACCTCCGAACACCCTTCGGAGGTACCACCTCCGAAGCCCCTTCGGAGGTACCCTTCGAACAGAGGGTAAAAAGCCTGTCAATCACTCATCACAAAACACCGAAACCAACCCTTGGTTTCTCACATGGTTTCTTTAAATTTTTTCCTCTATCTTCATTAAATTGCATGCCACATACTGCTTAGTATGAGACTCGAGAGTTAGGTGGTGTTTGGTTTCCTGTACTAAAGTTTAGTCCGTATCACATTGGATGTTTGGACATCAATTTGAAGGATTAAATTTCAACTGATTAAAAAAATAATTACAGAATTGGAGGATTATTCACGAGACAATTTTTTAAGCCTAATTAATCCATGATTAGCAAATGTTTACTGTAGCATCACATTGTCAAATCATAGCATAATTAGGCTCATTAGATCGTCTCGCGAATAATCCACCGATTATGAATAAGTTTTATAAATATTCTATATTTAATACTCCAAAATAACACCAAACAGGGCCTTAAGACCACAAACTGCTTATTTAGTTGTTGGATAATCCAACCGCTTCTAAATTGTTTTTAATGCCTTTTTCTTGCGGCCTTCTCTCCATTCGGTCATCATAAATACACTCAGGAATTACCTGGTTTATACCCAAACAAATATCAATCTAACTTTATAACATTCATAGTACCAAATTTAAACATTTTTATTTTAATTATTAGTCAAAAGTTACCCATATTGACTTTCTAAAAAATACGCGCTTTATATTTTGGAAGAGATGTGCTATTTTTCTCTCCCCTATCACAGCTGGTTACTTTTATCTAATAAACTGTGCATCCTTTCCAATGCAATGTATATATTCTTGGATTATATGCTTGAAATAAGTCATATAAAATATCATATTTCTCTATTTTTATAAATTAATTCTTATTCAATATAATATTTTATTATATATGGAATGGCATTAATTACCATGGACACTCCCATCGACATTAATTCTTGTGTGGGCTCGTGGCCTAGTTTCACCTGAAATTGGCCGATTTTGTGGGGTTTTCTCGGACAAATCCGCGCAAACTACCGGCCCACCGAACGGCCCACGACAAAATTAGACGCCGAGGCGTCGCCACGCCGCTCTCCCGCCGCGCGCACCAGCGGCCACAAAGCTCGTACGTGGCGACCAACAATTGCCAGTGGCTGACCGCGAGCGCTGGCAACCGCGTCTCCCGGCCGCCGTCTGCCCGTGTCGATGGAGACGGCCATCTCGCTCCCGGTCGCCGGCGCTTCCGCCTCACGGCCGTCGCGCCTCTCACGCGGGCCTGCGACGGTGTCCCTCGCGTCACGGTCGTCGCGCGGGGGACGACGTCTGTGCCGCCGTCGCTCGCTGACCGTCTCCGCGGCTGCAGGGGTTTCTCCTCCCGTCTCCCCGTCGCCTAGTCCCGATGCCGGCTCCGCCGCCGTGTGGGACGCCCTCGGCGGCGTCTCCGTCCTCGCCGCGGGCACCGGCGACGCCGTCCCGCTCAGGGACCTGTGGGACCCCACCGAGGTAGCCATCATCTCTTTCCATGGTATCACAGTCACACTACTATCACGCACTCGAACGCGGCGGATTGGTGACAGTTTCTCTTAGTTCAGATGCAAGTGACCTGATCAAAGTAACTTTTGCCGTTCCTGCACGTAGGGGGTGGCCGTGGTCGCGCTGCTCCGGCATTTCGGGTGCTTCTGCTGGTGAGGATATCGAGCCGAGGCTTCCATGCTCAGTTGCTCACGGCGTTTCTTGTTTGTTCGGCTACTGATTTCACATTTCCTCCATGGTGATTATGAAGCTGGGAGTTGGCCTCTGTTCTGAAGGACTCCATGCCGAAATTCGACGCGGCCGGGGCCAAGCTGATCGCCGTCGGCGTCGGCACTCCTGACAAAGCTCGCATTCTCGCCGATCGGGTAAGCATTTATGCTCGGTGTGAAATTGAGTGTGTCAGTGTGTGTCTGTCCGTTCCATCAATCTCGCTGAGATTTTGCGCATTTCAGCTGCCGTTTCCTATGGATAGCTTGTACGCTGACCCTGAGCGCAAGGTGAACTGATTCTTCCCTCCATTTATCTGAACAATTTCATTACTTGAAGAACTCCAGTGGTTGATCCAAGGCACAAACGCTATCAGATATTCAGATGATTAGTTGTATTATGCATGCATTGACTGTGGGTTCATCTTTCAGGCTTACGATGTACTGGGCCTGTACCATGGTGTTGGTCGGACTTTTTTCAGTCCAGCTAATGTAAGCGTCACAATTCAATACTTGGACTTTTTTCAGGCTTACGATGCCAATTGACACACTGACGCTTGAACTGTGATGTCCATGAAGGCGAGAATGTCCTCGAGGATGGACACCATCAAGAAGGCAACCAAGAACTACACGCTGGAAGGCACGCCGGCGGACCTGACTGGTGTCTTGCAGCAGGTTGTTGGAGACTTGGAGCCATCATCTTTCTCTTCTTCTTCTTCTTTGCATCTGCGGTCTGAATAAAAAAAAAAGTTGGGCGTTTCTGCTTCTGGAACCTGATCTGTTGCTCGCTGCTCACACACTGATTTCTCCAGGGCGGAATGCTTGTGTTCAGAGGGAAACAGCTGCTGTACTCATGGAAAGATGAAGGCACGGGTGATCATGCTCCTCTGGATGATGTCCTCGATGCCTGCTGCAAAGTTCAGGCTGCTTAACCTTGAGGTTTTTAGCCGCCGTATACTCGGATACGTGTATGTAATTAACATGTCAAACAAACAGCAGCTCAACCTAAAGGTACCAAAATTAACACTACAAATTATGATACATTCTCCTAATAAGATGAGCTCTGGATGATGTCGTCAACATCTGTTGCATGGGAATTCCCGCAACCTGGTACTGGTAGGACAGGGTTTTCCCGTTCGTTTACTAATGTGTACTGTAGTAGTTGATCTTTCTTTGCAAATCGGAACTTGAGCTCCGTGCATGTTAATCTACGGCAGCCAAGTGGTTACAACGGACAATAAAAGGAAACAATCAACACTTCTGCCGTGCTTACTGTTTTCGTCATGTCCTTTTCTTTGTTTACAAGCTGCACTGCACGTAGTATCCTACGCTTTTCCCTTGTGCATGCTGGCTTCAGTTCGTTCATGCCCCATAGGCCATAGTTTTATGCAGAAAAGCAGATTCTGGGAGGCTAACTTGTGCAAGGACGGTATCTGATCGAGTATCTCCTTGTCTGTACGTCTGATGGACCAAGCTGATGATATATACGCATGTATAAGTTGAATATCCAAGTTATGCTTCGTGAGAAGTTCTCTAGATCTGCAGAGTATATGTCTAAAGTTCATACGAATGCAAGTTTGGTTGGTGGCTCCCAGGAGTCTAGGAAATTGCCATGAACGACACATTGGGATCTCTTTAGCCACCAAGACAATTCACCAAAACAATCGCTTCTTGGCTTCAGAAACCACGAGTGTTGACTGTTGAGTACCTCATGGCCTTTTATGCAGCTTGCTACTCTATAGTCTTTATGTAGTCACTTGCTGGAAACATTCATGTTGCGTTTGAATGCCTTAGACTTTAGAGGCAAACATTGATGTGATATGTTCATCAGTGATCTAGAGATCAGACAGACTATTTATGTGTTTGGTTGGCTAATGAAATGAGGTAATTACCTGTTTAGTTTATCACATTTAACTTTGGTAGAAAAATTATTTAGTGGGTCTTGTTTGATATATATACACACGCACTCTCTCTCCTTTTAAAAGAACCAGGTGGTGAATCTACCACCCAAGTCCCATGGTATTTTTGTAATTTACTCTTTAATACTATTTAATATTACATAACAAATCAATAATAGTGAATCTGACACATAACATACGGAGTATCATATAAAAATATATTTAATTTATTTTAGATAATATTATAATATTTGCTTTTGTTCGTAGCAAAATCATTGTCCAGGCCCCGACGCCAAATATTTGTAAAGCTATTCTCACCCTTCTCATCTCATGTCTAAATTTTTTTAATTTGAGTGGCACACCACACTTCCAGATATTCGTACTCTCCTTATCTTGCACCCCTCTATTTATAATCATATTATACTAAGATTTTGTAGAAAAGTTTCAGATATTCGTACTCTCTTTATCTTGCACCCAGTGATGGAGCTAGAGTAAAATTGAGGGAGGTGCACAGCTTTAAGCGGTACACCATATTAGATCTGAGGGGGTGCACAAAAGATGAAAAATACTAATAATAGCTTAAAATTTTTTTGCACGAGGGTTCTGGGAACCCCAAGGAGTGCTTTGGCTCCGCCCCTGCTTGCACCCCTCTATTTATAATCATATTATACTAAGATTTTGTAGTTTTTATCAATCAGACAAATCATTTATCTCTCACTCCTGAAACTTCCACGTTATCCAAGATGTATAAAACCAACTCTTCTGTGCTTAGAGACCTCCTCAACAAATTACTCCGGCCTTTCATGATACTGCAAAGTTTCTGCGACACTAACTCTTGGGAATCGACACGTTGCGTAGATCCGGTGAAACAAAATTTTAAAGGGACATCTTCCCACCAGACACCATGCGAGAACGAAGTTCTATCACCTTAAAGTATAATCACGTGATATTTTTTAAATTTAATTGCAATGAACACAATAGTACAACAGGATGTTGAAATAGATAAATTGTTTAGGAAGAAAGCCGTTTAAATCTTTGCAAACTAAAATGAAATAAAACGGATAAAATGAAATATCTGAGGGAAGAGAAGAAAGCAGTGTCATCTTTATGATATGGAAGAAAGCAGTGTCATCTTTATGATATGGTGCTAACCTGTTTTCAAGATGGATAAAATGAAATAAAACGCTCACCGTGAGCTAAATCGTTTCATCGAAGAGAGTGTATTTAATTCAATTGCAAAACATTTAATTATACCGGTTAGTTTAGGAAATAGTGAAATGAAACTCTCCACTAAGAGAATGTATTTCATTCAATTACAAAAATGATGTGATTTTCTAGGAAATAGTGTTATGAAACTCACCACGATAAATAACCTAATCAAACAGCTAATACGAGAACAGTTTAAACAGCAGAAATCTTTTGTGGAAAGTCCAAATGAGAAACAAAAAGATACACAAACGCGTGCACGACTTGTACCTCATGCGGAGAAACAAGAGACGATTTCGTGTGACCGGCGACTCCGCTCCGCTCCCAACGATAAACGATTGGTCGCGGGCCCGCGCTCCTCTCCTCGTCCGCACTCCGCACCATCCATCCATGTGTGAAATGCAAAATTTAGACCACCCAAACCCGGGAGAAAATCCATTCGTCGATCCCAATTCCAACCCAAGAATCCCTCTCTCCGCTGTCGACGACGACACCCTCCACCGCCTACCGGCGAGAGAGAGGAGCGGATAAGCCGCGACGATGCTGCTGGTGAGCCAGGCCGCCAACGGCTCCGTGTCGGCGCGGCGGCTGCCGTCCAAGCCGCCGGGCCGGCAGGGCGGCAGCCCCAACCCCTACCCGCTCTTCGCCGCACCTCGCCTCCTCCCGCGCCGCCGCCTCGCGCTCGCGGGAGCCGACGCGCGGCGGGGCGCGTCGGTGCCGCCCCCTCCCCTCGCCGCCGCGGGCGAGGGGCCCTCCGGCTCCCCCGCCACCGAGGACCCCGTCCTCGTCGGCGTTACGGACGACGGCGTGCCCCTCGAGGGCGTCATCCAGTTTGATAAGCCTGGGGATTCCTCCGACGAGTCTAAGCTTTCTTCATACGCGTACGTTCCCCACGCAACTCCTCGTGCTGGTTGATTTCATTCGGTTTGCTGATCGCTGCTTGCATTCACAATTCACAGGAAGTTAGGGCTTCTGGCCAGCGGAGATGTGCTCTGCCTCCTGGTTTTCTCTGCCATAGGAAGGTTCAGCCATGGTCTGCCTGCTTTTGACCCGGAAACGTTCAAGACGGCCGATCCCTTCATTGCTGGTCAGGAAAATTCGACCCTTTTGCTTTTCCTCCACCTTATCATCTTTTGGAGGAATAATTGCTCATCGAATTGGGTATTTTGCAGGCTGGTTGCTCAGTGCCTACCTCCTTGGTGGATTTGGAGATGACGCAAAAGGTCTCAACGGTGTGGGGAAAGCTGTCATTGTTGCTGCCAAATCATGGGCTGTTGGGATACCGGTAAAAATCAGTCCTATTTCAAAATTCAAATGTGACCATTGATTGGAATTTGTGTGTATCTGCTTCTAATTTGTAGTATTATTGCCCTAGCATAGGGCAACACAAAAAACTGTATAATTTTGGTAACTGTGACCGTTTATGTTTATGAGAGTTAGCTGACGGGAACCCTGTCATTGTTGTTGCTTGATTGACAATCGGATGATTCTAACATTTACCAATACCTGAACCATTTCCAATTTTCCATTCCATTCTCATGTGCAGATGTGCTACACTATAGCACAAAATACATGATAACCTACTGTTGAGCAATGGATCCAAATTGGCCATTGGCATTTTTTTGCTAGGGTCTAAAGTATGCTTCTCTATCCTCAAGGGAACCAGATGGTTGTGTTCCTTGGTATTCTTCCTCAGGAACCAGGATACATCTGTAGTGTCTTGTGAAAAATGACTGTTTGCTTTTGTATTTAGGTCATGGGTTATACACCCTATGCCTCATATGGCTAATCTGCCTTTGCTGGAATTTCCCATTAGCACTTATTACATTTTCTCGTTAAGTAAACATGTAGCTCTCCGTGACATGTGAATTAGTTGATGATAACTTTAGAACAACACAGCTTTCAACCGCTACATACCTTTTGTTCATTTATTCATTTATTAATATGATTATACACAGGGAGCAATCTTACTCAAGATCTTGGATGTAATGGGGGAGACAGTTTCATTTATGGAGTGTTGATCCATTATGATATTATTTTATTATCATCATAAACCACCTTTTCAAATTAGGCTCTTGGTAGAAGCAGGAATCAAGAACTTAATAATTCCTTCCGCTTGATTTAATCTAATACAATAGCTTTGTATTTATAGGGCTAATCCTCTTACTTTATCCCTAACATAGAATCCTATCTTATCGCTAACTAAATAATCCTAACTAATATTATATTAATATGGCTAATCTTATCTTATCTCTAATTACAAAATAATAACAACATATCTGATTCTGCTTTATCTCTAATAACAGAATAGCTGCACATAACAGCTCTCTAAAGAATCTTATGTATAATGTAAGATGGCCACTCAAACATTTTTTTTACTGTAAGCTTAATGCTCAAAGTTGATTATTGTTTTCTGAATCTAGAGCCATGAGTACCTTGCTTAACTCAGGATATGAATCTATTTATGTTTTGAACTCTACAAAAATTATCCATCTGGCTTATCTTGTGATGTTTTCTATTCATTAACATGGGAGTATCTAATTAATGTTGATGTATTTTCTGGTGTTTTATACCTGATGTTTATTCCTGTTTTTCTTGCTATTCTTAGTTTGGACTTGCTATTCGAGCACTGTCATCTGGTCATATTCCACCAACTCCTTTTATCCTGGTAGCCATGGGGAGTACCGGAGTCTTGTTGACTGGATGGCGTGCCCTGGTTTCCCTACTACTCTCCACAGGACAAAGCCAACAGGATGATGTCTACAGACGGGGAAGCCCTTTTGAGCTTTTTGAGGTTAGAAAATTCTTTAAAATATAAAATATTGGTGCAATGTCATTGACTTAATTTAAATGTTTGCATGGAAGTCCATGTGAGTTCTTTGACAACTTTTAATACCTTAGCCTGTTAGCTTGACCAAACATGTACTCCGTACCTCTCTTACAATTTTTTTAACACCTGCAACTAATTTGGTCAAAGAATGATGTTCTAGTCCCATACTTTTGGTAAATATTTTCACTTGGAGCAAAAGTAAAGAATGCATGCAATTTTACATCTAACATTTTCTGATGATTGCATGCTACACACTGATGATTAGAAACTGCGTTTTATTTTGATTAGTATACTCATCTCTAGGGTGTTACCAAATGACCGACCGGTCCTATCAATCATCACACATCCGTAGAATTGCAACTTTGACGAAATATAAAAACTAGTTGAAGATTTACAGTGGCTGTGCATCTTATGTATCTGAATATATCATGGGAGTCTGTTTTGGGCATTACTTGGCTAGTTGCCTGTATGTTTAACATGACGAATGGAGAAGCTCATCAAGGTAGAGCAAGAGCTCAATTATATTACCTTCTTTTAAAACGTAGGAGCTCATATCATATTGTTTGTAAATGCTTTATGCTTCTTGGTTTCTGTCTAAAGCCATTTTCCTTTCATTCTTACTGAGAATTGTTTTTGTTCTTAAGAACATGGTATCGCTGATTTAATAGTTTAAATGAAGCTGCAAGGATCGCTAACTAGCTTTTTTTTTTCTCTTTCGGCAGTTGCTCACATCACTGGTCCGGAGGTGGTGATAGCTGAAACTTATTTAAAGGCGTTGATTGCCACCCACCGTTAGGTTCTACTATATACTGTATCGTGTAAATACAATTTTGAAGGGGAAGATGAGTAAGCTAGATGATAGTTGGAAGCATATCCAGAATCGCATGCTGTGACAAGATCGCACGAGGCAGTGTTACATATCTTAATCTTGAAGATCTCTACTGAATCAAGCACTTACAATCACTTCCACGTGTAATTTGGTCTAATCGTTCTGATTTCTAATAAACTCTGCCTCTGGCCACATTACATTTTTTGAAAAAAAAAAAGAGGAATATCGCCTAAGAGCTACTGAATTCGATCGCTGGGATTTCACAAATCACCCAGCTTCACATTTTTTTAAGCGCTCCTCGTAGGCTCAAGATTTTGGATACTAGAGATTTACTAAAGAAATGGTTTTTGTATTTTTGATATCGGAATTCATTTTTATTGATTTAGGTGATATCAGTTTTAGAAATGTCATCATAAAAAACGTCCATCTTTATAGTCAAAATAGCAAGATTTTCGATATCTAAAACAATAAGATAGAATAAACAATGACTTACCGTTCTTTGGGCTGTGGACATCTCTTACCATTCATGCTCAGCTTACAAGAGTCTCAATCCATAATTTTTTTATGTGATGTCTATTATCTCTGTAAACCATATTTCTAATCTTGATTTTTTTAGTATACACGTATAATAGATTTTTTTATATTACTCTCTTTTTATCTTTTCCTGTCATCCAATCTCTTTCTATTCTTTTCTTAGATATCACAACGATATAATATTATAATGTCTTATTTAAAATATTTTTTAATTTTCATCCTCTCTTTTCGTTAATATCGTTGCTAGTCAGATTACGGTAAAGACACTGTCGTACGTGGAAGGATTGGAAATACCGGGAGTTGGTTAGATGGGCCGAGTACAAGCTCAATTTGATGCTCTGACCCAGGAGCCTTTCCTTCGCGCCCGCTGAGCAATGGTAGCGACCAACGCTAGGGTTAATCACCAGCCATCCGATCCATCGTCGGCGGGCGGCATGCACGGTGGTCCGGTCCGGTGGCGCCTGGGCCGACACGGCACCCAATAAGCTAGCAGCCACCGTTCCTTCCAGGTTTTCCCGGCGGACATGCATGCCATCATCATCAAACGACCTGAGACGTTGGATTCACACCGGAGCAGCTTTCTTTCATTTTGTTATCCTGCTAAAGAAATCTGTTCAAGTGTTCGTCCGCACACGCCACGCCACGCCTGAGCTTTTTCTGAAAGTAATGCTTCTGATTACTAGCTACGCGTAATTATGTCGAGCAGATCTGTACGTTGCCTGCACACGGCTCTTCGTTAGCTTTACGTAATCTACGTATTAAAGCAGGGAAGCACCTTTGTTCTTGCTGCTAATTGTTTTTTACTGCTGCTATTAAACTCATCAGGCGTTGTTAATTAGTTTCCTCCATAGTAGTCGTAGTTTCCACGTGATCTTTAAGTTAGGCCTGTTCCGTAGAGTTACGGATTCTAAATTTATACTGGAATTGAAGTAGAGTACTTGAAGTTGGTTAAACCTTACCCTACCACTCTAGGTCATTTTTTTAAAGTACTCTCAGCTAAAATACTCTCAGCGGAATTCACTTCTCAGAAAAAAAAAGGTTTGGGCTGGCTCCAACTCTACAGTACAAAGAAGACAGAGTTAAAGTCCTGCCAAACACACTCTTAATCAAACGTTCGTTTGTGCGGTTGTGCCGACGACGAAAGAGTCCAAGAGTAATACTCTAAGTTGACAATTTTTTGAGGGAGTAAGTTGTAGACAGATTTGATTTTAGAAATTAACTTTAGAATTGATTTGTAGTGTCTTTTTTGTCCTTTCTATTTTCAACATTGGTTTCAGACCGTTAAAAAAAGTATACAAGTCTTAACTACAATTCTTTTTCATCTCTCCGGTGGAGTGTCGCCGGATTCAAACGCTAATTAATTTCTGCTGAGCTAACCAAAGCCGACATGATGATTGTGATTGTCCACGGGAACTAATCTAATCCATTACAAAGATTTCTTCTATGTATGCAGTGCTGATTTATAATTCAAAGTTAAAGATTTGTTTTCAGTAAGGCCCAAAGACCATTAGTTAGAGTAAACTACTGTTGTAAACATTAAATTGAAAAATAATTATAATTAGATTAATAGTGAACTCGTGCGGCAACGGTAAATTGATAAAAAACAAATGTCCGTAATAATATACACATGGTGTGCCCTCGATGCCATCATGGGAAGCATTCAAGCATGCAAGCTCGACACTTGATTAGATGCAACGATCATTGCATCCTTGTGGTAATATCCTACAATTCGCCGTAAGCTGCCTTCTAATCGAACATACTTAGCCGTGTGTTTAATTGGTAATGCCTCTCCTGGGAACAGATTAGCTCAGTTAGTTTAGCTAGCCAGAGGCATCGGCATGTATGGCTGCGATTCGGTTCATTTTTGCCATAAAATCCGACAAGAGCTGAGAGTTGGGTAGCTTCAACCGAAATCCGAAACATTTGTTTGAACGGATGTTTTTTTTATATAATTTTGTTAGAGGCAGAGTACATCACTGGAACGGAAGAGCGATTAAAGAACAAAGCCAGTGAGCAGTGAGCTCTACCCAGTACTTGTGTGATGTCACTGGCCTAGTGCACTAGCACACTTGGTAACCGTGAAGCTAGACTGTGACTAGACTACTCGTCCCAGGCTTCCAGCTCTCAAATCTTCAGAAAAGTTGGGCTGTGAATTTGGCACGAGCGATCAATTCTTGGGGTCATGTCAAAACACACTCATAATCCAATGTACTTCTGTCACTGCCCTTGCAAGAACAAAAAAAAAAGGCGAGCAAGAACATACAGCTAATGTTTCCTATATTATAATAAAAACAGTCATTTTGGACTGAACCGCTGTTCATATATGATATATGTATACCTGCTTAGATTACTGAAAGCATGTAAACAGCCAATCACACCGACACATAATACAATCCCCAGATTCTCTAAATTGGGATGCAAATTAGCTAGGTGAGGGTTTTTGTTAGGTTATTGGGCTAATTGGGTCGGGCGAACCGGTGAGCTATGTGTCAGCCACCTTTAGTACTTTGCCCACGCAAGGGGGCTACGAGCCCCTTATAAGAGCATCTCCAAAAGCCTCTCCATTTTTGACTCTCCAATTTACCTGTTTAGCCAACTCTCCAAAAAGATTCCTCTCCATATCTGTTGCACACTCCAACAGACTTTCTATTTTCGACTCTCTAAAAAATTACTCCTCACTTTTAAGATCCTAAAAGATTTTAAAATTTTTGATTTCTTTTTAAATCCCAATTTCCAACCTTAGAAATCTACAAATTATAAAATTTTCAAATTTTAGAAAAAAATTAAAAATATATTTTTCTCTTTTTTTCATTTTTATTTCTCTTCATTTTCTTTTTTCCTTTTTCTCTCCTTCTTTTTCTTTTTTTCTTCCTTTCTTTGGTTTTTTCCCTGGCCGTTTCCTTCTTGCGTGACTGCATGCAACAAAATAGCCAGCCGGTTCGGCTGGCCAAATTTGGCCAGCCCAGAGCTCAATTTGGCCAGCCGGATGGCTTGGCCATCCGGTTGGCCACTCTTTTGGAGTGCAATTTTTCATTTGGTTGGCTAAATTTTGGCTTGGAGAGTGAGATAGCCATGCTTTTGGAGATGCTCTAAGGGAGAGAAGCCATCCTCCCTCAGGCCAGTCTTTTGGTATGGAGAGGGCTCTCCGTTTATAAGGGTGTGTCGAATGTGCATGAACGTCTGAGCGTGGGGTGAGGCTGATATGGGCCGGTGTTGTGTGAGAGCTGAAAGACGTAGGATAGGAAGAGTAGTCATCCTCCCTCAAGCCGGTCTTTTGGGATAGAGAGAGTTCTCCACTTATAAGAGTGCATCGGATGCGTATGAACGTCTGAACGTGAGAGAGGCCGGTATCAGCTGGTGTTGTGTGGAAACTGAAAGTAATGCGATACTAACAATTTTTTACTCATGAGTCTTCGTATGCTGCTGCCTGCCTGATGAAACTGTCTTTTTTTGACAGGAGAAAAACTCTCTTTTTTTCCAGAGCTACGCTGATTTGTTGATGAAGTCATTCAATCTCCATGTCAAACTTTGGGGCTCTGCAAGGATTAAATAAAGGTAACAAAAGAAAGATCTTGTGGAGATGGAGACACCTCAGCAAGCAAGGCAGCAGCAGGATGCCTTACAGTATTTGCTTTGACCATATCCCCCAAAATCCAGCCAGTCCTGCACTTGAGACTGTAGAGGACAAGAAGGTGAAAAGATTACAAGATTCCTTGTGTTTTTTTTTTGCTTGCTTGCCATCTCCTTCCTCACTATTCTCCTCATACTTTTAGTTTTTCAGAGAGAGAAAGATGCAGGCAGGCTGGCATGGAGAGAAAAGCCCAAGTGTACAAATTGGTACAAGTATGTCAGTTAGGATGAGATCTCCCTATAAACTTGCTTGCTCTCAAGTGTACATTAAAATGAACCAAAGAAATCTCATGGATGGAACAAAACATTTGGAACATGAGAAGCTATGTTCAGAGAGAAAAAAACAGATGGCGCGTCGGGGAGCTCTCATATGATAATAATGTTTTACCGATTATATCAACATACTATTCTTTAATTCAATATTAATGACAACAATATGGCCTAACTGATGAACTCAATTATCATTGGTCGATAAGATTATGTCTACATTGTTGACCTCAGATTATGGATCTGCTCATGTGTGTACCTGACTACAAAATGATCTAAGGTTGTGTCAAATCTTGTTGACTAGAACATGGTAGAACCATTGCTGCTATAGTTTATAACCACCTACTATTGCCACTTAGTCAAATTTTCTCCTGTTTCAAAGTTCAAACTTGCAGAAGCAGAACCAATAAACAAGAATGGGAAAGAAATCACAGTAGGGCACCTCCTCTTCAACATCTATCTACATTCTACAGGGAAAATGGGGCCCACAAGACATTGAGGCCTTGAGGGTTGATAAGCAAGTTGGGCAGGTGAGAACTGTATGCTGTTTTTTACTCCCTACTTTATTTTCTCATTGATACAGCTATTATTTGTGTACTAAAGTAGAGCAAGCAGTAAACTACTCCTACTGGTACTGGTACATCAGTCTTGTAACTTTCGATTAGGTGTTTGCTTACGCTAAGGTTTTGGAAATATTAGAGAGTGAGAGGGAGGGAGGGGGCAGTTGCAGTGGTTAACAACCCTTTGCCAGAGAGCAAGAAGGAATCATTTCACCTCAGTGGCAGGTAACAAACACCACTTAGCTGCAGCTCGTTTCTTGCCCTTTTGCTCCCCTCTTGTCCATATTTATGTTTCGCCACTCACTCCGCTGCAGTCAAATTGCGGCCAAGAAACTGAGCTACCCCTAAATGCGCCCAGGCACCAGGTAAGGTTCTGCAAAGAAAGAGAGAAATTAGAAAGGAGGAGGATGATCAAGCTGCTCTTTCGTTCTTGAATTTGTTTCAGCACACATGTCTGATGCCTCCATTTGCAGGTGAATTGGTGGTGTCTTGCAGGGTTCATGTGATCCCACAGTCAGGTAATTTTCAAACAGTTATTGCCTTGAACTTTTTTTTTCGGTGTATGTTCCTTTCAAGATCTTTATACCAACCCTGTTTCATGGTGGATTAGTCAAAGGTTGTTGCTTTCCTTCCTTCTGCTATGGGAAACCTTCAATACTGCCCTAGTTATCTCTCGCAGATCCTAGTCCAGCTATCTATGCATTCAAAGAGGCTCACGCCCTCAGTCCTCACTAGTTCAGTTTGAACTGATAGCTTGTCCACTCACTTCCTTTCATAAGCTTCGATGATGTCGTCTTCTTTCTTTAGCTTCACGTTTGCTATTTCCTAGATGATAAGTATTTTTTAGGGTGATCAAATCCTTTATGAAGGGAGGTTCATCTTTCTGTGTGCTCCTGGATATGCTAGCTTTATGATTTCATCATCCAAATAGGTCTTTTTAATTCAATTTTGGGCATTTTAGGTGCTCTGTTTTAGCTTCTTGGAGGTAGCTGTTTAGCTATATCCAGAAGGAGACGCATTTCTTGGTGAGTTCCTAACTTGTTTGGAGGTTCTATAATCTATATACAGTGAAACATCGCTCTTTTCTTTAAAGTTCAACGGTGGTAGTATGGTACATGCCTATTTCTTGAAGATTTGGTAGGCTTTTGCTGTTTCCAATTAGCTTTGGTGTTTTGAAGTCTTTTAGGAAGTGCAGGCTCCCCTCCAGTCTCATCACTTTGCTCCAAAAGACCAAGTGAGTGCTGTTGGCTTGATGATGGGTTCATTTCTCCTGTATCCTCCATCCCTTTGAGTGCTCTGGGTTTAAAGTTTCACTTTCTGGACTGTGTGCTTAGATTTGGTTTGTTCCTTAAGGCTCTGAAGCATATCTCCAGCTGTAATACAGTTACAGCAGACCTTTTTCCTGGATGGTGATCCTTCCTTTGGCCTTCTTTTATCTTTAGATAGGTATAATGTAGTGGTTCTTGAATGGACTAGTTGCTTTTAAATTTCACCTCTCTGTAAGGATTACCAGTGGAGTTGTTCATGTGAATAAAAGGGTTTTCCACGGTTGATCAAATTTTCATGAGTTTAATTTCAGTGTGAAGAGCTTTCAATGTTCTGCTGGGGGCAATCTAGCTGCAGTTCTCATATATCTTCATTATTTTTGTACTGAACAGGGAAGAAGGAATGATTGGTGTTTCTGGACAGTTGGAGATGTATTCAGGCCAGCAATCTGATCAAGGTCCAGGTCCAAACAGTGGCAATGAATTCTTGGAGGGGAACTGGGATTCTGTGACAATGCATCAAAAGATGGGGTACAACAGTGGGCAATTTGGATTTCAAGCTTACCCCATGGAGTTAGAAGAAAGACAGGGACTCTATAGATCTTCCAATGGTTAGTAATTCTGATCTTAATTTAGTAATTGGTATCATGAAGTTGGTGAGATCTTTTTAAAGGTGATGGCATAAATTTTCACAGGCACATTCTGTCAAAACATCCAAATGAGTGATGATCATAGTAGCGGTGTGAAGCGAAGGAAAGGAATCGATGACTGCATTGCCTTGTTGAACCCATCTGCAGGTAGCAGGATACAAGTAAGCCTTCTTTCTAGTTTATCTTCTTTGTATAATCTAGGTGTGCACAATTATATGTGGATGGTTTCTTTTCTTATGGCAATAGCTAACAACAATACTGCCTTGTATTGTTGTTTTAGAATGCGGGTGATCAACAGAAAGAGGTTTCATCTCAGCCAGTGGGGATATCAGTTGTGGAGGGCAACCTGAAGGGTTCCTCCAAAATGCAAAGCAAGGAAGATTCTTCTGATGGTGATGGTACTAAAGAAGATTATGCCCATGTCTGGGCAAAGCGAGGCCAAGCCACTAATAGTCACAGCCTTGCAGAAAGAGTAAGCTTCTGATTAGTACTCTTGAGCTCCCAATTCAGTGTGCCTTTGCTCGTCCTTTACTCATTCTTGAGTCGATGGAACTCTTTGCAGCTAAGGAGAAAAAAGATAAGCGAGAGGATGAAGCTGCTTCAAGATCTTGTCCCAGGTTGCAGCAAGGTAAATTCCTCCTGTTTCGGTACAGGAAACTTCAGTGGGACTATCTTGTGTTGTGTAACTTATCGTCACCCCCGACAGATCACTGGCAAGGCAGTCATGCTTGATGAGATAATCAATTATGTGCAGTCACTACAACGACAAGTAGAGGTACTATTAGGGTGGCCACAGTTGAATTGTTTCTTGAGTGTGTATGGACTGTTGGAACATTACCCTGTAATCTAACACAGTCTAGAACTTGCAGTTCTTATCGATGAAACTCGCTACTGTCAACCCTGAGCTTGGCTTTGATATCCAACAGATTCTATCTAAACAAGTAATGAATTCTGCAGACCATTCTAGTTTTTATGAAGTTGTTTTCAACCGACTTTGCAGAGTTTTCATGGAAATCCCTGTTTGCAGATGATGCTTTCACAAGAACGACATCTTGCTTTCTACGGAATCGACCCAGAACCAAGCACCCTTGTTGCTCATTTCAACCAAGGAACCATGCTGCCAGAAATGATGTGCAATGTCTCCAATCCTGTAGATGTTTTCCAGGGAACAACAGCTCATGACATCTCCATAGTTAACCAGGTAACTTCCAGGTCATTTAAGACAATGAAATCACTCATAGCCAATCAAACCATAGCAATGGACTTAACTTGGGCCTTGGATATAGATGCATGCTATGTGGGACGGACTTGAGAACATTCCTCATATGAGCTTCAATCCTGGTGCAACAGCAGACAGCAGCACCAGCAATGCTGGTACTTATGATCCTCTCTTTTCGTAGAATGTTATGTACGGTGCCTAGTGATCTATCCAACAACACTGAAATGTTCCTTGCTCACATCACGCAACAGGTTCCATGAAAATTGAGAAGTGAGCAGCTGGTATAGCTTCTGGAGTTGCTCGGTGAATCAGTTCTTGTATAGCTGGAGGCCTGACCACAGTGTATGGTTTATCCTATGGCATCTGAAGATTGTGTACAGTTGAGCTCACAAAACTGATTCCACTGTAGATTTCCACGATATTTGTGTTTTATATTGTGGAAAGTATTGATGGGCTTAAGCTTGCAAACAGTAGGATGGACTTGTACGAGATTTGAAGGAACTGAATCTGCCCAAAGTTCATGATTTGCACACTGTTTGCGACAAGAACTTGCAGCAAACAATGTAAGGGAATCTGCGATTATGTGTGATGATACGTTGTAAAATGTGACGACGACGGCATACGTCTTATGAGCTAGAGGACGGCAACGAGTTACATGCGGATCGACACTAATATAGTCAAAGGGTTGACTTTTGCGGAATTGTCAGTTGTACCAAGATCTTACGGCATGTTTGGTTGCTAGCTATCATTTGTTAATAAAAATTGCTACACTTATTTAAGGTGAGGCTATCAATTTTTTGTCACATTGCCACTCTTTTTTAAGTCATTGGCATGTGTGACTAAGATAATCTTACCACAATTTATGACAGTAATTAAACAGTTGTCAATTTAGTCAAACTTGTCTAATGTTAGGTGCGGCAAAGTGTGGCTGAGAATCAAATATTTCCTTAATTTCGATTTGAGAAAGGAATGTAATAATATCTCAAATAAAAATAAAACTAAAAGATTATTACAAATGAAAATAGTATTATGAAATAATAGATAAAAATATCGAAGAAGCGAAAAAAAATTAATTTATGAACTATGAATAAATAATAAACTAGAAGTAAAAATCAATATCCATTTACAACAAATTTGTAGAACCGTCAATTTTGATTCAAAATTTTTTAAACTAAGTTAGCCTCTTAAAAAAATCTGAATCTGAAACTATACATAGATTTTTAGCAAATATGAAACAGAGTTGAGCGATGAAATTGGCAAATAAACACCTAAATTAGTACTCAAATTGAATTTTAAATTTTAAAAATACTAAGCTAATCAAAGCAGAAAGCACACACCCCGTGGCAGCGGCAGGCGCACTAACGTTTCAGTCGCCGGCGCTTCCTCCAACACCACCATCGATGGCCGAGACGGTGGGCTTCGCGAGCGGCGACGCGGCGGCATGGCGGGCAGCTCTGGCGGCGTACGACCGTAGGCTCGCGGCCCTGGGCAAGCCCGACCTCGTAGACGCCGACTCCTTCTACCGCCACGACCTCCCCCCTCTCCTGCGCCGCCGCGATCCGGAGCCCTTCCTCGCCAAGCCCGAGCTGGTGCGCCTCCTCCAGTGGAAGCTCTCCCGCGGCAAGTGGAGGTTGACCCCTTGGTTTCATCCTGCTCTTAGCTTCTTTCGTATTCCTCTTCCTGCATGGCACCTGCAGTTCTGGTCGCCAGGGCCTGGTGCTTCTCGCTCAAATCCGCCTAGAAAAGTAGAAATCGCGCCGGAATGTGGATATTAATTTGACAATGCTATTGAGTTAATTTAATGGCTTGCGTTCTTGGGCTGACTAAGCATTGAATTAGGGACTGGGTTTCTTGGCAAACCATTACCTAGTTTTGTTATTTGATCCACTGTTATCCAAGTCGATGAGCAAAAATCCTGCCTTTGCTGTGTTCTTGCGGCCAGGCCTAGGCTGATGGATTTCGTCAAGGGCTTGGAGGATGCAGTGGTAGAATCAGCATCACGCAAGGCATTCACGGCGCTGCCCGACCTCGGCAGGGCCATCACCGAGCTCACCGTGCTCAAGGGCGTTGGCCCAGCCACAGCATCTGCCGTGCTTGCTGCCTATGCGCCCGATGTTGCGCCGTTCATGTCCGACGAGGTGAGTTTGTTCAAATGTTCTTTTGGTAGTTCTGCTTATCAGGGTGAGATGGATGCATTTTTTGATGCTTGCGTTGACGGACTATGTTTAGGCGATGGTGGCAGCCTTAGGCAATGCAAAGGAGTACACTCTGAAGAAGTATCTCGCTTTTGCTGAGAAGCTGCAGACTAAATCAAAGGTATTTCTTCTGATTTTGACATGTCTGATAAGATGTTGCTAAGATAGCATTTTGTTTCCTTGACTGTGCTGATCGAAATGTTCTGTACAATATAGCTTTGGGTTGAGCTAGACAACTCTAAGTCTGGACCAAGTGATGTTTTGGGATTGTTTTACTGTGATTATGACTTGAGTTCAGGCAAATGGTAATGCAGAAAAACTGGTAAGGACTTCACAAGGTAGCCGGTTGTGAGTAGTGTTTTAGAAGAATTGATCATAGCTGACAATTCAAAATAGAACATACCACTGCATATTCGTGTTACCATACAGTTTGAGAACTAATCCTTAAAGGGATAGCACACCTTTTTTATGTTTGGTGATCCTTCTCCACATAATAACAGCCAATAAATTTGAGGTCATCGGGCTTATAAATTTACAGGGTATGCATTCCCTTACAAAAACCGCATGACAAGTTTTCAGCTGCTCACCTGTTTATTCCAGGCAGCACAACAGGGTAACACTTTAATAAGCTGATTAGTACTAGTATGGAATGATGTATGCTATATACTTGTTGAGTGCGAGTGTGTGATTTCTGATTTGGGACCTTTATGCTCTAAAGGCTGAAAATGCTATTTCAAAACTATACTAGTTTGTAGAACATTTATAACGGTTAACTGTGTGTCTATGCTTGATTACAGTTTGGTTCATATTTTCTGTTTCTCCTGTAGGAATTGAGCTCAGGAGGAGAAATTTTCACACCTTCAGATGTTGAGAGAGCATTGTGGAGCTCAGCAGTTGCATCCAAGACTCTTAAGCAACCAACAGGTGATGACCTGAAGAGTGAGTCGAAGATGCATGGCAAGAGAAAACGATGACTCATTCCAAACTGTTCTGGTAGAGCTAGGGGTTACTTATATTAGGTCTTAGATTGATCTTTATATCTTGTGTGCCATGAAGTTAAGCAATGCTTCTGGATCCGAAAAAAAAAAAGAATGTGTACTGTTTGCTCCTGATGAGCAGGCTCCCCTTGCATGACTTCCACTGTGAGTCTGTACATGGGCACAGAATGAGCTGGGACACAGCGTGTGTTTTTACCAGCTGCTGCCCTGTAAAACACTTGTTAAGGAATGAGTTCGCTGTGATGTGTGTATGAACTTGATGCCAGCTTTCAATAGAAGCTGGGATTCTTCCCCTTTTCAAGAAAAAAAAGGGCTATATGTGATGTTCTTTGTTAGATAAATGCATCTGCTCCCTTTTCACTTCAACTTGACGGGTTAACGCTGTAGAGGTCTAAATGCATCGTGCGATTCAAATGGTTGAAAACAACATTACAAATGAAGTTCATCCCAGGTTTACCTGAGGGTTACAAGTCAAGGATTAAAGGATGCAAGGTTATTGAGACTGCAAGGTGGTCTGATTTGTTACAAACAGTTGATATTGGTCATCCGGCACCATGTAAAATCAAACAGTTCTTGAGCAAGTAAACAATTCTCTTTCGCGGAGCAAGAAGACGAAAAAATAGCAGCCAACGAAATGGTAGAAACAGAATATACATTCAAGTCACTATCAAGTTGTATTCCAGGTAAAGAGATTACATTGTCAGATGCTTCTCAGCTCCAGTTGACACAACATTGCCCAAAAGAACTGGGCATATTAAATTAATTAACATTAAGCAAACCTGCAATATGCTTACACTGAGTTCCCAGTTGAATGCTTTTTGCATACTAGAATACCAGTACTACATAACTTGTACACATTAAAAGTGCTATATTACATGTATGGTTTCTTCTGGGACTGGGACTGGAATCAATTATCTCAGTGAATATCACCCCAGCTACTGTTGGTTATACCTCAAGCCTACTGTTTGTCACGCCTCAGCAAAGTATTGCATCCAATGTTATCTCCGGGAATTACTCCTATGTCCGATTGACCAAATAGCTCCTAATTATCATGATTCATGCAGAAAGATGGCATATTTGAGCATTTTGTGGACAAAAGCTAAACAAGGACATTATTTGATGAATAGCAAATCTACCATACTTTGTCTGGCATAATACATGGGACTATGGGAGCAAGGATTACAAATTTACAATGAAAAATATGGTCCACTAGAATACTAGATGTATCTTCCTTTTCACTTTCCAGATCTTAAATGGAACACACTGAAACTATGAAAAACAGTTTGAGAGTTCTCTATATGCTAGGGTGTAAAGATTATTTAATCAGTTCGATTCATGTTGAATAAGCTGGATGTGGCATCAAAAGGCAATTGGGTAACCCTTGAAAGAGTTGCGCTAAAATCATCTTTAACATTGTCATTGTACTTCAAGAAATAAGAATTAACTGTGGTAAAATGTCAGGCAGAAGTGCAGAACAAAGAATTGCAGTTCAACTATTCACTGTTTAGCTGTGTAATAAATACATCTATGGAACTACAGGCCCATAAAAGCAGATCAGGAACATGGGGCGATATGGAAATAAGTGCACATATAGTCACACATGCAGAATTTTTACATGTAATTGAGCAAAAGGAAAAATTTACAGGTAAAGCACAAACTACAGACAAAAGTATGTTTTAATTGTATATAACAGTTCGATGCCTGGAAATCATCAGAAATCAGTGATCCATATAGCAACTAGCAAGAATGATCATATTGCACCTGCTTGATGAATGATGATTACACACTAAATGCCAAATATAAATATCAACTGCATCTTGATTAACCCATCATATATTGGAGACTGTGCAGATGGGTAATGGTTGAGGTTGTGATTAGCCAGATATGTGCCTGACATTCTGAATTTTTGGGGAGATGGCATTAATCTGACTTACAGCATGTCTAATCATTAGAAGTAAGGAGAAAATTCAATGAAGAGCACTCTACACCGATATTTGGTATAAAAGATTTCTAGATGAACATAACCTTTACTCAGTGGAAAAAATTGTTTTGCATTTTTGCTTGCAAATTTTAACATAAGAAAATGTTGATGCCAGTCCAGATTGATAGGTAGCAACGTACCCATGTCATAATAAAGTTATGCAGCTAGGGCCTCAATACCACTTGTATTCAGTATTCAAGTACAATTTTTATACATATATCTAACTATCTAAGTAAACCAAATTACCAATTACTGGCAATTGCAGACAAGTCATTGCTTGAAAATGGCCATGAAAATGTGACAACCATGAAAGATTCAGCTACCAATCCGCTTGCCTATCAAACAATAGAACAGTCTAACAGCAGTAGAAAAGATCAGAAAGAAACTGAACTTGCTGGACAGAAGTAACAAAAGGGCAAACATTTCCCTTGAGAGCTGAACATACCATGAGATCTCAGCAGGATAATAACTCTACTCATCCTCAAGCGTTGAAATGTACTCATCGATACTCCGATGCCTCTCCTGCAAGGCCTCTATCGCTTCATCAGCAGCCTCATTGATCATCCTAGGGAGGTACTCATTCATCCTCTCAAACCACTCCCGCAGTGTCATGGTTTCCAAACTTCTTCTCCGAGAACTCTCCTCCACCTTCTCATCCTCTTCCTCTCCTCCACCACCAACTGCTTCGTTTTTGTCATCCTCTTCCACTTGTCCACCACCGTTTTCCTCCTCACACTCTTTGTCAGAAGCAGCACGCTGAGCATTAGCCGTCCTCTTTAGAGCTCTTTGTGCCCGCCCTCTCCAAGCCACTGGCACCTCCTCCACCTCTGATACCTTCGCATTTTGTTCCACTTCTCCATCCGCGAATTCGACCTTATCCTCTTCGTCCTCACCGTCAGTCGCTGCCGTTGCCCTTGATTGATTCCCTATCTGCTCTCCTGGTGCAGCCACCTCCCCCTCTCGTTCCCCGCCGGCGTCCTCCTCAAGAAAGGCAATCCTAGCGTTTCTTGCACTAGTCTTTGTAACCCTTCCGCACCCCGTTCTGGCCATCTCACTCTCCCCCTCATCCAGCCCAGTATCCACTGCCTTGCCTCTCCTTGCAGCAGCTCTCGTCGACCTTGCCCTTGGCGGCGGTGGCGGAAGGCCTGCATCCGGGGCCGCTTTCCTCCGCCCGCCGCGGCGCGTCACCACCGCGACCTCGTCCTGTTCCTCATCCTTCACCTTCTCATGTTCCTCCGATTTAGGGGGCTCCACCGCCTTCTTTGGCCGACCGCGGCGCGTCACCACTGCAGCCTCCTCCGGCTCTTCCTTCTCCGCTTCGGGCGGCGCAACCGTCGCGGCGGCATTTTTCCGCCCGCTCCGGCGGGTTACCGCCGGGGGCTTCTCCTGCTCCACCGCCACTACATCCTCCTCCGCTTCGAGCGGCGGGGCGTTCTTCCGCCCGCCACGGCGGGTCACCGCTGGGGCCTTCTCCTTCTCCACCGCCGCCGCCGCAGAATGACGGGTGGAGCGACTAGTGCCGGGGTTTGGATCGGAACCGGACGCGATGGAGACTGCGAGCACGGTGGACTCCCCGATCTTGATGATATCGCCGTCGGAGAGCGGGGATGGGACGGTGGGCACGAGGGACTCCCCGTTGAGGATGGTGCCGTTGGAGGAGCCGAGATCAGAGATGGCCCAGCGCGCGGCGGGCGGCGGCAGGAACTCGATGGACAGGTGGCGCTGCGACGCCCCCGCGTCGCGCACGGCGAGGTCGTTCCCAGTGCCGACGCGTCCGACGCGGAACACGGCGCCCGCGCGGAACTGCCTAGTCTCGCCCTCGCGGCGTCCCTTCTTCACTGCCAGCGTGAGCACCGGCGGCGTGTCGGCCATTGTTGGCCGGCCGGAGGAAGGAATCGGAGGTCGCAGAGAGAGAGGGGCGGGACGATTTCAAATTTTTCGAGGGGGATTCTGCCTTATCAAACCCTAAAATTGAAAAAAAAATACTTTAAGTACGTCCCTACCGGAGAAGGCCCCGGCGGTGAACCGAACGATCCAAAATTTGGCCCATGTGAACCATCAGATCGGAGATCCACGGCGCAGGACACGCGGAAACGTCAAAAGCACTTCGCAAATACAACCTTTAAACATTGCATCATATCAAACACATCCCAATCTGGTTTATAGTGTAATTCAATCACGTAAAATTGAAAACTGAACTAAACGATTATTGAAAGAAGTTTGGATTGAATTTGAAACATAATATTTAGCAATATACATCAGCTTACAACAATGAAATAAATCATACATTCATACTACATAGCGCATAACAATTGACACGACCAAGTTACACGTATATTTGATGATAGTTTTCTGACATGTTTATTGTTTCGTTTGGATTGGCAACTGTGGAATCCTGTACTCTCCAAGGTAATTATTTAGACTTGATCCAGGTAATAGTGCCAAACTTCATGGTAGAATGGTAATCATTTGAGAAATTCAAAACCATATGTGACAATTAAAAAGAATCAAACAGCAAACACTAGCCATTGTAGAAAACTATTCATCATCAACAGCGTCCAAACCAGCATGCTTGTTGGATTGACTTTGGCCAGTCTGCTTCCGGTGGCTCCATTTCTGCCCTTTCCTCCTCTTTGGCTTAGGCTTCTCTTCAAGATCCCTCACCCCACGCCTCTTGTACATCTTGAAGCTAACATGTCTCTCCTCCGCCATCTTCCTCACCTTCTCAGTGATTTCAGCAGCAATTTGCCTATTGTAGAGCTTCTTCAGTCCCTTCATCAACTTTGCAAATGTGTCAGGCTGCGGCATCAACCCAGCTTCAAGCATGTCCAAGCAATACAAGCAGGCCTCCTTGACATGCTTGTTTGTATACAGCACATGGATCCAGATTGTCCATGAACTCACATTGAGCTCACAACCTTTACTCATAATGCATCCCCAAACATCCTTTGCAAGCTCAAGTTTATGATCTCTAACCAACGCGTTGAGGAGATCCTTGAGCATCCCATATTGGGGTGCAACAAAGAGCCCCCTCCCAACCATGTCCTTAAAATAACTGCACGCCTCAACCAGCGCTCCCTGCCCAACAAGACCATTCACCATGATTGCAAATGTGTCGACCCCAGGACTAAGCGTGCCATTCTCCATCTCGTTCCACAATGCCATGGCTTGCTTCATCTCCCCTAGTTTGCAGGACAACCTGATCACCACATTGTAGATACTGAGGTCTGGTGGGCACCTGCATTCCCTCATCCTCTCCATCAACTCCAAGCACTCCTCCAGCTGCTCATCCTTCTCGTGTGCGGCAAAGAACCCGAGGTACACTCCGGCGTCCACTCGTAGACCCTCCCTTACCATGGAGTCCAAGAACTCATATCCCTGTGATATCCTACCAGCCTTGCAGAATGAAGTAACCAGAGTGGCGTAAGTGACAGCGTCCGGGACACACCCCTTCTTGCGCATTTCCACAAACACCCTCATTGCCTCATCTACTCTCCCCCTCGCACCGAGCCCCTGCATCAGGGTAGTGTACGACACGGCGTTAGGCGGGCAGCCACGCCGTTCCATCTCCCGCGTCAGCTCGAATGCGTCCTCGAACCGCCCGTCGGCGACGAAGCCGGAAAGCAGGGTGTTGAAGACGACCACGTCCGGGGCGACCCCCGCGGCCTTCATGCGGGTGAGCACGTGCTTGGCCTCGTCGAGCTTGCCCTGGCGGCACCACCCGTAGAGCAGTGCGGTGTAATGGCGGAGAGAGTGAGCGGGAGACGAGGCTGGAGCTCCTCGACCAGCTGCTCGGCGGCGGCGACATGGCCGGTCTTCGTCAGAGACTCGAGAAGGGAGAGAAAGAGAGAGGGGTGGTCGTGGTCGGGGCGCGCGGAGAGGAGGGAGAGCGCGAAGGGCAGGAGGCGCGGGGGCGAGAGGCGGCGGAGGATGGGGGAGAGCAGAGACGGGGAGAGGAGGTTGGAGGGGAGCGGCGCGAGGAGGGAAAGGGAGGGTGCGGAGGAGGCGCGCGAGAATGACTTGGCGAGGAGCGCGAGGGAGGACGGAAGCGGCGCGGGCAGCGACGGGGAGCACCAGTGGAAAAAATGGAGCGCGAGTGAGGAGGCGGCGCCGCAGCGGCGTAGGACGGCGTCGAGGAGGAGCGGCGATGAGGAATCGAGGCCCGACTCCGACAGCGCGGCGGCGAGCCTCTGCGGGTCGGAGTGGTGACGGCGGAGGAGGCGGTACGCGAGCTCCGCGGAGGAGGCGAGGCCGGGGTCGGAAGCGGCTGTCGATAAGCGGCGGTGCAGTGGAGCGGAGAGGAGACGCCGCATGGTGGTCCGTGGTCGCTGTCGGGGACTCGGGGGTTTGGCGCACCGCGCACGCCGAAGCCTCGCCGCCTCGGCGAGTCGGCGGTTTTGTTTCGCCGGGCTTTTTCCGTTGCCGCCGAAGAAAAATACTTCGATCCAGGCCTACGATCTAGATAGTGCTTTGAATATTATGTATTTTTTTTGCCACTTAATACGATTAGCTTATGCGTTATACGCTACTATGTATTACTCAATGTGTTGTTCACTTCATTTCATATTATAAATTGTTTAAAATCTAACTTTGATTAAATTTTAAAAATATGTTGACATCTATAATAACTAGTAAACACCCTTAAAACATATTTTATAGTGAATTTACTTAAACTGATTTAATATTTTCTATAAACTTAGTCATAGAAGTTCGAACGCATAAATAATTAGTCGTTTTGATTCTTATTGAAAGGGTATAAATATTAGTCGTTCTGTCAATTGAAGTGTTTGTCACTTTAATTGTCCTCTTCTCCCTAAACATTTTTGTAATAAAAAACGTAAAAAATGGAGGCTACCAAAGGGGAGCTACATAACCAACTGAGACAACTCCTGTAATTTTATTTAATATCATCTTTGGTATATATAATTATATCTAACGATTAATATTTATATACCCAAAGGAGTGCCCGGCACGTATGGAATGGCGTCTGTCTGAACTTTGAAGATGCATGTTAGTCGGTCTCAATCTCTCAGCTGTAAATTGATCTAATCATCTGTTGTGAAATCTTATGGAAATCAACAGGTAGCAGATCCCTTGATTTGTGATAAACGGCAGCACATTGACAACGGATGGCCTGAAAGAATCAACAGTCTCAGGATTGTGCTTGTCCAAAGATGGGAGATGGCACAGGATTGCACTACACCATACTTCTAGTGCGCAACAGAGTAATAAACATTGTTCTGCTATAGTGTTATTATTATTATTGACTACAGTTTGTTTCCGATCTTCACTTCACTTTACTTTCTACTAATTGAAAACAAACCAGCAGGCGTAAACAACAAAAATGCTCACCCACTGTCCAGATTATGCACGTCAAATTAATAGCTAATCACAGATAAGCAGTTTTCTTTTGCATCTTTGGGGACAATATCCTATCCTACACCAGGGACGTGAGCTCCCCAGCACAATGTCGCAAGATAATACTTGTGCTACAGGCGATCAACTGCCACATCCGAACCTTATTGATCATCCACCTGATTGCAAGGCCTGCTGAAAATCGTGTATTGTTGTCTTAGGGATAAGGGATCCTTCGATGTCCCAGCGAGCTCCAGTGAAGCTACATTATATTCACTCAACTTGCGTCATTTTTTCTCTCCAGTTTAATTGCTTCGTATGATTTGACAACCTCCTTGAAATTTTCTTCTGCCGCCTCTGTACCACATGAAATATTCATTGTATTAGTGGACAAAGTACAGATGAAACAGTGTCCATAAAAAAGACATGGGAGACATTAGCTACCTCTATTATCTTGATTTTGATCAGGATGAACCTCCATTGCTTTTGTTCTAAAAGCATTCTGCAACAAGTGAATTCATGAGATTAGATACTCAATAACAGTACCACATGGAGTCATGGACAAACCATATGTATACTCAAAATGCTACTGATTTGCTGTCTGTAGATCTAGAACAATAAAATCATGCCAAATTATTTGGGGGCTACCAATCATGAAATGAGGAAATTTTTTTTAAAAAAAGCATTGCATTTTTTACCATCCTCTTCATAACCAGATCTCAAAAGGCGACTTATACACTGGTACACAATTCGCAAGAATCTTAAACATATTTTATCTGATTGGTGGAATCAAATGAACATATAAGAATTTGGCAATAAAAATTGGATTTGTGGTGAGGGTCATTATTGATGACACACACTGAAGTGTTTCATCATACTTCAAAATGAGAATTAGACCAATGGAAACCCCCTCATTATTTGTAGATTGAATTGGGTATGATTTGTGGATAGCTTCTTTTAGAGAAATTATACACATGCTAGTTTACTGAGCTCAGAATCGATTGTAAAATTTCTAATAATTTTAAGTTAGCGTAATATTGATCAATGATATTATCAAATTAAAAGCAATCAATTCAATTCAAACATAATGTTGACATGTTCTTTCTTTTTGTAAGACATGAGAAATACTATGATTCATTAATAAGAAGGAATAGAAGAATTGTGTGCAAGAAAGGGGAGCTAAAAGAGAGGGACTGGACACCAAAAAGAACACTAGCCATCCATTTAGAATGTAAAAGGTCTGGTCACCCCTAGAAGTGTTTGGTTCTCCAATCCATCATGAGAAAATGCCATGATCATGTCAGTGGAGACAGGCTAAAACAAACTCAAATAAAAATACAGGATTAGAGGAACAATAGCATGACAAATATGAGATGCAATACCTTGACTTCTGCATCAGTATATGGTGTTGCTCGTGACCTACAAGGGAGAACATGGCTTATTAGGGCAAATTGGTGTTTCTGTATCACGTTATACATCTGAAACATATATTTTTGTCAAACAAAGGCAACCAAGCAAAGGGAAAAAAATGGAGACAAAAGTGTCATATTGTTCAATAAATGAGCTTGATATTATTATAATGGACTTGGCTGTACATCAACACATCCAAGTTCCCTGAGCGTTTTTTTGAAGCAAAACTAGTTCACGGAGCTCAGATAGCCTTAATGTATATCCTGCCAAAGAATTCTTTAACAATCAACATTCAACAATCAACATTTCTTTACTGATCGATCATAGTGTGCTAAGTGTGGTTTTGGCACTGTACTTTCTTTCTCAAAGCACTCTTAGTTTACTAATTTGGATATACCAACTTATTGGCAACCTCTCCTGTTATCCTTAAGAGAAATGCCTTTCGAATTGGTAATGAATGTAAATAGCTAAGTCTGTATATATAGAACAATGTAGCAATGTCAAATTGACCTTGATTATATAGCACAAAATAACAATGCCAAACTAACCCCTCACATGCCAGATGGCTGCAAGATGCTTCATCAAATACAAGAGCTTGCTACTGTTAAGGGAACACTAAATTGGGGGTAATGTAGCACTGGGTACATAAGTTGGTGATATTGAAGCAAAGCAGGATTGTTGTCTGTCATAACATGCTAGTCAGGCTCAATCCCAAAGAGAACAACTTAGTCCAATAGAATAATCATCTGACTAGTGTATCGCCCAGAACATAGCAGATGGTGGGTTACAAAAGGAAGTCAATGGCCAGAAATAGATGAAACAGGAGTATACAGCTAGAGATTTAAACAAGTACCTGTCAAGACCAAGGACTGTATAGTGATGTGACATAGGATGCACCCTATGTCCTGCGGGAGTATATGTCCGTCTATTTTTATGTTCTGAGTGTGATGTATCTGTCTGCCAATACCAATCATCCCGTGGGATGTAATTATATCCACCTGGAGGGCCATTCTCCCTCCAAGCTTCATAACTTGTCCTAAACTTATTTCTCTCTCTGTTGAAAACACTTTGCATGTGCCTTATTCTTTGCTGCACAAAATATAAGGCAATAAAAAAATGTCAGCATACTGAAGGAAAGAGGTCTCAAGACAACGTCAGATTGAGAAATTTAAGAGATGGAATAGGAAAATAAGTTCCTTGGTTAGCAGAATATTGTTTCTCATGAATGTGTGGAACAAAACTAAAATATAGTTCAGGTCTTCAGGATATGTTCCAAGGATTAACATATGTAGCAGTAGCATATATATGAGTATATGACTTCCAAATTTTAAGTTGTGCATAAAGAT
Organism: Zizania palustris; assembly: GCA_019279435.1. Lineage (NCBI taxonomy): Eukaryota > Viridiplantae > Streptophyta > Magnoliopsida > Poales > Poaceae > Zizania > Zizania palustris. The sequence goes on along the minus strand of JAAALK010000286.1, from coordinate 50,958,708 downwards.
AAATGGACGTCTTTGAACAGAAAGAAGTTAAAAAAGATTATGAATTATTCAATAAACTCACAACTCTCTCTTGTTCCTCTTCATATTCCTGCTGCATACGTTGATAATACCTTTTTCTAGCATCCTCGCTGAAACTTCCACGACTAGAGCTGTTACTTGCATTCCTCCAAGATGCTGCGGTCTGCATCTTATTCAACTTTTGAAGGGAAAGCACAAGAAGAGCACATAAGTACATTTTGAAAAGTTAAAAGACAAACAAGCATATGAATTGAGCATGGTGTAGATGATAAATCAGTCATCCATCATTGGTAAGCTTGATGACTACAACACGGCATTCACGTTGGGATAACATCTGAACTAATGGGATTCAGGAATATGCATGGAGATTAAAAAAACAAATGCAACGGCAAGAAAAGAGTGTTAACTTTCTTCCTAAGAATTAAGAAAATCCTGGGGTAACAAAACATCTTGGTATGAGCTTGGCACATCAAATTTGTAATCACCGAACTATACTAAAATTGGGAAAATAAACTACTACTCCAAAGTCTCAAAATGTAAGTTGTATTGAATTTTCATTCAATGGAAAGCTTTGACTATGGACTTTAATCATAACATACAATCAAAATTAATAACAGTTATATACTGTGAAAGTATCTTGAAAGACAAATTCAACGATATTATGTCTATCAGTCTATGTGGATAACCAATGTATTGTTACATGTATTAAATAGTTGAGTGTGTACGTACTAGGAGTCTAGGATGGCAAATATCTTGGGACTAAAGGAGTAATTCAGTCATTAAATATACTGAAAAAACCTATGTGGTGTTTTAGCATAAAAAAATCCACCAGCTACATGGATTATGTCTCTATATTCCAAAAGACACAAAACATAAATTTCTGGGCTTCACTTCAATATAATCTGCTTAAATACAAGTATACAACGATCTTCAACATATGATGAGCTGAAAGGGCAACCTTTAGTTTCAGAGGGTCAAGGACCACATTCAAATAAAAATAAGGGTTTACAATTAAGCAATCAACAAAGTAATATATGATAACTTATTAGAGGTACCTGACTGTAGAACCAATCAACACTTCTGCGAACTTGAGCAACCTGAAATTTGCATGGGAATAAGAAGAAATAGAAGGTCAAGCCAGAAAGCACAAGATATCTTGTCATTGTCAGTTGTAACAATAGCTAGATACAACATTTCTTCAAGCAAGTATATAAGTGTATATCACAATGTAATGAAGATGCCAAAGAAGTTTAATAATACCAGCAATTCATAACAATCCACCTCACAAGCATGATCCTGCCTAGTTTTACCCACACTTATATGCCATGCCTGTGAAATCTTTGGGCAACACAGTGCCCAATATGGATCCAAGAGCATTACTACTAGCAGGATAAGTGTCATATGCTTCGTTACCACAGTCCACAAGGAGCTGCTTAAGAAGCACTAAATCCTATAAAGTTTCAGATGGAAGAGTAGGTTACAAGCTAAAACTACGTGGAATTAATCATCACGGGATGCGTGAAACTAAACGAGCAAGTTAGCTAGTATGTAGGGCACATAAAATGGGACTGTATGACACAATCAATCAACCAGGTCCGCGCCTGCCGAAAATAGTAACAGGAGAGGAGGGAGGAGGGGTGCTCTGCTCACCGCGAAGGTGGCGGTGGTGGCGCCGACGAGGCCGAAGAGGAGGATCCCCCACGCCTTAGACGGTCGCCGCTCCTGCTCCTTCCGCCCGCCGCCGTGACCGGCGCGGTCATCCTCCTGCGAGGTCATCTCCCCCGGTGCTCGCGCCCGCCGCCGACCCCTATCTTCCGATTCGAGCTCAACGCCTAGACGCGCAGGAGGCCAAGCTCATGCTCCCCCCAACCCACCCCGGTCGAGTCCCCTTCTCGTTGCCGCTCTATTGCCCCCTCCCCTCGTGCGCCCGCTGTGGTTAGTAGATGCGGCGCCGCGGGCTCGAGAGGAGGAGGGGGATTCGGAGTTGGATTGGTGGACGGCGCGGGGAGGGGAGAAGGCCGAGAGACGGCCGGATCGGGGACGGGAGGGAAACCGGTCGTCGTGAATCCGGAGGCGCCAACCCACTCGTGACGTGGCGGAGGCGTGGTGAAACCGTGGTGTCTTCGGACCGGTTTGGTTCCCTGACTTGCCACAAAAAAATTGGTGACACGAAATTTTGGCTAAGTTAGTAAATTTTGGTAAGGCAGACTTTAATCAAAAAATTATGTTTAGGATGATAAACATTTAGATGCTATCAATATTTTGACATGTAAACAAATTTTAAGAGATGTAGAATTTGAATGTGGTTTTTGTATTGTCGTCGAAGATAACAGTTTGGGTAAAACCTTTCGTCCTAGCCACGGCTGCCCCTTCTCCTTCTTTTACCGTCGTCGAAGCCCTCCACTGAGATCCCTGGCAACGGCAGAATAACATTTCTGTTTATTCTATTATCGGCGGTGGGTCTTCTTCAATTCCTCCTCCATTTTCTTGTTGATGTGGTGATCTAAGTTGGAGAGTGGTAGACGACGACGGTGTGCAACGGCCGATATCGTAGTGTGGTGCCTGATACGGTGTGGCACGAGTGGATGGCTCTAGATCTACAATGGCGTCGGCGTAGGACATCCGAGCGGTTCTAGATCTGAAGTGGCGACAGTGTGGGGAGGTTAGGACGATGCGTGACGGCTCTAGATCTATAGCAACAACGCTCATGGGGTCAAATAGGACCACGTGGTGTGATGGAGGAGGGGGTGTTTGATCTTTCGTCAGGTGGGGGATAAACAACAATTTGTGGAGAACTCGACGTTGATGATCCGGCTTCCGATCAACGAGACCGGCCCTTGCAATCGCTACACCACTGCTCCGTTGGTTATCAACCAAGCACAGCCTGATTGACCTTGCCAAGAAGGCTAATCCTTGCCTGCGAATCGAAGAACACAAGCAAGAACACAAAAAACGCAATCGAACTGAAAATTCTATTGGAATCTGCGAATTGGGGTTCACTTACAAATCCGACAAAGCGGCGGCTATCAAAGCAACGTGTAAACTAAACCCAAAAACCCTAGATGGCTGTAGAAACACCTTATATAGTAGTTTGGGACGCACCCCTAATGGGCTCAACTGGATACACGGCCCAAAAGGCCCAATAACGCAGAAAACAGCATGCTGACAGATTCTTGACTCTATCTTGTTTTGACGATTTCCGTTGATATAGAACGAATTTTGAGATTAAACTGGCGGCATTGGAAAGATTATTAAGTTATCTTTCCGTGTCTGGGTGGAACGTCAAAAACGGAGTCCGTATGCGGCCTGAGCGATGATTTTAGTGCACGCTGCTCCTGGAATCCGAGTTGGACACGAATTGTAGTTGGATTGGATTCTCAAATTGGCTTGGACGTCCTTCCTGGTTTTTCTCCAACTCTTTGTTTATCTCCAAGTTATTTTCATCATCTCCATGGTTCCTAACAATAATAATAATATTAGGTAGTAATTTATTCCCAAGATAATATACTAAGATACTTAGAAACGAGTTGACCTGGAGATTTAATCGTCGTGCTCGAACTCGAATAATTGGATCTTGGTATTCATGTATGGTTGTATCATTGGTAGGGATGTCCTCATCATCCTCCCCTTCTTGATTTGGAGTTGTCCTCGACTCAACGTCTATTGGTCCCCAATTAACTTCCATGATAATGCAAGAGTTCCATATACATGCATCTTTTCTATTAATCCAAGAAAGTATTTCTGAAATTGAAAATAAATGCATCTCACGGTGTAGCATCTGAAGTTCAAATATATAAAAATTAAATATAACATGGAAAGCATGCACCTTAACTTGTTTCCTCACAATCATGATCCTATCCTAACTGGTGATGTTCTCATTATTCTCCCCCTCTTGAAATAGAGTCGTCCTCGACTCATACTCATCTTTTGCTCCCATGGTTGGTTTGAATTCTGCAACGTTAAATGTGGAACTATCCCAAGACTTGGAAGGCAAGACAAGTTTATATTTATGTAACTCAACATAAGATAAAAACTCGGGAGACATATCAAATTTACACTTATGTAGCTCAATATGAGATAAATACTTAGTGATAATTGGGGGCAGAGTATAAACTATATTAGTAAGAGAACAATAAGGAGTTTCACAAATCACAACATAGCACACATCTTGACTATGAATTTCAGTTTGATCAGTTTTATGTACAGGGATAGAAGAATCTTTTAATTCGATTTCATGCTGAATTTCAGATCTAATATCAAGTTGTTTGCTCTCATTAGATTTCGTCTCAATATCATCATTAACAATTTCATCAGAAGTTGAAAGTAACAAAGTAGATTTCACATCCTCATACACAACAGTATAGTTATTAGTCCTATCATGGTGAAGTGCATCATTATCAAATTGCAAAGGGTGTTCTATTATTTCAGCTGATGAAGCAACCTCAACGGGTACCTGTAAGGACTTTTTACATGATAGCTCAACTAGTGCAGAGATGGAAGATAATATGCTTGCTGATATTTGTGCAGGTACATGTGCAGGTGCATGACGAACACTTGAAGAAGAGAAAGGCTTGGTTAGTACCGGTGTGCTCGTCACTCGCGGTGGATAGGAGTCTCTTGCCTTGTATTGTTGTTCCTGTAATTCTTTCTCTACAATGATGGCAAGATGGAACAAACGACTAAGAGTACTAAATTCTTTATAATAAATGATATCTTGAATCTCATGCCTCAATCCATCATAGAAGCGCCACATCGTTTCCTCCGAGTGCTCCACAACACCACAACGGGTCATGCTCTCATGAAGCTCGACATAATACTCTCTCACAGACATGTTACCTTGAACTAAACATTGTAGTTTCTTACACAATTCACGATGATAAGAAGGAGAGACAGATTTACAATGCATAGCTCTTTTTAAATGACCTCATGTATCAGGTTGTAATTAAAGTTCAATTATATCTTCCCACCAGATTAAAGCACGATTTTTAAACATACTAGATGCTTGTTTAACTCTATGTTGTTCAGGAACTAGATATAAGTTAAATTTATGCTCTACGGTCATCTCCCAATCTAGGTATTCTTCAGCATCATATTCACCATAAAAAGATGGGATGATAAACTTACTTCTGATAGAAGAAACATTGTTACCATGATTATGATTTGTCGCACCTTCCATACCTGCCATGGTTAGTAGAAAAGGAAAACATTTGGAAAAAATATTAACTCTATTAACTATTAGATAGTTGTAACACCCCAGAAATTAAAAAGGAATAAAATAAAAAGAAAATATTATTTAAATCATTTCTGAATTTCTTATTAAAGGAAAAAATCCCAAAAGAACCCAAATAAAGCCAAACAGGGAGAAATACTTAAAGTCTGGACTTGAAAATTTTATGAGATGAACTAGAGGCCAAAATATAATTTTAGGAATTTTTACAAATTTTTGTCAACAGTGATTCAACCCTTAATCAAATATTCGAATTACTGGAATTATTTTAAATCAGAAATGAATTTTAAATCCTATTGGGCCTCAACCACGAAACCTCCCTCCAACGGCCTTTAGGCCCAGCCCATCACCACCCACCCACTGACAAGCGGGACCCGTCTGTCGGCGCACTCCCCCGCCCCTCTCTCCTCCACCGCGCCCCTCCTGGCCCACGCGTCAGCCTCTGTGCGCCCACGTTCGCCCTCTGACATCCATGGCCCATCTGTCGGCCCCCTTCCTTTTTGGATCGCTCACTGACAGGTGGAGCCCACCTGTCAGGATCTTCTTCCCCGATGGAAAGGGATCCCCTCTCTCCCACCGGCGACCCCCACCTTCCAAATCCGCCGCCCCGTATCCGTTGTCGCCAAATTAACTGAGGGATCGCCTTCTCCGACCGCCGGGGATCTCATTCCACCGATAGCCACGCGTTTTCACCGCGCATGGAAAGAACCCGAGCCTTAGGAAAGTTCACCGGCGTTGAGAAAAGGGAAACCCTCGGTTCCCTTCCAATTGGACGCCGGCGACCCCCTATAAGAACCCCTCGCCCTCACCGCGTTCAGCCCACACCACCGTAGCCAGCTATAGCATAAGCAGAGCGCTGCCGACCTCGTTTAGGTCTTCGGCTCTTCTTCAACTCCGGCCGCCGCTCGCCGTTGATCCAGGCCCCCCTCGCCCTAGCTGCCACCACCGTCGGATCCGTCGTCGCCCACCCATCCTCGGCCACGCCTCCAGCGGTCGTGAAGACCACCGGATCGCCGTCGCCGTCAAGCACCCGAAACCTCCTCGCCGTCTACCCTCGCCGTCGTCGCCGTCCATCGACAATCTTCGCCGCCGAAGGTACGGTCATGACCCCCTTGCTCCCCTGGTTCCATTTTAGCCGGTAGCCTAGGCGCTAGGCCCTCACCATCGCCGGAATGGCTCGCCGCAGTACCGCCGGAGTTGGGGAAGAAGGGTAAAATGCCCCCGACGCCACGTGCCGTGTCGGATTGATTTCCGGCCGTTCGATCGTGATCGGGCGATGGAGATTAAAACCCCTGAGGGATTTAATCCCGGCCGTTGATCCAAGCCGAAAGGGTATCAGGCACTCTGGGCCGTTGGATCCCACTTACTCCCCGCCGGCCCACGCGCACAGTCGCAGGTTCACGGTGAACCTGGTTCACCGTGGACCAGGGACTGTTTTTCAGTTTAAATAAAATCCAGAAAATTGATTTAAACTTTGAAAATTCATATCTTGCTCAATTTAACTCCAAATTTCACCATTCAAATTTTGTTAGAACCAGAATATTATTCTCTACACATTAATGCCATAAAAACAGTATGTTTCTGTTACCCAAAATATTATTAATAAATAAATGAATAAAAATCCCTTAGGGTTGAAATTAATAATACAGAAAATAAATTGGGAAAAATTCTAAAATATTAAACCTTACTGTTTTGAACAAAACTTGAAATAGTAAAAATATTACTTCACATAATAAAACCTACAAATGTGTATGTTAAATATTTGGTGAATTTTATCTGTTTATTGAATGTATTGTTTATTTTCCGTATCGAGAAGACTACGAGTTCGTCGAGGAGCAGGAGTTCTACCCCGAGGTTCCTCCATCCCCATTTGCTGAGCAAGGCAAGTCATCGACCATCTCTGTGGAAACAGTTGATCATAATTGAGCCCATGTTTTAATAACTTATCGCTATAACCCATAGGTTAATATTGCATTAGACAAATACTCAAGCATTACACTTATATTTATTAGATCCCTGTCCTTGTGTGCAAACCCAAGCCATGCTTATTGAGCCTTAACTCCTTGTCACTCTACTATAAAAATATTAGCTAGTGCCCAATGTACCGGCACAACTGCTATAGGTTAAAAAAACGAGTCGTAGATAGCTGGATTCTGTATATGAATTTCCCTGTTATTCTCGTCTCTGGACTCTGTTGGAGTTGGCTAGGTTATAAGTATGGTGGGTTCCGGGTGCAAGCTCGGGCACTGGTTTGTCGCACCCGGGGCACTATAAGGACCGGTCTGCGGGATCTGTTGCAAAGCACTTCCGTACCAACCACAAGTCTAATGGGTAAGTCCTAACTGGAAGTATGGAATACTCCGGCTTGATGCACCATAGAGGAGGGGGCAAGGGGCTAGCCTGCGGGCGACTTGTACCGACGAGGCTCAAGGGGGGGTATGGTGGGGCTCCGATGCGTCGGGACACCATATGAAACCCATAAGAGAGTGCTATTGAGTCGGGGAGGACTATATGGAAGGTTTTGGCACGAGTTCCCGTGTGATGGGTCATCTCGTTACACTTCGGTGTAGGTGATGAGTGCGTGCCTTGTGGGTACAGTGGTACATCTCTGATCAGAGTAATTCAATCTTTTCGAAAAGCCGAGCCCACGGTCAAGGGCGGGTTGTGTGACTACTCGCAGTTAGTTTACAACTGTTTGCATGTTCAAGTTATTCATGGCACGTAAGGACTGTTGAGCGAGGTGGGGCTGACTGTACCCCTCGAGTTAGAAGATGATGATACACATGCACATGTTTACTTTTCCGTACTAATAAACTGCTCTCATTTAAAGCTTTACAAATATGCTGCTTCCGCTGAATTAGCCACTATCTCCCTTGTTATTACCTTGCATTATATTTGCATTCGGTGGCTTGCTGAGTACATCTGTACTCACCCCGTTGACTTACAACATCAGAGCCAGTCTACTACGAGGAGGATGAAGGTCTGGAGTAGCGACCCAGTCAAGGCGAGACTGGAAGGAGGCGTTCATCTAGGACCCTTGTTTTATTAGTTTCTCTTCATCTTTATTCACTTTTGTATTAATGCGGTCTACGAACCGTGAATGATTGCTCGTATTGTACGTGGTCGTGAGATGAACGTCTTGTTTTATTGATTTTCTATGGAATTTCAATAAAGTCCTGATTTATTAAATCGGGGCGCGACAATAGTGGAATGTATTCTCGCTCACACTCAAGCATCTTACCACAATCTTACAAGGTTCTTACCATCGCAGGGCAGTGGATGGCACAATCTTGGTCGTCGCACAATTCTTGACTGGTTGGTGACTTCCAAAGAGAGTGGTATATGATTGCAAAGACTCAAGCTGCACTGATCAGAAGTATATATGTGGAGCTATAGGAAGGCCAAATATTTGAGTGGAACACAATTTAATAACAGATAGTAATGCTAAATAAATGTTTAAGCTATTAGTCCTAATTGCTGGTCTACTCGTGTTCTAAGAATAGTAGTGACACAAGAAGGAAACAAGGATGAACAAGATGAATTGCAAGGACAGTGTCAGCACGACACCAGCAACACTATGAAACAAACAGTGTAGCGCCTTCGGTATTGCCTCTTTTTCTCCTTTTTTGTCTTCTTTTTTTTCTCTTTTTTTTGCAACCAATTACCAAGTGCTGAGTAGCAACAATATGCCCCAAGATTAAGCACAGCACCATGTTTCGGCTCAAACCGATGGAAGATGATATCGGTACAGGAAACCCTAAATAATCGGTGCTGAAACTTCAGAGCCCAAAACGAAGGCCTTCCTGATTTTTTTTTTTAATTTTTTTGACAACACCGATACTGATGATAATAGTTCATCAGTATCTCCCAAGCCGACTTTTAGAGATATACCTGTGGTAAAAATTTCAGCTCAATCGGAGTTACGAGCGAAAAGTTATGGCCGTTTTCAAGAAGAACCCTCCGAAATCGGATCTGTCCCCCCTAAATCGGATCTGTTGGTTGTGGCGGAAACAGAAGCGGATAGGGATCCGTGGGTGGAAAAATTATGCAGCGGAGTAGGGGAATTGTGGCGGACACACAAACCGATCTAAAACACGAATTAACCAGCAATGAGACACAAATTTGGACACGAATTCAACACTACGGACTCTGAAAGAGAATTATGCAAAAGGCTAACAATGTCTCGGACAGGGAAATTTTTTTTGTTCGGCTTTTCTATGGACTCTAGGATGAATGTGAAATTAATCTAATCTATGATACACAAACCTGATGGTAAACTAAGTTCTTGTAACACCCCAAATTTTCAAAACAATAAAAATATTATTAAATTCAATTTATTGGAATTATTATTTCAGAAAATACTTTTAATTCTCTTTTATACCCTTTTGAACTACAACATGGAGTAGATGACCAAATCAGGAGGTGAAACTTTTTGTATATGATCCTAAGACCAAAATATAATTTTGAGAATTTTTATAAATTTTTACCAGCCTTGGAAGTAGCCCTAATCTTTTAATCTATTTTCTGGAATTAATTTTATTCAGAAAAGTATTGGAACAGTAATGGGCTCCTCTCCCTCCCTTCTCTCTCTCCGGGCCGGCCCAGCCCGTTACCGCGCTCACCTTAGACTGACAAATGGACCCCACCTGTCGGCGCCAAAACTTTCCCCTCGCGCGCGCACCCGACACCGCGGCCCCACCCGTCAGCCTTCCCGTTCGCTCGCTCGCGCTCACTGGCGTGTGGCCCCCGCCTGTCAGCTTCGCCTTCAACCTCCCGCCGTCGCCCCCAAATCGCGCCGGCCGACGACCCCGCCTCGGATCCGCCTCGCTGGCCCGTCCCGCTTTAATTCGTCGCCATTACTCGGTCCCCCGCGTCGCGTCGACCGTTTCCCCCCGTTAAACAGCGCCTTTACGCCACGGGATCGCCGCTCCGCGTGCATGGCCGAGCCGTCGCCGGCGAGTAAAGGCCCTCGGCCGATTTCCTTGCATGCGAGCCCTCCCCGGCGTCCTATTTAAGCCCCAGCCTGAGCCGCGTCCGACCCCCACGCTTAATCGCCTCGAGAACGAACAGAGCACTCGCAATTCACGTTTTAGCGCCCACCCTCTAATTCACCTCCGGCCACCGCTCGCCGTCGCCTCGGACCACCCCGGCCCGCGCCTCCGCCACCGTCGTGACCGCAAAGACGTCCCCTACCTCGGCCACGTCTCCGCTGGTCAAGGAGATCGCCGGAACACCGTCGCCGTCGAGTACCCGAGGAGCCTTCCGCGTCTACCCTCGTCGCCGGCCACGCCCCTTCGTCCCCGGACCGCCGCCAAGGTACCATCGTGACCGCTGTAGTCCCCTCCTTCCATTTTTAGACTTAGCTAGGGCCACCGTCGCTCGCCGTGGCCGCTGGCCCGCTCGCCGTCGTCGGAGAAGACGACCGGCACGGGTCGAGTGCCCGTGTCGTGTCGGATTCGATCCGCGCCGCGCGATCCAGATCTAACGGCCCGGATTTAATCCCTCGTGCGATTTAATCGGCGCCGTCGGATCTGAGTGAAGCGGTACGGTGCGATCCTGTGCGTCCGTCTGTATTTAAAACCCGCGTTTAATCCTGTGCGTCCACGTGGTACCGGTTCAAACGTTTTAATCCTGGCCGTCCATCGCGACTTACGCGTCCCGCCTCGCCCTCGCGCGTCGGATCTGGATCCGACGGTCTAGATCGACCCGGCGCACGCGCACAGTGCGCGGGTTCACCGTGGGCCTGGCTCACCGTGGACCCGAGGGGTTTAAAATTTGAAAATAAATTCCAGAAATGCTTTTAAACTTGTAAAATTCATATCTAATGCAATTGAACTCTAAAAATTACCATTCCAATTCCAGAAAATTCACAAAATTATTCTCTACATATTTATGCAATAAAAACAGTAGGTTTACTTTGACATTTTCATGTTTATTTAAATAAGTGTTCAAATGCCCTTAGGATTAAAATGCAAATTTAAATATTTAAACTCCAGGAAATTTATATAATTATTCCTTTCTGTTTAAACACTAGGACCACTGAGTTTTCTCTGAATCATTTATATTAAATTGATTAGAAAACTTAATGTAGTATTATACACACTTAAAACCCTTTTATGAAAGACAATAATTCATTTAGATTCATTTTAAAATTAATGGAGGAATAAATTTCAGAACTTTAACCATTGAATTTATTTTATTTATAATCAAACCAACTTTAACTTATGTGTTTATAATGTAATGTTATACTGTTTGATTGGATGTTGTGTTCTTTTTATTCTACTTTATATTAAAAAGACTACGACGTCGCCGAGGAGCCGGAATACTTCCCGGAAGTCCCTCCCTCGCCTTTCGCTGAACAAGGCAAGTCACCAAACAATTCTTTTGAGCATATTGAACCCATGTTTGAATTGACTATCGCTAAAACACATAGGTTATGTATATGCATTAGTCAAATGAACCCTTACATTATATTTATTTAGGATCCCCCGACCTTGATGTGCAACCCAAGCCATGCTATCTCGCCTAACCTCCTTGTCACCATATGATCAATGATATTAGCTAGTGTCCAATGTATTGACACGGCCGCTATAGGATAAAAATGAGTCGTAGTAAAATGGTTCTACTATATGATCCCCATCATTTCTTATCCTTGGAAATTCTGTTGGTGATGAGTCATGGTTGTGAGTGTATGCATGGTGGGTTCCGGGTGCAAGCTAGGGCATTGGTCAGTCGCACCCGGGGCACTATAAGGACCGGTCTGAGGGATCCGTTGCAATACACTTACGTACTAACCACAAGTCTAGTGGGTAAGTCCTAACTAAGGTATGGGTTGTTCCAAACCGAGGCCACCACTTGGAGATGGGTCAAGTTGCACCTGCGGGTGACTTGTACCAATGTGGCGCAAAAGGGGGTGCGACGTTAGCCGGGATGCGGCCCGGCGCGCCGGCGAAACCTAGAGCGGGTGGTTATCGCTTGGAACATCTCATATTGAGGTTTTGGCACGAGTTCCCGTGAAATGGGTCATCTCGTTGAGATGAGTGCGTGCCTTGTGGGTACAGTAGTACATCTCTGATCAGAGTCTTAAATCTTTTCGAAAAGCCGAGCCCACGGTCAAGGGCGGGTTGCGTGACATCCCCCAGTTAGTTTACTTTGAATATGAATGTGCATGATGGATTGACATGTAAGGACCGTTGTGCGAGGAGGTAAAACGTACTCCTCGAGTTAGTTGATGTTGATGATGTTCATGTTTACTTTCCGCATGATTAAAATATGATTACACTAAATGCCATAACTGCAATTGCTTTATTCCGCATTGTTAGCCTTTATCCTTCCTTGTATATTATCCTGCATTATTATTTGCATTTGCGGTGGCTTGTTGAGTACTTTTTGTACTCATACCCGTTGGACCCCACAGAGGATGCTTATCTTGAAGACGGTCTGGAGTAGCAACCCAGTCGAGAAGAAAGATCCTGAAGAAGACGTTCGTCATGCCGCTGTTTACCTTTATTATTATCGTTTTTATTAAAACAATGTTGTAATAAATATGGTCTGCGTACCATGGATTTTATCGTATGTACGTTGTCGCATGATGAACCTCTTGTATTATTGTTTTTCTATGGAAATTCAATAATGTCTCGATTTTGATAAATCGGGGCGCTACAGTTCTAATACCACTTGATGGAGGAGGGGGGTGCCCGATCTTCTGTCAGGTGGGGGATAAACAACGATTTGTGGAGAACTCGACGTTGATGATCCGGCTTCCGATCAACGAGATCGGCCCTTGCAATCGCTACACCACTGCTCTATTGGTTATCAACCAAGCACAGCCTAATTGACCTCGCCAAGAAGGCTAATTCTTGCCTGCGAATCGAAGAACACAAGCAAGAACACAAAAAACGTAATCGAACTGAAAATTCTATTGGAATCTGCGAATTGGGGTTCACTTACAAATCCGGCGAAGCGGCGGCTATCAAATCAACGTGTAAACTAAACCCAAAAACCCTAGATGGCTGTAGAAACACCTTATATAGTAGTTTGGGACGCACCCCTAATGGGCTCAACTGGATACACAGCCCAAAAGGCCCAATAACGCAGAAAACAACATGCTGTCAGATTCTGGACTCTATCTTGTTTTGATGATTTCCGTTGATCTAGAATGAATTTTGAGATGAAACTAGAGGCATTGGAAAGGTTATTAAGTTATCTTTCCGTGTCTGGGTGAAACGTCAAAAACGGAGTCCGTATGCGGCCTGAGCGATGATTTTAGTGCACACTGCTCCTGGAATCCGAGTTGGACACGAATTGTAGTTAGATTGGATTCTCAAATTGGCTTGGACGTCCTTCCTGGTTCTTCTCCAACTCTTTGTTTATTTCCAAGTTATTTTCATAATCTCCATGGTTTCTAACAATAATAATAATATTAGGTAGTAATTTATTCCCAAGATAATATACTAAGATACTTAGAAACGAGTTGACTTGGAGATTTAATCGTCGTGCTCGAACTCGAATAATTGGATCTTGGTATTCATGTATGATTGTATCATTGGTAGGAATGTCCTCATCATGGTGCACGGAGGCATGCGATGATGACTGTGGACAGCGACCAAAGGCAGTTGTGGCGACCACGACATAAGTTCTTGATGTTTTGGTGGTGCGCTGTGGAGCGGTGGCTAGGAGATGACGCACAACGGTAGGGTTTAGAGCGCGGCTGCATGGAGGCCATGAGACAATGCGTGGCGGCGTGTCATCTAGGAGGTGATGCTCGAAAGCTGAAGGTGGTGCACGCACAACCAAACCTCGATAGGAAGAGTGTCCTTCGTAGGGTGCGTGGGAAATATCGTGGAGCCTTGTATGTCAGCCAAAGAGTTTTGCATTAGTTATGGGTATTCTTTGTGTTGCCATCAGTGCGTGTGATGATCTTCAGCGGTGATTTGGGCTTCAGATCTATCTTGCGATGGTGGTTGTACAGGATTCGTGGATATTCAGAGCCGACGATAGTCGATTCCTTTCTGATTGGGAATCCTTGGCAAACTCAGTGTGACTGCTTTGATGTCATCTCGGTATTCGATGACCATCTCTTCCTGTTTTCCTCTTCCCCTACTCTTGGAGTTCTTTCCATTCTTTAGTCGTCTTCCTTCTTGCTCGCGTGGGTTCTTTGGGTGTGACGATAGTTATTTTTGGGACTTACAATCTTCATCTACCATTGTTACTGTCTCGTAGGAGTGATGCCAATGTTAAGACACTAGTTTAGTTGAAGACGACAAGATGGTGTTTGCTCGAATATTTTTGTTCTTCCTAATTACTTTCTTTCGGGTAATAATCTTATATTTTATTTATTCTATATTAATACATATATCTACAAAGTCTCATATAAAATGCTTAAAAATGTAAAATTTTAGTACTTTACAAACAAAAGTAGCTTTTTGTTAAGCTTGGTATGGCCATATGTCATGCTACAACATAGACCACACAAGAGGCATATAACTTGGTGCACAAAGAGTCTATTTCAAACTTGTTGTTTTTTCTATATTTTTTGCGGATTTTGATATATTTTCTATAATTTATTTTTTGCATTTGTAAGATTTATTTTTCGAAAAAATGGTGATTACATATCGACTAACATTTTAGCCGAAGGGTATTTGATTTAAACCGGTCTGATATGAATTAGTTGGTAATCGAGACTAACTGATCAATGACCATTCATTTCATCCATAAAAACTTTTAAATTCAAAATCTAAAATTTGTATTTTGACTGCTTTTGAGCGTTATTATCGTCCGGCCGCAAGCGGTAGCCGCGTACTGCATACAAACGGTTCCATCCGACGTATGTATGCCGTATGCGGTAAACGGTATTGTCCTCAACAAAGCTTCCCACGGACCGGTGGACTCGACCGAGCCGAGCCGAGCCTGGCTCGGCTCGCTGTGCCACCGAGCCGAACTCGAGCCAAGCCTCCTGGCTCGGCCAACATTCGAGCCGAGCCGAGTCGGCTCGCGAGCCGGCTCGTTGGCTCGGTCACCGGCATATGGAGCGAATCTATTCCTCTATCTAGTGCATAAAATCATGGATTCATGTGAAGTAATAACATCAAATTGTGTATTTTCATCATTGCGTGAGCACTAAGCTCTAAACACCGAACAATAGACACATCTCCTCTCCCCTCTTGACAATTGGCACCATCGATGCCCTCGACGGCCAGCGGTCCTTGGCTGGCCCACAACCCCCACCGACCACCGCTACCTACACGACTACACCCGGTGCCACCACCTGATTTTATGAGAGGAATGAGTCCCCAACAATGCCACTTTTTAAGTTAAGTGAGCACAACACATTGAAAAAGATTAAAAAAACAAGTGGACGGTGGCACTAACGAGCCGAGCCGAGCCGGCTCGTGGCTCGGCCGAGCCCGAGCCGAGCCAGAATTTTGGCTCGCTAAACCATCCGAGCCGAGCCTGGCTCGGCTCTTTTTTGGCTCGGCCGAGCCGAGCCGAGCCGAGCCGAGCTCGGCTCGTTGCCAGCCCTACATCCAACGGAATCACCCGACGGGTGGACCCAACGCCACTCTTTCGGCCGTCGACGCCGCCGCCGCCGCCACCCGCGATGCTCCGCGCTGCCGTCTACCGCCTGCGCGCGCACCTCCATCTCCACCACCACCCCCACGCCCACCACCAGCTCCCCTCCGCGACATCTGCTCCCCTCCGCGCCCTCTCCACCCGCCGCGGCAAGCGCTCTTCCCCCACCGCGTCGCCCGCCGACTCCGACGACGAGAGCCCACTGCGCGGCCTCTTCGTGATCTCCCACGACCCCGAGAGTCCGCCGAGGCTTCTGGTGCTGCAGCCGCGCCTCCGACCAGGCTCACTCCTCGACTCCAAGCTCGCCGAGGCCCTCAGCCTCGCCAACTCCCTCGACGAGCCGCGCGACGGCTTCCATCACGGCACCGACAAGGGCGCGCCGCCCCACCTCGTCGTCCAGAACCCGTCATCCCGCGGCCGCTCCCATGCCGGTATCCATTGTTGTTCCATTTACAGTGCTTATATTTTTTTTAGATTCACCAGTAGGAGATGCTTAAAGTCCTATTTGCTCTCATGCCACACATAAGTTGGTGGAATTTGCTCTTTTGTTCCATATGAGTGTATGACATGTGACCCGTGAGCCTAGTTGTCAAACACAAGACGTGACAAAAAAGTAAACACCACCCAACTTTGTTGTATAAGAGCAAAAATTCCTAAAATAAATAGCTTTAAAGACCGAAAAAAGTTACACGAGAACAAAAGGGAGGGGAAGGTGCCGTAGAAGGGAAAGGGCGGTAGAACTAAGCTGGAGAGACTTGTTTGAAGGACCTTTTCCAGTTGGGCAGGCTTGTTCTCTGGTTCTCGAAGATTAAACACTTTCTATGCTTCCAAATAGTCCAAGCCCCGATTATGATAGCTTTCATAAACAATATTTCTCTGAATCCAGATTTTGAAGCAGATAACATGTCATAGAAAGGCACTGACAAGTCCCAAGAGATACCTATGATTTGCCAAAATTCAGTACTAAAGGGGCATGTGAAGAATAGGTGATAGGCTGTCTCTTCCATATTTTGGTCTCAAAGAATGCAGTTGAAGTTGTTGTTCTCAATTTTGAATTTCTTCCTTCTCAGAATGTTTATTGTATTGAGTCTGCCCATTAGTAGAAGCCAAAAGAAGACCCTGAGTTTGTGTCCTCGTAATTGCATTCAGTTTGTGTGATCAGATTCTTAATATTAGCACATTCAGCACTGTAAGCATGAAGAACGAATTGCAAAGCTTCAATATGGTTGTTTAAAGTTTGGAAATTTCACTTACAGACCAAGCCTTTTAGATGCCACCCACCAGGGGGCTGTGTATACGGAGTTGGGTGAGATGTGCTCATGACTCATGCCTGTATTCCTGTTCTGTGTATACAGAGTGTGTGTAGTTTGTTATGTTTGAACTTCATAACCCAGGTTGTGAATTTTCTAGAGTTTGATTGATAAGAAAATAGGCGAAACTCTAGATTCTTTCAAGCCCGGAAAAAATACCTTTTTGAACTCTTTGTGCATTAAGTCCCCATCCCAACAAAAAGACGGGGTACACAATAACAAGTCGGTACAACAGAGTTCCATGCGAATAAAACATAATAAACATAGTCATTAGAAATGAACTTGATTGTCATCTCATCATCTAACCCTTCCAGGAATTTCTCTTGCTTATCTTCAACATTTCGCACGTCCTCTACTGTGTAACATGCCAACTGCTTAAGCTCATGAAGATACTCTATCACGGTGTGGTTCCCCTACCTCAGCAATTGAAACTCCTTTAATGCAATAATGCCACCACACCTAACGATATATAAGCCCTCCGGAATGCCCTAGTAAATTCAGCCCATGTGGTAACGTGAACTAGTGCCCTAACTTACAAAAGTTATCCCACCATTCTACAACGGGAGTGCGAGACCTTGGAGCTGATGTGTAGCGAATGCCACCCTTTCAAGTCCCTTAGCCAATTATTGGCCTCCATCGGGTTGGTGGTGTTTGACAAGGTTGATGATCAAATCTTGAGTAACTCCAAGAGCTTGGATTATTGAGGGGCCGCTTGGTGAGTGGGGATTGCTGCTTGAGGTGCCTGATTGTTCTAATTTTAGAGTTGTTGGAGTAGGGCGATGATCAGTTAGTTTTGTTTGTTCATAACTTGAGCCAAAGTTGGGTCAAACAAGTTGTTCATAACTTAGTTAGGAAGGGATGTCTCATTAGTGTCCATGTTGTTGTCTTGTTCCGTGTTGCTATTATTGCTAATGTAGCATCTGTTGAACGTGTACACCATCTTACTAAAAGAAGAGATGTAAGTTTATAATGGTCGACGCAGACGTTTAATTAAATTAAACCATTTCTTTAGATAGTGATGTGAACAAATACTTTGATTAAACAAACATTCATCAAGTAAATGACGTGATAACACATCTAAACGACATAGTCTGAACATACGAATGTTCACAGAAACGTTCCTGATGGTGGAAAGATATTTTGCAGCTCTCCCATTCTTTCAGTGCCATCGCCAGGCCAATTATTGGTAACGGTTTATCTGTCTCCCTCTGGTATGATGTTTGGTTGGATAGGCCTTTGGAGCTCCTCTTCCCTAGACTTTTCAGCTTTTCCAAGGTCAAGGAGGTCTCATTTCATTTCTTTTTCAACAACAATGACTTGAGTCGGCACTTTCAACTCTCGCTTCCTCTCGATGCCCTTGCTAAATATGTTCAACTCAGAGCTCTTACTGATCGAGTTGTGGCCTCTGATCCTTGCCCAGATGCTTGGGAATTTATCTAGAATTTGGTTGATTATTCATCTAGGAGATTCTATCACCACCACCTCATGAATGTCCAATACCACACCATTTACAAGTGACTCTGGACATCTAAATGCTCCAACAAGTTGTGGGCCTTCTTCTGGTTTCTCATCAAGGATAGGCTTAACACCAAGAATATCCTTGAAGGAAGCACATCAACATCAATTCTAGCAACTATAACTATGTCCTTCGCAATGACAACTCTGAAGAAACTTCTTTTCATCTGTTCTTCTATTGTTGCTTTAGCAAGGCCTACTGGAACTGCCTCGACATCACCTCGAACCCACATGCTTCCATCCTTGACATGCTCCTTTCCAACCAGATTTTAGCCAGAAAGTCGCTCTTTGTGGAAATCGTGATCATTTGCTGTTGGACCCTCTGGTTAATTCAGATTATGTCGTTTATATGTGTTATCATGTCAATTGCTCAATGAATGTTTGTTTAATCAAAGTCTTTGTCCACATCACTATCTAAAGAAATGAGTTAATTTAATTAAACGTTCGTGTTGACCATTCTAAACCCCCTCCCTTCTTTTAAGAAGATGGTGTATACGTGCAACGAATGCTACATCAGCAATAATAGCAATGCGGAGCAAGATGACACCATAAACACTAATGAGATAACCCTTCCCAACAAAGAACCGTCACCCTGCCAGCTGTTGACCCAACTTTGGCTTAAGTTGTGAACAACAAGAACCAACTGATCAGAACAATCAGGCACCTCTAAAATCAGAACAATTAGGCACCTCAAGCAGTTATCCCTACCCATCAAGTGGCTCCTCAATAGCCCAAGCTCTCGGAGCTCCTTAGGGTTTGACCATTGACCTTTTCAAGCACCACTAACGTGATGGAGGCTAATGACTCGTTGAGGAAAGGGACTTGGAAAAGAAGTTGGACTTAGTGCAATGCTCAGACCAATAAAGGGTGGCATTCTCCGTACATCAGCTCCAAGGTCCCATTGTAGAATGGTGGGATAACTTTTGTGAAGACAGGGCGCCAGGTCACATAGGCTGAATTTACCAAAGCATTCTGGAGGGCCCATGTGCCATCAGGTGTAGTGGCATTAAATGAGTTTTGGTCACAGAGGCAGGGAAATCGCATTGTGACGGAGTATTTTCATGAGTTTCACTGGTTAGCACGTTACGCACCCGAGGACGTGCGGAATGACGAAGTTAAGCAAGAGAAATTCCTAGAAGGGCTAGATGATGAGCTGGCAGTCAAGATCATTTCTAACAACTTTGTTTATTATGTTTTATTCGCATGGAACTCTGTTGTATCGACTTTTTATTGTGTACCATATCTTTTCCTGGGATGGGGACTCAATGCACAAAACATTTGGAAAGGTAATGTTTCCAGACTTGATAGATTCATTGGTTGAATTGCACCTTTGCAGTCAAGTAACTGTATTTTTAGAACTTTTTGGTAGAATTTGGATTTTTTGTCCACCTAGGATGGTCTTTATGTATCTTTCTTTAATTACAAAGTTTAATCTTATCTGACACCTTGTCATGCAGATACATATTTTGGACCTGGGACTGTAGATAATGTCAAGTGCCACATGAGGGCATTGGAGTCAGAGGTGCACTTTTCATTTGCTTCTTGTACATACATACATATGACCATGGTGTGAACTCATTTGTAGTTTTACACCCGGCATGATCCATTATATTTTCATTGTCTGTATTTGGTTGCACCTGCATATGCTCTCTTTTTTTATTGCACGAACAATTCCCACATGTATGCTATATGAAGGAAACCATTGCAGTATGCATTAAGTGCCATTTACCTGGTATTCTGTTGAATCTAACAGGAAGGAGTAGATGCAGTTTTCATTAATGCAATTCTCTCTGGGATCCAACAAAGGAACTTGGAGGCAAGCTCCTGATGATTTTTTTGTTAAATTTTATTCAACGTTCTCAATTATTGTGCATTCATATTCAGTGGTAGAGCTTCCTGTCTTGTTTGTTCATGTTATATCTTATTTTTCAGGCTGCCTTTGGTAAGCCAGTTTTAGATCGTGTCGGGCTTATAATCGAGATATTCAATGCTCATGCTGAAACAAAAGAAGCAAAGTTACAGGTGCATTCTATGTTGATATATGACCAAAATGTTACAATGTCAAATGTTCTGAGTGCATGTATTATGTGGGGTCCCCTTAGGATTTCCCATGAGATAATATTTAATTATTTATAGAAAGTAGCTGAACATTTGGAATATTTGTTTAATTGTTATATTTTTGTTTTGCCTGGCACAGTCAGAGCTAGCAGCTCTCATGTACATGAAGACTAGGCTTGTCCGCATCCGTGGTCCAGGTGGACGATTAACTTTCGGTCTAGGTGGGGAAGCTGAAGTTGTAAGTGCTCGAGGGTATGTCTACTCTTGTGATCACAACCAACTGCAGTCAAAAATTGTCTGATCTGAAAATTTTAATGTGCATGCTATCTTTGGCACGATGCTATTCACACGATTTTGAAACATGGTAGACTTGCATGTATTGTAGTTGATTTTGACCTGCAAGGTGTGTCAGATACTGAAACATTTACATTGTACTCACTTTATGGCTATATCAGCACTGTTTTCCATGGGGAAAAAGGGTAGGTTCTCTTGTTAAAATGTTGTTCATTATTGTGTGATTGTATGATCGTGTCAAGTGTCAAGTGTCTTGACCTGATCTATTACTATGTTGACTCTCCTGATGTGTTGCTTGGCATGCAGGGATCTTGTGACTAACTTGCTATTGTGTTCTTTAGGAGAGGAAGTGGGGGACGTGGCTTCATAAGTGGTGCTGGTGAAACAGAAATTCAACTACAGCGGAGGAGGTGCCTAACAGTTGATAGAATCATGGAATATTATCTGCATTTGCATTCTATCAACAGTTTCTCATTTTTTCCCTTTTGCCTCATCTTATCTAGAATCCAGGAACGACGTATCAAATTGTTAGCTCAAATTGAAGATGTACGCCGAACTAGAGCAATACAACGTTCAAACCGAAAAAGGCATGGTAGCTCATTTGGCCAAGAGCTCGTAACTGTAGCTGTTGTTGGATATACAAATGCAGTATGTTGATTTACTATTGCAGCTCTTTCACTTAATCTTGGACAAGCATTTTCCTTGCTCTTCCAGAAATACTGCAAAATATATCTGAGATTCTACAAACTCCTTTCTTTGATGGTATCTTTGACAGGGAAAATCCACACTGGTAAGTGCACTTTCTGAAACTGATCTATACAGTGATGACAGGTATGTAGAAAACTCCCTCTATATCTGTACTAATTGACAGCTGCATTGTGTAGCCAAATAATTTCCCTGGTTCCATGCAGGCTATTTGCTACAGTAGACCCTCGCTTACGCAGTGTGATCCTTCCATCAGGGTAGATTTTCATTCATTTATTGTATGTGAGTAGATTTGATTTTTGTTAGGGCATGTCCAGCACATAACCTTTTATTTGTCAAAAAATGTTATTCAGGAGGAAAGCACTTCTTAGTGATACTGTTGGCTTTATCTCAGATTTACCTGTGCAGGTAAACTTTCTTGATTTATTTTTCACTTTGGAGATCATTTTGGCACAATAATTGAATTCATTGTTTATCATTTCACATACAAGTTATTAATTAATGTCATGCAATTTTATAATCTGCCAACAGCACAGCTAGCAGCCTAGCAATGATTTGAAAACAAACCAGCTGTTGTCCTACACCTCTACTAAACCCAACATTCACCTTATTTTAGTATTGTATTATGTGATAAGCTTCCATGAGGTTGATACATTTTTTTGAATAAATGAAGCAGAGGGGCCTGCTTTTAGTATTGTATTATGTGATTAATATAGGTTAGAACTGTATAGAGTTACTAACAATGATTTTCATATCCATTTGTCATTAATATATTAGTTTAATAGTTTTTAATTACATATGGTTCTATTGTGCTGAAGATTTATTTAGTTGTCATGTCTTCTGCATTGCTTGATATGCTGCTTCTTTGGATGATGTGTATTTGGTTTGGATGTTAACAATTTTACACTATATTCAAATCAACTTTCTTCTTGCAAAAATGCCAGTCTCCTTCTGAAAAAAAAGGAAAATATAATGTTTTACTCTTTTCTCTTCTCCTCATCTGTAGACTGTAACTTGTCTAGCTTGTTATTGTGATTTGCCAACACTTTATGCATCAACCACGTGGGACTAATGTTATGGTATGACGGTAGCATTCCTGCATATCCTGTTGCTGCTGTTTGGCTGACATGGGTATTGTGCAGAAGATAAGCCACGTGGGCCTGATGTTATGGTATGACGGTAGCATTCCTGCATATCCTGTTGCTGCTGTTTGGCTGACATGGGTATTGTGCAGAAGATAAGCATGTGTCAGCAACCAGTAAATGTCCTGCTATCTGCCAAATGATCCTTCAGTTAGTTGCATATTTGTAGTTTAGTTTCAGATATTCTTGTGTTGCTTGTTAATTGCTTGCATGTTATCTTATCTCTTAGAATGCATTAATTTAGAATAACTCTATTTAAAGTGAGGTTTCATATCATGAAATGTTAAGCAAGATTGAAGAATGAACAAAAAATCCTTCCTCCATCTCTCCCTGCCCTTGTAGCACAGCTGCCAATCAGCGCCATTATCTAGGCATCCAGGGCCATTTAAATGAGGCCTGAGGGACTATCTCAACTACTCTGGTGATAGTTTCTTACATATTTACCTTCCCTGCAGCTAGTGGAAGCATTTCATGCTACCCTGGAAGAAGTTGTTGAAGCAGACTTGTTAGTGGTAGGTATGATTAACTTATTCTCTCATTCGTCTTTTTGTGAAAGTCATATGTTCAAGATGGCTTCTGAATTATTTTATTTGTATTTGTTTAGAGATATATTGTATAGTATAAGGGTTTATTTGTAAAGCTTCCCTTCTCTTGTATTATTGCCCTTTGAGCCCTTCTCTTGTATATATTTCCCTTTGGGGCCCTTTGGAATAGATCTGGACTTTTCCTAACATGATATCAGAGCATGAGCAGTACCGGTGCTATCAGTATTGCTCAGGACACGGTGAAGCATGAGCTCACCAAACACGTTGGGATTGATTGCTTCTATGTTAGGTCGGCTGTCCAGAACAAAATAATTGCTCTTCAGTATGTGCCCTCGGAGATTTAGCTTGCCGACTTGCTTACCAAGGCCCATACTCAAGTTCAACATTGTTTTCTTCTTTCCAAGCTCAATGTCGTTGATCCACCTTGAGCTTGAGGGGGGTGTTAAAGATATACTATATAGTATAGGGGTTTATTTGTAAAGCTTCCCTTCTCTTGTACTGTTACCCTTTGGACCCTTCTCTTGTATATATTGCCCTTTGGGGCCTTTGGAATAGATCTGGACTTTTCCTAACAGTATTTAAATAACAAATAATTCTTCAGCCATGTGCATTTCTTTTGTAGGCAAACAGTATGGTTCCTACTGGTAAATATATTAAAGTTTTAAAATATGTACAATATGGTGCAACCCCAAACCGGGGATTAGACTAAAACATATTACTCATCCATGCCGCCATAGTCCATACTATCTTTGATATTCTTCTTACCTCTGAACATTGTCAGAGCAAAATCATCTTTGAATTTTCCTTCCGCCTAGTAAGTGATAGTGTTTCACTGTTTCTCCATATTGCACTAGTTCTTATTTCCAGAAGCATGTCCAGAACTCCATGTCTTGTATTTCTTTCCAGACGTTGCTTTAAGATAGATTATTTCAGGAAATGCAAGAGAATTGATTCCATATACTTTATTTGCATTTGTGCAGCATGTGTTGGATTCTAGTGCCCCTAATATTGAGGAGCATCGTTCTACTGTTCTGCAAGTATTGCAACAGATTGGTGTTTCACAGGATAAAATCAACAGTATCATTGAAGTTTGGAATAAGGTAAGCAGTGAAATTTGATTTGGCTGTAACACTTGTAAACTGGGTTTTCATCTAACATGCCTTTTTTTAACAGATTGATATTGTGGACAGTAATGCTGTAACTGATGGGATTGAAGACAAAATTTTCCTGACTGAAGGTGAAGAGGAGAAAGACTTATTTTCTGAAAATGATGTGCCTGCAGAAGAAGAATCATTTGAGTCCTTGGATGATGGAACGGACTCAGAATATTTATCAGAAGAAGATTTGGAAGATAGCAATGATGAAATATTATATAAAGAGTCCTCTCTTGAGCATAGCGAGATGAAAGTGATGAGCTCAGAATCGTCATTAAAAGGTTGTGCTGCAGAGCTTCATGGCCCAGAAGCTATTAGTTCAGAAGATGGCTGCACTTCAACACAACCATTGTCCACTTGTCATGTGAAAACTTCTGCTGTGACAGGCACAGGATTGCAAGAGTTACTAACACTGATAGATAAGAAACTAACCGAGCGACAAACTATTGTGGAAAGAAGCTATGGACCTTTTGATAAAAAATGGAGACCGTCTTGTTTTAAGGATGGTGAAAAGGCTGCAGAACAGTAGGTATGTATGTCATTGCCTTCCCCAGTTTCTCTTTTATAAATATGGTCATCTTTTTCTGATTTTGTATGCAATGGATATGAAACTTTACATGGTGTCTTATTTAGAGTTCTGGGCCAACAGATTGAAAAATACTTAGATATTAGTTCTACACAATCTGCGGCCTCAAACAGTGTCAGATCGAAGTGTTTTACTAGTGCATAGACCATACCGTTTTTTGTTCACCAGCTGATGCATCCGTGGTTCCTTAATACTGTTAGACATACCAACTTCAGAGTAGTTAAGATTTCTTTGAGGGGACATTTCACTAAATTTATGTTCTTTTCTTATATTACTGCCAAAAGAATAAAAGAAGAAAAGTGCATAGAATTTTAGATGGCATACCTTGATTTTTGTACAACCAAAATTATGATTTGTGATCTTAATGTAATTTTGTTCCCTCTGCTAGGAACTTTGGGTTCGTAAAGAAAAGACTATATTTACATAATATAACTCAGATCACAGGATTTACATAAAGATCAATTAATGCATCCCCATATATTTGGCACTAAATTGGTTTGAGACTGTGTGGCTAAGGGTCTGTTTGGAGTTTTGGATTCTGAGAAGTAGCCGGTGAGCATATAGACGGTGAGAATTTGGAGAAGCGGATGCTTCTCATTTTTTGTTTTAGATTCCGTAACTACTAATTCTTATAATTTAGATCTAGAATCTACACTGTTTAGGGGAGTCTTAGATTTTAAGAGGAGTTGTAGCTACCAGACAGTCCGAAGCTCTCTCAAACGGAGCCAAACATAGGGAGTTAACCAGATCAGGGTGGATTTAGGTTTGCAGTTAACCAGGTTTTTAAGTAACCTGTGGATTAGTACTGAGGCAGAAATTTGAGGAAAAATGTGTGACTGGCTCATAAAGATTAATCTAAGTTCTTAGCCTGGTTATGTAATGAAAAACATCCGTAGAGCATTGATCTAGACCAGCACTAATCAATTTAACTATTTTATATGTAATGTAACCCTGATTAGTGATTTCTACTGGGAAATTTTTAACCATGGTTCACACCAAATGGCATTTGTGTCTTCCGAGTTCTCTCAATGTAGTTTGACCTAGTACTCTTCATGTTCTAACATTTTCATCATTTGATTCTTGTGGCAAGGTTGGGGTAGTTCGAGGAGCATCCCTACATGTTTCTTGTCGTTCAATGCACCAGACATCTCAGGTCCAGAGCTTGCCCGATCAATGAAATGTCAGATGACTTGTTGGGTAAATTGGGGAAACAGTTTTGGCAGAAAGTCAAGGGGTCCTTGGAACTCTTCAGGAACTGAACTATCATGTGAAATTCTAATTCCTGATGCTGGAAATAATAAAAGGGGTTGTATATGTATGCCTTGCAAAGCAGTCAAACTCTGTATTTTGAATTTTGATGGAATTTTATTAAAATAAATCAACACTTTCTATGGATACTCAAAAGCACAATAAGATGGTAAATACATTGCAATTTGCAAAGTTGTCGCCGCTACAGGCCTAGAGCAAAATGATGGCTTCGATACAACGAAGCACCAATCCGCATTTCGTCGAACACCTTTACCACCTCATTCCTTTTTGACGAGGTTGCCACGCGACGGCGGCCAAGCCATCATCTCGAGCGGGAAGACGTCACCGAGCGGGGTCGACTCGTCGGTGTTGCGCCACAGCCGCTCCATCCTCCACGTCGCCATGTTAAGGACGACGACCCAGTCGGCCATGACGAAGAACAGCGCGCCGGTGCCCTCACAGAAGGCACCAAAGCTCACGAGCTTGCAACCGCGCAGCTGATCGGAGATCTTCGCCGAGAGCTTCATGTGGGAGAGATCGCCAACGGCGGCGGGGTTCATCAGGCCGCGCAGGTTCACTGCCAGCCGCACTACCCATTTCCCTGGCTCTTCAAGAACCCATACCGCGAGATTGAGCTGCTCCCGGAGCGCGAAGAGGCAGAGGCGGCCAGTCGCGGTCTTGCCGATCCAGTGGTTTCCGGCGTAAAGGAGCATCCCGATGTTGGGCAATGGCACCGCCGAGAGCGTCATCTTGTTCACGTCAACAGCCATGATGTAGTTGTCTTCGGTCTGAAGCTTGTAGACGACGTCGCCGATGACCACCGATGGGCCTTGACGAGGGTTCATGGACTTTTTGAGCGATCCGGTGGCGGCCTCCCAGGCGGAGGCGACGGAAGAGTAAACAAGGATATCGAAATGGGCCAGAGCAGCAGCGAAGAGGACAACGACGACACGGAAAGCGGCGTTCTCGCCCAGAACGAGCGCGCAGCAGGCCACCTTGTGCCCGGCAATGTAGCGGGAGGGCAGACGCACGGACGTCTTCCCCAGCGGATTGCAAACAAGGAGCTTGAGCTCTCTCGCGGACCCTGCACCGAGCTCGCGGAGGAGGAGGCGCCGGCCGCGGCAGTCTACAAGGACGGCGCCACACGCTCGCGGCACCGAGAGTACCCCAGGGTCGAGGTCGAGGCCGACACCCGCGGTAGGGACGAACGGGGGCAGCGGGGACGGACCGTAGTTGCGGAAGAACCCAAAGTGGGGAGGCGGAGCGGAGAGGCAGCCCGCGCTAGAGACGAGCACCCGCCAGCGGCGGCACACCACCGCGCAGCGGACGATGTCCGTCGGGGGCGACAGCCGCTTGAAGACCTCGACGAGCATGTCATCGGGCAGCGAGGACACCATCTCCTCCCGGCCGTCCTGCCCACCGCGGCCGCTCTCCTCCTCCAACCGCGGCCGCGTGCGCCGCTCGCAACCAAACTCTCCCGGCGGCGACCGGGAGCGAGCACGCGCGCGGCGGCGCACCAGCACGGTGGACGGCATAGACACGCCGTAGAAGGGGAAGCGGACGCGGGGTAACTGAGCGTGGGGGATGAGGGAGATTGGGGAATTCGGAGGGGCGGCGGGCGCGTTCTTAACGGAGGCGAGAAGGCGGGAGGGATTTTTTCGGGGGCGCGTTTGAGATTTCGGTCGCGGCGCGAGGACGGCGATGAGGCGCGTCCGCGTCCGTTTGCCTTTTCGGCTTCCCTCTCCGGCGCTCGCGGGGGCGGGCTATGTCGGTTCGTTTTGGCGGCGAATTTGGGGGGAAACGTGTCGAAATCAGTGGGCTTCGCGTTTTCATTTCGGCTTCAATTCAAAGCGATTGGATATTAAGAAATTTGAAAAATATTATTATAATTTTCTATAATTTGAAAAATATTATTGTCAGTGACCGATAATATATTTCAAAATTACGAAAATTATAATAGTATAAAATTTTTTAACCTATTTGGAAGGCGGGCATTCAAGCTGATTTACCGATTCCCGTCCCGCTGCTTCCATGGTGTTGTTACGTGCCGTTTGGTTTACACGCACACTAGATAGAATCATCTGGCGTGAGATAATATTTCGTTTAGATTCTGAATAGTTTCATTATATTTTTTCTAGATGAACTGATTTTTATTTTTAGTCAAAAATAAACTAAGAAGACGTTTGGTTGGATTTATTTTAAGTGTTATCTATTTACAGTGTAAACTAATTACGTTAAATTTTGTTTGGTTTGAATATGCTGGTATTAGATACCATGTAATCAGATTACAACCTAGTAATCAACCCATTACACTCTAACCAGTTTGGTATCAGATTACGTTACCACAATACATTATACTTATAAACCAAACACTATAACGTAAATAGAATACATTACATTTGTTAACCAAACAAATTTAGTAATCTGATACATTGTTATCACTTAACACTGTAATTAATTTCATTACCATTTACGTTACCTTGAGCAAACCAAACACCACCTAAGTGTTTAAACTATATACATTCAATCTATTCATAGCTCCAGATTTAAGAATTCTTTAAACAACGTTTTACTAACTCTAAAATTTTAGAACTCAAGTTGTTCAATAGGAGGGAATATCTCTCCTCCCTAAATTTTAGATATTCTAACTAAAAAAATTAGCTCCAACGGATAACCTAAAAGCCTTTAAAAATAAGGTGCTTTTTAAATTTTTTCTTCATCCTCTCTATTTATAAGAATTAGCTTTTATTCCTATCCATTCTAGTATCTTCTGTCGGTGATACAAGGGATATAAAAAAAGGAAAGAATAGATATTTGACATATATGGTTTATCTGTTGATCGTATTAAAGAATAAACTTAGATAACTTGATTTTTAAACATAAATAAAAATAGGAGTTTCCGGATAAAAATGGGTTCCTCAGGGCTTCGGAAACTACAAGCCAAATTAATTATTTACAAACAATATATAATATTAATCATATTACATGTGAAATTATTTTTATTATGTAGATCACATTTTCAAAAAAATATGCAGTTTGAATGGTCGAATTTAGAGTTAAAATCAATTAGAAACACAAATTGCTTCCCTACCTAGCGTGCTAACTATCGTTGCGTACGAACAAAAATGTACTACGAGGTACTCGTAGAACGATTTAGTTAGGCTAATGGGAAATTGTGCTATGATTTAATGGTTATATCAAGAAATGAGATAGAGACATAAGCTTTTAGACAGGTTTGGGCCTCCCGTAGGATAATAATCATACTCTTGTGTGTATGGTGACTTCGAAAAGTTGACTCTGCCTTGAGAATATGACAAAGTGTGCCTTTTACGAGCTCCATCGGATCTCTTTATATGAGAGGGATCGAAGGTTATAAATGGTGATTAAGACACATTGATGACCATTCATGAGGATAAGCAGTCATATCGTGGTTAATAACATTTAGGTGGTAATGACTATATTAACCATACAATTATGTAGCTTAAAAGAGTGGACCGAGTCTTGATGGCGATCGTCCGACCGTCAATAGTTGGGAAGGACTCCCGAATGTTGAATTCGGAAAACTCTCGGCTTCCCGACTATTCGTAGATTAGTTAACGTTAACTGTTGACTGATTGTCTTTAATACTGTGTCTGTTAGCCCTTTTCCACTCGGGCTTCATAAATCTACTTGGGAAGTACCCCGAATCATATTCACCGGAGGCGGATCTACGTGGTATGTATTAACATATAATATATCAACAAACGCAAAATTTAATAAAATTTAATGTATTTTAAGGTTGACACGTCCTTTTATTTTAAGTTCAACTTTGATGTGAATTTTAGTTATTTTTTTACCTTTTCAACTTTGTAGTTAATATTTAGTTATTGTTCATATTAGTACTAAAATATTGTATCAAAATTTGAATTTTAAAATATAATTGTTAATAATATATTGTGGTTTTTTTACCGATCTTTTTTATTTTTGTTTCACTATTATGCATATTTTAAAGTTGACACATCCTTTCATTTTAACTACCAAAAGGGTTATATTTTTTATATGCACTATATTGGTGAAATCGTGAATGTGTTTTTTGAATTTTTTCTTCCATTCAAAAATAAAGTTTCATAGATTTCATATTTTAAACTATTTATATTTGTGAAAGATTTTAAATTAATTGTTTAATAATTGAATACTTATCATAAATATAATAAATTATGATACAAATTTAATAAATATTTATTCAATTTAAAAATTATTTTTTCGAATCATATATAAAAATTTTGACGTGGCATACCCATTAATAAAATCCTGGATCCGCCACTCCATTAATAAAATCCTGGATCCGCCACTGATATTCACGACAAGATTTTAGAGAAAACAATAACTCTCTTATAATACTCTAAACAAAAGGTACGTGTAGGAATGCTCATGATAAATATATTAGCAGCTGTATATTTTTCACACATTTGGAAACGAAGTAATATGTCTACTTCTCTGTAATCAAAACAATTCTATAGCACAGTTTTTATTTGACTGTCATAGATGTTCTAAAGACTTCGCTGAAAACAACAAAAAATGTAATATATTATTCCAAATTAGATTCTAAGATTTGAATTTTACTACAGAGAGGGGAAACAAGCACAGGACTATCCCCATTGTCTGCCTTGCTATTCTGGGAAAGATGAAATTTCCCGGGTGCTTCGCGGGAACACATCAAAGAGCGGCCTGCCATTTTTGAACGAACCTCCCGCGTTTCTCTCCACTCTTCAAACTTTCATTTTAAGTGATTTACTATCCCAATCAAGCATGTTAATTCCATTCCGGTGACCATTCCTGTTTGAATCTTGGAACAAAATGTTTCGGTACCGGTCGATACCGGTGTACTGTTTTAGGGTCTAATAAAATAATATAAAAATATTTAAAATATTATTAATATAATTAAATATGATATATTTTAATACATTGATATATTAAACATAGTGTATAGATTAAATACCAATATAATATATAGCTTAATATAAGTAATACGTAACACATATTAAAAAAATTAAAATGCAGTTTTGACCAGAATGACCGGTATATACTAGTACTGGTTGGTATCGGGCGGTATTGACCAGAATTGTTAGTATTAACTGGTATCGAAATCGAAACGGTACATCACTTAATACGTACTGATTTGAATAATAAAATGATACATACCGACCATTCCGACCGGTATCGGAACGGAATTGATAAGTTTGATATTCCCAATTCCAGCCCTGCTGCTTCAGTGGCTTGGAGATTTTTGATAATTTGTCATTTCTAATAAGTTACTTTGTTTTCTTATTTTAGTTTAATTATTATTGATTCAAATGATTCAACATGTTATTTTATGGAGCCCCTCATTTGATGTCTTTTATGAAGCATAAAACAAAAATAGTAGCCGAAGAATTACAATTCGGGACATAAATGACGGTTTATCCTTGCAAGCCATTACGGTTAAAAAAATTGATAATTTGTCACTTTCAAGATGTGCACTTTAATTATGATGTCATTTCTGAAACCAACATGTAGGACCACCTAAATCAATGACAATGAATCCGGATGACAAAAATGCGAGTTACTTCTTGAGAGTTACTTCTTGAAAGTGACAAATTTTCAAATATCTCGTAGTTATCTAGGAAAATTGTCGTGATAAAATTTCTTGGGTAAACTCAAAAGAGGGATACTACTCAACAACGACAACATATAATATTTTTTTGAGGGTCGCACAAGTTCACTACTTGGCATAATCTAGAAGGTCAAGACGCCTGAAAAATATAGATTCTTTATGCGGTTGGTCATTCGAGGAGCATGTCTTACAACTGATAACTTGGCAAAAAGATGATGGCCACATCAGACTCAATGCAAGTTGTGTGCCCGGGAGGATGAAACCTGTCAACATCTGTTCATTGAGTGTGTTTTCACCTCCAATATTTCGACTCTAGTGCGTGCAAGTTTCCCTAGTATCCCCTCATTCAACGGGATTGCTTGATGGATTAGTGGATGGTAAGCCAGGTGAATTTATCAAAGACAATAAGTTACCTATTAGACTCATTGATTATGTTAGCGACATGGTTGATTTGGAATGAGAGGAATGCTCGTGTCTCCAATGACTATTCAAAAGAGCCTCATCTTCTAGTTGAGATTATTATGGATGACTAGTCAGATGCATGTAATTTGCAACATAAATAAATTCTACACAAAATTTGTATATCTGTGTAAAAATATAAGTAAAATGTAAAATAAAGAAATTTAAAACTAAAATGCAAAACTATATATTTCTTTTCTTTCCTTTTTCTTCTTTTTTCTTTTTTGTTTTCCTTCTCTCGTGTGCAGGTAGTTGCTGGTTCGTGCATGCGGGGCGCTGCGCGTAGAGTGCTCCGGGCAGTTGCTGCATGGCCGCATGCAGCGGCGGGAGCTACGGTTTTTTAAGGGAGGACGGACAATTTAATCACCGCTTTAATATAGTAGAGATTTATGGAAACGATGGTCCGCCGTTTTTCTATAGTAACTAAATTCTCATGATTTCTTTTTAGAGATAGCCAAGAGGGGTGTGATTGGTCGTCGGTTTGGGACTGTTTTATGCGTGCATGTAACTTAAGTATTTTTTCTTTCTTTCTCTTAATAGTATTTGATTGGTAATTTCTGCTGGTCCAGCGGAAAAAAAGACTGTTGGTCATTCATCCTCTACCCCATCTATTGGCGGATAAAAAATGATCGGACCGAACAACATATAATTTCATCTTTTTTATTATTCGATTTTTATTTTAATGCCTTCGGTTTGTGGTCTGGTCTTTATTTAAAAAACAAAATCCTGAAAAAAAATATCGAAAACGACTTTAAGCTCTACAAACTAATAAACCAGAAAACTAATAAATTAACATTACACAGCAAACTAATAAAAACAAACAATATATATTATATAAAAATATATTTGATTTATTTTAGACATTGTTACAATAATTAAATGGCCAAATTTTTCCATGCCATTATAATTTTTATAGTTTTGAAATATGTCATTGATGTGTCACTGACATATAGAACCTATCACTGTCCAGTAGTATTTTCAAATTACAGAAAATTGTAATGACACGTTTCAAAATTTCCCATAATTAAAGCAGCATTTTGCAGAAGGGTCAAAAGCCCAGGCGCCCAGCATCCCCTCCTTCCAGCCGAGCCAGCGCCGCCGGCCGCCGGCCGCCGGCCGCCTGCGCCCGAGCCCGCGCCCCACCCGCGCCGCGGCGCGCAGTCCCTGCCATCACCCCCCCGCCGGCGCCAGCGTACTGCTGCCTGCGACGCATCCTCGCCGGTGAGAAATCGTACGGGCATCCTCTTTCTAATTCCTTGCTACCCAGTAGTACCCACGCCTTTTATCTTTGCCTTAACCTTAGCTCCTCTTCCAGATCTGAAAGCTTTCCTCTTTGCCTTAACCTTAGTCCTGATCCAGCCGAGATGGGAGATAGAGGAAGACGCATGGTATTTGTTACAGTAGGAACTACATGTTTTGATGCGCTTGTCAAGGTTATAGATTCTGAAGCAATGAAGGAAGCATTGCTGCAGAAGGGTTACACTGATCTTGTGATTCAAATGGGACGAGGGACATACATGCCTTCCAAGGTGACATTCTCTTTCTTTTGTGGCCGCACTCTGTGATCATGCAAGTATTTTTGTCATTCAGATTTCAGTACGAATTGTGCTAAAGTTATATGGCTCCATGGTGCATTACATTTCCAAATGATGTTTATCAATCCTGAAATGGATAAGATATCTGATCATCTGACATCTACAACTGCTGAGTAGAGGTTAGAGAACATGTAGCTAATTCCCAAGTTACAAAGTAGATGTTATACACCATGAATGGTTTTCGATCCAAGTAGCATGGGTCCATGACCTTTAGCTTTGTTCCAGGCTCGTCAACACAAAATCGATAGGACTAACTCATGATTCAGCAAAAATTGCATGGAGCACGACGCACAATCTGAATCAGTATCTCACTATTCTGAAGATATATAATTATAATTGTACTAAACTTTTGTTTATGTTGTGAGTTGTGTGCCACAACCCCATTCCTTCACTCCATCATCCTGGCTTGTGACTATCCATAGGGCAAACTTGCACGTAAGATGTTTGTTTCCCTTAAACTTGAGTTGTCATTTTATTTAAAATAACCTGGCCTATAGATTTGATTTTTCCTTCATACATCGTGTTTTGGCACAATGCATATGTTTACCTTTCCTTCCTGTTGGCATTTCTAGTTCTGTCATTTATATTCATGTAGGTTAAAAAAAATAAGGATTCATGCAGTTCTTTTGGGAGAGCTATTGATAAACTGATCTTTTAATGCAACTGTGTGAACAGCAGGTCTTAGGAAGTTCAACACTTCAAGTTGATTATTTTACTTTTTCACCAAGCATTGCTGACTACATAAGAGAAGCATCATTAGTCATCAGCCATGCAGGTGATAATCATATATTTATGATAGAAGTACTTAAGAACATGTTTTTGTTCATTGTGAATATTTAATC
The DNA here is from genome assembly GCA_019279435.1 of Zizania palustris. Taxonomy (NCBI): domain Eukaryota; kingdom Viridiplantae; phylum Streptophyta; class Magnoliopsida; order Poales; family Poaceae; genus Zizania; species Zizania palustris. The sequence goes on along the minus strand of JAAALK010000286.1, from coordinate 50,923,806 downwards.
TGCACAAAAAAATTCTAACGGTTTAACTAATATCTGTCATAATGACACTTCCGTACATTGGAGTGTATCAGTCTACATCTTGAATGCCATTTTTATTACCTTGCATGTCTTTATGTTATTTCTAGACGTGGTTTCAATTTTCAACTTTTAACTAGTTGCAGTGAGCCAGTGAGAGAATAAATTGCAAAAGACTACATGCTCTAGCATTTATAAATAAGACCTGTTCCAAGTTGCTGATATAGTAAATAGTGATCTGCACACTTCTATGAATGCTCTAGGAGTTTGAATTTGTTGAACATATTGAATTCACACTAGTAGTAAGGCAACCATGACTTGATAGTCACTTGTATGCTGCGGTCCTTTGGATTCTTGGTGGTGGAAAAACATGATATGTTTTTTAGGAAGAATAGCTTGGAAACAAGTGCAGTCACATTTTTAAAATGTCAAGGAACCTAGGAAAATGCCGTGAAAACAATGTGGCCCATGTATATAATACTGTACCTGTTATATTAGTTAGAGATAAGATTGAATTAGTCAGATTAAGATAAGATTAGTTATTTCTGTTTTAAATATAGAGATAAGGATATTAGATTAGATTGTATTAAGATTATAAATACCTCTTAAGGGTCGCGGAATAAACCAAGCAGAAGGAATTAATCAATTCCTCTCCTGCTCCAACCAATTTGGTATCAGAGCAGCTAGGTTCCAAAGATCCGACGCCATGATGACGTTCGTCCCATCCACTTGGTCCGCAGAAGAGATGCAAGCCCTCGCAGATTTGCAGCAGGCTATTGCCATCCTCTCGGCGTCCTTGGGCTTGGCTCCGATGGCCTCCAAGCTGTCGAGTTTCCCCCACGGCGCAGCGGGTTTCCCCACCGCGTCGTCACCGTCGCCAATCGCGGTGGCAGGAGCACAAGGGGGAGGAGGGAATTGGTTTTGGTGGCTCGGTACGGATGGGGGTGCGACCGGAGGAAAGGGAGACACCTCCACTGGCCAAACCCTAGCCAAGCTTCCTCTGTCGCGAGTCGCCTCCGACTCTAGGAGGGCCACCGAAGACACTAACAGGGAGTTGCCGACCATGGAGAAGCAGCCATGGGTGGATTCCCCTTGTGCCATAACCCTTGCGACCCCCGACGAGGAGGGCCACAACAGGTCCCTCGACTTCATCGATCGGTCCCTCTACTCCACCAATGGCGACGGTGCTGATTCGGCGCCCCAACCGCTGCCCCCGTCCGCTGACGACGATGGAGCCGACCCCGAGGAGGAAGGGGACTACGAGGGAGGCGGCGACGAAGGTCAGGATGGGAAGGATGACTCCAGGGACGGCGAGGAGGTTGTGGACTCTGCCATCCGCTCCTTCTCCAACTCCACGGACGACGACGGGGCTAAACTAGCGCCCCAGCCGCTAATCCACATCGCGACCGCTAGACATGCACGACGCCTCGAGGGCCCGCTGCATTTTCGTCTGTTTCGGTGTCGGGCTAGCCAGCCTTCCAACTGGCCGCATTTCCATCGGTCGTCTACGCCTGGTCTTCTCGCCGTGCTTGCGCAGGACGCAGCCAAGGGCGCCGCGCGAGCCTCCAACCTTTCCTCTGCTCGCCACCGCCGACTCGGGCCTGTCCACGCGTGCCAAGTGCCGTCGCCAGTGGGCACGCTAGACTCCACCGATTCTTCCCCATGCTGAGTTGGCTTGACCGCCGATCTCCCTGAGTCGGTCGTGCTCCCACAAGAATTTCCGCCCGACGCTTCTGCTTCCAAGACTGTGCCACCAATCTTTCCATACGAGATCAAGCCACAGAAGATCCAGTTCTGGCATATAAGATCTAAACTGTTCAGGGAGTAAATTGCTATGCGCGTCCCGTTTCGTATACGCAAAAATTAATTTTTTAGGCAGTGGATATCATCTACTGGAAGGTCGGGACGTGGCGCGTAGGATTTCTGGTCATAGATGGGAGTTGCGCTGCCGCCGCGGCAGCTACCGGCGATCGATCCTTGGGTTCAATAATGGCAGCTATGGTTTCTATGATCCGGTTCCACAAAGAAGGCATCGCGACGCTCGACCCTGGAGAGGACATCATGGAAGTTATATTCTTCTTATTCAGATTTTTAGCTCGAGGATGAGTTGATTTTCGAGGGAGGGAGAAATTGTTATGTACAGATTAGTTAGAGATGAGATTGAATTAGTCAGATTAAGATAATATTAGTTATTTCTATTTTAAAGATAAAGATAAATATATCAGATTAGATTGTATTAGGATTATAAATATTCCTTAAGGGTCATGGAATAAACCAAGCAGAAGGAACTAATCAATTCCTCTCCTGCTCCTACCAGTACCTATCTGAAAATACCTTTCATTCTATGGTTATGTTGTTGTTGTAGCAATTGCGTTAGCTACAACACATGTTTTGTGTCTATATGGTGTATAAAATGAACCTCGAAGGGTTCTCTCAGAAGGAGAAAGAATTTATACTGATTCGGACCTCCCCAAAGGGATAACAGTCTTACGTCCAGTTTGTGGTGGATTTGGCTTAGTTTACCCTGCTTTTATAGGCACGCAGGCCAAAGGAAAAGATCTAAATGCCCTCTATAAGTCATAGGCTTTATAGGGGCAAGAAGGGAAAAAAGACTAGTCTACTATACAAAGTGCTTTACAGCTTTACAGACGTGTCAGATAAACGTCACTTCTGAGTAGCTAAATGACATATTGGGGGCAGAGGGGCCCCCGGTATGGCTCTGCACTGTAGCGGAGTGGAGATATTTTCCTGGTTCGAAGTAGTGGCCGGAGCTCTTCGGGCGGAGACTGCGATTAAAGCTTCAAAGTGCACTTCGAAGTGGACTTCGAAGCATGCTCTGAACTGAACTCCGAAAAGACTCTCGGAGACTTAGCTTCGAATTGACTGGAGAGGGTCCGGAGACTGGCTTTGGGGAGCTCCGAAAGAAGCCCGGAGGTTAACTTCGAAGAGAACCCGGAGGCTAACTTCGAAGAGAACTTCGAAGAGAGCTTGGAGACTTGGCTTCTGGCAGATTTCGGAGGGAGCCTGGAGGCTTCGCTTCGGAGGGCTTCGAAAGGAGTCCGGAGGCTTGGACTATATGATGCTTGGAAATAACTTCGGTATGTGGGAATCTGCTTCGACAACGTCAGGCTTTGGGCCGGAGGTTGACGTTATTTGACCCCTGTTCAAGGGAAAACTTATTCCCCCAACATTTGTATCCTTTCCACTATCCATTTTATGGCTACTTGAGATCCATAAGATTATGCTTATTTATTTTCTCAGGAACAAGTTTTATTTGTTTTTAAATAGAAACTTAGGAATGTTTACATTTATCATGGGTGATGAAGACTTAAATGGAAAAACATGAGCTATATGGGGTCTGGAGGGTGTTTGGTTTGATGCACAGGAATGCTAGACTGTTTATCTTACCAAAATCTATTGCTTTGACTAAGGTCATGCTTCCTATGGTTTCTTGCCAAAATTTGTTAACTTTACATTTCATTGACTTTCCTATTCATTTACTTGCCAAATTCATGTAATGATATTAAGTAAATTGATGACCAACATTTTGATCATGCCAAGTTTCGTAAAACTTGATAGTTCAAGTTTGGTAAAAAGCCAAGCATGCTCCTTTGTGATGCCATAATCAGAAATTAGTCCTGATTGCTGGGATGTTTGGTAATATGATTTGTTCTTGACAGGTTCTGGAAGCATATTCGAGACACTGCGACTCAGCAAACCTCTCATTGTTGTTGTGAACGAGGATCTGATGGACAATCACCAGAGTGAATTAGCAGAGGAACTGGCCGAGAGGAAGCACCTCTTCTGTGCCCGTCCACAAACACTACGAGAAGCTGTGGAGGCAATGGATCTAACTGCTCTCCAGCCATACGAGCCAGGCGATGCGAAGCCAGTAGTCACACTGATCAATAAATTTCTCGGATTTCCGGTTGATTGATCGTCTCCTTCGCTCTTGATTCCTCTTGGTGACGCCCAATGCCCAATGGTGTAACATAGGGAGATGAGAGATGCTACCGACACATGTATACAAACAGTTACATAGTAAACAACCTTCTTTACAAAAACATTGTGAAATTTTAAAGAGCTCTCGATCATAAATGATAGCATAACCCACCGTTCCCCAAAAACTATTTTATTTATTTTCTTTTGTTTAAATTAGGAGAAAATTCAGTATACCATTGAAATTTATTGGTTTTCATATGTATCATTGAAAATTTATTGTTTGATATATAGTATTTTTAATTTTCGTATCTATATATATTATTGTTGTTAGTTTCAATCATTAGTCAATGGTAATTTTTAAAAAAATGTTAAAAGTACTCTAGAAATTTTAGTGATATATATAGGAACCAACTAATTTTTAATGGCATATACGAATTTTCTCTTAAATTAGTTTTAGGTCCCGTTTGGTTCTTTAGTCTCAAATTTTAGTTCCGTCACATCAGATGTTTGGATGTTATTTTGGAGTATTAAATGTAGACTATTTGTAAAATCCATTCATAATCGGGGGATTATTCGCGAGATGAATCTAATGAGCCTAATTACACCATGATTTGACAATGTGATGCTAATAGATTAAATAATCTTAAAAAATTGTCTCGTGAATAATCCTCCAATTTTGTAATTATTTTATAATCAGTTCAAATTTAATCCTTCAAATTGATGTCCAAACATTCGATGTGATACGGACTAAACTTTAATCATGGAACCAAACAACACCTTACTGTCTCCGACTATTACTTGTTGAAGAAAAGAAATCTTATTAAAAGAAATCTCATTAAGTATACCAGAAACAGTTCTGTGAATGGTTTTGCTAAAACATGGCAAAATATTTTTGGCTCGGTTTCACTCAGTTTCACTCCTTTGTTCTTCTCTTCTAATCGTTTTTAGTCCCTGTTGCCATATACAACGGGTACTTACAAAATTATATAAAAAACCACTATATATATGTGTGTGTTGGAAAATGTAAAAATAAGTTTTTTTTTTGAAAATAAGAGAGGCTCCAAAATAAGTTTTGACAGGGCACCGACCGGGCGGATGCATTCTTAGGTCGGATGTGTATGGCCCATACCAACTGGTCTTGCTGAGCTGGGCTTTACACCTCGTAATGCGTTGAGCTACCGTAGAACACGCATGGGCCGGACCGATTCTCGCAAAACATCGCATCGTTTTTCACGCGAACTCATTTTTCGTCCAGCGGAGCTACCAAGCCCAAGCCCAAGCCCTCGTCCCGGCTCTTATCCGCATCTCGTGGGCCCGTGCGCTCCCTTTACGTGCGGACTTTTTACTTATTTAAATTTGAATATTCGTAGTTGCATTTAAAAATTTGAATATTTAAATATGATAGATGATTATGTTCGTTGTTTAATATGATATGATAGATGATTATGTTTTTATATTTAAATTTTAATATTTGTAGTTGCATTTAGAATTTTAATATTTAAATACGATAGATGATTATGTTTTTATATTTAAAATTGAATATTTGTATTTGCATTTAAAAATTTGAATATTTAAATACGATAGATGATTATATTTTAATTTTTTAATATGATAGATGATTATGTATTTATATTTAAATTTGAATATTTGTAATTAAATTTAAAATTTTAAATATAGTCGTTCATTATTAAACAATAACTAATTTATTATATACTGTGTTTTTGGCATATATATATATATATATTGTGTGAAGAAATGATGAAAATTGAACAAGAGGAACCAAAAAACAGACTCAAACGTTGAGAGAATACCTGATTTGAGGGCATGACCGACGCAATACACACGGACGTGCAGCGCGCAGAAGGGGAACCCGTCAGCTGAGCCTGTCCTGTCCATGCACGGCGGGGACAACGACGCCGCGCGGCTGCTAGCTCCAGTCGGCCCTACCACCCCCTGCACCCCCGCGGCACCCGCGGGACACGGCGAGAACCCCTCCATGCATGTCCCCCGTTGCCGCGCTCGCGATACCGGTCCGTCGACAGCGCGGCCACCGCGGGCGCGCGACGAGGACGCAGCGCCACGTTCGGTGTCACCGGCCGGCGCGCGCACCGCAGCGCGCGGTGTGTGTACGTACGCGGTACGCCCCCCTCACCACCTCAGGCCTCTCGCGCGCGCGCGCCGTCGCGATCTCTAGCTCACTCGCACCCGGCCGGCCGTCGCATTTACGCGCCGCGCGCGCGTAGACGGAGAGATGTGTAGAGCGCACATTGTCGCCATGAAGGCGCGGCGCTTTCGATCTTAGCCGTGGCCGCCGCCCGTCTCGACGCCGCCCGGTCGTGCTAGGCACGTACGTAGCACTAGCGGCATGCGAGCCTTTTCCGGCGCGATCTCGGATTAACTGGGCCCCGGCCGGATGGCGCCACCCATGTCGACGCGCGCCCAAACCACATGGGCCGGGCCACCATGATCGCGCCCAAAAGACCGTCATTTCCTTTCCTTCCCGCTAGCTGGCCGTCGGATCGATCCGTCCGACGACGTGCGTGACACCGGTTTTGACTGGGCATCCTGCATTCCCGCGCCGCACAACGGCATGCATGCCGGCCGCTGGTTTGCGCCATGTTGGCAACTTGGCATTCATGGCATGCATCACTTTGGTCGGTCTCGCAAGTTAACGTAGCCTTTAAAGCGCCAAGTTGGGTCAACGTCTCGCTTGCGAACGCGAGCCGAAGCTTCCGCCCGTAGGTCCCCCACCTAAAATCAACGTAGGGGTAGGGGTTAGGACGCGGCGGGAGATCTTTTCTGAAAAACACAAGGGTTTAAAAATTAAACAGATATTTTCTGATATTTATAATTAGACCGCTAGTTAAACTACGAGTGTACGTAGAGTGGCAGTCTCAGACTGTTTTGGACTGATGGGGTGTTTATATATATATACGGGAGCGCTATTCTATACCACGTGTGTAGAATAGCTATTCTACACCGACTACTTTCAGTAGTTGATTTTCTCAGTAGAATAACAATTGAGTACTATTTTTTTTCAGTAGTAGATTTCTCGGTAGAATAGTTATTCTACACCTATGGTGTAGGATAGCATTTGTATATATATATATGGATAAAATATGAGAATAAAAAATGATTTTTTTTAGTGGGTGCATTTTTTCCTATGCATGTAGCTTGGCCGAAGGTGCAACGCCACTTGTTCACCCAGTCTTGCCTGCTCCGAGGATCTTTTTGGTTCCGCCTTGTAAAATTTTAGAGACTAAAGTTTAGTCTATTTTAACCTCTAAAGTATCAAATATGATGATTAAAATGGGCTAAATTTTAGTACCTGAAGTTTAGCCATTTAGTTTCTAAAATGTTTCTAAAAGAGACTAAAGAATACTAATGACATGAATAACTCTTCGTTAATGCATCTCAGTGCGGAACAAAAAACAGTGTGGGACAAAAAACATCTACAGTCATTTATTAGGAGTAGTTTAGTTTTTATTCAACTCAATTAATAACTTTTAGTCATCAGAACAGAACAACTAGCGACCAAAATTTAGTCAAGTAAATAAATAGAGACTAAAGTTTAGTCCGGTTTCTAAAAAATCAAACATGACCTAATTAGAAAGCTCTGAGTTATGTGACGGTATATATACACGGCTCACTTTTTCTTCAATTCAGCTCGTCTTGCTTGCAAATATACGCTGCGTGAGAAAAGCTAAGTGACATATACTAGTGTATATCCAAACAGGAACAGGTCATCATACGATCGAACATGTCACACACATCAAGCTCATCAGATAGTCAGATGCACTGGTGGGGTGGTGTACACATCATGCATTGCATGGCGTAGAATTTGTACCCGTTGACATCTTAACATTGTCAAAATAAAAACGACAATGCTTTAATTCCCGCCTGTGATCGAGAGAATTCTCATCACTCGATCTCGTTTTCCGTCCGCGGTTTCTTGCATTGACGAGTTCGACGTCGTCAAACCGTGACGGCCCGGCCAGGTGCACCACCTGATAATAATTTCACTACTGAAAAAATAATTTTATTTCATAGGCAACCAAATTGAATATATATTTGCATTGCATGCATGGATGGATGTTTAGCACACTACCTCTAACCCATTGATCACACCTGGAAATTCATTTTCATGACAATTACACACGTGGAAATGAATTTCCAATTAAGACAACTTTTTTTATTTTTTTTTAATTTACTAGTCACAAGAAAATACACTCACATGTGACATATAAACTTATAACCTCTTTCTCCACACGCAGCCTTATTAACATACATGTCATCTATAAATCACTTCGTATTTAAATAGGACTCCCTCCATTACCTAGTGTAAATCGTTATATTTTTTTTTCAAAAAAATCAACTAAATTTATATTCACAATTAAATATCAAATTATTTTTATTATTTCAACCATTAAATATATCTCAATAGCATATTTATTTGATATTATAAATATTAATATATTTATTTTTAAAATAACGTATAGACAACACATATGTTTATATATATATATATGTTTTATCTCAGTATTACTCTTGCCTGAGCACGCATGACTGACGTCGGAATCCTCATGAAATCGGGTGGCAACTTGTTCACGTCCCTTTCCTAATAAACTCAGATATCCCTTTCCTAATAAACTCAGATATTTTATTCTCTGTGTTAATTACCACGAATAGACTAAACAGCTCTGTAGACTTGTTTAATTCTACCACTTGATAACAAGTTGTGCTAGTACAAAGCTACGGTTGTCATAATAACTGATAAAACGACTTGACTTGGAGATTAGCACCGTAGCATCACAGTCTTCTATATATACCATTCGTTTATATACGCAATATGGCTTCATATTATAGACCATCTGTATTTCATGTTGAAGTTATTCAAATTTAATCAAGTTTAATTAAATAAGATTATATTGATATTTATAATATCAAATAAATATACTATTAAAATATATTAAATGATGAATTTAATAAAACTAATTTAACGGTACAATTATATATATACATATACGGGAACACTATTCTACACTACGAGTGTAGAATGCTATTCTACATCGATCAACTCAACCGTGCCCACCTCATCCAGCGTGCCCCCACGCCCCACCCAATCCCGACCCCCATTCCACGTCGGTGTAGGATAGCATTCTACACATGTGGTGTAGAATAACATTTATATATATATATATATTAGAAAATTAATTAGAGTTAAAGTTATTTGACTTGGAAAAAAATCAAACAACTTTTGTAAAATGTAAGGCTATTCACAGTGGTGGGGTTCATAATACTGTTTTCTAGAAGTCCACATCACTGAATGAAATACTCTCTCTCAGTGGAGAGTTTCATTTCACTATTTTCTAGGCTAACCAGTGTAATTAAATACAACTAGCTCTCATGAAATACCCTCTCTCTGATAAAACGATTTGGCTCTCAGTGGACGCTTCATTTTGTTTCATCCGTCTTAAAAACGGGTTAGCACCATGTCATGGTGATGACACTACTTTATTCTGTTCCCTCATTAATTAAATGTCATGTCAGCAAAAAAATCTGATGTGGTATGGTAATTAATACCATGAAACACACCATGAAACTTCCATTCCCGAGTGTTTATTTTGTGAGGGGGGAGTTGACTTCGTTGTATTAATGGTACACGCTGACTGCTGCCTGAAATTTGGGAGAGACGTGACGAGATAACATCAATGCAACCTGGCCTCTCGGTTAGACGACGACTATGTCTATGTGCGCCTAACGACCATGCATGCAAGTCAACGGCAAGGTTACTCCGAACCTGTCTCAACTCTCAAGTCCCTTTTGAGGCAGGTGATCGAAGACAACGTGCATGTATTGAATTGATGTATGGACTTGCATTGGTCCTGGCAGGCAGAAACTTAATTTATTAGATTTCATATGCAAATATTGTACATATCGTTTTTAATTTTTTTATACTTGAGTGCAACAGTCACTCACGTCGAAAGACTTCGCCATATTAGTTTGCGTTTGGTTCCGCTTTTACGACTAGCTTGTAGGGACAATCAACTTTTTTCAAAAGTTGAAGTTTTTTTACTACAAATTGAAAGCTGAAACAAAGAAGTATAAGGTAACTTATATGGCTTCACAACTCAACTTTGAATGAAAATTAGAACATATTGATTCGTGTAAAATTTTAAAAGATAATTTTTTAGTAAAATGTATCGTTTTAGTATAATTTAAAAAATATAATTTTAGTATAAACATCACAAAATTTCGTGATTACAATGGTTTACATGCAAAATTGTATATTACTAAACCTAATACTTGGTACATTACATTATGTAGCTGGAGGAAGTATTTCAATTTCATATTACAAGTCGTTTTACCTTTTCAAACTCAAACTTATTCAATTTTAATTAAGTTTATATACAACATATTAACATTTACAATATTAAATAAATATACTATTAAAACAAATGAAACCTATTTGTTATTATGATTATTGATATTTTTTGTAAAATTAGTAAAAATTAGAAAAATTGACTTTAGAAAAATTAAATAACTTATAATATATAGCGGCAGAGAGGGTATACAAAACTGTATTTTAACTAGTCCCAGGTGTACATCATATAAGTTGTATTATTGTAGTCAACCCCTTTTATCGTCAAAATATGATTGACTGGTAATTCTTGTAGGATATGTATAGTCTATATTTTGGAAGAAAATCCCAAGAAGATTAAAGTCCCTGTCCTACAAGTATCAACTTTAATTTAGAAAGTTTGTCCTAATTAAACGAAGATAGAGTTAGTTAGCACGGACTAAGAGACTAAGAGAGGTACCTATAAACGAGGGTATAGTATGCAATATCACATATCTCATATTGAATCATCTCAAATCTAAGCTCATAATTGATATTCGGATTTAGATTCAACTCGCCGGAGAAAATTCAAGCCTTTAATATTATCGCTCGGTTTCACACCATCGTATTAATTGTTTGTTTGGTTCATATTTTTGAACCATCAGCTTCTTAGTTCGGAAGCTAGAATCTAAACCAAAAGTTCTTTTGGTCATCCAGTTTTTTTCAAAATCTATAGATTTTTATAATATAAATTTGAAAGTTGGTATAACACAGATTTCATAGCTTATCGGTTTAACTTTGAATGAATATTACCCATCATACTATTAAAACATATCAGTTCATGTAAAATTTGAAATAGTGAAATTTTAATAAAATATATCATTTTAGTGTAATTTAAAAATATAAAACTTTAATATAAACGTTACAAAATTTCATGATTAGAATGATTTACATGTAAAATTACACAGTAATAATGTAACTAAACATCATGAACTACCAAAATATAAATACGCAACTATTCCAACTAAACAACTTCTTAGTTTTTTTTACAACTCACAACTCACAGCAGTTTTTACAGAATCCACAACTCAACCAAACACACCCTAAATCATATTAATACAAGGAGACAAAACGACAAAACATAAAACTACTATATGTTATACGTAAGATAGGTTTTAACAAGTATATATCGTAGTGTTTGTGTGTTGTTTTAACTTTGCACGTACCCCTATTGTGTCATGCACATATAAATCTCTCCTCCGTTCTCGTAATACTATAATTTAAAATCGAAAGATACATTTAATCCCACAATTAATTTGGACAATGATAATGCTCAGATTCGTTGTAATATTGTTGGCGTAAAAAATTATGCTAACGTGTTTGAATAGCCTCGAATGGCTAATTGAAAGAAAAGATTGACTACAGGCTTAAACAAGCCTCCGAATAGGATAATAACCTTAAATCAGTTCAAAAATATCGCTTGTTACGTGAATTTTTATCTATATTACAGTAAAAGAAAGAAGTATTTATAGGCAGAAATCCAACTAGTAAATACTCTCTATCTGGCGCGGTGGACTGTATTCATAAGACCCGTATGGATAAAATGATAATTACACGTAAACACCCCGTGATAAAGTAATCGTATCGGCACGTTTCTCTTTCACGATGCAATCATGCAAATGGGCAAATGGGCGCAGCACGGTAGCATAATGTAATGCGTGGCAACAAGCACGAGCACGTACCCGACGAGACGGGCAGTACCAGTACCAGTACCAGTACGTACGACGTACCGTACCAACAAACGCCGCGTCGGATCGGAAGGAGCCCAGGAAAATTCCGCGGCGATCAACAGCCGATCGGCGCAAACCCACCAGCGCAGCGCGTCAGCGCGCGCACGACTCGGACGGCGGGACGTCGCTCTCTCTCTCTGCACCCCCCGCGGCCGCGCGCGCGCGCCCGTACACCTCGCCTCGCCCGCCACGATGCCCGCGACGCGCGCAGAGGCGGCAGCTAGCGCGGCGCGCGTGGAGTAGTGGAGGAGGCCCCCCCCCTGGGCCCTGTGCCGCGCGCGGGCGGTGGCGCCGTCAGCTGCTGGGGCCGCGCCGCGCCGCGCCGGTCGCTTTTAGCCGCGCGCGGGGACCGCGACCGCCCGGAGGAGCACGCATTTGACTCGCAACGAGGAGCAGCGCGCCAGCCGTTCGCAATTCAACGACGAATTGGTATCACAGTAAACTCTCGGTATCACACACCGAACGATTCACGGTTTTTTTGGGGGGATGCTCATCTCATCCACCGCCTCGATCCATTTGGTGCAATCTTGTGTCATCGATGATTAAAGTCAGACCAAAAAATCCGCTCGAGTACTCCTTTTTTTATAATGTAAAAAACATGCACGAAGCGACTAAAGCCAGATTATCTTAAGCAATTAAGATGAGCATGTCTCAAACACCTCGGTACACTCGCTCGCAGTGGACTTGTTACGCTTGTCAATCGTTGTCTTGTTGCTACGTTCCTGGATTGTCTTCAAACCAACGAGCTTCGCCACGGAAAAACCTGCGGCCGTTGCCTGATTTGTGCCCTTTGCCATGTAACAACAGTACCACCACGACTCACCCAAAAGAAGAAACAGGAGTCATCTAAAGAAAACAGACCAATTTGATTAAAATTAAACAAGAAAACATTATCATCGTGCGTACGAACAACACACGAGAGATCTGGTTAGGCTTAAAAAGAAAGTATGTGGACAAATCTCAATGATTATATCTAAGTATAGGACACAATGATTTTCGATAAATTTAGGCTCATTCAAGCCCTTTATATACTTGAGGGGTCAGAAGTTACAATTTAGCCTTAATACATCCCATCAATGACCATTTATAACAGGTAAAATAGTCAGTTCGCTATAAACTCAGGCGTTATTTGCTATATTGATTAAACAATTATTGTCCTAAGCTTTGTTATCATTAATGAGACGATCTAGCTATTGAGTGCGACCGTCCAAGTGCTGATGATAGGATAGCCTCCTGAGTACTAGACTCAGAACTTCTAGCTACTTCTAGTTATTTGAATAGTCCGATCATTTGTGGGTCGTCTTAAATACTTTATCTGGCAACCTCGCCTTCCACTCGATCATCATAAATCTACTCGAAAAGTACTACATGATTATATCCCCCGACAATTACCTGCATACAACTTGTCATTAATAGATTGTATGCACAATCATCTAAAGAAAAGTTGCATCTAATAAAATAGCTTATGTCTGATATGCAGAATAATTGAGCAAGCAAGTCGCTACTTATAAATGGGAATCTATATTAACTTCTCTCTTGTGTCCAGACAAAATATGGCGCCCTCTTGCATCAGACTAAACTTAAAGCACGCAAGAGGGAAATCACTACAGTTGGATTCTCCCTGTGCCAGTAAAGCATGAAGTGACTTGTAAATTCATATCTGATTTGAATAGATCTTAAAGATGATTTGAATATACTCCATTTGCATTAATGTGACCCTTTTCTTCCTCACCGGCCGTGTGCCAATGGCTCTAATCTCCATTTTGTAGCTACCTTTCAGGGAGAAAATGGACTGTGATTTGTACTCCATTTCTAATAGGATTTTTTTCATGTCAAGTGGTGTGGTGGGATTTATTTATCTTATATTCTCTAAACCATACTATTTCCATAACGTAAGTGGTTTGACTTTTTCAAAGTCAAACCTCTTCCGCTTAGACCAATTTTAATGGTCGAAGCTCTACAAAATTAACTTTTTGAAGAAAAAAAAGTCAAACAACTTACATTCGGAAACGGGGAGAGTGTTTTATGGGTGTTCTCCGTTTGAAAACATTCTGCTCAGACAGGATTACACGAACTGGATAGACATTTTGATTTTTTGAAGCGGCGGACAAATAGTCAATTACACCCCTGATGGACATAATACATCCATCCACGCGGCACATCCCGGATGGTCGAAACGAAAAAGTGCAAACCAACATACAGCAAGCGTAAGGCAGAACACTCTTCTCTGCTCTGCTCTGCTCTCTGCTGCAGCTGCAGCTGCAGCTGCAGCTGTAGACTCGTTTTCTGAATAATCGGCGCCAATTGTCTACATCTACCAACCCAGAGAGAAAAAGGGGCTGCCCACAACTAAAATCTGACCAGGATAACACTGCAGCACCACCATGCCTCAGCTTTGCAGATCCCAGCTGAAGCAACAGAGTAACTGTCGGCCGAAAATAATCTTATCGATGTCATGTTGGTAGGCTAAGTATTTTGTCTAAAGAAGATACTTTGAAGCTAATGTACAGGCATTGAGGATTTCTAAGGTCAAGGCTCCCAAACGAAGGCACTCTAAAGGCTGGATCAAATATACCAAGGGTTTTCAGGAATCATTTCCACTTCAACATCATATTAGTTCGGAGTACTAAAACATTTTACTTTCTAAGTATTTTCGCGTAAGGGTTTACTATTTTATTCATAAGTGTCTTATGTACAGAGTCTGTAATATTCGTTGTAACTAGAGAGTAAATTAGTATTGACCTGCTGTATTTTGGCTATAAATAACGGCACATTCTAGTGTAAAAAGATTGGAATGTTAGTGTTAATTTTATTACACCAGCAATAACCATGGCCTGAAGGAAAATGGTCTTGTCATTAACACGGCGGGGAGAGAAAATTTCCAAAACAGAGGATGGTTGCTCCAGATGCAAACTATCTTTTCTGACGGTGTCAATAACAGAGGAAGAGTGGCGATGTGCCACTGGCACAGGGCACATCCCAACAAGCGTGGAGCCCAGATGCTGGAGTGGACACGGCCAGTTTACTGAAATATGAAACTAAACTTAAATAAGAAATAAAAGGTTTTGTATGGATTCGAGTTACGCACACCTGTAACGCCACTGTTTGATGAAAGGAGCTGCGGATACAGATCGATCGGCCTTTCGGCAGCAGCAGCATGACAGAAAAGCAGGCCGCCGATGTGTCTTACGGCGCCGGCCGCAAAGGCTAAATGGTAGCCGGCAACGACGACACAACGCACACGATTCCCTGCTCACCGATATGATCATCGGAGGCGAGGAAGAAGCAGAGCAGTTCGTTGGCGTTACACAGTTACACTTACTAGTTACTAGTTACTACCCCGATCGATGGATGGATCGATAGACGGATTCTCTCCCCTGTGTCGGCATAGCTGCTGTCCTGACGTTAACATCTTACACCTTTCTTTCCTTCTCGTCAGCCCGAGCAAACACACTTGCTCTCGGACGCAACTGGGCACGCGTTTCTTTCCTTCAGTCCGAAAATTAGCAAAAAAAATTCAAAAGACACTCGCTCGCTGTCCATCCACCGCCGCGCCCGCCTCGCCTCTCTCTCACCATCCAGACTCTATATATAGCTGCGCTTCCAACCTTGGGAGACACACACTAAGCTAGCCAGCCATCAGCAGCAGCTGCCTCCTCACTGTGTTCTTCGCCCGCTGTGGCATCCGGCTCCAAGCTTGCTAAGCTATCTAGATAGCTCTGATCGGTTTTTGCCGGGCTCGGGCCGGAATTCGGCTGTTTCCTGTGATCCTGTGAGATTTTTTTAGCCGAAAGGAAGATGGTGAGCCAGGTGGTCGCCGACGAGAAGCCGCCGCAGCAGCTGCTGTCGAAGAAGGCCGGGTGCAACAGCCATGGCCAGGACTCGTCCTACTTCATGGGATGGCAGGAGTACGAGAAGAACCCCTTCGACCCCGTCTCCAACCCCTCCGGCATCATCCAGATGGGCCTCGCCGAGAACCAGGTACGTACCGGCCGGTACCTACACGCGTACAGGCCTGCATGTTACGTGTTCGACTGTCTAGGGTGTGCTGTTACTGCTGCGTCATGTCCACCGTCTCTGACGAGCGTTCTCTGGTCTGGTCGATCTCGTGCAGCTGTCGTTCGACATGGTGGAGGCGTGGCTGGAGAAGAACCCCGACGCGCTCGGGCTCCGGCGAGAGGACGGCGCCTCCGTCTTCCGCGAGCTCGCGCTGTTCCAGGACTACCACGGCCTCCCGGCCTTCAAGAATGTAATTGACTAAGCCATTAATTACTCTGGCAAACGCCATGACTGATCATACACGGTCAAGAGGCAACGACTAACGGGAGCATATACGCACGTGGCTTGGTACAGGCATTGGCGCGGTTCATGTCAGAGCAGAGGGGGTACAAGGTGGCGTTCGACCCGAGCAACATCGTGCTCACCGCCGGCGCCACCTCGGCAAACGAGGCGCTCATGTTCTGCCTCGCCGACCATGGCGACGCCTTCCTCATTCCCACCCCATACTACCCAGGGTATGTGTTGTGTACTCCTGCGCGCTGCTCCTTTTCTGCAGCACGGTCAGTCACTGAGCTCCAGCTCCAACGTACGCACATGGCTAACTTGGCGTTCCCGCCCTCCGGGATGCAGGTTCGACCGCGACCTCAAGTGGAGGACTGGCGCCGAGATCGTCCCGGTGCACTGCACGAGCGCTAACGGCTTCCGGGTGACGCGCGCCGCGCTGGACGACGCGTACCGCCGCGCGCAGAAGCGTCGCCTGCGCGTCAAGGGGGTGCTCATCACCAACCCCTCCAACCCGCTCGGCACGACGGCACCACGCGCCGACCTCGAGATGATCGTCGAGTTCGTCGCCGCCAGGGGCATCCACCTCGTCAGCGACGAGATCTATTCTGGCACGGCGTTCGGCGAGCCGGGTTTCGTCAGCGTCCTGGAGGTCATGGCCGAGCGCGGGGCTGCCGCCGCAGACGTGTCGGACCGCGTGCACGTCGTGTACAGCCTGTCCAAGGACCTCGGGCTCCCAGGCTTCCGCGTGGGCGCCATCTACTCCTCCAACGCAGCCGTCGTCTCCGCGGCGACGAAGATGTCAAGCTTCGGACTCATCTCCTCACAGACGCAGTACCTCCTCGCCGCGATGCTCGGCGACAAGGACTTCACCCGGAGCTACGTCGCCGAGAACAAGAGGCGGATCAAGGAGCGTCACGACCAGCTCGTCGACGGCCTCAGGGAGATCGGCATTAGCTGCCTGGAGAGCAACGCCGGCCTCTTCTGCTGGGTGGACATGAGCCACCTGATGCGGAGTCGGTCTTTCGCCGGCGAGATGGAGCTGTGGAAGAAGGTCGTCTTCGAGGTCGGGCTCAACATCTCCCCCGGGTCGTCGTGCCACTGCCGCGAGCCCGGTTGGTTCCGCGTCTGCTTCGCCAACATGTCCGCCAAGACCCTCGACGTCGCCATGCAGCGCCTCAGGTCCTTCGTCGAGTCCACCACCAATGGCGCCGCCGCCCTCCGCCGCGCCGCCGTCCCCGCCCGCAGCATCAGCTGCCCCATCGCCATCAAGTGGGCTCTCCGGCTCACCCCTTCCTCCGGCGACCGAAAGGCAGAGAGGTAGACAGGCGAGACAACCACACCAAAGCGCGGCAAAGCAAAGCAAACCGACCGGACCATGTCCATTACTGTTAGTGTTAACCGTTCTCAAAAGACTACGCTGTACAAATCGGAGGGTTTCAATGCACATATATTTAATTTATTTTTAGCTATATCTTTATAAAAATATATAAAAACTATTTTCATATTATGTTTATATTAAATTGTAATGTTTTTAAATTAAAATTTTCAAAAAATAATCTCATATATTTTAAAGCGTTATTTACTTGAGAACGGATAATACAGCACCTGATAGTAGCAGCAGTAGCCTATTCCTTTCGTTTAATGTAATTTTGCCACCATTTTTCCTCGGATCGAGGTGCATGTCATGTACTCCTACTTCCGCGGTACGATGAGCTAGCTTAGTAGCCGGTGAATCGGATCGCGAATTTTTCACTGGGAAATCCCTCCGGGGAATTCTCCGTGTTTGCAGCCGTTGTAACTTACCATTATTGCTGGTCAATAAAAGCTAGTGCCAGTGTGCCACTAGTTCACAACCACCACCTGAAAGTCAAACGGGGGCCACTTGATTGCCACTTGGACAGCGGCGTTCTCAGTGCCCTCTGTGCCACTAACTCTGCTCCTCGGCGAGTCTCGCTCGCAACTCGCACGCCGGATTGCCATCGCCGGCCGGTCGTCTGTAGATGATTTCAGCAGCGCTCGGTCTCTTCACTCTTCCGGGCTTTTGATGTAACGTGATGGTTATATGTTGTAACGATAGGTGCTGGGCTTTTCCCCTCGGTTAGGGGCGGCGGCGCCACGCCCCCGGCCCCCGCATGCCGGCGACCGATCGAGCGAATCATATCGACGGCGAAGCCGAGCTGATCGAGTCAGCAAGTTAAGCTAGGTGAGTTGACCCCGATGCGGGCAGGCGTGCAGCTAGTTGCAATGCACGGTCTGGTTGGGAGAATGGATGCTCTGACTGTACAGAAACTAGTGCACAATTTGCAAAACTAGCATGCGGTCGGCTGATAATAGCCGACTCATGCCAGGTGACAGCGAGTCAATTCTTGGTTAGCTGACTGCTGCCACATGACACCAATCGGTCAGAAAAGAGTTGTTGCGCATGCGCAGGTAGGCCGATTTGCCAGGTGGTAGGGAGTCGGCCCTTGGTCGGCTGACTCCTGCTGACGTGGTAGTAGGTGGCTGACCAAGAGCCGACTCGCCCATGAGTCGGTTGTTGGTTAACCGGTCGCATGCTAGTTTTATAATTTTTTCAAATGATATTTGATTTTTTTTAAAATATATTATTAAAAAAATTTCATACAACTCCCTGTTAGTGAGGGGATGGGAATATAACTCTATGTAACTAGTGCATTGAACTCGGTGTGCGTTTGATTCCATTTTTTCAATCGAGTTTTACTTAATGATTTACGCTAGCCGATCTTTTCGTCAGTGAGTATAAGCTTGTTATATTTACTGTTAATAGATGTATGAAATCGTTGTTTCACTTTATGTAACCACTCTATTGTATATCCATAACTAATTCTGCTAAATAATTTTTGATCTTTTTCAATAGTTTGTAGTAATGTTTTAATAGCTCATAATAAATTTTAAAAATATATAGCCGAATACACCCTTAGTTAGCTAGTTAGATTTGAAATTTACAGGAACCAACACGTCGGGAATATAATCCCAAGGTACTTCCCAAAAGATTTCGGGCATGAGGCCCTGAGTCCACCACTCGGGAAGAAGCCCTTCTGACCACCTATACTCCAACAGTCATCATCAATAACTTGGTTGTCATTAAGGCTCCTTACACCACTGTTGTTAGCATTTTTAAACCGTTGAATATGAACTAATCGTTAATCTTTTAATTGATCATTGATAATGTGTTTTAATCACCATTTGTAACCCCCAATTCCTCTCATATAAAAAGGTCAGAGGAAACCTGCAAAAGGCACATTGAGACAGAGGTACTCACACTTTCTCAGAACACTTTCATACTCTCTTGGGTACGTTGAATGTCATTTCGTACCTTAAATTTATACTACATATACAAGAATAAGGGTATTATCTTCTGACAATCCGAAACCTATCTAGATCTCTTCTTCGTCTCTTAGCTAAAGATAATCATTGAATTTATTTACAGTACCCACAATACCTAAACAAATATATACTGCCGATACCTCCGCGTATACTGTCCGCCCAAACAAATAACGACACAACCTCTAATAAAAATTGCTTCCGAATGACATTGATGATACACAGATGATTTTGTAATGCCACGTACGACAACCGATCGGAGAATTAGTTTGCTGGGTACAAGCTAGTCGGCGTAATGTGTTGACCAACGATGAGAGATCCGTATGCTGAGATTTGAGAACGATCGGTGCTCCGTCTCCTTGGAGAAATGGTTTTGATACTTTTAGGGAAGTTAGGTAGTCAATTTACTAGTTTTGGGAGCGTAACAACTTGCTAGAATGCACAATTGCGTGGCACGAGCGACGAGTCAACGAGCGAAAAGTACGATGGAATCATCGTCTTTTGGCCTTTCCTAAAACACATCCATAGATTTGAATTTTAGAACTTCATTTTAGAGTGTTATTTTTTTTCGGTTTTCATGTTAACACGCTCATGAATTTTAATATAAAAACAATACCTGAACATTGTCTTTTTATTACAAAGATATCGACCAACAAATTTTTTTCAACCGGCGTTTCGTGGCAATGCGATGGTGGGCACAGCCGCGCCCGCACAGGAGAAGCCTTGTGAGCGACACGGAGATGGGCAGGATGCCAGATCGGACGGGACACGCGAGGTTGCAGGCTTGCAGCTACTCGTTCATGCTACGGAGCTTGCTTGGACTCTGGGACTGCAGCTGCGACGGCGAGGAGGGGGAGATGTAGATCGGAGAAGCTGAGCTGCAGGGCGAGAGGCAGGTCAGAGCACGCCACATGCATATGGGGCCATGGGGCTCACCACGACGCCACCTCGTCGTCCGGCCGGCGCGGGCACGGCACGGCCACACGCGCGAAACAGGAAGGAAGCCGACCGGCCCCGGGCTCGGCGTGGCCGCAGACGTCTGGACCCAGGGAGGGAAAAATGGCCCCGTCTCGCCGCGACGACACCTCCGAGCAGTACTGCTGCCTTTCTTCGTGAATTCATACACCTTCCGAAAATAAAGAAAACATAATGATTTGGAGATGACTCTTCCACTGTACTCTCCTGTATAGGAAAAAAAGACATTTAGCATAGTATTTAGTATACCAAAGAGTGATTAATTAGGATAGAGTTTTCCTTTCTACCTCTATTAAATATGGTTTCTGATGCATTCAATACGAAAAAGGTTCCTAGCTTAGACACTTAGTGTAACGAGGTGTGAGTTTGGTGACCAAAGTTTGATCCCTAGCTGATCCCAATAGCCACCCTTTTTTTCGTTCACGGTGCATGGCGCTTTTTTTTGCATGCGCGCTCTGCTGGTGGGTGACGCTCATTTGGAATAAGAAGACCGAGGGTTACTGGCCGAGGGCCTATGTAAGCACTACTCCATGCTGAGTTTTTTGCTAGAACTAGATGAACACATGACCAGTGGTTCCATTCGCTTGTAGTACTAGAACCAGTAGAACACATGGCTAGTTCATTTGCTAGCTTTGATCTAAACATCCCTGTAGTAGAAGATGACAACGACAATGCAACTTTTGATCTCAACAAGCCTGTACTGGAGGATGTCAACGAGAACAATAAGTTTCTTTCTGCATATGATTTGATTTGATAGCATTCCATCTCCACGGCATATGATTTCATATTATTATTTCTTTTTTACATGACTCGATTTGAACTTGTCACTAGACGAATTTGGCGTGGTTAATTTAGATTTTGTAGAAAACATTGTTGGTAAGGTTTTTTTTTTTGTTGCAACTAGGATTTTATATCCTTGTTTCCTGGCTGTTGTGTAATGTGTTTTTTTACAACTAGAACATGCTCCCGTTCAAGCAGACCAACAAAGGAAATACATGCCCGAAAAAGTCAGGAAACAAGTTATTCAAGCTTTGTTGGCAAGAAGCAAGAATTGAGTACTAGGCAAGAAAGATACGAGTGTTGTTACTGCTCAATTTGGTCAACATATTCGTGCAGTTCAGCGAATGTGGAAGCAAGGTAAAATAGCACTTGCAAATAACATGCCGATAGACCTTGGTAGTCAAAAGAGGGGTAGAGTTGATCGTAAGGCATCTCTTGTTGATTTAGAACAATTGTGTAGCATTCCTTTGAAGGAAAGAATGACCATCGAAGATATGTGTGACAAACTTAACATGAGCAAATGGAACGTTCAATAGTATTTGAAAAAAAGGTTTGCTTAGGCGCCACTCTAGTAGAATCAAACCATATCTCACTGAAGCTAACAAGAGGTCTAGATTAAAGTGGTGTGTTGAGATGATTAAGAGGGATTTGCTTGCTAATCCAAGGTTTAAAGATTTTTTTGACTTTGTGTTCATTGATGAAAAATGGTTCTACCTCTCTCAAAAAACTGAGAAATATTATTTTCTACCCGAAGTAGATGATCCCTATCGGATTTATAAGAACAAGAATTACATCCCTAGACTCATGTTCTTGTGTGTTTGTGCTCGGCCAAGATTTAGGGATGACAATTGTATTTTTGATGGTAGGATTGGTTGTTTTCTACTTGTTTGATATGAACCGGTTATGCGAGGTAATGAGAGAACTGGTCGTGTCCATGAAGACTTGGTTATGAACCCCATAACTTCAATCACAAGAGACGTAATTAGAGATTTCATGATCAACCAAGTGTTGTCTGCCATTCAAGCGAAATGGCCAAGAGAAGATGTGGGCAAACCAATCTTCATTCAACAGGATAATGCACCTTCCCATTTAAAATTGGACTATCTAGATTTTTCCTGAGGCTGCTAAGCAAGAAGGATTCAATATTCGTCTAATTTATCAACCACCAAAATTTCCAGATTTCAATGTTCTTGACTTGTTTTTTTTTCAAGCTATTCAAGCAATTCAATACAAGAAGAATGCAAAAACGATAGAAGCTCTAGTTCCAGCAGTGCAAGAAGTAATTTGATCAAATTGTTCGCACATGTTTCATTGTTTCTTCAACAACAAATTTGCTCATTCATTCATTTCTTGCACACTTGTTTTGTAGACATTCATGAAGTATTCGACACACAAAGCAAACCGAATATTTCTAACACTACAAAGTGTTTTGATGGAAGCTATGAAGGTGAAAGGATGCAATAAGTTCAAGATTACTCACATGAAAAAAGAAACATTAGAAAGAGAAGATCAACTACCAACTTTTATCCCTTGTGAACCATCTTTGCTAGATGAAGCCGAGGCTACTCTTGCTGCACCAAACAATTAGAATGATGCTAGTTAGCTTAATTAGTAAAACATCCTTGTAACGATTAATTAGAACTAAAACTAGTTATCAATGCTTTGGTGTCATCCTTCCCGGCTGTGAGCTCATGGTCGTGCTTCTCGTCAAGTATATTGAGCACATGTGCAAGTACCTCGATAGAATTGTCATGCATCACGATATTATTAAAATCGAGAATGAAAAGATCGCAGTCGAACTCGTCGAGGCCATAAAGCATGGTGCCTAAACTGTAGGCCGCGTGAACGAGACCGCAGCGAGAACATGGCCACAACTGTGAGTGTACACGATTCCATGCTTCGCGGTCCTCGTGGATGAGATGACAACGAGCGCATATAAAAGAGCCAGGTGGCAAGGAATCTAGCACCATCTCAAAGTCTGGCACGAAGGAGTCCGGCAGCGGCGTCATGGACTCCGACAGCAAGCTCTCTGGCGCGAAGGAGTCTGGCGCCATATCCATGGAAAGTGAGAAAGCAAGGAAGGAGTCCGGAGTTCGGCGGCGGCGTTGTGGACGGCGGTGGCAAGCGACGAGAAGCGAGCAGCGATCGCGGCGGCAAGCGGAGGGAGTACAGGTGGTTCAGCCGTTTACTGGATTTAATTTAGTATATCTAATTTGAAATGGCGAGAGGGAAAAACGCCTAACCAGTGGAGTAGAGGGGGCAAGGTCCGTTTCTACAAACAAATCAATTTTCACGTTCGTAATAGTACCACATGTATATATACTTGTTTGACCCAGAATGATAAAATTTCGGCGTTTTTTTAAACAATATAAAGCTCAATCGCTCTAAATGTATTACCAAAGCTACCTGCAAAGCAGTTTTACGTGCGGTTCTAACGATACCACCGATTCACTATTATGGTATGTAACTGCTTTACCGGTCGAAACATGGTGTGCCTAAAAGCGAAAGCCGCCAATTATCTGCCGGTGCAGAGCAGAGAGCGCACTGGCGACTGGCGTATGCACAACCGCATGCATTCGCCATAACGCAGCAATTATTTTCGCCACGTTACCTCGGATTGTTGTAGCATTTCACAGGGAGTTCATGTGCAGCAGTGCAGGGGAAGGGCCAATGAAAAACAGAGCAAGTGATGCATTCATTTGCTTGTAGTGGACATCTAGATAAGGTGACATATTACTTTTGCGTAGGGGCTGTCGATCTATGCTGCATTGCTGCCCATATAATATGCCTGCGAGTCTGAACATTGTGTGGCTGTGGCAGGCAGATGGACAATCTCACTCTGCTAACATCACTAGTTTTGTTTCTGTTTACAAGTCAAGCCTCACAGATTCTGTGTTTTGATTTATATGGCATGAGAATGATTAAACTGATTAACCACTTGTTAAGCGAGAGGCGTGGCTAATTACCACCCAAATACAGTGTAGCTCTGTTTGCGCCTTTTTGCACATTGTTTTATCGAGATCGACTTTACTCTTTTTGGAATATGCCGGGGACGCTGGTATATATATATGGGCGGCCACGATCCACACAAACTTTTTCCGAGTCCGGAATTTTTTTTGGAAGCTTCCCAAGTGACCACCTGCCCAGCCTCCAGATTAATCTATTACTTTGTTTGTTTTATGTTACAAGTTGTTTAATTTTGTAAGCTAAATTTCTATAATTCTGATCGTTTTTAAAATATTGGCATCTATAGTATTAAATTAATATAGTTGTAAAGTACATTTCATGGAAGATTGAAATCAATTTGATGCTGCGGTTGTTGATATATTTTCTATAAAGTGGTCAAATTTGGAAAAATTTATTTCATATAAAACTAATGGCTTATAATATAAAATGAATAAAGCACGCGTATAAATGCTAGTATAGTCTCTACTTAAAAAAGGTTTGACTCATAATACCTTGCACACATACATATATGGGGCTTGTTATGGTGCCCCATTTACGTCTATTAGAGGTAAGAGGTAAAATCAATCCTAACTATTGATTAAATATAATTAAACTAATTAAAATATATATTTTTATACTTACCTCCCCTCCCTCTGTCCTCTTGTCACTGTTGTCGTCTGTGCGCCGCGCCGTCGCCGCCACCGCCACTGTGCGCACGACTCGTTGCCGTCGTTGTTCGCGTGCGCCCCGCTGTCAGCGTTAATGCCACGTGCGCCCCGCCGCCACCATTGCCTCCATGCCGCGCCGCGCCCCGCTGTTGCAGTCGTCGCCGCCACCATGTGCACGACCTGCTACTGTCGTTGCTCGCGCGCGCCCCGCCGCCGCCATTGCCGCCGCGCCGCGCTGCCGTCGTCACCGTGCACCTGCCCTGCTGTTGCTCCTTCGTCCCTTGCTCCGCCGCCGCCTGTCTGCTCCCGCTACCGCGCCACTCTACCCCGCCGCCGCCCATATGCCCTCGCTCCGGCGATGTCCTGCCACTGCCCGTATGCTCCTGCTGCTAATGGACCTTCCAGCCGCCCGTCCAGCCGATAGAATAGACAAAGAAAAGGGAAGGGAGAGGAAGAGAGAGAAAAGAAAGAAGGAAAAAAGAAAAAATGAGAGATAATAGAATATTTTTTATTTAAATCTGGACCTTTAGATTTAGAAAAATAAATGGCTCATAATTATTGGAGGCACCATAAAATTTTCCACATGGAAAGTGTACGGGCTGATTATCTATTGATAGATGTGTAAATATATAGTACACCTGGTAGTGACATGCAGTTATATATATACTTAGTTTATATGTTAATGCTTCAATCATGTGGTGACTAATTAGGCTGATCACGTATAGTTCCAGATTTGGTATCTTTACTAAGCCCACTTGGATGTGGCGCCTGGCGCGCGGTGATGAGCTGATGTAACCTGGAAAACGAACTTAATCACTATTAATTACCACTTGAGACCTACTAAATAGCTATTAATTTGCAGCTAGCTATAGCGAGCTACGTACTCCGATCCGTACAATACATGCATGGTTAGCTAGGGATGACCCCAGGAGGTAGGTAGTTAACTACTTTGATTACCTGAATCTGTCCTACCTACGTACGTACGTATATGTAGATCGAGTCGCTGATAATGGCTGTGGTGTAAAGGAGCATAAACTAATTATACACTTTTCGATGCACACATCATCTGATCACCAGTTGTGCATTATATATAGTTTGCAGGATTGTGTTGTGTCACCCGTAGTTTCGAAGAAGCGTGGCGCTAATAATGATGTCCACGAGAATAGTGGCCGAGTCACGCCATTGCTAAAATTTATTTGTTGGAGCTGAGCATGCCGACAATGCGAAAGTTTTTTTTAAAAAAAAATATCTAAGAACTACAGTAGATTCAATGTAATTTTTTAAATCTCGAGTGATAATCACAACGTACTCTGCTTACGGACAACACGCGGATGCGTTTTCCATAGAAGTTTTATGATGTTTTTTTGAGGAAAATGTACGTTGCTCAGCTTTATTTGAAAACCGTAAAAGGGAATTGTTTTTTTTTTTGCTGGGATACCAGCTTTACATGGAGAGCAAAGTGATTTACATGACTGAAAAACCTCCAAACTGCACTAGGCCACCATGAGCAAACGATATATACCCAGAAGCTAAACGGCAAAAGTAGACCGTAGCGACTACAAAATACGATAAGCTAGGTCACAGTACAACCCTAACAAACAAACAACGCCACAAGTAGGACACCGATGTTAAGAGTTTTTCAAAAACAACGGGGGAGGGGGGAGGGGGGACACTGCTGAGACAACTAGAGACTAAGTTGTTTTTCCTAAAAGAGAATCTTGAGCAAGCTGTTAGGATTTCAACCTCATCTATCAGGAGTCCGAACACTTCTTGTAGTGGACAATCCTCTCAACCTAGCATGAAGCAAGTCTATCCATTTTTAAACCTCTTCTCTTTCGCGCTGGCACCAAGATCTTCCACTGTAAAAGGAAAGAAAACATATCGTAAATGCTGCACTCTGCATAAGCATGAATTTTATCTCTAAAAATAAAATCATTGCGTTGCTTCCGGCTGGTCCAAAAAACACAAGAAAACAACCAAGATAGTATGATTTTCGTTTTTGAATTAGCTAACTCCAGCCGGTTATATACGTGTTGTGATGCATGCGATGGATTGATGAAGTCGAGGTAGGAGGTACCACATTTTTTAGTGTTAATTTTAGTACTTCCTCACGAGGTGCTAAAATTAACACTAAAAATATGGTACCTCCCGGTAGCTCCTCAAAAACTATAAAATAGCTCATAGTGAAAACATGAGAAATTTTACTGTACCTGGGGAGGTAACAGGGGGTACCACATTTTTCAATATTAATTTTGGTACCTCTTGATACATGAGTTACTAGGAGGTACCAAAATTAACACTAAAAAATATGGTACCTCCTGGTACCTTCTCAAGGACCGTAAAATTTCTATGAAAACATAGGTAAAGAAAATGCAAGCAGATCAAAATGCACCATAATTCTGATCCAAGCTAGCTAATTGCCAAACAAAATGCAGAGCAAATCTAATAATTTCCTTGTTCCTGTTCTCTTTTGACTTTGGACAAGGCGAGCTTACCTTTCTGTGCATTCCACTTTGTAAATTGTAACTGGCTAGATCTTGTTGTCAAGCTGCCATATCTATCTTTTCTTAACACGTTTCAAATTTGCTGGTGTCTTGTCCCATCGTCTTGAAACCTTTGTAAAACCATGGAGCAAATTAAAGCAAGTCAAAAGAAACATGAATCAAGATTTGGGATTCTTTTTTTTTTTTGAGAAAAGGCCTCTCTAGAAAGAGAAAGCCCTGCTTTATTCGAAAGCAGTATAGGAAACATAACTGTCGGGGAAACCGACTATTAGTAGCACGCAAAAACCAGCGACAGCCACCTTTTCCTGGCACAGTTTGGCACGCTAAACACACAGGCAACACAAAAGCGAAGCTGACGCCACCCCACTAGAACTGCCAGCAAATCCTACTGACCAGCAAAAACAACACCCAAAAGGAGCAAGGACCGCACATAACAAAAGATCCCAACACAACCAACTGAACAACTGTTTCACTCCCTATTGCCTCCCAGAAATCAGTTACTTTGCAGGAGACTTGGTTGCCCCTCGAGGCGGATGAGCTGGTGCAGCCTTGCACGGAGCAATCCTAGGCATCTTGTTGTTTCTTCCTTCAACTTCACTGAGACCAGTGGAAGCCACTGAGTGAGAAAAATAATTAGCTTGCGAACAACCTAAAAAACATTAGTATACATCTTGTTTTGAAACACAAATTCATTCCGAAAGAACCAAATCACCCAGGACCCAGCCCCCCAAAACCTTAAGAAGAAATCAAACGGGAATGTATTTCCTTTACTCCGAAAAAAAAACTGTCAGGCGATTTAGCCCCGTTTCAAACCTGTGAAATTTCTTTGAACGCGTTGTGCTTGTGCCGTTTCCTTTGAACTTTTTTATGAAGGCTGTCAGATTTCTGAGTGGCTTGCTCCAGGACTCCAGGTAGGTAGGCGGTACGGTAGCAGGTGGTTGTTGAAAAGGCAAAAGCCACTCAGGCACTCGCTGTACTGTACATGACGGCATGGCTCTCGTCGTCCGGTTGCTCCAACGATGTCAAATCGACCACGACGTGGAGCTCCCAACGCCAGCCAGTAATGCCGATGACAAGAGATGCGGCAGCCAGCCAGCCATATCCTGCAGGCCTCGCCTCAGCCGCGTCGCGAGTCGCGACGTACGTCGGCTGCTGCCTGCGTCACGCCGCGCGCGGCGCGCGTCTAGTCTCCGGTGAAACCGGTCAAATCTGCAGGTGTTGGCTAAAAATATCTAGAAAAATTTCGTATTTTTATCGGCTAAATACACCCCTCCAATCGAGCACATGGAGAGACAAAACCATGGGACAAAACAACGGACAGCTTTTGGCTACATTTTCCACTAGGGCCGGTACCACAAACACGCAGAGGTTGTTCGCTCTGTTTCCTACGAAGGTCAATCGTGTCAGACCAACAATCCTCTGATTACAACCCAACAACAACGTTGTCTGCTCATCATCGCCGCGCCGATAACTTCGTCGTTGCAAGTT
The DNA here is from genome assembly GCA_019279435.1 of Zizania palustris. Lineage (NCBI taxonomy): Eukaryota > Viridiplantae > Streptophyta > Magnoliopsida > Poales > Poaceae > Zizania > Zizania palustris. The sequence goes on along the minus strand of JAAALK010000286.1, from coordinate 50,894,732 downwards.
GCCACGCCACGTTTGTCGTCTCCATCTCATCTATCAGAAAGCACACAACCTCAAACACGTATTTGTGCACATGAACCACGCGGCAAATTAGCCCCGGCGCATGGCCCAGCTACCTTCGGAAACAGGCACACCAGACCGCCGGCGTCAAAGCGTGCCGTCCGCGCGGCAGGCAGCCGTGCTTGGGCGGTCCAAAACTTCGTCGGCGTCACACCGGCAAGCTGCTCCCACCGTACCTGCTAGGTAGTGTTTGTGTTCTTGCCGCGAAATGCGGCCCACCTACTGCTACTGTTGCTACAAAAGGGACTCCATGGCATGCCCTTTTCTTGCATGTCATCGCATTGTACTTAGCTAGTTTGACAGTTTGTCATTGTGTGTCAGCCAGCACGACAGTGCTCATGCCCAAAGTCCAAACAAAGTTTGAGATGAAAACGTTCTCAGAGACGGACATGATATATTGTCTCCGCGCTTAGCCTTATCTGGTATTCTGGTCTCCCCGGCGTTGCATGCAGCGGCGCCGACAGCGCGGCCGCCGCGGCCCCGCCGTGTCGACACGAGCGCTCGCCCGCCGCTGGACCAGAGCGTCGCCCGGATCGACCTGGATTGATTCGAGTCTTCGAGAGATAGCTGGGCAGCTGGGCAGGATTCGATCTCTACCTTTACATATACTACTCACTGACTTCTGTAGACTGTAGCATGCAGTCGATGGATCGACGAATGAATGACGATGCATCGTGGGATCGTGGGGCATGTTTGCCCCTACACGGACGTACACGCAGAGACGCCGGCCACGGTCGGACATGGCGATATGGCATTTAGTATACGTGCCGAGATGTGCCATGCATGTGGGAACGACAAGGTCACGCCTCCTGCGGCCTGCCGCTGCGCGCGTCCCGCATTGGTAGGACGCACGCGCGGCGCACAAGCCCCATGTGGGCGGAGAGCCGGAGACCGAGAGCGATCGGCGTCAGCTCGCGGGGGCAGCGCGGCGCCACTGGCTTCGTGCGGTCGGGTCCCCCCTCGGCGCGCCCGCGCTAGCTAGTCGCATACTCGCATGGTCGGCGCGGCAACCGACCACCCGTCGCGCGGTCGCGGACTTCCAAGGCGCCAATTGCCAAAGTCCTATGCTCGTAGGGTACATCGTCCATGCATCTACCCATCACACACTTTGGCACGGTGGCACTGTGCATTTGCCGCAGGTACGGTGAATTCCACGTTTTGTTCAGCTAGCGACAAGGAGAAGTTGGCCACTGTTTCTCTCTCCTCGGGCGCGGGCGCAGACACGCTTGCGCGCCGGTTCGTCCTCGAGACAAGCGGATAGGCAGCGTTGAATTAACGCCACCCGCGCAATCTCAGCGAGGAGACGGCGACGCGACAGGATGGGTGGCCGGCGGTGTGGCCGGTGTCCCGTGTCCCCTGCGTTCTGCCCATGCGAGTCGCCGGCCCGATCGCATCGTAGGCGCCATGCTGCCTGTGCACGTCGCGGCGGGCGCCGGCTGGGCGGCCCGTCGTCGTACGCACGCACGCGTGTACGTATGGGGGCGGGATGGGGGGTTCAGGCATGGCCGCCCAGTCGGTTACGTTGGGGCGTCGGGCTGATTCGGCGATGGCTATGGCTCGGCCGATCGGCGGAGTGCGACCCGAGACGCGCGGACACTTGGGACACCTGGTGCGCGTCGCCATGTTGGCGAAGCTAGGGGACCAAACCGAATTAACTACCTCGGTCTCTGTACCTGTCAGTCTCGGTGGGTCGTCGGTGTAGCATGCAGCTAGCCAACTAGCTGTCCCGACCGTAGCCCGTAGGATCGTCGTGGCGGTGACTTTCGACCCCGTGCCAACGCTGACCCACGTACGCAGGCGCGCAGCTGCAGCGATGTCCAGTCTCTCTTTCGCTACGACCGGTCAAAAAATCTGACACGGTGAAAATAAGTGGCTGACATGTCCAGCGGGGACAGAACGAAACCTCGTCTTCGTCGTGGCGGAGAAATGGACGCGAGAAGCGTGGCATGGTGTCGGCCCAGGTGTACAAAGCAAGCAGCACTTCCACCGGCCGGGAGGCCTCGGCTAGGCATCATCCCATGATTTTGGGCCTGTGTTTCTCTTGGTCGATCGAGTTTTAGGCCTGTACAACGGACGATTGGGAGGAATAGGCCATCAGAATTGACAAGTCCCTCCACTAATAACAAGGCCGGAGTTATGCTCGGCCTATTACGGCGTTATGATCGTCCGAAGGCTCAAAAGTTCAAGTTCGCCCAGACCATGAAAACGCTACAAACTGATACGTCAAACTCGCTGCTATGGTGGTAACCGGTGATAACTTGGTATGAGCGTATGACAATGGGGACATGTGGCCTTGTAATTCTAAGTTGGTAGAGGTGGGGGAGGGTAGATTATTTGGCATTATGTAAAATAGTGACAGGTTGATAATGATGCTCTAATGGCTAATGCTATTGTTAGTGAATGAGATTCGAGAATTTTGTTGAGAGTAGATTGTGAAATGACCCTGCGACGTCACGACGACGAGTAGAACCTAGCTAGCGAATGGAGTTTTTAGCGTCTGGAACAAATTCTTTGACCCACGAATGAAATATCCGTTTCGGTCGTCCACGTTGATTATATGCGTGCAGTTGCACTGCTCTCCGGTCGACTTTTGTGCGATTTGCAACTCCTTCGTCGATGGAGCGGCGAGCCGGCGACGCGCCGCTGCACGTACGTACGCGCGGGTGCATGGATGCATGCATGGCCCATGGCTAGCTCGAGCGAGCGCGACAGCAGCAACCAAACGGGAGCAGTGGCTGTCACGTGTGTGCCTCGCCCTCGCTCTGCGGCTGCTACCCTTCCTCTCGCGTCGAGTTCGATGTGTCATTCATGTGTGCCTGCTTTCTCTGCTCTGCTCGCCGTTCCCGGCCGGACCCCAGGACCAGGAGACAGAGCCCGCGTGCTAGGCGATGATCTGTCCAGTCAGCCACCTGCTAGCCTCTGCCACGTGAGCGCCTTTCACTTCGGTGTCTCTGTTTTGCTGCGTGACAGCGACAAAGCCACGGTCTCATACATTGAAGCCGCCACCCGTACGTAATGAACAATACAGCACATGTTATGCTCACGTATCTTGACCCGTTTTTACGGAGTAACATGTGAACCAGCTTCTCGGTTAGTGATTTTCCGGTGCGCGTATGCCTAGCGCTAGCTTGTCTCGTCAAATTATATGCGTTATGCGTACGTACTACGCGTGTTGCTCGTGACAGGCCGGCTTACAGCTCCACCGACGATTAATTTGCGGCGGTGGCGGCACACGCACGTACGTACGTGTCCACTTCGCGGACAGCTATATCTCAGATGATTTGATGCCGGATCAAACGTAATCCTCGCGATGGACGAGGAGGCCGGCATGATGCTCATCGTCGATCAACCCACTAACAGTCATGTGTCACCTGGTGTTCATCTCGCGAAATGATTTCGCGATCAGTTTTTACAAAAAAAAATTTAGGCATGCATGCATCTATCCACGTTCACATACGACATGACTCTTCGCTGCAAACAACTACGACTCACTGGACAGCCAGCAGCCAGTAGTCTCAGACGGGACAATTTTTACATCCGAATGATTGACCTCCAGCTGCTCTCTCTTCGTACCAGCTAAGAGTTTTTACTAGATGTTACACCGAATCCTATCGAGTCCAAGTCGGTTTTCTCACATTCATCAATGGTATTTTTCCTTCTATCACATTGAAGGGAAAATATCTTGTGCACATCGGCTAGCCGTGCACATGGTGCACATGTGAGATCTTCACCTTTAATCTGTAATTCAACGGACAACAGCTTCACCAGATCATTTTGCAGAAAACACCTCCCACCTCCCCCATTCTGTCATTTTGCGATAACCCCCAGCTACTGTTGTCCGTTGGATTACAGATTGAAGGTGAAGATCTTACATGTGCACCATGTGCACGGCTAGCCGATGTGCACATATACTTCCCCCACATTGAAACACTAGCTTTACAGATACACAGGTACGTATCTCGAACAAGTTTCTAAAATCTCTCCTCGCCGCCGCTCCATTTAGCAATGGAAGCGATCACAACGCCGCTAGCATTAGCATCCGTTCGTTTGGTACAGTTTCAATTGTAAGATTCATATTGGATATGAGTTTATATATAGTATGATAAAATACTTAAATCATTTACAGCTTCAGATTCATGATTTTCTAGGGCTAAGTTAAATTAGCTCTAAAAAATTCCACATTGTGTCAAACGGCTCTATAATTATTAAGTTTGCCATTTATTTTTATAGAAATGATAAACAATGGTAAAAATATAAAAGTAGTCTCGTTAGAAAAACAATATTACAAAGTAATAAATAAGAAGTAAACAAAATATTACTAAAATAAATTTTCTTAACATGTAAATGGAGGACATATAAGGATGTAAAATGAAGTTTTTAACGATAAATTTGAAGACACGGAAACAGAATTTTTGGAAGGAGGGAATATATACAAGAGCTAAGATAAATCTTGATTGTTGGCGTAAAAGATTACGCTAACAGGTTTCTGTAGAAAAGAAACTAACAAACGAAGTGTTTGCGAAGCAAACTGTTCTAAGCCTCCGAAAGGATAATAACTTAGAATAGTTCGAAAGTGTGTATTGATTCACTTGTAATCGGTCCCTATTACAGGATGAAATGGGGGGTATTTATAGGCCTGAACATTAAGGAAAAGACCTATTTACCCCTTTATTACAACCGACATTAAGGAAACTATCCGGTTTCCTTAATAGGGCTAAAATGGTAAAAGACTAATCTAATAGGATAGAAAATAAGTCTTCCATCTTAGCTGGCAGAAAAGATCCTGAAGGGCTTTGGCCCGAAGACATACTTCGAACCAATGCCTGTCTTCGGGCTTCGAACCAGGTTCCAAGCACCTTCGAAGATGGCCTTCGGACAATCTTCGAACTGGTTGGCTGTCTTCATGCTGCTTTGGCAATAACCCCGAAGATGAGATATTTTCCCCCAACAGTAGCCCCTCGAATACGCTTCTCCGATCGACCTGTAACGTTAGGAGAGCAGTATACGGAAAGAAAAGATAACCAATCATAGGGGTTATTGATTTTGTTTTGTCTCCGAAATACATGAAGACATGAACTTCGAATCAGTCATAAAGTAATTACTTTTCGAACTATTTTAGAACTGACTCAGGAAGTTCGAAAATCTTTTTAGACTTAGAAAATATAACCGTTAGTTTCTGTTTCTAACGGAGTTATACGAAGCGTTATTTTCGGAGGAAAATAACAGACGGGAATGCGAAAGGGCAGAGCCCAAACGGTAACAAACGGAAGGATTAGGCTATAAATAAAGAGCCTCAAAACTTACCCGATTACCTTTTCACTGCTTCTTTTCAGTCAAAAGTTTTTTAGCCCTTTGAGTTCTTGAGCCCTAGTTTTCAAGTTCTTGAGCCCTAGTCTCCACTCTCTCAGATCGATTCAGCAATTGCGATGGCGAAGACCAAAGGCTCTGCACCTCCTTCGACCTTGGCTCGTCAACAAGTGGCTGCGGCGGCGGCAGCGGCAACAATGGCGGCGACGCCTCCGATGCAGGCGACAACTTCCATGGCGGCAAGGGGAAAAAATCCCCAAATCCTCGATGTCCAAGGTCTGTGCCCACCCTCAACCAAGTACTTGGATCAATCCTTTGAGTTGGGGCCGTCTACCTGCAAGAAAGAGTCTTTGGCAATCACAGCGGGGGGAAATATTAGTAATGGGGTTATGATTCGGAAGCCGGGCAAAGAATCAATTCCATCGCCAAGACCCGGAGAAGTTGTAGTGTTCGAAGCTTTTTTCGAAGCGGGCTTGGGCCTCCCAGCTGTGGATTTTTTAGCCGAAGTACTTGACTTGTTTCACGTAACCCTCCCCCAGTTGTCTCCGAATGCTGTAGCTAGACTGGCTATCTTCGAATGGGCACTGAGAGCCGAAGGTTGTGAGGGGAGGGCTGAAATCTTCGCTGCGCTGCATAGAGCGACTTGTCAACCAAAGACCTTCGTAGGCTCCGGAGGTGAGAAGGTGGTAGTTTCCTTCGGAAGCATCAATTTTAGGCTTCGTGATGAATATGCCCTGCAATTCCCTGCTAAGGCCATCAATGCCAGATGGTACACCGATTGGGTTCTGAAGTGGTTTTATGCTGAAGTTGGAGTGAATAGCCCTCTGGCCGGTCCCCTCAAGGAAATTCAGTTTCGGAAAGAAGCCTTAGTGCAACCCGACGAAGGCCAACTCGAAGCTCGCCTCAACTTGCTTCAGAAAATCAGCCGAAGGTTGAGCATGCGGGACTTAGCCGAAGAGTTCCTTGGACTTCAAATTCCTCCGCTGATGGCCAACTGGCCTATTGTCTTCGAGGATGACTCGGAAGGCGGTCTTCGCAAGATAAGCTATACTTCGAGCCCTGCAGGTAACTTCGAAACCAATACGCATAGTACATGTTTACTTCGAAGAAAGATTAACTTGAATTATTTTTTAGCTTCTTCAGCCCCTATTACTTCAGAGCAAATTGTAAGAGCTTCGGAGAAGATTTTGGGTGCTCCAACTCCGTCAGAAAAAGAATGGCGAATCAAATTAGTCGGAAGTTGGGAGCGTTTTAACAGAGTATGGAGAATGCTGGAGTTGACTCCACCCCCTCTGACGGACTGGGTGCCTCAGGAGAAAGGCCCCAAGAAAAGAGTAGCTGAAGCCGGAGCTTCAAGCTCAGCAAAGACTCCGGTGAAGAGGGTGGCTCGGAAGCCGAAGAACCTCGCACCTTTAGATCCTATACCTTCGAGCTCCAGAGCTTCGGTTTCCGATTCCCAAGAAGAAGTAGAAAGGTTACTTGTGCGCCTAATGGAAGAGAATGAAACTCAAAGGGCCGCACAAACCGGAGTACCTGCGAACGTACCGGAGTCCGGAGAAAATATTGATCAGCCAAGGACTTCGGTAGTTCAAGAAGATGTAGCTCAGGACGAAGTTCCTGTGAATGAAAGTGGAGTCGAAGTCATTATGGCTTCGATTTTCGAAGAAGCAGCGAGGACTACCCAGGACGATGCTCCTGTAGTCCATGATTCAACAGCTGATTCAGATGAAGAATTAGCTTTCGATCCACCAATCAGTCCGACAACGACTCCTCCACGGACTGCCGAAGGTAGATTTCGAAGAACTTTTGTATTTATTTAAATTTTTATACTATGTATAATACTTTTGATTACTTTGCAGAACCCACTCCTATGGAAGAAGTCTGCCAGGAGGAAATAATTCCTGAACCTTCGACGACTTCGGAGCCAGCCCCAAGAGTTACTCAAAAGGGGCCTGGAAGAGGCAAAAGACAAATAGAGCCCCTGCCTGCTATAAGCTCCGAATCAACTCCGTCTGATTCAACAGACGAGAGCCAATCTTCCAGGGAAGCTCAAACTCCAGTGGCTCCGAAGACTGCAGGCCAAAGCTCCGGTCCTTCATTGAACGAAGATGACCAAGAGGCAATAAGCATGCTCCCCTTGCTGGCTCCTTTCTTAGGGCAAACAACTGGTCTTCGGACTTTGCTCGAACCTTTGGATCGAGCTAGTCGTGAGATAGGGGAAACCGAATTAGTGGCCATCCTGCGCAAGGCTGACAGGACGGAGCTTAATGCCATTATTGAACGTACAGCTTATCAGGTATGAAACAACTGCAAATTATTATAGAATTTATCTTCGAACGAATATTTACTTTGATTTTTACTTTGGCAGCAAACTGTCTTGGCCCGAGCTGCAAGTCTATGCAATGACGAAGAAATCGCTCGGCTTCGGGAAGAAAATAGCACTCTTCAAAGGAATTTTAACATCTCTGAAAGTCGAGTGACTCAAATGGACAATATAATATTAACAGAGCGAAGGGCCAGGCAAAGCTTGGAAGCTGTAAGGAAAGAGCTCGAAGCAGAAAGGATTGTGCTTCGAGCAGAGGTTGACAAACTGCGGGCGGAGCATGTTACTGCAGGATCTAGGCTCGTCCGGCTTGAAGAGGAAGCTAGCCAATTGTTAACACAGAAAAACACTTTGACCACTGAGAATGCTAGGCTTTCTGGGGTTTTGGACGAAGTTACTTCGGCGAAGGATGCGCTAAACGAAGATAGATTGAAGTCTGAGAAGGTGGCTGCGGAGATTATGAATCAGTTGTTAGAAGTCCTGGAGTACTTCGGTACTACTGGAATTCTCCCTTCTGATGATAACATCAGCCTTCTGCGCCGGTTGAAAAGGATCCAAGGGGTGGCGAAGCAGATGAAGACAGCGGGCATTAGATACGGAGAACTCTCCGGACATGTGTCTGCTGTTGGTCTACTTCGCTATTACGAGGATTTGGGCCGATCAATAACTCCGGACGCAGGAAGAGGTCCAATCACCTTCGACGACGACCGACTTCTCAAACCTTCCGAAGGTGTAGCTGCTGCTTGGCGGGCCTTTCAAACTTCGTGGAGAGCCGAAGGTCGATCTGCGATCAAGGCTTGGATTGATGAAGGCCAACGCCAGAAGCATGTTCGGAGCCAAGCTTCGAGCAGCCAACCTCCTTCAAACCCACAGGTTTAGGAATGTTTTAGGATTTTTAACCAAGTAAAGCTTTGTGCTTGTAAACATTTATCAATGAAAATCTTGTTTGTCATATTTTTAGGCTTTGCCTCTTATCGAAGATATCGAAGTGTTAGAGCTTAACAGCGAACTTCGCTCACTGTGGAACACCTTCGAACTTCTAAAGAGTTATAAGCGTCCTCGATTTCTTATCCCTCGAGACGACTCCGGCGTTATTGTGCCCGAAGTAATCAAAGACGTATTGTCTTATATTAAAGAGGAAGATAAAGAGAGCGACGCAAACACCTCGTCTTCTGAAGACACTAAATGGTCCGAAGACGAAGGTGAAACCCAAAATAAAAGATCTGAAGATCTTAGAAGCTGGGAGAGAAGCCCCGAGCGGCTTCGAACTTGGGCCGAACTTCAACAAGAACAGAAGGATTTTAGAGCTTCGAAGGGGAGAAAGAGAGTTAAACGTAAAGTTCTTAGAACTTCCGATGTTGGAACTAGTCGTTCCACCCCTAGCTCTCGGGACCGAAGAGGTCTCCGATTCCTTCTTGGTATAGATACCAATTTTTCATAATGTAATCTGTAAATACATTTATTTTGATAATGAATGCCGATTTAAAATTGTCTCCATATTACTAGCCCCTCTTTGGGTATAAGCAACTTCGAACTGCATTCAAAGATGGTTATGCGCAAAGAAAAACTTCGGAGTACAATTTTTTCTTGGGGGTTCGGAGCCCCTCTGTCATTTTTAAAGATCTTTTGAAATCTTATGAAATGTCTTCGACTATTTGTAGTCAGAAGAATGGTAACTTGGTACCTTTGTTTATTTCATGAAAGAAATCAATTGAGATAACTTCCAGGACACTTTAGTGTCTTAAAAAATTTGTCACTTTGGACGCATATGAACAGTCATTCGAAGCTCATGGCTTAAATGCTGTTTTGCTTTAGCCACCTTCAGCTGTTTTTTGCAGAAATCTACCAGCCGGAGCTTGGATTTCGCAGAAATTGTAGCCACCTTCGGCTATTTTTGCAGAAGTCTACCAGCCGGAGCTTGGACTTCGCAGAATTTGGCCACTTGGGCTCTTTTTTGCAGAAGCCTACCAGCCGGAGCTTGGACTTCGCAGAATTTGTAGCCACCTTCGGCTATTTTTGCAGAAGTCTACCAGCCGGAGCTTGGACTTCGCAGAATTTGGCCACTTGGGCTCTTTTTTGCAGAAGTCTACCAGCCGGAGCTTGGACTTCGCAGAATTTGGCCACTTGGGCTCTTTTTTGCAGAAGTCTACCAGCCGGAGCTTGGACTTCGCAGAATTTGGCCACCTTCGGCTCTTTTTACGGAAGTCTGACAAGCTGCAGCTTGGACTCCGCAGATTTTGGCCACCTTCGGCTCTTTTTACGGAAGTCTACCAGCCGAAGCTTGGACTCCGCAGATTTTGGCCACCTTCGGCTCTTTTTACGGAAGTCTACCAGCCGAAGCTTGGACTCCGTAGAGTGTGGTTTTGGGCTCTTTTACGGATGCCTACAAGCCAGTGGCCTGGGCTCCGGATTATGTCAGCCCCCACATCGGAGGCTTCGAACTTTATGGGTTCGAAGTCCGAAAATACAACCCTGCTTGATAACGCTTCCCTCTCGAACGACTTCTGTCCCAGCGCGTCCGCTCGGGAGACTAGGAGCGTCAAGGGGAAGGCAAGCCACAGAGTGTATGCTTTATTAATTTAGAGGTGATTACAAGCGAATTACAAGGAGCCCTTATGCGAAGTATCGCTTTAGGTGCTCCGCATGCCAAGTATGTGCTAACTCTTCACCTTCTAAATTAGCTAATTTAAATGAACCAGGGCGCCCCGAGCGGACGATTAGATATGGACCTTCCCATTTATTGCCTAACTTCCCTGGTGCTATAATGCTTCGTAGAACAAGATGACCCGGTCTTAACTCGCTGAGCTTAACCTTCGGGTCATACCAAGTCTTCGTCTGCTGATGATACTTTGATAAATTGGCTACAGCTCGAAGCCTTGTTTCTTCTGACAAATCTAACGAAGCTTGTCTTTCTTCTTCGATGTCTGGTTCGGTGCTGCGAAGTGATCCTCCTTTGAGCTCCGTTGGAGTCATAGCTTCATCTCCGAATAGTAGTCTGAACGGAGTAAAACCTGTGGACCTTGTTTGCGTAGTCCGAATGGACCACAGAATCTTCGGAAGCTCTTCGGTCCACAGTCCCTTTGATAATCCTACTATTCTTCGATTTAGCCCTGATAAGATATTTCCATTGGCTCGCTCAACTGCTCCATTTGACTGAGGATGTCTCACTGCAGCAAAACATAGTTGAATGCCTAGGTCTTCGCAAAACTTCCTGAAGGGTTCTGCATCGAACTGTGTTCCATTGTCAACTGTGAGATATCTAGGCACTCCGAACCGGCAAATAATGTTTTTCCAGAAGAATTTCTGTACATTATTCGAAGTGATAGCTGTTAAGGGCTCTGCTTCGACCCACTTAGAAAAATATTCGATAGCTACCACTGCGAACTTTAAATTTCCCTTTGCTAACGGAAAGGGACCAATTAGATCCATACCCCATCTGGCCATTGGCCATACCGGAGCAATGACTTGAAGAGCTGTTGGTGGGCGATGACTCCGTCGACCCATCCATTGGCATCCTTGACAAGTGCGGACCAAGCTCTCCGCATCAGCTGTTATTGTGGGCCAATAAAGCCCCTGGCGAAGTGTTTTTCCTGCCAGAGCTCTAGGGGCTAAATGACTTCCACAAAGGCCTTCGTGAATTTCTCGAAGAATTTCTTGGCCTTCGGCTTGAGATATACATCGGAGTAGAGGGGAACATACTCCGGCCTTGTATAGTATACCGTTGATTAACTGATAGTTTCTTGCTCTGAGCTTTAATCTTGACAATTGGGGCTCTTCTGGCAAATTTGTTCCTCCTTGCAAGAGTTCTATGATTGAATCTTTCCAATCTGCACTAGGAATGCATAAAATCTCTGCAGAAGCAACTTGAGGCACCGAAGGTACATTGAGCTCCTCATAGAAAGCTTCGTCGGGCACATCCACAGCTCCGGCAGCAGCCTTCGCTAAAATGTCCGCTTGCACATTTTCAGCTCTTGGTATACTCCGAATGGAAATACCCTTGAAATGTGCTTCGATCTTGCGAATTTCTTCCAAATACTTTGCAAGCTGTGGATGTCGGACTTGAAAACTTTTGTCTACGTGCCCTGCTACTATCTGAGAATCTGTTTTTATAATTATTCTTGTAGCCCCTAGAGCACGTGCTTTCCGGAGTCCCAATAATATTCCTTCGTACTCCGCTATATTATTGGTAGACTTAAAGTTGAGTCTTGCGGAGTACATTGCTCTTTGTCCTGACGGTGAAATTAATACTGCTCCAATGCCTGCTCCGGATGCTTGAAAAGCCCCATCGGAGTAAACAGTCCAAACTCCGTCATCTGATTTCTCCGGAGTCAACTTCGCAGGTGGAGTCCACTCTGCTACGAAGTCTGCTAGAACTTGAGATTTGATAGCTGTCCTTGCCAGGAAAGATATGCCGAAGGGTGCTAGCTCTACTGCCCACTTTCCAATCCTTCCAGTGGAATCTTTGCTTCGGAGCATATCTCCTAAAGGATACGAAGTTGGCACAATTACATTGTGAGCCAAAAAATAATGTCTTAGCTTTCTCGAAGCCATTATCAGAGCATAAACGAATTTCTCAAGTTCGGAGTATCTTGTCTTCGCTCCTGACAATGCTTCGGATACAAAATAGACAGGATTTTGGACCAACTTCCCATTGATATCAGCTTCTCTGACAAGGACTGCGCTGACAGCTGAGCCTGTGGCTGCAAGATACAGAAGTAGGGTTTCGTCCGCAACAGGCACCGTAAGTGTAGCAAGATTGCTGAGATAATCTTTAATATCTTCGAAGCTTTTCTGACACTCCGGTGTCCATGCAAAATCTTTGGACCCTTTCAAAGCTTTAAAGATTGGCAAACTCCTCTCCGCAGACCTTGATAAAAACCTGCTAAGTGCGGCCAGACGTCCAGTCAGCTTTTGCACTTGTTTTAATTTTCGGGAGGAGCCATCTTCTGCAGCGCAGTTATTTGAGTAGGGCTAGCTTCAATTCCCCTGCTTGAAACTAAGTACCCTAACAACTTTCCAGCCTTAGCTCCGAATATACATTTTTCGGGGTTAAGGCGGATCCCACATGCCCGAAGGCTATTGAATGTTTCTGCTAAGTCTAGGCTATGTTGGTGCTTTAAAGCACTTTTTATTACAATATCATCCATATAGGCCTCCACATTGCGACCTAATTGATGTCCCAGAGCCTTAGCAACTAATCTTGAAAAAGTAGCCCCGGCATTTCTTAGGCCGAAGGGCATTCTTACATAGCAGAAGACTCCCGAAGGAGTTACAAAGCTCGTCTTGATTTCATCTTCGCGCTTCAACCATATTTGATGATAACCAGAATACGCGTCGAGGAAGCTTAGTAACTCCGAACCTGCAGTGGAGTCAACTAGTTGATCAATTCGGGGCATGGGGTAGGGGTCACGTGGGCACGCTTTATTCAGAGATGTGAAATCAATGCACATGCGCCACTTTCCGGAGGACTTCTTCCTGACGAAGACTGGGTTGGCTAACCATTCTGTATGGGCCACTTCTCTGATAATCCCAGCCTTCAGCAGTTTTTCAACTTCGTCCTTAGCTAGAGCAGCTCTCTCTGCGGACATCTTCCGGAGCCCTTGTCGAACAGGCCGGGCCTTCGGGTTTACAAGCAAACTGTGCTCAATAATATCCCGATCGACTCCGGTGATATCTTCGTCAGACCAGGCGAAGACATCCAAATTTCCTTCTACGACCTTTTCCAAGGAAGTTGCAACTTCAGGAGGTAAATCTTTACCAAATTGAAAAGTGTATTCTTTACCATCTTTGACAATGACCTTCGTTGCAATCTCTCCTTCGGGACTTGGTCTTGGAAATGACTTCCTCGAAGCTTCGGAGGAGGCTGAAAAAATTTCTCCATTACCTTGGACACTGTTTACTTGCCTCGGATCAAGAGGAGGACCATGACCGTATTCTGCTCTCCGAGCTATGGCTTGATCTCCGAAGACTGTCAAAACTCCTGATTGTGTGGGCATCTTCATGCACAAGTAATTGTGATGCGCCACAGCTCCGAACTGATTCAACATGCCTCGGCCAAAGATAACATTATAAGCATACGGGGCATCCACCACATCAAAGATAACTTCTTCAGTTCGGGCTAGTAAACCTTCTCCGAAGGTTACTTCTAGGCCTATCTGGCCAAGTGCATCTAGCGGGGGTCCTGCGAAGCCTTGCAGAGGACGAGCCGCTGGAAGGAGATGCTTCCGGGAAATGCATAACTGATCGAAGGCTTGTACAAATATGATATCTGCCGAGCTACCTCCGTCAATTAGCACCCTTCGGACTTCTGTCCCTGCAATATCAGCAGTAATGACCAATGGATCTGCATGTGGGAACTTGATACCAGCTGCATCCTCCGCAGAGAAAGATATTGGAACATGAGACCACTCCGGCATTGCAGCTGCAGATGACGAAGTCCCAATGTGGCCTACTTCTCGAACGTACTCTCTTCGCTGTCTCTTGGACATGCTTCCGAGGGTACCTCCTCCGGAGATAGGGAGAACTACTCTCTTTCCTCTATCTTGCCCTTCTTCTTGCTTCGGAGGTGGCATAACATTGGCCACCGGAGGGTGCCTTGCAGCATCAAAATTTTCTATCCGCGCCACAGCCTGGACCGGCTCCGAGCGCACTGGTGCTGCTGGACTTCGGTCGGTACTACCTCGACCCGAAGTTCTCTCCAAGTATTCTCCCCGAAGGGTAAGAATAGCCTTGCAGGTGTCAGTTGCATGGCTTCGGTTCTCTCCATGAATACAGCAAAAAAGGGTCTGGCCCTTGCCAGCCGTTTTCCCTGGCGGCCTCCAGCCGCTGGACTTGTTCCCTGCAGACTGTGGAGCTCTTGGTGCAAACTTCTGCGGGGGTGCAATGTTTAAGACCTCAGAACGAGGGTGCTTTTGCCCTCTTCTTCTATCATGTTGCACTTCGGGGACTGGTTCTTGCGGCTGAGCCGAAGTCTTCACCTCTGCTTTAACTTCTGTCAACACTGTCGAAGTAGCAGTAGTCCTCCGAAGCCAACCTTCTTCCGACTTCGAGTACTCCTCGAAGTACGACATCAACTGTGATACTGTGGTGATGCTCTTCCGATGCAATTTATCCAGAAGGCCTTTATGACTGACGCCTTCTCGAGCCGCATCAACCACCGAGGATGTGGACAACCCCCGAATTTGCGACTTCGTGTGAGCGAAGCGCTTGAAGTACTGCCTCAATGTTTCTCCGGGGAGTTGTTTCACTTGGAAAAGGCTTCCTGTCGACATGGGGGGCACGAAGGTGCCCTGAAAGTTACTTATGAACTTCTTCTTCAACTGTAACCATGACGTGATTGATCCTGGTTTTAAAGACCAGAACCATCTCAACGCCACTCCTTCAAGGGCTAACGGGAAGCACTTCGCCATAGTTTCTCTGTCTCCGCCACTAGCCTCGATTGCTAGGGCATAAGAACGTGCAAACTCACTGGGATCTTCGTCTCCGGCATACTTGCAAAGCTTCGAAGCTTTGAACCTTGGATCGAAGCGAACCTTCTGAAGCTCGGGATGCAACGGAGATTCATTGTCGTAAGAGGCGTTCTCCGGGGCTTCGGGATAGTCAAGATCGTCGTCTTCGTGCACCTCGGGGGTAACTGGGGTGACTTGAGGGCGAAGCCTGTTCGCAGCCTCCTGTCGCCACCTCGCTACCTCGGCTTGAAGATTGGCCATTTGAGTGGCCATATCTCGAAGGCTATCTTCATCTCCTCCGGAAGGACCTTCCGGGTCTTGAGAACTGGTATGATCAGTTCCAATCGGAATGGAGGGTGGCAGAGTGGCTCCGGGCGGTCGGAGTGTAAAAGGGGTTGGTGGAGAAGTTTCGTATCCTCGAGGGATAGAAGCCCCTTGCGGAGTTTGAGGTGGAGGGATAGTCGAAGACCCTCCGACTTCGACTGTGTCGAAGGGTATCTCTCCGGAGATCCGAGAGGACCTCCGAGTGGGATTGCGAGGTGCGCTCCGCTTAGGAGGCATGATGCAAGAGGTTGGTAGAGAACGAAGTTTTTTGGACTAGGTTCCCCACGGACGGCGCCAACTGTTGGCGTAAAAGATTACGCTAACAGGTTTCTGTAGAAAAGAAACTAACAAACGAAGTGTTTGCGAAGCAAACTGTTCTAAGCCTCCGAAAGGATAATAACTTAGAATAGTTCGAAAGTGTGTATTGATTCACTTGTAATCGGTCCCTATTACAGGATGAAATGGGGGGTATTTATAGGCCTGAACATTAAGGAAAAGACCTATTTACCCCTTTATTACAACCGACATTAAGGAAACTATCCGGTTTCCTTAATAGGGCTAAAATGGTAAAAGACTAATCTAATAGGATAGAAAATAAGTCTTCCATCTTAGCTGGCAGAAAAGATCCTGAAGGGCTTTGGCCCGAAGACATACTTCGAACCAATGCCTGTCTTCGGGCTTCGAACCAGGTTCCAAGCACCTTCGAAGATGGCCTTCGGACAATCTTCGAACTGGTTGGCTGTCTTCATGCTGCTTTGGCAATAACCCCGAAGATGAGATATTTTCCCCCAACATTGATCTCGACGTTGCAAAAAAGAATTTATTTCCAACTTCATAACGTTGTAAAAAAGATTATTATTACCTACTCACATACAATCGGTTTAATTTAAAACTAAGAAATTTTATTCATTCAATGTTCATTACTTTTCTCTTAACTATCACTGAACATTATCACTTTTTTCTACTAATAAGAAATACTTTCTTTTAATGCCAACGCTAATTTATCAAATCTATGTAAAGTCAAAGTACTCGTGTGACGAAGCAAGTAGTAAAATTGCGTATTAAAAGAAAAAAAATGATGGTATTTTCAGGTCACATGTAATAATAGACAGGGGTTATTAAAAAAATAAAGTTGCCTGATCTGTAAAACATGGATAGAGATGAGTAAGTAAATGAAGTGTTTTTTATAAAGCTAAAATACTAGAAGGAAAATTTCATGATGCCTCAAAAAATTTGTTGGTGACGGAGCGGCGGACGAGGAGGCGATAAGGACGGACAATCAGCGGAGCGTCGTGACAATGGCGGGGACGATGGAGTGTCGCAGCGACACATGCGACGGGGAGGGGTGGTTGGGCACGACGATAGGGGCGGACGAGGTGACGGTGGTAGCAGACGTGCGACGACGAGGAGGGATGGCATGGGCGACCACGATGACGGAGTGACTGGGTGTCGCAGCGACGATGGTGGCAAGGCTCTGTAGCGACGGTGGTGACAAGAGTGCTAACCCGTGGAGTGAGAGGCTAGAGTAGAGAGAGATGAGAGAGGAGATACGTTAGTTAAAAATATTTTGCAATTAGTTTAATTATGTTTAATTAAGAGTTTATATTTCTCTTAATTTTTCTACGATAGTAGGTTTTAGCCGTTAATACATTTAATTCGATGAGCAATGCACCGTGATTAGTGAAAACTCAAGTAATAGTATACTATATTATTTAGTGCTATGTACCGAATCTAAAATTTGTACCGATTCATACTATTATAGCAAAAAATAAATTTATTTCAATGGCGAACCATCCTGATAGATGCTCTAATGTATTCCATCTTTTTTAAAAATGTGCACAGATTTTCCGTGAGCGAGTAGAGAGTTACAGACGCCCATCTCAAGTAATTTTCACTTAAGGATTATGGAGCTCTAGTGGAATTACAGGCACTACTCAATCTACCCGTACGTGTAATTTCGTCTCCTTTAAAAAACCGTGATTTTTTTCCACTCATGCAAGAAATTAAATGAAAATACAACACATGAAAAAATCGTTTCCTGCTTCCTTTTCCAGACAAGAGAGTACAAGATCATCCATCCGATCATTGTCGAGACCTCTTTTGAAACGCGAGATCACAGATTCTCACGTGAAATCCATTTACTCCGTGTTTAGGCTTTAAAATAGAGGGATATCTTAGCATAAGTATAAACCGATCACATTTTTTAACATTTTTGATATTTTTAACGGTGTTTGGAGAGATAACTAATATAATAAGATAATCATTAAAGAAAAATATTATTTCTAAATTTGAAATGAGTTGGTAAAAAAAGATTTACGATTTAAATTTAGATTTAGGTTTAGATTTACGGGGTGTTTGGATTTGGGGGCTAAAGTTTAGCCCCGTCACATCGGATGTTTAGATATTATTTTGTAGTATTAAACGTAGATTATTTACAAAAAATATTTATAATCGATGGATTATTCGCGAGACAAATCTAATAAGCCTAATTACGCCATGATTTGACAATGTGATGCTACAATAAACATTTGCTAATCATAGATTAATTAGGTTTAATAAATTCAGTCTCACGAATTATCCTCTAATTCTGTAATTAATTTTATAATTAATTTATATTTAGCCATTCGAATTGATGTCCAAATATCAAATATATGATGTTACATAGACTAAAATTTAACCCAACGGATTAAACACCCCCTTAATTACGAGTCGTCCCACTTGTTCCGAATGGATAAAAGAGAGAATTCACCGTGAAAACTTCTTGCTGCACGATTCGCCCCTCCGGTACTCTCACCATTAACCACCTCAATTCAAGCTCCTTTAATCTGATTTGACAATGGACGTGATGGCCACCAGACCTCTCTTTTCCTACTCCCCCCTACCCTACCTCTCCTCTCCGCCTCTACACCCCTCCGCTGCAATATCATCTCTGTGCATGCACTCGTCGTCGTCAACTAGCTAGCTCAGCTCACACACAGTGTCACAGTGATGAATCGCTCTCCTTTATCTTTTCGTCTCCACTGTTTCCTCCTGCTTTTAATTATTCCCCTACTTCGAAAGATCTAACCAAAGAAATCTGCGCGATTAGTGTTCTCTACTTGTTGGTGACCTGGTCGCTAATACGTACCAACTACCGAGAAGCTAAGGGCTCGGCACATCCGCTAATGGAGGAGCTTGAGGGCCACGCGGGAGAAGATGCGGCAGGGCTGCCGCCGCCTCCGTTGCTGCCGTTTTCCAGAGTCTCCGTGCAAGTCTACACCGTTCCTAGCTCGTCGACTGCTTGCGCCGGCGCTGTCGGGGAGAAAGCCTATCAACATCAGGTGCCGGCGGGTGTTGCACCGGCGGCGGCGCTGCTCGGCGACGATCATCTGCGCGGCGGTCAACTCGGAGTTCTTGATCCTGTCAAGGCCAGGATTGTCTCCCACCCTCGCTACCACCACCTCCTCGCCGCCTTCCTCGACTGCCACAAGGCACGTACGGCGGTCGCGCGCTAGCTAGCTAGCACACCGGCTATGATATCTGTGTGTTTACTCCGTCCTAACTGCGCGCGAGTTCCAAAACTTACTATGTATCAGGTTGGCTGCCCGGCGGCGGCGGCGGCGGGGATCGCGGCGGCGGCGCGCGAGCTGGAAGCGCGGCAGCGTGCCGCGGCGAGCCACATGCCAGCGGTGCCGGACCCGGAGCTCGACCAGTTCATGGTCTCTACCTAAATTAACTTGGCATCATGCACCGTCTGACTCCAAATTTCTAGCTCGGATGAATCAAGTAGATGATTAGAGACCTTGATGGATCGATTTTATACATTGGGTGGGTTAATCCTGTTCCTGGTTAATTACTAACACGGTGTGGCGTGGTCGATCGGGATCAGGAGGAGTACTGCAAGCTGCTGGTGGAGTGGAAGGAGGAGCTGAGCCGGCCGCTGCGGGAGGCCGAGGAGTTCCTCACGACACTGGAGTCAGAGCTCAACTCCATTTCTGGGCCAACCCTTTCAGCTTTCGTCTCAGGTAAACTGGAGCTTACGCTTACCCTTTTTTTTCTGTCTTGTTTAGCTAGATATAACATTTAGGGAAAATTACTCACATGCCATTATAATTTTCAGAAATTGCCTATATGCCACTGTCAGAGTGACTGTGGCGGCCCCCATCTGTCAGTGACACACCGATAGCATATTGGCAAACCGTGAAAATTGTAATGACACGGAAAAAATTAACCCTAACATTTACGTGGCTAATTCTCCCGGATTATTGTATGGATTCCAGTAAAAAAACAGTCACAAGGGAGACATGCATGTGCCTAGCATCTCCATCGTCATCGATCTGTCCACAAATATGTAGGCCGTTTTTTGGATTTCTGATGGTGTTCAATGCAGTACTAGTAGCACAAATAATAGATTCATATCATAAAGCATTTCTCAGACATGCCAAATTACATTTCTTTTAAATATATGGTCAATCTATACACTACCTACTAATAGTCTAATATAGTCAAATGTTAAGTGGAACACAAGATTAATAGCCAAACAGTAATCCAGAAGATTAATCTGATCGCCTACATCTACATCCACAGCCACCTACGTTCTTGACACGAGAGTTTCATCAATATAATGGTATAGAAAAACAAGTCGTTTTTGATATGATTTCAGATACCAAAAAGCTATTAATTAGTGTGTATTTTTTCTTGTTTGCTCCTATTAAATACAATGTTGTAGTAAAGATGGCGTAGAAACCGAGAAAGAAATAGTACTACTTTAGGGTATATATTTAGGGTATATACGGCCAAAGTGAAGAATAAAATGTAAAACGATTTGTTTTAGACAACTCTTAATAAAGTTTTATAAAGTCTAAAACGACTTGTTTTTCTATACCAGAGAGTACTTGGTTGCGCAATGGAGTGAATACTGTGGACATTTGTCAAGCTATGAGCTATGATCTTGCTTTTCAAAGTTCTCAAAGCTATATATGTGTGGTCTAGTGCACTGTTTCTGCCTTTCAAAGTTGCTGGCTGTTTCTGATTTTAAATGTCCACAAGCTAGTAACCCTTTGGGGGAAACTCTATGAGTGGATTGGTTTGGTTTGGAATTTTGGATGCAGGGAATGGTAGCTACCTTTTGCTTGGAGTTGATTGAATAACTGTATTTTCCTCTAAGAAATATAGCTAGTTTTGGTTGGTCTGCATTGCTAAATATAGCTAATTTTTAATACAATAATTCATGCAAGAATCTATCCCATTGTTCTAAGTCAGCTAATGTCCACATAGGATTGAACAAAGTGTCCCCAGGACAAAGTGGGTGATGTGGCAGTAAAATTAATAAAAGAATCAGTTAGTAAAATTCCTTAGTGTAGTTTTGGTCCTTGCCAAATCAGATTTTGTTAGTGACATTTCGCACAATTTTTGTTACCCTGTTTTCGAATGATGGCACGAGAATATATCACGATTACCATTTAACAACTACTAGTTCGTTTCGTTACATATTATAAGTCGTTTGTCTTCCTGTGAGTTAAACTTCTCTGAGTTTGACATATTTTAGAAAAACATAACAACTACAACATCAAATTAGTTTCATTAAATGCATCATAAAATTTGTTTTAATAGGGTACTTATTAGATATTTTATATGATAATACATTTTAAAAAAAAACTTGATAAAAGTTAGAAAAGTTTGACTTAAAAAATCAAATGACTTACAATATGAAACCGATGAAGTATATTATAGTATCATAAAAGAACACTTACATATATATAAGTTATTTCATACTTCCATGTCATTTGCCCAACTATTGGTCATCCCAGCAGACTAACCGTAGGTTGTTCTTTCAGAATTGTACTTCACACATATAGACAACTATATTTGAGCATATTCGGATTAACTCAAAGAACATATGCATTTATTGAAGTGAGATTGTTGGGATCTAAAATGTAGGCCAAGGTCATGGTTTGTGGCAATCTTATTTCATTGAACCATTCAAATAAAATTTGGCTTAGATCCCCCATTTGTCTAAAACAACCTGCAAATAAATTACTGAGTACTAAATTACAGATAAAATGAGAGAAACCATCAGTATTTCAGAATTAGTTTAACTTTAATTTAATTTGCCAAACTGGATACTTAGAACATAACACATGATAACATAGCAAAACCCCAGACCGACCCACAATTTTAGGGAAATTTGCTACATGACACTAAAAATACTGTCTTTGCCAGAGGATACATGAAATGTGAGGTTTCGCTGAAAGATACTGCAAATTTGTAGTAATTTGCTGATTGGCACCACACATTATTTTATCATTTCTAGCTATTTTGGTGAGTAACATGTCAAAAAAATGACCAAAACATCCCTATGACCCAAGTTGGGCCACAATCACCACTGCAATGGCCGCCACAACCATCAATGTGATGAATGATGATCACCACCGTCATAGTCATTGTAGCTGTTGTCATCCATGCAAACTTGGGTCGTAAGGGTGTTTTGGTCATTTTGATAAGTTTATCTTTGTAAACTAGCTGAAAATGATAAAATGATCTGTATGGTATCCATCAACAATTTGCCACAAAAATTCCATGTCTTTCAGCAAAGCCACATCTCTAGTGTGTCTTTTAACAAATACCTCAATTTTAGAATGTGTTGTAGCAATTCTTTCCTAATCTAAGTGATATAGAAATGATCTAAGTAGTTGATTTAGGAGGGACTTACTTCATTCGTCTCTTATTCCCCTCAGTTCTACTTGTTAGAATATAAAGTGAATTGTCTATCTTTTCTCGTCAACTTAAGTTTTTAGGTTGAATTGGTCGTTGTATGCAACTTATTAACGTGGTATTAAAGCTAGAGATCTTGAGTTTGAGTTATGGCCAGCACACAACTAAATAAAAATTATAGCCCACTTCTATTCCACACTTGATACTTGATGGGATCTCATGTGAGGGGGAGTATTAGAATATAAAGTGAATTGTTCACCTTTCCTCATTGAACTTGTTGGTGCATGCGACTTAATACTATTACTAGTAATATTTAGGTGGTAATAGAAACATATATGATTAGTTGGATGAAATAAGATTGAAGATCTAGATAATAAATGAACATTGCGCAATAGGCCAAGCGAAAACCTATGGACACCTATAGTCTGTACATATGTGTGTCTTGTTGGATATATGATACTATTTACATCAATATGTTGTATGATATATCATACAAATGGATCAAAATTTAAGAGGACATGGAAGCATGCACAAGCTCAAGAACTGTTCATTTTGAGTGGTATATGTTAGAATATAAAGTGAATTACCTTTCTTTCCTCATCAACTTAAGTTTTTGCATTAAACTGGTTGGTGCATGTAAATGAATTGTCCACTTTTTCTCACCAACTTAAAGTTTTTGGTTGAAGTGGTCATGTCTCAGTTTCTTTATTAACTTAATTATAACAAACTGTAGGTTATAACAGATATTCAGGAACAGAGATAATTTTCTCTTTAATTAACGTAATCGAATATCTTATAAAAGCGAAGTTCTCAGTGTAGAACTGAAGACCATGCTATTCACAAAACCTACTTCTTTTCTGGTATTCTGGAATTCTGTAAAAAAAAGCTCTCGTTTGATCTTAGCAGAGGACAAAACTGGCCCTGGTTCGTCAGACGATGAACAAGAGGAAGCCAGTGGCATGGAGATGGAGGGAGAAGAAGGAGCCCTCTTCAGCATTGACCCTCGCTCCGACGACAAGGAGCTGAAGAGGCACCTGCTGAAGAAGTACAGCGGCTACCTGGGCGGCCTGAGGAAGGAGCTGTCCAAGAAGAAGAAGAAGTGTAAGCTCCCCAAGGAGGCTCGCCAGAAGCTGCTCACCTGGTGGGAGCTCCACTATCGCTGGCCCTACCCCTCGGTACGCAACAACGATATGGATACGAATCTGCGCATAGCTCGATCGCGAGCCACTCGTAGCTAGCTAGCTGCATGAGTTAGCTTTCGGGATCGCCGTGACTTCAATGGCGTTACGTTTTTTGCTTGCGTGCAGGAGATGGAGAAGATTGCGTTGGCCGAGTCGACGGGGCTGGAGCAGAAGCAGATCAACAACTGGTTCATCAACCAGCGGAAGCGCCACTGGAAGCCGTCGGAGGAGATGCAGTTCGCAGTCATGGAGGCCTACCACCAGAACGCCGCTGCCGCAGCCACGGCGGTCTACGTCGACGCCCGCCTCGTCGAAGCGGCAGCTCCGGCAGCGGCCATGTATGGCCTGCCGGGTCATGGCATGTGGCACGGTTAGCAAAGACCGAGGCGGCCGTTTTGGAAACGTGCATGCATTTGCTCGATCTGGCGCCGTTGCACTTGCACCATCTGGAATTATTCTGAATTTGCACCAGCTTACATGCATCTAGGATTATAAGTTGTGAGTTTGTTACTGTGCTCTATATGTTTCCCGAAGGGAAAGTCGGTTTGTGATTTGCTCATGTGTATGTAAAAAGATCAGTTCAGGAAGATTGTATCAGAGAGACCAGAACTCTTGTAGTCTTGTTACTGTATATGCAATAAAGAGGATGGACTCAGCAGCTGCACGCCTACCCAGGACGCCTTGGCTTAGCTTTTGGTAGCAGTTTTTACTTACTTAAAGTCAAAAACCAAATCAAAAGATCTCCTCAGATCTTGTTTTATGGGGGTTTGGCTTTTGGCTTCGCAACCATACAAAATTCCATAAATTAACATTTCAAATTTCATACAACCATACAAAATTCTGTAAATTGACATTTCAAATTTCATAAAAAATCATACAAAATTCCGTAAATTGACATTTCAAATTTCATACAACCATACAAAATTCTGTAAATTGACATTTCAAATTTCATACAACCATACAAAATTTCATAAATTGATATTTCAAATTTCATACAATCATACAAAATTTCATAAATTAACATTTCAAATTTCATAAAACCATATAAAATTTCATAAATTATCATTTCAAATTTCATATAACCATGTAAAATTTCATAAATTGATTTTTTACATAGCTCACAACTCACAGCAGTTTCTCTCAGTCAAACGGCTTTCAACTTTATCACAGCTAACATCCCACAACTAACATCCCACAACAGCTTTTCCACGTCCCACAATAGTTTTTTTCCACAACCATAACTCAACCAAACACACCCTCAACAATACAATTGCTCCATTCAATGATTCAATGGAATGCATATTGCAGTATTTCATTGAGAATAAAATGAGCAGTTTTCCCATCAAGCCATCTCTAGTTAGTTTTGAAAAGAATCAATTCACATGTACATGTAAGACAGCAAGCCAGCAGCTAAAGCTAAACATGCCCTTCGGATGTTATAATTTGTGGTACGCTCCTTTGCACAATGACAGCTAAACATTACAAAAGAAAGACGAAATTTATAACAAGCTGAGGCCAAGAATCTGACTTCTAGCCATAGCATGTATGTAGTATCTACACAGGATGCAACTATACTTCAGAACTAGGCAAGGCATTGCAGTTCCTTCTGACACATTAGATGTCTTCGGTAGTTCATACAATCTGAGTATCAGATATATTGTGTGCAATTCAGGACTCCAGCTTTGGGCCAAGTGAGCCACTATGTCTTGCCTCCACTTTACTACTGGTGAATGGTTGAACAGAGGACCGGAGATTTTCTGGACCTTCTGCGGCAATTCTTTTGCACAATGCATCACAGTTACTTATTACTTCAGTTAACCTGCCCTTCAACTCACCAACCTCCACCTGCAGTGGACGAACTGCAATTCCAATGTTTGGTAGAGAAACATAAATGAATAACCAGTGTTGGCATGATAATCTAAAACTAGTGAAAAGAGGTAGACAATTTCAATGTACTAATAGTACTTTCTGTGTCCTTTGTGACTGAATTTTGTATCAAAAAACCCAATATTGCATTTTTTCCGGTTTTGGCTTAAAAAAGAGAGTGATGGATTGTTACCTTCAGCAAGGTTGCGAGAGATTGATCTCATGGAAGCAAGAGAATAGTTGAACCGCTGAAGAAGCTTAACAGATAACGCATCTGCTGTTTCAATCTTGTTTTCTAGCTCTTCCTGCACCATATTTAATACATAAAAGCTCTTCCCCATAAATCAAACGATAATAGACTATAAAATAGGCATGGAACTACATATTGACAACACCATAACACTTAGCTATGGTCTGACTCATCCTTTATGAATGCACCATTCCTGGTATTTACATTCAGTTCATCAGTAAGTTCTTTGTCATGCTATATCAGGGCACCCCTCCCTGGATATCTACTCTAAGCAATATATACTCATTATGATGACAGATGTTCTGTGCAGTCAAATTTAAAGGTTGTGGTGAAAATTTGTGACATACAGATAGATTAAAGCACAGAGGGTACATGAGTATCAGTTAATCATAGCAACCATTATTTCTACCTGTGATATTAATGGCTTAGCTCTGCAAAATTTATAAGATATATCAAGTTTGAGAAGATCTTTCATCTATTGTATGGTAGAGTAAAACAACAAATTTCATGTCATAAGTTTCACATCAATCCTTATTATCTCACTTCTCTGTATCATGATGAAATCAATATGAATTGGAGACCATGAGTGAGCCACCATCATTTCCTATTAAAAATCACAGAGTGGTTTTTTGATGTAAATAATCACAAAATAGTGATGTCTAGGACACAGTATCCTCCATCAATAAAGAATTTCTCCTAAGAATTCTGTTTTTAATCTATCAACAGCATCAGTCAGAGAGATCCCTACCTGCTGTTGACTAATTTTCTTGGCCTTCTCCTCTTGCCACTCCCGGTACATCGCGAAAAGCTCAAACATGACATTTGGATTCAAGTTGCCTACAGATCATTACGAACCACAGATGATCCATTAGAAGAATGATGATAAATGCAATTACATTTGCCGCACAATTTGGAGCACAGGAGACCAATCAGGATTCAGACATTTGCCACACTTTCTCCTGTGTAATAATATTGCTAACACGACTTACCAGAGGTGGCGGAGGAGGAGGAAGACGGCTTCCGGACGAGGATGTCTGTGAGGCTGCTCTCTGCCTCCGAGGTCGCCGCCGACTGGCCGATCAACAGCGGCGGCGCCTTCAAGAACCCAACCCCACAGGCCACAACCACCCAAACGATTAGCACCCAAAAAAAAGCCGCGGGGAGAAGCGGAACAAAAGGGAGAAGAAGGCGAGGTAGGATCGCTCGTACGATAGTCAGCGAATGGATTCTGCGAAGGAGAGGGTCGCCGTCCGCGCCGTCGCGGCGGCCCTCCGACACCGTGGTGATCTCGTCCGCCCACGGCGGCCGCCGCCGCTGCTGCGGCGGCCTGGAGAGGACAGACTCGGTAGCCCCCATCAAACGGAAGCTCCTCCCGACGCGGGGTGTCACCAGGGAAGAGGAAGGCGACGGGGGATCGCCGGAGTCGCCGCCCGCCGCCGGAGATGTGGCTGCAACCGCACAGCCACGTTTCCTCTTCGGGCCTGGAGTACAAAGGTCACATCGCATGGGCCTTTCGTTCCGTGCACTTGGGCTTTTCCCGTTCGGCCCAAATATGTCAGAAACCATAATAAATTTGGCCCAAATTTGTTCCAAATTTGGTTCAAATCGAACAGGAATCCTCAAATTTGGCCCAAATAAAGCATTTCGCCGTGGAAATCAAGCGTAGGAGTGGCATATTCCTGTGCACTTTGCTTCGTCCTCTCGGTTTCGGTAGCTATAACGAACAAAATTCCCCGTTCCATTTAAAGCAATCCCTACGTGTGGTTAGGAAGTTTTCTTGTGTTCCACTAGATGTCACATTGGAATCCTACGTGTTTGTCATTCACATATGTTTTACTTTCTACCTTTCCGGCTCATCTGTCACCCAAAACCAAGATTTTTCATGTAGAGTCGAAGAAATGTAGCTTTAGCTTCCTAGGTGTTTTCCTAGGACAAATCCACCTATTTTATTCTTAGAAATCAAGAACCTAATAACATTTATGGCATCTTTGAAATAGAGTAATTTTAAAGGAATTTTTGGAACATCCCGAGCTGCACCCTGCAAAGTAGGGTTTTTTAAAGAAATTTCGGAGAGTTTAGTGTAATTCATGCAAAAATCCTGTAAAATTCACGTGTTTTAAAAGGAACCCTGAATATTGGACAGATAATTAGGAAACACTTTAAAAATCTTTTGAAACTATTGATGCAAAGGGATATGCTTTAATAGCACATCTCAACATTGAAAAAAATCGCCTTGAAATAAAATGTGCACAAGTAATTTTAATATATAGTTTTTTTAACAGACAAGCACTTGGCCCAAGATATCTGCGTGTACTGGCATGGCAAAAAGATTAATTGATCCAATCAAGCACCTGAACACTGCTGTGTGTCCTCTTTTTATTTTTTTAATAAAAAGCAAGATATATATTCCAGCATTTGTGCTGCACATCATGTCAGGTATATCACCCTAAGAGAAAAATGTAGGGTTCCAAGAGGGGGGAGAACTTTAGGGGACACATTAGCAAACATGAGGTGTATGGACAAAGTGTCATGTCAAAATAATCCACTTAGATTCTTCACCATCATCATGTGCCCCCCGGCCTCTCAAACTTTATTCCCGCCACTCTTCTGCTCCTCCTCCCATCGATAGATATACATCCCATCCTCACCTCACCTCACCTCACCTCACCCCCCGGTACTATACGTACTGTACATGTACTTTGTACTGCCACGGCCTACGTCTACGTACGTA
Organism: Zizania palustris; assembly: GCA_019279435.1. NCBI lineage: Eukaryota > Viridiplantae > Streptophyta > Magnoliopsida > Poales > Poaceae > Zizania > Zizania palustris. The sequence continues at coordinate 50,866,552 of JAAALK010000286.1, read as the reverse complement.
CGCACGTACGTACGTACGTACGTACGTATACATTGACAGGAATATACCGGCGTTTTCCTCTTGTTTTGTTTTGGGATGGATTGACCGGACCGACATGAACGACAAATGGGTGGAGCTATATATCTTTGATTTGATTCCTCTTGTTTGTTTGTTTCTCCCATCCATTTGAATTTTTGAGGCTGGTTTGAAATTTTTAAACGTACAGGAGAGTGGTTTCCAGGCAGTAAACTCACGTATACGTACGTATTTATGCATGCAACTATGCAAGCATGAAAATCTCAGCTTCGATTCGTATGGTAGCTTCAACTGTTGCATGTAAAAATTATACGGTAATAAAAAAGACTTCAACTTTGCATGAACTAACTTAACTCCGTGTGAAAACACGTCGACTTGTCGACTAATCAATATAGTAATCATGAAATTAAACACCCAAAAAAATCCACGTTCTGAACAAGGCTGACGACGAAGGAGTGCAGTAATGTACTTCTGTAGAGCCAGTTAACTTATGTAATCGTTATTTAGTCAGATCATTCTCGTTGATTTGGCTTAATTCCATCAGCACGGCAGGAGTACGACGTACATAAACTAGGTTTATCACACGATTAATAATCCAAAATGACATCCCATGTAGTATATGCATATATATGCACGCTGTTCGATCTGTAGGATAGCATCATCAGTAAACTGTCACGTCTCTGTCGGAAGTACTCGATCGAATAGGTAGAGAAGAGAACTCATGGCGATGTACGTGCGATTAATTAATTGTAACTACGACCGAGTAGTGTCGCTGCTTGCTTTTTTCCCGACGCCAATCAGGTCTTGACATGCATGCAATATAATGCGTACTTATTAGTGATAACTAACAGATCAATCAAATCGGTACTCGTAATACAATGTTGCTCCTTTATCTCCAATGATTAAGACCTTTACGCACGGATGCTGCTTGTTAATCCGATATGATACAATTAACAACGAGATCCTAAGACGGCTGAAGACTCTCAAAAGCTAGCTGATCGATTCTTTAATTTATCGATCAGGCTCAGCTCGATCTCCACATGGAGTAGTACTCTAATTAATTGGACACCAACCTAGTTAAATAATATTACTACATAGTTAACTAACTGTCTGAACTAAGACCTCAAAAGTCAAAACCACAGTTACTTTTGGTGACATCTAATTATATATAGAGCTAGTGCGGGCCATTTTCTCGGCAGCGTCTCACTGTGTCATCGCATGCAAGCATGCATGTAATTATAACATGCCTAGATAATTAATTAATGGATGGCCCGGCCGCGCCGTATGTACGTAGAAGCATGAGAGGACGTCTGAGTTGATTAATCGTACTTGCATTTGCGCACACACTCACCGTGCAGCATGCAGGATAATATATGATATGATCATATCCGGCCGGCGATGGACATGACGACCGATCGACCGTTGGTGGAGTAAGCATGAAGCTTATATCATCATAGCTTGCATTGCATTGGCCCGCCAATTCAAATCGATCGATGAGTGTTGCTGTTTGACATGGACTAATGACGTGCATGCGTGTCTTCATCGATGTGGCGCAGATGATGGGCGCCAAATCAAATTAGTGGCCTACATACTTATTGGTTAGGAATTAGGGTTCTACGTATATATGCTTAGGAGTTAGGGCATGGGACGGCGGCCGTACGACGGTACGGTCGAGGCCGGGACTGTTTGCTTGTTTTGTTTTTCAGTCAAAAAATCTCGAGCTTGATTCGGCTGTTCTTCTCCGCGTTCACAGTTGCTATGTTGGTAGTAACTAGTAACTGCGAAATTTACGTAGGTATTTATCGTGCTTTACGAAAATGCATTGGTAGTAACTAAAGTTTAGTCTCATTTAGTCCCTAAATTCCCAAACATGATTGCTTATTGGGACTAAATTTTAGTCTCTAAAGTTTAGTCCATTAATCCCTTGGATGTTGCTTATTGGGGCTAAAAGTGTCATGCTCACTCTATCCTCATTTATGAACATCTCATTAAATGATGTTTAGTCCCTACATCAAAACAAGAGAACTAAACTTTAGTTCCTACAAAAATAAGCAAGTTTTAGTCTCTAAAAATAAGTAAGATCATCCAAACGGGGCCTAAGAAAGAAGTTATGCTAACTTATTATTAATGATTAGACTTTTCTGAGACGATAAAAGTGACAAAATATATTCGTCATTAATAAAAGTTATTGTCCATCATTATATATAGTTTCTACGGTAATGTGTATGAATAACAAGTAAATGTTTTGTTTTAATTTTTGGGGTTTTTTTACGAAGATTATAAGGGAAAAAGAAATTGAATGATATAGATTCATATATAGGAAAAGTTTTCGGTTGATGCATTAGAGGAGATTGGAAGATTGAATAACTTTTTTATTATATTTCATAAGAATAAATAGTAAGGTCTAAATAGAAGTAATAAAGCAAATAAAAATAGGAAATTTAGGATTTTATTTGAATAGCGTCTACCCTCGTGGATAAGATCACGTTGACTAGAAATTTTTGGATCAATTCGAGATCTTAGGAAATTTTAGAAAAAAATATAATAAAATAATATAGATTCATAGGTGCCTTGAAAAGATCATGGACGATCCTCATCGCTAAGTACTCGGTTACTCGTTTTCCCCGTAGCATTAAGGGTGTGTTTGATTAAATAGACAAAATTAAGTCCGTGTTACATCGGATATTTGGATATCAATTTGAAGCACTAACTAGTAATCACATGTTTTTAGACTTTGATAGATTTTTCATTTTTATTTGATTAAGTATATATACTTTAGTTAATTAATTGAGATTTATGACCCTAATTTTGTTGAGCTTTATAGCACTACAAGAAAACAATAAAATTTCATCGGTCATTTTAACTCTTGTCGGTATTTCCTAAAGCCGATTGCCGGAGGCTAACGGAAGTTAGCTAACTTATATTGAACTGCTTCCGTCAGCCAGATGCTGACGGAAGTTAGGGTTTTGACGACGAAAGTTGGCTTCTTCAGTCGAAAAAAGTCTAACTTCCGTTAGTTTGTTGACGGAAGTTAGGGTTCGGCCGACGGAAGTTTGCTGAATTACTCGTTTTCTAATTATTTCATCTCGTAATTTTATTTGAAAAAATAAAATTTATACTTTTTTGAGAATTAAATTTAATTTCTAAAATATCTAATAAGATTCACTATAGACATGCATGGTGATTCTAAGGCCTACGTATATGCGGAGGATACTAATCCCTAAAATACCAATGTCCTATTTGGTCGTGTTCTTGTTCAACGCGGAGCATGAGAGCATCCTCTCTCGCGTCGCGTCGCGTGCAGCAAATAGCAAGAAACAATTTTAACGTGAATCCTCTATTTTTGCCCTTGCATTGATCCATCATTCCATCTCAGTAGCTTAGCAATCGTCGCAACTGGAGTATTTATCTACTGCGCCACTGCGGATATATATCCTCGTCGATCTTGCTGCACGTCTGCTGGCTAAGCTGTTAGCTAGCTCGTGTGTGACCTACACCACACCTGCCTGCCTGCGCCAAGGAGCCCTAAGTCCAAAAGAAATCCTTGACAAGAAGCTCGCGTCGTACTGGCTACAGTGCACGCGTAGCAGCAGCGCAGACCAGGCGTGCATGTCGTCGTCGTAGCCGGTAGCAGAGGCGCCTTTTTCTCACTGGATGTGCACCGTGCGGAGAAGGATGCGCTTGTTGACCATGGATGCGTGCTGCGTGCAGCGTGCATGGCCACTATCTGCATATCAGCATATGTGCATGGGGAAAGATCGATCTCCCGCTTATTTTAAGCTGGCAGCAGCGGCCTCCTTGCCTTCCCAAGATGATACAAACCAGCAGGAAAGAGTCATGCACAGTCACTCTCTGTCAGAGGCCTCTCGCCCCAAGTGAGAAGTGATCCTGGCAATCTGGCATCCGGATATGGATGTCAGAATATCCGAATTATTCGTATTTTCGAATTACTGTAAATATGGATATCCATATTCGTATCCGAATTAAATATGGAAGACATTCGGAAATATCTGAATTCGTTTTACAAATGTGGATATGGAAACGGATATCCGAATTCTGCTGAATGTGGATATGGAAATGGATACATCCGTATTCATTTTAGGATTTCACACAGATTAAACTTAGAATCAAGATAATATATTATCACTATATTACTGGTTTATTTATTATTTATATAATTATGGAATACTTAAGTTAGTGAATATTAATAAGTTATGGTTTAAAATAAATTGATGGTTAAATATTTGTTTGAACTTTAATTTTTTTATAATCAAAATACAACATATCTCATTTCATATATTTTTTTGTATTTTTTAGATACATTTTCTATTTTTAACTCATTAATTGTGTTTCTAGGATTTAAATTGAAATATGTGAAATTTGAAATGCAAGTACCTAAAATAATGCACTAAAATTTATAGAAAAATTGCATTCACTATTTTGTGTACATTTTTGGTTCTTATCCATGAAATTTAAAGAAATATTAAAAAAATTATGTTACGACACTTCATCAGTAATGTGGAGTTTAAGAGTTTTTAAATTATAAAAAAATCAAATAAAGTCTGAAAAATACGAGACTTACCAAAGTGTTATAATATTATACATAGATACCATGATAAAATTTTGAAAATGTTTTGATAAATTTATCATATAGAATGTTAAGAAATATGAGATTCTCTTAATAGGAAATAGAGTTTTGAGAAGGAATAGGTTATGGTTTAAAATAAATTTATGGTTAAATATTTGTTTGAACTTGAATTTTTTATATAATAAAAATACAACATATCTCATACCATATAAATTATTTGTATTTTTCCAGATCCATTTGCTATTTTTAACTCATTAATTGTGTTTCTAGTATTTAAATTGGAATATGTGAAATTTGAACTGCAAGTACCTAAAATAATGCACTAAAATTTATAGAAAAATCACATTCACTATTTTGTGTCCATTTTTAGTTCTTATCCACTAAATTTAAAGAAATGTTAAAAAAATTATGTTACGAAAATTCATCGGTAATGTGGAGCTTAAGGGTTTTTTAATTATAAAAAAATCAAATAAAGTATGAAAATACGAAGTGTTATAATATTATACGTAGATACCATGATAAATTTTTGAAAATGTTTCGAGAAATTTATCATATAGAATGTTAAGAAATCGGAGATTCTCTCAAGAGAAAATAGAGTTTTGAGAAGGAATAGGTTATGATTTAAAGTAAATTTATGTTTAAATATTTGTTTGAACTTGAATTTTTTATATAATCAAAATACAACATATCTCATTCCATATATGTTGTTTGTATTTTTCTAGACCCATTTGCTATTTTTAACTCATTAATTGTGTTTCTAGTATTTAAATTGGAATATGTGAAATTTGACCTGCAAGTACTTAAAATAATGCACTAAAATTTATAGAAAAATCATATTAACTATTTTGTGTTCATTTTTAGTTATTATACACTAAATTTAAATAAATGTTAAAAAAATCTTGTTACGACACTTCATCGGTAATATGGAGCTTAAGGGTTTTTTAATTATAAAAAAATCAAATAAAGTCTGAAAAATACGAGACTTGTCATCGTATTATAATATTATACATATATACCATGATAAATTTTTTAAAATGTTTTGATAAATTTTTGAAAATGTTTAATTTTTGAAAACAATAAAATTCAGCTAATTATTTCCAAACTGCCGCCTGTTTTTTGACATGTATGATGAATTTCAGTTCAAGACTTTATATAGTTCTTGTTGGTTGTTGTGTATGATGAATTTTAGTTAGTGTTGTTTAAAAACTTAGTTTGTGCATGGTTTATTGTGTATCATTGTTTCTTATTAATTATAATTCTAATTTGGTATATTGGACCCTTTGGATTTTTGGAAAATTTGTGAAACAACGAACATTTGGAGTTAAACCGAGTAAACATCCGAATACATATTCGTATTCGAAACATCCGTTTTGTATTCGTATTCGAGAACATCCGAATCCGTATTCGTATTCGAATTAAAATGTGGTAAATAGTGCTATCCGGATTCGTTTCCATCCGTATCCGATCCGAATCCATCCTGCCTGCCTACTCGATCCTCTGCCACTGCTACTAGTTAGTACTGTACACACTAGTATATACTATACGTGTATGATCGCCAAGAAATCGAAGCACGAAATTTACTGCAGATACCATCTGTGTATATGCAGCAAAGCCGCATGCTGACCAGTGACCAGCGTAACTGGGCCGGGATGCATCTATTGTTCACATTACACAGGGTGGTAGCAGCAATCGAGCATGATTAGTGACTAGCAGTATAAGCAGTAGTGTGGCACTGCAGTCTGCAGGTACAAAGCACGGAGCTGCTGGGTCCAGGCGTCCAGCTCCAATCCGACTACTCGCGAGGGCAAGCAAGCGAGCCAGCTGCTGCATGTGCTCGCACCGCAGGGGGCTAGCTAGAGGGTACCACGACGACGACGACTACACTAGCACCGCCAGCACCAGTAGTCACCACCGCAGCAGCAGGCAGCAGCAGCAGCTACACGCCTGCCTGTGTGTGTGCTAGGCTCGAGGCTCTCCTAGCTAGAGACCGGCCGGCCGGAACGGCAGCTCGCGCCACTACTCGCGCCACTACTCGCGCGCGCGCGGCTGCGCATCCTGCGTCCTGCGAGCCAGCGGTCGTGGCCCCCGACGTTATATTCTGTCTGCTGCTGCTGCAGTGCAGCCAGTGCTGCCTAAACGCGGCCTCTCTCTCCAGCTCTCCGAAAACTCTCTGGGTGTCCAACTCTAGCTCCGGGTTTTCGGGTGCGAAATATCATCCTCATGCCCATTCAATTGGTTTAGGATCACGCATATCGGAGCAGACCACGAGAACACTGCACCGTATCAGAAACGGTAATTAGGCCACCAAATCACACGTTAGTACTTAAACATCAGACGAGGTTCAACGGGTGGTACTTCCAAGAAGTATTTGACAGACTGCAAGATTATCTTTTCGGTGCATGTTCTCGTTGGCGAGACATGCTTCTGCGCAAGCGCAACAGTACGGAAAATAGAAAAATAATGTTTTTTTTGAAAAAAAAATAATTCTGGTTACTGAATTCAAAAAGATACAAAACTGCTGGATACTTGTCGATCGATCACCAGTCGAACCAGGTCACGTCAGTCTAGTTTGGTCGAGCATGCCTCCACCCTCACCTCCTGTGTTGCCACCCATACCCGCCGCACGACTCCCGCCACGATGCGCCCCCGCCCACAGTCTACCACCTTGCATGTCACACCCCCAGCCGCAGTGTGCCCCTGTTGCCTATAGCCTCCCGCACTGTCGCTGGCGTCCGTCGTACGCCTCCCACCTTGTGGTGCCACTGCTCACAGCCTACCACCTCGCCTCCCGCGCCTCCAATCGTCATGCGTCCCTGCCACCTCGCCTCCCGTGCTGTCGCTCACGTCAGCCACCTCCTCCCACCACGTGGCGCCATGCTTGCAGCACACCGCCTCGCCTCCTGCGCGCCCCAGCCATCGTGTGCCCCTCGCGCTGCCGCTCGCTCCGACCCACTTTGGCGCCTTACATTTCGTACCCATGTCCTTAATTTAAAAATAAAATAAAAATAATTTTGGTATTCTCGTTCGGTGTATGGTCGGTTGAATCGGCTTGGTTCGACCGACCATCGACTGAACCAAGGTTGATATGGTCTGGTTCGGCCGATGGTCGATCGATGGGTATAAATTTCTATAATTTTTTAATTGGGCAACTGGAATTGAATTTTTTTCCAAAAAATATTATTAAAAAAGATCACGATAGTTGGGGCTAATTTTCAGATTATATTTTCTGTCACACCCACCAAATTACAACTTCATATTTAGAGCAAATTGTTAACTAAATATGAGAAACAAGACCAGAATCTAGACTCGGACTCTAATACTATTTAAACTCTCTCTCTCTCTCTCTCTCTGTATATATATATGTTATGGCTCTCTATTTATCACATCCATGCCTCCTCGGCATGTTCAATCGATACTGTACTGTAGGGCGTATACATACAAGGGATCATCTAAGATCAAATTGATCGACTACGTGTTGTAAGTCTGTGATGCACATGAGCCTTCCAGGGTCACTGTGTGTGATGAGTCAACGATAGGTATTGAGTTGGTAATTGGTACGGTTGCTACTCATCAATTTTCTAATTTTTTGTTCCATGGTAGATTTCATCGACATTCACGAGCCATCTTCTCCCACGGTGGAACGGTCCCATCGGATTAGGGGCTCAATGTGGGATGATGATTGGGTGAGACTCGAGTTTAGGTGGTCTTGTATATAGGGGTGTTTGGTTTGGGGTTGTTAAAATTTAGGGACTAAACTTTAGTCTCTAAATTGCCAAACATGGGGACTAAAAGGGACTAAAGTTTAGAGAGTTTAGTCTCTAAACTTTAGTCTTTTAGTCCCAAAAACCTTGCTAAAAGGGACTAAAAGTACTACTTACCTCTCAGCCCTTACTTTTTTTTAATCCTTTAGTCCTTAGAACCAAACAGCAAGGGACTAAATTTTAGTCCTATAAAAAAGAGGAGACTAAAATTTAGTTTAGTCCTTAAAGGAACCAAACATGCCCATAGATAGGTTAAAACCCTCGGTAGTCTAGTCTGTTATTGCAAAAAAATAATATTTCCATAGTGAAAAATTGATATAAATCTATTCTTTTATTATCCGACCTCGTGCCATAGCCTATATGGCCTGAATCTAGATCCACTAATTATAAGGTAGCTTATATAGGTTTGTACTCCTAATTGTTGGATTGTGGTTTGTACTCCTGATCATTGGAATATATCCATTAGCTATGAATAACCATTGACACTAGAAAAAAAACAGTCAAATGATGTCAATAGTTCCTTTATTGTCACTGTCATCTAGCTTGAGGGTATATCATCGAGTTTGGGCTCTAGTGCGCTAGCTAGATCTTGAAGGTGTATAGCACTTGGAGGAAAAAGGTAGAGAACGATGACACCATACACTATGTGATTAATGAAGAGAATGCAACAGTCTCCTCTTGCTCACATGGCCTATGCAGGTATGTGGATGACCTTACCTCCAACGTGCCTCGTTGGTTGACTGACACCATCATCCTCCGGCCTTATCTATTCTGGCCTCTTGTTCAATACGGAGGTGAGGCTTTGGAGAAATGGTGTTGTCTTTAGTTCATGTGCTTTGGCTTCATCTTGCCCTTGGCATGGTGTCAAGCACAAAAAAATTGAGTGCGGTGGGAAGAAAATGAAGTAAACAAAACAAATGTTGCAATGGAGGCAAGAGAACTTGATGAAACAAACACACATGAGCCATGAGGGCAATGAATCAGCACCATTGCCTCCTTTAAACTGTTGCGTCGATTGGTTATCCACTTGCATCATGTCGATTTCCATCTATGGTGACATGATAGATATCTACACACGTCGGTGAGCATATAGCATGGGAGACAAAGACAATTCACGCCTTATCATAAAGGAATGTGTGGCTTATCAAGCAGCGTATCCTACATTTGTTGTGCCTTTAACTTTGTATCGACCATTAGGTCTCACTGTTTTTTATATACTACACCGCGACACTCCTATTTTATTTTGGTGTATTAATGATAATATTGATCAAATGCTCTTAATCCAATTGTTAAGATCATAGTAGAGATTTCACGAGAAAGACGATTTTAGTTTAACAAATTTGGAGAATAAGCTCTATTGGGTCCAAACAGGCTCAACGGATAAATTTATAAATTTATTCTTTATCTTGAGTTAGGACTATTGTACTGTTAAGAGGGATGCGTTGGGTTTTGTTCCAAAACTTTGGTCTGAAGGAAAAAAATTTTGAAAGCTTTTTGGACAAGTTCAAACTAAGTTCTGGATTTTTTAGAGTGATCAAAACTTCTGATTTGAACTATTAGCCTTGAATTAATTTGGGGTCGGAACTTTTGATTATTTGTCATAACTTCTAGTTTGAACTTTCGATCTTGAATTAATTTTCGGTTGAAACTTTCGATTATCCGTCGAAACTTTTGATTTTATCTCTCAGCCTTAAATTAAATTTGCGTCGGAACTTCTGAATTTTGGATCGAAACTTCCGATTTAAAATATCGGTTTGGAATTATTTTTCCGTCGGAACTTCTGATCTGGGATCGGAACTTCCGATTTGAACTCTTAGTTTAGAATTATTGTTCCGTGGGTAATTGTGATCTCACATCAGAACTTCTGAGGTGGGCGACCAAAATTGCCAAAACAGTGAGATTTTGGGTGCGAGGTATAAATACCCCCTCAGCCACTTTGAATACCCCCTCAACCACTTTGAACAGTTCACTTTGGCACTCCAACTCTCTCTCTCTTGCAAACCCTAACCCTACCTCTCAAACTCTCTCACGTTCAAACTCAGATCTAGAGCAAATCTTGGCGATTCGCCTTGAAAGTTCCATTGAAATCTTCTCGAGCTTTTGTTACTGCATCTTTTGAGGATAGTCTTGTGGGTTGTTTTATTGATTTTGTTGGATTTTATTTAAAATATATCAGCACAAATATTTGAGTTGACAAAATCTTTACAACACATTTGTTACTCTTGGAGGCTCGACCTCCTAGACGGCTAGGAGTCACTCCGTAACAAACCTAGGAGATTGTTGTTACCCGAAGAAGTTTGGAAAATCTCAACCTTATCATTGACAGTGTTTCGAAGAGAAAATCCAAGTTTAGATGAGGCTAAGACTTGGTGAGGAAAGAGTTGAAAGAGACTCGGCCTACCGAGGTCCCTCAACAGAGACGTAGGGTCATTGGATCCGAACTCCGGGAAATATATCGATTGTCTTGTGTGTTCTTGTGTTCATCACATTTCTTGAGTTCTAACTAGGTCAAACTTTATTTTTACCTGATCTACCTTTTGACCTAGCTTTAGAGCAACTCATAGTGTAAAAGTGGTGCCTGATATATTTGCACAGATTCTTATTCAAACACTTTCTTCATATTTTTTAATTTGGTTGGTTTTTCTCCATTGATCGGAACTTGCGATCCACTGAAAGTTCTAAAAACTTCCGACGTTCCATCGGAACTTTCGATCTATGAAATTTTCAGAACATTGTTTTTCCACAAAAAAATATTATATTGCATATTCACCCCCTCTCTAGGGAACTTTCAATAAGGCCACTAGAGTGATCACTATGGATGACATAGGTAACAAGCAAGTTGCAAAACTCAAACCCTAGAAAAGAAAAGCAAACATCAATTGATTTGGTGGTAGCTAATGATGTATATCTAAGGCATAGTTCACTTGATTTGATTGTTGTGATACCCCCTAGGTGTATAATATATAAGGATAGGAGTAAGACAATGAGGATCAAGACAAAATAGAGAACTAAATAAGAACTCGTATGCATTCCTGCCTCAATAACATCCACCATATAGAAGTAGGGTATTACATCCCTTAACGACCTAGACGTATCTAGACTCTATCACATTTAATTCCTTCCCAAAACAATGCAACTTTGGTTCCATATCCTCGGTCAAAACACAAAGAGGGTCTCAACGAATTCTCGCTAAAGATGTCCACCCACCGATACTTACAAGTGAGTGCAATAGTAATATACAAGGGATAAACATAAAATCTAGTATGGTACAAAGTGAAATTCAAATGAATCGTAGGGATGAGTGAAAAGTCGAGATATAGTGAATTTTCTCATCCCTCGCATATTCGTTTGGTCATATTTAGAGATAGAAGAGAAAATATATCACTACCAAAACTGATTCAAAAATTCTTAACTAATAATTTAAAAATTTCAAAAAATATATCATTTTATAACAATCTTTGTAGCAATAAAGAGGTAGAGGTGGAGCTCCACCTTTGTCTCCGTATCTGATCATGTATAGGCTACCCTCCACGGTATTTGGCATGTGCCACATCACCTTGGCTAATGTCATTGCTACACCACCATTGTGTGTTCATAACCGTAGCTTGTAAAAGTAGATTGCTTTTGTGACCTTGGCCAACCTGTTATGCTCCTCTCACCTTGCGTTTGTGTCCTTACGTGCAGTGGTGGAGCTAGAGAAAAATTGAGGAGGTGCACTACTTCACGGTATACACCATATTAGGCCTAAGGAGATACACAAATGGTAAAAATTTGCTAATGATAACTAAAAATTTTCTAGACATGGGTTCTTGGGAACCCCCTCAGCCCCATGTGGCTCTGCCCCTGCTTACGTGCAGTCACATTTATAACAAATTTGGGTTGTATTCAATGACCGCAGATGGATCACACACTACTCTATGTGTAAATATTAGTTGCAACTTTGGCTAGTAATACTAAGATGTTCGAGTTGTCAATCATAAGGTGTTTGAAAAAATCTTCTAAGGGAAAGTTGCGGGTAAAAGGACATAATTTATACGAAGTTATTTGTGTCCTGCGATTTTTAAAAACTTTTTTAAAGATGTTCTACGAGTGGGAGGGGTGGTATGAGCCACTAGTGCATCCAATTTCAGCTTTGTTCGGTTAATCCCCTCCCCAAGGAGATCGAGAGGGATTAAGTCCCTTACAAGTCAATATGAGATTTAATCCTCCTCAATCCCCTCCAATCCCCTAAATCCTCTCCAAACCGAACAAGTCTTTCATGAATTTTCTTGTTGGCAAATTTTGTACAATACTTATTTGTTTATAAAGACTTTACTTTTGTGATAAATTTAATAAATCAGTAGTGAAAGTAAAAAATAAGTGCCTCTTAATCAAATAAAACCTTTTTGATTTGTGAAGTGAGTGATATGGCCGGATAGGTAAGAAATACTAGAGGAATAAAACTTTTTTATTTGCCAATTGATATTAGTCAAATAGTACAAATAAAATCTTTTTATGACACAGTTGAAGAGGTAAAAGTAAATTCTTTTTTAAAAGGATGGAGAATAAACACTTATGTTTTTACGTACGTCTAGAATGGCAACTCTCTTTGTATTCTTTGTATAGACCATGGAGGCGTGGAACAAAAGGGGATATTCATTTTGTGAGCCGGTTTGAATCATGTGATCGAATTTCAATGAGATTTTATTCAATCCAAGAAATATGTAGTCTTCCAAATTAGAATATAAGCATTGTGGATGCGCTTGGACATACTAGTTCACATTAGGTGTTGTGACAAATTTTTTTGCCCCGCCACTATAGTGGTTCGACATTAACATGAACGTTCTTGGGTCGAGAGAGGCATATATACATGTTTTTTTTTCAAAATATGAGTTATTTGTATGTCTTATATTTAAAGGTACATTTTATAGTACTCTTATTGAGGTAAGAGTTATCGTACTAAATCTATTTTATTCATTTCTAAATAAAAAATAAATAACGTATTAATTGGCTATCATACACGACATGCTTCGTTTTCTTCGATCTCCTATCTCTTTCCTTAAATCGAAAGGAGCAATCCTGCTATCAAATCTATATCAAAATAAAGAAACTAATTAATAGATATTAATAACTTTCAAAAAATATAAAAATAAATATAATATGTATGGATGTGTTGAGAAAATTATCTTTACCCTAACAAAGACTAATAATCAACTTTTGTCAAAACCCTCTACGAAGCCAAATGCTAACACTTCGTTCTAACTTTAAGCTTATACGGAGTATGGAGCAAGATAAATACGTGAAGCCTTTTGAGCCGAAGTCCCCTCCAGAATAAGGATGCTTCAAAGATATAAAATTGATCGGAGGAGTTGTCTAAACCGCGGGCTCTAAAATACCATCCGATATAGTATACCTTCAAGTCTATTCATATGAGAGGTTACAAAACTATCCCTACGAAAATCAATGTATACATTACAATGATTGATTAAATGTAGAGGTTATTTCATATTACCCTGTTATAATCTTTACTTTATCTTTATGATGTAAGAGGACATCGAACAATCGAAGTATTAAACAATACATCTTCTATTCAAAAGTTGTTATCTCGTTCCGAGAGACCTCAAATATTATTCAACATTAGTGCAATACTTTGAACCCATTGAGATTCTTAGATTCTTGAACCTGTTGCATAATTCCGCATTACGTCGTTACGACAAAAGGATGATATATTATATTTTAAGAGTTAATAAGTTGACTTTTTTAATGATTATCTTTTGATCCATTTGAACATTTTATAAATCGTGCACCGTAAACCTATTTAAAATGAGTTAAAAGGTTCCACAGGTGATGGACAAAAACTATTCTATTCGAGGTGCCGCTGCTTCAGCTGGCGAAAGTACGTAAGATTCAACGACAAAAGAAACCGATCTAGATCAGATTGTTAATGAAATAACAAGATCAACTCACGTCGAATGAAGATGCTCATCTAGGTCATTACGCACAGGCGCACAGTGATTCGATCATCAAACAGAGCTGTTTTGAGCCCCGTTTTTTCCAGAGAAAAACAAATCCAGCTTCGTCTCCACTCCACAAGCAAGAAAATTCCCTACGAAAGCCACTGAGAGCCTTTGATTTGACCTGCAAAAGCAAGCCCCCACGATACACTACAGCTACACTACACTGTCTCTCTCCAAAGGCAGCTGTATTGGCTCCCAGCTTTTCCTCTCTCACCTCCCCTTCTCTCTAATGATAGCTTAGATAGAGGAGAGAGGGAGAGAGTGGGAGGGAGAGGAGCGGGCTAGCTCTGCTCTGCTCAGCTCAAGGTTAGGGAGTCCTCATCTCCGGTTGTTCGTCTTCCCTCGAAGCCCTTTTCCTCTTTCTCTCTGCCCAAGAACTTCACCTCAGCTCGAACCGCCCCGCTTTTGCGCAGGAGCTTGGGGGGACAGTGGGCGGAGAGCTCGATCGCTGCACCAATACTTCCCTAGAGATCGCCCCTCTCGGGCACTCGGTTCGTCTCTCTCTCATGGAGGAGATCTCCCACCACTTTGGGGTCGGGGCGAGCGGCCATGGCGGCCACCAGCAGCCGCAGCAGCAGCATCACCACCACCTTCACCCATGGGGTTCTTCACTCAGCGCCGTGGTTGCGCCGCCGCCGCAGCAGCAGCAGCAGCCGCAGGCCGGCGGCATGCCACTCACCCTCAACACGGCGCCCGCCACCGGCAACGGCAGCGGTAACCCGGTGCTGCAGCTGGCCAACGGCAGTCTCCTTGACGCGTGCGGAGGCGCTAACAAGGCGAAGGAGCCCTCGGCGTCGTCGTCCTACGCTGCCGACGTCGAGGCCATCAAGGCCAAGATCATCTCCCACCCCCACTACTCCTCCCTCCTCGCCGCCTACCTCGACTGCCAGAAGGCAAGTGATCCAGCACATGGTTAGCTAGCTGCTGGCTGCTGGCTGCTGCTGCTGCCAGTAACATCTCCATGCGAAATCCTACATCTCATGTCAAGCTAGCTTGGCGACGCACATATGCACGCAACTACCACATATATAGCGTATGTGGCATGTTGTTCTCGTGCATCTTGTGTTAACAAACTCATCGCCGGCTTGCAGGTGGGGGCGCCGCCGGAGGTGGCTGCGAGGCTGACGGCGGTGGCGCAGGACCTGGAACTGAGGCAGCGCACGGCGCTCGGCGGCCTCGGCGCCGCGACGGAGCCGGAGCTGGACCAGTTCATGGTGAGCGACGACCGATAACCGATGCGCCGCATCTATCGCGACATACCAACAGCAATTTCTGTATACTCCTCTTCAACTTGATGGCGACTTGTTTGCTCTTGTCCTCGCCGTCGCCGTCGCCGTCGCCGGCGTGCGCGTGTGTGGTCTATGCAGGAGGCGTACCACGAGATGCTGGTGAAGTACCGGGAGGAGCTGACGAGGCCGCTGCAGGAGGCGATGGAGTTCCTGAGGAGGGTGGAGACGCAGCTCAACTCGCTCTCCATCTCCGGCAGATCGCTGCGCAACATCCTCTCCTCCGGTAAAGGCGCCTTCGATATATAGATCGATCGCTGCATGCGGCTTACGCACCGCTTAAACCTTTCCATGCATAAATCCATACCCCTGCGAGAGCTGTTCTTTCATGCATGGCTTCTTCGATCTGCTCGTCTACGATTTCATCGCCTGTCCCCTTCGTTGTTCCTGCTCAAACTTCGCTGTTTCTCTTTCTTGTCTGCAAATATAGCTGCATCTAAGTCTGATTTCTCAGAGAGCCAACGCATCTATGTCTTTCTCGTACATGTTTGCATGCATGGGTGTCAGTGAGTGAACCTGCAGATGGTCTGGTCTGCTATTGCTTGCTGGTCGATGCTCTAACCCTCATGTTCTTATCAGGGTTTCCAAAAGATTCTTTTCCCCTGAGATTGCTTTTCCTGGCCATGCATATGTGGGATTCTTCCATCTGGGCTTCCACTGATCTTTTCTTCTGTTGGGAAGGAATAGCTCTTGCACATGTACACCAGTCAGTGGCTCACTGCAGCTACCAGCACTGATGAGTTTCACTCTCTAATTCTTCACACATCTCCTTTACTAAAAAAACGATATTTCCACACATTTCCTGATGCCTACGGTTTCCCCTATTAACCAAGATGCATTCATTACAAGAATTTAAAGCTAAATCATTCTAGAATCGTGCATGATGCATCTCGATTTGTGTGTGCTTCTCATTGTTTAGTTCTTGGTGTTTATGTCGTTCTTCTTGCCGGTTGATTTGATTCCCTTCCCAAAAGAACATGTGCATGTGACTCCCGAGTAGTTCTTTTGTTCAGCCATCTTTTCCCCCAGGATGGAAACGGGGAGTCCTTCCTTGTTCTAGGGTTTGGGTAAGGCTCACTGTGCAAGCAAACAGTGCATAGCCGAGGTGTCTCACTGCCGTATGTCAGTGGAGCAAGGACACACATGTTGCGTTATGTGATCTTGCACAAACACATGAGAGAGAGATGGAGAGATGGAGACTTGTAGAGACAGGCTCATCCCCCATCTGTCACGCAAGCCAGAACAACATTCTTGTCATCTTTCTCCCTCTCAAGAAGCGTAGTTGCTACCCGTTGTCCTAGAATCTCTTTGTTTTGTGGTGTGGTCTTCCAGATGTGTTGATGCATGATGCGTTGCACAGGGCCGGCCTGCCTGCCTGACGTCCGTCCGCCTGCTTTTGTTCTTCTTAGTCTTTGCTAATTTTAAAATGCCACACATCAGGTTGGATGGAGACGGCGATGCTAGGCGCCTTTCTAATGACCTATCACGAGAGTATAGTAACTGGCAGTACCACCGAACAGTCCATACTCCAGCAATGCGCAGGGTTTTCTGCTCAGAGCTAGCTGCATATTGCAACACATGTGCTACTATACAACACAATCACTTCATTATTGGAGCATTGTGGGGTAGAAGCTGCCATCTGATGTTGCACAGCAGCAGCAGCAGCAGCATCAGTAGTGGCTTCACTTCAGATTTTATTAGTTGTATGGAACCCTGAACAAGTTAGGTGATGAGGTCAATCCTGTGTGAAAATTGAATGGTCAGACGATAGACGGACAAGTCTACATAGGTAGACAGATGAGTAAAGAGGATATGCAAAGCTTAGTTTTCTGTGTTTTCTGACCAGTGCAGTAGCATGGACAGAACGGTCACAGCCAGCCTCGAGAAAGATACAGTTGAGCAAGGGCATAGCCCCTATTATTTGATGTGAGATCTCCTGCAAGTTTTTGTGATCTCCTTGGCTATATTATATAGAGTAGTAGTAGTAGTAGAATATATGATCTACTATTACCTAGATATATGTTCGTGTATTTTATGGCAGTCTTCTCTTCATTCTCTCTCATGTATAATATCGGTCAAGATACATTGGATACTTTCCGAGGCAAGTCCAAGTTCAACTACGTCCGTGTTTTTCAGCTGTCAACTCATATTTCTTCTCAAGTTCAATTGTTCTTTGTCCTGCTTGGACCTTGGTAGACGCACGTCTACACAAGCGTTCTCTTTTCCGAAAAAAAGAGATGATTTGCCTGATCTCAATAGGCAACCAAAGATCACATGCAGCTAGCTAGCTGAGATCGAAATATCATCTCATTCTTAATGTTTTTTAGGACCATAGCTTTCATTTAATCACAAAACAACGCTGCATTTTTCTGACTGATGTTGCACCTGTACTCCAAGATTCTTCGTTGCATGCATTCTTTCAAGGCCATGCAAAAGCAGGGGACACAGATATCACGAGTTTCCGTTTGTCACGAGGCAAGACCAAAAGAGATACTGGAACTTGCTTGCTAAAATGCAAACAAAAGAATACAATGGCATAAAAAAGAGCTGACTGATTTTGCAATGGGACGTCAGTAGATAAGACAATGCAACTGGTGGAAAGAAGTCTTTTATTGTTAGATAGTTCTTACCGCATATATTTTTTCGTGATTTCTGAATTAATAGTGTTAACATTAACATCTAGTTTTTGTTGTGCTGTCTGTGTCGGACATTCCTTTTTTTGGACCTGACAGGCATTCTTTGGGTACATTGATTCTGTGGTTCAGCTGGGCATTGAAGCTCTATTCATGCGCTTCTGTTCTTAATTTCATTGTTTCTATAGACCAACCGTTTCATTTTAAACACACATTAAATCATAAAATTTGGTATTTATCATGTTCTTGTAGAATGCAGTGTAGAGAAAACATGCAAGTATTGCAACTTGGACGCTGTGATTCTTTTGTTTTCTTATAATGCATGTCCCTGTGAAGACATTCTTGTTATCTGTTTTCTGTAAAACTGCATTCTAGGATGATTGCGCATCTATTATTAAGGCATTGATATTTTAAAGGTCATGACATGGTTAACCATCACTGTATTTTCTGTTGATTTGCTTCCTTAACATTTGTTTTTTTTTCAATATTTCTCTTTCAAAAAATTAGTTGCCCTATTTTCAACACGTTTCATGTTATAGGGACATAAGAGCATCTCCATTATACTTATTTTTTACTTGCTATTCATAGTAATAGCAAACTTGTTTATTCAAATTGACTTGTTATTTTGCTATTCACTTCATTGTACTTGCTAAATGTGACTTCCTATCAATTTATATACATGCAAAGAAAATGAAAACAATTAAACAAGCTCAACACTTAATAAAATAGCAAGTTTGGTTGACTTGCTAGACGGGAGCAAGTGTGAAAAGAAGAATAGGCAAAAGCAGACCCCTAAAATAATAAGTCTACAATGGACATGTTTTTATTGGATTATACTTGTTATTTTAAAGAATAGTAACTGTGACTGCAAGTACAATGGAGGTACTCTAACATACATATGTTTAAAAAGTGCCAATATTTTGTGTGGCTCATGCCGTGCTGCAATAGAATTTACACATGCCTGCTATTGTGATTTTAATAAAAAAATTCCTGTGGGATTATTTGAAATAATTGTCTTGTTCCAGTAAATAGTTGGAAGTGTATTCCTATTATTAATGTTTTTCAGGGATTCTGACAAAGAAAGTATAAACCAACTTAACTTCTGTAATTTTCCCAAGTTTAATTAATTCAGAACATTAACCAAAGTTCTTTGTTACTTATTATATGAAAGCAGTAAAACTTAAAAAAGGCAATTTTGATACTTTGTTGAATTTGTCCTGATAATTTAAAACTGCATGTATGTAGGCGATTTATTTGACTGTATGATGAAGCAACACAACATCAAATGCTGTATCAAAACTACGAATCGTTCTTAAATTTTACTGAAGAAATGCAGGCATTCAAAATTGTAGATATTGTAACTGGTCTTTGCATCCTACATACATGTAGATTTCATCTATGCTTTGCTAAAAGGAGTGCTGACTTTCTTATTCTTTCTACAAATATAATTACAAGGTAAGCAATTT
Organism: Zizania palustris; assembly: GCA_019279435.1. Lineage (NCBI taxonomy): Eukaryota > Viridiplantae > Streptophyta > Magnoliopsida > Poales > Poaceae > Zizania > Zizania palustris. The sequence continues at coordinate 50,846,807 of JAAALK010000286.1, read as the reverse complement.
AACACAGAGCATTGAATCCTTGTTTATGAAGAAATATTTATTATATCTAGTATGGACTAATCTAGCATAGGAGAGTGCGAAGTATTAGATTATCACAATCCTCTGAAAGCTTAAAACATGTTTTTTTAATAAAACAATGCCGTGTGCAATAGTATTTTTCATAACTCCATAAAATTTCAAACGAATAAATGACCTCTTATAAGATCCATTATTTAACACATCGGGAGAAAATGACCAGCTAGGTATAGTGATATCCCAGGCACCAACATTACCAATTAATGCCATCAGTAACAATGTGTATGGATGCATCCACACTAAATAAATGTGAATTCAGAGTTGAATGCAATGTTTTTGAACTGTATTTATAATAGTATGTTAGTACATAAATTTATATGTTATATTTTGTGGGTCAAATGAAGTTTACTGGCATTATTTTTAATGTGGTCAATCTATGTTAATTGAATTTCATAGGTGAGTTCGCTTGGATGTCACCTGGACACTATATTAAGCTGTCTAATTTGTTGGGACTTAACAGAGGCAGATCTCCACAAAAGCTTTCGCCATTCGTTAAAGAATACCTCTTTTGTATTACAATGTTGTACTCACATTAGAAGTGGAGTTACTTTTGAAAATATCGCTGAGATTGTGTGTTCCAATCAGGGCCTAGTCAAATGACTGTTCATTGCTGATAAACTATTTCATCTTAGCACTAATATAATGCTGAGGGATAATTAAATTCTAGCAATTGTATTTATTTTTTAAACCATAGAAATATCCCCCCCTTCCCACCGGAGACACTGATCTTTCTGAATTGCTTCTGTCCTTGTACATTGTCTTGGCTTTAAATTTTATTTATGAATTTATGAATTTTTATTGATTTTTTTGAAAAAAAATCAGTTCTGCATATTTGACTTTATCAGCACTGTTTTGATCATTTATCTACATTGATCTTTCTGACTTGCTTCTGTCATTGTACATTGTCTCGGGCTCTTGGCTTTAAATTTTATTTATGAATTTATGATTTTTTATTGATTGATTTTTTTTGAAAAAAATCATTTGTGCTTATTTGACTTTATCAGCACTGTTTTGATCATTTATCTGCTTGCTTCAGAATATTTGCCTTCTAGCTGTTGATTAGATGGTGGCTAGATAAAGGACATGTCCTACTGTGTTCTTGCTTTGTGCAAAATTTTATTACTGGCAAATTTTTTAATATGATTTTTGAACACACTACTCCTTTCTGTAATATTTTTTCAAGGGAACATTAAGTAAAAATTTGCAGGCTCTGTTCACTATGAAATATTCTAAATTTTGCACAAATGGATAACTGATATTTGAAAGCCAACCACCATATTTCTCTCAGCTGATATTTACTTATTTAGTGATCAATAATTTAGCTATCATAGTTAAGTAATAAGTACTATGTTCTTGTATGTTGCTACTTCAATTCCCTCAGGTTTAATTCAAATGAAAATAGGAAGCCTGTTGTGTCAGTTTCCAACTTTTCATAGGTTAACTGGCCGCTACATAAATGGGGTTCTCTTTTATGCTGTTCTTATCTAAGCTTGTAAAAACAATTTATTGTGTTTGTGGATGCATTCTTTGTTCTTCTAGTTTTAGCTACTGAAGATATATATGTGATTTGCCTGCTTCGTTTCTTCATTAATTAATCTATGTGAATCATTATCTATATCGTTTTCTGTTATTGCTAACTATTTCATGTGATATATTTGAAGGTTCTTCTGAGGAGGACCAAGAAGGTAGTGGGGGAGAAACAGAGCTCCCTGAGATCGATGCACATGGCGTGGACCAGGAGCTCAAGCACCATCTGCTGAAAAAATACAGTGGCTATCTGAGCTCGCTGAAGCAAGAACTATCAAAGAAGAAGAAAAAGGGGAAGCTCCCTAAGGACGCTCGCCAGCAGCTTCTAAACTGGTGGGAGCTGCACTACAAATGGCCTTATCCCTCGGTATAACCATCTTCTCAATTTTCCATATCGATTCATGAGATGAGTGATGTTGAACTTCATGTACAAGCTACCGTTAGTTTTGATACTTCACGGGACACTCAGGTCTAGGCATATATGGGCATATATGAAAATGAATAGCACCCTTTTGACTTATTATTGTCAAGTGACTGAAGCTAGTTAAAGTAAACTATTTATCAAGTGACTGAAGCTAGTTAAAGTAAACTAATTAGTGCGAAGCAGAACATGTGCCCTGAATGACATACAGCACAGGTGTTCACATCCAATTAACTGTTATATTCTGTTAACTGTGATGTTTCATTAAGCTATAACCAAGAGTCCATAGAAAAAGGTTTCAAAACATTACTGAAGCTACTTGGGAAGCCAATTATGGGTATGTTTCTGGCCTACCATTTTATTTAGTTCGTTTAAATACTCAATTTTTCCTGAAAAAACTGTCCTCTTCTGGTCTTGTATTTTCTTATGTTTTGAACCTGAGAGCACCCTAACTTTGTTGTGCACTAAACATTCAATCTGTTTTTGTCGCATTTCTGAGCTATGTTAATGCAGTCAATTCACTTCATTGAGCACCAAACAGTCAGTGTTCTTGCTTAACAGTTCACTATACTGAGCAGGAGAGTCAGAAGGTGGCATTGGCCGAGTCGACGGGCCTTGATCTGAAGCAGATCAACAACTGGTTCATCAACCAGAGGAAGCGGCACTGGAAGCCATCCGACGAGATGCAGTTCGTGATGATGGACGGCTACCACCCACCCAACGCCGCTGCCTTCTACATGGACGGCCATTTCATCAACGACGGCGGCCTCTACAGGCTCGGGTAGCTGGCTGTCATGACTGTGACCTAGATCCAATGGTGGTTTGCTATAGCTACTGGTGGTTGTCTTGTGCTGAAGTTTGTGAGGACCTAGGTTAGCCTTTTGTTTGACCACGCCATGGATGACGGCTGCGTGCTTATTTCGTCGCCACTGTGAAATGCATATGCCTCTAGGCTCTAGCCCGCTATGCATCAAAACTCGTTTTCAGCAGCTGCTCCGCAATGTGGAGGTGGTTATGCTTCTTGTGTGGTTTAAAATTATGGGAGCCTGACGCGAAGACATGGATCGATCGCTAGCTCGCTACTTGTTGCTAAGTGCATGCTTGAATAATTTGAATCTAAGCTAGTTTCTCTGAGGTTAATTATCTAAGTACGCCTGTGTTTGTGATTGCCTGCATGCATTTGCCTGTGTAGTTTCAAATTCAAGCTTGTTGCGATCTGATTTCTTATGGTTGGATGGATGATCTTACAGTGTATTGGCAACGAGGCAACACAGTTTTTCCCCGCGTTCATGCGATTTTGGTCGCCATGGACGGAGACAACGCTAGGGATGCAGTAGCCAAGGGAAGGAAGAAACAAGGTAGAAAAACGTACTGGAAACGAGGGAAGGAAGGGGGTCATACGTACCGTGCTCTCGCGGCGGCGCTGGGGCTCCGGGCTCGCGGCCGCCACCGCTGCGGCGAACGGCGAGGGCGATCACGAGGGGTCGCGGCGGCGCGGCGCGGCGAAGCCCGACCGCCGCGGTGAATCGTAGCAAGCACGAACCTAGCGGGGTTGGGCCGTCTCGTCTCGGCTCTTTCCAGGGCCCGAGAGAGGGACCAAAATGAAAAATTCCCGATCGCTACCGTTGGTACCGATCCGCGAACAAACACTCAAACAGGGAGCAAAAATGCAAAGTTTCTCCTCCCGCCCCACAGGCCCGTAACGATTGGTGCAGGTCGAGCTCCGGCAAGCCGCCGGTGAGGTCGGGGCCCGCGGCCTTCCCTTCTACGCCTGCACTGCTGCTCCGGGCTGTCGTCCCTGCGTCGTCCGGCCTGAACTCCACATTTAGGGTCTGTTTGGGAGCCCACAATCCCGGGAAGGGATTGTGGGCTCCCAAATCAGCCCTTAGGGCTTTTCGGTTGACAGGGATTGAATTCCTAACAGAATTCTATGTCGCGAGGGATTGAGTGGATTCTTTTCAAATCACTCAATCCTCACTAGGATTAATTTTCCTTGTGGATTAAATATGTCTCTTCAATTATGTATTCTTTTGGCTAGAATTAAATCCCTTTGAGGTTTACAATATCTAAACATCATACTTAACTATAAATTTAAAATGCAGTATCACCAAGACAAGAACAATGTGTTGAGAGTGGTGTTGTCGACGATGTATAGCACCGGGTGGGTGGGGATGGGGTTCTCCGGGGATGACCTCATGGTGGGCTCGAGCGCCATGGCTAGGTGGATCGACGAGAAGGGCCTCTCCCACATCCGGCAGTTCGCGCCGCGCGGCAAGACGAGCTCCAAGATCGAGCAGGCTGGTGCTCTTCTTCGTCGTCGTCAACATCGTGCGGCGGAGGCGTGACGGCAGCGGTGCGGGGGCGACGGAGGCGCGGGGGCAGCGGAGGCGTGACGACAACGACGCGAGGCGGTGGAGGCGCAACGGCAGCAGCGATGGGGTAGGTGGCGCGGAGGCTGAAGGCTAGAGCTTCATAGAGAGGAAAAATTATATTGTTGGGTCGGGGTGGGTTAATTTCCAGCTTAGGTGAGGGAAAAATCCTAAGGATGGGTCGAGAATAAATTTTTAGGTGGGCTAACTGAATACAGTTTTTTAATGGATCGGGTTTCTTTCTTGACCGGGTTTCTCCATAGGGATTGAGTCATATTCTCTGTTAATCCCGGCCCAACGGAAGAAGGGAAGACTCGCCTCGTTGCTTCCGCGTTTCCTTTACGCGCTCGAGGCAGCCATGGCGCTGCACGCCTCGTCATCAAGCGAACCTTCCCGCGCGGGCGCGTAAGTAGGGTCGGACCTTCCGCAGGAAGGGGAAAGGGGAGCACCGCGGCGGCCGGCCGCGTTCTACCGCACGGCGTTCGCGCAGGTACGCCAGCCGCTCGACGAAATGCCGCGTCGGTTGCAAGTGTAAACGAGCGGGCGGGGCGATCGTGCTCTGCCCAGTTGTTGTTGTTGCTACGTCGGGAGATCGCTTGATTGCACGCTTGCAACAAACGAGTGATTGCACAGGATATTTCCCCTTGATAAGGCTTCCCTCAGTTCCCTGTCCTTTGTGGTTGCAGATGGAGGTGCAGATGGAAGATGTAGGGTGGGAGCGGCTGGTGAGCTCCAAGGATGAGATGACGGCGTGTCGTGCCTGTCGTTCCGCATCCTGTAAGTATCTCGTCTCCGGTGTGTGCCAGCATATGTGATGCCTCTTATATGCTCTGCTGTTTATCATTATCATGGCTAATCGCAACAGATATAATTAGGACAATCTGAGAGCAATTTGCCACTGCAAGTTTCTTCAGTAGTCACGCCGTTGATTGGGGAGAAACTACTGTTGTTCAGTGGGACTCCAGCGCATGAGCAATGCACTGGTGTCTTTCTGTTCAATAAATTGTCAGCATTGCTAATCGCAACACATAATTGGGACACTGAGAGGAATTTATGCCTTTGAACTGGAATTGTCTGTCTGGTTGGTTTCAGATCATATGCCCACTGTATGATTGTGTAGTCGACGTGGTAAACCCGAAAATAACACATTGGGAATTATCAAGTATTGAGGTGCTAGCAGCATTTGTTGATCAGTTCTGGATTTGTTGGGATTGATATAAAGCGTTCTGTGACCAGTGGTGACTTTCACATTTCAAAACTTGCTCTGAATCTTTTCAATGCTTCACAATGAAGTTGTGGGCAATTGAATCCTCAATAATATCAAGAAAATCGAACCTTTTCTCCATGAAAGGTTCTTATAACAGTTACTATAATGTTCATGCTACCGATTACTGCTGTGTAGGCTTAGATCACGAAAACATAGACTCTGCTTACTAGTATTTAATGCATTATTGGCACATGCTCCTTGGGAGATTGGGGGTATACAAATACTACCTACTTGGAAGGTTCACGGTGTCCATGTTCAATGCTGGCCACCAGCACGTTTACACATGTAAACCAAAAAGAATTGTTTCCTTTATGAACCTTCTAGCTATCATCCAAACTGCCAATGTGTAATAGTCTTTAGTTTAGTAAATGTGCCACCTCCATGTTCATGTTCACCCACAAGGCCACAAACACAAAAGGCACTTCTAAGTATTCAATGCATGAAGTATAATGCAGATTCTTCTATGTATAAGATTTCAAGTTCAAATTCATTATATTTCATCGGTACAAAAAAGACAAAATTCTAGCAGATTTATGAGTACGTATCTGTCAGAATTTTGTGTTTTTTCTTGATTTTATGCGCTTTAAATTTGAGCTTGAGTTTTATACATATGTAGAGTAGGACTGCGGTACATGTAAGAACTTTTTTTTGAAATTTTTTTTGGCATTTGCTAGTTGGTGTGTACCACGTGTGCATGGGAAACTTATGTGCATATGATACACTCCCCATTATAGCCTAAATTAAATTTAGTAACACATTACATTAAGGACCAATTATGAATTGAGTTATTTTCCAATAGATGTAATCAGTTCGATGGAAAATCAGTTTATGATCACTGTGTATTTATGTCATGGTTAAGACTTAAGATGTTTTATTCTCAGTTTTGCTCCTGAGATTTCACCATACTGCGGTATTATTTATACTTATTCTGCTGTGTTCAATGTGTGCTTCTATCTTGTTCAGTCATGCTTAGTAGCTATTAATGCCATTTAGCTTATTAATGGTTTTTGTTGCTGCAACTGATTTGGTGCTGCGTGTGGAAAACTGGTAATGAATGGTTGGATGTTTAGATGATGCCTTTACTCATTTATTTATTTTCACATGCAGATACCCCTTTTCTGAGGTTCCTATGGATTGGAAAATACGACATATCCTATATTGTGGATTGCTGGGAGTAACGGAAAACAACTTTTCCTAAAGGACACTGAGGATGGGAAATCACCATTCCTTCAAATGATTACTGATTATGCTGATCCCCATTTCTTGTATGCCATTTAAATGGTTTTGTGGATAAACAACCGTAGAAATGATTCTCCCATTTTTCAGAAGGGGAAATTTTATGGTGATTATAAGTTTTTCTATGTACAGGTCAGCTATGTGTTCTTTCAAGCTCATGTTGTTTTACTCAAACATTTGTGACGGTATCCTTCTTTCATAAGTACTTATAATTAGTACATCATTTGACCTGTTGGTTTTTTATGGATTAATTGAGAAACTGTGAAGTTTATGACCTTGACTACAAGTTCAGCCATTGTTGGCTGTAGAACATATATACCTTAAGCTTGCACCGGGTTTATAATGGAGTTCTTACGTTTGAATGTTCCCCTGCATCAGCACCAAAATTTTATAAATGATGCTAGATATCCACATATTTTATTTGTGGAAAAACCTAAGACTCAAGATATCGATTTCTCAGATTTTACGATATATCAGGCAAAAACTACAAGTGAAATGGAAGGTGTGTAAGCTTTTCTTTGTTTATCTGTAATTAAAATATTGAATATTTCCATATCCATTCATCTTTTTCTGCTTTCACCCATGAATTAAGAAAGATGCATCCATTCTTGAAGTGGTTCTTTGATAGCAAATACCTGAAGGAAATATAAAATGTATGTTATTGTTTTTAACAATTACTCCAATAGAAATCAGCACCTATTATTTGATTCTTTATTTTTTTATTAGAATTCTAATTTTACGAACAACTGGTGTCAGTTTGCTGAATAAGAGAGAGCACCGAGGTATGGCTTCAACTATTACTTTTTGCAACTACACATAGGTACAAAGGAATTTATAAAAATTGTAGTATAGAAGTATTTTTAATGAAAAATCTAGTGATCTACTGCTATAGTATTCATATATCAAGGGTTACTTCGTTTGAAACCAATGTATCCAGGTTAATAGGACGTTTGATGGTATGGATTCTACAGCGTCAAATAAAAAGAACAGAGACCGTTTTCAGCGTTTTTTTTTGTATTGGACTGAGATATTGTTCTTATTTTGCGTGCTTCATCAAACAATTGTTCCATTCTTCACATGGATTATATTGGTTCTCATAACTGAAATATCGCCTGTATTCAACCTCAGAAGGGATGCTCGGAAGTCTATACAGAATTCCATGGGAAAGTGTAGTCGTTAGCTTCAAGAAAAGTAGACAAAGGATTTTTGCTCATAGCACTATTCCGGTATGTTGTAAATCCCTTTGTCTTCCGTTCCTTATTTTCTTAGCATGTTCCTTTCTGCCAGGAAAAAAATTCTACCATTGGATTATTGTGCACATTAAGCAAAAAATATTGTCCTTTTGAATGGTTAGCATCAGTCTACTGAAAACTCTTGCTTGAGTCTGTTTCGTTTAATCTGTACTGCTTGTTTTGGAGGTATTGGGCAAGAAATGAGCATTCTTTTATGCTTAAATGCAAGTCTAGCAAACTGCATGAACTGTCGATTTTCCGAATGTTACAGACGGCTCAGGATGTTAGATCAGCAGACTCCTATTTAAGTTGGTAGGTTGTCACGGATCAATACAGACGCAATACTGGCTGTCCACAATAGCAGCAGGCCTCCATTTGATGCATGTAATAATAATAATAATACTCAGGAGCTCAGTGACACTGTACATGCATGTAATGGACCACAATCTGTTGCTCTAATAATAAAATCGGCTATCAGTTGCATCTCGAACAGACAACTCATAGCGAGAATTACGGCTATTGACTTCTTGCCGTGCATGCGGTGGTAGTAGCAAGCTTGCAGACCTGAATTCTCTTTTAATTCCCAGTTGCCCGCTGCAACGATCATTTACACCAGTGATAAAGTACAGTGCAGTCCTTTGACTGGATGTATGCTGAAGCTATCTATGGTCATGGTATTGTTAGGTTGTACAGTGTATGGCTCATCAAAATATCAAATAGGTAAGCTTCTTGAAACATAAGATCAATCAGAATCCTAGGGTAGCATGAAGCAAGATACTATGCTACCTGACTAACTACTCAAGGACACTAGTCATCAGAGTTTTTGTTTTATTTTATTCAGTATCTCCTTTCTTCATGGTTATTCAGTTGTCTCTTGAATTCTTGCCCCTATTTCTGATTCCTTTTTGCAGGGAAGAATCTGCAAGAGACACAGTGCGGGCCCCCCTATTTTGGCAACAAGGCTAGTTCCATGTAAGTGCTTTGCTCTTGTTGCATCTCCCCTGCTTTCTTTCTCTCAAGCTTCAGTGTGTGTCAAATAATTTCAATTTTTTTTCACTCAACAGTGCTTCCAGGACCTCATTAATCTGTGCCCTTGCTGAACATGCAATGCAATGCTACAGTGTCATCTTTGCATTGCTATGCATGCTGTCTCTGCCCCCAGTCCTTGTGTCCTGCTGCTGCCCCTCCTCTTAGCTTTTGTGCTTCTTTAGCAGCTCTCCTCTGCCTGATCTCACTGCTGCCAAAGCAATGCCCCAAGCCTTTATGGCTTCAGAACTCAGAATCTCAGATGCATTCAATGACCTGATCCGTAGCTAGTACACCGCTGTAGACAGCCTCCTCTCCCTCCTCACACACACTCTTCTCAGATTAACTTCCAGTACCACAGCAACAAGGAACCCCTGTACATAATGTGAACAGTGAGCCGTGAGCGTGCTGCAATGCGGCCTCTGATATAAGAGGTGGTTGCAACCTACTGTTTCCCTCCTCATCCATCGATTAGCAACGTTCAGTCGAGCTCGTCATGGAACTCCTGTGGCTTTTGCTATCCTCATCACTGCTCGGCCTCCTTTTGCTATCCTCTCAAGGCCTGCAGTTGACCGAAGGTAAAAATGAGATCTTTGCACACAGCTGGAACCTAGCTAAGCTACCCTATCTTTCAGTTCACCTGATTCTCTCTGAATTCTGATGCAGCCATTGTTGCAGGTCGAGTGCTGCATCACCAGATCAAGAAGCCTCCAGAGGTAAGGAGTAAGGACAGATGCATTGAGCTGCTGCTCAAATATTTCTTTCGGCACAGATGATGAGATGAGCAGCGTTGGGTTTGTGCGACGGTGCAGGTGGAGCAGACGGCGAGGGGGACGGCGATGTCGGAGGCGCTGATCGGGTCGCGGCCGCCGCGGTGCGAGGGCAAGTGCGCGCTCTGCGGCCGGTGCGAGGCGGTGCAGGTGCCCGTGGCGCCGCGGGACAGTCGGCGCGAGCGCGATGCGGCCGGCCGTCTCCGCCTCGTCTTCTCCAAATCCGTCAGCGACAGGATCGACGAGAGCTCCACCAACTACAAGCCCCTGAACTGGAAGTGCAGGTGCGCCGACAGGAGGGCCCTGGACCCGTGACGACGCCTGAGATTTTGGCCAGTGGATGGAGAAAAATCTCCATCTGATAGCCATTTTGGCTTAGTGCTGAGAACAATTTCTGAATCCATCGGATAGTGATTCGGAGATGTTCTTGCACTCTGAATCCGTGAAGAGTTGCTTCTTGTGCTAGTAGCCTCGTACCATTTTGTACAAGTTATTGATGTGTAATTAAGTGTGTGATTTCCATTTTCCATCAAGAGTTGGATGGATCAAAAATGCTCAACCCACATTTGCTCTTTTGACTGTTCTGTTAAATCCTTAAAAAGGGACTATTCTAAACAAAAGATGATCATGTACCAATGTCGCATATTGTTGCTCATCTTGTTCTTTATTAACGAGTTTACATCAGTAACAACTACTCAGTGATAAAATGCTGGTACATTTGCCTGCAACATTTTGCAAGAAGATGCAAAGAAATGTAGCATTGCATTGTCCAGCAGCAGGACAGTGTCTGAAAAGGAGAAATAGTAAGACAAGGAAAACTTTTGTAGCCTAGCTTGGAGGTAAGCTCATCATTGCTAGCCCGTCTTTTCTTTGAAGAACTTGCGCCGTAAGCATTCGATACATTTCCAGGGCATTGTCCTTTCAGGATTCGCTTCAGAAACTCGGTGAAAAAAGTGACCTCCTAATGCATAGACTGATAGACTCCACTCCACACTACCTTTCGTAGGTAAACACAATTGCAGAGTAAACACAATTGTTTGAAGGCTAACGTACGGCTCCCAGAAACAAAATTTTTTGGGCTGCTGCCAATGTATATGCTCCTGAAATTTTTTGGTTGCTAGCGGTAGCGATGTTTGCAACTTCCAAGAATACAAGTTATGGCTGGATGCATGCTTAGAATGCGTGCATGACTAAGGTCATGTTTGGATCTTTAGTCCCGAATTTTAGTCCCGTTCCATCGGATGTTTGGATGTTATTTTGGAGTATTAAATGTAGACTATTTATAAAACTCATTTCATAATCGGTGGATTATTCGCGAGACGAATCTAATGAGCCTAATTACGCCATGATTTGACAATGTGATGCTACAGTAAATATTTGCTAATCATGGATTAATTAGGCTTAAAAAATTTGTCTCGTGATTTAGTCTCCGATTCTGCAATTTTTTTTATAATCAGTTCACGTTTAGTCCTTTAAATTAATGTCAAAACATCCAATGTGACACGGACTAAACTTTAGTCCACGGAACCAAACACCCCCTAACTCATCAGGCACTGGATTCAGCAATGGCCGCTGCATTCAACTCAGATCCTATCACATGCGAATCAATCTTTGCCTACCACCCTGGGTGCAAGAAAACGACAGTGCTGAATCCCCATTGAATACTTGCTCAAGTGAGGGCATTCACGGTGTCGTTGTCTCGGGTGACGGGGTGAGAGATTGCTCCATTTTGGATGGAGCTACTGTACAGAGCACTACCACCGTAACACTCGTTGGTTTAGTGGTGATTTTGCACTTTAGCTGCCTGTTTCTTCGGTTGTGGCAGCTTGTTCTTATGAAACAGCTCGTGAGAATCTAAAATAGCTAGTTTTCTCAGCTTCTAAATTACTGTTTATTTTCTAAATCTTACAGCTATTGAGTTTTACAATCTACGGTCAAAATCTGGACCGTTTTGAGATCATCCAATTGTTGAAATAATTGCAACTTTCATAAGCTCCACCTATTATCTTTTTCTAAATAATTTCCCGATCATCTGAAATCTTGGAGAGAGTCGAATTTGCTGACCGTGAGATCGGCACGGACAGATATAGACCTAATTTTGGGCCATATTTAGCATGATGTATTTTGTTAATACTTGGTAGGCCTCTAATCCCAAGGCCCATGTGGTTCAAGGCCTATCCACCTCTTCGAATTTGGGCCTTTTTCACCTGACACGTGGATCGTTATGAATCTTTAATACCATTAATATCAGTATAGCTAAAATATTTTAAACCGATGCAATATTTAAAAACGTTATATGCAATAACAAGAAACCATTATTTTTAACACGAAAAAAAATATCGGTGTTGCATACAACGTCTTCTTGATATTGCAAACATCATCGTCAAATATTACACCTGTTTAAGAAACATGGAATATTTGTGATGAAGTGATAAAATACTTGTACTAAAAACTGTTACACTGTCTGTTTTTTTTAATGTTATTAGACGTTTGGACCGTACGCAGTTGTTTCCTTACGAAACGCCGCGGCGAAACTGCGGCGACACGGCCCACGGCACGAGCTAACCTCACGTTGGGCCGGGGGTAGCTTCCGGCCTGCTCGTTCACGAAAGCGATAAGACGATCGCATGCACGTGCTACAGCAACGCAACGGCCCTGCCGCGCCCACGAAATATTTACTATTTTGGCACTATAAAGATATGCACTTTATTATAATAGTATTTTTTAAAGCTGACATATAAAGTCAATGAAAGTGGGTCCAAATGTGAAAATATGAATCCACATTTTTAGAGTGCTAAAATAATAAATCTCTCGTCGCCTGTCGATACGTTAATCTTATAATATCAAACGGTCGCAACTATTTTTTTAAAATATGTCGCACGCCCCGATTTTGTTCGAAAACATGGGTAGGTCGGAAATGTGATAGAATTTTTTTTCAGAAAATCAATCGTCCTAATACTACTTCCATCTAAACACGCTTAACATTGATGGCAACTATTGCAACTTGCTAACTTACAATATAAGTCAAGTCAACCCATTAAAACAATAATAAAACACTATCTTACAATATAAGACTCATTATTTTATAATTTATTTGTTAATATCAAGTTATTACTTGCTAACTTGTTATTATAAATTTATTATTATGGCATATAGAATTTATCATATAAAAGTTATAGAAATTCTCATATAAAAGTATGAAACAAATAACATGTGTGATTAATTTGATGGAATCATAGAAATAATGATGGAACTATGGATGATTATTTTTTGAAACCTTATGTATTCTATTTATTTCATATTTTGATGTTTGATATGTGATTATTTAAATATTTATTATTTAATCATCTTTTAAATAATTGGCTCGCGAGCTAAACGAGCTAGCTCGCGAGCTGGACCGAACCGAGCCGAGCTGGGTTTTCTGCTCGTTATGTTAACGAGCCGAGCTAGCTCGTTAACATAACGAGCTATAACGAGCCGAACTTAACGAGCCGAGCTGGCTCGTTATCCAGCCCTAATTGCAAGCAGCCGCGCCCATGTCAGTTACGTTAATGGTCACATGCATGCGCGCTACAGTCCCCTGTACTCGCTACAGCTTACAGCATGTGCAGCATACACCAAAAGTACATATAGTATCATATATATACTTTACCATTCTCTACTCTACTCTAAAATTTTTATACAGAAAAACAATTCTACGATGTGGCAGAATCTAACAAAATACTAAAAAGTATAAAGTAGGAAGGTGTTATGCCTATGGTACCACTAGATTGGGATTTGGACAGACAGAACAGGCGCTCTGGGTTGGAATTAGGGGTGGCAACGGGGCGGGGCGGGTTCGGGTTGGTGAATACCAGACCCGAACCCGGACCCGGTAGGACCCGGCCCCGTTAGCCCCGTGGGTGAAATTTTTCACCCGAACCCGGACCCGTCGGGTCCCCGCAAACCCGTCGGGTCCCCGCAAACCCGTTTTGAAATTTAAAAATATACAAATGACATAATTTATAAATCACAAATATAACAAAATTCAAACTAAATATCACCGTAAATCATCTTGTTTACATTTTCTAACATTCCGACAAACAAAATTCATCAATATTAAAGTTAGGTTTTTTATCATCTTACATTGAACCAATATATATATACATATACATATATAAATATATACATATATATATAAATATATACATATATATAAGCTTTTTTATTTATTGGGCCGAGTACCCGCGGGGACCTGCGGGTCAAATAATCAATCCGAACTCGAACCCGACATTATGCGGGGCCCGACCCGATGAACCCGCGGGTGAAAAATTGAACCCGGCCCCGGCCCCGTAGGGGCGGGTCCCCGGCGGGTCCCCGGTTCCACCGGGGATATTGCCACCCCTAGTTGGAATTGAGATCGTCGCCCGACTGAGCAATAGCCTCCACCCGTCGGATTTCGATCCGACGGATGCTGAAGATTTTATAGCGGCCTCTGTACGAAAGAGGGGCCCACCTCCGAAGCGTCAAGGGGTATTCACACCGTCGGATTCATGGGACCCACCTCCAAAACGTCAGAAAGCCTTCACATCATCGGATTCGTGCCGAACGGCATGGATCGCAACTGTAGAGGACAGTCGGAGTTTCCGACGTCAGAGGAACCGTTCCACTCGGGTTGGAGGCGCAAGGCCAAAATTATTCTAAAAATATGGCTTATGAAGCATCATTTCAACAAATTATTCTATGTGAATGCATGCTCTATATAAAATGATAGCGTCTCCGTTCCAAAATATAACACATATACATATAAGCTTTTTAGACGATTTCCAACGTACAATATTAACCATTGATTAATTTTACTATATAACATACGAAAGTACTTTCAAATATCAATACAACTAGATAATATGCGTAACATTGAACCTAAATATTTTTTGCTTAATTATTAATTAAAAATTATAAATATTGGTTTTTCTGAAAACAAGTAGGCCGTATATTTCGGAATATAATTTTTAAAAATTGTATATATGCCATTGTTAATAATTGTAATGATTCTTATATGTTAATAACACATCGATGATAGAGAAACCATAAAAATTATAATGGCGCGTGAAAAAATAACCCTTAAAAAAAGACTCCAGTGCGCGGTACAGCTTAAATTGTGGAGCTAAAATCCTTTCAAACAGTACATGATTACACTGTTCCACATCCAGCCTTGGTCCATTTGTTTGCTTGCGACTGACGTCAGGTATGACGTGTAGAGCAGGGGAAGACACTGACCGATCGATACATTGAGATTCTACTCGTCGACAGGCGACAGCGAAGGGACCCCCAGCCGGGTCGACGTGTACGTACATCAGTATATGTAGCTCAGCTCGTGGACGGGCTGGCTGTCAGCCTACTCCAAGTGGGGCGAGCTCTCGAAAAAGATCTCCCATCTCCGTTTGCCTTTTGGTTGGATTCGGAACATCGATTTTGCACCGACGAGTGCACCATCGGTCGTCGCCGACGTGTCCGTGCAGTGTGTGCATCCCGTTCTGTGGCGCCTGCATGCCGGAAGAGATCGACACGGCGACGGCGACGGCGACGGCGCGGTGGAGGGGCCGCGGACTATTTGGGACAAGGCGGAAATTATGGCGACTTTTTGCGACCTGCACGTACCCACAACTGACCGAACAAATCGAAGTTTTCAAGTGATAGATGCCCACAGTCTGTCTATCGGCATGTTCAAGGTCTGTACGTGTATATGTATACTGCAAAATTAATTTAGATTATATACAGGATAAAGTGCATTGGTTTTTAACACTGCTCTAATCTTCGACTTGCTCAAGCTGGTAATTGCCTGCCTCCGTGACACTGTCGCCATCGGCACACTACACTCATTAATTGGCGTGCGTATTATTATTCAAACAAGTACTGGTCCTGCCCATCACTGCACGTCGCTCGTGCGTGGCCCAGCCTTTGCAGACTTGTGGTACATATCTGCCACATTTCTGATGATGCCTGCATTCTGACTCTACTAATTCCCCATAAAAACATTATGTATGCGCACACATGGACAAGCAGAAACAATCGCATCACTCATGAAACCATAATTAATATAAACAGAAATAATCTTCTCACGCATGAAACCATAATCGATATAAGCAGAAATAATCATACCACGAGCCATCGGTCGCTAGCTAGACCCCCAACCAAACTAACAAACAATGCTGGATATTTACGCAGAATTTATACATGTGGGCGGCGAAGATTGGTGGGTGCGAGATATGTGGCGCGACACCTTGCGCAGGATGGCGAGATGTGGCGCCTGGCCGGCCGTCCACTCCGCCGGGGGAGGTGGACAGCGACGGCGCTCGCTCCGGTCACACACACGTCGGCGTCGGCGTCGGCGTCGGCGGACCGCCAGCCAGCTTACTTGGAGACGACAAGTCGAATATAATCTCTCTCATTGCAGATATTCCACGCCCGCTGCACGATCGATGCATGATTAATCGAGAAAAAAAAAACTTAAAAACTGGATGCGACGTCCCGTTGACGAGCTGCATGCCAGGAGTGCAGTGCAATTTACAATGACGCCGCCAAGCTGCTTTTCTTTTTTTCTTTTTACGCTCGTCGTTGACATCATCGACCTCACCATGTGATTGATTCACCCAGCGCCGAAAGCCCGTGATTTCATCCAACCATACAGATATATATCAATCAATCCCCGCTTATAAACAGTTGGATAATGTTTGCAGCTGGGAGAACTATCTTGATAATGCTCTGCACCGCTGGACCATTTCGGCAAGTGATTAATTAATTAGAAGTAAAGCTAACAAGTAGCGCTACGTCGTGGCCAGACTTTTGCTGTTCTTTCTGGCAATTTTGTTTTTGTCGCATCCGAATAGCACGTGTTGTCTTTCGCAACCTGCCAGTGATCTTTGTTACCCTTCGTCTCTTGGAGGGAAACTGACAAGGATTCGATCGGAAATGGTAGGTCTGAATGTCTCATCTCATCCCAGTTACTCCTACCAGAACGTAAGGTCAATATTTACAACCATTTGATTCATAATTAGTTTTAAAACATGTAAACATGTCATCATATACCCTATATATACGATGTGGTGACAGCTAGATTTATATTTATAAGAATTTTTATACAACATTATTGTCTTTACGTAGAACAGCGTGTCAAAAACTTTATTATATTCTGAGTCAGAGACTTTTTCCTTTTGAAGTATCGGGCTCATGTTTGTCTCTCTGAGAGCCAATCGCACCAATAAAAATCAGACCAACTTGCCGATTTTTTATTAAAGTTTTAAATAACCGAGTAAAAAAATATTAGTTGGAGAGGGATTAAATATACATAATTTTTATTTTTATTTTATAATCACTCTAGCTCGTTATTTAGCACGCTATAATTAACAAAATAATTATTTATATAAGAATAAAATATACTAACAATTACAAAAAAATGATGAGGATTTACAAAGCGAGAATGCAGAACCTAGAAGCATATTAAATAAACTTTGTTTAATGTGTTTTAAGCTTTTAATATTATAATTATTATTCTATTTATTTATGGATGGGGACATTACAGTTATAACACCTACCTAAATCATAATACTACAATATAATTATAATACTATATTTAAGTTACATTTTTTAATATCTAATTATATATATTTCTCGTTAACTTATATTATCTTATAGTAAACTAATACAAAATAAATATAATATTAATAAACAAAAAACCGACGATCCAATTGATGAACCGATGATCGGATTAGTAAACCGATGAACCGATAACTTAATCGATTTTATCTCCGGTCTGATTTTTTCCGCTATTCTTTTCATGCACCAACCATTACGAAACTTGGATTAAAGAAACAAAATGAAACTATCAATGGCATTTGACTTAACCAATAATCATTCAGCCGTGGCCAGCCTATCGATTGATGGTACATGCACGCTGCTTTGACTTCTTTTTCGTAGAGTAGAAGAGCTTACTAGGTTGCATTTTGTTGTGTTTGTTGAGACTCTGTTCCACGTGCAGGATATTTTTATGGGAAATTAGCAAATAAGGAATCGTCCACTTTTTTTTATTAATTCATGGCTTTTTGAGATTAGAGGGATTGGATTGAGATTGAGATAGGAGTACGGTTGTTAATTAGTTTAGATTCTACAAAAACTAATTTTAATCACGAATTGTGAAAAAATGTTATCAGTCATAAGATATGTAAATATTTTGTGGAAAAAATTGATAATTTGTCACTCTCAAGATGTACACTTTGATTATGATGACATTTCTGAGACTGATATGTAGCACCACTTGAGTCAATGATAATGGACTTGGATGGCAAAAATGCAAAGTAGTGACAAATATAGCAATTCCATTGAGCCTAATAAGACAAAATAGAGAAAAATATCAATTTCGCGTCTCACTTAATAACGAATATAATAAACTCATACGGATCTGGAAACTAGTTTATGTAATACTCCATACTTGTTTATTCCAAATTTCTAACAAAGAACATAGGTAACTTATTTTCTTTCATTTTTGGTTTTGACAAAAAAAAAGAGTACAAAACATTTTTAAAACTACTAACCCTCTAGTTATTTGTAGAAAGCATGGAACTATAATTCGGTTGTGCTTTCTACCATTGAGAAAATACAGAGCTAAATTTGAATTTTAAAGCTTGGTTTTTAAATGTTTAAGGATTATATTATGGTTTAAACGTAAGCCTTGTCCTAAATTTAATTTTATTATAAAAAAAACAGGTGGCTCCATTTTAGTTTAAGAAGATAAACTAGCAAGCATGCATTTCATCTTCGCGTAAAGCCATAAAGGCGTCACCTTTACAAAAAAAAAGTGCCAGTGCACGCAAGCATCGGATCTTTTTCGTATAATATTGATCGCTCCAATGCTGTTTTTTATTTATTACTTATCCAATGCGGTAATTAAGTACCCAAAATGTCCGAGAGGTTTTGTTTGTAAACAACATTTGCAAGACATGAATTTTATATGCAAATCTATTAAAATATAATGGCTTCTTTGAAGTAAATCAATTCTAAAGGAATTTTGGAGGATTTAAACTAAATGACGCACAATACTGCAAATTAAGGTAGTGTTTAGCTAGCTGAATAAAATTAGACGGTATGAAATGATTCTAGATAGATTGATTTAAGATGAGATAGTCATCCATGGTATGAGTAGATTGTTTGATTGGATGTATGAGATGATACATGATAATGATTAGTTATAATTAATAACACCTAATTATAATTATTTTGCATTAAATATACCTAATAACTACTAATCTTAACTAATTATAAATAATTAGTATAGTTAACAAAAACCGGATGACGTCATTCGCTTGTTTTACCGCACGAAATGGTTCAGCATGTAGAGAAAATATTCTGAGAATCTGAACCAATCCATCATGCATGGTTTCTCACAGTACATCCAACCAAACAACATCATTTTTTGAAACTGTACCGAACCATCTAGAATGAATTTGGTTCAAGCAACCAAACACTACCTAAAATCCGCGCTGTATAAGCACGCTGTTCTTTTGTTTGGTTAATTAACGTACGTCGCCGCGTGCGTGTTACACGCAGGGCACGTAGTTATATTTGACCTTTAATATAAAACCTTGTAAATTTTGTATTCACGCTTTAATTAATTAATAAAGATTAATTGTCCTTTGATTGGATCGACAGGCAGGTACAGAGCACAAGCCTACACAATACGACATGAGTAGCTTTCATGAATCACGCCTGATTAATTTTTTTTCGCCTGATGGGATGACTACGTACATAAACTGGTAACTAGTGACGGTCAAATCCTCTTTTATAAGGAAAGCCAATAAAAAGGTGATGTAACTGGACAATAATACCGATGAAAAAAAGTTATTTAGATGGATTTCTTAAATCTCATATAAAAATAACTTATATAAAAATAAGATAAAATACCAAATAACTAGATTTGTATAATCTAAAACAACTTTATTCTAGGCTATCCTATTTTTCCTAAAACAATTTTATTTGTAGCCTTCACTTATTCTGTGTCCATATATCGACAAGTTTTATCCTTCCATACTTATTACCTATCATTTAGTTACCACGAACAACACTATTTTTGAAACAATAAAATATATTTTGGTCTTTCCCTTTAGCACTAAATTTTCTTAGGACGCTCAATATAACTCATTATATCAATCGTTAGCGATTTTAGTTCAAAAATGCTTCTTTAACAACTTTTCTATTTGATTTTTAATTTTTAGAATCCATTCTCCTCTACTTTTCGGGATCAACATATGTCCGTCAATAATATAAGAGATAGAAAAAAGAGAAAAGATTTGACAAGTACAATTTACTCATCGGTGATACAGAATTAAAATATTGGAAGCGAAGAGATTTAAAGATTGATTTTTATTAAGAAGACTTACTATATAATCTATATTTTTAGGCACTTCTTAAAAATGCTCTTATTAATAAAGTTTTTTTTGGGAGGGAGTAATTAGCAAGCTGGAGCTGCCAAGTCTACAGAAATTGACTCGACTCAACCCGCAGCCCAAGCGAGTAAGCGACCAGACCAGTCCAAAAAATACGTTTTTGTTTTTATTTTTTTCGCCACGTTATTATCCGCTGTGGCGGCTAACCGAGCCACGGCGGAGGCGGCAGCGAGGAAGGCGATTCCGAACCGAATACGCCATCCCGCGATTCCCTCCTTCCTTCCTCCCCAGCCCAGTCCCCACCCCGATCTCATCCGCATCCCGCTCCTCGATTCCTCTCCCCTTCTCCCCCTCCGCCGCTCATATAACCGCGAGGCGTACCAGGCCGCACGCCATTTCCCTCCCCTCTTCTTCCTCTCGTCTTCCTCGCATTGTCCGTCGGGTTGTAGTATAGGCGAGTGGGTGATAGTGTGTTGGGTTTTGGTGGACATGGCGGTGGCCGCGAGTTGCACGGCCGAGGGATTATACGGCCGCCTCAACAGGAGCAGCACGCGGGGGTTCGTCGCCTACGTGGTGGGCGGAGCGGCCTGCGCTGGGGTGCTTGCCTGCTTCGTTATCTCCGCCGCTGAACCGGACGCCGGAGATGGGGGAGCCAATGGCGGCGGTCTCCGCCTGTCGTCGCGCTCGACGCGCGTCTGGCCCGTAAGCTGTTTGTTCTTCTTTTTTTTTTTGCTGCCGGTTTTGTCGCGCGTGCGCGTGCGGCTTTTGCTTCCGGGTGTGCTGATCTCGTGGGCCGGTGTGCTGCTGCTCCGGGTAGGACCTCGCGCTCAACTGGCGGGTGATGGTGGCCACCGTCGTCGGGTTCCTAGGGTCGGCGTTCGGCACAGTCGGCGGCGTCGGCGGGGGAGGGATATTCGTGCCCATGCTCAACCTCGTCGTCGGATTCGACACCAAGTCCGCCGCAGCGCTCTCCAAATGTAAGCTGCTGCTCACCCACACCAGCGCCGGCTAGTGCTGATGCGTACGAGGGGAGTCGATTTGCTGAGGCGCGTGCGCGGTGCGCGTGTGTTCGTTTTTGTTTCGGCGCAGGCATGATCATGGGGGCGTCGGCTTCGTCTGTGTGGTACAACCTGCAGGTGTCGCACCCGACCAAGGAGGCCCCAGTCATCGACTACAAGCTCGCGCTGCTCTTCCAGCCCATGCTAATGCTCGGGATCACCATCGGTGTCGAGCTCAGCGTCATCTTCCCCTACTGGCTCATTACAGTCCTCATCATAATCCTCTTCATAGGTTTGTGTACCTACCGCTTGCATGCAGCCAAAATGTGTTGTTAATCATGATCGGGCCCTTTTCTCTGTCCCTCGTGTGCCTGGTGAGATCACTTTGATGGATGTGTGTTGTGATTGATCGCTTGCAGGGACTTCCTCACGGTCCTTTTACAAGGGAATTATCATGTGGAAGGATGAGACGAGGATTCTGGTTGGTTCTTATCACATACTGTTTTGTTGGTTGTTCGCGGTCAAATTACTGTGTCCTGATTACTTCCTCTATATTTTTTGTTGTCGGGGAATTATTGCAGATGGAGACGGAGGAGCGAGAAGAGCAATCCAAGTCTGCCTGTGCCGCAAGCGATGGTACGAGACAGCCTAAAGCAACTTGTAGGTAGGGTCAGAAAATCATTTTTATATATTTTTTAACATGTTAGGATCCAATTTCTGCAGTGGTTCTTCACCCGAGCTACGAAGAGCCCCTCCTGTCTCATCCTCAACCCAAGGAGAAGTCTACCCTGGTAAGCACTGCTTACGACCTTATCATATAGTATGAGCAAACTGTTTAACCACCTTTGGAGCGATGTCATGATTGGCTTAGGAGCACTAATTAAACTTATCCAATGATTCAGTATGTGTTATGATTGGTTTGGGTTTTGGTAGATCTGTGAACATGCAAGAAGGCAGTAATAAACATAAATACACTTTGTCCCTATGTGTTGTGATTTTGATCATTGATTTGATGCTCTTTTTTATTCCAGGAGACTTTGTTGTTCAATTTGAGATGGAAGAATATCCTAGTTCTAATGACTGTCTGGTCATCTTTCTTGGTGCTGCAAGTCCTTAAGGTATCCTTCTTTTAACATCCAAAGCAAGAATAGTTCTTTATTTTTAATCTTTTCTTTTTGAAAATTTCTTGCCACTTAACACTGATTAACACCTGAAAAAGTCAAAAACGAACATCGATTGGTACGAATTTTCTCCTGTAAGCACAAGCAATGCACATCTTGTAAAATACAGATGTGTTCAATAATTCCTGCGCACATGTGTTCATATGTCACAATACGTGAGTCTATTTGTCAGTGTTTATTAATTATTAGTTTATTACTGCCTTGTTGCTCAGCGTGTTCCCTGCTCTTCTGGTGGGAATTCTGCTTTACAGATAGGCCTTTCCTGCCCTTTTTTTGGTCTGAAATTAGTTTTCTTTCCCTGCAGAATAACTCACAATCATGCGGTTCTTTCTACTGGATGATCAACATTCTTCAGGTGTGACATCATTCTGCCTTGTGTCACCGATTTATCCTCTTAAGTTTTTTTTTTTGAATAAATTTATCCTCTTAAGTTGTCACAGTAACCTTCTTGAGTTCCTGTTTTGTTTCTATTCTTTCAAATATTATTGCTATGGACCTACTTATGTCTTTTCATAACATACACAAACTGTTTTATTTGCCATTCATGTATGGCCCATCCAGCTACCACTTTTTGAGCATCAAACTTTACCATGCCTATACTTTTGCTTTGCTTGCGTGTTGAAAGATGAATAATATCTAACTAGCTGTTGATCGGTTTAGGTCCCAGTTGCAGCGAGTGTATTCCTATGGGAGGCCATACAGCTGTGCAGAGAAAGTCGTGCTCGACGCATGAATGGGAACTGGGAGTGTGTCTGTGAGGCCTCTATTGAGTGGTCACCTGCACAACTCATTTTCTGTGCCTTCTGTGGTCTGCTTGGCGGTACTGTTGGTGGTCTTCTTGGGTCTGGAGGCGGGTTCATCCTTGGTCCACTTCTTCTTGAGCTTGGTTGTATTCCTCAGGTATTTATATTATTTTTCATTTCAGAATTTCATTTCTTGCAGTTCATATGATGTAAATCTTTAAAACCAGTAAAGTTCATATGATTGTGTTTAAGCTGTTATCTTGTTGCTCACATGCAACACTGCCAACACATGAGAGAACGTGGCTAGCCTTCCCAAAAGGCATAGAACAAATGAAATAAACATGCAAGGGGTATCATGGTAATAAGGAACGCCAAATAGGCACTGCAGCTCCATGTGTCTTGTCCTACTAGTACAGAGCATTGCAGCGCCTTTGTACCTAGGCAAGACCATTGACAAGATAAGAAAGGGTCTTTTCATTGTCTATCTGTAGCTAGCTTCTATGTGTGTTTAAATCCTTAAAGGAGAAAAGCCAAATAACCCACACAGCTTTTCCTCTTGGTATTTTTTCTCAACTTTCAATGCATCTACTAAATGGAATCTGCTAGCATCAAAACCACATACTTGCAAGTTGCAATATATAATTCGAAATGGCCAATTATAGGGCATGTTCTAATTTTGTAATTTCGTCATGCTATTGACAACATAGAGCATACCAAATAAACAATGCAAGATCCAGCATGTACATGCCGTTATTATTTTGGCAGGTTAAAGAAAACTGTATGTTGTGATATATTGCACATATACTCGTGGAGCATAAGGGGGACAAGACCCCAGTAGACACCTCCGTGGCTGTCTCCGTATCTATGGCTATTATATCATTATGTGAATTGTTACTGGTTCATTTGCAATAGTATATTCAAATCTACCCTGTTGATTTCTGATCAAGTATGCATTTGGTGCAGCATACTGATTTACGATTTTTGTATAGATTTATGCATCCATGCCCTACTAGGTTGATATGCATTTTTTTTTTGCCAGTGGGGGAATGACTGCCCCACAGATTTTTATAAGACCACAAACCCTAGTCCCTCACATGAGGAGTTGACCCCTATGGATTGGTTCTTAACCCGTGCTTTGAGGTCCCTACCCCATACACTAGGGCCCGCCCTCCATAGGTCGATTTTTAACTTGTGCTTTGATATGTGAATTTTAAAAGTACTCATTTTGGCATTATGGATTCCATGAATATTACTAAGACTATAAATCTCCTATGTCATAGCATCAGTCGCCCTTTATATTGACAATGAAGACCTATTTGCTAAATCCTTCTACAAACTTGCACATGATGCGAAAATATCTCCAAGCTGCATGTTTTGAATGTGCCCTATTATTTGCCAGAATGCGTGTTTTCATTTATCATCCAAAACAAATCGCAGTAATTGGTATCAATCCCATGTGACATTTATTGTTTAATGACCTACATGCAAAACCTAGGTGAGGAAACTGTGTATGACATTCTTTAGTAATTGTAGTGGGCTGAAAATTTTCCAAGATCTAGATGCATTCAGATTCTCTATATTGGTGCAATTGTATGAGCTTGTTGAACTGTCATTTGAGAAGAACTTAGATCATCAATGTGATTACTGATTAGGGAAACAACTGACACTTTTATGTAATATTTGGAATTCATGTTACTTTTTTTTCTCCCTTGGGAAATAACATTGAGAAGAAATGTTTGTTTGTCAGGTTGCAAGTGCAACAGCAACATTCGTGATGATGTTCTCTTCATCTCTCTCCGTGGTGGAGTTCTACTTCCTGCACAGATTTCCAATCCCTTTTGGTAAATTTCTGGCTGTGAATCTCTGTAGAATTAACATTTCCAAAGTAATTGTTTAATAATGATGTGAACTAATTGTTCCTGCAGCTCTCTACCTAATCGGTATTTCCATACTGGCTGGATTCTGGGGCCAGTGCTTCGTCCGGAAACTTGTGCATGTGCTCAAGCGAGCATCGCTGATTGTCTTCATCCTATCCTCTGTCATCTTTGCGAGTGCTCTTACAATGGGTATTGACCAGAACTCATTGACTAAGTTCCTTTTTTAGTTAATAGACCACCAATTACTGAGCAGTCTAACTGAATTTCTGACAACATGAATACTTATGGGTCCCAAATTTTCCTTAGACATCCATCAAAACATGCATCGCTTTATTATGCAGCACGCTCGTTTTCCGTTAGTAGGTTTTTACAGGTTCAAATCAGTTTTGCCTGCACAGCTATTCCTTGATTAACCTTTAGATGCTTATAGCTTTATCTATGGTTGTCTGTGTAACGATTTTCTCGTCTTTCCTAACATCGGCTCATAAAATCAGGTGTTGTTGGAACTCTGAAGAGTATCTCCATGATCAACAACCATGAGTACATGGGGTTCCTTGACTTCTGCGAGTGACTGAAGAACCGCTCAGATTGTCCATATTCTCTTGGGGAATCCAGGTCAACACCTAATTGACCTCACCTCTCCCAAACTTAAATGGGAACAAAATAAAGTCGTGAAGTGCGTGCACGCGTTAGCCCCTCGCTAACCTGCAACCGTCTCTGTCCGACAAAGGGTCGTAGTGAAGTTCATTATCATATATGCGCGTGTTAGCTCCTGGCTAACCTGCAATCCTATGTATGGGTCGTAGTGAAGTTCATACCATATATGCACGCGTTAGCTCCTGGCTAACCTGCAATCCTATGTGTTGGTCTTGTGAATCGTCAGTTTTTTTACCATGCATGTGTAATGTGTTAGCTCCTGGCTAACCATAAAGTTGGTGTCCCTAGGGAGGGTTGGCAGTTATGCCGTCATTCTTGTGCTAGCTCCTGGCTAGCTATCCTGCAATCAATTATTGTATGTGACAATGTAAATATCATCCCATTGCTCCTGTCGATATAAGATCGTTGCATTTTGAGATACTATGGATCGCAGTATCTGTGGTTGCAACTGCTGCAGGTCAAATTGTTTGCAGTCATATTATAGTGAAGTGATTATTTATATCGGCGAGGCTGCGACAGTTGTTCTAGGCGATGCAGATCAGCATCAGCCAGGTCAGGTCAAACAGCAGTGAAGAAGGTCGTGGATACGAGTCAAGCTGGTGTTCAGAGAACTGTACACCGCTAGCTACGGCAGTCAGGTCTTGAGAAATTCAAAACCAGGAGCGGCTCATGCCGTTTGACCTCAACAAAGCAACCTCCAATGTTCAGGAGCCCAGGCCTTCATTTATCTGGCTTTAAACTATCTTCCAGGGAATGAATCTTAATGTTCAGCTGGACCACACGGGGAATGCTTAAGTGCTACATGCACTAGTGTGTTGTCAAGAAGAATACCGCACACAGGATGGTTTGCGAATCAGCCTCACATTATAAGAGAAAAGAGAACGCATGTTTTTCTTCTCTAAAGGCAAGGTCAGAAAAAGGGATCAAAAGCTGAATATATTCAGAACCACGAACAAAGTATACATAACCAGTGGGCGATATTGGACCAGATGGCCCGATCTAATTGGATGTGTAGAAAAACAAAATTTTATCTCAAAAGCTAAAAGGGGAGGCAGTGATATCTTATACTCAGTGTTCCAGTAAGCTAAGATCAGGTACCTGCACATTGTGTTCCAGAAAATTGTATGGTTGCTAGTTGCTACAAGTCCAGTGAATCTTCAACGTCTAACGATGGCCATGGTCTGCACTCTGGACAATAGTGGAGCACACGGCGAAATGTTGATCGCTCAACTCAAGCACTTCTGTGTTTGTTAACTGCCAACATGATGTTTTTATAAATAAAAAAAAGCAACAGGAGCAGGATAAAATTTTGCAAATACAACAACAGGACATAAAGCACGAAACTATTAGACAAGTTGAAATATCATCGCGGCAGCAAAGCTTCGGGGCTGCCGAATGGCTATATTTCTTCCATACAAGCAAGCCTTTTCTCATCACTCGCCCCAGACCATGATGTGCTAGGCAATACAAAGCAGATCCCTATCAAATTTATACAAAAAGGGGGGCAATAGAGAGAGTTTACTTGTATTGCATCTCCAAGTGTACCAGAAAGAGAAGACAAGTCTCTTCTCTTGGAAGCCCTACAAACTTGCTGGTTACACCAGAATCTAACCTGACAGGTCTCCTTATCATTCAAGAAGAACTTCATCTTCACTAATTGCCTTGTTCATGATTTTTGTTGATAAATCTAAGTTTTTGCCTGTATCTCCTTCCTCGACCTTATCGTTCACCGTAGTGGATGATGTGACCTTTTCAGCATCAGTTGAAGCCAAAACCAAAGTCCCATTTGGTGGAGAATTCAACTCAGCAGCTGATGTCAGGTCAGTGAAGAGTTGTAATTGGTTCAACACAGCTGTTGAATTTACTAGCCGCTCTTGTTGACTGTGAAAAGATGTTGAATTATTTTGATCTGATCCAGTATGGCTGCTAATCAAAATTACTGGAGCTGTATCAGTCTTCCTTTCTGAAACAGGACTATACATGGTTGTATTTGGATGGGAAGATACATCAGCTGGGGTAAACCCAAGCTCCCTAGCAGCATTTGATTCATTCACTCCTGGGCCTCGAAATGATATTCCATTTGACAAATTTGTGGTGCCTTCAAATATTCTATCCATGCTCTTCAATTGCTCCTCTGGGAGAGGTTTTGTCACTTTGGCATCATGATCCACAGAACTCGACACATCATCACCTCTGAAAATCTTCTCCCTAGCTTTGCGAGCTTCCTCTTCTCTATGTTCCGCTTCCTGGTTGTCCTGAGGCACTGCGGTCGAAGCATCATCTACATATAATATTTTCTCTTGGGTATGATGGGGCAGCTCATCTCGCTCCGATGACGGAGGGTCATGACTAACTGCACTTGATACATTATCACCATGAAAGGTCTTCTCTTGATCCTCCTGAGACCGCTCCTTCCGCTCTTCATCCTCAAACACACCGACATCCTCAGATCCTTCATCCTTACCAGCAGAATGCTCACCTGGCTCAGGAAGATCATCGTCCTTGTCCAGGTCTGGTTCATCAATAGGGTCTTCATCATTCTCATCGTGTTTCATTTCTTGCTCCATCTCTTCATTCTCTTCATCCTCAGTACGTTCATCGAGCGTTGATGAATCGGCCACCATTTTTGTAGGGAGATCCTTCCTCCCTAATCTGATCATCTCACCCTGGTTCTGGTCATCTTTATGCAGGTCATTGGCCTCGTTTTCGTTATACACCTTCTTCTCGTAGGAATGCTTAACTTGGTATATCAACCAAACAGAAACCAGAACCAAGAGGGTTAT
Organism: Zizania palustris; assembly: GCA_019279435.1. Classification (NCBI taxonomy): domain Eukaryota; kingdom Viridiplantae; phylum Streptophyta; class Magnoliopsida; order Poales; family Poaceae; genus Zizania; species Zizania palustris. The sequence goes on along the minus strand of JAAALK010000286.1, from coordinate 50,818,227 downwards.
CTGAAGAGCCTTCTTCAGCTTCAGACCTTTGGATCTGTGATTTCTACTAGAGCTCTGCCTCAACATTTTAGCCTACGGAAAGAAAGCAATAATCTCCAAAATACAAACTTTGCCCTCAATATCTCCACTCAACACTTTAGTGATTGCTACATTAAGATATTAACATAAGATAAGTACACTTGTTAATCCAAAGAAAAACAACTGATGAATATATTATAATGGAATGAATGGCTGGTATATTATTTTTCTCTTCATCATAAAAAAGTCCAAGCTCATCTTGGAGGAAATAAAGGTTCGAAATGCATGCATGGTAAAAATCCTAGGAATTATAGATAATATTAGAATTTTAAAATGGCATGTGTTCCAAACAGCTACCTAAGACAACTTTATTAAGGCAACGTATCCTATGCTCAAAGAGGTATTGTGCTCAAATACACACATTAAATCTAGGCCAAGGATCTTCCATCCAACGGTGTCCAGCTATTTGCGTTTACACCCTCCCACCTCCTCTTTTCCGGTGCAAAAAAAAATCATTGGATAAGAGGAGGTGGGAGGGTGTAAATGCAAATAGCTGGACACCGTTGGATGGAAGATCCTTGGCCTAGATTTAATGTGTGCATTTGAGCACAATACCTCTTTGAGCATAAGATACGTTGCCCTTTATTAAAGGAAAACAGACTACTTGGGACTCTTACAAAACGAACAAAGTGAAGAGGGCACTGTGTTAATACTCTCCAAAAACAGGACAAATCAAGGCCGGTGCAGCCTAAGAAACAAGTAAAAATCCAATCTTTCGACAAGGCAAATAGCAGACCACCTCAAAACTCATTAGCTAAATAATAGGAAACATAAACACTTCTTGGGCACAGGGTACCGGCTATGGACACAGAAAGGGATAATCAAACGAGGACGAGACACCAGAGTTTGCTTGAAATGGACTAAACAGGCGAGGCGTAGGCCTCCAATCAACCAACAGCGCAAAAAACCAAAGCCACTTAATCAACTTTTGTCGCGAGCACGGTATTATCAGATGAAAGATTCGATTTTCAGAGGATGCAACCCGCAATAAACATATCTCACAGTCCCCGCAATAAACATATCTCACTGTCCGGATTTCTTGCCAAATCCAGGCAAGAAACATGAACCCCAGCTCAAGTCCGGCATAAACTAGCATCCCAAACACCCAAGAAACCCAAACCCACGGGGCACTTCAAGGAGCTCAAGAATCCACTGTCACATACACCAAAATCTTTGACATGGAACATGACTAAAATAGCTCACCTTTGGATACCAGCAAGAAGATGGAAGCATCAGTTCTTGCTTGGGGCCTCGCCTCCTCTTCCCACCACAGGGGATTTAAAGGACAAACCACACAGAAGAGGATAGAGAGACAATATTGGTCAAAATCAAGATGCTCGTTCACCTAAATCCTCTCTCCTCCCCCAACTAGTGAAAGGCCGGATCTAAATACAGGCACCTATCCAAGATTGTTTCTCTGGAACGAGCTCATAAACAAATGCAATGGTGGATTCGAGGCTCGTGCATACGGTGATTGGGGGGGAACGGTGGTAGGTGCTAGGTTGGGGAGGAGGGAGGGGGAGATTTATGATGCGATGTAGATGGAGAGGCCAGGCAGCTTCAGAGTCACGAGGGGGAGAGGGAGGAGAATGGAAATGGTGTGTTTTTATGTGATTTTCCCCCGGCTTTTTCCATTAACTTTTTTTCTGGGGGGAGGGGAGCTTGACCTCCTCGTGTTTGGGGCTGGGGCTTTGGCAGTTTGGCATGGTGTGGTTGGAGGTTGGGAGCAGTCAGCAGTGAGCTTTGGAGGTCTCCTCGTCACAGCTGCCGGTTTGCCACTTCCTCTGTCAGGCTCAGGCCTTGGTTTTTCGTTTGGTGCACCACCTCTTGACCTAGCTGCTGCCATGCATGCTCTCACATTTTAAAAAAACAATGGAGTTATTAAACCTGCTACACGGTGTCAGGCCGGCCATGAATGAAGAGGTCAGCAGCAGGATGCCCATCCGCGTGACGTCCCAGGAACAGAGAGAAATTTCGCCACACGAAACGCAGAAAAAACAATGCAATATGATGTTCTTTGTGTACGTGTTGATGTTGCTGCTGAGAAATGAGAATTGAGATCGAACAATGCAATTCAAGACGCTGAGATCGATGATCTGACGTGTTTATGGTCTGGGCATAGCGTTCATTGGCCCGTAGCAATAGATCGACGATGATGCCTGATAAATTATTGCGTCCGTTTATAAGAGTGTGTTTGGCTATTTGCCTTGCCGTGAAAAAGCTTGTGAATTGTTTGATATGAAAAAATTAAAAATCATTTAATTGAAACTATTATATAAAAGCTGTTATGAGATAACTGTTTTTCATAATTGATATAGTTTCATCATTATAATATTTCATACATATATATAAATAGAAAATAATCAATATTAATGCAACTAAAAATAACTAGAAAATATATTAAATAAATAAAAATATTTATATTTTATCTCGTAGAGTAACCGTCAACCACATAGCTATCATTATGAAATTGTGCGTGCAATATAAACCATAATGATGTTAGATCAATAAAGGCACATTAAATTCATGTTTTCTAATTTATACTAAAAACAGCAAAGCAGAAAACATGGTCTAAGCTACTTTAAAATTTATACTAGAAAAAACTATTTCTCATGGAAAAAACAAATTTAATAAACTCGTTTAGTTCAGATTCTGTTTTTTTCAGAAGTAGATTTCAAAAACGGAACCAAATACACCGTAAGTATAAGTCCAATGGACCAAACTATCCTACTCCCTCGTTTTACTTCACTTGAATGCACAAGCAGTGCCCGGCCAGTTCAATCCATCACGTGACATGAAAAGGCTCAAACCGGATTTGCAAAATCGACCATATACCTAGGTAGTCAGACAACATTTTTAGACTAGTTATTACGATAATATATTTGATTTATACTGACGATTCGTCCATGCCTTTAACACGAGCAGCCAACGATACACGTGTAATAGCGGGTGTCAAGTTTATCAATTCTATTCATATACTAATTGATACAATTGATATATACTATTTTAACACTTAAACCATCACATATTAAATGGTATGTATCATTCTAATTCTAATTTTAATATTGATCAATAGCAATTATTCTGACGAATACCATACATGTATTTTGAATTTTATTTTAGACACGTATTCTATATTATTTAAAGTAAGTTATGTATTATAATGTATTTAATTTATGCAATACATTTAAGATCTAAACTTATTTAAATACAATATATTTAATTATATTGATATATATTTTAACAATAATATTATATAAAATAAATTTATATTGTTTTATCAGGCCTCATAAATATACACACCGATATCCATTGGTACAAAAATATTCTATTCCAAAAACTAAACACGAATGATGCACTCGGAATAGAATTAAGGAACAACCTCGGCCACCTCGGTGCGTGCGTGCGTTCGTGGCCGCCGTTGACCTCATCTCGCTTCCGGCGAGCAACTTGGCCGGCGTACGTACGCCGACGTGATCGCGGCTTAGCGTGGCGTCCTGCTCGCTCCAATCGAATCCCGAGACGGTATTGACTTTTTTTCTCCCGTTAGCAAGTAGCGACGCAGTACGACGACGTACACGCGCGGCGGCGCTCGTGGAGGCGCAGGCACGCGTAGAGCAAGCGAGGCGGCGGCGGCGGCGGCGGTCACAAGTCAAAACCCGAAACGGCTGCTCCGTTTCCGTTCTCCCGCGAGGATGATTAGGATCTCACGCCACACGTCGACGCGGAACCCAAGCCACGTGTATCGGTGACAGATGCGAGAGCGACCGCGACACGTCAGATCGACACGGAGACGGAGAAGATTAGAGAATGGAGACCAGTCAGACCACGACACGCAGAGCAAAGCTTATGGATTAGCTGAGGCTAAAGTGGTGGTCAACTCTTAAGCCTACCGACGTACGGAGTAGCCAACAACATAAGAGAAGGAAAAAGATCGTTTGGTCAGTCAGGGTCCGTTTAAACTAGAGATTGATAATCGGGTCTCGCGTACGAAAAGTGATTTTTTCATATATTTATCAATTTCAACGTACATACGGACGTACTCACGAATAATTACTTGTAGGAACTAGGAATTGTTAGTGTAAAAAATTGCGTGTACACGTTTAATTAATCTCGAAAGTCTATCTTAGAGAAAAACGAACTGGTTCAAACATCTGAAATAAATAATAATTTTACATTCAGGTTAAAGTATATTTTTATGCTGCGTTCTAGTCCTTATTATAGTAGAACAAGTATTTATATATAAAAATACAATGAAAAAAATATTATTTTGCCCTCTAGTTATATTCGCCATTGCGGACTCTGTACACAAGACTCATCAGGAGTAAAATAATAAACCTAAGTGTGAACATACTTGTTGAAAAACAAACATCTTGTCGCATATTGTGACATGAATGAGAGCCCTTCGAAGGGGAGGCAATCCTCTAGGATCCTCGGTTGCCACAAGATCTTTGGAACACATTTGTAGCATACCTCAAAGCTTCGATGTTGGGAGTCTGTATCACCTCATTCGAAGTATCATCCAAAGCAGTTCGTTTAATTACAACGTGGTGTTATTTTTTTCCAACAAAAATATACCCAGCTCACAACAACAGCAGTAACATTTAATGATAGTTTTCGTTCGAAACACTTTAAAACAAATATAGATAGTTTTGGATCGAATAATTTTCGGATATGAAAATATATATGGATTCGCATATAATGTTACTGCCGACGAATACAAATTCAAATTTATATGATCTAAATAACTTCTATTCAAATTATTCAGTAGGCCGGCGATGCTGCTGCTGCTGCTCTGATCCATCAGATAAACGGAGCCCATCCTACGCGCGCCCACGGGTCCAGACTCCAGAGGCCCGCGTGACGACGGCACGGGCGATCGAACAAAGCGGTTGCGGCGCCGGCGACAGCAACTCCGCCACCCCCGAGCGCACTGTGCCGTCCTCCTCCGGACACGGCCGCCGCCGATCGACCGCCGCCGCATCGCAATGCATCGATTACGAGGTACGCACGCGCGCGTGTTCGGTTATCTGAACTAGTGAACTGATCGAGAATAGTTCTGATGCCTCCCTCGATCTATGGCCCGACCTCCCGCGCCAGCAGCACCACCAGCTCTGCCTCTACCTCCCCCGCCCTCAGATCTGGCAACCGTCGTCTTCGTCACCCGCTTTTCGCTTATTCCCCTCTCTCTTTCTCTTGGCTTGCTCTTGATTTTGTGGTGTTTTCTTCTCTGTTTGATGTTGTAGTATTCCTTTGTGCAAGCTGCATTTGATGTTTTTGGGTGGTGTTTGTGCGTGTGCAGGTTACCAGCAAACAAGACGCTCGAATTTGGGGTGGAAGCACCTGTAGTTCATCGAGGTATGGCATAGTGCTCCGCTGTTTGCAGTGCTTATGCAGTGCTTAGTTAAGTTCAGAATTTCTTAAGATATTAAACTCATCTTGATCGTTGCTTCTGTTAAACAAAAATGTTATGGACGTCTTTGATATCTTTTAGCCTTTGAAACACTAATATGTTGAAGAGTTGGTGTTTTGTGCATTTAGATGAGCTTCATAGGCACTTGTATGATCTCCAGCATTAAAAGCATCCAAATTGAAACCTTGTGCGGGTACTGTTGTTGACCAAAGGCGAGGATTGTTGGTAGTTGTAGTCTTGTAGCCAGGAATAGAGATATCATGTGCTACGACCTTAATATTTTCTCCTCCAATCCAGAGCTTCCTCCCATCAGTGCCTTCACTAACTTTACCATAGAATTTTACAAGACAGGAAATATTGTTTCTTATAATCTTCCATGGATTTCCCATCTAAAGATAAATATGCAGTCATAAATGCCTAGCAATTATAATAACATAATCAAAACCCTGGAGATTAACCACTAAAAGAATTAGAAGGAATATCACTATATCAATACTTGAGCTAATTTTCAGTCCAAATCATCCTTTGTTATGATTTGCTTAAAGAGGCCATATTTGTACCAAAGTCCATATCCCCATGCTGGATAAGGGGATTCAGTGATAGCCATATGCAGTTGTCTTGGTGGGAAAAATTTACAGGATAGCCATGGCGCCCGCATGTGTCGACCGGCGGCGAAGGGGCCATGCTCCCACGGTATCCGCTGTCACCGCGGAGGATGACGGTGAGGAGCACCATCTCAATCCCTTCCTAGACGCTGTCCCATCCCCTTCTTCAAGAGTCCAGTTCAGGTGCTGTTTTTTTTGCTGATTTGATGTGTTCCCTCTGTTGTTGGTGTGCTTCGTTATTAGCTCATCGAGCTTTGTACTGGGGGAGCAGGAAGGTGGTGTCACACGCGCGGTGGGTTGAAGATGCTGGTGCAGCGGAGGTGGTGGATAGCAAGGGAAAGCTCTGGCTGACCACAGGTGTCAATCGGGATGGCAAGCTGTACTACAATGTTGAGGAGATTGGGTACACCACCTGTTCGATGAAAAGTCTTAACTTTGCAGCACCTTTCGGATTCCTCGCATTTGATTGCACCTGCACAGGCTCACAGTTAGCACTTAGCTTGTCATGCTACACTCTGCACTTTGAACCCATTGCATTTGGATTATGAATGATTCTCAGTTTCTCATGTCTCAGATTTTCGTTTCATTCTCAAATTGAGGATTGTCTACTGACCAAACCATGCAGGTTCTTGGCAGAAAGAGGAGCTTTGGTTCTCCTCGATGATGAGGGTGAAACAATTGGAATGGAGGAAATATACAAAAAGATTGCTGGAGGAAATTATGGTTGCTCCTGGGTTGCCTTCCAAGCTTACAAGCACTTGAAGTTGCTTGGCTATATTATTGGACGATATGGCGTTCCCTGGACAGTTAAGCATAGCCACACTCGTGGCATCACCGATTCCTCCACTAGTGTGGTTGACACTGATCAGAGCTTCGATAGAGTTGGTGGTGCTGGTGCCTGCAATGACATAACTAAATCGCTCAAGGAAATGTGCATTGAGAGTATACACCCATCATTTCAAGTGTATCTACCCAATAGCAAATTTAAGAAAACATCCCCAGGAGACCCTAGTTTCTTCCTATGCCTATTAAGGTATTGTTCCTTTCCCAGTCATTTATACATTGTGCATTAAGACGAATAAACTTGTTCAGTTCAATCACACAATAGTTGATGTTCTGTTGATTACTTTGATCACACTGTTTATCCTCATTTGGGTCATACTTGAATTACTGAATTAATTATTTGATGTCATGAATGATTATTTCGTGGTGATTTCTTGATATTATTTTAGTAAAATATTAGAGACATGCATGATGTGTCTATGACGTATTGACGTGTTATTGTTTAGTAAATTTTTTTATTGTTTCATGTATTTTATGGATTGACTTTTTCTATCTTTGGTGTATTGCTTTTCGATTTGTTGCAGGGATAAACCACCATCAAGGGATGAACTGGAGACCGTTGAGAACAGGTTTGAGGGCATTCCTCTAAAATTTTGTCATGTTGATAATGGACGTGTCAGCTTCCTCTCTTTCGACAAAGCTGTTCTCCCTACTTTGCCCTGATGGAATAGCAGCAGGAATATCGGCTACTGTTACTTGTTAGCTGCTTGTGGCTCATCTTGCAACGAATATCTCAGTCACTGGGTGTTAGGTCAGTTTATGTCAAGATTATTCTTCTCGACAGAAGTTGGTAATTCACTTCTTGCATAATTTCAGATTGATATCCCTTGCCAGACAGGAAAAAGGTGATTTGACCATAAAGATAAGTGGAGTTTCAGTGAGAAATTCAATACACTAGACACTATCAATTTTTGCATTGAGGGGAGGATTGTCTCCTTGATTGGATAATATATTAGAGACGGCAACAATGACTAAAGTAGTGTTCTTACAACATGGTATGCATATACACTAATTGTTGATGACTGCACTTTACTAGGAGTGTCCTAAGTATTACTCTTAACCTATACTATATATGGGTGATGTTTTACTCTCTTTTTCTATATGACTCACAAATAATATACATTGTAATGGATAGTTTTTTTTTTCAAAATAAATTTGTATCTAACCACCTACTCCTCTGGTTCACAAAAAAGAACCCCGTTTTATGGTTGCATCAAGAGTTACCTAAAACAAGTTGTTTTCTATTTTATTGTGTATTTTGAACAATTATATTTTTGATGTAGTATTATTTCTTTTTTGTTTCTCGTATTATGTTTACTCTCGCCCTATATTTAATAGGAACAAACATGAAAAATATATATTAATTAATTGCTTCTTAGAATTTAAAATCATGTCCAAAACAATTTTTTTGTGAACCGGTGGAAGTATTTTCTTTCTCGTTCAATCCACACATTTGCTTCTTAAGATATCGTGTAGAACTAGTTTCTTGTATGACACCTAATTTTAGGATTTTTCTCTCTACTCATTACCTTCTTTGCCGTATCAGTTTTTTATACCATATAATATTTAATGACATAGGTTGAGAGTGTGGTATATTTTATCAATTTATATACATGTAAAGAAAATAAAAACAATTAAATAAGCTCAACATTCAATAAAATATCAAGTTTAGTTAACTTGCTAGATGTAGCAAATGTGAAGAGAAGAATAACAAATCTCTTAAAATAACAAATTAAGTAGCAAATACAACCTCCTAAAATAATAAGTTAAAATAATAAATCAAGTAGCAAGTATAATAAAGTTATATTTTGAACCATATTTGTTATTTAAAAGATAGCAAGTATAATGACTCTAACTAGGCAGATTAGTATTTATTAACACTACAAGTTACAAAAGCCGGCGCATTTGTAGCAAACGTAACGAAAATGTAGCAATCTCATGGGCAAACTTGGTGAATCTGGATCTCGTGTACTGCCCAAAACTCCATGAACACTTTCTCAGGCCTAAGAAATTTCACGAAAAATTTATAAAAATCGAGCCAATTCGTATAAAAATCCTCAGCTTCAAAAGAATCGACAAGCTCCTTTTTTTGAAGGTAAAAGAATTTGAGCCCACGTTAAAAGGACAAAGGACACTGACATTTTCTAACTGTTAAATCTTTTTCAATGGTAAAATGCAGAGCGGCCACTTCTTTTGCCCACATGTAGCAGGTAATATCATTGCTTAGCCGGCCAAAATTATTTGAGAACGAACAAGAGAAGTTAGCAAATGTGAACTAATAATTTACAGCTCGACAGTCACCGCTGCATTATCGCAACTACTGATGCCCAACTCTATTACCACAGACTCGCTCTGGCATGCACATTTGTGTACACAGCGAGTCCAAGACATGCTGACACGGCGAAGAGCTCTCGTTGTTTTTCACCCTTCGCATGAGCTATAGCTTGGTCGCCGCCTGTACTCCTTCTTAACTAGACCCAGAAGAAAGTCGGTGAATACATGTTCATATCCAGGCATTTTACCGTACCCTGCAAGAGCATGAATAATTCGATTAAGAAATGCAGATTTATGGAAGGATGGCCACTTCTGGAAAGGCAGAGATAAAAACAATAGACTGGCATGGCGTTTCCCAAATGGTGTATATGCAGAAGGGAGGCATGAATAATGGGCTTATGGTTAATTGGGTCAATTGGCTATAGAGCAGAGGAACCAGGCCAGTGATATAGAAGCAACGGTGCAGGCAGATCTGATACAATATTTATGGGCTTATGGCAAGTTTATGGCCAGTTAAACTAATGAGAAGATAAATTACACATATCCTTGAAACATATTAGATCACATACCAGGAAAATAGTTCATGTCTATGACATAGAACCGATCTCTTGTCCCATGCTCTCTAATCATATCAATGTTAAACAATCTAAGACCCTGCAAATTAGGTAGAATGGTTAATCAACATGAAATTAATGAATGTAGAATACAAAAGTGCAAGAATCACTAGTACCAGTCGTCGGCGCAGCTCTTTTGCCAATATCTCGAGAAGTGGTCTTGGAGGAAGTTCTAGTGGAGTATAGAAGAACATTAGTTGACAATACTGTTTTCTAGAACCAACAATGAATGACATCGATAATCGTAAGGCTATGGAAACCAAGTATGGAAGTTTACCAGCAACATGGGGGTCTAGATCTGCATCATCTGCACTGGCTGAAGCACAAGAGACCCTTGGAAACCGAAATACTCCAGCATTATTTGATAGATCACCTTCATCAACATTTGGAAGTGAAAACCTACGTACAACCCGTATCGCATCACCAACAATGTAGACCTTAAACAAGACACCACCTACAAATAAAAAAGGAGTTAATCTGGGATTGGGAAATATTAAAAGGAAAGACAAGAAAAAGAAAACAACAGAAATTACCATGGTTAACAAATTCCTGAAGAACGAGTGGAGGCTCAAGCTTTGTCAAGGAAATAGGATCATAAGCAAGAGATAACTCATGGGACTTCGCCACCAAAGGCTTTGCCACTGCATATAATATATGTGGTTAGCAAACAATATATGAACAACGATATCAGCTGGGAGCCCCAAAATATAATTCATCAATGTCAACAGTTAGTCAAGTTTCTCTGAGCTTTATGTCAACTAGCATATATTAAATGATCAGCATTGCCTCTTTTCTCTACAATGGAAGATGTTGATGATTTTATCTTGTCCAGAACCAAGTACAATGCACATAAGATCCTAATCACACACTCGAATGAGAACACAAGCGTAGCAATGGAAACTTTGTTACACACATGCCTCAATCTTCCTTGCCGAATATGTTTAAATTACTTGAGTTTTTCATTTTATCTTCCAAATTTTGTCTCTATAGTTTACCATGGACATTTCCATTGTTATTACATTGTATATATTATGACAATCTCTAACCACCTTCCTACCCATTTGATGAACAGACTACAAGCCAGAGAACAAAATGAAAGAAAAAAGATGGTAGAAGATGCCCATTTGCTCCAGCAGGTTCAACAATTTCACAGAAAGGCAAGAGAGAAGAAATGCATATTCATCAGCTATATACTGTTTATGGAAAGATTTTCTCAAGTAAACAGTCTCAAAATGTTTTGCTACTATATGCATGGAGTATCAAATTGTAACTTACAAAATGCAAATGCAATATAAGAATAAGTCAATAATAATTGCAAATATGTGTATGAGAAAACAGTCAGTGAAACAAACAGAACAAGGAGATACAAGATAGCAGGCATTATGAAACAACAGATAAGCAGACTCACCTAAAGGAAGAGATAGTCCAGCCCTCATAACAGCAGCTGGTATTGATGATGGATCTGTATTAACAAACAGCTGCTTAGGAACACCAACTCTACCTGCAAAAAGCAACTGCACCATAATGAGGAAATCAGGTTTTGGGTAGGCTCCAAGAACCAAATTCTCCATATCCTGCCTCCTAAACAATGGAGGAAATCTGAGATGCAAGCAAATACTGAAAGTTTAACTGATTTAAATATGTAAAGACTGAAGTCTACAATTAGAACAATATCTGCTACTGCTAACAACGGTAGATATATATTACAGGGCCAAGCAGTGAGAACTATGCCAGTTCATGTAACAAGAAATTAAAAGTGCCAGTCTGCCAAGGATATAAAGAACATGTCAAGGGCATCGGCACCTAGGGTAGGAGGCCCTCAATTGTGTAGATCATAACGGTAAGATAGGTCTTGTCGAGCTATGTTGGAGAACGAGGGAGACTTTAAAGAATAGGAGAGACATCAAGAACTAGAGTAAAGATTGTAGACTAATCTTTATTTCTTGCTTCCTTCTACTTGAAGGGCTTATAATTATATTTATAAGGCCTAACAGATAAAAAAAAGGAATTCTACTCTAACAAGGAATCTTAATCTTAACTAACAAGGAAACTAATCTTTTAACTAATAAGGAATCCAATCTTAGCTTAACCAATATGACCTTAACTAATATGGAAGTTGATGAATCCAATCTTTAGCTAACAAATATAATCTTTAACTAATATGGGAGTTGATCACTTAAGGGTCGGCTAGTGTTGCCGCATCAGCCCATGACATATCCCCCCTCCTTTGAAGACCAGCTCGTCCTCAAGCTGGTAGAGCAGGCGAGGCACTGTCGATGCCCTCCAATTTGGCGGACTGGAGAGGCCGCGCTAGAAAACCATGTGACCCTTGCACCAAAAGGACATGGAGAGTGTACTAAAATCCCAGGCGATTGCCCCGAGTGATGCTAGCCACTACATTCCTAGGACTATGTCATAGTCGACTAGGGGTAGTGCATAGAAATATGCTTGGAGAGCTTCATTGCCGATCTTGAAAACGACGTTGTGGTACATGCCCGAGCATGGCACGCGTTCTCGAGTGGCCAACTTGACTTGCATATGGCCATGAGGGAGTTGATGGAGAGTAGTATGGACGGCCGCCTTCTTGAAGATGACGTTGTGGGTGGCGACCGAGTCTAGGAAGGCAAGTAGCGAGGTGCGGGCAAGTAGCGAGGTGTTGCCTATCTGCACACGCACTTGCATTGTCTCGCACGGATAGGCACTAGTGATGACAACGATCTGTGGCTTAGTTGGTGCGGAGTCGTCGTCGATGGCCAAGTCAAGGAGGAAGAGGCATGAGCAAACCCTATAATGGCTAGGACTGAATTTCTCATTGCAGTTGAAACAGAGCCCGAGAGGACGACATTCTTCCACCTCTACTTGGGATAGTCGTTTTACTAGTCGTTCTACAATTGTGACTGATGTTGTCGTAGATGCCAGTGGCAGTAACAACGCTGGGAGCACCAAGTGAGCCGGTGGTGTGGGTAGCAGGCCACGATCTTGATGGCGTTCAAGTCAGGACGAAGGCAACGACACATTGATCGCGAAGCTCTAGCTTGGGGGCCAAACTCATGGCGACGACGAGGGACTGTGGGTTATGCAGTTCGACGTCGATGCTGAGCAGGAGTTGCAGACCGGCGATGAACAGTTGGACGCGTTGTTGCTCGATGAGGATGCCTGCGCATGACAAGAGCGCTTGGAAGCGGTCTTGGAAGTCCTCCACAGATCCCATGCGCTTGCAAGCAATGAGCTCTCCCAAGGGATTTGAGCGGAGAGGCGGTCCAAAGCATAGGTTCAAGAGTTCTGAGAATCATCGCCATATTGGAGTCCCTTCATCCATCTCGATCTGCATATACCAGAGTTGTGTGGTATCGAGGAGATTGTATGATGCCATCCATACCTTCTCTTCCTCGATGAGGCGCTACTAGCGGAAATATGACTCGCAACGATTGAGAAAAGGAAGAGGATCTCCCTTGCCGCCATATTTGGGGAAATCCATTTTCTAGAACCGGGGAGGTCAGTCAACGTGGTGCCCGCCAGTTTGCTAAGGGACTGGTGGAAGGCTCCCATGGCGTTGTGGGTGCTGAAGGCGTTGTATTGCCAGAGAGCATAGTTATTAAGGCGGTAAGGCAAGGCGCACCTTACCGCCTAAGAGCATCTCCAAAAGCCTCTCTATTTTTCACTCTCCATTTGTTCATTTTAGCCAACTCTTTAAAAAATTCCTTGAACTCTCTAAAAAAGTTACTCCTCATTTTAAAATCCAAAAAATATTTCGAAATATTTGATTTCTTTTTGAAATCTCAATTTCTAACCTTAGAAATCCCCAAATTATAAATTTTCGAATTTTCAAATGTTCAAAAATAGTCTCCATTTTTTGCAAAACTAAGGATGCTCCTATGCATGTTTGTTTGCTGCTATGCATGCTTGCATGAGGCTGCCAACGTGGGCCTACCACAAAATGGTCATTCAACTTGGCTGCCAAATTTGGCCAACACGAAGATTGATTTGGCTAGTCGGATGGCTTGGTCATCCGGTTGGCCATTTCTATTGGAGTGCTTTTTTGAGTTTGGTTGGCTAAAATTTGGCTTGAAGAGTGGAATAGAGAGCCTTTTGGAGATGCTCTAAGCGATAAGGCATAAGGCAAGGCGACAACTTTCACCCATATAAAATATAATATTTATGAAAAAATATTAATAGATAAGTTGTAAATTTTAAATAGTAATAGTAATATATCATCATAAAAATAATTATATAATATCAAATTGAAATGTTATCACTTTAGATAACTTACAAAACTAAAAACTAAATATATATATATATATTTAAAATTACAATAACAAATATAAAATTATGTATAAAAATATATTTAAAGCTCAGTTCAACTTATTTATTTAATTCTTAGCTCATTTAAGGCCCAACTAAAAACAGGCCCAGGTAACAGACCTAGTTAGAAACCCTAAACTCTCTCCCACTCCACTCCTCTCAGCCTCCACCGCCCCTCTCCTCCAGCTAGTCCAGCCACTAGTCTTCCCTTCTCTCTTCCTTCTTCCTCTCTTCTGCCTCTGCGCCAGACCTTTGAGGAGCCATGTTGAAGATCATGGGTCTCATGGCTCCAGAAGTGATGAGTGATTGTCAACGGAAGTCAACAGAGAGACGTAGAGGAGACGAGACCTGTTGTGTCTTGGGCTGCGTGTGACTCAGGTATATGGGTAGCGAGCGATTGCCGGGCTGAGGGAGCCACGGAATCGGGCTGGCCCAATCCGAGTACCCGGTGCGAAGACAGCGGGCGCTTTGTTGGTTTTGGCATAAAACTGACGCACCTATCCAGACCGTTCATCGGGGATCCGTCAGTCCTGAAGCGAAGTCGTAGCTACTATGAAAGCTCCGCATCAGGACAAGTTACCTTTAGTTAGGATTTTACTATTTTGCTTTTTAGGTCCACAGTCTATGTTAGTCGAGTCTGTAAAAAACCTAAGGGCATTTTAATCTTTTTCAGTTTATTTTTGCGTCTGTAAAAAAGACCCTAAGGGTATATTGGATTTTTCCTAATTTATTGGGCTGCTTATAAATAGGACCCTAATCCCCTAGGGTTTCTAAACTCACCTAATAGAAAAAATCAGAGTTCAAGTCTTCACTATCCCCACTATTCCTGTTCATCATGTTTACTAGCCGTCGTTTTTTGCTTCGTTTGGAATCTGAGCAATCGTGCGATTTTTGCTAGGTCTTCTAAGCCGTACGCCATGCGATCCCGCCAGTTTTTCTTTGGTGCACACGGCAACTTGCGGCGCTACTACTCGGCCACAGCAGCCGGTTTTTCTCCGGGGAGGCGGTCTGCTCTGGGCAGAAGGTAGGAGGCAGGAAACGAGAATGAGAATCAATGTCTAGGCCAAGCTAGCCACTGCTGGTGCCCTGTGCCCTACGTGTGGATTGCTAAGGCTACAGTTTCCTAGTGCCACTGCGTACAAGATCTTCTACATCAAGCAATTAGCTTCTCGCCTAGGACTTCCTCTGACCAGCAAAAGCATCATTAGGTTCTCGTTTCGCGTGCACGATAGGACTAATTTCTACGTATTGGTTGTTTCCTATCAGGGTGGGCCTGACCTATGGCCAACGCAAGCCCAAGGGCATGCGCCCGGCCCTAGCCGGCCCTAGCCCCTATTTCCCTAGTGGTTAGGACAATGTTTCAGGATTAGTTTATCTCTATTGTTAGTTATCTTTATCTCCAAGTTATTAGCTGTTTGTTAGGGATAGACTAGTCTTTATCTCCAAGTTATTAGTTGTTTGTTAGGGATACGATTAGCCTTGGTCCTATATAAACCAAGGGGTGGGGAGGCTAGCTCCCCAGATTAGTTTTGATAGGGATTGTTCCCCTAGTTCGGCCAGGGTATTGCCGACGCCAGGACAGCGCCTCCGCGTCGCCATGGGTTGGGAATCTGGCCTGTTGTTTCCTCTAAATATAATCTAAGGCAAAGTGTTCGTCCATACCTATCCTCTCTTGCAACCGGTGACATTTCCTGTGTTTTTGTATTACGTATTCTCAATAGAAAATTTACAATCTGTTTGAGTATGATTAGTCTATTTGAAATGATCTGAGTTTTGGTTTTGATAGCATGGTGTTTATTATTCTAGTTTAATTTTTGGCTTTCTCAAAAATAGTTGTTTAATATTAGTTTATTGACATACTCTGTTTTAATCTAAGAATGTATTTTCGATGAACATGAAGTGATTGTTTAATCTGCATGCACTTGATGTATTATCTGTGATTTGGTAAAAAGTTTTGTGGGGATGTCATTTATATTGTGAGTTATTTTAATCTGCATTTAAGCACTTTGGTGGTGTCTTTTCGATTAGAACACTGGTCGTTTTGACGCTAGATTATTTTTAGTGATTATGATCTCTCAAACTATCGCATCACATCATATTTGACAGGAGAATGGTAGTGTTATTTTCATCTGTGTTTTTGGTCTGAGTTTTTTGTTAACTCTTGAGGTGCGTTGGGTGTTTGAAGAAGGCCATTGATTCGAAAGAATTTTTGAGGAACCCATTCACCCCCCTCTAGTCGCTACTCTCGGTCCTACAACCTTGTCGCGCTCACGGATGGTCGTGCGCTGCCCACACCCTACTCGCAGCTCGTGCCTAGCCGCGCACCCGGTCACGCCTTGCTCACGCCCAGTCGTGCCCCGCTTGCGCAAGGTTGCGCTGCGCCGCGCCTGGCCTCTCCGTCTCGATCTACCTCACGCCTGGCTTCTCCGCACCCCATTAATGTCACGTCGGGCCTCTGCGCACCAAATCTACGCCACGCAAGGCCTCTCCTCGCGCGGGGGCAATGTTGAAGCGTAAGGCATCAAGACGCCTTACCCTCACCGATCGCTCTATTGCTAAAGTGACGCTTTAGCGACGCCTTGATAAGTATGCCAAAGAGTTATCTGTGGTGGTGGTGGAGAGGGCACAGACAACGGCAATGAGGTCTCGAAGCTAGACCATCATCTCAGCCAGGGTAGGTTGAGGATCTTCGGAGACTGACATGATGGGAGCGGTGGTGGTGTGGTCCAACTGATTGGTCGAGGGTGTGGCAGAGGATCGTCTGGATGTTGATACCAAGCTATCAAGAGCGCCAGCACCTAGGGTAGGAGTCCCTCGACTGCGTAGATCATAAGGGTAGGATAGGTCTTGTCGAGATATGTTGGAGAATAGGGGAGAATTTAGAGAAGAAGAGAGACTTTAGAGAACCAGGGTAGAGATTGTAGACTAATCTTTATTTCTTGCTTCCTTCTGCCTAAAGGGCTTACAATTATATTTATAAGGTCTAACAGATAAGAACAAGGAATCCCACTCTAACAAGGAATCTTAATCTTAACTAATAAGGAAACTAATCTTTAACTAATAAGGAATCCAATCTTAGCTTAACCAATATAACCTTAACTAATATGGAAGTTGATGAATCCAATCTTTAGCTAACAAATATAATCTTTAACTAATATGGAAGTTGATCCCTTGAGGGTCGGCTGGTGCTGCCGCATCAGCCCATGACAGAACAGAGCAGAACTCAATGCTTAATACTACATTTGGACAAACATGTAAAGATTCTACATGTGAATTGTGATTCTTACATGTGATTCTCCAAACAAATGTTGTATTATCATGGCAAAGGCAGCCTACCCCTTTCTTTTTCATAGACATTTTGATCAAGGAAAAAACTATGTCAGGACTCGGTTGTTTTGAACTAATTATAATCAAGTACAAACAAAAAATATGCAGCTGTTCACCTAATATTGTGACCTGGATTTATTTAATGAATGCAGATTGGATCTGGATGATGGGCACATTCTTTTGTTTTACATAGTACATTGGCTTTTTCCAAACTAGAACCAAGAAGCCATTTATAGAAATTACCATGACAATCTGAGAGGTCCAGTTCAGAGACTTCTTGAAGCATAGATTGACGGTTGAGCAAATGTTCTATCGCACATGGTGGGTCAAGAACAGTAACTTCTGGGTGTGTCTCCCTATAGTCCTATCAAAAGAGACAAAGTCAACAAAAGATTAGAAATGAACGGATAATATGCAAATTCCCACAATGAGAAATCTGACTGTGATTTTAACTTATTTTGGATGACTGACCTCCAATAATTTTCGCCACTCCCTTCCAGTCAACTGTAGACAATACATTGTTATCATTCAATTTTCAATAAAATAAAGACAAACTAAGAAAAACAACTTATTATCCAAAACCTTAACAGCATCCAGACATAATCAAGTTGTTATATATACTCAATATTTGCTAACCTTATGCAGAACAATGTCAAACGGTCCTTGATCTGACAGTGGACGTTTTTGATCAATAGCAACAAATAAAATGCCTTTCTTCCTGTATTATGTTTCAGAAGGCTGAGAATCTGATAATATGGATAAAAAATGCAAAACATAGGTCATAAAACGTAAAGGCAGCTAGGCAACACAAAGCATCAACATCTCATCGACAGCATGATATCCATGATTCCAATCAATTTAACATCATTTCTCCTATGTGCAGTACTGCAGTAGCTACAAAGTTGCAATTATATTAAGTTCCCAACATCATGTGTTCAAGGAAAAGCCCATACAATTTTAATAGGTGTAAGAGATGATAGGCTGATGATGGATTTTGTCAGTAATCAGGCAGTGAAATATCCTGAAAACGGATAAACCTCATTTAAGTATATGATGCAGGTCAACATTGCAGAATATCTGTTTACTTATAAAAATAATGGACTATATATCTGTAGCATACTAGTAACATGAACACATTCAAACTTCCAAATCATGGTTTAGCTAAAACAAACAGATGGACACAGGCACACATCATACTTCCAAACAATTGCAAGTTCCCCTTTGTATAAACACCTGATGTAACTATGCAAGTTTGGGACAAATCCAAATTTAGTGGTGACTATAGTGCAATAACACAAGGCATGACGCTAACGGTGTGTTGTTCCTGATTCATGCCTCGTATGGAAATGTCACAAGGAAAAGACGATAATATCACCAGGTGGCATGGGATAATCATCTCATAGGTAATAAAAGAATAGCTTTTAATTAAGCAATAGGATACATCTTTATCAGACTGGATGCAGATACAGTACTATATTTGCAACATGCATGTGGACCCCCCATCAAGCACAAAAGGTAATGCAAATGTTTATCATGTGGGTCCAAAACTATTCCTCAATCTTATCATGCAAGCAAGGCCTTCATGAGACGTCATGTCCAGATCCTTGTGATATGCGTGCAGCAATATATTTTGAAAACTGTAAGGCGAGATTCCAAAGTCCAAACACACACACAAAATGCATCCAGAAGATTACACAAGTTGTAAGTAAACAAAATTGGCATGGCTATAATATAAACATGCAAGTAAAATGCATACATTAATGATTTTTTTATCCCCAGTGTATTATGCCAGCCTGTATCTCTACATTTGATTCCAAAGCCTTGTCCCATAATCACCAATTAAAGCAATCAAGCAAAACACACAAGTACATAACCATGCACAAAAAGGTTTCACGATTTTTCAATATAAAGTATATACATATCACTTTTGTGTGCTTCCAGGATAAGTTTAGGAATCTGAATTACTGGATAAGGTAAGAAGGCGGTTCCTATCAGAAGCAAATAAAATACTACCATACAATAGGGCATGCAGCAATGCCACTTTCTTATCCCAAAAGAAAATTGCAGCAATATAAGGGTTTGCTTGAATGACATGGACCTACTATTATTTAAGCAATTAAGTCAGTGCGGTCGACGGATTCTAGAAAACTGAGCAACTCCAAATCTTCCATTGAATATATGATTTATGATTCTCTAAAAACTGTTCTATCGGCATTAGAAATGTTTGCAATAATGGATCCACTTTCGGAGGAGAAACTAAAAGGCACCCACCGTCCGCAGAAATGATGGAATCATGGAATCAGATCATATCACAAGCAGATATCCAGTCAAATGTTTCCATGTCAAAAAAGGCACCTTTCACATCTCTTGCGCTGTATAACTTCACAAAAGAAAAGGCTCACCTTTTCTCCCACTTTAGGGCCTTTAAAACTATAAAGTAACCCGCATTTTATTTGGATCAACATAATGCTAACCTTTAGTTCAGAAACAATAGAGGGGAAACAGTGATTAGTCATATTCCCGTCACTAACTGGAAAAAAATGGAGGGGATATGTGTTCAGAAACTAATACGAACAAACCTATCCGGAGGGTTATCCACTTCATGACTGAATGGCCAGAAGGATCCACAATTGCCTCCAATCTCTCGAATCCTAAGTGAAAACTGGGGAAGATTCCATCGTTGCATCCCACTCAACAAAATCAACCAAACCAGCAACACCAAGGACAGCCACACCAAACGCTCTCCCCCAATGCACGGGCAGCACGTCATCTTAACCCCACAAAAATACACCCAAATGGCCAAACAACAAGCACCTTCCACCCAATTTCTCCCCTGCCCAAAATGAAACGTAAAGCAACAAATCTACACACGATTCCCCCGCAGTACCTGGCGAGTCCCCGGAGCTTGGGCTGGAGGAAGCTCTTGGCCTTCTTCGACGTCAGCGCGTACCCCACCACCAGCTCCCTCGCGGGAGCCGGCGCCACCGCCTCCTCGACCGCTACCGCCGCTCCTGCCGCCGCCACCACCTCCGGCTCCCCGACCCCCTCTCCACTCATGCCCCCACCCGACACCATCTCACCGCCCGGCGCCACCCCACCAACACCGAACCAACCCCAAAGCCGACACGCCGATCGACTTCTAGATCGGAATGCAGAGAGAGAGAGAGAGAGAGAGGGCTCGCGCGCTCCAAGCCCTAGGACTCGCGTGAGCGGAGAGGCGAGCGAGACAGGTGTAAGCGAGCGCGCTCGTGAGGGCGCCGAGTGGGAGAGAGAGAGAGAAGAGGAGAGGAGGAGAGGAAGGGGAGATGGAGCGCCTGCGTATTTGTAGCGGAGGACGGGAGCAACAAAGTAATCTGGCAGATTACGGTTTTACCCCTGCCATCTGTTCTCTTCTCTCTTACTCCTCTCACATGCATGTTACTATTTGAAGAATTTTATTTGCATCTAAGCGACTGTTTGAGTGTTTGGATTGGGAGCTAAAATGTTAGCCCTGTCACATCTAATGTTTAAATATTATTTTAGAATATTAAATGTAGATTATTTATAAAACTCATTCATAATCGGAGGATTATTCACGAGACAAATCTAATGAGCCTAATTACACCATGGTTTGGCAATGTGATGCTACAGTAAACATTTGCTAATTATGGATTAATTAGGCTTAAAAAATTCGTCTCGCGATTTATTCTCCGATTCTGCAATTATTTTTATAATTAGTTCACGTTTAGTACTTCAAATTAATGTCGAAACATCCGATGTAACACGGGCTAAAATTTAGCCCCTAGATCCAAACAGCCCCTGAGTCATATGCGCAGTTTAATTTGTATGATTCAATGGTCATCGATTTGATATCGATGATCTATTATCTTCTAAAGATAACAGATCATGTAATTTTTAATATATGTGGGTTTATACATGTAACAATTAAATTATTTTTTTGAATGCTAGCATATTAATTATTGCATGTACTATAAAAAGAAATAATCAATAAATTTTTCATGTGGACGACATACATACATATTGCTTTCTATAATCAAGATGATTAGAAAATTTTCTTTTTTAATTATTTATTTTAAACACATTTAATCAACGGTTTAGATTAGTTTTAACTATTACCTTTCTAAGAGGTAATGGGGTACCGTAACTACTATTTACCAGGTCTAAACACGAATTTGAACGTTAATTTTGGATGTTAAAATTATCTTAGTGTTTAAAGCTTCAAAACAGGAGTGGTTTTATAATAATCTTGTTATATCACCATCATATCGTGCTTATATACATATTTTAAATCTGTGCCATCTATTTTTCATCTAATGGTGACCTTCAATTTTACAGAGAACACCTCTCACCTTCACTTCGTTGAAATTTTTGCAGTTGGCCCTCTAGGAATAAATTGAAGTTCACCGTTGGATGAGAGATAGATGACACATATTTAAAATATGTATATGAGCACGATACCTATTTGAGTATCGGATATGTTGCCTAAACAGATAGCACATAAATAGATATAAATAGATGTAGACATATCAATTATACAATTTAGAGCATCTTTGCTCATCCAGTAAATTTGGCACTATCTCTTCCTTCTACATGTATTTTATCAATATGTTGTAATTGTTGGTTTTGTTTTTTAACGGTGCCCATGCGTTGCAACGAGGAAAAAATATAACATTTGAAGAAAATTATACAAATAGTGATGTATGAATCGGAAGCTATAGAGTTCTGAATTGCGAGAATTGATTGTAGCGATAGATTCATCGCAACTAATTTCTTTTAAACTAGTATATAAAAAGAGGGATAGGAGAGGGATACGGAGCAAGTTTGGTTTCTTCCGTTTGAGATTACATTTGTAGAGGGAGGTGGATGCAGAGTGGTTTTGATGTATTTTTGCTAAAATATAGAACATGGATTGAGATGGAGAGGTGGATGAAGATGTTCTTTTGACGCTAGCTCTTCCTTCACCAGGCAGCCAAATCGTATTAAATCTTAGATATAAAATGATTGAGTAAAAATATTGTTTGAATACTACTTCCTCCCATGCAACCAAATCTAAAAAAAAAATCCTATGCATGAACCGGTCATGGAAAAAAGTATTTGATTACTCCTTTAAATGCACATTTAGTGCCATCGTCATATATATATATATATATATATATATATATATATATATATATATACGGGAACGCTATTCTACATTATGGGTGTAGAATGCTATTCTACACCGATCATCCCGTGCTCCCACACCCCACCCAATCCCAACCCCCTCCATTTCACGTCGGTGTAAAATAGCATTCTACACCCGTGGTGTAGAATAGCATTTGTATATATATATATACGGGAACGCTATTCTACACTATGAGTGTAAATGCTATTCTACACCGATCATCCCAATCGTGCCCACTCCCCACCCAATCCCAACCCCTCCATTCCACGTCGGTGTAGAATAGCATTCTACACCCGTGGTGTAGAATAGCATTTATATATATATATATATATATATATATATCACATGTCTATAATGAGTGTCCACCGGTGAAAATATTTAGGACAACGGAATACGTCACAATTGGATCATTCACCTGCGTTTGACCCGCTTGTGTGCTGTCAAGCATAAAACCGAGAAGTGATTCATTCCGATCCATCTAAAAAAACTGTGAAAAAAGTGTTTTTTTATGGTTTTCACTGATTCTACGCAAAGTGTTTATAGTGCTCAAGAATGCATTCTACATTGTACCAACAAATCATTACATTTTTAACGTGATTTACCCTACTGTATATTTAACGAGTTTGAGTGTTCATGTGACCAATCATATGTTAAATTATAACTATTCATTTACATCTAATAAATTGTAGTTGTATGATTTTTATTTTTCTCTCTCTTGAGCCGACCCAGCTCATTGTGGTCTCCCCTCCTCTCTCTGTCGTTGAACTTCGTCTATTTTATATGATAATTGTTAATATATAGAAATCATTAATATATGAAAACTGATATGTTTTATATAGAAATTATTAATATACGGAAATCAACGATTTATGTAAGTTGATTTATTTTATATAAAAATTATTAATATATAAAAATTATCAATATATAAGAGCTGATCTATTTTATATGAAAATCATTAATAAATTGAATGTTGATCATATATATGGAAATCTGATTAGTTTTATATAAAAATAATAAATAAATGGAAAATGTATTCATGACACAATATTATTTTTGGAACCCTCGGAATCCCCTTCCATACCCGTCCTCTTTCCTTCTTTAGCCTCCCTATAAAATTTGGAGTCCATGGCTAAATTCCGCCATCAATTCTAGCCCTATACTCACGAACTCGAGCATGTGTCGTGTATTTTTGCTCCACCGCCGCTCGCCCTCGTCGTCGCCAGCCGCATCCGTCCTCGTTGTTGACTCCATCGGGTTCGTCGTCCCCTCTCCATCCCTAGCTGCCGCTCCGATCGGATCACTTACCACTGAATCGTAAAGGTGAGTATTTCATTAATGGTAAAGGTGAGTAATTTCCATCAAAAGCTAGTTGTGAGAATTTGAGGTGCACTCAATCTTGTTTGCACCGTAAAAAATGCAGATTTTGACAAAACTGAGTGCCCAAAAAAACTATTTAATTTAGATTCCAGTTTTCGAGCCAAGAAGCTAGTCAAAAATCAACTAAACATACCCTAAATTTGTACAAACCGATAAATTATGTATTCTCTCCATCTCTTTTATACCGTGCAAAGTGTACATTGGGAGCAAGCAATACATGGAAGAATCGACTTTTTTATCAAACTGCTCGAAAGATACCAGCTGTGTTTATCTAACTAATGTCGATGCATTTCGTAAGGTGTAATCAATTCACCCACTATCATATCGACGCCCCATGCCAGTAGGAGATGACCAGATGATGCGATGCAGTGCGAAGCATGCAAGCAGCCAGTCAGCTGGCCGATCACACGAGCAGGCGCCGAATCAGCTAAAGCCAAGCTCAAGCTAGCTCGGCGTGCCGATCGATCGACGTGTAAAACAAGCTAAATAAAGCTATAACGCATTCGCCAACGCGTTGCGTTTTGGGGTTAACCCTTTTTTTATGGAAAAATTACTGAAATGCCATTATAATTTTTTCAGAAATTGCTTATATGTCACTGTCAGTGACTGTGGCGGCCTCCATCTGTCAGCGACACATCGATGACATATTGGCAAACCGCAAAAATTGTAATGGCACGAAAAAATTAACCTTTTTTTATATATAACACCGGAGACACGTGGGGTTCAACAAAACTGTGGTCATTGATACGATAAAGAATGTTTTTAAGTTAACCGCCAATAAATAATTAGTTACACCAGAGGTACATGTGTTTCAGGCAGAGTGATATTTTTAAGTTAACCGCTAATAAAATAATGACTAATGAGTCATAACCGTTGTAACAGTTACACCAGATCGAGGCGCACAGGTTTCAGCTGGGCTGACACGGTATAACAAAAACGTGCTACTGATATCATAAAAAATATTTTTAAGTCAATCACTTATAAATGACTAGTAATAACCGGTATAATGATCGTTAAACCATACTAAGTGTCCGTTTGATTCAGATTTTCGAACCAGCTTCCTCACTCGAAATCTGTAATCTGAACTAAACAACTTTTTTGATCGCCTAGTTTTCCAAAATCTGCAGATTCTCGTAATACAATTTTAAAAGCTGGTATACCCCAGATTTCACAGTTTCTCGGTTCAAAAATATTACCTATCATATTATTAATAATCTAACTAAACATCACGAACTACCGAAATATAAATCCGCAACTATTTTAACCAAACAATTTTTTATATTTTCTACGGCTCACAGCTCACAACAGATTTTCCGCGCTAGCAACTTAAAAACAGTTTTTTCGTAATCTAACTAAACGCATCCTAAAATTATCCGTCTCTGGTGTCCGGCCGCCGCTTGCGTGCACGGCACAGACGCACGCAGATGTGCAGATATCGCAGCAGGCGATGAGTGCGCGCGTGCTCTCGTCTTGTCGTAGTACTGAATTCAGACGGCAGCAAACACCCTGCAGGAAAACAGAGACATCTTGTGCTCTTCCTTTTATAATATTTGATAATTTAACACTTAAAAACAGCTTTTATTATTTACCGTTTAGATCCATAGTCATTAACCTATATAATTATATACGATATTTTATTAAATCTTCCAAAAAAATGTTGCTTATTTCAGGGTTCGGTTCAATCTTGATATTCAGTCGACCACGGATTTATATTGTAATATGTGGTACAGCCAATTAAACTTATAATATTGCAAAAGAACTATTTTAAACTGAGCTAAATGTATTCATACTCAAAGTTTTGAAAGTTTGATCATGGTTACATATATATGTAATCTGAGGGAGTAGTATGTATTTGAAATATGTCATTGTAATTTGTAATATCTACTGAAAGTTCACTCGGTTTCAAATATGTCACTAATTGTGTCACTGACATGTGGGCCTAGAATCCACATATCAGTGACATAACTAATGACATATATGGAACTGCATAATTTTTAGTGGCATATTATGAATCATCTTTATCCACTAAGAGCAGTGTATTGTAGTCATTTTGCTATTTTTCAAGGCACTTTTTTATTTATTTTCGAAACTAAACATTTCAAGCGATACTGTTTACATGGCCATTAAAAGGGTAAACCAGAAAATTCAAAATGTTGAATATAAACCAGGAATGACCGAATGTGTCGAATAATTTTGGGTTAATTGCTTTCATGCCACCATTATTTTTCAATTTGCCAGAAATGTCATTAAAATTTCGATATTTACTCATATATCATTACTATTTCAAATTCACTCTTTTATGCTATATGGACCCATCTACAGACTCTGAATATTTTCTCATATATGCTATTACTATTTTCAATTCGCTATTTTATGCCATTACTCTTTTACCGTTATTTAGACACAAATGACATAAAAGAGTGAATTTGAAATTGTAATGGTATATGAGTAAATACCGAAAGTTTAATGATATTTCCGACGAATCGGAAAATAACGATGGCACAGAAGCAATTAACCCTTAAATTTTGTAGTACATGCATGGGCACAAGTTGACTCCATACTGATCTCTGCAATGTTTAGCCCTGACATAGTCCAATCGAACGATTTTGATTCTCTTTTCCCATAAAGAAACATGTTTGATGCTCTGAAACTCCGAACTGATGTCCACATGTCGGAATATTCTTTCGATTTGCAATCCGATCAGTGATCAGTGCATGTGTGTCAGCTACTCAGCTACGCTGTTCTTCCTGGGGCACACCCAACAATGTACTCCGGCCGGTGTGGAAGAAGCCGTGGAATAACGGGAAGGAAGCTGCCATGGAATATTCTAGAAGCATGGGCAAAGTTTCGAAGCTTGTGTAGCAGATGGAACGGAGAATTGAACCACAGTCTCCACCAATCTGAAGGTATCGGCAATCGGCAAATTAGGTCTGCTCACATCTGTCCTTATCTGCTTGTGTTTATCTCTGTCCAAGACTCCAAGTGGAGATAAAAGTGTCAACCCAATCTTTCTTCAGAAAAAAAAAGTGTCAAACCATTCTTCCACGGTCACTACTGTGAATTATCCTTTTCTGATGAGGATGTGACGCGAGTGGTTGTGTGCCTTTTTGCATCACCACATGGAATTGGAGCACACAGCACTTCAGACTTCAGAGGACGAATATTTTAGCAGTTGGTGACTAGGAGCTATCAAAGAAATTCAGGTAAACCCTGAAACTTAATGTGTAGATCATGTTATTTTCTTGTCTCAGTTTACAGCCTACAGTGATTCTAATCAGCAGGAATTCGGATATAACTGCACAGGTGAACAGGAAGTGCCTTTGCTGGGAGAGAGAGATGGTGAGTTATCTCAAAGAACTGGACAGTAGAACATGTTATCTTGGTGGAAGAAAAGTTTTCAGTAGGTAAAGTACAGAATGAGAAAGGAACTAAGCAGCTACTAACTATATCTGATTGTCGCGGTTGCATGTTCTTCATGATGATAATGTAAGCATAACCTTTTGACATTTATGATCCCAGTTACTATCCCTTGGAGCACACGAGTTGATTAGATTATTAGCTGGCAATTGCTGCATGTGAAGAGAAAAGCTGAGACTGGGAGAGCACGCACTGTACGACAAATATCTCGCTGCATGCCAATACCGAATAGTTATCCATTATAGTTATCAATACGGTGTGAGAGGAGCCTAGGGCTCTCTGAATGTGATTACGAAGTATAACAAGATAGGTTTTAGACGTTGAGTTATTAATTATCACGTAATAGTCCGTATGTTAGTAATTTTCTTGTCTTCTTTATAAACATGCTTATTCAGTCCAGTATCTGACCAGTAAATAATCAAATGAGATTCTCTACAGACGAATCACTCCCTTCGTACCATCGGATTTCAATCCAACGGGTACCGGAGGGAGCTTCACAATGGGCTCCGTACAGGGTAGAGTCCACCTCCACAACGCCGGAAGGCCTATGCACCATCAGATCCACGTCAAATGACACAGATCACGATTGCAGATGGCAGTCGGAGCCCCCAACGGCAGGGGAGCGGTTCCGTAAATAACTATACATTCGGTTGTGTCTACCTAGGTCTAAAGTACAGTTAAACGTGTGCCTGCGTTTTCTCTGCAACAATGGTAGGAATATCGCAGCTTACACTTCCGACATTTTCAAGAGAACCACACATTATCCACGCATGGTTACTGGATCGCTTGAGGGGGAAATCTCGTAAAAACAACTCCACACGTGATACTTGCCCAGGCCGCAGATCGAGATATTTTCCTCCCGAAATTCAGAATCTCAAGAAAATATTCAAGAAAGCGAAAGAATCCTCTGTTGCGAGCTAGAGGTTGTTCTCATCGACTCACACTCACAACTCTGGTTTCAGAGTTTTCATGGTCCCCGGCGCAGAGGACTACGATAGGACGGAGCTCGAAGTCAATGGATATGGTTGAGCTTGAGGTATCGGCTTTGTCTCTCCTCCCAAGTGTGTAAAAAGTAAGTATAAAACGAGGAGAATTATTATCCCCGACAGCGATAGCAACAGGGGGACGAGGTGGTGGCTGCAGTTGAGATGAGAAGATGACTACTGCGTTGGCGCTGCAATCAGAGGCAGGCAAAGCAAAACAACCACTGAGCCGGACTGCCGGAGTGCCTTTTGCGTAAGACTGTACTCTACAGCGTCTAACTGCAGGAAGCGGTGATCATTCTTGAACGCGCAATGACCATCCAAAAATATAACAAATCTTACAGCTAAATTTTATCCTAAATGATTTGCAAAAGTTGATTTTACCCAAAAACAAACGTACTTGACTTATTACTCCACACAATTACTTCTCACACCTAAATTTTGCTTTATGTTAAAATGAGAGATGGATGGAATTGGAATATAAAAAAACCAATGTTGACATTTGAATAAGATAAAAGAAAAACGGAAATACAAATGTCGATAAGCATGAGTTGCGCTTGCACAGCGATAGAAAGTCGAGCACTAACTTATTCGACGACAGCCATCTTAGAGCATCTCCAAAAGACTATTTGCCTCTCCATTTGTCTACTATCCAAAAAGATTCCTCACTATATTTGCCGCACACTTCAACAGACTCTCTATTTTCAACTCTCTAAAAAAATTACTCTTGACTTTTAAAATTCCAAAATATTTCAAAAGATTTGATTTTTTTGAAATCCCAATTGAGAACCTTAGAAAATCCCGAAGTTATAAATTTTCAAATTATTTCAAATTATTTTTCTCTTCTTTTTGAAAGATTTAATTTATTTTTAAAATCTTAAATTCTAATTTTTTAAATCTCAAAATATTTTTAAATATTTGACTTATTTTTGAAATCCCCAATTACAAAATTACAAAATTTCCATATTTAAAATTTTTTGCAAAAATATTTTTTTTTCTTTTTTTCTCCTTTCTTCAGGGGGCAGCGCAAGTCGATAGACAGCGGAGTGGGCTGGCCAAATTTGGCCAGCTAGATAAGGAATTTGGCCAGTCTAATGACTTAGCTATTCAGTTAGAGAGTCTTTTGGAATCCATTTTCTAGTCTAACTTAATAAAATTTAACTTAGAAAATGGTTTTGGAGAGTCTATTGGAGATGCTCTTGCACGCTACCACAGAAGAACGAAACAGAACAAGGAATGCAACCACAAGTCCACAACATGGATAAAAAGGGATATCAAAGTAGGTTCACACAAACCAGGGGGCACAGGTTACAACATCGAAGGTTGTAAGCCCATTAAGCCCAACATCACCGAAAGCAAATGTCTCGAACAAACACAACTGATAACGCCACACTGGCAGATCATGGGATAGCAGCTGCACCAGGCCTTGACACAAAGCAGCAGGATACGTGAAGGCTCTAGTACTCGTCGCCCTCATCGCCCTCGTCACCCTCGTCGAACTCCGCGCCAACCTCCTCGTAGTCCTTCTCGAGGGCAGCAAGGTCCTCACGGGCCTCAGAGAACTCACCCTCCTCCATGCCCTCACCGACGTACCAGTGGACGAAGGCGCGCTTGGCGTACATGAGGTCGAACTTGTGGTCGATGCGGGAGAAGACCTCGACGACACTGGTGGAGTTGGAGATCATGCACACGGCCCTCTGGACCTTGGCGAGGTCGCCGCCAGGGACGACGCTGGGTGGCTGGTAGTTGATGCCGCACTTAAACCCGGTCGGGCACCAGTCGACGAACTGGATGGTGCGCTTGGTCTTGATAGTAGCAACGGCAGCGTTCACGTCCTTGGGGACAACGTCACCACGGTACATGAGGCAGCAGGCCATGTACTTACCGTGGCGAGGGTCGCACTTGGCCATCATGGAGGAAGGCTCAAAGGCGCTGTTGGTGATCTCTGCAACTGATAGCTGCTCATGGTAGGCCTTCTCTGCAGAGATCACTGGAGCGTAGGAGGAAAGCATGAAGTGGATCCTCGGGTAGGGCACAAGGTTGGTCTGGAACTCGTTGACATCAACGTTCAGAGCACCATCAAACCTCAGGGAGGCAGTCAGTGATGAGATAACCTGCACATAGTTCCAAAACAAGACAGTTAGTGACAAGCAGATTACAAAGACAGTGCAATCATGTGGCAGGAAGTGACGACTGCGAGCTCGTACCTGAGACACTAGCCTGTTGAGGTTGGTGTAGGTTGGGCGCTCAATGTCAAGGGAGCGGCGGCAGATGTCGTAGATGGCCTCATTGTCAAGCAGGACGGAAACGTCAGTGTGCTCAAGGAGGGAGTGGGTGGAGAGGACACTGTTGTATGGCTCAACCACAGAGGTGGAGACCTGAGGGGATGGGTACACAGTGAAACCAAGCTTGGACTTCTTGCCATAGTCCACAGAGAGGCGCTCGAGGAGAAGGGAACCGAGACCAGATCCCGTTCCTCCTCCAACAGCGTTGAACACAAGGAAACCTTGGAGACCAGTGCAGTTGTCAGCAAGCTTCCTGATGCGGTCAAGGCACAGATCAACAATCTCCTTGCCAACTGAAAACGATATCACCAGCATGTTAGCCATCTAACACGCTACATAACAAAAAAAAATCAGATAGCACAGTTGTGAGTACGTCCACTTACTGGTGTAGTGACCACGGGCAAAGTTGTTTGCTGCATCCTCCTTGCCACTGATGAGCTGCTCCGGGTGGAAGAGCTGGCGGTAGGTACCAGTCCTCACCTCATCGATCACAGTGGGCTCAAGGTCAACAAACACAGCACGGGGAACATGCTTCCCAGCACCAGTCTCGCTGAAGAAGGTGTTGAAAGCATCATCACCTCCACCAACGGTCTTGTCACCGGGCATCTGTCCATCAGCCTGCAAAGGACAAAATGATCATTAGCAGTGTACGCGCAAAAACAAAGCAGCCAGGACACAGAAAACACAGATAACTTTTCCATAAATCAACATTCAACACTCATATAAATACAATGTTAGTACAGAAAATACATCTAAAGCTACCTAAACTAGAAAACATGTACGCAGTGTAATTACCTCAAACCAAGCACCGAATAGATCAGACGGTTCAAATACGAAAACTGTAGTACCTATGCTAGATCCGTGATGTGCAGGAGCTAATAAAATAGATCTAGGCAATATCAACCTAACGGTAGTTTCGACTAATCAAAATATAGCGGTGAGAAATGAACAATGTCCAAAGAACAGAATTATGGGCAACGGTTACGAACGTAGTGATCTATCAACTAGATGGCATTTCAGAATGGATCGTACAAATTCATCAGGAAACGTGGCATTTCAACATAGATCCTATAAATAAATCTGTAATCGCGGCATTTTCAAGACAAAAGTTTGACAATGAACAATACATTGATCAGATCTAACAAAACACGGATAGCATACCACCGATAGAACGACCACTAGTCCGCATTAAACAGCATCGGCTTTTAGATCTAGCGAGTTCAACTACCATTTCAAAAAAAAGACTAGATAATCACCAATTATACAATATTAATCGGTCACACGCATCTGAGAGCAAGATCTACCACTATAGTAAAGGCGAACAAGCAACATTTCTTCAGATCCACGTACTACAAGAGAGGAAACGCAGATCCATGCAGCCGTATCCTCAGCAAGTCAGATCCACGCACAGATCAAACAGCACAACATCCGACAACCGCATATCTAACCAGATCCACCCCAGATCTAACACTAGAACAAGCACAGCGCAGCGGCGAATGAAGGGTTACATACCTGGATGCCATGCTCGAGGCAGTAGAGCTCCCAACACGCGTTTCCGACCTGGATACCGGCCTGGCCGATGTGGATCGAGATGCACTCCCTCATGGCGGCGGAACGGTGAGGCTGCGACGGCGGAGGGAAGGAGTGTGGGTGGGCGGAGTGGCGAGGGCGAAAGCTCGGAGGCGCGGAGAGAGGCGAGTACGAAGACGCCTTTCTCTGCGATGTCTCGGCTTAGGGTTCCGCCCTCCCCACTCCGCTCGTTTTATAGAACGGGACAGCCTGGAGGAGAGTGCAGGCGAAGGGATCGGGTATTTTTTCGCTAAACCCCCTTCCACATTCCGGATTTCGCTCCCCGCCACTTTGTGTCTGCAACGGTCGAGTCGTTGCCCGAACTCCATAATAATACAACATAACGGAGGGACTTTATTAGAAAACTCACCGCAACGGGCACCTTTCGTTTCCACTTTTCGGGTACGGACACCCTCCACCCTTAAAACCACTGACAGGTGGGTCCACCGCCCGTGTACGGCTTGGGGTGCGATCTCGCTGCGTCGTTTAGGAAAAGCAGAGTAGGTGACCTGGCCACCTCGTTGCAGCTGGCGCGACCGACCGGGGACGGAACACCTCGCGACGCGGACGTCCCGCTCGCTGGTGGGGCGCGCGCTGCCGCTGCGCCGTTCCGCCCGCGGCGGGTGGGTGCGCCATTCTCCTTCTCCCTGCGCCGACGCCGACGCCGCCGTGCAGAATTTTCGATTTTTGAAAGGCGAGAGCGGGAGGAGCGGCATGGGCCGGGCCG
Organism: Zizania palustris; assembly: GCA_019279435.1. Taxonomy (NCBI): domain Eukaryota; kingdom Viridiplantae; phylum Streptophyta; class Magnoliopsida; order Poales; family Poaceae; genus Zizania; species Zizania palustris. Next base: position 50,785,249 of record JAAALK010000286.1, on the reverse strand, counting down.
GGCGGGACGGGCGCATGGAAACAACAGGAGAGGGAGGGCAGGATACGGGTGCGGTTAGGTGCTCTCTCTGTCTTTAACGGGCTAACAATTTTAGCCCACGATGGGCTCCGAAATGTGTCTGCTTTTTCCAAGAAACTCCTCGTAAATCGTCTCAGAAACTGCGGGCGGACCGAGGCCCCGCTGCACCGCCGCCTGGGCTCACACGCTAGCGGGCCGTACCACAGTAGGTAGCTTCCATTATCCGAGCAGATGAGAGTCCGGTCTTGTCTCTATATTCATACCAATAAATTTTGCATATACTCCATTTCCTCTCGTATAGAAAAATAACTAAGTCGTTTTATACTTACAACTAGTTTTACATTTTATTTTACATTTTACACATTTATATCTCTGAAGTAGTATTATTTCCTTCTAGATTTTTACCCTATCTTTACAATTGCATTATATTTAATAGGGGGTGAACAATAAAAATACACACTAATTAATAATTTATTATTATCTGAAGTTATGTTTAAAATGATTTGTTTTTCTAACGCAGAGGGACGCCGTGTACAAAAACGAGAAATATAGTTGTTAGCCATATACTCATTACCCCCGCTCATATCCATAGGAATTAATATGGTTTTTCTTTTGGCTTTAATTTTTATTTAAATCTGGCAATAGCAAGAGCGGATCCACCTCCCGACCAAAAGATAGCTTCATGCCCTTTTGATACAGCCCAAAAACTATTTGTTTGAGCTTTTGTTTTCTGAAAATTGGTTTTTGGTTTTTGGTTTTTGGTTTTTGGTCCTAAAATGTTCATTTTCTGAAAGCTAATTTTCTAAAAGAAAAGGTTTGTTCGGCAACCCAACTTCTGGGGCGATGACGCATGGGTGGAGAGAGGAGGACGGAGACCCAATGCGAACTGAGGATGGCGACAACCCGATGTGGGATGTGGAAGGAGGAGGACGAGTAACGAAGGAGAGAAGAGGACAACGACTCGAGACGAGGCTGGTGGATGACTAGGGACGAAGGGAGAAGGGCAACGACTAGATACAGAGGGAGGACGCTGACGGATGAAGGATGCAGAGGAAGGAGGACACGCAATAGGATGTGGACAGTTGAGGGTGGTGGTTCGATGCAGGGTTAGCTGATGAGCAGGGGCGAAGGGAGATCGTGGTAAACCAATGTGGAGGGATGAAGGTGGCAGGAGGAGGCTCTAGGAGGATGGCGGTGGGAGGAGGGCTCCGGAGGATGCAAAGGGAATAGAGATATAGGGTTTGACGGGAGAAGAGGAAAAATATGCATACTGGTTTGTTACATTACGATGACAGGTGGGTAATTAATGCTAGAAGTTCACCAAAAACTCGTTTTTGTTCCTTTAAAAATTTTCATTGAACCATGTTTTCCAGAGATTTTGGAGGGCAAGAATTTGTTTTGCCTTTCGGCTTCCGGAGGTGAGAACAAATAAGGTATAAATCTTATTGCCATTTTTATTTAAAAACATCAAAAAGGAAACTAACAATTTATACTTTTTTGAAATAATATTATTTTTTTAAAAAAAATCAACTCCAATACATCGATTCAAAAAATTGCAAAAGTAAATGTCTATTGGCCGATCATCTACCGAACCATACTGACGTGATAGCCACTAGACGGCCGCAACGACTAACTCGACTAAACTAAGTCACACCAGCATGGTTGGAGAGCCACGTCAGCATGGTTCAACCAATGATCGGACCATACTGATGTGATCTGATTCAACCGACTAGTGGTTGTCATGTCAACATGGTTCGGTAGATTGACGTGACTTGATTCGACCAAGCTAGCCATTGTGGTCGATTAGTGGCTGTCACATTAGTATGATTCAACCGATACGAATGTAATCTGATTCGGCTAACGATCGATTGACTGGTATGTTTGCAGTTTTATACGATTTGTTCTCAGTTCCCGGAACAGAGGACACGCTATCAGGGAAAATTCGATTACGAGCGGAAACAAAAAAAAAAGTGTGTGCGCACGAACAAACAGTAGTAATACGGAGCAGAGCTGCAGAGGACAAGACAGGAAAGGTGCAACGCAAGTACTTGGATTGACGCGATTCACCCGTGCAGGGAATTAGCCTTCGGGCCTCTGCTACTATCGTTCACTGTTGCGTTGGACTGACGGTCTCGTGAACAAACAATAATCCCATCAGGCAACGTGGTTGATTGGGAGCATTGCCATTTTCCTACCTGTTCATGCGTCTTGCTCACCAGCAGCCTTAAAGTCAGCAGGGTTATGTTGCCACTTGCTAAACCAGCCATATAATTGGAGGCTTGCCATTGGGCCAGCAGCTCATTCACAAGGGGACAGACATCACAGTGTCTGTGATGGGTTTGAGAGAGACTGTTGCTACAAATCTAATGCAGAAAATCACGGGCCAAGCTTTCAGTCAGATCCGTTCCTGGCCATTGTCCACACAAATAATTGGATCTTGTCACCTCAACAATGCATACGAAAGCTTCACACCATACATTTTTTTTAGAGAGCCCCACTTGCTCCATCAGTGGTTACGTGGTTTTAACAAATAGTAGCAGATCAGATGCTTCGGTTAGCAAATCAAATTGTTGTTACCACAAGAGCAAGGTAGCCATTAGTTGGCTAATGACCAGATTGCTGTGTCCTTCCCAGATATCTGGGAATTGTGAGGCATCATATATATTTGGCGCTGAAGGTTTAATCTTTGAGTGATTTTACGGTATTTGAGAATGTGCTAAAAATTTTAGAATCTTCCCCGAAGACTCGTACGAGGTGGATCCCACCGTTGCGAAGGTCCCCTCACGTGTCATCCGATCGAAATTAGATGGCGCCAAAGGGATCGACTTCCCTTTGCAGTCGGTAAGGCCGACTATAGAGGATCGTTTGACGAACTACATAGCCGAGGTCTAACTACTCTGAACTCCGACGCCATTGATAGAGGGGAATAACCAATTACAACAATAGTAATATTATAAGAGTTTCTTTAGAAGTGAACATAGAAATGCCCATATCCAGAAATTTCAGATATGTATGAACTGTTTATCTTAATGAAAAATATATGACTTGTATATTTTTACAGTTCACCAACACTTTTTTGAGCCTATATTTTTCAGTACCAAGAAAATACAACTTGTATTGAGTTAACAACAAGCACATTTGTTTATTTTTATACTTGTATGCAAGTAAACAAGAGGGAACAACTGAATCTTCATCCTGTTGCAGCAAAACTCACAAGGAGACTACAAGCAAAGGCCACATCAAGTTGCAGCCAGCCAGCTTGTAAAAGAGACCCAGACAAACACCCACAGTACTTCTGAATCAAGGCTTGCAAAAGTCCACCTCAGAGCTGAAAAAAGGATGGCAACATTTTGTCCACAATTGAAGCCTTTTGGTTTTGTAACAGTGTGGTAGGATAGGAGAGACAGGCAAAGGTAGGTAGGGGTGTTTGGGTTTGAAGAACTCAATCCTCTCATTGAAAAAACAGGGTGAAATGCAAGGGCAACATTGCAACAGGGGGAGAAAGGAAAATAAGATTTCTCTAAAAGTCAAACTCCCCTTGGTAACTTGGTTAGTATAGGCCTTAGAAAAAAGGAAAGTATCCTGTGCACATCGGCTAGCCGTGCACATGGTGCACATGTGAGATCTCCACCTTTAATCTGTAATCTAATGGACAAGAACTCCACCAGATCATTTTACAGAAAACACCTCCCACCTCCCCCATTCTGTCATTTTGCGATAACCCCCAGCTACTGTTGTCCGTTGGATTACAGATTGAAGGTGGAGATCTCACATGTGCACTATGTGCACGGTTAGCCGATGTGCATATGTAAAACAGGTCTCTTTTACATTCTGCTCTCTAGTCTCTCCCAAGAACATGGAGTGACTAGCTCAATCCATGCAAAAAAAAACAGTGATGGGACAGAAAATAGAAGAGGGTATTTGAATAGGTAATCTGCAATTCTACACTCATGCAGCAAAAAAACATGTGGAAATGGCTATCCTTGAGGGTTCTGTGGTGGATTGCAAGCAACTCTCATCAGAAGCATCAGCATGGAAGGACCTAATTTGAACCATCAGCCTCAAATTCTCAAGGCCAATGATAAAAAAGAGCAAAGATCTAAATTAGGCTTGATCCTGGAAGTCCTTCACAGGGATAACTTGAAAGCTTGATTTAGCTTCTTCACTATATCTTTGACAGACAAAGAGAAGTCCTCGCCGGCCTGCAAGAACATCATCAAAATCATCAGTGCACACAATCTATATGCAAAAAGCGGGTTAATTTGCATCCAAGAACAGACATAAAGGAATAAAGGATAGTTTGTGAGCTGACCGTGGCCATGATGGTGATGTCGATGGAGGAGGTGGTGAAGGGGAGCACATTGGTGTTCATGATGGTGAGGCCGATGCTCTCGACCTCGGTGAGGGCGGTGATGAGCACGCCCTTGCGGTTCTCGCAGTGGATCTTGACAAGCACCGTGCGCTCCGACACCCGGGCCTCGATCTCCGGCAGCCCGGCCTCGCCTCCGTCGAAGTTCTCGTCGCAGGACGAGCCGTCGTCGTCGTCGGCAGACAGCTGGGACTTCTTGACCAGAACCGCCGCCTCGACCGGCCGCCGCCGCGCCTCCTCCTCCAGGCCCTTCATCTGCTCCTGCAGCTGCTTCACGTACTTGATTGCGTCGCCGAGCACCGACGCCTTGTCCATCTGCATCGACACCCACCAACGATCAGTTCGTCAATCATCATAGCTCTGCCTAGTTAGGTTCATGGATGGAGCCATGGATGGAGAGGTCTAGACGTATGTGTGTGTATACCTTCTTGAGGCCAGGGACAATCTTGGAGAGGGCGATGAAGCGTTGGCTGAGCTTCTCGCGGCGCTTCCGCTCAGCCAAGATGTGTTCTTGGTTCTGGGAGGCCGGCCGGTAGGTGGCCGGGGCCTTGGCGATGTCGGCGGCAGCGGCGACCATGGTGTCGTAGCTCCGCTTGACCGGGCGCGAGGCCGCGTCCACCTCCTTCTTGGGCTTCACGGCGGCGGAGGCGCCATAGTACGGCGCGCTCTGTTCCTGCGCGTTGCCGAACACAGCGGCGGCGGCGGCGTGGCCGCCGAACGAGAGGATGGTCAGGGAGGAGTCGGCGGGGGAGCCCTGCTCCGTGATGCACGAATCCCAGCTGGTGTTCACCTTGGCCGCCTTGCGCGGCCGGTGCTCGGCCGCCGCGTACTGCAACTGTGGCTGCGACTGCTGCTGCTGTGCCTGCATCTCCGCATGCTGCTCCACCTCGCCGGCCTGCCCGAACGCCACGGCGATCTGCTGCTCCGTGTACTGCTCCAGCGTCGCGTCCGACTGCCACTGGTGGAAGAAGCTCGGCTCGTCCATCACCTGTACCCAACAACCAAGAAACCATGGATCGACGGTCAGCGCACCGCACAACCCTGCTGCCACACTCCAATCCGCGACCCGATGACCAGCAAAAATTACCATATTGGAGAACCACTGCGTCGCCATTCCCGGTTTAATCGGCTCTCTAGGTCCCCTCTGATTCTTCGAAACCAAAGCTCGATTCTTGAGCTCAAATTAGTCCTGATATATCACAATCAACACACAGAAAACAACACAGTTAGAGTTTTCGAAAGTACTGCAGTCTGCAGTGCATCAGGCAAGAAGACTAGCCATGAACAACATTGCATTCGTTTGTGCATGTGTGTGAGAGAGATTGAGTTGATCCTGTGATGAAATTTGGGTGTGATGGGGTTGAGGGAGTGATATTACCAACCTACGGAGAGAGATTGGAGAAGGTGCTGAGGTCTCTTTCGTTTTCCACCCATGGAGGCTAGAGAAGATGCACCACCTTATATAACCATTGGGCTGGGCTAGGGGCAAGGGGGGTTGCATTGGGTGTGAACTAATCGACCTCCTCAGTCCTCACCTCCTCTTCCTTTGAGCTGCAGAGTACAAACTGTGCAAATGGTGGCTCAATTCTTTTCATTCTCTAGTTCACTTTTGATTTAAGCTGCGACAAAAAAATTTACAAAATTAAAAAAATCCGTACAAATGATATACATAACTTAAAACATGGTAACATAATATTCATCGTAATTCAGTTTAAAAAGTAACATAAATTTTATTAACAATTGAGCTCGCGTGTCAATGAGAAATTAGTAGCGATGAGAGACTTATTTCCACTATCTTTTTAAAGTAGTATAGCTTTAATTTTAAAAGTAAAGTAATATAGATTTTACTAACAATAGAGTTCACGTGTCAATAAAAAGTTAATGTTGACAAATTTATTGCGACTAGTTTTTTTTAAAAGTATATATATATATATATGGTCACAATGCTATTAGCAAAGAGGTATATGTACTCTCTCTCTATCTCTATCTCATTACAACCCTTCAAGGTGATAATTAGGAGATGTTTATTATAGCTCTCGTTAAGAGGTTTAAAATACAGAATATCATAAATTTTATTGTATTTAAACTTTTATTTTAATCTAAAATAAAAATTATATGACTTAACTGAATATGTTCAATTCACTTATATCTCTCTATATAAAACAAGCTAGTCCTAATCAGTTTAAAAGATCTAGTGTTGTCCAAATACGACCTTAATTGTTGATATTAATTACTTCATGCTAATGCTAATGGATGTGGGCGATGGGTGCACGCAGTGCCGCCTGTACCCCCACTCGGATGGACGACACATGGAAGCCCAGAGCCCCTGCCCCAACGTCGCCACCCACCACCGTCGTTGGAGCCGAAGCCCCCGCCCCAACGTCGCCGCCGCCGCCCGCCGCCACCGCCACCGCCACCCCCTCCTCTGGCGTCCAATACGTCGATGCTCCATGTGTTGTCCATCTAGGTTGGGGTGCACGCGGCGCTGCGGCGTGCACCCATCACCCAATGGATTTTATTTCAATGGATATGGGCTAGGGGTTGTGTAAATTGATAGTGGTGCTCGTCAGTATTTTACTTCGGGTTTTTTTTGCACAGATGGTAAATATTTATCTTGATAGTTTTTCATTGCAGAAGTGGAGCAGCACCATATAACGAACTCCGGTAACCTAACAGATCATATCATGTAATGTGCAGCAAACAATTTGTGCAAACTTAATGCTCTAGGTGTTATATATATCTATATATATATATATCTTTCTCATCGCAAGTGCAATTCAATCTTTTCTCCACCAGAAATTGAAGACCAACTTATTAATTGGTGGATTATATATGATGTCTAACTGGGCCCAACTCACATGGGACAAAACTGCATTAAGGACGTCCAATAGGACTTAAAAAAACCCCAAACATTATCATCGTTATACAAATACAGTGAGTCAACAAGCTGGATTAATCAAGGTACCATTTGTTCAAAATTAAAGATCGTTTCAGGATTTGATATGTATTTCACGGCCTTTGAGAGAGGTGGACCTCGTAGCCATTGGTGCCATTCCATGGGAAGGACAGATCCGCTGGATTAAAAAAACATCCCAACTTTTTGCGAGGTTTCACGAGGAAAAGAATAACCGGCAGCTGCCTATCAAGATTCAAGACGCGCCTCTCGATTTGAAATTAAAATAAACGGTGTAAATTCTAGACTCATATTATGAGAATTAATAGCTGTGAAATCTAAAAATGAATTAAAACTAAAAAGCTAGAAAACACTAACTACTCAGAATAACTAGCTACTGAAAATCTCTAGCTACTAAAAACCGAAACAAACAAATCCATAGCTTTCGATGCACAAAACAAGTACACTCTATAGCACAACACCGACGTGTAAGCTAGCTTACGCTGAACTGCTTAAATAAGTTGCTATTTATAAAAGCTCTGAAAGATTTGGTGTACTATTCTAAACGGCTTAAAATTGAGCTTATTGCCTATTGAACCATAAAAACAAGGGATTATCTCTGATTTTTTAATTTGATGTTTAATTGATAATACCGTTGTTGTTTTGGACTGTGTTTATGCGTATTTGTGTTAAAATAAGAATGCAAAACGAATGAAATTAAAATTATGTTAATTCTGAAGCACCGTTTCAAATAAGAGAAGGTTTGACTAGTTTTCATCTCTGCATATGTACTATTGTCCATACCTATTAGAGTTAGGGTAACTAAAAGTGTCATCGAGATTGCACAACTTCACGATTTACGCTATTCGATTCCTTCGACAATCCACATGTATTTACTATATTTGTTATTAATTGAGATATGAAACTATTTTTTGTTATTAAATTTCATAAAATTGTTCTGTCATCGATCCACAACTATTCTAACCAAACAACCTCACAACTCTTTTATAGTCCACGACAGTTTTTCACGGTTCATACCTTAACATAAGTTTTTTTTTAAAAAAAGTTACATGTCAATCAAACACACTCACACTCCAGCATCCAGGAATGGCATATGGGTCCGTTTGTAACACGGCTTCGGCACAACTGGATCCAAAGAAGCTTTCCCATACCACCCTGGATCATCCTACATAATTTCTACAGGAAAAAAACATGATATATATATACCTATGCATTGCATGCACAGATCCAACCACTCCTCTTAAATTGCCCCATGGATAAAATTGATGGACAATGCAAGAGGGCCGGCCATATAATATTTCGAGCTATTGCGCAATGTGAGGCTCACATCTCTCGATCTCAGCGACTGCATGTCTAGATGGAGAGCATAATGCCTGCACTTGCTTGTTGGTTGGTTCCCTGCTGCTCTTCGATCGATCTCCAGGCACATGACTAATTAAAAGGGGTGAATTGGGATCTACCCTAGCGAACAAATCTCACAGATTGGCTGGCATTTGGCCTGTGTGCAAGCTGAAGATGATTCATGGTAATTGATCGAGCTAGGAAATTGTTTCACTGCCTCTGTGGCTAGCTAGCTAGCTTAGGCAGTTGCCCTGAACCAAGCTTGCAGCATCCATGTCTGCCTACACTGGAAATCGATGACCACAGGGTGAGGCGACAGGTGAAAATGCGTGAAAAGATTTAGAGCCTGTTTGGTTCGTACATTGCCATGCTTAACGGTACTTGTGGCTAGCCATATTTTGCAGTAAATAAAAGCAGAATGTTTGGATTACAACTAAGTTGTGGTGGAAAATTGTGATTGTTGTTTGGAATTCACAAAAACCAAGTTATTTGGAAGGAATTCTTAGAGAAGGATCAACGGTACGAAACACAAATGCGCGAAATTTTTATAATCTGCAATATCCATGCATCGGCGGAAGAGACGGTGGCCGTGGGCAGAGAGGGCGAGGGCGCCAAAGGGTGGAGCTTTTTTTAAGACGTGGCGAGCCTCGTTTTAGTAATGAACTAAACATTCACCAAACTAGTTGTGGCAAGCCTAACCTTAACAATTCGTGCCAAGGAACCAAATAAGCTCATAATGATATCATTGGGTCATATATATATATACTATTATCTTTAATTACTTTGTCCCTCCAATTAATTTCAAATATAACTCATTTTAGATTTTCACATGTTTATCTAAATGTGAGTTGTCCAGCGAATTCTTAGCACATACTCCGTCCGTTACACATTATAAAAAATATATTCTGTCACGTTTCGGATATGTTAAACTATTCATGGATGATGCAAGTACTGATCCTCCGAAGCGAAGGGGGAAATGCATGGGAGCACAATTGCCTGATTGGTCTAGTCAAAGGACTAGTATGAAATGGAAGAAACCGTGGAAATGTAACTGCGCCTTTGCACCACTCTATTTTGCTGGTATTTTAAGATTTAAGTCTTGTTTGTTTGAGATTGAGCTTTTCAAGAGTATTTTAGAAAACTGATTTTTGGCTTTTGTAACTTAGAAAGATGCTTTTCGAAAGCTAACTTTTAAAAAGCTAACACCGTTTGACAACCTAACTTTTAGAATTGTAGGATAAAGTGACTGTTCTATGGGGTCCACTGAATATCACCACGAGAGGCGGGACACGTCTGTGCTGGGTGGGGCGGGGAGGCCGGGCGGTGGCGACATCGTAAGGGGCGGCAGGGCCGGATGACGACGACGTCGGACGGGCGATGATGGATGGGATGACGGGGAGGCGATGCCAGGGGACGGTGGGGAAGTGCGGGGCGATACCGGACGATCGAAGGAGAGGGAAACAACACACATAGAGATGGAAAGCTGCGGAAAACTCACATTTCACTGCTTCTGAGTTTTTAATGTAATCATAGTTTTTGTGACTTTTGACTTTTGGAAAGCTCAGCCTAAAAACTAACTGTTTGTTTGAGCTTTCGATTTTACAAGGTGGAAAGCTACTAAAAAGCCAAAAAACAAAGAGTGCCTTAACATATGGATGATCGAATACTCGAGCTGAGAATCCCTATTTCCTAGTGTCCTATACGTACAAAGCGGGATGCATGTGAGCGCGGGAGCGAGTGCGTTGCTATCGGGAAGATATGATCAGGTGCTACGTACCGGAGGAAGTCCGACGTCCACAGAAAGCTTGTTGATTTTTTTTCTAATTTAATGGTATACTTTATAATGGTTTTAGGATCCACGATTCGATTCGGCGGAGCCTCGTTTCGTTTTGTAACGAGCGGCATTTGAATTGTTGTAGTGTTTCACGTTAAATTGTCAGCAAACCAAGGGCTCGATAACCCATTTATAATTTAAATATGTGAAAAAGGGGAACACCTGGTTTGTTTATTATATTTTCGATAAAAAGTGGAATTGGCACTTTCTCCTTTTCTTTTATTTGTATGTGCAACTTGGGGATTCATATCATTTTCATATATACCAAGAATGATCGGTGCAGATATATCCTAAGTGAATATTACTTTTTTTTTTTGTTAAAAGGATGACATACTAGAATACGTTTACCTAAACCTTAATTTTTTAAAGCATTAACAAGTTGAAAACATTAAGATTTGATATGTAAAAATTATATCAGTAAATTTGTCATAAAATTCATTTATAAATGTATATTTTAAATAATTTTTATAAATATATAAATAGTACAAATATCATAGAATTGAAGATATATACATTAGAGACTGTCTTAAGTGAATATTAACTCTGTTGTTAAAATAATGACATGCATACGTTTACCTGAACCTTAAAATTATAAATCATTAATAAATTAAAAATACCAGGATTTGATGTGTGAAAATTCTGTCAGTAAAGTTGCTATGAAAAATTATTTCATATAGTTATAGTTTTAATAATTTATCATAAAAATATTTACATTAGAGATTGTGTAGATGTACACCACGCCATCTATTTGAGAACAAATAATGTCGTATATATGACTAGCAAATCGCAAATTTATTATATGAAAGAATCAAAGAAATCTTTGCTGATATAAGAACGAAGATATGCCCCAGTTTTTTTGGCTCCACAAGCATTAAATATCTACCTTTATCCATGCAAATATGGACTCCATCTCCTTACCAATTTAGGTTTAGGGTTTATCTGCAGTATCACGGTTAGATATATTCTATTAAGTAATATACTATAAGTAGAATTGATTTTATCTAGCAATTTTGAAAGGTAAAACAGCATTTAATTGGTTGCATTTTGGATATATATAATCGTTATTAGAGAATTTTCATATATCTCTTTCACCGATTGGTTGACGTCTCCATGTCACGCATTTTTAGATGATTTGACCATTTCAAGATCCTACCATCGTTAATCAAGATAACGACAGACATTTAGAAGTCGATAAATTGAGATTCATTCTACTGCCAATAATGCACCAAATTGCATTGCATGCTCTGATGTTTTCGTTAAACCAACGCCAGGATTGAAGCTAGCACTAGTCTTGTGCAGTTAATTATTTTTTAAACGGAGAATCATAGAGATAGATATGATCTTTTAGTTTAATACAGTGCAACGCGCTCACGTACGAAGATTCTGCTTTGCTTATTGGTGGAAGAAAATCTGCAAAGATTTCGGACAGCATGCAGCAGCAAGCTAGCTGTTGGCTGCTACTACTAAAATAGGCAGGTAGTGAGGTGTTAAGTGAGCCAAATCGATCTCCAGGCTGAGATCGATCGATGGAGCTGGATTAATTAGTGTGTGATCTGATGTTCCCGTTTTCTTGGGGGCACACGGTCTACTCTGAGCTGGTTTGCACACATCAAAAGAAAATTCACAAGTGGCTACTTATTGTTTGGTCTATACCTTCTGAGTCTCTGCAAGAGTTACCTTGTCAGTCTGAACATAGCTTACGAGTATTATGCACGGGAGATTGAGTTTGAGTTGACGGTGTTAGTGAAAAGGGTTAATTTTTTCTGTGACACTACAATTTTTACGGTTTGCTAATATGTCATCGGTATGTCACTGACATATGGAACACGACAGTCACTGATAGTGGTACGTAGAAAATTCTTAAAAATTGTAATGATATGTGAGTAATTTTTTTTAAGTAAAATCACCTCAAGATCAACTTTTCGTATTGATCGGATAACTCGCCGCAAATTCCATATGTTAGAACCGATAATAATAAGATCAAGCTTCAACCATGCCACCCAGGGTTAACAAAATCATTCAAGTAGTTATCGGCTTCGTTTGAAATTCAAATAAAAATGAAAAAATCATAAAAATAGCATGTAAATTAATATGATTTGGGGTAAAAATTAGTTTTCAAAAATATTGAACTATCATAAAGTTATGAACCAAACAAACAAGATGAACAAAAATATAAAATGCAAAAATAATTCATTTTTCAATCTTCTTCTTTACGTTATTGTTTGATTCTTTACATGTAGACCTCTTAGATTAATATCATTCTTGATCAATGTTGTCCGTTGATTATTTGTTCCGCCATAAACACTCACACACGGTTGAGTCACAAGACTTGTTTTGCTGATTCATGAGCAGATCTGTAGCTATTAGCATGTTAATTCACGTGCATGCAAAGTTTAGCGATTCACGTGCATACAAGATACTAGCTCTTGATATATTGATTATATAATTCACATGCACATGTGATAAGCTGAAATAAACAGTCTTTTGAAGTTGATTAACAAATTAAGCCTTTGGAGAAAAAGCTCGAGAAACCACATGTGTGGTTATTAAAGCACTGATTACGCTGAGAGTAACCACATGTCAGTAACTCTGATCTGATCAGATCAGTCAAACATTCCCCGGCTCCAGCTTCATTAGGATAAGTAGCATAATTGTACTTTCATCTCCAATGACGACCAGCATATATAATCTAAAACAGACAAGTTGCCAACTAGCTAGGCAACACATGCATGGCATATATATCCAGTAAATAAATCTGAATTAGCTTATTAATGAGCTGCATTATCAAGAGCCTTCATAAGATTCCCCTGGCCAGTCGTACTCCAAGAGATCACAGCTGATATTGAAGCTAAGATCGCTAAGCACCGATTAATAAAAAACCCATTGCAAACCTTTTTCTACGCGGCCACGTCCACATGTGGTTCCAATGCAATTTCTTTATTAGTTTGAAATGGGAGCAGCTGGTTATGATTGACGTGTCCTCTAGTCAATCCATGTATTAGAAATAAAATACCCTAATCACTTGTGTTTCTCTCTCTCTCTGTCGATCTAGCTTGTACGTACTAGCTCCCTTGAGAAATCCATGGTTTAGGGTTGGAGTATCAACTATGCATGATTGACTTACGTGGATACTCCCCGTCCGGAGGGGAAGGACATATTATAACCATATCAACTGTTGCACGGCCGGCAATATTGCAGAGGATCAGATGCGATTATCGTCATACTGATTTTACGGTTACTGGAGCTTAATTGTCTGTGAGATCTCAAGAAGCTGTTTTAAGGGTTTTTTTATTACAGTTGAGGGGTTGAATCTGCTTCAGAATGTATATAAGTGTGTATTGTTAGAAAAATGTTCAATGCGTGCTAATCAGTTTGATCTTGTAACTGATAAGAAAATAGAGAAAATATCATTAGTAGCATAGCCGATCGGCTGCTAAGCCAATAACTGCGGTGAGGATAAAGCAATCGTGAGCGAATAACGCCAATCAGCCATAAGGCCAATGATCAAGGCAGAGCGACCGAGGCAAGCACGTCATCGGCCGATGAGGTGAACAATCTACGCATATGGGCCGAAGAGTATTTTCCGATGGCAGATAGAATGTAACATTGAATTGAAGATAACCTATCGGTTTGTACCTCGACAAAAATAAATAAAACATATCATGTTTGTATCATCAAAATCATCACAATAATAAGATTAGACTTAACCAAGACAATAGCTAGTCACGATGAACTCAACAATACTTCAAAGTATCAGACACACTTTATTTAGATAAATAGTATACAACATTAAGAAAATACAATAGAAATAGATGTCGGACTTAACCGATGAAGCCTCAGACTACCACACCTAAATCACATCAATATAAGAGATCAAACTGATGCAGCCTTAGACCTAGCCAATACATTGAGATAAACCGACGATCGTACTATTTCAACTGATGCCTCAAGATATCAAATTGATACAGTCGTGAGGACACTAACCTTGTTGCAAGCCTTTCCCACGTCTCTTCATATCCTTTTCAATCCCCCCCGAGGCCAACAGGTGGGGCCACGATCGAAAACGGTTTGATTTCCCCGCAGCGGTTGGGATCCCATGCACAACGATCCATCAGGGGTGACAGTTCGTTGCTTGAGGAAACACTTTGATGGCCCATAGGCGATGCCTGGGAGACCAAAGGACGCTAAGCCGCACGAAGCAATGCCCGAGTGCCCGAAGTCTCAAGCCTCCGGAAGGGAGCACGAACGACAGACGCTTCGACGCAAAACTCCTTCGACCGGACCCATTCGCAGCCTAAGGTGCCTCAGGGTAAGCCGTAAGGTTTGTCCACATTCTAAAACTATCATGATATTATTTCTTGCGCATATTTCCCTTCTCACAAGATAGGACGATTGAAGAGGCATATTTGAGGGGCTACTATTGTGGGGAAATAATCTCGTCAGCATAAGTAATTGAAGCTAGATCCTGAAGACTGCTTCAGAATCTGCGTGTAGGAAGCCTTCCGGTGTTTCTACGATGCTCTGAAGCGTAGGTTCTGAAGTGTGCAACGCTCCCCCTCCCAAGCGAAGACCCTTAGAGAGGTTCAAAGCCTTCACCAACGCTCTGATTCCGGACGTAGACGGAGGCCTTCTCGAAGGCCCCGGAACTCCGTCTCGAAGGGGCGTCGCCAAACGGGGCATGATGATTACCTTACAGTGCCAAGTGTTGTCTATCGGACAAGACATTTTCTTTATGAAGACATTCTATCATGACGAGGCGCTCGCTTCATCAAGACATGCACCGTCACTCAGACTGGGCATTACCCTTATCAAGGCAATGGCATAAGTTTGTACCATTGTACCCCTACAAGATCTAATGAATAGAGTTCATCTGCTAGGCAAAGTGGTTGAGTTCCGCACCCTAGATGGCTAAAGTCCAGTAGCCGAAAGCATCACTAGCTTACGCTCTAACCCGAGTAGACGGTTGTAACTAGAGGGTAAAGGGGTATCTTCCTAGTAGGTTCCTACCTATAAATACCCTCTCCTTCCACTATAATAAGGATTCAGATTTAAGCAATCAGACACTTAGAACCAAGCCAGGGTTATTATCCTATTCGGAAGCTCAACTTGGACTCAGGACAACTACCTTATCTTGTTCTGTTCTTCAAGGTTACTCAAACATGTTAGCGTAATCTTTTACACCAACGCACTCCAAACCATCTTTACAATAAAAAACCACCAAAATTATAAAATAGTGACACGTGAATAAAATAGTAGATTGAATGATAATTTTTGTGGTAACTTTTAGCTGTATTTATGCAATGAAGTTGTAACCGTATTATGATGAATGCTATTTTATCATGTTTTAAGATATTTGTATTGTTTGCATGGTTTTTTAATGTTGTATTTTTCCAGTTGCAACACAAACACTCAACTAGTATCTAGTAACGTTGGATCATGTTTGTGATGTACACAATAAAAAAATCTTTATCTCTCCACTCAGTAGCTCGCGTGCCCTGAAAGTTTAGTTCCCCCGGTCTCACCTCTGTTCCCCCTCCTGGCCTCTCCCCTCGATCCTCAAATCCATCAACTCAATTCAATCTACTCCTCTACAAATCAAGGGCAGACACGTTCAGATCAAGGGTGGTAGAAACCAAATTACAAACGATGCACAAATTTGTCAACAACAACAATGTGCATGGTGGTTTGCAGCCGAGCAACTTCACTAGAACCCGAGGCCCATAAACACCACCAACTGTGGTGGCGGTGGTGTAGATATGTTGCTAGAGGTGCTCCCCGCAATGGCCTCAGCTCCTGCAGCGACGGGTCTAGTGGCGGTGACTACTCATACTGTCCACCCTAGCCCCCCCAACGGATCTAGTGACGACGATTGAAGGTGCCCCCCCACCGCAATGGATCTGGCGATTGCGGTGAAATGTGCTCCCTGCCATGGCCCCCGCGACGGATATAACGGCGGCGGTCGCTGCTACTCCCCACCCCAATGGCTCTCATGACAGTTTGCATGGTCGTTGATTTTCCCTTTTCACTTGTGATTTTTATTGCCATGAACTGACTCTAGATTTTGCATCAGGTCAAACTACTGTAGTAAAATCTGGTATATTCCAATGATAAAATACGATGCATTGAAATTTCACGGTTTGAAACAACCACCGAAGATACTCTATGTCGCACAGTGCCTAGAAGAATCACACAGACAAATTCACATTGATTACACCTATGTTGTGTCATCAACTATCTAGTTGAACAAAACTAACACAAGTATAAAACATCAAATCAGTGTCAACTCAAAACCTTACATAAATGTCAATTTTGTTTTTGTAACCGACATTCTAAAAAAAATAATTATAGTTGAACGTTAAAACCCGACACCTATATAGGGGTATATGTGTCAGTTCTTTTAATAGGGCGTTTGAATGTTGGGATATCAATTTGAAGGATTAAACGTGAACTAATTATAAAAATAATTGCGGAATCAGAGGATTATTCGCGAGTCAAATATATTAAACCTAATTAATCCATGATTAGTAAATATTTATTGTAGCATCACATTGTCATATCATGACGTGATTAGACTCATTAGATTCTTCTCGTGAATAATCCATCAATTATGAATGAGTTTTATAAATAGCCTATATTTAATATTTCAAAATAACATATAAATATTCAATGTGATTAGACAAAAGGCACCTAAGTACAAACACCTATAGCGGGATTCTAGTTTTTGAACTTTACATGAGCAAAAAAGACCAAAAATATTATAGATTTTAGGAGGAACATAAGTACACAGTCACACATTCACAACTTACATAATTTTTTGCGCATATGTAGTTGTTAGGACATCTCCAATCTACTTCTCATCTTACCCTATCTCATTTTTTTAGCAAATTTTACTCAAAATTCCTCTCCAACCAGCTCCCCACTTCTCTCCCTATCCCATACTTCTCCCTATTCTTCTCCCCTCCTCCTCAAACCCAAGGAGTTAAATCTGCCTCTCTATCTTATTTTCAACCAATTTAAACACTGAAAAGAGCTAATATGTTATAGCAAACATCCAATTTAAACATTTTTAATTTGCAAATATTACAATTTTTAGTAAATTCTAATGTAATTGATAGAAATTTTGATTCGTTGAACCGTAAAACATAGCTAGATTATATAATTATAGTTACAATATATATTGGTTCTAAATTTAGCTATTCAAATATTAATCAGTTATAAATTTGGTTAGTAGTAATTATGAAATATTAATAAAATATAGATAGATGAAATATAGGGAGTCAAATATAATAAGTTGGATGTAGTGTTTTAAAAAATAAAGAGGAAATCTTGATAAGAAGGTCCCTATTTTTAATTAAATGGAGGAAAAAATAGAAAGCGGGTTGGAGATGCTGTTAGGATTTGAATCCATAAACTTTGTCTTTCATGTGTTGTCTCCTTTTCACCTCAACACACTTCCTAATCCTAAGGGAATAGAGTGATGCCTTTTGACTTCAATTTTATAAAACTTACAATACATATTTCACACTATAAATAATTTGCAATACCAACAATTGAAATTGAAACGTGTAAATTGAAACGTTTTGCAATATCGCCGGTGCTTTGCAATAACGTCTCGATGCCTTAATTAATCTTTGTGTTTCCGTGTGCGGATGGAGATGGTTTGGGCGAAGACTTTGCACAGCGACCTGACGCTGAAATTAATTATATATGAAACTATATATATAGACACGTTTCATATATAACACGAAACGCGATGCGTGAGTTGATATGATAATCTCTCGACGATACGTACGACGGAATGACCTGCACAAAAATTTATTCGGTAAGTTTGTTTCACCGGCCGTGTGGTCAACCCGCGTATGCAAGTTTCACAAGTTCTTCAGACTTGAGAGTAACAGCGAAAAAATAAACGTACGTAATCTAGCCAGCTCCAGAATATATCGACAAGATCAGCAGAGAAAGAGTAGCACCTGAAACTTTTGATTTTTGAAAGGGAAGTGCATGGCCAGATTTTAAGGAAATTTATACATATATATATATATATATATAATTACTAGTCAGATGCCTGTGCAAGCTTTGCAACATAACCTTATTTTGCAAAATAATTTTTCAGAAATCTAAGGATTTTTTACACAAAATTCGTACATCCGCATAACGTAAAAAAATTAAAAATCTGAAATGCAAAAGTAACTTTTTCTTTTTCTTCTTTCTCACGCACGTTTTCTTTTCAGCAGTTGCGCACACCCCGCGGGCGAGCCGACGATTCAGGCGGTTTTCATAGGGCGCAAGTTTTGGCCGATTTTGTATGGGATGCGGGAAAATACGCACGGGGTTGCGGACGGAATCCACAGAGGAAGTAGCCGCTTAAAGATTAAGAGTATTTGCGTTATCGCTCATGTGAATCATGTCTTGTGATCGTATGATTAAAGGAGAGTGTCTTCTCTTCATTTGATGACTTGGTCGTTTGATGTTTGAAATGTGTCCTCGTGTATAACATGGGCCGATGGACATATATACATGAACTTAAATAATATAATATGTCTTAAATTAAAAGACTAAATTAGAAACATTATACTAATATGACTTACCTCAAATAGCAAAAAAACAAAGAACAAATACTATGCTACACTTTCAACAACCAAACAAGCAAAGAAAAAGAAATAACACTATGCTGTAATTTTGGAAGAATAATTATCTCTAATTTATTTATATAATAATGTTTTGTTGGGTGTTAGCTAGGATTAAGCAATCAATTTAGTTATTTTGAACAATGTCCTGTCTGGTTAAGCTAAAACCCCATAGGTAAAAACTTTTTTAAATCTTATTTCCACAAAACACTATCCAAATAAAAAAATATATACAAAATATTTTATAAGGTGACTTTAGTGATGTAGGCACAATTTTGTATTGACATAGTAATACTATTATAAAAACAAAAACAATAATATACTCATATATATTTATATATGAAATATTACATACATAATTAAAATCACATCCAATTTTTTTAAAAGATATTTTTATTTCTACCAAAGTTAGTTTTAGAAAATAAAAATTGACGATGGTATAAAATATTAAAACCAAAATTTAACACACATGTGGGGCCTAGGGTATGTAGGTGGGGCTCTAGACGGTGCCACTGCTCGCCCTGCCTCAAACCCAACGCTGGGGAAGTTGCTCGAGCAATCTATCGTGCATAATGTTAGCATCATAGTCCTTGCTCACCATTCTCGGCTCACGTCCGGGTGTTTAAGCATATGTGATGCATTTTTACAAGTGGAGAGTCATTTTCATCTCAAAAAACCAGTCTAATGGAAGGATGCCAACTTGCTCTTATAAGGTGCTCGTAGCCCTTTTCCATGGGTGAGGTGGAACTAAAGGTTGCTAGCAATGCTTTGGCCTAGACACCCTAACATCAACCTAGAACTTTTAGCTCATCACCCCCGGTGCACGTCTAAACGTTTAGGCGCATCCGACATACCCTTACAAACGGAGAACTCTTTGCATCACAAAATATCAGTCAAATAAGAGGATGACTATTTTCCCTTATAATGTACTTGTAGTCTTCTTCCATAGGCGAGGTGGGACTAAAGGGTACTGCAACGTCCTGACCTAGATGCTTTAACATTCCACCCCTTAGATAGTCATGATGATACTAACTTTGATACTAGTTGTTAGCGTCTTAGGCCTTTTAGCTCACCACCCTCACCCCATGTTTAGGTGTTTAGGCGCATCCGATGTCAGTGGCGGCTCCAGGATTTTTTATCCGGGTGTTCCTATTATATACTTTAAATTTTCGTAACATTATAAACTCAATGCAAAATGCGATTTTTTTCAAAATATAACTTAAATATAACATTTCTATTTCATAACATTATAAATCAACTAAAATCAACAGCTAAGTCCAAAAATTTGCAAATTACAACATAAAAAATCTCACACAATTCAAACAGAATATTATTAATGCAACTTAAATTAGAAATGGAATTAATCATATTTTCCTTACTTTGCATTATTAAGTTAAAAATGTTTACAGTGTTCTCTCTTACGGGACAAGAACCTAAATGATGTCATCCAAATTATGGATAGAAACAAGTAATATTATTTTTCCATATGTAAATAAATAGTTCTAGCAACACTGTAATTTTGAAAAAAATGAAAAATGGGCTAATAGATAATATTGAGCTAAAATACAAGAAATATTATTGATGCAACTTTAATTAGAAATGACATTAATCATATTTCCCTCACTCTGCACTGTTAAGTTAAAAATATTTACAATGTTGTCTATTACAGAACGAGAGCCTAAATAATGTCATCTAAATTATGTACATAAACAAGCAATATTATTTTCCATATGTAAATAATTTTTGTAGCAACACTATAATTTAAAAAAAATGAAAATAAGCTAATAGATACTGTTGGGCCAAAATACAGGGTGGTCCAGGGCCCACCTGGACCACCCTGTAGAACCGCCACTGTCCGACGTATCCTTACCAGCGGAGAGCTATCTAAGGATGTCTAGTCTTCTTACGAGGTGCTAGTAGCTCTTACGAACAAGGCGAGACTATAAGTTATTGGCGAAGGCTCGGCCCAGACTCCCTAACACACAAAAGTTTCATCCGGCGATTCAGCCGGCGTCCTGTCCTGCTTGGACGGCATGCAGGCTCGCTGATCATAGCGACGGCGAGCTAGCAAGCTGGGGCCGCGCGCGCGCTGATCTCCGGTGTCCCCTACCTCTTGTGACGGATCCGCTCATCAAACCGGGCCGGGGAACAGGTCGCATGACGGCGATGGAAGGGCGCATCTGTCGGCGTTGCTGTTGGTGGCATCCTCAGTCACTCAAGAGCAACCAACGAACAATCAATCAATGTGTTTTTACCGACAAAAGCAAACTCAGCAGAGCCGTTTAATTAATAGCCTCATCGATATCTATCTGAGACTTCTGAAAATATTGTATTTGCACGTAAGGCCGAACGTGGAAAACATATTTTTACACGTGATTCCTTAATAAATTCAAGTGCGAAAATTGATTTTTATACGTGTTTCTTTAAGACACTGCAAAGCAACGAAAGTACGAAACAAGAAAAACCATCGAATAGATGAGCATGAAGGGTGTTTTAGGTCGTGTTTGGTTTGGTGTACGATGAGAAATAAAATGGGATAGTTTAGAATCATCTTGTTCGTCAAAAAAATCAGTACTATATGGTTCAGCATCTACAGGGAATGTTTTATTTCTGGGAATAGTTTAGTTTCACTTGATGCCACCGCATCCCTCGAACCAAACAGCAGTATCATTCCATATTCAAACCGTTCTGAGAACCAAACACTACATTAAGCGACAAGGGATTAATATTGTTGATTACTCCATTAGTTTTGTATGTGACAAATGCATATATGGTTAGCTAAGCAATGCCAATCAACTTTGCTTGTAAGGGCAAAAAGCATCCTGAAGGCTCGAAAGCGGATTAGAGCCACTAATAATAAGCAAGCAATTAAGCATCACGACAAATTAAAGCCAAGAATGTCTCTACGAAATATATATGGCTGGATCGATCCCTGATCTGCAGTGAAACGGACAGCAATAACACACCGACAGCACAATAAAACACACAGCAGCAAAAAGGCCCCACGATTAGTCCTACAAAATAAAATACCGATATATAATAGTATAATACCAATCAACACGTTGAGAGTATGAGAGTGTCAGGCTGTCAGTAACGATCTCAGTATAGTATTCCACGAAAAAACAAGTGTACCATGCACGGCCGTTTGTAGCGTTTCGGAGTACCTGGTCGAAAGAAAAAAAATTAGGGTTAAATTTTTCTATGTCATTATAATTTTTAAAGTTTTTATCGGTATGTCACTAACAGATGGAGCTACAGTCACTAGCAGTGATATTTTTTAAATTATAGAAAATTGTAATGACATGTTTACAAATTTTCGAAAAATTTAAGGGGTCTTTGATTTTTTGTTGACGTAATATAGCTATAATAATTATAAAATTATTCCGTACATGTCAATCTACAACATTAATAAATTTTGCATTGGTCAAAGTACTGTAGAGTAGAGTCATAACATATCTTGAATCACCCGCAAAAACCAAAAAAATAAACCAATCATGAGCTCATTGCTATATTGTTTACTTAAAGATTTATTCTTATGTTTGTAAATACAAAATCGATTACTATTATCTATATCAATCTGATTTAAGATAGTATTTAAAAAACTTTTTTCAGTTGATGTAACAGTCACATGTATAGTAAATAATATTTGATAAGCAATTTAAATATTTGGATATATATATATATACTCAATAGAAAGACATATAACTATTTGGCAAAAATTTTTAAAGGACCCTTGTTTTAGAACAAAGATCATTAAACTTGACATCAGGTAATCTATTTTGAGAAAAAGTTTTCACAAATTTAACACAACATTTTCTTAATTTAATATCATCCAATGACTTCATGAATTTTAAGTTAAAATAAAAAACCAAATATACTTTTAAACACATGTAACCTTTTAAATCTATTTTTCAATGAAACATTTGCTTAAATCCTAATCACAGAACTAAATCTTAAGTTTTAATAAATCTAATATATATATATGCATATATATAATTTAGGGCCGGACCCAGTTTCCTAAGCCATAGGCGATCGCACCCTTGCCCTGTATCATGTTGCTCTTGGACTCTTGGTTACTACTACTACACATATTTGCCCTGAAACCAAGAGAGGTGAAATCTTTGGAGCAAACGATTAACGATCTCACCTTTCTTTCTTTCTGGATGCCGTCGACGTTTTTCACGGCATGATGTTATTTAATGGAAGGACCACCGCATGACACATGCAAGGCACAGAAGGTAAGAAACGAGGAGGGACCAAAGGCAAAGGAAGGTGATTTGAAGGTGACCAATAGCTTTCCATTGTGCTGGTGTAGCTGCAAGCATACAAGATGTCATTGAAGGGCCCAAAGTTGCTAGGGGAGATGGACGCAGACCTCAACTTATCTACTGTAGTTATCTGAAAGGCCCCATGCATGCTCTTCCCCTATGGACCATCATCCAGATGTCAATCATAACTCATAAGGCCAATCCATGCTTCAATGTCCTGAAAATTATTGGTGATGCCGATTTGGTTTGATTAGACAGTTTTTGACATTGCCAGATTTTGGTGAAAATTTCTATTTTGTGGGTAGCAAACCAAAACAGCCGGCATCATCTTTTCTATAATTCATGCAAGAATCACATTATTTTTTGTGAAATTTTCTGCAAACTTTCTGCGAAATACCTGCGTCCATAGCATATGTTGTGGTTGCACTGATGATTATCACTGACAAGAGTTCGCATTGCGTTAGCCTGTAAATCAAGTTACTGCACACATCGTTCTTCTACAGATAAGCACTGCAGAGTCATTGTACAGTCTGCAGGTCAGTTCGTCATGTCAAGATTCCTAGCCTATTCAGGCAAACCCCGGAAACAGGCAAGATACATCAGGCAAACCCCGCAAACAGGGATAATGTGAAGTGCTTTCAGGCTTTCAGCCCTTCAGTCATCATCTTCCACCGGATCATCTTCTTCATCGGGGAGCTCTATGTCGTCACTATCAAGTGGGTGTCCTGCCAGGGAGCTTGGCTCATTCCTGTTAACCCCTGTGAGCAAAAAGTTGAATACTCAGAAACTACAGCTACGCAAACATCTAAAAACAATGATTTGAGTGGTATTTACTATATACCATATTTTCGCTTAGTATAATGAATGTGAAATCTAACAGAATTATTAAGCATAAGTCAGATTATTGATGATTTATAAGCTGACATGCTCAGACCCTGGCGAACAAACCATAGCCCATAGCTAAAGTTTTGCATTTTTGCCAGTTCTAGGCTCTGGGCTTTGATAGGAGATAATCCACTTAGGGTCTTAGGGATCGTCTAGGGTTAGTGCTAGTAGGGTATAGACTTAGGGTTACCTCTTTGGGTTGCAGGAAGAAGAAGGACGCCATGGCATGGTGCTGTGGCGTCGTAGAAGTCCCATCGCTTCGGCATGGCTTAGATCGGTAGCCAGATGTGTGGAACTAGGTGTATGAACCAACCCGGGCTCATACGCCAAGCTTCCCATTTTATATGCCGCGCGACAGGGGCCCTCAACAACTTCAGTTGGAGCGTCTCCGATCAAGGCGCCTGAAGACCAGGAGGGAGGTTAGGGTATGGCGAGTCTAAGGGGGAGGAGAGGGACTCAGCCCTCCCTCTCCTCCCGAGAGATCTAATCCTAACATTCTCCCCGTAGATCTCATCTTAATTCTTATCTTAACTTAACTTTACCTCTATCTCATTATCAATCAATGCATAGAGCATGATGCATCACAGTAGTCAGTTACGTACTATGTGACTCAACAGCTACAATACACCTCTCTACTCTGAAATAGTTTCTAAACTTATTTTGGGCCCTTATAAATCCATAGATCATAGGCTTTCCTTAAACCCATGTCGACTAAGTGTTCTCTGAACACAGTGGGAGGTAAGCCTTTTATGAGCGGATCCGCAAGCGTTCGCTTGGTACTTATATGCTCTACTTATTGTTTGATCTTGGATTCTCTCCTCAACAATATAACACTTAACTTAGATGTGTTTGGCAGCAACACACTTCTTGTTGTTATAGGAGAAATATACTGTTGACTCATTGTTACAGTATAACTTAAGTGGTTTTAAAATGTTGTCGACCACTCTTAAAACCAGAATTAATTTCTTAAAAACATAGTGCCTGTCCGACGACCTCACAACTTACTACAAACTTGGCACACATCGTGGTAGATGCCATCATAGTTTTGTTTGGAGCTTTTCCACGACACAGCTCCCTTTGCGAGTGTGAATACACATCTTAATGTGGACTATTTAGCATTCACTCATCTCGCAAGGTCTTAATTTGAATAACCCGCAATCGCTAGGTTACTTAATCTTTCATACATTAGCATGAGGTCGTTGTGCCTTATATAAATCACAAGGCTTTCTTAATTTAATCCAGTGATCTATTTCTGGATTTTCTGATATCTGCCAAGCATTCCGGCGGCATAAACTTAGTCAGGGCGAGTACATAATTGAGCATACATTGGCTTTCGACAACAGAAGCATATGGAACCAATCTAATTTGATCGATCTCATATTGGTTCCTGGGATACTAAAGGTTCCCAACTTATCACCCTTGACTATCGGATCAGGCGATAGCTTATACGCATGCATACTATATACTTTATCAGTATATTTTCTAGTATGTCGTATGCGATAATCTTAATACCCCCTTAATGATATCATAGAGAAACTCCAATCCTAACACATAGGAAAATTTCTCCAAGGTACTTAATGTCAAATGAGAGGACAATATTTCTCAGTTTCTAATAGTAGATGGACATTACCACTTGAAAACGGAATGTCATCCACATGCCAAACTGGGAAAATAAATCCCCATTCTTAAACTTAGCACAAATACAATTGTCCTCTTCATTATTCTTAAACCCAAAATTTTCTAATAGTCTAATTAAATTTCAGATACCCTTACTTGAAACTTATTTAAGTCCATTGGACTTAGATAAAACAGTATCATAAAATTTTCTTTCCATTTTATGACAAAACACTTAGTTGTGTCATACAGACATTCTCACTTAAACCTTATTGAAAATGTCGTCTTTATATCAATCTGATGCAGTTCTAAGTCATAATATGCCTTAATGATTCTTAAAGAATCCTTAAATAAGACATACAAAAATTTCTCATTTAATCTGCTTCTTATCTGAGTTGGCACATTATTTACTAAGTTAGAGAGTTGTTCCTTTACTTCTTCATTAGCATCATCTAGAAATGCAGATTCCTGAATAACAGGAGCCTCATGTACAATAGATGTCGCTAATGAAGGTCCAAACTCAAGAGTTGGACAAAGGACACTACCACAGGTACATGAAAATTGCTCTTGAATCATAGGAGTGGATTCACTAACCCACTTCTCTTCAAGATTAATTTCTCTAAGTACCGTGCTCCCCCTGATTAAAGCATCTTCAAAAAAAGCATGTCTCGTCTCTTCAAACTTAACATGTCTGTTAGGACATTACAAAACGAGATCACTTAGACTTATCTTTGCAGTCAATAAAATTGACAACTTACTGTCTTAGAAATTTAACTTATTAATATTTGGGTTAAAATATAGCCTTAGCAGGACGACATACCCTTAATCTAAAATAGCTTAGAAAAATGGTTATCGTCTTGTCCATAATTCTTATGGTGCTTTTAGGCACAAACTTATTAAGGATCCAATTAAAATTATGAATGGTGGTTTGAATGCCTCCATCCACAAATTAATCGGTACAGTGGAATAACTTACCATACTACTTACTATGTCCACTGGAGTGCGGGTGCACCTTATAGCCACTCTATTTTGCTAAGGTACACCCGATATAAAATATCGGGCTATTTGGCCATTTTTTATAGAACCTTGCAAAAGAGTTCAAGAAACGGCCATACGGGGTATATTGACCGTAGCACGGTCAGATCTTACTCTTTTAAACTTTAGATCATGCTGATATAAGAATCAGTCTTAAAAACATCTTAAATTTATCCAGAGCAACTGATGATCTGATCGCTATGATCTGATCGCTCTTAGATTGGATAAATGTTAATCAATTAATTCTAAATCACCGTTGGGCAGAATTAGAATCAATTGAACTTAAATATAATAACATTATCACCAACGTTGGTCAGGAGATAAAAATTACTACAATCATTAAACTTAATTTCGCGTCTTACTTAATTTATTTGACGTATTTATCTTAGTGTAATTCTATGCATGAAACTTAGTATAAAGAAACTAAAGCGGAAGAATTGACTAAACGTTCAATCCTCCCCCTCGAAATATGGTCCATTAGATAGTGCCATAATTTCGAAAATACGTCATCAATTCTTTTGCTCTTATCATTATTCTCAGATGATAAAATAATCTTGAGAAAATAAATAAAGTTTGTCATGCTCAAATGCAAGACTAGTAACTTTATTTCTAAGTGCGAAAATTCATCTATTACCATTCTTGTTCATCCATTTTGGAAACTCCACATATTCCTTCATGTGGTGTTCCTCCTTACAATGTCTGTAGAAGTCCTTCAGGACATCATGTTCCTTTATACAAACTTATAAGAGGAGTCCTTAGCATAATTAGAACAAGTCTTATAATGCTTCTTTCCCTTTATTCATGTTGCACATTATGACCTAAATCATTGTGTGCTTTCTTAATTCTTATACATAGTTTGAAATCAGCATCTACAAACTCCAACACTCTCGCTGTGAGTTGTAGGTGATCACAAAATAATCATAAAACCTTAGTGTGACATCATAATAATATGGACGATAATATCGTCCTCGAGCTCTTTATTTATGGGTTTCAGCTTTGAAAACCATGTCGCAAAAACTTACTATGCATTTCTTAATAAGCGTGCTAGCATACGCCTTAAAAAAGTCACCTTCAGATACTTTTGACAGTATCATGATGTGGGATAGAACCCCTAATTGGCTCCATAATGGAGCTCTTAATCATAATACATTTTGTGTTTCCACTGATTTCATTTAGTGTGATCAATATCATACTTTATTCTTATTTCTGCGAAGTCACGTAATCTTACGACAAAAGGCCTCTTGGCTTTTATCCTCTTAGATCACGAGCTTCGCACGCTTAATCAGACAATCAAGCGTTAAAGCAAGATTTATGTCCTATAGCGCAATCACTATCTTAATATCTCATCTCCGGGAACCGTAGTTCTTACCATTGAGAGACTCGATGCCGGAGATATGACTTAGCAAATTTCTAATAAGGAACATTATCAAAGTATATTATAACAGACATAATATGACACATGAAAATTTAACGTTGGTCAAAATCCACATGTGACATACTTAAAACTTTAAAAGGCGAATTAATTCTACATCACTGTTGGGCAGAAATAGGATCAATTCAACTGAACCACAGTAATTTCATCACCAACGTTGGTCAGGAGATAAAATCACTATGTTAACAAAATACAACATTTATAATGCCAAATTAAATTATCTCGTTGGTTCAAATTTAATTGACAGAATAAATGCTACTTAATTGATAGGATGAACATGGTACTAATTTTAAAACAGTGTATTCGCAGCGGAAGACTTAAAACTAATTAACACACTGCTTAATCAGTAATAAAATTCTGAATTTACAGCATGATACTAATTTTAAACAGTGTACGCACAATGAAAGACTTAATCTAAACATGCACAGCGGAAAGACTTAATTTTAATTAATACACTGCTTAAAACAATAATAAAACTTAAATTTAAACTTAAACAAAAGGTTCTAAATTAATATTTCCCAATTAAATATAGTCCTTTGACTAAATTCAATAAGGGAAAAC
Source organism: Zizania palustris (assembly GCA_019279435.1). NCBI lineage: Eukaryota > Viridiplantae > Streptophyta > Magnoliopsida > Poales > Poaceae > Zizania > Zizania palustris. The sequence goes on along the minus strand of JAAALK010000286.1, from coordinate 50,756,351 downwards.
ATCATGAAAATCTAAATTTAAATTTAATCAAAATCTAAAGGAATATTTCTCAATTAAATATAGTCTTTAGACTAAATTTAATAAAGAAAACATCATAAAAGTACCTAAAAATGCTGCAAAATTCAGAATAAATTTTCTGAGTCTGTACAAACTTATACAAAATTTTTTTCCCGCAGATAACTTATCTTTTCTTAATTTTGGGTATTTTTTCTGATTTTTCAGGTATTACTTAATTGAAAAACTAATTCTTGGAAATTCAAAAAATCAGAAAACGATTTCAGCCCCAAAACTGAAAAACAGCCGGCCCACAGCGCAAAAACAGCCCGGCCCAGGGCGCCACCACCGCGCTCCCGCGTACCCAGGCCGCAACCTGGGCCTGGGCCGCGTTTTTGCCACCCCGCATGGGCTGAAAACCGGTCCGGTCACTGTCCCAAAACTGATCTGACGGCTGCGCGTGAACCTCGCCCGGATAAAATCCCCGCGCCGCGCCCCGGGGAAACCCTAGCCCCATTTTCCTGGTCCCGAGCGAGCGCACGAGAGAGAGCGGCGGCGGAGGAGCGCGTGGCGGCGACGTAGCGGCGGCGGCCACGGAGCGGCGACGGCGGAGCGCCGCCCGCCGGCCACCTCGTCGGAGCCCTACGCTCACCCGAGGGTGAGCGAGGCTCCACCGAGGCAGCCGTCGGCGGTGTTGCTCGCCTGACCCGAGGGCGAGCGGCTATCACGGGCGACGCCGGCCATCTTCCCAGTCTCCTGCGAGCTGCGGCGACGATGGCGGCGCGAGGTAAGCACCTCCGGCCCTAAACTCTTTCCCTTCGTTAGGGTTAGGGTTTCACCCTAACCCTAATCCCCGCCTCCCCTTTTTTTTTGAGTTCTTCGTTGGCCGATCCGAGACTTAATCCCTTCGTGGATTTCTTACGGAGGGTTTAGTGTTAGGGTTTCGGGGAACCCTAACTCCTCCCTCCCCCCTCTGTTCTTAGGGTTCATAGTGCGGGGTACAGTGGGGTCCTTGCGGGATTTAGCAGAGGGGGGGGGTCTTAGTCGGATTTCTTAGGGTTCTTCTCTTACCCGAAGGGTTTCTCTAGGGGGTTTGGGGATTTTTCTTAGGGTTTCTTAGCATTAGCCGAAGCTAACAGGGGGTTCTTAGAACATGAAGATGGCGTCGGTTCGACGCCCAAACCCTAGCTAGTCTAGCCCTAGGAAGCTCTGATACCATTGATAGATTTTAGGGTCTTATGTGATCTCTAGGTCTAGGATTAGCAGGGTAGATCTTAGGTTTACCTCTTTGGGTTGCAGGAAGAAGAAGGACGCCATGACATGATGCTGTGGCGTCGTAGAAGTCCGGCGGCCGAAATGGAGGTGAGGGAGGTTTCCCATCGCTTCGGCATGGCTTAGATCGGTAGCCAGATGTGTGGAACTAGGTGTATGAACCAACCCGGACTCATACGCCAAGCTTCCCATTTTATATGCCGCGCGACAGGGGCCCTCAACAACTTCAGTTGGGGCGCCTCCGATCAAGGCGCCTGAAGACCAGGAGGGAGGTTAGGGTATGGCGAGTCTAAGGGGGAGGAGAGGGACTCAGTCCTCCCTCTCCTCCCGAGAGATCTAATCCTAACAGGCTTATGAAGTCCAGAGCTCTATATTAGCCGAGACGATAGTTAAGTATAACCATAAGCATTTATCTGAGACATACCATGAGAATTTGATGAGTCCAGCAGATATGGGAGATCTAGAAGCTGCAGAAAAGACTCGGTTTGTGGATTCCTGCAATGAACTGTGTGTAACACAGGAGAACAACTTAAACCACATTTGAGAAGATTTACAAGAAACATGAATCCAGGAAGGCTCAGATAAGTTGATAGAGTTATCTGACAGAACTGTAGGGTAAGTATTATGGATAACATAAGGATTTAAATACCAAATGATTGGAATCATTGTGCGATTTTCCATACAAAAGTGGCTGCTTGAATGGAATGAATTTTAACATAACATAAAAATAATGGACTGTACAGTTCCACCTAAAAGATGCTTTGAGAGTAGAAGGGACTTATTTGTGCCTTGAAATTAGGACGTGAATATTGAGGCTCACCTGTTAAGGGGGGATTGGAAGCTGGTCTGGAAGGATCAAAAGATGGGGCAGTCTGGACAAAATCAATAGGCTTAGCCCCTCTAGCATTTAACTTGCTCTTAACCCACTGCTGATCATCTTGCGTGTCAAGCTGTTCATCCCTGTAGAGTAAACTTTGGAGTTACAATTTTTTAAAAATACTTTCGGAATACTAACTGCATACAAACAAACAAAGATATCATATGCAGGTACACACAGACCACATTGTAAATGGCATCCGAGTTAAGGGGAAAATACTGTTGAATTTTCGTGTTATTGCAAGCCATTCTTCATCATACTTGATCTCATGTGGTCCTGGACTGGATGGAATGTCTATTACCTAAAATGGATTAGCAAGTCCTTAGAAACAAATGTGTACAGCAAAAGCAAAAAACTTGTTTACAAAGACTAAAATGATCCTTAAACAGGTAATAAGAGTACCTGAAGAAAGCCCCGTCCAGGAAGGCATTTATCAAGCGCAAGAAACTTAGTTGTAGGTCCATCCTCTCCATGTTGGATAACAGCTGGAAACTTACAATGAAGATGAGCTGAAAACCAGTATGGTGGCTTTAGTTTGTTCAGTAGTCTTGCTGCAGGCTCGCTGCCTAGTGTTCTTTTGTTGACCTGAAGTAATAAATAATAGCATGAATAGAATGAGGTTTTGATGCAATACAACCCTGAAAATTATGGGTTAGGGAAGCATGAAACTTGTTTGGTGCAAGAAAGTGAACTAAAAAAATATTCATGTGAGAACAAGAAAATAACATAAGGACAATAGTCAATGTCAACTACCGCTATACAACAGCAGCATACAAGGTCACTGAAAACTGGCATTCCACATAGAGATGTTTTCTAGTCTGCTGAGTAAAAGCAGATATGGATATTAGAAATTTCCAACTGGAATGAGAGCAGAGTTGGCAGTCAGAATGTGGAGCTGAAAGGCAGAGTCCAAAAGGAGAAGCTTGGAAGAGAAAGAAGCTTGGCTGCTTGGGATAGAAATATAGAATCAACCAATGTAAGTTGAGTTAACTACATCATGCCTATTAAGAAGTATACTAAGAATAGCATTAGCATTTGTAGCTAAACTGTAGATGAACTGACCCAGGTTCACATAGTATGCCTTGACAGTTGACAACATTAGTTAGCAGAACAATGCAGGGACAAAAACATAGCTTATGATTACATATGCTGGTACCACTTGTGTCCAGATCTTTGAAATTGTTTCACCACATTAACGGCATGAAAACTATTAAACCATTGTCAATAACATTATTCATGAATTTGCCATAAATACACAATACAATATTGCAGCTCAAAAAGATTACTCTCTCTCGAGGCATTCTCACAAGGTTAGTGTGGATGGTCATTTGTGAAAGGCCTCTGAGGTTATACGAAAATATTATTTCCATGTCCAAAATCTCTAATACAAGGCAATGCTGTAGACAAGTTTGTATTACCTCTTCTTCAAAGAACCTTTTCTCCCTAATAAGCTTTTGCCAGTTTCCATACTCAGTAATGCCCAGAGGCCAATCATGTGACATGAATATATCTAGAGGCTCCTTCACATGCATTAACTTGAGAACATCATAATGCCTTACATGGTACACTGACCGTATAGTGCCTTCATTGTATGGAGGCCTCTCATAGTGTCCTGTATAAGAAGCAATAAGCCAATAAGTTTATAATACTCTATTCAGAATTTCATGGCATTTTCTTTTGCAGTTTGGGACATTTTTCATTAGGCTTCTTCTCTTTAAAAATATATCTTATAGATAGAAAGGTTGAAAAATATTAATAAACTTGCCTAACTGATAATGTTGTTGCTTATGTATTCCTGATAATCCACCAATTCGAATGTTTCCAAACTTAACAACACCAGCTAACCCCAAAAAATAGATGTTGGGTGCTGCCCATCCGCCATAATACCTATTAGTCATTTGACCACAACAAAAATAGTAGGTATTACATTTGTAAAACGAGCAAATAATATATCAACAACACATACAGCATTGAACAATTACACTCAAATATGTGTAACACAATATTGTAATTGTTCAACATATATATATATACATACACATATATATACATATATAAATATATATACATATACATATATATACATATATATTTGTAAACGAAATATTAACTTGAATTAAAAGAAAGCTTTAATTTCAAAACAACTTCAGTCAAGTAGTCAACTTCAACTACATATCGTTACTAGCTAGATCGTTGGACATAAATAATCCTGATTAAAACTTTAAAGACAAAATATAAGTATATGCTATGGAAATGCTTAGATCCACTAATTTCTTCAGTTGTCAGTTATAATTATTTACCCTAAGGCCCAGAACAAAGAGAAACTGCAATTTTGAATTGAAAGACTTGCATCAAACAAAAATAACAAAGACTCACAGTTCCCATAAATAATTGGACGCTTCATGGTTTCCACCTATGAAGATTGTAGGGTATGGAGCAACAGCTTTTCCTGAGTAGTACTTCCAAAATGAGTTCATGGTACGATACTTCGGTTTAACATTAACACATTGTAGATCATTCTCATTCCTAACAGCCTGCATCAAAAGGTGGCATATATTAACAACATGTGGAAAGGGTGGCATTTTGGTATTTATTGACTGCAAATAATAGAAACAATCTCTAGATCTTACAAACATGGTTTAGCTTATCTTCCTATGCATTAGAGCAGAAGTATGCAGACTAAAATTTTATTTGATTAGAATATCGATAGCTTGAACTATTATTAGTATTTGTTAAAAAAAGAGCAACGCGAGAAACACATTAATGAGCTCAATAAAGCTAAAGACTGATGAAGAACAAGTGAACAACACTGTTTGGAATGTAGAGGATTATCTCATTTACTAGTATATCTACCAATGCATTAAAATGCAGATAATTGATGATTCAGTTATAAAGTAAACCGCCAACGAAACTGTTGTTTCTCCCAAATCCCAACAAGGTGCGGCTACCGGCGAATGGTAGTCTGAACAAAACGCAAAACTCCATGTACTTTTTCACCTACGAATCACACCAATCCCACAAATCCCCCATTTTGTAGAGGAAGAGCAACGCTGCCAAATGAGAGCGCGCAGCGAGCCGCGGCCTGCGCACCTGGAAGTCGCCGCAGCAGAGGAGGAGGTCGATCTTGACGCCCTCGGCCTCCTCGAGCTGGCGCAGCGTGTCGTATACCTTGTCCAGCTCCCCGTGCATGCACCCCTCCACCGCGATCTGCGCAGGGCACCCACCGAGGCATTACGCCGAGCACACAGCCCGCGAGCCAGAAACAAAAAAAGGAGCCCTCCTCAGACACCGCGAAGCCATAACGCCGCCGCGCCCGGATGAACGGAGGTTCAGGGAGATGGAGCAGAGCTGCGCATCCTCACCCACCTTCATGGCGCGCCGGGCTGGAAGCGAGGCAGTCAGCGAACGCGGGGAGCAGCCGAGGAGAGGTGCAGGGGGAGTCGACGAGAGGACCAACGGCGGGCGGCCGCGTGATGAACTGATTAATGATTACCTCGCGGCCCAGTAAATGGGCCGTAATTTCCCTAAGGCCCATTTAAACGAGGACTAATTTCGACCTGGCTGAATTTTTTCGTTCAACACAGTGTTTTTTTATTTTTTAAGTCTAGAATAAAAAAATAAAAAAAATAAAAAACTTAGTTCGGTTTTGTTCAATGCGGTTCTGTTTTCTGTTAGCTTGGGCGATTGTGCAGTCGAAGAACACTAGAATGTTACTTGGGCAGAACAAGATCGATCATAAGGAGAGAAAAGGGGAGATATCTAATTCCAAGCATGTATCATGTATGTACAAGCAAAGCACGGAGCAGCAAGCGATACAGGAGTAGTTCTAGTTATCTACACGGGGACGCAAGCGCGAAAGCTAGTATGATTGAGCATTTGAGCTTCAAGAAGACCAGCAGCTGAGGCGGAGCGCCTCCTCGAACCTGCTCTCCAGCGACGCCGCCTCCGTATCCCGCTCACCGGCGCCGGCGCCGGCGCCACTCGTCCCCTCGCCCTGACCAGCGGCAGCCCCCGGCTTCGCCGTCTCCGCTGCCGGCGTGGCCTCCCTCCGCCGCGCGAAGAGGGACAGCGCGCTGCTCAGGCTGACCCGGACTCTCTCCCCCTCCTCCTCCACCGCCGCCGCCGCGGGCCTGGGCAGCTGGTGGTAGCTCAGGAGCAGCATCGAGGCTGTCGGGGCCATCGCTCCTCGGATCAGGCAGGAACAGAATCGCAGATATGGATTGCTTAAGCTCAAGGGCTGCTGGCTGCGGACGAACGGAACTCACTCCGGGCACGCGCCAGGGTATTTATGAAGGCAAACCCGAGAGAGAGAAAATAGCGTGGCCGCGGCCGCGAGCCCGCGACAGCGACGGCATTACGGTGGGTGTGCGGCGTGTGCCCGAGGTTTTTTTGGGGAGGAAACCGGTGGGCTGCCTTGGGATCCTCGGGGAGCTGGGCGCGGTTGGTGGAGAAGGAAGTCTCACACTCTCACTGCTTGCAAGTTGCAAGTGGGCAAAGTCGCGAACCCGTGGGAGCAGAGCCCAGGAGACGGGGGGCGCAGGCGCAACGTTTTGGTTTTCCTGGAGGCCGGCCGCTGGGAAAAGACGGCTGACGTGGTGACGTAGGTGGTGAAGCTTTTCTTGTGGATAAGATTTTTTATCTCATCTTTCTATTTATATGGGGTTTATGGGGCTATTGAGGAGATAAATTATTCTCTTTTCTATTTGAATTGAGCCTTAGATATATCATAGTAGTACATAAGATTTTACGCTGGCACGTGCCACCACGCGCCACCTCTTCTCCATCGGTAGGCAGTCCTCACGTACGCAAAATTGATTCTAATCCGAGCCACGTCCAGTCCAGGCACATGTAAAAAAAGAAAAAAGAAAGAGACTTTTAAAAAAGTGTATTAAAGAAAATATTAAAAAAATAATTTTTTTTCGTACCATTATAATTTTAATGGTTCTTCGAAATATCGTCAGTGTGCAAAAAAACTTGCGGCGTGTGGTCGGGCGTGCTGCCGTTGTGGGCAGGCGCGACGTGTACGCGAGGAGGGGCGTGCCGCCTCGTGGGACGTCAACTCCGGCGTGTGCCCAGCCCACGCCCAGCTGCAGCCGGCCACGTCCCCATTCGAAAGCCACCGGCGGCGCCGCGGGAGTCTCGGACCACGCGCCGACGCGCGATGAGACGAGGCCCAGCGGATGAGGCGGAATCGCAGGCGGATGCCGCCGGAGCTGCGACGGTGACGGTGTCGATCGACCTGTCTCGCGTTAGCTGATTCACGATTTCCGCAGGAGGCGCAGCTCCACGCTATGGTTGATTGGTTATCCTTTGTAATTCTGAGCTAACTTTGCAAGCTCTCTTAGTTTTCATAATATATAAAACATAATAATTAATACTTTCTCTTTTTTTAAATGACGTCGAGGTTCACATTTATCATAACATTTGATTATTTTTTTAATTCAAAAATCTTATGTAAATATATAAAAATTTAAGTTATACTTAAAATACTTTCGATAATAAAACAAATTATAACAAAATCAATTATATTTCAAAAAGTTTTGAATAAGAGGAATGATCAAACTTATGTGATAAAATTTAACGATGCCATTTTTAAAAAAAAAAGTAGTAAGAGGTAAACAATATTAGATTATCATATTTAATTAGTAGTATGTGTATTAAAATAATTTGATATAAAACTAGTTTCTAAGTATAATGAATCTAATGATTGTTGATATAGAAATATCTAGTACTAACACTGTAGAAAACTCTATTAGCAACCGAGGCTGTTCTAGCCGTACTAGAGCTATCCCATGACTCCGGTCGATAAAGGTTATTTTATGCTCAAATCTGTGGTCGTGCCATAAAAAAATCTGGTTTTAAAAGGTGGTCTAATAAGCAAAACTCCACACGAGTAGTTACAGAAACCATCGCTAATCAACAACGCCCTCAAAAGAGTAGTGCACCCTGCCTAGATGCAAATTATTGATCCGCCCAAATGTTCAGTATACCATGCAGCTCTACACTAGCTGTCTACCTCTCAATTCTCATGCAGTCTTGCTGCATGCTTTAACTAACTATATGCACGTCAATGTAGGTTTATCATAATGTACAATAATATATTACAGCATACAGTAGGTGGTCATCCCAGTTCTAAAAGATCTACCTGGCAGCCCTTCAATTGCCCTGCTTCCATGTACATGAAGTGGTAAATTGGTAGCTTCTGCAGCCAACATCACAGAGCAATTTCCAACCGGTATAGCTATGAAGATGTAAATTGCATTGCTCCAGCTCCAGCTCCTTCAAATGTAGCTCATGGAAGGTTGGAACCCACAAAATTGTTGTCGAAGCACCAGTCGACAAGTCAGGAAACTCCACAGCAGCTTTCCAAAAAACACTTGAACCATCCGGAGTTGTGGCACCAGAGCCACATTTAGCGCACCGGAATCATTGGGGAATGAATAAAAAATACAGTATCCAGTTCCCCAGTCAAAATCAACATGTCTGTAAGTTACACGTACATGTATAAATTAAAAGGTAAATCATACATGAATTCCACTTTCAGTGTAACAGAACAAACATGGTGTGAATTGTGCAATCTGCCATGAGATGCCGCAGTAATTTCTTCAAGTGACCATGTTTTCCCAAACTAGCTCCCAGTCCACCTCCTCTTGCGAGCTGGTCGCTCTGGCTTCACTTGCAAATCAGGAGCAGCAGATTCATTTTGGGGAGGTTGCACTTCAGTATAAGCCTTTTTGCTGCTTTGTGGTATGTCCTTATCACCGGGCATGGGAAGTTTAAAGCGCTCACTTCGTCTCTTAAACCTCTCAACAGTGTCTAGATGCCGATCACGCTCTTCAGCTATCTTATCAGATGTTTGCCCAGTATCACCACTGCTCTTGAGTTCTGAATTGCCAGCTACAGCTGCCATTTCAGATTTACCTAACTCATCATCAGTGGGAGCTTGAACATCTGATTTGATGGAAGAAAATGTGAGTGTATTTCCATTATCAACACTACTATAATCTATCTCTTTGTGGCTTGTCCACCGCTCCAACTTAGAGCGGCCCCTTCTTGAATCCTCATGGTTTTCATCTTCTGACATGGGGTCTTCTTCCACTTGTTTCACAAATCCATCACGTTGTGGATTCTGGCCCCTTTTGGATGGTAGAACATGATTCCTAGTATTTTCTTGCTGGCTGGCTCCTTTTATATCGACCTATGCAACATTATATTTGTATTTGTGTTGAGGGAGTAAATAATGCAAAGGAATTTAGAAATATCTAAAAACATAGGCACAAAAAATGTTATGTCATTAATTTGACCAGTGTTGTGATTTTTACAATTTTCATGCACAGAGATCAAATTGTGACAGACAATATATCAATGGATCACATCTATAACTGAGTAAACAGATTCTAACCATGGGAATAGATGCACTAAAACCATAGTTAGTAGCATTCAGAAAAAACAGCTAAAGTTTCCTTCATATGAATGAGACGAGCTGAACACTGAACAGTGTCAGCTATATTGTGATACTTAATGAAGCATTGCAAAGCATAGTCAATAAGACATACAGATTTTACTTTAATTCTTTTTCCCTTGTAGACAACATGATATTGGTTTGTTTATGATATATTGCTGTGCATTGTGCGGACATTCAACCAGTAATATATAAAGCTAAAGCAGACAAAAAAAATATAACCATGCTCAGCCAAATGTAACAAGAAAAAACTCAAAAAAGTTAGATGCTCAGATTTTGGGAAGGCAACATATTTTGCAAAATAAACTTGCAAAACAATTGCCTAAACGACTTGGTGAATTGCCTAGATAATTAGAGGATATATTATCATGTATGGGGAATATTGTGCCCTCGTACTCCAGTGCTCTCATTGCACAAATGTGCACTCAAATGATCCAATTTTTTGCATAAAAAATCTGACAAAATCTCCTCACATGATGGTATCCAAGGAAAAATAAACAAGTGGTTGCTGTGTAGTCATGCACTGTTCATATGAATTGCATGTTACACATGGCAAATATTGAGTTGAAATTATGAATGGTGGTGCATGAAATCATGTTACACATGACAAATATTGAGTTGAAATTATGAACGGTGGTGCATGAAATCATGTTATTGCTGGAACTTTTCATGCACATTCGTGTGCACTTCAAAATGATAAGTTCTCATGTCTAAAGATGTGATCATGTGGCAATTCTCTCAAAACAACCAGGATAGACAATATTGCAGTAAAAACTCTAATCAGTAAACATCCAACCATAAGCACACATCATCATGTACCTCTAATTTTTTTTTTTGATGAAATCATGTACCTCTAATTATCTAATATGTAGTACTGCACAGCTTAAATTCAAATGCCACAGTGATCTGTTTCAGACTATCTATGATATTCTAGTTTTCTGGTATCTAATCAACTGAACGTCTAGGGCACCCCAAAAGTTATTTTCAACAAGAATGTCATACCTTCCCACCACGGTGGCTTTCATGGTCTTCACGTCTCTTCTTGCTTGATTTGGGAAGATCTTGTTCATTAATATCAGAACTTCTGCCCTTTCTTGTGCTCTCCCGGTACCTATCTCTACTCACCTGGTGAACACCAGAACTGCTGGATATACGGTTATTGTCATTAGTATTGTTTAGTTTTTCTTGCCTAGTGTTTCTTTCACTGTTGTTTGGATTGTCATCGTGTGGATGTACATCAGAACGCCCTTTATTCTGCATGCTACTTTCTTCTGCACCTTGATCTCTCCGCAAAGGCTCATTTTGTCTGCTGCGCTCTTGCACTTCTTTGATTAACACTGCAGATCTTGATTCATCCTGCTTCCTACCACCAGTGACTACCTTGTCATCCAAAATACGTCCACCCCGACGACCACCTCCTCTTCCTTCATCTCTCTGAAGGGTCAGTGCATTGTCATGCTTAGGCCTGTGCCTGTCCTCTCTTTCTCTCTGTCGCCAACTGTCCTCTTTATGCTTTGCATGATAACGGTCATCAGCATTCTCCCGCATCCTAGCATTGTCATCTCTTCTTCTCTGATCAACTCCATCATCTCGTTCTCTCTTCCTTCTGTTTGGGTCATCCCTTGCTCTATAACCATGCATTATGTCTTCATTCTCAGGCTTCATTCTCCTCATGTTTTCGTCATCCTTCTTTCTCTTGATATGAGAATCATCTATATTTTCACGACGATTCAGAACAACATCACCACGCTCTCTTTGTCTAGAGCCCCTCCAGTCACCATCATCCAACCGTTTCCTTGCATGAGGATCTTCATCCCTATCATTCCTATCAATGGGTCTCATCTTATTTTTATTCCTCGCACCAACTTCAGCATTATTCTCGAGCCTCACATCTTCTTCTTTCGCTCTTCGGTTGTGAACACTGTCTTCTCTCCTCTGCCATATTTCTGGATCTCTCACCTTATCATAACTTCTGCCACGTATGTCCCGGACTCTGTTTGCGTAAGGGTGGTGAGTATCCTCCCTGCTTCTGGAGGTCAAATGTGATTTTTCCACGTCTGGTTTGAGGTACTCATCCTTCCTATGGGAATTGCGTTCTTCTCCATCATGATGCCTTCTTACATCATTTACTTGTCTTGACCGCCGATCTTGCAGAACTTCTTCACCAGATTCAAGGCGTTTTTTATTATCTTTGCTGCTACCAGACCTACCTCTACTATTGTCACTATTCAGTGTCCTTAATTCATCCTGATCACTGTTATTGTGTCCAGTGGGCTGCTCAGCCCTAGAAATTAGCTTTTGCTTTTTACCAGAATGAGCCAAGTTATCACCATCAGTTGCCTCACTAACCGTGTGAGGATCCGAGATAGCATCATCACCATCCACTTCAGCACTATCAACCAAAGTAAGCCTATCATCATTACCATTAGACTGATCTGTGCTCAGCTTATCTGCCTCTTCATCAGCAGCAGCAAGCGACTCTTCAGGACCATCCTTAGATTTTGAACCCTCTTCAGGGTTGTTCTCTCTGTGGGGATCGCAGTGTCTCTTTGATGATGTTGTTTGGTGGGGTAATACTTCATTGGATCTTTCACTTTCTCGCGTAGAGCTTAAACCCAGTGAGCTTCCTTTTGATGACCTTTAAAGAATAATTTGGATGTAGCATTAGAAGTATTACTTCAACAATAATAAAGGGTCTCAGTGAAGTAACGAGGAGAAACATTCAACGGAACTGAAGTGCGAGTGAAGTAGAATGAAACATAAAAGATATGAGAAATTCTTCTGTGAATAGATATAGAAGTGTCATGGGTCTCAGTGAAGTAACGAGGAGAAACATTCAACGGAACTGAAGTGCGAGTGAAGTAGAATGAAACATAAAAGATATGAGAAATTCTTCTGTGAATAGATATAGAAGTGTCATGGGTAGGAAGTGGGCTAGGCCCAAGCCCTCCAGCCTGTGAACAGTACCGCGGTGCTGTAGCAGATATAATAGTTAAATGTCAGATTTTGGTTAGGAGTCTTAATGGCTAAGTATTGTAATCAGATTAGGATTAATTTGTTAGTTGTTAGAAGTATTGTAATCAGATTAGAGTTGGATTGGTTTGTTAGTTGTTAGATCCGGGGACTCTGTACTATATAAACAGAGCCTAATCGAGGGTTTAGGTCGTCAAGTATTCTGTTGGGCTGTGCCTTCTTGTATCCCTGCCTCTTCGCCGCGGCGCCGCAACGGCGCCGCCGCGACGGAGAGGTTCAGGACCTCGACTATCTACCTCTTTTAAATACAGTTTGAGACGATTAGTCCCTGTTAGGCTCACCCCACCTAGCCAACCCAACCATAAAACCTAGACGTTATAGTGGGAGAGGTGGGGGCTTTTATCCATAGTCCAACATTCCCCCTACGGCGTGCGAGCCCGACGTAACCCGCAGCAGGTTCTAGAGCCCGGCGTAGCCCACAACAGGTCTCAGCACACGAGAGAGGCGCAGGGGAAATCGCGCAGCGGAAATGCGTGGACAGGGGGGTTCGAACCCAAGACCTTGGCTCTGATACCATGTTAGGCTCACCCCACCTAGCCAACCCAACCATAAAACCTAGGCGTTATAGTGGGAGAGGTGGGGGCTTTTTCCAATTCTACGGAAACCCCAACCGGTGACAAGAAGAAAGGAACAACATTCCTCAAGTTGCACAAGAAACTGATATAATGAAATATCTGCATATTTAAATGCAAGTATGCAACATGGACTCATCACATCATAGGGGACAATCAATGAGTCAGATATAGCATTAACTTCATTCATGTTAATATGATGTCTAGTCTGCTTAAAGGTTTGCATGTGTGACATACCTTACTCCACGAGGAGAACCCCTTGTCTTGTAACTGGGAGAGGAGCGGCCGTTGACATCTGTAGCAAGTATATCAACTTCAGACGAAACAGGTAACTGTATCTTATGTTCTGCTTTTCCCAAAGTAGAATTATGAGAACTACTCGATGTGTATGGTCTTCCCTCCTCAGTGCCATGAGTTCTTTTGTCACCTCCTTGAGAATCCTTCTCAGTTTGGTCTGCAGTAGTATCATCAACTATTGGATCATCTGACTGTCCTTGGCACACAATCTGAAAAGCAAAGTACTTTTTAGAGCTGAAAAGCACAATGTAGTACTCAACAAACATGCAACAAAACAGTATAGTAGGTCCATATGAGCAGAAAATTAATGTGTGCCAAATCATGATGATATTTACCTCTATAACAGAGTCTGATTCACGCATTCGAGGAGGGCGTGTATCAATAGATGGATTGCGTTCTCCGAAACCAGTTTCAACTTGTATGGGCCTCCCTGTCATCTGATGAGAGAATTAACATCAGTATAAAATTTTAAACATGTCAGCAAAAAAAAAAATGAAAATCAACAGTGTATTGCCATTTTAAACAAGGCAGGGGAAGGGTGAGGTCAGGATCAGCCTCCACCCAAACACCCAGACCTAGAGGTTGGAATCATGCTGCACCTAGTTAAGGTAGGATTAACCCACACCTCCAATAGGTGAAACCCATCCTAGAAGGGATCTGGTGGTAAACTGGTAGGTGATCTCATGCCCATAAAGGCAGAAAGGCGAGGCGGTAGACTACCGCCTTACCACCTAAGAGGTAAAGCGTAAGGCGAGGCAACGTCTTACGCCAGTAGAAAATATACGATTTAGAAAAAAAAAATCAATAGATAAGTAGCAAATTACAAATAATGATAGCAATATAGCATGATAAAAATAGCAATACTATCATGTGCTATGGGCCAAGGCCAACAGGCCAAGGGTGAACAGTACCATGTGGTACTGTTTACATGAATAGTACCTGCGCAGCAAGCCAGGCTGTTTCCTCGATTAGGGAGAACTGTTATCCCTAATTAGTTATATAATTAGTTATATCCTTTGTTAGTTATTTCCATCTACAAGTCATTAGTCTATATATATAGTCATGTAAGCCCCTTGGGCAGAACCAAGGAAGAAATAAAGATCAATCTACATTCTCTACCCCAATTCTCTAAGTCTCCCCCATTCTTCAACATAGCTCGATAAGGGGATCATCCTTTGCCAACCTATCCTACCATTAGGATCTACGCAGTCGAGGGCACCCAACCCTAGGGATCAATGCCCCTGACAAATACAATACCAAGTTGCAATATTATCACTTTAGATACCTTATAAGACTAAAAAATATATAGTTAAAATTGCAATAACACATTTAAAATTATGTTCAGTTAATAATCTATTTATATAAATCTAATCAAACACCAGATTTAAAGCACAACCCATTTAAAGCCCATTACAGCCCATTAGTATTTTTCATCTCTCAAGTCTCAACCCTAACTTCTCGTCCACTCCTCTCTCTCAGCTCACCCTTCCAGGCTCCAGCCACACACCCCTCTTCCTCTCTTCTCTCCCTCCTCTTCTTCACAGTGTCGCACCTTGCCACGCTCGACCCCACCATGCCTGACCCTGCCCCTCGGCACCACACCTGGCCTGTCCATGCTAGATTTGCGCCATGCCAGGCCACGCGAGGAAGCACCCTAGGGGGTAAGGCGTCCTGACGCCTTACCCCTGCCGACCGCCTTGTCGCTAAAGTGACGTCTTGATAACTATGCTGAATGCTCATGCCAAGACAAAGTCTAGGCTCACTCATCAGCAATAAGGGCATTGTACCAATAGCTACCCGCACAGCTGTTTAGTATTATCGTCATTTGTATAAGACCAAAAACCTATAAATACCTCCAAGGCCCCAAGGGAGCTCATTTGTACCAAATGACATCAATCAATCCAACCTAACTAATTGGTGTACCCTATGGAACACCCTCACCGCCTCACCTAAGGGAAGCCTTCTCTAACTCAGGACAATGAGCACACAGACAGGATTAGGGTACATCCATTAGGTGCCCGAACCTGTATAAATTTTTGTGGCACCCTCTTTTAGCAAATGCCAACACTTTAACATGTCAATGTTCACTTCACCCCTATATGTGGTTACATCCATGTGGCAGCAATACTAGCATGCCACTGACTGACCATAATTGAAATATCTCATGCTACCTGATGTCAAGATTTAGTTATATGGTAATCAGTGTTCTAAAAGGCGGCTCTAGGCGCCCGCCTAGGCGGGATTAGGCGCTAGGCGCCACCCCAGCGCCGCGCGGAGCACCTGGGCGGCCGGCTAGGCGGTCAAGGCGCCTAGGCGGGTCAACCGCGGCCTAGGCGCCCTGGGCGGCGCCTAGGCGCCCTGGATGGCAATGGTGACTATAGTAATAAACCGGTTTTGGGGGGATAAAAAGCAAAAAACTCCGGCTGTGTTTAGGGTTTTTTAGCTACTCTTGGGCTTTGTTCGTTGCCGTTCGCCACGGTCCAATGTTCTAGCCTCGTGCGACAGAGTCTGGCCTCACGCGCGCCCCACTCCGGCCGCGCTCTGGTCTCCATTCTCCAACGCGGTTCGGCCTCGTGCGCCATGGCCGCTCACCCTCCGCTCTGGTCTCCACTCTCCACTCTCCAGCAATCCATTACCACTCTTCTCATCCCGATTTGCACATGCACTCTGCAGTTTAGTAGAAAATGTAGTGTTGTCTTTATATTGAGAGTATTCTAACCCAGGTGCCCCAGGCGCCCCTAGGCGCCGCCTAGGCGCCGCCTAGGCGCCCCTAGGCGCTAGGCGGCCAGGCAACGCCCGACTAGCGCCTAGCGCCTTTTAGAACACTGATGGTAATACTACAATTTGGTGGTGCCAATACAAAATCCATGTGAACAGTGAACAATAGTGTTCACCTATGGAATTTGTAAGTTTAGCACGATCAAGCCAATTCTCCAAGTAATGGTTAGAATAAATAACTTAGATGCCATGCCGGGATAAAGACCGCTACAGTAGCCACGCATGTACTGTTCACATGGGCTGTGCTAGGCCTGGCTGCCCTAGCCCACTACCTATGACATTAGACCTATAGAATGGATAATTGTCACTGTCACACAAACACAATTATTGGAAATAAAAACAAGTATATGGAACATCCATTTGTGGCACATGTGCAGGTGCACTACAGGATGTGTGACAGTGTGTGCAGAAAGTAACCATCTTTGTAGCATTTGTAAATAAAAACATGGGGAGTACACAAGCAAGAAAAAACATAAATATGAGAGGGCGAGTGAGCTTAGTACCACAGGCGGCCGCATGCTCATAGGAACTCTTCCTTGAGCATTGAAGTCTGTGTGACCATTATCGGTTTTATTACGATTATCAGCGGAGACGTCACGGTGACCAGTAGCAGCAGCTAGCTCCGGTGGTAGATCTGGATCATAGTCCTGAATGCAAACCAAGTAAAGATTGTTGAACAGAAGTGTCAATAGCATAAAACCAAAGTTTTTCAAAATGAGTTTATTGGAAACCTGTTCTGATCGCCCACTTTCATACACACGTATTCTAGATTGCATTGTGGACTCCAATCGTAGTTGATCCTGGTGATAAAACATACTGGTTGTTTACAAATGAAAGATAGAAGAGCACTACGCATGTTACCAAATAATAAAATATGAACTCGCCAGTAGCTTGCAGTAGTCTTTCCACTTCTCATCATCAAGCCCAAAATTAAAAAAGTCTGAAATATCAGCACCAGGGTATTTCCATGGCTTCTCCTCAAACGTGGCATCAATGTCAATATCAAAAATAGTCCTGAGTCAAATAAATTGTCTTTAGGAGAATAAAACAATAAGCCCTAGAGCAGAATTTATGCTAAGAGATGGGTTAACTTAACAAATAAAATAGATGGTCATTCACAAGAGCTACATAATTCCCAGTAAGAGCATGAACTATTCCACACATATAACTACTATTATTATGTCCACCAATTAGCTTACTTGTGCGGAGGAAGTGTGAAATCTAGTCCTCCACCAAAACCACGCCCTGAACCTCCCCATGGAGGCATTCCATAGCCTGGATGAAAACCTTTATTCATGCCCCTACCAGCACCAGGTCTCCAGTCACCTCTTCCTCGACCAGCAAAAGGCCCTGGTGGTCCAGGGGGGCGGAACTGACCATTAGCATTATGAGCCCCACCTAATGGAACTCCTGGTGTAGCACCAGGATGCACATACTGCAGGAGGAAGACAAGAATTAACAAAAACATTAGAAGATGACTTAACAAGTAAATAATGAAAAATGATGAATAATCCTTGACCCCACTACCAATTTTTCAAGCAGCTAAGTCCTCCATTTGACAACAAGAAAACCATGAGAACAGATGATAAATTATAAATATAACTTAATCATATAAGCAAAATGCAAAGCATCATGTAAAATTCAATTTAGATTTCCATGGGGTCCATTTCTGTAGGCTTTCGAAATGATTTACAAAATGGTGACACACATAAAAATAACTTACCCTATATAATAGATTGCTTCATAAGCAATTTGTAGTTTATGCTAACTAATCTCACATGCAAACACCATAGAAACTCAAATATTCATAAAAAATCAAACGATAGTAATTATTTCTTAGACAATTCAAAGACAGAAAAATAATATATGATTCAATTGCCCAAGTCACTGGAATGTGATTATATTGTGTAGCATTAATTTTCATATGTTAGATCTCAAAAGGGAGTGATATAAATTCAGATGGATTCATATAACAATATTCATAGTGTCAAAAATTCTCTAGTGATTAAACAACAAAACTACCTAATGATAACATGTGCTAACTCATTAGCAACAAGCATGGTAGTTAAAAATGTGCATGAATCATCATATCCATCTAACAGCCTATAGTCATACATGGTCAAACCACTCCAAATGATCACAAGTTCTAACAAGAACAGTATGGGATTGTTGAACTGTAGCCAATTATCCATCCAGAAGTAGGGTCCATATTTGTGTAGGCAAGAAGAAGGGGAGGAAAACATGCCCATCAGTGATTGGTTGCCAGTTTGCCAGAAGACTTCATCTGTCAAGGAGATTATGATCTGAGAGAGCATGGCCAAGGTGTATTCTAACTCTGTGTACAGAACAAACAGACTAAAGCTTAGGCTTGATGCAGTTTGAGCTAGATTATATCGACTACTATGTCATCCTAAGTAACATTGGTAATTCAACCAATTGCAGCATTTCTTACTACCACCTAGCTTGAAATCATGACACCATTACTAACATCAATTGGCTTTATCCATCACCATATCTGCATCTGAAATGAAGTTGCTGACTTGGAACTTCGCAATCAATCAGCATCATTGCTGCCATCTTGATAGCAATTCCCCCCTACTTGAGAAAGAATTATAACTCCAGCATGGAGATGGCACATTATGAAGTCTGAAAACTTCGAGGTTGCTATATGGAATCATGAAGAAGTAGATGCAAAAATCATTGTATTTCCTTTCCTTCTTCCTTTGTATGTTAATAAATGCATTTACAGTTTACATTGTCTGGCAGTAGGAAGGAATGAAAAAAAAATCAAAAAAGAAACTTAACTTGGTACGAAATTTACACAGTACAACGTAAAACATAGTGAATTGCAACCAGGTTTACGCCGTCTCCCTCTGGGGGTGGTCCGAGCGCATCGTACGGCTTCTTGGCCCAAAGAACTGACCTTGAACATGGAATGGTGCTGCGGGTGGAACCCCTGGCCGCCGACACTGTACCCAATCCTCCCACCAGGCGCCACCACTGCCTTCCCAGGCTCACCGCCCTCCTTCCTCTGCCCCTCCGCCCCCGCCGCTGCAGCGTCCTCCCCCCACTCCTGCTCCTCCATCCCAGGGATGTGGGGGCCATTGGCCACGATGACGAGGTCATCGTCGTCCTCGTCCTCCCCGAGCCGCCGCCGGTCGTCCGTCTCGTTGAGCACGATCTGGATGTCGTCTTCGCTGTCGCTATCCCAATCCTCGCTCCCCGCTGCACCAGCTGCCGCAGACGACGAGAGACCCGGGATGGCCGGCCCGGAGTCTCCCGCGACAGCGCCCATGAGCGGATCGGTCTCGTCCGCCGCCGCGGGTGGCGGCTTCGCAGCAGCCTCGCGCTTCGCGGGTAGCGCGCCGCCATCGTCGTCCTCGTCGGCCCAGTCCCCGGTCGGGTCGACCCCAGCTACCGGTTCGCTCCCACCTAGAAGCCAGTCGTCGTCCTCCTCCTCCTCAACCTCAGCGGCACCGGCCGTGGTGGAGGCAGGGGCGCGCGTAGGATTAGGGTTTGGCGCAGGAGCCGGCGGGGCTACGGTTTCGGCGGCCGGGGGCTTGGACGGCGCCGGAGTTTGGAAGAGGATGTCGGTGTAGAGGCCCCCGAACTCGTCGTCGTCCTCCATGGCCGGTGACGAGATCGGGGGAGGATGGTGTCGAAGGCGGCGGCGAGATTGGGGAGGAGGGACGGGTCGCGAAGTTCGTTTTGCAGCTGCCTCCTTTTACAAGTTTTTCTTTCCCTGCATTAATTTACCAGTGAGATCCTCCGTATTCTTAAGTCACAAAAATAAATTCATCAGTTGTTTCTAAAAGAAAACTTATTAGAATTTGAGTGCAAATTATAATAATATAGTAAACTGATACAGTCCAATTTTTTAAATTGTTATAATTTCAAATTGAAATAAACAAGTAGACGGTTTCTGCTGATATTAGACTATGTGAGTGTTCAGTGTTTACCATTTGAGAAAATGTAGAGTCCAGATGAATTTTATGAAACAGATCTTTAAATCTAGAGTAAATTTAGAGGGTGGTTTCTGTATTTGATGTTCTGATCTACGTTCAAATAGTTAGGATATGTAAATTGTTCATACATTGTGCCATTTTTATTTGGATTATTAGATAGCTTATAAGCTAAAAAGCTTAGGTTCAGCCGGTACAACTCAAAAATAAATGGGATACGATATAATTGTCCGAGTAATTGGCTGTTTGATACTAATTTAAATCGTTTGTCGAACATGATTTTGTTTTTATATTAGATGGTAATTTACTTACAAACAAATTAGACTAACTTTGAATGTTATTAGTACAAAACTAGACCTAAGGTCTAAATAATAGGATATTTATATAATTGCGATTATTAGTTTATTCACTTGTTATAGCTATTCTCTCAAATTATTTTTAGAAGCTGAAATAAACAGATTAGCTTATTATGTCAATTTATTATAATTCGAAGTAAAGATCATAACAATTTAATAAACTAGTTTAACTTAACTTTTTCTATAAACTAGATTACTATAATTTCAAGCTTAAACAAAGCTGAAACAAATAGGTTCTTGAAAAGCTAATCAGAAGGAAGGCAGCTTCCGCCGTGGCTTTTGCCAAGCGGAATAATAGAGTTTTGCTACTGAAGTTCACAGTAGCAAATTACACACCAATGCCATCACATAAATATGCATGGCTTTAACAGCATCATTATCACAAATCAGATCGTACATTTAAACTTCACTCCGTACAAAAACATTACTTTTCATACTAAGCAAATATCTAGTTCAGACTGAGCTCTGTGTCCAGGATTAGTTAACCATAATGGAAGCAACAAAAAGATGGTTTATGTCATACACCCGGGTAATTATTAGGCCTTCCAGTGTACTGCGATATAGATGATCCAGCACAAGGAAACTACAAGAACAAATGTGCTACAGCATATTAGCAGATCAAAAGTCGAATATGGGAGCTCATCTGTGCGTCACTTCTTTTGCTTCTTCCCCGGCTTCAGCTTTACAACTTCATCGATGTACAGTATGCCTTTCCCCTTGTATACTTCTGGCGGTTTACAGTTTCGAACGGCGCCAGCAAAGTGGTGTACCCTGTTCTTGTCGATGCCAGTGCAGCAGATTAAGTTGGGTTTGAAGCAGAAGACACGAACGGCCGGTGGGGCAGTGAACTGCACCTCGTGGCTGTAACCAAGCTTCAGAAACAGCTCACGGCCTTCACACTCTGTCCTTGCTTTGAAACCGACTCCAACAAGCTTCAGAAACCGGAAGACCTTGGCTTCCATTGCAACAAGAGAGAAGTATGCCCAATGGTGTAATGTCTGTTTCCGAATCGCCTTAACATTAACAGAAGAAAGATCGAAGGCTAATCAGAAAATTGAGTATTCAGGTAAACAAACAGGACGAAAGGAATGCCACCAGTATTGAGATTTGAGAGTTCAATGGATATGCAAGAGTTTGCTTGGATCAATTTTTTACATAACACTGCAATATATTGAATAGCATAGGAGTGAGCACCAAACAGTCATGTCTCAGTATCTCAAATAGGATGAAATGTTGTGATAGATGAATAGTTCTTAACGAAATACTCGAAAAAGAATGGGAACCGAAAAAAACAAACTCAATTCCTTAACAATAATTCAATAAATATGAGAACAGCCGGACAAGTAGCCCGTCACAAAGCATTAGTAATCATGTCTCAAACAGAAATATAAAAACATTCCAGATTATATAGCAATATGTTGCCCCTAAATCTTCAAAACACCTCAAATTCTTATCGTGAGCAAAGGTGCAAAATAGAACACAATAGCTGCAGCCTGCAGGTGCAGTAAATTAGGGATAGGGGTTGTCACGGCTAGGGGCGGAGACAGGTGGGGTGGGACTTGAGCCCTACCCCTATCTCCTTTTGAGTTTTGACCTTGTTGCTATGAAAATTGTTATGAATTTATGTGAAAATTTAAAATAATTAGTTACAAATAGTTGGATCAAATATGATATATTTTTGGCTCCACCACTTGGCACACAATGAAATTACTCAATTAAACATGAAAAGTCACTCCCTCCACTACTGACGAACACTTAGGAGTTAGACGCAGATACAGTGAACCAAACTAGAATAATTCAGCAGCTGTAGTTTGGATACTAATTTTTTGGTGGAGGACTGAAGCTTCGCATGCTTCCTATCTTTACAAAGCCTGAAAGCCATCCCCAAATCCCAATAATACATCAGTTCATACAGCTGATTTACAAACGGATTCAATAATCTACGACGCCATTTCCCGGATCATCTCGGACTGCAAACACCGATCTTAAACAATCGTACGAGTATCATACTAACTGCAGAATGTTAAGGAAATTAACGAAAAAAACAGTTCCCAAGCTCGGATCTTTTGAGAGAGGAAAGAAAGGGAAAAGGACCTTAGATTCCGAGGCTGGCCGCCCCCGTGGAGGCGTGACGGTGTGGCGCCGCTTGGCCTGCTCGGCCAAGCGACGGGTGGCGGCGGCTCGCAGTCGACCTCGCGGCGGCGCACCAGAGGGACGGAGGAGTTTTCTCTCTGGGTGGTCTACCGTGAACCTAATCCACGTGTGCTTTTCTTGGATTGCAGATCCACCGTCCATGCGCCGTACGATCCGCGCCAGCCCGATCCAACGATCTAGAGCGGAGATCAACGCACCGTAGCAGAAGATTATTTTTATAAATTCTAAATTTAGATATCAAATTTAAAATTTTTAAAAAATATATTATTAAAAAAATGATGAGTAAAGACATGTCTGTTTCAGTTTGGAATTATAGCAATCTAGCTTATAAAAAAGTTAGGTTGCAACATATTACTAAATTATTATAATTTGTACTTTATATTATAATAAACTAGCAGAATAAGTTATTATATCCGTTTAACTTTATAAAAAGTTAGATTGTTATAATTTTAAATTGAAATAAAAAGAACCTAAAGCCCATCAGATTTTGGGTTTGGATACCCATTGTAATTCCTATACATGAAGATCCAATTCTGTTTCTGAAGGGGGACTCGAATTCGGCCCAGAAATCTCCCGGCCGAATTTCAGAGTGTTGTTTTTTGAGCAAATTTTCCGTGTGTTTACTAAATTATTATAATTTGTATTTTATATTATAATAAACTAGCAGAATAAGTTATTATATTTGTTTTAACTTATAAAAAAAAGTTAGATTGTTATAATTTTAAATTGAAATAAAAAGAACCTAAAGCCCATCAGATTTTGGGTTTGGATACCCATTGTAATTCCTATACATGAAGATCCAACTCTGTTTCTGAAGGGGGACTCGAATTCGGCCCAGAAATCTCCCGGCCGAATTTCAGTGTTGTTTTTTGAGCAAATTTTCCGTGTGTTTACGGGGTCGATGGGTGGGCGTCAAGCCGACGCTGTCCCCGCTCGCTTCTCACGCCTGAACAGTATGAACAGTAGCTGCATTTCGCATCCGATTGCGGCGATCGATGAATTGTTCAGGTAGATTACCTTTGAATGCGACGCGTGCGACGGATCTACTCCTCTTTAATAGACGAACTGCCTGAGATGTTTTTGGTTCCAAAGATCGAGTTGATTTTGATGTAACTTAATCACATCTTTTGATTGATGGGCTAGTCTTAATACTCCATTAGCAGTAATGACGCCGCGTCACTTGATGAAACGAGCCGAGATGTGTAGCTGGATGGACGGTGTCAGGAAACAAACAGGACCGCAATTTTTTTTAGTAGATGGATGGTCAAACAAGGTTGCTGTGGGCAATTTATGTGGAGTATGTGACTTTGAGATGCGTGTCACGTGTGGTGCCACTCTGCAGGTAGAGTTGGATCTTGAAGTCATCTGCAACTAAAATTCATCGTGCCGAGAAATATTCAAGGAAACAAATTGGATGCCAAGATTTGAACATTTGTTAAAAAAGATTACGGTATAATATTAAAAAACAAAGGCAGCGGTTACTTAGGGTAGGTTTATTTTAGCTTCTGACAACTGCAGTTACTTTTATAATTTGATGCGAAAACAAATGGTCTAGATTATAAAAACTAGTAGCCGTAGAATCTGAAAATAAACTGGAATTCAGAAGCTAAAAAATACTAGCTACTCAGACTAGCTAGCTGCTGAGAATCTCTAGCTGCTACAAGCTGAAACGAATAAGCCCTTAGTTAGAAAACTTTAGTTAGAAAACTGAAATCCAAATCAAATAAATATTAGATAAAATCAGTGACTGTAATGTAATCTTGCTGGCACGAAGTAAGAGTTATATATTCATGGATTTCACAATTTTAAGGTTTATGTTTCTCGATCCATTCGTATGATCGTATCTGCATGAACTTATTATATTTGCTATTAAGCATTATCATTTATATTGTTTAGTTACATAAAATTATTCTACCGAACGCAAATACATGGCTATTTTAACTAAATAACTTTATAGTTTTTCCTATGACTCTACATCCGATGATCTGGTCAACGTGCCGGCAGCAGTATGGATCACGTCTACATCGCCGCGTTCATATGAAAACAGCCAATTTTGACAAACAAATTTCAAACCGTTTGTGTGACTTGTCAGTACTTGTGCCGGACACAAATAAGTTGGCAACTTCGATTTTATCTTGCATAATGAACGGGTCAGATCGGACGAAGCTCTTATCTATATAATTGAGACATTTAACTACTACTAACACTGACGTACGGCTCCATCCACGAACCGTTTCATGTGCCAGATACTATGTGCTTTGAACAGATAGAACGTAACTGTTGTAGGTCGCCTCAACAAAAGCCCTCTTCTCCAAAATTCTGGCTACGATTAGTTCCCGCCACCGACCGGACGACCGCACACTTGAATAATGAAGAGAAAATTGGGTATTTGCCACTTTTAAGGTCTTGTTTGGTTTCTTTAGGGACTAAACTAAACTTTAGTCTCCTTTATTTTATAGGACTAAACTTTAGGTTGTTTGGTTGTAAGGACTAAAAGACTAAAAGAGAGTGAGAGATGAGAGGTAAGCAGTACTTTTAGTCCCTTTTAGCAAAGTTTTAGAGACTAAAGGGCTAAAGTTGCATTAATAATTTTAAAGTTTAGGGACTAAACTTTAGTACCTTTTAGTCCCCATGTTTGGCAATTTAGGGACTAAAAGGGAAAAAGTTTAGTCCCTAAACTTTAGCAACCCAAACCAAACACCCCCTAAGAGTGGGTTTGACAAAAATGTCATTTTCTTTATTTGATTTGTAAAAGTGTCATCCAACTCAACGCATTTTTATTTTCCATGTCATTCCACCTATTTAAATTTCTTTTTCCGATTTGTGGATAGTAAAAATACCATTATACCCTCGTTGATTTGCACTGAACAACCTAGGCGTGTGTTTCGTCTCGACGAGACCTGAACGCCCTAGGCACCGGCGCCGCCAAAGTCACCACCCTCCGCGCACTCAGTAGTCCTCCGCTCGTCGCCGCCACCGCTACCGCCAAGGGCCTCCGCTCGCTGCTACCATCCGTTTCAGTATATTTTTAGCAGCAAACCTTCACAACAGCCACTCGGTGCCCTCTCCATTTGACGCCCTCTGCAGCAGCTATATTTTCAACTATTGATGGGTATAAATGTATAATGGTTTGTTTATTATCCAAATTTTTAAAAACGAAATTTAAATAGGTAGAATGGCATGTAAAACAAAGATGTGTTGAGCTAGATGACAATTTTATGAATTAAACAACGAAAGTAGCATTTCTGCGAGACCCACTGTTAAAAATAGCAAATACCCAATTTTCTCGACTAATGAGTCTACCAAATACCTAAACTACTCTTGTAATAATTAGGTAATTTTAGACATGTACTTTAAATTTCAAATAAAGCCGAACTTGTATTACCTTCTTAAAAAATGTTTTTAGCGTCTTATCGATTTGTCGATAAATTAAGAGAATATTTTTTTAAAAAAATGGTGATGTGCGACAATGGTACCTTTAATTTGTCTCTCTGGTTTTCATCAAAAAAAAATTGTCTCTCTGGTCTTTTTGGCATAGGGTTTCTAGCTCAAACAATTTAATTTGAAGTTAGAGCAGGAACTTTAGTTTCGTAGATGATAAAATCCTCGCTGTTTTGCTGTTCATTGCAAGCAAAGCAAGTATCGATGAAATGGATATGGAATTTGCAGGGCTGCTTTTGGGTATATATGAATTAATTAGATTTAATATATTCACCTCATGAATTAGCTCATGATTTCTACAACGAGTTTTATAAATAATTAATTCATATTTAATTATTTTAATTAGCATCCGATTCGGATGATACTTAGCCCTTTTCATCCGTTTTCTGAATCTTTCGCAGTACGCCTCCTTGTTCGCAGCTCGATGTGTACTTTACATGTGTCCAGCACGTGCAATACCCTCCCGTATTTCGTTTTGCGGTGATTTAGTGCGGCTTGAAAGCTTACAAAAGCGCTTAGAGGAAAAAATAACTGTAGCACCGTGTGCTAGTAGTTACTAATCAAGATAGTTTCAACCATACATGGTTAGTTAAGTAAATATAGTAACAAATTAACTAACAAATATAACAGTACTAGATATCTTTGTATTGGAACATATGGCTCTTAACAAGGATGTTTAATTTTTTCTTATGCTAAACATCTATATTAGCACTAAGCATTAGAGATGGCTTTATAGATACTTATCTAATAACCGTTAAACAGAATTAATTTTAGTTGTTTGGCTACCATATGTAAGCGGATCTAACCGGTTTGGCAAATCCAGCCTTACCTTACCACCCCATCGGCTTTTAGACACGTTTGTTTTAGTTTTTGCCAACAGTAGATGCTTCTAAAATTAAAATTGAAACAAATGGTTTAAATTCTAGAACTATATTATAACAATATATAGGCTGCAGAATCTAAAATTAATTTAGAATATAAAAACTAGAAAACATTAGATTTTATATATTCTCACCACGACTAGATATTTAAACTATCTAACTACTTAGACTAACCAGCTAGATATTTAGGCTCCTTTTGGTTAGGCTTTTGGGAGTAGTTTCTGCTTCCTATTAGGCTATTTATAGTTGAGAGTTTCATTTCACTATTTTTAGGCTAACCAGTCTAATTAAATGTAACTAGTTCTCATGAAATACACTCTCTCTAATGAAATAATTTGGCTCTCAATGTGCGTTTCATCAGTTTTGAAAATGGGTTAGCACCATATCATGGTGATGACACTACTTATTTCTCTTCCCTTATTAATTGAAGTTTCATTTCGTTTCATCAATTTTGAAAACAGATTAGCACCATGTCATGGTGATGACACTACTTATTTCTTTTTTCTTATTAATTGAATGTTATGTCAATAAAAAATAAAAAATCTGACG
The DNA here is from genome assembly GCA_019279435.1 of Zizania palustris. NCBI lineage: Eukaryota > Viridiplantae > Streptophyta > Magnoliopsida > Poales > Poaceae > Zizania > Zizania palustris. The sequence goes on along the minus strand of JAAALK010000286.1, from coordinate 50,728,723 downwards.
TGTCATAGTAATTAATATTATGAAATTCCCATTATAAATAGCCTAAGCCAAAAGACAATTTCTGGTGTAGTTGGAAGGTGGAAACCGGTCCACACTTGCTTCTAGTGTTTTCGGGTCCTCCGCTCCTTTCCCTCGCTGACAGAGCTCTCTTCTCCATTCCTCTCTGAAGCCTCCACCGCGACGCGCTCAGTCTGTTGGAGTTCGCCGAGAACCTTAGCCAGCCGCCGGTGCTCCTCTAACCTCGCCAACATTCACTAGCCGCCGGAGCTCCGCCCGCCAACTCTCCCTGCTCCCACCTCAGCCAGCCGTCTGCATGACAGCGGAGTTCCTCATCTCGGCCTATATGTGTCGGCTCCGTCGGATGCCATCGCCGATCCATGTGCCAACCTCGCCACTCGAGTTCGGTTGCCTGCCATCGCTTAGGGTGCCCATGCCGGCCACCAGCCCCCGCGTCCGCGACCAGTGACGACCCAACCATCGATGCTCCTCCAGTCCTCCTGCTGCCGCTTCCAATGTGTAGATATGGCCGGTGTAGGAGAGATCTGGCGAGGTGGTATCAAGGGAAGGAGGAAGCAACAATACAATTACAGTGCATTAGCTTCACCCTAGAATCTTAGAATCTTAGCTCAATTTTTTTAGTCTGTTCTATCCCTGAATATTTTTGTTGGTATATATGCGATCTGGTGCTGAGAAGAGATGAATTGTTCTTGTTTGGCTAATTTTGTAACAAGCTTATGCAACATGTAGTGGCAAAACTCAAACTTTATATGCAAAATTTATTCAGGTGAACTTTATGGAAGATGGTTGTTATGATCTGATCTTTTAAAGTGTCCATTGATCCTACTTGCCTGATCTTGGAAATGTTTTGTGTCGGCTTCATTTTTTTTCACATTTGTGAGGTGCATGTTACACCTTGGAAGCTGATTAATGCCACATCACCAACACAAGGAGATGAGAACGAGGATATCACGAATATCATTCGCATTGTGATAGTAGATGTTTTGTTTAGTGCAAGTACGGTGAAAATAAAAAAATGAAAAAATCATGTCTTAAGCAAGACACTGTATCATTACGATAGACAGAGATAGAAATTGATTAGACGAGAGGGAGAGAGAAAAAAGAGTACTATAAAAAATTTTATTGTAGATACATACTAAAAATCAAGTTTAAGAGATGGTTTCTAGAAGTAATATTTTGTTGATATGACAAGACAAGACGTTACCTAAGATACTACGGTTGAAACTGTCCTAAATATCTATTCATAATTGATGTGTTTATAACTTGACTTCATGTCAATGAAATGCTGCAACTCCATCAAAACTATTCTTTTATTGATGCCATTTGGCCCTTATTGATTTGTTTATCAAATGGTTACATGTGGCTGTACCTGGGTTAACTGCTAAATTCCTGAGTACATGGGCATCAATGCATCATCACTTCATCAGCATCAAAGAGCTTGTAAATCGTAAATTGTAATGGTGTTACAAGATAGATCCTCTCTTTTTTGGCTTTTTTGGGTCTAGAAAAATAATTAACACACAATGCGAGTAACTTTATTTATTTTCTTCGTCTACAAACCAAAATAACTAACGCCGAGGGTTTTCAGTTAATCCTTTGGAACGGAGATTTTTTAAAAGAATTTTGGAAGGTCTAGTATAATTTCTACGAAAATCCTATAAAATTCTTAGGAGCTCTGCTCGAACATAAACGTCAAGAGTTTTCAAAGCTAGAAATTTTTCGCTCCAACTTGAATCTGTAGTTAGAGTATATGCCAAATAGGATTATAAATACTAATATACAAAGTTTTTCCCCTTTCATATTCAAATAACCACAATTCCAACTCTCAATCATGAGACACATACAAACTCTTCCAAAGTATTAATTAGTCAAAATCTACCAAATCCAAAAAAAATGGTCCTTAGTGTTCATGCTCGAATAAATGTCGATTTATGTCACCTGATATCGGTCGGGCGACCTGAACTGGTCCAGCTCCAGGACAGGATTGAAGAGTTGGGCTGAACGGTTTGGTGCAGCTCAGATTGAGAGGCTGCTAATTAAACAAAAAAACATTCTTTTTTTGTATTTAAATTTGAATTATTCGCCTCGATCCATTCATTGTTTTTCGTTTTCCCCATCGCACGGCATTGTATAATGTTGATGAATTCACGAATCCAATTATAACTTAACCGGATCGATTTTATTCGAAGGAATATTTCAGGTCGTCACGAGCTATTTTCAGCGTGCGACCCTTTTGATTAGATTTGCACGGAACCATTTAGGGAAGAGGAATTTTACTATACTTGAAAAATGTTAATTTTAATATCTTTTAATAATTAAGACACTGATAAAAAATATGAAAGTATGGTATCTCTCATAAGAACTGCAAAATTAGTCTTTAGAAGGGTAATGATAATGTATATTAAAAAACTAGTTCATATAAATGGAATCCATAATATTGGTCTATAATTATTTATATATATTCCATAATGCTTATAGCAAAAGAATACGTTATATATAAGAGGGAAGATGGAGAGAGAAGGAAAGAAGATAATTGATAAATATTATTATTTTATATGTGCATCTACAATGTGGATTTTAGATGGCATAAGCTCCTAAAGTTAGACATATACATTGTTGAAGAATCCATAAACTTCTATATATGCTCTAGCCATACGCAATAAAAAAAATCATATATCTTCTCTCTTTCTAATGGAAAAAACCTAAATAGAATGTTTAAGTCATGAACCACAAGGAAAAAATAATTTTAATTAGAACTTAAACTATATACATTGTAGCAATTTCTTTCAGATCTCTTGGTCTCACCTTATAGCACATTTAGATTATATACAATGGAGATGTTCTAAGGACCACTATAAGGACCGCTTTCACAATGGTTTAACCAACTTATAGAAATATTTTAATGCTTATAGACTCGAAAAGAGGGCACGGCACCGTTGATAACAAGTGGGCGATCATTTACTTTCAGGGGTGGAGCCAAAGGGTGGGGTGGGGGTTCCTAGGAACCCTTGCAAAAAAAATTAGTTATTATTGTTAATTTTTCACCTTTTGTGAACCCCTCAGATTTAATTCGGTGTACCGCTTAAAGCGGTGCACCCCCTTCAGTTTTACTCTAGCTCCGCCATTGTTTACTTTGAATTTAGGCCGGTGCTTTTAGTGAATTCAAACATTGAGTTACTGATTTGTGTTGTTTAATTAGTAAAACCATGTTGCTCTAGGAACATAATCTGCGTTGACAAATACTACAGATTAATTCTTCCGATCCGAAAATATAAAATGCGTGTGAATTTGAAAATTTTTATTTTTATTTTCAACTAATAATTAAGATAAAAACATATATTTTGTATTAGCGAACGATGTAGTTACATTTGTATAGATAAATACTTTTACGTAATATTGATTTTATAACTATATATAATATTGTAAAAGGAATTAATAATCACAGTGCTACATTATGTCTTATATTATATTTTTGAATATGAGTCTTGGACTAGATCCATAAAATTGATACGCGTGTATTTGTTTCAGACTTTGGCTTATTATGGTTTAAAGGTCTGTTTGTTTCAGCTTTTAGCAGTTAAAGATTCTCAGTAGCTAGCTAGTCTGAGTAGCTAATATTTTTTGGTTTCTAGCTTTTAGTTTATTTTCAGATTTTGTAGCTATTGATTCTCACAATCTGAGTTCAGAATCTGGATCGTTTGTTTCCGCATCAGATTATAGAAGTAGCTGCAGCTGTCAGAAGCTGAAACAAACAAGCCCTAAATTTAGTCCTATTTTCAGTCTTCTAAACGATTTTTTTTAAAAAAAATATTTATTAAATTTATTTCATCTGTTTAAGACGGTTTTTGCTGATGGTCGTTGGGATCGACGGACCTGAGAGTGGATGCTCTTTGACTAGGATTGGGTTAGGGCGAATAAAGATCGGATCTTTGGAAAAGCCAACTAGCCAATTAGCCGGTGTCAGCATTAATCACCGTATATTTGGACACGTAGGCTAGTAGCTAGCTGCTACGATGTACGACAGTACGAGTAGTAAGGGACGTTTGGATGTTTGGAAATTAATTCGAAATATTAAACGTGAATTAATTATAAAAATAATTGTAGAATTGGAGGATTATTCGTGAGACAAATTTATTAAACCTAATTAATTCATGATTAGTAAATATTTATTGTAGCATCATATTGTGAAATCATGATGTAATTAGTAGGACCTGGCCAGTGTGTACCATTCCGTCACTTAAACCGGTACATATTAAGTGGTGTACCGTTCCGGCTTTAATACTGATCAATACCAGTCATTTCGGTCAATACCACCTGATACCGACTAGTGCCAATACATCTCAGTCATTCCGGTCAAAATTGAATTTTTATTTTTTAATATGTGTCACATATTACTTATCTTAAGCTATATATTATATTAATATTTAAGCTATACATTATATTTAAGATATCAATGTATTAAAATATATCATATTTAATTGTATTAACATATATTTTAAATATATTTATATTATTTTATTAGACCACGAAACGATACATTGGTATCGTTTGATATCAAAATATTTCGTTCGAAGAACCAAACCGGAATGGTCATCGGAATGAAATTACCAAGCTTAGTAATTGGCCTCATTATATTCATCTCATAAATAATCCACCAATTATGAATAGGTTTTATAAATAGTCTATATTTAATACTCCAAAATAACTCAATATTTGATATGATGGGACTAAACTTTTTGATTAAAAAATCAAACAACACCTAACTTTGGTACTTGGCACTTGCTACCTGGCATGGTATATGACGCAAATAAGTTAGATCGTTATAATTTTAAACTAAAACAATATGTTCTAAAAATTACGAAATCTAAAAAAAAAAGAAAATGATAGTTTTCTTAACTGACCTTATAGAAATATATTTTTACTTTTAGACTAAACTATTAACTTTGTATTCTTTTGATTACTTTATTTTAGTTAAATCTTGCAACGAATGTTTGGAGCCTTTAAAACAATCTCAAATGAAAAAAATCAAGCACGAAGTTGTATATACCATTTTAATATAGTTTGTTCCGACATGACTTTGTATGAAATATCTAATTTTTTTTTGAAAAAAATGTGTTTGTTTCCGTTGTTACACGTGATCCAACTATGAAAATACCGCATGTAAAAAAACGTTGATTTCAACCTGATGCTATCACCGTCTCCATGACTTCGTTTCTCGGATATTTCACGGTTGTAGCCCGTACGAGCTGAGTGTGCCGCAGCAGTAGTAGCACCACCACCACGGTCCACGCCTCCACGGCATGGCACATTGGCACGCTAGCTACTGTACGCTCGCTTGTGCTTGCGGCTGGTCGCTGCTGTTAAATTGCTCGCATTTCTTTCACCCCGTTTGATTGATCAGTTTCCCTTGCTTTTGGAGCAAACAACGTCTATAGATCGGTTCTAGTGCAGTCTCAAATCAATGTGTTTTAAACCATGTCTTATTTTGTAATGTTAGTAGGAAAACTATATTTAGAAACTATATTTTTAACCTTGAATTTTTAGTATGCACATATGATAAAAATTTTATATTATTTTTTCCCTCTTTTTCCTCTTCTTATCCTATCTCTTTCTGTTTCTATTTTGGATATTGCGACGAATGAAAAACCCCTTCATTTTTTATTTTTCTCTCTTTTCACTCTACTGTGATTATTTCTCTTATTCCTAGTAGATGACTAAAACATTGTGTCATTGTGTCGTGCAATTGACCCTGAAAAGAAGTTTTAAGGCGTGTAGTTTTAGTAAAAGTGGTTCGACCGAATGTATTGCAAAATAGATTAACTGTTCCGAAAAAAATTTGAAGTATTCCCTCGAGTACACGAAAACAAGTCGTTTTAGGTTTCTATGAAGATGTTGCTAAAACAAGTCATTTTGCATTTTATTGTGTATTTTGGACAACTATACCCCTCAAGTAGTACTATTTTTTTCTTGTTTTTTGTGCTATATTTACTCTTGCACTGTATTTATTTAATAAGGGCAAACATGGAAAGTGCACATTAATTAATTGCTCCTAGGTACGTGAAATCATGTTTAAAACGACTTGTTTTTGTGTAACGGAGTGAGTGCATTTTATATCGGGATTGAACGGTCAAATCGATGCATTAAAGATGATTGCGTCGATGATTAACCACTGTTTTTTTCAACGAGGTGGGAAGAAAGCAAAAATATATTCCATCTCACAAAAGCGATTGCTTAATTCGTTTGATCATCAATATAATGGCACCACGACTGATGGTGCTCATCGCAATGACGGCGCTTAATTATTAAGCAGCTGCATGTTAACCTCGTGTTTGACCTCGACTAGTCTCAATATAATCTTTTTTTTTCCTTTTTTGAAGGCTGACTTAGCCTGTCCGTCTCTTGTTGTGTTCGTCGCTTGCATGGAACTATCTCTCGATCTTTTGAACCATATCAAGAGCAATCTTAAGTGCATTTTCAATGTGTTGAAAAGAGAATGCCTTTTTTAAAAAAAAATTTGACCGGATATTTTTCTCGCTATGATTGGGATGTTGACTTCAGTTTTTCCTGCAACTTGCGTACTACTCAGAAAAAAAATATTTTGAGCGTTCTTGAGTTAGTTAAATATTAACACAAACTAAATTGTCAATCATACGTGGTACAACACGTACCTTGCAAGGTAATAGATTATCTTATTTAAATCTAAATCATTAAATTAAAAAATAATAAACAGTCCATAATCATTTGATTGTAGCTTAAAATTCTTCTCGAACATACTATGCATGTCTTATGTTAGAATACTTATTATTTTAGTTCATATGAATCGTCTGAAAATAAATGCTATTTTAGTATTTGTATTAATTAATTAATTATTTATTTTGTGTAATTCTGAAAAACATTAAAAATCATAACTACAACTAATATTTTTTTCTACCAGCAAATTTGTGTCAATAATCTAAAACAATCGGGTCAAACAAGACCAGCTAAACAAGAGTACCAAACTAGAACCAATGCATTTCTTTTTCTTATTGGAAAGAGTAAACTAAAACTGTTCATAGAAATATAATGACCTACTTGACGAACAAATTATATTAGTCGCATCAAGTGGAGTACTTTAGTGTCAATTGCAATAAAAATTTTTACTTGCGATTAAATTATAAAAACAAATAAAAGATGAAAACAACACTAGTTTAATTTGTTCTTGTCCTCCTCATTTTGTTTTCTGCAACACGGGAGCGAATTGACAATTAAGTACGGAAGGCGCGTGCTGTGTGTGAATTAAAGAATATTCAAAATATACTCTTCAACCCTTTATGAAATGGACCTTGCAGCCATTTTGACTTTTGTACAACGTTTGCTTCCTTTTCACAAGGATAATATGCAAGTGTCCAGTGTGACTTTTTGAGTTGAATAGCTAGCCCTGTTCGTTTGGCATAGCTATAAATTAAGATTTTTTTGAGTTGAATAGTCTAGTTTTTTTATTTCAAATTTAAAATAAAAATGTAAGCTATTTTATTCTCAGCCCCTTTATTAGAAATTTGGAATGGATGAATGGTTGGCCTTGAGCATGCATTGTGTTTTTTATGGCCTGTTTGGTAGAGCTCCGGATTCTGAAATCCATATTGAAGCTGGTGTGGAGCACTTGAAGCTGGCTAGATTCTGTTTCACTACTCCAATTTATTTTTCTAGAGTGCTTTCAGCGGGATCCACTCCTCAAGAAAAGTGTTTGGCTTGACTCCAGCTCACACGACAAAGAAGCTAGAGCTGAAGCTCTGCCAAACACATCATTAATATTGTAATTTTTTCAGCTGTAATGCACGAGCATTCAACTAGTTCAGTACTAATGTCACACCATTTAAATTTCCGGAATTTAAATTCAAAATAAATCTGACAATTTTAAATTATACTGGATTGATTTGCACTAGTTTTAAATGTGGCTTTAAGACCTCATTAGGCAGGAACATATAGACTATCGCCTACTTTTTTCCTAGTTAACTAAAATTAAACAGTTCGCTTACAAGTAGCACACATGCCAAGTAAAATATTCTCTGTTTTGCCTGCAGGATGCTAACTGCAGATCGATTGGATAAACTGTTAATGCACACAACTTGCTTAATTGGTTGCCTAATAACAAAATTCTCAACGCATACTTGCCTGCAGCTTGAATGCTTGACTGCTGATTAAAAGAATGGATCGGAGCAGTAGGCAATTAACCTAGCTACGATTATACTAGACCATTTCATTAGTAATAGCATAGTAGAATTAATCTCTTATTACTAGGGTCCGTTTGATTTTAGGACGAGGATGGATATATAGGATGATCCCATCCATGGTTCAGGGATCAGATGATACATTTGAGTTGTCTAGTTAGATGGAAAAGATGAGATAATTTTTTGTTTGGTTAGATTTATATTAATTGGATGAGATAAGCTTAAATTTAGTGGGACCTATTTGTCAAATATATTTTTTTAACAAAAATATAATAATATGAGATCTTATTTTATAGATTAAATTATAATCAATACAATGATGTAATTAGATCGTAAATTGGATAAATAATTTAGGAGTAAAAATCATTTGAATATTTATAAACGAAAAATTAAATGTGTAATAACCAATCAGGAGACTACACATCATCTCGTCTAATATTGGATGAGCTCATCCAGAAAAATTTCCTAAATTCCTTTATCTAGTATATTAAAATATATTTTTTTAATGATTATTTAATCCACCTTCACTCTCCAACCAGCTCAAACCAAACGCGTCTGGGTGGTGTGACACAAGTGCAAAACGTCTCAGCTCGCTACGTCCGGTCCTTCCCCTAGCCTACGCCGCTACGAGCTGAGTGACCAGTAGTATATATAGCTTGATTAATAATGTTCCGGGTAAAATACACAAGCACTGCCCGTTGGTTGATATAACAAATTAATATTGCTACTGTCATTAATGAGAAAATTACTGTGTCTACTGTACCTACTAGCTAATAGGCTACTGGTACTTGCCCATGTTATTATACTAGTAATAACTGATAAAACATCATTACTATAATGCATGACCACCAAGTGATCAAGTCCCCTTTTAAAGTATACAGCTTTTCTTGTCAACAAGCTGATTGCATTTTCAGTACCAGCTGTAGCATCAATATTATTTTAAGCTCGATTAGGCCAGTTACATGCTGGTTGCTAGTAAGGCTATTCACGGTAGGGATTTCATGGTATTAATTATCATGACACATCAGATTTTTTGCTAATATGAAATTAAATTAACAAGGGAAGAGAAGAAAGCAGTGCCATCTACATGACATGGTGCTAACCCGTTTTTAAGACGGATGAAACGAAATGAAACGTCCACTGTGAGCCAAATTGTTTCATCAAAGAGAGGGTATTTAATTTAGTTGCAAAATATTTAATTACACTGGTTAGCCTAAGAAATAGTGAAATGAAACTCTCCACTAAGAGAGGGTATTTCATTCAATTGCAAAGCTAACGTGACCTTCTAGGAAATAGTGTTATGAAACCTACCACTGTGAATAGCCTAACACGGTGTTAGATCACGTATGAATCGAGTGCATGCATGCATCTGAACCACGTCATCACCGGAATAAGGGTGCGTTTGATGAGACTTTAGCTCTAGCTTCTTTGTCTTGTAGAGTTAGAGCTAAACTAAATATTTTTTGAGAAGCGGATCTCACTAAAAACACTTCAAAAAAATGAACTGTTATGGTGAAGTAGGGTTTAGCCAGCTTCAAGTGCCCCCACTCCAATTTCAGTATAAATTTCAGGATCTGAAACTCTACCGAACATGTCCTCTAAGTTAATCCTAAGTTAGGTAATGGGTATATGTATATATACAATGTTGCATGCTTGGAGCCAGGGATTAATTATTCGGCCCTTTTGAAACGGAGCTATATATTAGCTAACTCACTTTACATGTACAACTGGGAATAATCTGAGCTAGAGACAGTGTTATATAGTGCTGTGTATGTTCAATCATTCGTGGTGAGGTCGTTACAAGGTTAAGATATTGCTGTACGTGCCCACCTCTTGAGCACATTATTTACACATATAGTAGCTTGCATTGTAACTAACACGAGGCTTCGCAGCTACTGGCGTACGTATGTGCATGGGCCCATGCACACAACAGATCGATAATCGATGCACTACTATATACGTAAGAGTAGTTGTATAGTATATATAATACCAGCAGCTAGCTAGCTGAAGAATCAGGAGCTAGTTGTTGAAAGGGTACTTTCTTTTAGCGGAGAAGACTGGTAGTGTTCAGTCGCTCAGTACCAGTGGCAGCTGTTATGTAAATTTTAAAAGGATAAAACAACTGTAATCATCATTAAAAAAATCATTAACGAATATATATATATATATATATGATTCATCTTTTTTATGGACTTCTCTCCGTACTGTCAAACACGCTGATCCTTATGTTTTCGTACAAAGATATTCTTTTGGTTTCATAATATAATAATTTAGAGCCGGATTTAATATTTCATAGTATCATTGTTTAAATTTATTATTAAATCTGATATTACGGAGAAATAAAGAGAAAGAGAGAGTAATCCGGCTCCGCATCCATGACCATATTGGCTCTCCCAGCTTTTTGTCTGGAGTGCTTGCGTGTGCTAATGCGTTGCATGATGAGCTAGCCGGCCCCTGCAGCAGTACAGATTAGTTATACTAGCACAGTGCAACGCATGGGCACTTGCCCATTGGCCACGCCACAGTTTAGACCTGTACCGGCGTTACATTTTTAACCAAGCCAAAGCCACCCGAGAAAATCAATGTGATCCGCTTTCAATTCATCCAGCTGATTAATTAAAGGAATTATATGTTTCTCAAAAAGAATATTCCTTGTAGATTTAGAACCACCCACTTCCAAAAAATCCACCGAACCGAATGGCTCGCCTCCGATGTCTCTCACGCCATCCGCTTTTTTCTATCTCCTCTATTCCACTCTTGAACCAAACAAGAGACGAAATCGCTCCATTCTATCAGATTTAGAACCAAACAAAAACTAAAATAGTTATATTCTTGCTTCCAAACGTGAAGCAGAATATTCTTTCTTTAGAATCTAAAATAGAACCATTCCGTTCTATCATATTCATGAACAATTTAAGCTAAAGCAGATTACGACGTCTCGTTCCAGATTTTCACGGTCCAGCAAAAAACACCTCTCTTAACGTCGTCCAACGAATGCTCATGAATCATAAACATATCCGGCCGGCTGATGTCCTCTGAATTAATGAGAAAAGCAAATTCGTTTTGATCCCTCACATCGTCTTGATACACGTTGTTGGCCTAATTAATAATTAGGTCACGGGTTTAACTAACCTTTCTAAAGGGCGTATGTTTATGCGAAGTGTTTAAGTCTTAGCCCGGACGACGGATAATAGTCTTATATCAACTGCATTGTCTATGACGTGGCTGTATTCTAAATTTGTATACTTAATATAACTATATAAAAATATTTTCGTGATATATCTGTTGATACATCTCAGATTTATTCAAATTGACGCACATACTCTAAAAGAAATTTTGGATTATTTATCCTCCATTTGGACGAAACTCGATGATTTGCGTCCATGTGTCATTAGTTATAATTTTATGATTAGCGTATCTTCCATTTAGATAAAGACCGAGAATTGACTTTTTTGGTCCGCAGGTCATCATCGGTCTGAAATTACCCTGTATAAATAAGACATGGAAAACAAATTCTTAATTTCCTATTAAATATTAAAGATAGTATATATAATCTAAACTCCTGTTCTAAAACATGTGCACTATTTATGAACCGACGCAATATTCTCTTACATGGCCCACATATATTTAACATTGCTCTGGAATTTAGTCTTATCAACATTGCGGTTTGTGTTTGATTAAAGGGCTAAATTTTAGCCCGTGTTATATTGAATATTTGGACACCAATTTAAAAGACTAAACGTGAACCAATTATAAAAATAATTGCAGAATTGAGGGATAATTCGTGAGATAAATTTATTAAACCTAATTAATCCATGATTAGCAAATGTTTACTGTAATATCATATTGTCAAATTATGGTATAATTAGGCTAATTAGATTCGTTTCACAAATAATCGACCAAATATGAATATTTTTTATAAATAATTTATATTTAATACTTAAAATAATATCTAAATATTAGGGACTAAAAATTTAACCGCCAGTCTAAACACACACTCACTTTTACTCCTGGGCAGAACCAAAAAAACGAATCAGAGTCCACCCGCCGGCCTCACGCCGCCGCGGCTCGACGCAAAGCAGCACCAAAACACACGGCGCCCGCGGCTCGGCTCGTTGACCCGCTCGGAAAAACGAGGTGAAATCCCCACAAAACCCCCGGAGGCCGCTCGCAGTGGCAGAGACGTAATTTAGCGCAAAACCCCGGGGGCAGCGCCGTCAAAACGCGTCCACCGAGGCGTAGAGCCAAAAGCAGAGAGAAATACTGGAGAATAAAAAAAATCAAATGCATTCCATTTGAGGCCGGAGATTTCAAAAACATTTAACAGCTTCCTTTTAAACAACCCAAACCCCCCTCGATATTAGCTCCGGTTTCGCCTCCTCGTCGTCCGCGTCGTCTCCTGTCTCCCTTCTCTCTCTTCCCCGGCTCCGGCGGCGGCCGCTGCTCGCACCAGTTGGGAGGAGAGGGGGCTGTGGAGTTTGGGTTCGGATCGGCGGTGAGGGGGAGGGGAAGAGGAAGGAGTAATAATTGGGGAGGCTGTTGGGGGAGTGTATCTTTGGGCATTGATGGCGGGGTAGTGAGGTGAGCCCCCAAGGAGGAGAGGGTGAGGGTGGCTTCTGTACCTGCGCTGCTCTGTTCCCCTCCCCTTTATTGCGTTTAATTTCCCTCCCAATTCCGTCTTCGCTGCCTGCCTGGCTGGCTGGCTTCTCCACAATTCCATCCATACTTCGGACGCGCACGGGTCGAGCTGGAGCGGCAGCAGGTGGGGCGGCGGCGCGGGAGGGGAGGCATGGGGAGTGGCGGCGGCGGCGGAGGAGGAGGTTGGAGGAGGAGATGATGCGCGCGGGTGGTGGGCTCTGGGCGCTGCTGCTGTTGGTTGCACTGGTGGCGGCGGCGCCCGGGGTGGTGGTGGGGCAGGCGAACCTCACTTCGCCGGCGGATCTATCGGCGCTGTACGCGTTGCGGGGCTCACTCGGGCTGCGCGCGAGGGACTGGCCGCGCAGGGTCGACCCCTGCTCGGCGTGGGTCGGGGTGGGCTGCCGCGGCGGCCGCGTCGTGTCGGTCAGCCTCGTCGGGCTGCGCCGCACGCGGCTGGGACGCCTGGCCCCGCGCTTCGCCGTCGACGGGCTGCGCAACTTCACGCGGCTTGAGGCATTCCGTGCGGCTGGGTTCGGGCTGCCCGGCTCCATCCCGGTGTGGCTCGGCTCGGGTCTCGCGCCCACTTTCCAGCTCCTCGACATCTCCGACTGTGCTGTCACAGGGGAGATCCCCGCCTCGGCCATTGCCGGCCTTAGCAACCTCACCACTCTCAACCTCGCAGGGAATCTCCTCTCAGGGCAGCTCCCAGCGGCTGCTCTCCCGGGGCTCGCACGGCTCAGGATTCTCAACCTCTCTGGCAATGCCTTCTCAGGCGCGCTTCCCGAGGCGGTCTGGTCGCTCCCGGAGCTGAGCGTCCTCGACGTATCTCGTGCCAACCTCACTGGCTCATTGCCGGTGACAGGGCTTGCGCTTCCATCCAATGTACAGATGATGGATCTGTCTGGGAATCTCTTCTATGGTGGTGTGCCGCTCTCCTTTAGCCAGCTTTTCGGTAGGACAGTGCTGGCTAATATCTCTGGAAATTACTTCGACGGCAAGCTGGGTGTATCCAATGGTGGTGGTGGGAATTTCTCATTTGAGTTGAATTGCTTCGCTGATGTTGCGGGACAGCGTAGCCAGGCAGAATGTCAGCAGTTCTATGCTGGACGTGGGTTGCCATATGATGGTCCGGTTTCGGCACCCACACCACAACCTGCACTGCCGGTTTCACCGGGAAGGAACAAGAGTCACAGGAATTTGAAGTACATACTGATTGGGGCCATTGGCGGGGGTGTCCTTCTGGTAGCCGTGATTGCCGTCATTTTGTATTGCTTTGTGTGCTCTGGGAGTAGGAGTAGGAATGATCAGAGAGAAAGTGGAGCAAGAAACACACCATCGGTAGTGTCTGGAATTGGTGGGGGTGCAGTTTCTGGTGGATCGCAACCTTCTGCATCACCCGCAAACTTGGCGAAGGTTGGTGATTCTTTTGGTTATGACCAGCTCATTAATGCCACCTCGACGTTTGGGGAGGAGAGACTTATCAAGCATGGCCACTCAGGTGATCTTTACCTTGGTGTGCTCCATGAGGGAACCTATGTGGTCGTGAAGAGAATAACTTCCCGTGTGGCTAGGAAAGACGCTTACCTGACAGAGTTAGATTTATTTGCCAAAGGATTGCATGAAAGACTGGTGCCTATCATGGGACATTGCCTTGATAAAGAGGAGGAGAAGCTTCTTGTGTATAGGTTTGTCCGGAACGGTGACTTATCAAGTGCACTCCACAGAAAGTCAGGGGAGGAAGAGGAAGGAATGCAATCTTTGGACTGGATAAAGAGGCTGAAGATTGCAACAGGGGTGGCGGAGGCACTATGCTATCTACACCATGAGTGTACTCCACCGATGGTTCACAGGTATAAACTTCTGTGTAGCTATATGAATGTGAAGTCTGTTTCAGTTGGATGCATGTTACTAACTGGTCTGGTGTAACATGGTAAATTTGTAGATTTCTCATGCGGATTTCTTTTTTCGTCTTAGACACTTGTCCTTTATAGCGGTTATCACAGAGTGAGGTCGAGCGCTCAGCGCTCACCCAACAGTCTCCTCATTTTTGCTTTTCATAGTGGGTACTCTGATAATTGATTTTCCCCTTTTTTGTGTACCATGGGGGCTTCAGCAATAGCCACCATCATGTGTCTTGACAAAGTTGGTGACCACTAGGAATACTTTAGCTGCATATTTAATGGATTTGGATATTACTGATTCAGCATTCTTTACTGCACATAATATGCTCTGGAACTTACTCAAACACTAAAATGAATGTGAACAGTAATGGTGTTTCTTCATCCATCTTTTTGGTGTCTTTTTTCATGTTATGTAGCATTATTTTTATTGGATGTTACGGTTTTGATAAGTTGGCATGTTTAGTTTAGGCATACTTGCTAGATCCTCCATCCTATTTTAGGTGCATTTCTTTATATTCGTGTCACATAATATGTGTGACATAATAATGAACTATTAATTTGCATATGTTTGGTCAACATATCTTTTCCTTTTTAGTGAATTTTCAATGAGATCTTACAATGTACTATTGAGTGTTTCAAAAAATATATGATTACATAATGTTAAAAATATGCATTTGAGCACTCTCCAGATATCCTCATGCAAAAGGTTGGTAGGTTCTTTGTTGGCCTCATATTACTTGGAAAGTATTGTTTTGGACTTTTGGTAGCAACCCAAACCATGCAGTAAACTATGAAATAAATATTGATTGTTGAACTGATGAGATTATTGCTATGCTTCAGGGATGTTCAAGCCAGCAGTATCCTTCTTGATGATAAATTTGAAGTGCGCCTTGGGAGTTTGAGCGAGGTGTGCCCTCAAGAAGGGGAAGGTCACCAAAATGTCATCACAAAGCTGTTGAGATTTTCATCGTAAGTTTTAAATATTCTAGAACTGCATATAATTCATAGTTGCACTGTGTTGTTCAACTGATCATGCTTATTCATTTGCTAACATTTTATTAAGATATGATTAATTTAAACGATATTAAGGTATGAAATTATCTACTGTGTACGTGTCAACTTAACTTTAGCTTGACTGATCTTGTATAAAGTACATCCTAAAAACATTTACTGTCCAAACTATATTAATGATGCAGTTAAAATTGCAAATGATGTGCAGGAGAAAACTAGTGCTAGTAGACCCATGGTAGAAAAAGTAAATGGAAACTTTATCCTGGCTTTTCAGATCAAAATGCAAATCCTGTTCTTATAATAGTTTCTTTTAAGTAATTTTCATTTTGTTGCATTGAATGAAGTTTGTTTCATCTTCTGATGTTGTGTTGTTTTGTGGGGAATGTAGGACGGCAGATCAAGGCTCTTCTGGTAAGCCCATGCATCCATGCTTTCGTTTCTTCACCTGTTCTCTGTTTGAAACTGACTGTATTGTTATACTGTTTGGTAATAAATGTGCCTGTAGATTCTTTTTGTTTGTGGGTGCAAGTGCATTGACCAATCTCTAATGTAACCAGGTTTGCCATCTGCATCTTGTTCATATGATGTCTATTGCTTTGGAAAAGTTTTGCTGGAGCTGGTGACAGGAAGGCTAGGCATCAGTGCATCAAATGAAGCTGCAACAAGTGACTGGCTTGATAACACTCTGCGCTACGTTAATATTTATGAGAAAGAGCTCATGAGCAAGATCATTGATCCATCGCTTATAATTGATGAGGACCATCTGGAGGAAGTCTGGGCAATGGCAATCGTTGCAAAGTCCTGTTTGAATCCTAGGTCTTCTAAACGCCCGCCGATGAAATATATCCTAAAAGCACTAGAGAATCCGTTGAAGGTGGTGAGGGAAGACAACGGCTCTAGCTCGGCCCAGTTGAGAACATCATCGCGGGGATCATGGAATGGTGCCTTCTTCGGGAGTTGGCGGCATAGCTCATCTGATGTAGGTCCTTCAAGGGATGACAACATGTTTAAGCGCTCTGAGACGATCAAATCATCTGGAGGGAGCAATGGTGACCATTCATCCTCCCGCAGGAGGCAATCTAAGGAGATCTTCCCCGAGCCATCTGGCTCACGTGACACCGATGATTAAAGAGCTTTCTTTCTTGTCGTGATCCATTTGGTGTGAGGAGAAGTCCATCAAGGGCGGCTCTGTTGAAGCGCCTTGTGATTGATTGAATTCTCTCAGTAGACAGATCGAAGCGTGAATCTCCTTGTTGTCATTGGCGTCACACGCAGCATACTGGCAACAGGTTACAATCTTTTTTCGGTGCACTGGAAAGCGGATCGTATAGAGGCTGGTTCTGGATAATGGCTGGGAGTTGCTGCTCTGGTTTCTCTCCAATGTTTCCTTCTTTTAAATTCCCCCCTCGATTAAAGAAAGAATGGCGAGCTGATTCTTTTTCTTCTTCCCTACTGTAATTGATTGTTTCATTGTTGATCATAGCAGAAATGTTCGTTGCATTCACGCCCGGTAGCGTACAGTATGTATGTTGCTTCTGTTGCAGAATCTGCCTATCCTTGCTGGTCAGTTCACATCGCGGTTTACAGAGGGCGATCGGTTTGTTTTGCAATTATGGTGGACCTTCGGCCTTCAGAAAAGGCCAAAGTTGAGACAGCGACCTTAGGAAAAGGCCAAAATTGAGACCGGCCCAGCCCAATAAAAATCGGCTGCCATGACAACTCAAAGGGCTCCTGTAGCTCAGTGGATAGAGCGTTTGTTTCCTAAACAAAAAGTCGAAGGTTCGAACCCTTCCTGGGGCGGAAATAGCCTTTTTTTAATCTTCTTTTCAGGTATTTTCTATTACTCCCTCCTTCCAAAAATATTAGATATATTACTTTTTGCATTAAAACGAATGAAAAATTTAATAGTACTACTATTGCAAGTATGAAAGCACATGGTTATTAATTTTCTCATGTATTCATGGATTAAATTGTACTACTATTGCATGCATAAAATCACATTATTAACACAATAAACGAAGTTCATTTAATACTTGAATCTAGGTAAAATACAAATAGGTCTAGGATTTTTGGAAAAAATTAAAAATGTAATACTAGGTACTAACTACAGTATATATATAGGTAGCCACACACCGCTATACCGTACACAACAACAGCATAGCGACCGGCAGAGAACGCTTGACTCGTGTCCAACTAATATTAGGCTGTGGTGACTCTGCATATAAAGTTCCGAGCCATGCATGGACGGATACCTCGCACCCATGGGCTGGCATGGTATGGCCTAATATAAATGTTAGGCCAGAGCTAGGTCCGATACAAAAAAGATAGCCCTCTAATCTCAGACTCCATAGCCACCTCGATCCATTAGTCTATCTCACCTACATATAAACCCAAGTCGATTAGTACATGCAATTCCACTGGAGCTACCACCTTCAGAAAAATGACTCATAATAATTGAACGCTTGCAACTTAAGAGCAACCCGTCATAATAGACCGTAAATGGTACTTTCATTTACGTGCGGCCAATATTATTAGGCCAGAATAAAAATACGGTATACACAGTACATCCCATAATTTTTTGGTCGGAATAAGCTTGTGAGTTAATATAGATTACTTGTATTATAGTCTAATTATTTTTTATTATGCTAGTTATTTTGGTACGATGATCGGATGAATAAGTAGGCGAATAATTTTGGTTTGATCACTCGTTCACAAATAATGTAGGTAGAATTTGTTTCAAATAGTTGAACTTTAGGTGATCATTAGGTTACAAAGTATCCGCTATTGTTTGAAATGATCAAATTCATTAAATGTTATATTGTGTGGTTGTTGAAAGGACACGGGTGTAACACACAAACTCATGAAAATAATTAGTCTCAACATCTGTTATCATTAATCACCAAAACTCAATACAACTCAATGACTGAGATCTTTCAGTTGTACATATGAATATCAAAAGGAGTTTTATTTATAATTTATTATAAAAAGATGATCAAATTATGAATAATCGAAAGAGAGAAGACCTTATTAATTTCTAATTTATATATATAAGTTTAAGTCAAGTAACTGAGAGGACTTTAGAGTACTATGTGATGTGTTGGTTCTATCACACATTTGGATTGCAAGATGACCAAATAGAGCTAAATAAAGTTATGCTACCGGTGTAGACATACGATTGGATCCAGAGCATATCAATGCAGTTAGGACATGTGATGACAACACTAGGGCATGAATGGAAACGAATACTCCTAATATTCTCATTCCCACGTGTTGCCCCCTTCCCCCACGTAGATATTTTTGAAAAGTGAATCAATCCAAATAGAGTTTGAGGTAAATTGGAGTAGGCAGGCTCAAGCTAGTCAGCTGGAGACGAACCTAGAACCACAAACCTTAGTTGCTCATTCGCCACAAACACAATGAGTGGCCAAGGGTCAAGTAGAGGAAGGAGAATATATAAGATCAATATTAAATTTGTCAGAGCAAGAGAATCAAGATTTCGATACGTAGTCCTTCAAGAAAATAATAAAGATTATAATGAAGAGGAAGAATATATAGAAGACCACATCAAATAGAGGACAACTATATTTTCCTCAAAATGAATTGACCAAAAATTTATCCACTCAGACGCATAGGGATGGCTCAATGGATATGATCAAGTAGTGGAAGGAGACACTAGGAGGATGAGAAATATGACCCAACATCATACAACACATAAATATAATGTTATGCACCTTAGAATCATGTTTGTCTCATACGTGTGCCCGATGTACCATCTATACGACAAGCATAGGTGGAAGACACACACCCCATCCACATGGTCATAATGGTGCATGCCTCGGTAAGTTATGATCGATCTCGTTACCATGGTCACTCATGGTGCCACCTTATAACTGAAAGCGAAAGACAAATGTTGTTCATGATATTACCCATAGACAAGGACACCACTTGTCATAGGTTGAGGTTCGGGGACATTTGTGTAGGATTTTGTCATAGTGCACTTGATTTGTACTGTTCAAACTACTTATTTCGTAATATATGCTTACGATTATCATCTATAATTAGAGTCAAATTTTTATGAATGTTAAAAAATATTTTTTTTAAAGAAAAAGATCTATATCGATAAACCATTTAGCGATAGATGCCTTATTGATCTTTAGTTGGTTGACATGACCCTTATTGTAGATGAAGGATCGAATATATACTACGATATTAGAAATTAAAATAGCAATATAAAAATAGCATAAAAACACAAATGTATCTCATCTTAGATTTTAAATTTCTTATCTTTGCATAGCACACAACACCAGCAATCAGTGACACTATATTTCTCTTTCGGACTCCTTATGAGATAAGAGTCAGAGCCTCCAGCCATCGTTCTCTCTTTCCTCCTATCTCTTTCTCGTTTTCTCTCTCTCTTCCAGTGTCCAGCCTCTAGCCACCGCCGACATCACTCCCATTGTCCATTGCTATTGCCACCCATCAGAACGCCACGAAGCCGACATGAGTGTGGTGGGCGCTCCCTTCTCTTTCTCTCTATTCTAGCCACATATTGCTCGCTAGATCTGGCCTCCACTACTTGCCGCATGTTAGATCTGGTCACCACAGTCGCCTTTGGCTTGGATCTAACCATCAGCACCGCCTTTGTCCTAGATCTAGATGTCTTTGGCCTAGATCTAGCTATCACCCCCGCTCGCCCCACGATGGTGTGGTGTCGCTGTGGTGAACATGAAAAAAATGCCACAACAACATATCATTGCTTTAGCGAGGATAAAACAATGCCACGACAACTATGGTTTATAGAGAGGTCTAATCTCTACTATTATAAAGCGTGAGAATCGTCTGTGGATTTTGTTCGTGCTTTCCCGTGCACTCCCCGTATGCAGCAACCACCTCCCGATGCGCTCACCAGCCTCGTGTGCCCCGCACGCCCCGCGCGCCCGCCCACATGCATGCAACCGCCCACCCGCATGCATGCAAGAAGAAATGCACGGGAAGAAAAAGAAAAAAGGAAAAGAAAAAAAGGGAAAAAGAAAAAAGAAGAAAAATAAAAATAAAAATGTACATTTCAGTCCTTTAATTTCTGTATTTTGCACAGAAGTATGAATTTTTCTCATGCAGAAACTAAGAATTTTGCGCAAAGGCCCTTGGATTTATGAAAAATCACGCAAAACTATGAATTTTGCGTATAGGCAGTTAGATTCGCTAAAAATTTTCTTATCATCGTAGCAATAAAATAAGCCCTATCGCAAAGCACAGACCCCTTACTAGTTCTAAATAAAAATGATTAGCAGAAAATAAAACTAATTGTTAGCGTGCTTTTTGGTCACACACTGACACATGCGTGGCCTGAGAGATTTTCTTGACTCCAGTGTAGGTCCTACGCCTTAGAAAAGGATTCATGGTGTACTAATCAGTTTGACCCTACAATTGATAAGGGACCGAAAAAGATATACATTAGTAGCATAGCCGATCGGCTGGCAAGCCGATGACTGTGGCAGAAAATATAAAACCATGAACCAACACGCAGATCGGTCGGACGACTGATAGCCCAAATTAGCCCAATCGAGCGAGTGCGCCATCGGCCGATAAGAAAGACAAAATATGCATGTAGGCCGTTGAGCACCCTTCGACGGTGAACTTGAAATGGAGATGAATTAAAGATAACCTATAAGCTTGTACTTTGATAGAAATAAATAAAGCATGCCAGATAACAGATCCATATCATGGAAATCATCACAATAACTAGATCAAACCTAACCGAGACAGTAGCTAGTCACGATGATCTGAACAATATATCAACAAATCGGACAAACTTTATTTAGATGAACAATATACAACATGAAAAATATACAATAGCAAGAGACGTCAGACTTAACCAATGAAGCCTCAAACTATCAAACCCAGATCACTTCAATCTAAGAGATCAAACCTAACTGATACAACCTTAGACCTAGCCAAATACACTGAGAACAACCGACGATCGTGCTGTTTCATCGTTCTCCTCAAGAGATCGAACTGAATCGATGCAGCTGTGAGGGTACTAACCTAGTTGGCACAGACATCGGGGGTTGCGGGACTCACCTCTTCGCCAGAGATCAAAATGATGCAGCCCAGCTCCGAGAGCCCGAGTCCCGCCGGATAACCTTGGGGGCACAAGAGTGGCGATGTGCCGATTGTTTGATTGAACGAGAGTTAACTAATCTAACCTAAGAGATACATATTTATAGTCTGTAGACTTGCCGTACAAGTAACTTATCCACCCTATCCCGAATGAATCTATAACTATCTTCTGTTCTTATCTCCATCGGCTCCCCTTCCGATCATGTAGTTGTTGCGGATGAACTCTTTTGATTTTCTTTGACCGGATCTTCTCTGACCTGTTGTTGACCATGCGCCTTCCTTGGTGGGCCTTGGGCCTTACCAAATCTTGGCGTCAACACTAATACACTCTCAATATAAAGGGAAAATTGATTATACGCCCCAAAGTTGAGCGATATTAGATAATATGTTCAAAGTTCATCAATATTGTATAATACGTCATACATGGGTTCTTTTGTAACAAAAAATTTATGCAATGGCATCCTTCTACATCAAATGACTTATTTGCCCCTACAGGACTGAGGACAACGCTCGAGAATGTCTCATCGCCCAACAATATCGCCCGCCTCGCCGCTCGACACCACCGCTCGCCGCTTGCCGCCCGCCGCCCCGAAGCTACTGCCTCGTCGCTCGATGTCACCGCCCGCCACCCAACGTCGCTGAAGCCCACGTCCACCTCGCTGCCTAGCGCCGCTGAAGCTGTCGCACGCCACCGCCCACCGCCCAACGCCACCGAAGACCCCGCTTACCTCGCCGCTGAAGCCGCTGCCCATCGCCATCGCCGAAGCCCCCACTCGAAGCCCCCTGCATCACCAGCACGCAACAATAGAAGCTGTCACCTAAGTCCCCTGCAATGCCAGCACACAGCAACAGATCAGAAGGGCAAAGTTGTCTTTTTAGAAGATTATTTACAAAACAAACCCTATAAATATATTATCAAATTAGATGTTCAACTTAAACTTAGGATATATTATACAACATTGATAAACTTTAACCATATTATACCACGTCACTCAACTTTAAAACATATTATACCACGTCACTCAACTTTAAAACATATAATCAGTTTTTCAAGTAAAATTAAAGTAGGGTTTTGCCCACACACGCCCAAACGGCAAAACAAGCAGCAGGGTGTACCGGTGCCGCACATGCTTGAGGCTGCAGCTGGCTGGGGTGGCGTACGTACGTGGTCCAACCAACTCGCTTAGAACGATGGATTTGCCGCCGTCCACGAGCTTCCCCGGCGTGCAGTGGTCGGCAGCAAACTAAGCTGGCTGCCGGTGAATACGGGGGCCGTACGTTCTAGTTATATTGAGAGAACAACTCGATCCTTGACCAGTAAGCTATACTAGCCGAGTAGTATCATATCGGTGGTTGGGCTACACGTACGCATGGAGCCTTGCAACTGTACTAATATTATTGTAGTACATACCTTGCCCCAGAGATTACAGACTCAAATAATATTACGCCGGCCGTTTCCAGGATGATTAGACGACGCAGCAATGACTCTCACTTATGTTTCCCTGCGCGCGTATGGCTAGAGGTAGAAAACGAAATACTGTACATCGAAAAATATAGAGAGAGAACGAGCTGAGATAGCTATACTGCATGCAGAATGTATCACTTCTATCGATCTTCTCATGACAGCAATAATTATGCTAAGCTTGCAGTTCAGTTCGTGGTCTCTCTGAGCTGATTCAGTCGTACGTACGCGTGTGTGTTGACCATGACCGGCAGATCGAACTCTCGTTCTCTCTTTCTCTGTGTGTTCCCACTTGACGTGTGAGAAGCGCTCTGCTAAGCTAGCGAACTAACGAAGCCAGCAGAGGGCGGTAGACGTGCTCGCACGGTGCCGTGGATGCCTGTATCGACGCCGACTCGCCGCGTAAATCTGTCCGTGTTTTTTTTTTAAGTTGGAAACCAGATCTTACTTGAACTGGGAGTGATCTGCTCCTCTTGCCCAAACCAAGTATGGGTTAGAAGCTTCTAAGCTACGGTTAATTCTAGAATCTAAAATTTTCTTCTAGCTCTATTATTATGTTATACCGTGAAAGATGAGTTTCACCGTGAAATTCGTTCAGTATCGTTTAGTACATCTCTAGATATAAATTTTTGGAGTTGATCAAATCTAATTTTACCGCTGTGAAAAGATTAAGTCTATTTAGTTAAGCAATTTTGTACTAAGAATGAAAATTCAAATCATTTTATTTTTCCATACAAACTTCAGATATTTCATAGCTAAATCTATATCAAACAAGAAGCCATCAATAATTGCAAAATTTGAAATCAAACAGTTGAAAACTAACAAATCCTCACCGGTTAAGTATTTATCAGTTGTTTCTCTCAATAATTGTGAAGCAGATCGTCGTGATCATGTGAAATCCAATTCATCGATCGAGAGGAGGCTTGATCAATTGGGTCTAGATCCAATGAATGATCGTACAGAATAAAAAAGGTTTTTTTAGCACAACTGGAAATTAGTTAAGTTAGTGTGTATTTTACAAGTGGGGATGTATGTAGCTCGTGGTCCTTGACTCTACACATAATTCCCGAGGAAATATACCACAGTGTTATACTCGATCGATCGGTTACGTACGAACGGTTGACATAACCGACAAGTTTATGTATATTTCTTCATCGATGCTTGATGCTTCCCAAATTTCCAGGGTGGATTTTTCGATCGGATATACCCACAGATCGTAGAGAGAGAGAGAGAGAGAAAGCACACTGTGTTGTAACTATATGGCAGGTGTTCTAGTTTTTATCCAAACTCTATATCTTTCCGAGTAAATTTCAATTCATACCGCATGCATGCAGCTTCAAGTGAAATGAAAAGCGTAATGCACAAAGACTATGCATCTAAGATAAGTCGTACTCAGGATCTATTTGGTTCAAATTTTTATACCAGCTTTCTGACTCGAAAGCCAAACAACTCTTTTGGTCACTTAACTTTTTCAGAATCTATAGATTCTCGTAGTACAAATTTGAAAGTTGGTATAACCTAATTTTTACAGATTCTCAGTTCAACTTTGAATGAATATTACCTATCATGCTATTAAAACATATAAGTTCATTTAAATTTGAAAAATTAAAATTTTAGTAAAATATATAATTTTGGTGTAATTTAAAAATATATAATTTTAATATAAACATTACAAAATTTCATGATTTTTTTGAAATAGGCCACATGGGCCCGACCTTGTTTGAAGGCCATGGGTGTGTCGGAGATGTGAACAAGAATTTTCCAGAAGATCACCCATCCTGATACTACTACCGCTGAGGAGATTTGGTGCCAGCTAACTCACATCCCTTTCACAAAAATTTCATGATTAGAATGATTTATATGTAAAATTACACATTAATAATATAACTAAACATCACAAACTACCAAAGAATAAATCTACAATTATTCCAACCAAGCAAACAACTTCTCAATTTTTCTACAGCTCATAATAGCTTTTTAAAAATCTACAGCTCAATCACGGTGATAAGTTGAGTGGGGACGGGAGAATTTGCAACAGAAATAGGTGTAGTACGTGAGTACGTACATCGCGTATACTAGTAGTAGTATCGTACACATCGGAATAATGCGGCCAGAGTTCGCTAATTTGACCAACCATTGAACTCCTCGCAAAATTCTCAAACGTTCCAAACGAATAAATTTAATAAAGAAATTCATAAACCGTTCAAAATAATTTTGAAAAATAATTCATAAACCTTTAAGCAACTAGTGGGCTGCTCTGTCTTAAAAAAAAGAGAGGCAATCTCGTGATCTCATCCTCTCCAGATCATCTCTGCATCTCTACCAAGATGGTTTGCCGTCCGACGCCGCATCGAGCCGGTGCGCGCGCCGTCAAGCTGTCAAAATCCACGGCCGACGGCGACCTCCCCTCTGCAGGCGGGGGCGGGTCCAGCACAAATAAAACGCGATTCGCGAGAGAATTTCTGGTCAGACTTGGCCATCTCGCATGCTCGTTGCGATCGATTTATACTCCACCGGCCTCTTCGTTGCGATCCATTTGCACCCGTCACTTGCGCAAAATTTATACTCCCAACGCGAGATCGAGAGAGGGATCGAGGAGGTGCATGGTTTTTGGCGCCAAGAGGCGGGATAAATATGGACGTCCTGGAGCACACGGGAGAAGAGGAGGAGGAGCGGCAGCGGAGGAAGTACGGACGAGGGAGTGGAGCAAGGATCGGGACGCGGCGGCAGAGGCGGAGAGCCGGCAGCGACGACCAGCAGGCGCTGCTCATGGACTGCGTCGGCAACGGCAAGGAGGGCGCGTCGGAGGAGGAGACGGTGCCGCTGCCGGAGTACGAGCGGCTGTCTCAGTCAGCTCGCCTCCCCGACGACACGGACCCTGTGAAGAGTGACGTCCCGCTGTCGCCGCCTCCCCCGCCGCCGCCGCCCAAGGAGAAGCAGCCGCAGCCGCAGCCGCAGCCGCAGCCGCAGCCGACGACACCTCAGGCGGAGGAGCGGAAGGGGCAGAAGCCGGCCAAGCAGCCTCCGTCACCACCGCGGGCTCATCAGCAGAAGCCGGCGGCGTGGAGGCTGATCGAGTACATACGGTCCAGGAACAAGTCGGGCGGCGCGGCCGCAGGCTGCAGCTCGTCGGACGGCGATTCCAAGAGCTCCGAAGGCGAGAAGGAAGCGGAGGACGGCGGCGGCGGCGAGGAGGGGAACAAGGACAACAAGGACAAGAAAAAGAAGCGCTCGTCATGGCTGCCGGACCCCGACCGCCGGTGGCCGGTGCAGGGGTTCTACTAGCTCACCGCCGCGCGCGACCCCGCGTGCACACGCCATGGCTGTCACCGTACGTCCCGTCGACTCGTCGCCGCCGCTGCAGCTCGTTGCATTCGTGTACAATTCGGTGCTACGATCCATGGCGTCTCCCTGACTCGTGTCCTCGTTCCAATTTTTCTTCCATCCTTTTTCCTTTTTGTAATGTCGATGGGAAGACGACATAAAATCTCTCAAATTTGGCTTGCTTTTGACACTTGTATTTTGGATTGGGCCAAGTATCAACCATCCCAGGGTGATGTAATAACGTAGGAATGCATCATTCGCAAGTGAAAGATGAGAGCGTCTTAAATTCTTAATCTTTTTTTGGACCATGAGCTCAGCTTCATAGCAACTTCTACAACCAGTATCCCTTCTAGAAACATTCTGACTTGTCAAAAAAGTGATGTTTCGTACGTTGACCTCTTACCAGATTTGAATCGTATATGGTATAACGCCAGAGGGGGGAAAGGGAGAAATCGAATTGACTTTTGTAGTTTAATCATGTTCTGCACTAATGTTCCCGTAAATAATATCGAACTAAATTTGATGGCTGCTCTGTTACGTCGGCTGGAAATGATTTGACCCGTAGAATAGAGAAGTCAGCGTCTGTTCTAGGGTCGGGATTCTGAAACATCGAGAACACAAAACATGAACAACTACAAGTGATCGTTCTTTTTCTCCAGTTCAAACGGTTTAAGCGAAGACCCCGCGAATGCGTTTCCCGGTTGCGGTTTGTACCAAGAGACACCAACAAAATCCGGCACGAAATTCTCAGCAACAAGGGGAGAAATCAACGATTCAGAATTTGCTGTTATAGCATTGCAATTGGTTTAGGCCCTGTTTGGATTGGCATTGCTTATATTTAAAGACTAAAGTTTAGTCTCATTTAGTCCCTAAAATTCCAAACATAATTGCTTATTAGACTAAAGTTTAGCCCCTAAAGTTTAGTCCATTAGCCCCTTGGATGTTGCTTATTGGGACTAAACTTGGCCTTGACACTATGCCCCCGCACCCCTCTGGTTCCGCCCCCGCACCTTCTCGTTGCCGTTTTTTGCTTCTCGTTGCCGCCGCCCCCTTGTGGTTCCCGTCGCCACTGCCCCTTTCTGCTTCTCATCGGCGCCGCCTCCTTTCCGTTCCCATCGGCGCCATCCCCTTCTGCTTCCCATCGGCACCGCCCTCTTCCCGTCCCCGCCGCCCCTTGTGGTTCCTATCGCCGCCACCCCCTTCTGCTTCCCGTCGGTGCCGCCTACCTCCTTCTGCTTCCCATTGGCCTTGCCCCCTTCTACTTCCCATCGACGCCACACAAATCCGCGCGAGGACACCGTTGTCGCACCCTCTGCTCATGCTCTTGGTCATTGCACCCTGCGCTCACGCTCCTTGCTGTCGTGCCCTATGTTCCTCCCCACGCCATGAATGGCCATGGCCATATCTACCATGACTATTTGTAGGGGGCATCTTCTTCCACCGTTGTCCCTCATCATTCTGTCGCCGCCGTCCCTGACCCCGATGACTTGGACCTCCTGTCGCAAGCGTCAACATCCCAAAGCCTCTCGGTTGGGAGAGTACACATGGAGCACCTTGATTTGAACTCCTAGGGTGAGTGCTTCCCCTTCGTCGAAGAGTAGTAGAGTATCCTGCAGCATGGAAGAGGGTGTAGCGAAGGCAGTGGTGGTGCTAGATCCGGTCGTGAAAGAGGTGTCCCTGCGCATGGTCATCGTGGACGTGGCACCATCACCACTGTATCACATCTGGTGCCCATGGGTTTCATCCCCCATGGTGGAAGTCCTCCCCTCCGCATTAGTGATTCCTCTTCGGGTCCTGACAGTGGGATGAGAAGTGGAAGTCGTGGGAGGTTCTTTGGCCGTGGAGCATCATCTACCGGTATAGCCACCCTTCCTTTGGTCAAGATCACAGGGGATCAGGAAGAACTGGATGATGAAGTTGAGGACTCCTTTTCTTCTTTAAGCATTCTTTGCTATCTTCCTTTGCAATGTAATATTTAAATTACTATTATTTTTCTTAATGTTCAATCTTAATTTTGATATGTTAGTGTACTTGCTATTAGTTGTAAGGACTGAGATGTTATAAACATTTGTGTATTAGAACAAGTTTGACAAGGCAAATTAGAGCGAAGAGAACACATGCGGCTAGGGAATTGCCCTGGTGGGACAATGAGTAGTAGAGGTTACAAGGAAATTACAAAAAAAAAATCAAAGAAAGGACTAACCTCAACCATCAAGTCAAACAATTTAGAAATAGATGGGCACAATGCAAGACACTATATAGTTTTCACAAATAGTCCATGGCACAATCTGGATTAGATAGAGCCCCAAATAGAGCAATAATTGCAGATGAAGATTGGTGGAAAACACACACAGAGGTATTGTCCACTATAGTAAATTACTTTGTCATCTTGGTATGCAGTGTCTTATGAAGGTTTTGTTTTGTATGCATTGCAGAAAAAGGAGAGTGCAAGAAGTTCAGTAAGGGTATTCCATACTATATTGATTTCTTATAGCCATGGTGTTATTGTTGATGAAATGACTTCAACCATCCCTGGAGGTTTGAATGAGGATGAGGGCGGTGCTGAATATGAGGACGATCTTGAAGATGGAAATGGCATCCAAAACAGTCCATTGAGTAATAACAGCCGAAAGAGGAAAAGCAACACAAGAGATACAACAACAAGCCCACTAACGAAGAGTAAGAATTCATTCTTTAAGATGTTCAAGGGGCTCATAGACACCATGCAAGAGGCTCACAAGATACCAACACTATAAGGGTTAAAGAAGAAATCAAGATGGAGTTAAGGATGAAGCAAAAGGAAATAGAGATGGAATTTAGGAGAAAGCAAAAGGAAATAGAGATGGAATTTAGAACAAATCATTACATTAGCGCAGGAATATGGGGCAACAGATGAGAAAGAAGAGTTCTACATGGCTACAAAGTTATTTGAAAAAAGTATAATCGAATCATTTTTAGCGCCATCAAGACCAATGAAGCAAGGTTCAGCTAATTAGCTAGGAGTTACAGGGACAATAATAGATGAAACTTGGATGTTTGTTATTCTCCCATGTCATGACTTCTATGAATTATTTTATATGTTTGAACTATGTGATGGTCTGTATGAACTATTTACATGCTTGAGTCAACTATGTGATGGCCTAGATGAACTATGTGTGTTGTTTTATCGAAATATGTGGTGGTATGGGTGAACTATTTACATGCGTGCTGTTTTAGTGAAATATGTAGTGGCATGGGTGAACTATTTACATGTGTGCTATTTTAGTGAAATATGTGGTGACATGGGTGAACTATTTAGATATGTGATGTTTTAGTGAAATATGTGGTGGCATGGCTGAACTATTTACATGGGTGAAGTCTAATCGATATTGTTCTGTTTGTACAAGAGGATTCTTATTCTGATTCTGAAACTGATTCCGATGATGACTACCTGATGACAAATCAAAAGAAGAGAGCAATTGGCGCCGTTAGTGCCATTGCTGGTATGAACTACTATGACACATACCTAAACAAAGCAAGTAGCAGTGTTCCTTCAGAATCTGGTTATGAATGGGTCATTAAAACACTAAGAAATAGAACATCTTGTTACAACATGTTTAGAATGAATAGAGTTGTGTTTAATAGGCTTCACAATCTCCTTGTCCAGTCTTATGAGTTGAAGTCAACGAGGAAGATGTCATGAATAGAGTCTTTAGCTTTGTTTCTATGGATTTGTGGTGCCCCTCAAAGCATGAGACAAGCTAAAAATCAATTTGTTAGGTCAACTGAGACATGTAGTAGGAAATTTGACAAAGTATTGCATAGTGTTAGCAAGCTTGCAGGTGATATCATTAAACCAGTAGACCCTACATTTAGTACTATGCATCAGAGGTTACAATCTCCACGTTTTTCTCCGTACTTTGGTAATTGCATTGGAGCAATAGATGGGACACATATACTTGTTATAGTGCCACTTGATAAGATTGTCCAACATACGAGATGACTTGGGTACACTAGTCAAAATGTGTTAGCCATATGTGACTTCGATATGAGATTTACTTTTGTTGTTGCGGGATGGTCTGGGTCGGTACATGACATGAGAGTCTTCAAAGATGCGTTGAACAAGTATGGTGACAAGTTTCCTCATCCACCTCAAGGTACTTCCTATCCTATGGTTCACTTCTTCACATAGTTGCAATATTTTGTATGTAATAAGTAACACCAGTAATATCGACGTGCAGGAAAGTTTTATCTTGTGGACTCTGGGTACCCAAATCGATTAGGTTATCTCTCACCATACAAAGGTATAAAATATCATCTCCCAAAGTTTTGACAATGACCACTTCCAAGAGGTAAAAAGGAGCTATTCAATTATGCACATTCGTCACTAAGAAATGTCATCGAGCAGTTTTTTGGAGTTTTGAAGATGAAATGACAGATTTTGCGTGATTTACCGGCTTATCCAATGGCAAAGCAAAACCAAATAATTATTGTTTGCATGGCAATTCATAATTTCATTAGAGAAAATGTTGTTGGGATGTCGACTTCGATATGGTGAATGGTGATGAGAACTATGTTGCACCGTCGGAAGTATCATCGAGTCAAGAAAATATAGGAGGTAACCAACACGGCGACGAAGACTAAAATATGAATCAGTTTCGGGATAGGATAGCGATGGATTGTTCAATAGGTTGTAGCTCTTTTGTTTAGTAACATTGACATTTCTTTTTTCCTGTTTTTTATTTGTTTCAATGAAACATGCAGATTATTTTCTAGTTTTTTGGTGAAATATGTGTGATGGCAGCAAGCATTTCGGCCAACAAATCCATCTGTTATATGTCTATGCACTTGAAATGCCGACTGAATGCCATGTCAGCTTCAGTCAGCACTTCAAGTGCCGACTGGTGCTGAATACGCCATGTCAGCCAGTCGGCACTTCAAATGCCGACCGCGTGTTAGTTTTGCAATTTTTTGATTTTTGACATACATATTTGAATTTTTTAAAAAATATATTATTTCTAAAAAAAATTCCCTTAGACGGCTATAGATAGCGTACTACACAGAACAACAATTTACCGAAAGCAGTTTTCAGAACTACTCACCTTGTCTCAAAATATAAGCATGATAAGTTTTCAGCATGGTGTTCAACATATAACTCTGACCATTAATTTCATTCACTATATATTAGTAGCATAAAACAATTATAAAACAAAGGTGACCGGCGGCAAGCAGAAGCTACGAGTTCAAAATGAAAGTGACGATAGCGATCTAGTGGTCAAGATCTAATCAGAGCAATGACCGGGGACAAGGAGGGGACGACGACAGCGTCGACAACGAGGATGTGACTACCGACGACGAGGACGAGCAGCGGTGGAGCAAATATGCACGGCGCAGACTCGGATTCGCGAGACTAAAGCTTGAATTGATTGCGAGATTTGACTATAAACTCCGGATTTTATAGGAAGACGCCGGAGAAGAAAAAAAGATGAGTATGGAAAATGATTCTGAGAATTCCAAAAATAATATTGGATCATGAATATGTTTTCTATTTATTTATTATTTCTATATAAAACTAATCAAAATTGCATAGATTTTCATATATATAATCAGCATTCTATATATTAATGATTTCATATAAAATAAATCAGTTTCAATATATTAATGATTTTTATATATTAATAATTTTCATATAAAATAATCAACTTCCATATGGATCAATTTCCATATATTAATGATTTCTATATATTAATAATTTTCATATAAAACAAGTGAGACCCAGTGGTAGAGAGAAAAGGGGAGGCTGTAATGAGGTATGCCAACCCAAGAAAGAGAAAAAAGAAATCAAATGATTGGCGGACACTCAAACCACTTAAACTCCAATTATGCATATACACACACATATGTATATGTATATATATATATATATATAATACAAATGTTATCCTAGGGATGACAATTTTACTCGTGGGTACCTGACCCGACGGGCAAAGTTTGGGTTCAATTTTGTACCCACGGGTTCACGGGTTCGGGTATCCGTTTAATTTCAGGTCGGGTTCGGTTTAGATTTAAATTTACAGGTTTACCTAATTATTTAAAATTATATAA
Source organism: Zizania palustris (assembly GCA_019279435.1). NCBI lineage: Eukaryota > Viridiplantae > Streptophyta > Magnoliopsida > Poales > Poaceae > Zizania > Zizania palustris. Next base: position 50,695,958 of record JAAALK010000286.1, on the reverse strand, counting down.
AGTGCATCCCCTTTTCTATTCATTTCCCATAATAATGTTATGTTAATATATGTTAAGTGATTTCATCATTTCAAATTATGTGTTGATAATGTGATAATCTCCTATCTGTTGTGAATTTTTAATTTTATTTATGTTGTAATATAATTCATATAGAGTATAAACCAAACCTGTGGGTTACCCGTCGGGTTTCATGTACCCGATGGGTTCGGTTTTAGTTTTGAACCTACGGGGTTCATGTGTTCGGGTTTACGTGGGATTCACGGGTTTGCTTTGAGGGTGAGTTTTCATCAAACCCACGGGTTTCAAGCCCGTTGCCATCCCTGAGCTATCCTACACCACCGGTGTAGAATAGTTATTCTACCGAGAAATCTATTACTGAAAAAAGTAGTACTCAATTACTATACTACTGAGAAAATCTACAACTGAAAGTAGTCGGTAGTCGATGTAAAATAGCTACTCTACACATGTGGTATAGAATAGCACTCTCATGTGTGTATATGTATATATAATAGGATATATAAAAATACTTTTAAACCAGAATCTACCTATATAACATACATAACACTAAACTTATATATTTTTAGCTTAATTATTAGTCTTATAAATGTTGAATTTCCTTAAAACGTGGGCGGCTTGTATTTATATTTTTAGATAGAGGGAGTACAGTTTAACTACTTGTGAAATTACACATCAGAGCACGCACTGATAAGGTAAACATAGAAGCAGCAAACCTCTCAATTTTCACCGGCTTGTGGAGCCCGAGCAGCACGCCTGAACCATGTTTTAAAGGCAGTGACCAAGTGCGGGCAGTCGTCGACATTGCGAGTGGAGAATCTGAGGCATTGTTGCAGAAGCTCCTGAGCATCTGGGACAGGCAAGGTGGAGATGATCTGAAGAAATGTCTCCTCTAGCTCTCGGCAATCTGGTGACTTGTATCCACACGGCATAGTCTGAACCATGTTCCTGCAGACATTTAGGACAGGAAGCCAACTTCTGACAAGCTTCATCCTCACCTGAGAAATAGAAATGTCGCATAAGAGCTTAGACCCAATTAAACAGCAAACACAACATAAGAGCTTTCTACAGAAAATATAGCAATACTCGATGGGGAGCTACAAGGATATCTTCAGATTAGAATTGCACGCTCAGTTTTGTCAGAGATCAAGAGAGACAAATACCAAAAAACTGTCTCAGCACTATGTCACTCAAAACAACTCTAGACCTGGGCCAATGTTGAAAATTGAACGGTTTTGATAATTTTATGGTTGAATAGTATCCAGTTTTGGAGTTCAGGATTGGTTTTGCATAATTTCGTGCAAGTTCAAGGTTTTAAAGTGAACTTTTTCATTGTTGTTAACTTGTTATCAACTTATTGTATGCCAAGATAATGCTTGTGTACTTGGGGGATCAACGCATCAGTTTACAGAAATGCAAAAGTAGATCTGAGCATTTTGTCTACCAAGCTGACCTAGGGAAAACTCCATACTCATTTGGATGACCTGCTACTGCTAGCCCTTCTTGCCAAAATATTCAGAAAAGGGTTTGCTAACCACCTGCGGAAATGTTTATAGATCAACTCTACTCGACCACACAGAAAACCTTCTACACAAGGGCCAAGGTGCATGCATATGATCTTTTTCTAGTAAAGACCCATCAAGTTAAACAAGAAAACAAGTACAACCACTGCTACCCTTCTACCCTTCTCCAACTCACAACTTGACCTCAGTATTGCCAATGGAAAATATTATGGGACCCACCAAACCGATATGCACATGAGCAAACTCTTCACTCACCCATGTCCAATAACCCAAAGCTTCATCATCCTCATTACGGTTTCCCATCTGAATTCAACTTGGAGTCATGCTGCTTGTAGAATTGTCTTAATATCTTAAAATTACAGATCACCCGATTTGCCCCAAACAAAGTTACACACATGCAAACTTCCAGGTACATTCAAAAGTAAGTCACAACAGAACCAGAAACGTATACAAGTAAACCATCCAATACCACTAAGAAAAGAAAACATTGGATATGTTACAGAGGAGCAATAAAAACAGATGACATGGAACAAAATGGCCATACAAAAGAAATACAACATCCTGCATGAATTGGAAACAACTAATAACTAGCTAATAAATGCTAGCTCTTGGCCATTCATTTACTTAGATTTAGCATCTGTTTACTGGATGTAAATTAATTCCATTTATGTGATCAAGGGACCAAACTAACTCCAAAACTAATGTTCAAGACTTCAAGTAGCAAACTGGAACTCATAGAAAATGCAGATCAAGTAACACATATGCATGCACCAACCCTATCCAGTGAAAGCCACTAGTTTATGGCACTCAAAATAAACAGCATTATTGAACCTATGACCCTTGTTAACTGTTATGATCACAACCAAAAGTCACTAATTACTACTCATGAGAACATTCTATTATAAATCATAGCAATAGCTGAGTCAAAATATAGCACGGGATTACACCTGCAGATGTAGCATACTAAACAAGTAAACATGCTAATAAAATATATACTGATAACTGAAGATGAGTGTAGAAATACAGCATCGATCGACGATCATGCATAAATGGACACCACAACCAATTGCACTGCTTTGCAACAGAAAAAAAATAACAAAAATAAGAATTGCAGGCTTGCAGCGCATGGATGTAAATCATAAGGAAAATGTAAGATTGCAGACTAACCTGCCGAGGAACTAGTGTCTCCCCAGTTACAACCGAATTGGCGAATCTGAGTGTGCATCTGGTAACAAGAACAGGAAGCCCAGGAGCTATATTCTTCCACATATCAACATCATTTAGCAATTTCTGCAAATCAGAAGTCAGCGCAGCCTGTTCACTCCACAGCTTAACTGCATTATCCACCACCCTCATATCTACCATCCTCTCAATGAGCCAAAGCAGGTGTCTCACATTCAATACAGCGGATTGCAGGTTCAGCCTCTGTATCGCCTCCCGCTCATCGCTGTCCACCGCAACCCTAAAGTCTGGGCTAGCGTACTTCCCCATGAGCTCCTTGATAGTCTCCAGCCGTGCCAGGAATGCCTCGTCGAGCACCTTGTGCACGCAGTCACGGGAGGGGTAGTCCTTGAGGAGCATCGCGACGAACGCCTTGGTTGAGGCAGGGACCGGGTGACCATGGATGGCGGAGTGGATCAAGCCGTGCAGCATCGCCTCGGACGGTGACCTGACGGCCTCGCCCCCAGCAGCTGGAGGAGGTGTGACCCTGGCGAGGAGGTCGGCAGCCTCATCCGCAGGGAGGAGAGGCGCGAGTTCGAGGACACGGACCTCCTCCTCCACCGACCAGGGGACGGCCTCGAGGAATCGTACACACGCCTCGACGCACGCGTCGAAGAGGAGCTCGAGCGCGACGGGGAGGATGTCTAGGGCGTCGGCGGGTGAGTGGATGGCGCCTGCAAAGTCGAGCGTGTGGAGGAGGCGGAGGACCTCAACGTGAGCGCGGAAAGGGTGTGCGCCGGAGTATGAACCAGCCACTACGAGGGAGAGGTGCCCGGCGGCGGCGGAAGAGGGGGCAGGGTTCCAGCGGTCGGACAGCAGAGCGGCGAAGTAACGGGAGCGGAGCAGGGACGCCGACGATACGTGCAGATCAAGGGAGTTATCGATTCCCCGGTGACCCTCGCCGGCGTCAAGGTCGACGACGGCGTCCGGGCAGGGGTCGATGTAGAGACGGAGGCGGAGGTCGGCGTTTGGGAAGGAAAGCGCTCCGGAGGCAGCGGCGTGGCGAGGAGGCGACGACGGCGAGGAGAGAGTATTGAGGCGGGAGCTGCTCGCCGAGCGCTGGCGCTTGCGGAGGGACATTGCCGCTCGCCGGTGCTCAGCGCTGGGAATTGGGGATTTTTTTTTGTTTTGTTTTGCTTTCCTGTCTCGAGGACGGTGAGCAGAGTTACCCGAATCTAGAGATGGATTAGGATGAAATCTGTCCAACTGGATAAGTTAAGAATAATTAACTAACCAAGGTTTTTAAGGTTTTTTTTAAAAAAAAACGAGTTTGGCCTTCATATATATTGTACAGAAATTTCAGAAATTAAATTATTTTTATAAAACTCCGCAAAATTATTACTTTGTAAATAAGTCCATGAAAACAAAGTAGGAATTAAAATAACAAAAGCACGACATATACGATATCAATAATATTTTGTTCCCACTAAAAAAGAATTGTAATGTTTTTTTAAGAATTGTTTTATCATGTGAGACCGGTACCACATTTATTGAGATTATTTAAGATATTTTTTTAGATTTAAATGTATATTCATATGTCGGGAATATAAATATGATCTAGAACTACTTTTCGAGTGGTTTTAAGCCGATCGATTGAATTCTCCAAATGGTCTGCATTTAAGGTCTAAAAGCTTTCGAGTTATGTACTCGTTAAGAGGGTTTATGACCACAGCATTAGGGTGGTTGTCTCCATAAATCCCAGACAATTACAACAGTTATTTCTAGAATTATTACCTACGTATTGATTTTAGTTGTTAATAGACCTAATTACTCATGATTTGTAACACATAATCTCTCACTTATAAAGGGATTAAGGGAGTCCTGAAAAGGACACCCAAGATTTTTGAGATCACGTTTGATTATTATAACATCATACACATACATGAGTACGGTTGTTATTCTTCGGGAGATTTGAATATGTCTTAAAAAATTTTGTCTCTGACTCATTTTCTGAGATAATCAATGAGTCATAGCACAACTCCCCAAATAACCTAATCAAAATCTCTCCTCGGGTCCTCCCATCGAGAATCGTTGTTTGTACACAACGAGATGGTAAAGTCAGACATATTCTTGGTTTAAAATTTATGAGTTTATTTGATTATCCTATTTCTATTTCTGATATCGTTTTTGCTAATTCATAGCTTTAGTTTCCGATACCGATGAGTTTAATTTAAAACACGCTTTATGGACACAATGTTTTATGTGTTTCTAAATAAATTGTATGTTTCATGTCATTCGGTCCATATATTCAAAACATCTATTGGAAATGGAGCCCATAACTAGCAGCCTATAATTCCTTCGTAAGAAGCCCATCGTAAAAGGAAGTCAGGTCAAAGCTGTAACACCTTGATTTTTAAAGAATAAATAAATTAGAAAAATAAAATTTTTGAATAATAAAATGGTGTAAAATAATAAATAATTAAAAGGAAGAATTAAAAAAGGTAAATAAAATTTTTGGGAATAAAAAAATTTAATTAAGTTTGAACCTAAAAGAGGACAGATAAATAAAAACCATAAGAAATAATCCAAGATTTGAGTTGTGGAATTTTTATTAAGTTCTCTAATTAAAAATAATATTTTAGAATTTTTTATGATTTTTTAGGATCTTTTAAACTAGCATAGAAAATACAAATGAATTTCAGAAATTATTTTAATTGGAAGAGGAAATAAAAATTCTTGTTGGGTTGCTCCCTCTCTTTCTCTCTCCGGGCTGGCCCAGCCCACCCTTGCACTCACTAACATGAGGAGCCCACTTGTTAGCCTCCCCCCTTCCCGTGCATGCTCGCGCCTTGGTTCCTCTCGTTGGTCGCTCGAGCCCGCTTGTCGGTGTTGTCTGCCTCGCGCTCGTGCCCGTTCTCTCTCATTGCTAGCTCGAGCCCGCATGTAGGCGCCATCCCCTGCGCCTGTACTCACTGATAGGTGGCCCCCACCTATCGGTATCGTCTTCCCTTGGAGTTTTCCCCCAATCCCACGCCGGCAGGAAACCCTAAGTTTCCAATTCCATCTTCGACGTGCGCCGCCCGCTAAATTGGCCCCGCCATCTTGTTCTCCATATCCTGGCGATCCATTTCCCCTGGAAGCCAGCGCCAATTCGCCTGAAATCGTCATATCGTCATAAATATAGAAACCCTCACCGAAAGATTTGGAAACCTTCTCGGTTTCCCTCTTATCCCCTTCCATTCTTACTGCCAACGAGCCCCTATAAGAACCCTCTCCTCCCACCACTTCTAGGCACCCGAAAATCACCAAGCAATAGCCACCAGAACGCCCACACATACCATTGTGCACTAGAGCTTTGTTCCCTCTCTAGCCGTCGTCCAGTGTCACCAAAGTCCATCGTCGCCGTCGTCGTCTGCACCATCATGACACCCATCGTCCACTCCTTCTCGGCATCACCTTCGATTGAGCTTACCGCCGCCGGAGCACCCTCCCCATTGACGACCTGAAGCAACGACGTCGCCTCGCTCGTCGCTGGCCACGTCTAGTCACCGTCGGCCCTCAACTCTGGTATAATCCATATGCCCTCACTATTCCCTTTCCATTTTTGTGCTTAGATTGGACCCTTAGCCCTCATTGTCGCCGTTGGCTCCGCCGCCACCCACTGCCATCGTCGGAGAAGAAGGCTCGCGTGATTGATCCCTCTCGCGCGTGCCGGATCGGTCTTCAGTCGTCTGATAGGGTTTGTATGGTCAATATTAAATCATCCTTTAGTTTAATATAACCCGTCCATCTCATCCGAATCGGTATCGCTCGATTTGGACTGTCGGTGTCCACTTAAAACCCCCGCAACGCTCGTAGCCATAGGATGGTACTGCTTCACCTTAATTTAATCTTGGCCGCTAGATCTTCATTAAATGCATACTGCTCATCTGTACCGCTTCGGTCTGTTTTAATCCCAGTCGTCCAGATCTACTTAAAATCCCGTCTTGATCTCAACCGTCCGCACGTACCCCTTCGCTACGATCTAATTGTGGTCGTCTGTTTCCATTTAAAAAACCCTCGCGCGCCCCCGTTGTGATCCAAGCCGTTGGATGTAGGTCTAAGGGCCCTGATCGCTTCGGTGCACACGCACAGTGCGCTGGTTCACGGTGAACTTGGCTTACTGTGGACCAGAGCCTATTTTAAATTCAAAATAAATTCCAGAAAATGCTTTTAACTTCAAAAATTCATATCTCCTTCATTTTAACTCCAAATTTCACCATTCAAATTCAAAAAAATCTCTATTAATTCCCTACAACTTTAACTAATTCAATTGAAATGTTTGTACAGTTTATTTTATTTATTTTAATTGTTTATTCATCTTGATTTGCGTGCCAAGAAGATTTCAATGCCGTCAAGGAGCCGAAGTTTTATCCGAGGTTCCACTATCTCTATTCATTGATAAGGAAAGTCACTACCCCTACCTCGATCATATTGAGCCCATGTGTTTAATTAAATATTATAACTCATAGGATATAATTGTATTAGTCTAACTAATCGCCTTACACTACATTTATTAGATCCCATAACCTTGATGTGCAAACCCAAGCTATGCTCTTGAACCATTTTCCTATCACCTTTAATATTAATTATTAGTTAGTGTCACTAGTATCAACACAAGTGTCAGTAGGCCAAAAATGAGACGTATATTAGAATGGATATTTCTACTCTATTATTCCCCAATTTATATCTCTTCTCTTGGTATTCTAAAGGATGGATGGGGACTTGAAAAATGTTCAAGTATGTTAGCATGGTGGGTTCCGGGTGCAAGCGAGGGCATTGGTTAGTCACACCCGGGGCGCTATAAGGACTAGTCTATGGGATCTATTGCGAAGCACTTCCGTACTAACCACAATTTTAATGGGTAAGGCCTGACTAGAAGTATGGAGCGTTCCAACCCGATGCACCAAGCGGAGGAGGCAAGTTGCATCTGCGGATGACTCTTACCAACGAGGCACAAAAGGGGGCACGACGTTGGTCCAATGTGTTGGCGCGCCGGTGAAACCTAGTGGGTTGTCCTCGAGTTGAGGCATTCCATGGTGAACGTTTTGGCATGAGTTCCTATGACTTGGATCATCTTTACACACTGTGGTGTGCAAGAATGAGTGCCTTGTGGGTACAATGGTACACCTCTGATCAAAATATAATCTTTTCGAAAAGCCAATCCCACGGTCAAGGGCGGATTGAGCGATGTTCACCGCAATTAGTTTACGTTTATGATTGTGCATTGGTTGATGGCATTTAAGTACTGTTAAGTGAGGGAGTGTCGTTTGTACTACTCTAGTTAGTGGATGGTTTCATATTCATATTTACTTTCTGCATAATAAACATGATCACATTAAATGTTTAATTGCAATTTGTACTTTTCCACAAACTTAAGACACATGTCTTCCTTTGTTATTATCCTTGCATTATTCTGTATTTTAGTGGCTTGTTGAGTACTTTTGTACTCATCCTTGTTGACGCAACTCTAGAGGTTGCATACTATGAGGATGATAGTCTGGAGTAGATGTCCCAGTCAAGGGAGTGAGTCCTGAAGCAAGATATTCACCGCCAAGATTTTTCAATTTATTACTATTTTAGTTTAATAAAATAGCCTACAAGCTATATTTTGATTGTCGTAAGACATGGTAGTGTGATAAACATTTTGTATTTATTGTTTTTCATTGGAAATTCAATAAAGTCTAGAATTATTAAATTCTGGACGTTACAGGCGCAAACAAGGCACAACGGCTCTCATTACAAATAACAATAGTAGTATAGTATGATAAACATAGCAATATAATATAAAGTTACAATATTGTCACTTTAGATACATTATAATATTAAAAATAATTAAAATCGCAAAAAAATATTTAAAATTATGTCTAATAATATAATATATTTAAAGTTTATTAAATAATTTATTTATAAGTATTTGACCAATTAGCCTATTTAAAGTCTATTTCTCAACCCTAACTTCTCCCTTTCCTCCCTCTCTCTCAGTCGTCTCTAGTCGCTACGATTCTTTCCCTCCTCATCTCTCCCCCATCTTCTGCACTAGCGCATTGGCCGCCATCAGATCTGGTCTCGCTGCTCGTAGTTCGTTGGAACTGCCTCCACCGCCCGCAGTTCGCTAGATCTGGCCCTTGCCACGGCCTCGTCGTGCCCTTAGTGCTCACAATAGTGACAGCTTTGTATGGTAGGCGCCACGGCCGTGGCAAGCGTCATGTGATGCCACGCGCCTATGACGCCTGCCATAGACCACCAGGCAATATGGCGGTGCGTGGCGAATCGAAAAATTCCACCACAGCGATACGGTGACGCCATAACAACTATTAGGAGAACATTGGTTACATAACATTTTAGAGGAAAGACCCCTGTATAGTAGATTAAGGTTCCGTATGAATCTCATCAACTAATAGTTAGTAACTAAAATTTAGTTTTATCTTATCTAAACAATACAACTAATCGATGAACTAACTATTAGCTTATTGACTAACTAATGGTTAGTTTATTAGTCAACAGAAGTGAGCTAATTTGATCTAATAGGGATCATTAGACTATTTTGCCTCGTATGCACTGTATCACGATTATTTTAGCAGAGATAAAATTGACTTTAGCCATCTATTAGTCCAAAGTATCTAAATTTCTCATACACATCTAGACTACCGTCGCGCCCCGCCGCTCGCCCCGTCAGTCCCCGCGCCCGCCCGACTCCCGCCCCCTTGCCTCCTGCTCCCACCGGTCCCCGCCGCTACGTGGGAGGCGGGCGGGTGCGGGGACCGACGGGGCGGGCGGCGGGGGCGCGCGCGGCGCGCCGGCTAACGTGGCCAACCTAGTTCGGCGGTTGGTTAGCTGAACCAGACCGACATGGCTTTGGTTCGGCACTGCATCGGCCGAAGGAGGACCACGTCAGTCAGGTTCGGCTGATGGATCGCCGATGTTAGGCTAATTTTGCAATTTTTTGATTTCGGGTACTAGATTTGAATTTTTTTAAAAAATATATATTTTTTAAAAAAATCTATCCGCGAGGCAGGTTAGAAACATGACGGAGGAGCATGTCTTTTCTGTCCGATTGAGCTGCTATTGAGCTCAATTCATGCCGGACAAGAACAGTAGTGATACAAACAAGCTCAATTCATGTCGGAACAGTAGTGATACATGATCCATCGATCGACCCAGTCACCCAGTGTGTATATATCAGCGGTGCAGACTGTGCTGCTTATTTAAGCTTCGGAAGCGAAGACATCAAAGATATGTAGGCCACGTCGTGATACGTCTATGCGCCTATGTCTATGTCAGGTTGCGTGCTTGTCGTCCTTGAGGTGGCGTGCCTTCTCCTTCTCCTTCACCTCCGACCCCTGCGTCGCGTCGTAGTCTGCAGATCGAAAACCAACAGTGCCGATCGATTAATTCCATCGTCACCCTCGCGACGATACGACGTGCATGTTTATAGTAACAGCAGCAGCACATACTTACCCGGGTGGCTCGGGTGCACCTGGGCGCCATGGCGGAACACCGGGTCGTCTTTCCTGTACACGCCGCCGAACCCCTCCTCGTCCGATCGCGACGAGTAGCCCTCCCCGAACGAGTGGGTCATCGCGTCCCTGAAACGCACACGGTTAAAATCCGGCCCGCCCGTGCCAAACTGTAACTGTGTGCGTGCGTGCGTGCGTGCGTACCGTCTGTGCTGCTCCTGATCCTCGGCGTCGGCGGCGGCGTCGTCGCCGCCGCGGCGAGGCGGTGGCGCCTGCGGCGGCTGCTGGTGCAGCTGCTTATTGTCCGGCTCCATCGCGACGCCCTGCTCGCCCACGCCCAAGGTCGGCACGGCGGCGTGCGGCGTCGCGGAGACGCTCGTCCTCGATCGGGCAGCTGGTACCACAGGCGACGCACCACTGCGGCCACAGCCACTCCTGCCACCGAGCCGGCAGAGCGCGAAGCCGACTCCCGTCCTGCCGCTGCTAGCTAACCGAAGCGTGTAACATCGGTACATGAGGGGCGGATAACGCGAGAAGCAACGCGCGTCCCCTGACGTCGATGAGGAGCGCGGGCTATAAAAACAGGCCGCATGCGGCGCGCAGATGCGAGCGGGTTGAGGAGGACGAGAGGACGACACGTAGAGCGGCGCGCCTGGAAAGCCCGGAGGCGCGCGGCCCGCGCGGCCGCCGCACACGTGCGGCCAGGCGAGGCAGGCAGATCGTTTCGTGTCGCGCTCTGGCTCGCCCGGGCTTCGGCTGCATGGGTGTGCTTCATCTGTGGACTAATGCAGGCCCAATACATCGCCCTGCAGCGCGAGGATGGTTGTGGCATAGAGACGACGAGGAGTCTATACCCTCGAGCCTCAAACTCATACATGTTATAAAAAAATTATTTTCGTCGGATAACTCATATATACATATGAGTACTATTTATTTTCCAAACTCATACCTATCCTACAAAACAATGTTTCACCTAAATAAATCGATCACTCATTTAGTCATAAGATCAAAATTACATATATAAATAAACTCTCAAACATAATGCATCAATAATTTAACCTACAACAATAGCAACAATGATTTAAACTCCCAAAAATATAACTTATTTAGTGATGGACACCAATCGAATGACAGGTATGGATATTAGGAAACCATATATCTATTGAATACTATTTTTTCCCATTAGTAGATTCATGAGTAAATAATTTTGTCTACATATCTACCCTATCAGGTACCCATTTCCCACGCTGTCTCTCTTCTCGCGATGCTCTTTGGCTGGCCCGCCCAGAGTAGAGACCCGTGAAGAGGGGACGGAGAAGAAGATGGAGACGGTTCCATCTTCCATGGATCCTTGGACATGACATCGCAAAAGTTGCATCTGCGCGGCAGTAAGTGCCTGATCAACATGGACGACGCACTCAACAGTCAACTACTCCGTGTCGCATCTACGCTCCTGGATGCCACTCTAATACTCTATCCTCGAATGACAGGCAGGTTAGGCGATTTTGCAATGCACCCGCCTGCAGCGTGATACTTGCAACTTGCAAGGGCATGAATCATTTCCCCCATAGACCTCTGCAGCACGCAGCAACACAGACGGTTTGTGTGAGCTCAGGCGGTCAGGCTGGAGTATCACCACTGATACTTCAGATTCCACTGGTGCACTGTTTCAAAATGATTCCACTCGTCAGAGAGAGAGAGAGAGAGAGAGAGAGAGAGAGAGAGAGAGAGAGAGAGAGAGAGAGAGAGAGAGAGAGAGAGAGAGATTCTACTGCCGTGCGATGGAATCATGGGAGGCACTAGCTGAAATGCTGAATCGATCGGCTGCATGCATCAACTCGGGCGGACCAGTGGCCGGGCAACAAATGTCAAGACAGGTCAAGCGAACAATGATCACGCAGCCAGTGGAGATGGCACTCTAGCTCCTCTGGCAAATGGCTCAAGGTGTCCAGTGGTGGCCTGGTGGGAGAGGAGAGGCCTTCGTCTTCCGACAACCCGAAGTGGACACAAGATCCATCAAGAAACTTACGCAGCTCAGAGTCAAGCGTATCTTAGCACGCCAAAAGATCTCTGGTAAGCCAGGTTCCTGAATCCTGATCCTGCCAAAACCGGTCTGCTTTGACTCTGTTTGGCCTGGCCTACCAATAAGAACCTTTTCAAGCTTTTCAGAAGATAAACCAGGCTGAATGTCTTCAGAGAAGCTTAACTCTAGGGGAAGAACAGATGCCAGATGATGTTCAAAAGGAATTTCATTGAAGGGAGAAAAGTATCCACTCTGGAACATAATGTGAATTCCAGCTTATTACAGGCAAGGACAAGATTGAGAATTCCTGGTTTTGTGTTATGGGGGCAGCAAACCTTTTGCAAGCAACTTGCAAACAACGTTTTGTTTTGAATTCTCATCGTTGGTCCATGATTCATGGGCTCATGACATGCCTTCCCATTCAAGGGAAACAATTAGTCAATCCAGGAAAAGAATGGAACCTGAAAATAACAGCTACTACATATCTTCTGCAAAGTACACTTAAAAGAGTGTTTTCTAGTTCAGAAGCACAAAAGTCGACGATAGGTACAGCAATTTTTGCTCGTGAAGAAATGGCAAGTGCCAAAAGAAAAGATGTTGCCTTGTAGATCAAGATAAAATGCCAAAATTTCCAAAGCATTTGAAGGATTTGACAGATTAAAACCTGAACAAGTAAAACATAGGGCACCACTAACATCAGTTCAAAAGAAACATTCCAGCCAAGGGCAGACAAATGCAAATAGCAAGAAAATGATCTGTGACATGTGAAGAAATCTACAAATTAAATACAAATGAAATAGGCATACACAATTTAAGGTTACTTTCAAATCACAACCCTTGACTAAATAGGCAAACTAGGAGTGATTATATACATACATAACTACAGCGCTCACTTTGATACAATCGGTTCCTTCCAAAAGAAATGAATGGCTTTGAAGGTTTTGGTTTTGGTGACAGAATGACTTCAACAGTCCAAATAATACGAATAACTAACATACTGAATTCAGCCTCAACAACAGCATCGCAAGCAAACAAAAATATACGAATAAACGTCACATCATGAGCTGCAAATTATTACATGTATGAGCAAATATTGCTTGCAGATAGGTTTTATTACTTAAAAGGTGACCAAGGACAACACTAGAGATATCAATGACTTGTTGACTCTCCCACTTCACATGCAAACAAATGTCAATTTCTCATCAAAGTTGCATGGACAAGCAATGTACTCCACAACGAAACCAGTTATCTACTTATGTACAAGTACAACTAGCGCCAATATTTCTCTAGCCAATTATACCTTCTAGTCATTATCATCATCCTAAACACAGTTTTGAAGGAAACTACCACAGTTAGAGTTTGTAGCACAGACACAAAAGAATATAATTCAACTAAATTTCCCAATTATACCTTCTAGTCATTATCATCATCCTAAACACAGTTTGGAGGAAACTGCCACAAAAGATGCAAAATGATTTCCTTACTACTTCCTCCCTGATTCTATCAAAATGCCACACACACACACACACACGGACACATAACAAATACACTAAAAAGCCTCACCTCCAGGCAGACACAGTAAGCAATGGCCGCTTCTCCCATGCCAGGGTTAGAAACGCCGGTGGCAGCTCAACAAGAGAATATTTGTACTTGGAATCGTAGTTCCAAAGCAAAAGATCAGCCTGGCTCATGGCATAGTTGCTGAGCCGGACTGGCTCGAAGCCGCACCACTCCATCAGTGTCTGCCACTCGCTGCTACCGGCCATCCTCTCTGTCCTGTCTGCGCCCTCCCCTGGCCCGACAGCCCTCCGAATCCGCTCTCCGAACATGCGCCGCTCCACCCTCACCCTCTCCGGTGAGTCCCGTGACATTGCCACATCCAGGGACTCGAACACTAACCGATAATAGCTCAAGGCATTGGCGAACCGGTCGACGAACCCAGCTCGGTTTAGACTGACCTCGTACTCTCCAAGGGTGACCACTGCTGGACTGAGCGACTTGGCAAGACGAAGCACTCTTCTTACTAGCTCATCGGAATCGCCAAGAAGGTGGTAGAGCTGGAGCATAAAATTGACCGCCACGGCCTCATCAGGTTCAACCAAGAAATCGGAGTGGTCAAGCTCATGCACAGGCCGAAGCAATGGGACAAACTCGAAGTCCACCCCAAGAAGCTGGGCGAAGTCACGGAGACGGGCACTGGTCGCAGAGAGCGACGCCGCGGGCTGTGGCCCCAGGAACGGCGAAGGGACGCCGGAGATGCGTATCCGGGTGGGCTTCCCCTCGGGCCTGGTGGCAAGTGCCTGAAGCAGCGCTGCCCACTGGATACCCTGCACGATCCCAAAGTCAACTATGTGGATCTTGGTCGCCGCGCCGGTGGCCTCAAGGATGGCCTGGTTGGCAGTGAGGTGCGCGAACTTCGAGTAGGGGCAAGCGTCGTTGAGAGTCTTGTAGCAAAGCGTGAGCTCGTCGGAGGCGACCCGCTCGTCTGACGCCGCTGAGGACGGGACCCCGGTGCCGCAGGCAAGGCGGCGGGCGAGCGCGTCCGCGAAGTAGAAGGCCACGCGCTCCGCTGGGTCCCCGGCGTCCGTGGCGGCGGCGCGGACACTGGCAAGTTCCGCGGCCGCAAGCGCAGGGTCAGTTGCCGCGGCGCGGGAGCAAGCCAGTAGGGATTTGAGGATGGGAGCGGAGCAGGAGGCGTCGGCGGAACTCGGAGATGAACACGATACCGGGATCGCAGCGGCAGTCTGGGGGAGCAACGCCGGGGCAGCTCCGGGTCGAACGGCGGCGACGTGGGTCGGGGGCGGGGACGGGACGGGCGGCGGCGGGGTGGTGAAGATGATGCGATCCAGGTCAGAGTCCTGGAACACGGAGGCCTCTCCAATAAGGCTGTCCATCCACCCGTCGGAGTCGAAGTCCGTGGCCGCCGCCAGGTCGGAGAACACCGCGTCCGCGGGCGACGCCCCGAACGAGTCGGAGAAGAAGTGGTCCCCGCCTGTCCACGCCACGGACGCGCCGCCATACTGCAGAGGGGCTGGGATCTGTCCGTGCGGGGCCGCCTGCGCCGGCGGCATCGGCGGCATCTGGTGGTGCTTCTGCTGGTGCGGCGGCGGCGGCGGCGGTGGCAGGTGGTGCCTCTGCTGCTGCTGTTGCTGCTGCTGCTGCTGCTGGATCACCTGCTGCGCGATCGCCATTAGGTTACCGCTGTCAGCACACATGTACGCCATCGCCGCGCCCCCGATCTGCGCGTGGCCGGTGGATAGATCGCCGGGTGGTGGGTTGTCGAGGAAGGGGGGAGACGGCGGAGAGCGGCAGGGGATTTAAAACAGTAGGGCTGGCCCCTGCGTCGCCGATGCACACTCTGTGCGGCACGCAATGACGAGATTGCCCCTCACGGTCTGAGGAGGTCGCCGACCTCAACGGTAAAATGGAGAGGGGGCGAGGGGGTCATGAACTGGAGGCAGTGCGGGCGCTTGAACTGGGTGATCAGGTGAGGGATCTTTTGTGCACACTCGAGAACGTCGGCTTATTTGTTGTGTGTGACGGTGAACTTGTGTCTTGTGGGTGTCTGATAGCTCAGTATTCTTCTGTCACTCTCGCTCTATGTTCAGATGTTTATGTGTATCTTTAAAAGAGAGAGCTCTCTCCCGATATTTTGGAATGGAGAAAGCTCTCCGGTTATAAAGATATGTCGGATGCACATGAACGTCTAAACGTGAGGCGAGGGTGGGTGGAACTAACGCCTAGGATGCTACCAATGTCTAACATCGTTCTACCGATTCCATAGCGTCATTATCCTCTAATTTTTACGAATGAAAATAGACCAGAGATATTATATAGATTAATCGATTGAGTCTTTTTGGATTATTCGATTTTTCTCTTAACATATCACGTTTATCCACTATGGTATTTGGTGGCTTAGCTCATATACCATCCTAGGCTAATAATCTATTATTTTACCTGTCTATTATAGTTTTTTTTTCTTATGAGTCCACTACCTTCAAATGGCTTAAATTGTTAGCCATCATCGTGTGTATTACTCAAAAAAACATGTTTTTTAGCCATGCCTATTCACGCTCTGCATCATTTATAACATTCAAAGCAATCTATTTTTGCGAAAAGGATGCGAGCAACTTAGCATTTGATCATATTAAAACTTTAAAGTTGAGTGTGCTTGAGTGAGAGTATCAATACCAATGAATTTTTAGAAAATCCTCGTATTACGTTCCACCACATGTTTTGAAGCAAAGTTGAGCCTGACCTTCTTAAAAAAACAATCTATTACATATCCATATAATTATGAAAATATAAAAATTAATATATAATATGATATGGTCACTCTCCCTTTGAATTTAATCTATTTTGATCCTACTATTAGGTTAATGTTGGTGGTCGCATAAGTTGAACGCCCTCAAACGAGAGTAGTACTCGGATGAGTCGTATTACATTCATCCCCACCACATAACTGCTTGGCCTTCTTAAAAAACAATCTATTCCATATCCATATATAATTATTGTTGTAGCGGTTGCTTTAGCTACAAATAGGTTTCTGCAATGAGGGTAGTGTATGAAAGAATGTGAACCTTTAGTAAAGCTCATGAAGGGAGCAAGTTTTTATACTGGTTCATGTCTTCTTAAAAGATAATAGCCTTATACTAGGCGGAGCCCAAGCAAAGCTTGGAGGAGCCTCGGAGGGGGCCTCGACGCTTTAGCTTCTGTTTTGTGGCTTCTTGAAGTAACCTTCACAGTAGCCTTCGGAGCGGGCTTCGCTTGCGACGAAGGGGGCTTAGGTGAGGAGCCATGCTTAATAGCGTGGGCCTCATGGCTCTAGAAGTGATGAGTCATTGTCAACGATAGTCAACAAGGACTGAAGAGGAGAAGTGATCTGCTGTTTCATGGGCCGCGTGTGACTCAGGTACACGGGCAGCGAGCGACTGTCGGGCAGAGGAGGCTGCGAAGTCGGGCTGGCCCAATCCGGGTGCATGGGACAGAAGCAGTAGAAGACCCACTGGGCTGTTGACCAGGACTGACTCAGGTACACGGGCGGTGAGCGATTGCCGGGCTGAGAGAGCTGCGGAGTCGGGCCGGCCCAATCCGGGTACCTGGTGCAAAGCTGGTGGAGGCTTTGTCAGTTTCGGCGTAAAACTGACAACCGTTGATTCTGTATCCGACTGTCCAGAAGAATAGCTTCAGGATATGTCATCTGTTACTCTAGGCCCACAGTCAGTCAGTTGTGTCTGTAAAAATACCTAAGGGCAGTAGAGTCTTTTTCTGTATTTTTGAGTCTGTAAAAACCCTAAGGGGCTGGTAGAATATTCCTAGTGTTGGGCTGCCTATAAATAGGACCCCAATCCCTAGGGTTTGGACTACCCTTTGTGCTGAAATCAAATCCACCTTTTTGGGTCACTTTGTCTCCTCCCTTCTCTCTCCTGTGTGCGCCGCCAGGACTTGCCCCTCCCTGTTCTTGTATTATTTTGGCTCAAATCTTTTGGTTGCTTTAATGCTTTGGTCCCTGGTAAATTTATTGGTTGCACTTTGTTCGGTTTGGGGAGTTATTGCGCTGGATTCAGGCTGCTGTATTTAGTTCTTGAGGAGAAGCTTCTTCTGTTGCTTCCGTTCTTCACGAACTGAGTACTAGTTCCTGCTGCTGCAAGTAGTACTACTTTTCTGTAGCTACAGTACTTGCTGCCTGTTTTTTACCTTCTACTGTACTGCCCTTTTGATCGAAGCAGCATGGAGTAAATGCCTTTTTGACTGTTTCTGTGAAGTCATTTTCCTTTGTTCGAAGTCCCTCAGCTCCGTGAGGTAGGCTTCGATCTAACCATACTTGAAGGCTTCGCCTCAGTCTTTGAACTTTAGTGCAAAGGGGTTTCGGCCCTATCTGTTCGAAGTCCACACTTCGACAAGTTTCGAAGTTGGGGTTCGAAGCTTGAAGCTCCGTTTGGCTTCGCACTGTCTTCTGTAACACGTCACCCTTCGCCTCTCTTTTCGAAGCTTGTAGCTCCGTTTGGCTTCAGACTTGCTTTTCTGTCGCGTGACAGGCTTCGCTCCTCTGTTCGAAGGTTGTCGGTTTGTGCGTTGTGTTCGAAGCTTTCTGTTCGAAGGTTGTGCTTCGAAGCTCTCGGTTCATAGTGTGTTCGAAGCTTTGTCTTCGAAGTCCTCACTTCGAAGCAGGCTCCGACTTTGTCACTTTGCTCCGAAGCTCTTGTTTCGAATCTGTGTTCGAAGTCCTGTCTTCGAAGTTCACTTCGAACCAGGCTTCGACATTGTTTTTCTTCGCTCCGAAGTACACTTCGCTTCTTACCACTTCGAACTAGGCTAGACAGTGTCACCTTCGGCATTTCGGACAGACTCCGACATCAACCTCCGAGGCAGACCTCAACGTGCGAAGGGGGCTTCGCCAAGTTTCGAACAGGAGACAACTTTGGACAGTAACTTCTCTTTTCACTTTATACATACTTAGATCATTTCATTGAGAAGTTTAGGCCTGTTATAACTTGTACATCTGCCTAGATTGCACTTCATTAGATTTACACTGTTTATCTTCAGATGCTTCTAAGTTAGAAACCTTTAGACTTAGGCTTTCTGTTTATCTTCTGCTGCGTAGTATTTTTTTGAGGTGCGTTGGGTATTGGGAACAGGCCATTGATTCGAAAGAATTTTTAAGGCGCCCATTCACCCCCCTCTGGTCGCTACTTTCGGTCCTACAAGTGGTATCAGAGCCTGGTTAGGGTTTTTCCATACCTTAACCGGTTCTAAACCCCAGTAGTGACTATGACGTCTCCTGGCAAGGTCCCGTCCTTGGAAGCCTATGGCTATAATTATTGGAAGACTCGCTTCGAGCCTATCTCATGAGCCAGGGTTCGGACATATGGGACATTTGCGTTCACACCACATTTGTCATTTTGCCAGTTACTGAGCAAGGTACTGCTGGTATCATTGCTCAGCATCTGAGCAACAGTAAGGCTGTGAATATTTTATTTTCTGGTTTAGGTCCCACAGAATTTGAGCGCGTGAGTCATCTCTCCACTGCGAGAGAGATCTGGGCTACCCTCAAGGCACACCATGAGGGAACAGCACAGGTCAAGGCTCGGCTCTATCAGACCTACCGGCGTGAATATGAGAATTTCACACAGAAGCCGGGTGAATCTGTTGAGGCTTTGTTTGGTCGCTTTCAGTCGATCATTAACAAGCTTCGGGACAACAAGGCTGAGGGTGCTCAGTTAGTCTCAGATCATGAGCAGGCGCTCAAGGTCCTTCATACCTTGGACCCAAAGATCTGGGAGATCAAGGTATCATCTATCGTTGAGAGTACTTCTTACGATACCTTGACTATTTCTGAGTTGTTTAGCAAGCTAAAGGCCACTGAGGTAGATATCCAGTTGAGATCAAATCTCACTGGCTCTGGATCAAAATCCCTGGCCCTTGCTACACCTTCTGTTGATCCCTCTGCTGTGAGCTGTGCTGGGTTCTCCTTGATGTCTATCACTGAGGACCAGCTTGAGTTGTTGGGAGATGATGATTTGTGTCTCTTTAACAACCGGGTGCGTCGTGTCTATGATAAGAGAATGTTCAAAAGACACGGCACAAAATCCGGATGCTTTGAATGTGGTGATCCAGGACACTTCATCGCCGACTGCCCCAAGCGCAGTGGTTTCAAGAAGGGCACCGGCAGCAGCTTCCACGACTCCGGCAAGCATGAGAGCCCCTCCTTCACCAAGGGCAAGCCGAAGACCCGGTTCTTCAAGAAGGCCCTGAAGGACTACCGGCGAGAGAACAAGAAGCGCGACAAGGCCTTCTTCGCCGAGATGGAGAAGAGCTACTCCAAGAGATCCACGTCTTCTTCCTCTTCATCGAGCTCAAGTGATGAGGAGATCACCATCAAGAAGGGGAAGGACAAGGATGATCCGGCGGGCCTCTGCTTCATGGCTTTCGGAGACAAGCCGAAGAGTCGCTCACACCAGCGCCGAAGATCCCGCAAGAGCTTCTGCTCCATGGCTCTTGGGGATAGAGAAGAAAAGAGCTCCTCCGACGACTCCGACGACGACGATAGCAAGGTATCATCTTATGAGCGTGAAATTGTAGATTTACTTGAGAGCAATCGTCAGGAGTTGAAGTATCGGGAGAAACTGCTTAGGGGGGCTAAGAAAAGGATAGACGAGTTAGAGAGTGAGCTTGCCGTGGCCAACGGTAGGATTGAGAGTCTATCCTCTTCCCCTTGCTTGGGTGATAGCAGTGAGTGCCCGAAGTGTGAGGTGCTTCTGTGTGACCTGTCGACTTTGAAGTCCAGGTACACAGAAAGGGTTGATGAGAGGGACGCTTTGGCTACTGAGCTTGAAAGCGCTCAGCTGGAGCTGAAAGATGCTCAAGCCACTGTCGTCGCACCCTGTGTTGATTGCCCATCTCATCTAGCTGCCTTAGCTGAGCTGAAATCCAAGGGTAATGAGCATTCGGGTGATTTGGAGAGGTTGAGAGCTGAGCTTGCCCAGACTAGGCTAGAGCTTGAGACACTGTCAGTTCCACCCACTGTTTGTGAGAACTGCCTGTCTCTTAGAATGGAGTTAATTAAGCTAAAAGCCGGAAAGTCTGTCCAAGTAGAGAGTGAGTGTGAGACCTGCTTGTCTCAGGTGGAGGTCCTAGCTTCCTTGAGAGAGGAGCTAGCAGATTCTCAGAATGAAAACTTTTACCTCCGTTCTATCCTGAGTTGGATCAGTGCCAGAGAGCCTCAGCTTGGCATGATGATCCAGCAGTTCAAGAGGAAGGATGGGTTTGGAGTAGGTTACACCTACACCAAGGCTGACTTTGAGAGTGCCCTCAGCCGGGCAGTGGAGTGGAGTAAAATGACTCCAGAGCAGAGGTATCCCAAGACTCACTCCACTGAGACCTCCCAGGCTTGTCAGCCCAAGGATGGAGTGATCCATGAACCACCCAAAGCTCCACCCAAGAAGCCTATCTGGGTTCCTAAGCCCAAACACCTCCACTCTTCTCTAGACTCTCTTCCTGGACCCTCTCAGCCCAAGAAGACCACACCAAACACTACCAAGCCCAAGAACCCCAAGCCTCAACCACATCCCAAGAAGCCTACCTATCATTGTGAGTACTGTCAGAGAGACGGGCATCTTGCGGAGTTTTGCTTCAGGAGGAAGCGGGTTGAGAGAGAAGAAAGGGCTCGTAGTGATCAGGTGCAGTTCTACCAGCAGGGTGGTAGACTGCGTGTTCCTCGGCGCGGGGAGAGGCTAGAGGCCAGGCCGCGTCGTATAGATGGTGGTAGAGGAGACGGTTTTCCTACCCGTGCTCCAGTTGATGGTGTTCGTTCCGGCAGAGTCCCAGACCGAGTTGGCTACGGTTCTGGACCTCGTGGCCGCAGGGATAGGAAGTACCATGGACCGCGCTTTGAGCCGCGTTTTGGTCCAAACTCTTTTGATGGTTTTCGCTTTCCATCTTTTGAGCAGATGGCTCGACACTGGTTTAGATCTTTTGCTAAACCTGGTGCCGGACCATTTGCTCCCACTTACAGACATTGATTGTGCAGCACCGGGGACTGGAGGATGTTTGGATCATGGACTCAGGATGCTCTCGCCACATGACGGGACATCGCAGATGGTTCTCCAGTCTCATTCCCCCGAGCTCCAAAGAGTACATTACCTTCGGGAACAGCGGTCAAGGGAAAGTAAGTGGCATAGGCTCAATCAGCATCTCAGACCATTTCTCTTTAAAGAATGTTGCTTTGGTTAAAAATCTGAACTTTAATTTAATCTCTGTTTCGCAACTTCTTGAGGATGGTTTGGAAGTGCGTTTTAAGAAGGGCAATTCTTCTGTGGTTGATTCTAGAGGGTCTTTGGTTTGTCAGATTTTACCCTTCGGTAAAGTTTTTCGAATTGACTTCTCTAGTTCTTTTGGCCCTTCTCGCTGTTTGATTGCTGGATCTTCCTCTGAGCTCTGGAAGTGGCATAGGAGGTTAGGTCACTTGAGTTTTGATCTGCTAGTCAGGTTAAGCTCTATGGACCTCATCCGAGGATTGCCCAAGCTTAAGATGGAGAAGGATCTAGTTTGTCATCCCTGTCGTCATGGGAAAATGGTTGCCGCTTCTCACTCACCTGTGACTCAGGTGATGACTTCGTATCCAGGCGAGCTTTTGCATTTGGACACTGTAGGTCCAGCTCGGGTACGCTCAGTCGGTGGGAAGTGGTATGCACTTGTGATTGTTGACGACTTTTCTCGTTTCTCGTGGGTTTTCTTTTTGGAATCTAAGGATGAAACTTTTCAATTTGTCCATGATCTGATTTTGAAGTTGAAGAATGAGAACAATGGCCGGATGCGAGCAATTCGCTCCGACAACGGCTCTGAGTTCAAGAACTCTCAGTTCGTCAGCTTCTGTAGTGATCAGGGTCTGGACCATCAGTTTTCTTCTCCTTATACTCCCCCACAAAACGGCGTTGTGGAACGAAAGAACCACACGCTAGTTGAGATGGCCAGGACGATGCTCGATGAGCACAGGACTCCTAGGTGTTTTTGGGCTGAAGCCATGAACACGGCTTGCTATCTTGCCAACCGTATTTTTCTTCGAGCTTACATTGGTAAGACTTCATATGAGTTGCGGTTTGGCAGACAGCCCAAGGTGACCCACTTGCGAGCGTTTGGCTGCAAGTGCTTTGTGCTCAAGAAGGGAGGGCATTTGGACAAGTTTGAGTCTCGTTGCTGGGATGGTATTTTTCTTGGTTATGCATTGCATTCTCGAGGCTTCCGTGTTTGGAACCTCGAATCCCAGCTGCTTGTCGAGACGTGTGAGGTTTCTTTTGATGAGTCCTTGCCTTCTTTGACTCCTTCTTTTGAGCTTTCTGGTGATGATGAGCTCGGAGAGTCCATCTTCGAGGAAGATGAGGATACTCCAGCTGCTGTTGAGGGCGGGCCTTCTGCATCCCCCGCAGAGCCCACACCCTCTGTGACTTCGACTGATGATGAAGGCGGACCTCTGATCACTTCTTCCACTTCGATCGAGCCCCTTCAGTCGAGTCCAGAGGTGCCAGCTGCTGACTCCGGTGAGGTGACTTCAGATCACCAGGGAACCCGAGCAGTTCAGCGTGACCACCCCTCAGAGCTCATCATTGGTGATTTGACTGAGAGGACTTTGCGTTCTTCTGCCTCTCTCGCTGTGTTTGCTGAATCTGCGTTTGTTGCATCTTTTGAGCCCAGAGACATTTTTCATGCTCTTTCTGATTCTAATTGGATTAATGCTATGCAAGAAGAGCTTGAGAATTTTGTCCGCAATCGGGTTTGGACACTAGTTGAGCCGCCACCAGGATGCAACCCCATAGGCACCAAGTGGGTATTCAAGAACAAACAAGGTGAAGATGGGGTTGTGGTGCGCAACAAGGCTCGACTAGTTGCCCAGGGTTATTGCCAGAAGGAAGGTATTGACTTCGAAGAAACCTTTGCTCCTGTTGCCCGTCTTGAGTCCATTCGTATCCTTCTAGCTTTTGCCGTTTCAAAGGGTTTTAAGCTTTTTCAAATGGACGTTAAGAGTGCTTTTCTGAACGGGTTCATAGAGGAGGAAGTATATGTTAGGCAACCCCCCGGTTTTGAGAACCCTAAGTTTCCTCGACATGTTTTTAAGTTGCACAAAGCTTTATACGGGTTGAAGCAAGCCCCCAGGGCTTGGTATGACCGGTTAAAGCAGTTTTTGTTGGGAAAGGGATTTGTGATGGGTTCTGTGGACAAAACTCTTTTCTTGCTCAGAGATGCCTCAGATTTTTTAGTTGCTCAGATTTATGTGGACGATATTATCTTTGGCGGTACTACTGATTCTCTTGTGTCCAAGTTTTCTGAGCAGATGCACAGTGAGTTTGAGATGAGCCTCATGGGTGAGCTCAAGTATTTCTTAGGGCTCCAGATCAAGCAGACCAAGGACGGCACCTTCATCCACCAAGGTAAGTATACTCGTGACATGCTTAAGAAATTTGACTTTGGTGGTGAATTGAAGCCGCAGATGACCCCGATGGGTACTTCTGGGGGTTTGGACAAGGACGAGAGCGGTGTCAAGGTCAACGAGAGAGAATTTCGAGGGATGATCGGTTCGCTGTTGTACTTAACGGCAACAAGACCGGACATACAGTTCGCCGTGGGACTTTGCGCGCATTTTCAGTCTTCACCACGCGCGTCTCATCGGCAGGCTGTCAAGCGCATTTTCAGGTATCTCACCTATGCGCCTGATCTTGGTCTTTATTATTCAGCATCATCATCACTTGATTTATCTGGCTTTTCGGACGCCGACTTTGGTGGGTGCCGGTTGGATCGCAAGTCGACTTCCGGTACTTGCCAGTTTCTTGGTTCTTCCCTTGTATCTTGGTCTTCTCGAAAGCAATCTGGAGTTGCTCTTTCGACCACAGAGGCTGAGTACGTAGCTGCTGCCAGCTGCTGCTCACAGATGGTTTGGATGATTTCTACTCTACGAGACTTTGGGTTGCTCTTTCCTACCAGGGTTCCATTGTTTTGCGATAGCACGAGTGCTATTAGTGTAGGGAAAAACCCATGTCTCCATTCAAAAACCAAACATATTGATGTGCGCTTTCACTTCTTGCGGGATCAATATGAGAAAGGTGTCATTGACCTTATTCATGTTGATACCCATCATCAGTTGGCTGACATTCTTACCAAACCCCTAGATCAGTCTACATTTGAGCGTTTACGAGGGGATTTGGGTGTTGTGTATCCTTTCTAAGATATTTTGCGTCAGTTTTCTTTGCTCTTTACTTTTTTTCTTGAGTCTTTTTGTGTGTGTTCATATCATACATATTCACATATCACACTTCTGAGTCTGCTTCTGTTATATGTTTGAACTGCTTTACTTATTCTAGCTGGTACATGCTTTTGATTACTTGTCGATGATCATGCTTTGCTTCAGTTAAAATGATATCTGTCATATGCATGGCTTTTACGCTTTCAACTTGAAAAATGATCACCATTGCTTCTGGTAACTAGCATGTGTAGGCTGAGTGCTTTTGCTATCTGTTGCATGCCTTGTAGCTAGTTCATCACATAGATGCAGATATGCAACTTGGACATCTTTATGCTTTAACATGGAAAATGTGCTATAAAAATGATAAAAATCAAAAATGAATGAAAAATTCCATGCCTTTTTGTGTTTAAGTTGAAAAGATCCAAGTGGGTTTGCTGTGTCGTACTATATTGTTCTGGATTGCTTACCATAGCACTTTGGTATGAACTAGGACAGTGTAGTGTATGCCAAGACCAATGTCTTAAGCTTCTGATGGCCCAGTTCTGGCCTAGGCTTGACTTGGTCGGTTAGCATAAGGTTTGACATGCAAATAACCCTTGGCAAAAATGACAAAGGAAAATGAAAAAGCCTGAACTTTAAAGGGATAACAAGTTTGCTGAAGCAATTTGTTTTGAACAAATGCTTATCTTGGTAGATATCAGTTAGCTTCTGCATCTCATGCTTTACCTTGCTTATTTACTAGACAATGTGGTGATGCTTTTGTTTGCAAAAACTAAAAAATGCGTGCTAAATGACTTTCTTTAGATATCATCTTTTGCACTGATCATGCCATGTGTCCTAGACAGTATTTCTCTTGCTATACCTGTTAGACACTGTATTTGCAGTCAATCATATCTGAGAAGCATGCTCTCTTCACTCCACCTGCACCCCAGTTGCATTCACTGCATATTTTGAGGGGGAGTTGCATTTCAGGGGGAGTCTGTGTCTCTTTTGAGTGCTTGATGAGTTCACTTGTCAACAAGGGGGAGAAAATTGGGATCAGAGTTTAAGGGGGCGTTCTTACTCTGTTGATATCCTTGTTATTCTGCAATCACACTCATTTTGAGCTTTTGTGTTTTGGTTAACCATAATGACCAGTTCTTGCTTTTGTTTGGCTTTTGGTCATTAAGGTTAAACTTTTACCTTATTTTTCTTCTTCTTTGTTCTCTTGTGTTTTGTTTTCGTGTTTCCACATTTGTTCGCAGGTGCTGAAGAGCTGAGAATTGAGGAGTGTTGACAATGCTCTCATCAAGGGGGAGATTGAGGAGCCATGCTGAATAGCGTGGGCCTCATGGCTCTAGAAGTGATGAGTCATTGTCAACGATAGTCAACAAGGACTGAAGAGGAGAAGTGATCTGCTGTTTCATGGGCCGCGTGTGACTCAGGTACACGGGCAGCGAGCGACTGTCGGGCAGAGGAGGCTGCGAAGTCGGGCTGGCCCAATCCGGGTGCATGGGACAGAAGCAGTAGAAGACCCACTGGGCTGTTGACCAAGACTGACTCAGGTACACGGGCGGTGAGCGATTGCCGGGCTGAGAGAGCTGCGGAGTCGGGTCGGCCCAATCCGGGTACCTGGTGCAAAGCTGGTGGAGGCTTTGTCAGTTTCGGCGTAAAACTGACAACCGTTGATTCTGTATCCGACTGTCCAGAAGAATAGCTTCAGGATATGTCATCTGTTACTCTAGGCCCACAGTCAGTCAGTTGTGTCTGTAAAAATACCTAAGGGCAGTAGAGTCTTTTTCTGTATTTTTGAGTCTGTAAAAACCCTAAGGGGCTGGTAGAATATTCCTAGTGTTGGGCTGCCTATAAATAGGACCCCAATCCCTAGGGTTTGGACTACCCTTTGTGCTGAAATCAAATCCACCTTTTTGGGTCACTTTGTCTCCTCCCTTCTCTCTCCTGTGTGCGCCGCCAGGACTTGCCCCTCCCTGTTCTTGTATTATTTTGGCTCAAATCTTTTGGTTGCTTTAATGCTTTGGTCCCTGGTAAATTTATTGGTTGCACTTTGTTCGGTTTGGGGAGTTATTGCGCTGGATTCAGGCTGCTGTATTTAGTTCTTGAGGAGAAGCTTCTTCTGTTGCTTCCGTTCTTCACGAACTGAGTACTAGTTCCTGCTGCTGCAAGTAGTACTACTTTTCTGTAGCTACAGTACTTGCTGCCTGTTTTTTACCTTCTACTGTACTGCCCTTTTGATCGAAGCAGCATGGAGTAAATGCCTTTTTGACTGTTTCTGTGAAGTCATTTTCCTTTGTTCGAAGTCCCTCAGCTCCGTGAGGTAGGCTTCGATCTAACCATACTTGAAGGCTTCGCCTCAGTCTTTGAACTTTAGTGCAAAGGGGTTTCGGCCCTATCTGTTCGAAGTCCACACTTCGACAAGTTTCGAAGTTGGGGTTCGAAGCTTGAAGCTCCGTTTGGCTTCGCACTGTCTTCTGTAACACGTCACCCTTCGCCTCTCTTTTCGAAGCTTGTAGCTCCGTTTGGCTTCAGACTTGCTTTTCTGTCGCGTGACAGGCTTCGCTCCTCTGTTCGAAGGTTGTCGGTTTGTGCGTTGTGTTCGAAGCTTTCTGTTCGAAGGTTGTGCTTCGAAGCTCTCGGTTCATAGTGTGTTCGAAGCTTTGTCTTCGAAGTCCTCACTTCGAAGCAGGCTCCGACTTTGTCACTTTGCTCCGAAGCTCTTGTTTCGAATCTGTGTTCGAAGTCCTGTCTTCGAAGTTCACTTCGAACCAGGCTTCGACATTGTTTTTCTTCGCTCCGAAGTACACTTCGCTTCTTACCACTTCGAACTAGGCTAGACAGTGTCACCTTCGGCATTTCGGACAGACTCCGACATCAACCTCCGAGGCAGACCTCAACGTGCGAAGGGGGCTTCGCCAAGTTTCGAACAGGAGACAACTTTGGACAGTAACTTCTCTTTTCACTTTATACATACTTAGATCATTTCATTGAGAAGTTTAGGCCTGTTATAACTTGTACATCTGCCTAGATTGCACTTCATTAGATTTACACTGTTTATCTTCAGATGCTTCTAAGTTAGAAACCTTTAGACTTAGGCTTTCTGTTTATCTTCTGCTGCGTAGTATTTTTTTGAGGTGCGTTGGGTATTGGGAACAGGCCATTGATTCGAAAGAATTTTTAAGGCGCCCATTCACCCCCCCTCTGGTCGCTACTTTCGGTCCTACATTAGGCCTGTTAATGACATCGCTAGTCCAGTAGGCTTCAGACTTATAGAGACTTTAAAGTTACTGTCATTTGATCCTATTTTGTTAGGGTAAACTATTTCCTGAACAAGTACGAATCTATAAAAATTAATATATAATATGATACGGTTTCGAACTTAATCTGTTTTGTCACCGCTTGTGGTCGCAAAAGATCTCTGTCCCAACAACACACGAAGGGCCACCAGTCCACCACGGCCACGCGCGGCGCAAGCGGCTGTCCGTGCCCGGTCTCCACGCTGGCCCGTGTCGTCGAGCTAGCCCCGGTCCGGCAAGGGCCCCACCTGCCATTGTGACCCGGCCCGACGCGGCAGCGCGGGAGGGACGGCCGAGGCCCGCCCGTACTCCGTCGCGCGGCGAGGCCCAGGAGCCCTCGATCTGCGCGCCACCCGTGACGTGACCCTGCCGTCGCATGGGCCCCGCGTCCCTCCGGCCTGCACGGCGCTCGATGAGGCGACGCCACCTCCGTCCATCCGTACCGGCCTTTGACCGTCCACCACGCCTGCGGCCACGTCGGATCTGGTAGGTGGGGCCCCGGGGGAATTAAGCCGGACGTTAATGCACCCGGTCTGCCGTGCGAACGGACACACGCACAACCACGCACACGCTCTCTGTTCTGCTCCACTGTTTCCCGTTGCCGGAATGCCGGTTCCCACCAGGACCCCCGGTTCGAAAATTCCAGTAGAATGACCCAGAGCCAATGCGTGCACCATCTCGTCAGGCGAAAAAAAAAACGAACTGTAGTGGGCTCTGGGCTGACTGCTGAGTCGATTACGTTGTTTGTGAGGCGGCGACTCCTCCGGCGGCTACAGTGACGCCGCGAGGATGGCGGCTGGCGCCCGGCGCAGCCGCGCCGACCATAAAAACCGCGCGCCGCTCGCGCCGTCGCGTCCGCTCGACGACGACGTCAGCCGCGCAACGCGCGCGATGCGCATTGTTAAAAAATTCTCGCTCTACTCGTCTCGATATTGGTCGGCCGCTTTTCGTTTTATCTAATCGACATCTACATCTACTGTAGCTTTTGCAGCTCGCGAATCTACCCGCCCCCGCATGGAAAAAATATCGGAAAACTCGACGCGGACAGGACGGATTATGCAACGCTACAGGAGCACGGCTATCGTTTTCACTTCACCACCCCCTGTTTGATTACTTGGTTTAAGCGCAGTATTAGCGTGGGAGATGAAAGTGATTGTGGCAGTGCTAATCACCATAATTTGTCTTGTCGTATTGAAATCAGGGACGGTGCTTATCCAAGCACGCATCACAGATCACACTTTATAACTAAACTATACGCCTTGGTAATATAATGATGCTTTTACACGTGCACAGCTAAGCTAGCTAGCCAGAGTGACTTTGAGAACGACATGGTAGGCCTTTGCATATTACGATCTGATCTCATGCGGTCACTTGCTTTGCATTGCGTACTCGTGCATGAAGTGTTGAAGTGAACACGCCGTAACCTTTTTTTCCCGCCATAGGAAAGCGCCCGAAAGATCGCCAAAAGGAAGCCGCGCACCAACGAGTTCCGGCGACGGAAGCAAGTTACCCGCACCGGTCGTAAAGCCTCCGTGGTCAAGCCAGCCTTTTCACACACTGCGGCGAGCTCTCCCTGTCCGTGACACGGGTGCGGCCACGCCGGCCGGCTTGACTGTCCCCTTCTCGTCGTCCGGCTGCTGGCACCGGTGCGGCGGTGCCCCTACACGTCCCGTCACCGTCAGCGACAAAATCGCCGGGTCGCGTCAAGATTTCAGACCGCCCCCACCTGCTGCTCGCGTGCCGTGCCGCCGTCGTCGCGTTGCGCGGCGCTGCTGCGTCGCGCGGCTTTGGCTCACGCGCGGAGGAAAGTCGCGGGGACGCGCGCGCGCGCGCGGCCGGCCGAAAGCTGCGCGCGCCTCCCGCCCCCGCGTGGATTTTCGGTGGCGCCAGACGACGGCGATCGAGCGATGTTACTCCTTTGCTGAGTTTCTAGCCGTGCTATTTTTTTTAATAAGATCTATATTTTCCATTTTTTATAGATTATAAAAGTTAGCAATATAGAATCTAGAGATGAATTAATATTAATTAATATTCTTCCCCAATTAAATACTCATCGGTGTTTCTTGTAATATTAAGCTTGTCAAAGATGCTCATACATCTAGTTGTACTTCCTCTGTGTCTTAAAAAATACTGTGGAGAGTTGAGACAATTTGTTACCGTAGTGGTGGATATAAAAGACGAAAAGTATATAAAATAGTAAAAGAACAAAACTTTTTTGATTTACAAACTTAGGGTAAGAAGATAAAAAGATGATGCGACGATATAAGACAGAATGAGTGCCTCTCAGCTCCCTTGTTTGTACTCGCCGACACTTGGAAGGTAGCTTTGTTAGAAGTTAGAACTTAGAAGAAACGCGCCGGTTTCGTGTGGTTGAAAAGGTAAAAGCTAGCACGCACAGGCGGACAGGATGTCACCGAAGCTGTTTGCTTGGACTGGGCTCTGGAGACTGGAGCTCGTTACGTCTGCTTGCTTGTTCGGAATAGAATTGCTACGTGCTACCCCATCCATCCAGTGATCCGTCTGTCTAGCTCGCTCAGTTTACTGCTACTCGTCACTTAGAACAACACATCTGCCATCTTGTTCTGTCCGAACGCATGCAGTTAATGATTGATGCTAATTGGTGCGTGAGTGACAGTCTGCGAGCAGTCATAAAAAGAAGTCTGCGACGACGTGTTGATTGCCCTGAATTAGGGGGTGAACAGGACTGTCTACTCTGACAATAATCTGATTAGCCGGTGTGTGTATTCAGTGACGAGTCGCTGTCGCGCAGTACTGGTGGATAATCGATCGGACTTGGGTTAATTTTAGCTTATCCCTATCCTATTCCGACATATAATTGGTCGTCGGGCAATGGTCCATCCATGGAGCCACGGAGGCGTGTACCGTGCATATACATGGCTGTCGATTGGAGCTTTGTCTGCCATGCAATGTAGATGATAGATCCACGGGAACACTACCCTGCATAGCAAAAGTGTTGCATTTGACGCAGTTAGAAAGGGGATGCATCTATACTGCATCTTATGTTCTCTAGCCGGCGACCAAATGTTATTGCACACATGAGTAGACATGGTCTTGTTCTGAACTCTTGGTTGGATCTGAACTGTTTTTTTAGATGTAAGGTAGTTTGGTTTGTGATACCGAGCAACCGTGGAAACCAGCAGGCTGCAAGCAGCCCACAAAGGGAATATGCAGACCAGTGATGCAGAATGGCAACATGGGCTTCACGACTGGCAACTACTAACTTCTCATTTTTTATTCGGCCCAGTGTCCCAGTGACTGTTGATAGCTCTGAGCTGAAACCCGTCAGGCTTGTAACACCATTCCTTCTACAAAATCTTGACGGGTTAAGCACACTGACAACTGACACCGAGCCTATCTCCCGACGAATCCGAACTGACAATAGTTTCAGGCCAGACCAAAAATTCCGATTTGGTCACCACAAGTTCCAGCTCATGCGAAGCTGAAAACACCAGCAGTCAAGATTCTTTCCTAATCCAATATTGGAGAAAGAATAGGAACCTGATCAAAAATCCATAGTAGAGTTCCGCCACAGCACCAAATTAGACTGCTAAGTAGAAAACTCGTCAGGAGGCAATTCTCTCTATCTTATGCTACGACTGAAGTGGTTTCGCTGATAAATAAGGCAGGCCTATCGCATGAACTGCACACATTTTCTTTGCAATGGTAAAAAGAGGGAAGGGATTGGTAGCACTACACTAACACGGGCAGCAAGGTATTGTGTTATTGTCAATCCCTACCCTTGGGCAGTTGCCTTTAACTTTCGGCAATTAAACCAGCTCATCGCTCCAAAAAAGGTCCAAAAAGATCATGTGCAACAGTGCAGCACAGTATTTATTTCTTTCTCCTATTGTCATATAAATGAAAGGCCCAGATCTCCTGCACCCTTTTTAATTAAAAAAAACAGTGCAGCTCACACACGTCTGTGTTGGCCTTTCAAGTACTACCTCCCATATAACATTCCTGCAAACAGATCGAAATCGTATCAGAAACATTTAAACGCCTACAATGCCTTCTAAATTTACTCTGCAAACTTTTTTGAATGGTTTGATAGTTGAATTTTGCTCGCACCAATTTTAAAAAGATTGGTCCGAAAAGAGCACGAAACGTGTAACCGGCAAAATACTTCATTTGATTTTTTATTTTTTTAAAATTCAACAAGTTAGATTTATTATTACACCTGTAAAGGAAACATGTGTACAGTAGTACACCAGGGCCGTTTTAAATCGCATTCCATGTGTTCCATTTTTTGTGTGGTAGCATTTCATGTATTCATGTATTTATTATTATGGTCGCCTACAAGAAGGGAAAATTGCTCATTTGCCACGAAGTTTGTTGCTATGTTCTCAAATGCCACAAAGTTGATGTCATTTGCATTTTTGCCACAAAGTTTGCTGATTTATTTGCTCTTTTGCCATTTTGTAATTTAAACTTATTTTTTGTTTTTTCTTTTCTATTTTATAAAACTGATTCATTCCGCAAAAAGGTGTGTCACTGTCACGCGCAAAGATCGTTGTCAAGCTACTGCACCGCTATGTCGCCGGGAGCTAGGTCATGCCGCCGCACCATGGCAGCGGCAACGATTCAATTTTGTAAAATAGAAAATAAAAATAAAAAAGAGTATAGATGAGAAAAGAGCAAATAAATCAGCAAACTTTATGGCAAAATTACAAACGACATCAACTTTGTGACATTCGAAAACACGGTAAAACTTTGCGTCAAACGACCAATTATCCCCTACGAGAAACAAAACAGAGCGGCACCGCAGGCTGAAGCCGAAGGCGCGGAGGGAGAGGAGACGCGCGCACGCAGCGGGAGAGAGAAACCTAGAGCTCGCCTGTTGATTCCGCCAATCGCCATCCATGGAGAAGGCGCTCGTGGAGCGGCTCGAGGCGGCGGTGGCGCGCGTGGAGGCCGCCGTGGCCTCCGGGGCGTCGCTGTCGGCGGCGGCGCCGCGCGACCTCGGGGACGCCTCGGAGGCAGCGGCGGCGTCGGATCCGGCGATCGTGGCCTGCGAAGAGTTCATCGCTGTAGCCGTCGGCCGCGTCACCGCCGCGGCTGAGAAGATCGGAGGGAAGGTGCTCGACGCCACCAAGGTCCTCGCCGAGGCCTTCGCCGTCGCCAAGGACCGCCTAGTCCAGGCCAAGCAGCTCCAGGTACCTGATGCGCTTCTCTCTTGAGCCCTGCTTTGATCTCTTCGTTTTGGATGTGCTCGGCGCGTAGATCTCCGGGTGCCCCGTACGGTTTGGACCGAACCGATGTGCGTCCTGGTGAAGAAACCTGCTGGAATGGCTGATCAAGCTGAGATTTGGAGGGAAGTTTGGGATTTTGTTGTTCGAGACGGCTGAGAGGCCATTCTGCTGAAGGCATGGAGCGGTTTCTCTGAGTCTCTGAGCTTTAGTTTTTCGTGTGATTATGTGTGATTCGGCGTACCTAGTTTATTGATAACATTTATGTAGAAAATACTACATACATTGAGAGATCTGAATAATGCGACATCCGTTGTTACATCAACAAGCAACTTATTTTTTATTTTAAATGTTATGCAGAAACCTGCATCAATGGCTGATGCACAGGATTTCTTTAAGCCACTGAATGATGTTATTGATAACATTTATGTAGAAAAAAAATTACTACATACTTTGAGGGATCTGAATAATGCGACGTCCCTTGTTACATCGATGATGAGCAACTTTTTTTTATTTTAAATGATATGCAGAAGCCTGCGTCAATGGCTGATGCTCAGGATTTCTTTAAGCCACTGAATGATGTTATTGGAAAAGCGATTGCACTGACCGAAGGAAGGAGGCCTGACTATTTCAACCATGTTAAGAGTGTTGCTGACAGTCTCACTGCTTTGGCATGGGTTGGCTTCTTAGGAAAAGATTGTGGTTAGCAAAGTTGTTGTTTTGGCTTTATTATTGGAGTCCTATCGACTACCACAGATATCCCTTGTCTGACATTTCCTTTTCTCTGCAAGGCATGAGTTTCCCAACGGCACATGTTGAAGAAAGTTGGCAGATGGCCGAGTTCTATAATAACAAGGTAATCTCCCTTGTTATTGTACCATTTTGTAATGTTTGCTTTACTACACCTGTGAAATTTAGACATAGAGTTACAAAATGTGTCAAATCATAACCTGATGAGAACACTCATGGTTATCTCCCTTCGGAAAGAGCCATGCTAGAATCATTGCCATGATTCCGTGATGAGAATGCACTACGACCTCCCTTCGGAAAGAGCCATGTTAGAACCATTGCCATGATTCCGTGATGAGAATGCACTATGACCTCCCTTCGGAAAGAGCCATGCTAGAATCATTGCCATGATTCCGTGATGAGAATGCACTACGACTGTCTTATCTTCATTCATTCTTCAAGCAATGTGTTACTATTAGTTCACTGCTTGGTTAAACAATTTTATTTTTCAAATGATGGGAAAGAATGTAGTTTTGTGACTTTGTCGTATGCATATCAAATGAAAACAAATGACATAACAAAATGTGTGTCCCCTGTCCAATATTTTTTCTGCTGTTAGCCTAAGGAGTAAAGAGATCAACTACTTCTATGAATGGTAGAAACTAGAAACGGATTAGTAGTTTTTTACCAGTTTACCTATTATTCCTTTTAGCAAAAACTGTATGCATGCTGCTAAAAAGATTCAGAATAGTAAACACAACAGCTAATGTGCCATATTTGTGCCATCCAATTCTTTTATTCAAACAAAAGGCGACTGCTCCCTTCAAAAAATCAGCTTAAAAAATTAATTTTAGTTTATTTATATTTGATGCTTCATAAAACATGCTATTGTACCATGAAAGCAAATAGGTAAAGTCGTAAAGAGCTGTGCAATTACGATGCAACATACTATTACTGCAATTGTGATGCAAAATACTATTACTAGAGGGCATCCTAGTTTGTTAAATTGTTTTGGTCTTGGTCATGAAGCAATAGGCCTTAATAAAAGAGATTATGTGTTTTGTATGGGGAACTAGATGGGAGGAACCACATGGGGAAGTATGGTGGGATTGAGAAATTCTGATAATTCGATGATACATCCACAATCGCGAGGAAAAGGAAAGGACAAATGCTAAGGAACCTATCACTGGATTCTAGATGAGTATAGTGGGGATTATGAAAAAGTAATGACTTATCTTTTCTTTAAAATTCAAAGTAGTTAATGATATGAAATGGACTAGTGCAGTCGCAATGTAATAGCTGTATACTTGTCTTCATAGAGTGAAATGTATTGGCTAATCTAACTGTTAGTTCTGTTTATAGTATCACAGCGAAGCTTATATATATTGACAAATCTAACTGTTAATTCTGTTTAGAGTATCACATTTTTTTAAAGTACTATATCCTCTTTGGTTTTCTTGCAATTCAGATTTAATTTCTTAAGATGGCCACCCCAAAGTAGTTGACTGCGAATTACATTCATCTGAATGTTCTCATTCAATTGCAAAATCAAATGCATATTTATACTGTTTTGAAGCATATACATCATTCTTCCTCCTAGGTTCTCGTGGAGTACAGGAACAAAGATCCTGACCATGTTGAGTGGGCTAAAGCTTTGAAGGAGCTATACATGCCTGGTTTACGGGATTATGTTAAGGAACATTATCCTCTTGGTCCTTCATGGGGTCCGGTTGGAGGTGCACCTGTTTCCCAACCAAAGGTTACTGCTCCAGCACCTAAAGCACCAGGGGTTAAGGCTCCCCCACCACCAGCTCTACCTTCGGCACCTCTTTTTAGCACAGAGAAATCCCCTAAATCTTCACAGCCTAAAGTAGGCATGTCAGCTGTTTTTCAAGAGATTAGTTCAGGCAAGACTGTGACTTCAGGTAGGTGAAAACACATGATTTATCTATTATGAAAATTCTTTTCATTCTCAGCCGAAAAACAGACCTATGAAAGCCACATTACTGTTGTGCAGGTTTGCGAAAGGTTACAGATGACATGAAGACTAAAAACCGGTCTGATAGAAGTGGTGTTGTTAGCAGTACCACTGCTGCTCCGGCTGCTGCTCCAGTTGCTACTCCTGAAAAGACTTCTCGTGCAGGGTCTTTCTCCTTCAAGTCTGGACCCCCAAAACTGGAGCTTCAGATGGGACGGAAGTGAGTTTCACCATGGTTCTTAAAAACGATCTAGTAAATTACTACCTGAATCTCCAGAATACTAGATTACTAGTATAGTTTGTAAACAGGGACACATGGGTTTGATTGGTGGCCTGCATCAACACCAGCCTGGTTCAACCATGAGAGGGAATATCTAGGAAGCCTTTTTGTGTCTGGTTAACTAGGTTGCATTAGTAAGCCAACACAGAAGGTGCAAGAATGAGGTTTTGGTCATAACCTGGAAGGAAGATAAGTAGTTAACAATGACTTGCTGATTTCCTGTCCAGTTTAATGGGTGATTAGATAACCAATTTGCAGGGTGTTAAGGATTTGCATGATGGACACAAAGTAGATTATGGATTGTTAATGAAGACATAGGGTTATTAAGGATGAAGTAGACAAATAGCCCCATAGATCTCTTCAATTCATACATTTATAAATAGTTAAATACTATGGTCTATGCCTCTATGGAGTATGGACAAGAAAAGTATTGGAAATAAAATTAACTATAGACATGGAATTAAGTTCAGATTTGAGGATGTTATACAGCTGCACACATCACACCACAAATTCGTATGTTCATCTAATATAAAGAAACCAATTTGCTTCTCTGAATCTGTTTATTTGAAGATGATAGTAGTCTGCTGTCTTACTTAATGGAGCCTGCACCATTTCTAAGCAGGATGCAATATTATCATGTTGTTCTTGTAAAATGAGCACACATTTTGTACTGTCGAATATTCTATTTCCACATTCCCTGAGATATAAGAAATGACAGATGGGTGGTTGAAAATCAAGTTGGTAAAAAGAACCTTGCAATTGATGATTGTGATGCGAGACAATCCGTCTATGTGTATGGATGCAAGGATTCTGTCCTTCAAGTAAATGGTAACTTTCATCTTTATTTTTGGTATATAATATATTGTATTCATCTGTATGACTGTATTATTTGGTCATAACAATTATGAAATATTTTGCAGGTAAAGTAAACAATATCACTGTTGACAAATGCACCAAAGTTGGAATCGTTTTCAAGGTTAGTGGGTTAGTGCAAACTACAGGATAAGTTTGGTATTGAGCTGATTTTTATTCTACTATTGTGGCAAAAACATTTAGTTTACCATGTGTTTCAGGATGTTGTAGCAGCTTTTGAAGTTGTCAATTGCAATGGCGTTGAGGTGCAATGCCAGGTATTCAGTTTTAGAATGTTACAGTTATAAATGTAAATGCATGTATATATTAAGGTGTGTATTATCTGTCACAGTACTACCCTTCACTCTCTAAAAAGGATTTCACTTCTCTATGTGTTCTGGACTGCTCGTCAATCTTTTGGGAGCTGACCCTTTATTTATTTGAAAAATAGGGCATTCCCCCGGTTATGTAGGATTAAGCAACTCTACTGCTCTCCTTTCTTATCCAGTTATTGTTGGATAATGTCACAATCATTTTTAATATTTAGAAACTTAACCCTCATCCTAGTTATGTAATACTTCAAAACTACCTAGTGTATAGGAACAGCAGGTAAATGGTATTGCAGTAAGAAGTTGAAAGGTAACAATTCAAGTCAACTAACAGTTGCACTGTCACTGCTTCATTAAATGCATATGGACAGTGGTCTGACAAATGAACCAAACTCATGCATCATGCTTTGTCTTCATATTATCCTTATTTTTATTGGCATGTTATAGACAGCTGTTCTAGTGTATGGACCGAGTTCATTTAGATGCATAGAAGGGTATGAGCAGGTCTGGCTACAACTGTTTTTCTGTTAGCCAGGCTTAAGATCTGCTCATCCCTATAAATATGTAGGGATGGCTTCTCATCAAATGAATGATCATTTCATCACAGTTTCATACTCTTTCATGGTATCAGAAGTTTAGGTTCTTTTCCTACTTCTTTCGCTTCTAGCATGCACCCCTTTCTCCTGTCGTTGCTGCTCCATGGCGATTGATGCCACTGTCGATCCAGACGCTCCTCGTGCCACTGTCGTCGATGTCCCTCTTGATGATCCCCAACACGCGGCGCTTCTTACCCGCGACGCTGCTCTCGCCCGCATCCAACAAGCCGAATGTGAGACTGCTCTCGCTCGGTAGGGCTATGATGTGGCTAATGCGCGTATTCAGGCTGCCTTCGACCGTGTTGCCCACAAGCGTGCGACGGTCGCGCCTGCACCAGATGCTGGTGTCACCAACATCCACTCTCTCGGCAGGGCTATGATGCGGTTGATGCGCGTATTTAGGTTGCCCTTGACTATGTTGCTCACAAGCGTGCGACGGTCGCGCCTGCACCAGATGCTGGTGTCACCAACATCCACGCTGGTGACCCTCTTCTCAACGCTCTTCTTCACCACAAGGTGGCAACGTTGCTCAATCTGCACGCACAGGCTGTTACCGTGCACAACATATGCACCCTCGTGCCTCTTGTCCTCCAACTCTGTCTTCTTCGCAAGATGTCGTGAGTCCTTCTCACCGTCGGCAAGTTCTCTCTGCAGGAGCATGTTCTCTCCGATGTTGCTGCGCCCCATTCCCCCGACTGGGCACGAATGGATTGTGTCGTTCGGATGTGGCTCCTCGGCATCATCCAGATTATGTGTCGCCTCAATCGATCACTTTATGGTCTTAAGCAGGCACCTCGTGCTTGCCACAGTTGGTTTGCCTAACACCTTCAACAACTCGATTTTGTTGTAGCCAAAAACATACACATCTCTGTTCATTTACTGACATGGAGCGGACACAATTTATCTCCTGTATGTTGATGATATTGTGTTGATAGCTTCCTCACCTGCTTTACTCTGTCACACTATTGGGGCACTTTAGTAGGAATTCCCTTTGAAGGATCTTGGTATTCTTCACAATTTTCTTGGGGCCTCCTTTTGTCTCAAGGCAATATATGATTGATATTCTTAAGCGAGCCGGTATGTTTGACTGCAAGCCCTGTTCAACACCTGTTGATCTCAGTCCGAAGCTTTTAGCTGATGGTGCTCCTATATCTGATCTGACTGACTTTCGTAGTATTGCTGGGGCTCTTCAATATCTGACCTTCACCAGACCTGACATTTCCTATGTAGTCTAGCAGGTCTGTCTCCACATGTATGATCCCAAGGAGTCTCATCTTGCTGCACTCAAGCGCATTTTGTGTTGTCCGTGGCACTTTGGACATGTGCTTATTTCTGAGCCCATGTTCGTAGTTTGATCTAGTCGTCTACTCTGATGCGGATTGGGGCGGTTGCCCGGATACTTGAAGGTCAACCTCTGGATATGTTGTTTTTCTAGGTGACAACTTGATTTCCTGGTCCTTCAAGCGTAAAATCATTGTCTCACGTTCTAGTGTTGAGGCTAAGTATCGAGCTATTGTCAATGCTATTGCCGAGGCCACATGGTTATGTCAATTACTATCTGAGTTGCACACTCTGTTGCACAAGACCACCTTGGTGTACTGTGACAATATCGTGCCATCTATATGTCTTCCAAGTTCCAACCCAGTTTAGCATCAGCGCACCAAACATGTAGAGATTGATCTCCACTTTGTTCGGGAGTGCATTGCTCTTGGTGATGTCTGCGTTCTTCATGTCCCCACAACATCCCAGTTTGCCGATCTTCACCAAAGGATTGTCTGCATCCATCTTCATGGAGTTCTGGTCCAGTCTCAACATCCGTTCTACCGACGCTTCGACTGCGGGGGCGTGTTAGACAACTGTTCTAGTGTATGGACCGGGTTCATCTAGATGCATAGAAGGGTATGAGCAGGTCTGGCTACAGTTGTTTTCTGTTAGTATTCTGTTAGCCAGGCTTAGATCTGCTCATCCCTATAAATATGTAATGATGGCTTCTCATCAAATGAATGAACATTTCATCACAGTTTCATACTCTTTCAGCATGGTTGGGACCAATTGTCCAAGGACCAATATGTAGGACACTCACCCTTGTTATGCCCAAAGTAGATGAGACCAGTGACGGATCTAGAAAAAAATTTAGGGGGGGGGGGGGTGACTTTAAATATATATCAGCTATAAATAATATATATATATGTATATAAATTATTCACTGTTTTAAATGAATATTAAATATAAAATTATAATTATAACAAAAAAGTTAAAATTATATAAGGATTTATAAAAAAAATATACAAGAAATATACGAGAAATATAAAAAAAATACAAAAAAAATATAAAGGTAACAACCAGCGGTAGGGGGGGGGGTGCCCCCCTTGCACCCCCTGGATTCGCCGCTGGATGAGACTCCCAGGCTGACAAGAACAAAAGAATGGGAGAAACTAGAGAACCTCATTTTCGAACCTTATATTTTCAGCATGTTTCTTTTGAATTCATCCTTACAATTTTCAACAAATTATGCTGTCTAGTAGGTTTCTTTATTTGATTTCTATTATCCTGAACTTTGAATTTTCTTTGCCATTCACTACACAACCTTATTATTTGAACGCGAGTCCTGTTAGTTTCCCTGTTTAAATTGCATCAGATACTGAAATTCTTTAACTTTGTAGGGTACAGCACCGACAATATCAATTGACAACACATCTGGATGTCAGTTGTACTTAAGCAATGATTCACTTGGAACCTCCATCACTTCAGCTAAATCTAGTGAAATCAATGTGATGGTTCCAAGTGGTGCCACTGATGGTGATTGGGTAAGATCTGATCTGTTGTCATAACATATCTTTGTTGCATTCCATGGCCCTAACTGGAAACTCTATAAATTATGTCAGTCTTGCATATGTAATACTTTCATCCGTTCTTATGGAAGATATGCAATTAGATAAACCAGTCCTTTCTGAGAAGTCTTTATTTTTTTGTTCTGTCTATATATGCTATTTTTGAAAGGAAGGGTTCCCCCATGTACATGTGGTATAATGTCCTATATTTAGGAAAGCGATTAACTTATGAATCTATGCAGCTAAGTTTTGTTCTGCATG
Source organism: Zizania palustris (assembly GCA_019279435.1). NCBI lineage: Eukaryota > Viridiplantae > Streptophyta > Magnoliopsida > Poales > Poaceae > Zizania > Zizania palustris. The sequence goes on along the minus strand of JAAALK010000286.1, from coordinate 50,654,651 downwards.
AAATACATTCACTAGCCAGATGTACGACCCTGACACAGTGTCACTTCAGTTCAGTGCCAAACATTAGAAAATGAGTTTGCCCATGATTAGCGCATAATGCCAACAATATTTTATTGCATCTTGGTTAGTGCAGGATGAAAATAAGTTCATCGGCACATCTTACTTAAATTTCCAAATAAATGTTTTAGATACAGGATTTTACTTTTTTTTTGCTTAACTTTTATCGATACGTGTGGTTTCACACGATGTTAGGTATTGATATGCGCATTTGACCTGTAGGAGCTTAAGAGTCTATTATCTCCTCTTTTTTCTTAAGACAAGATATACAGACTGACACTTACAGTATCGTTCTTATGTTGCAGGTTGAACATGCTTTGCCTCAACAATACATCCACAGTTTCAAAGACGGGCAGTTCATCACCTCACCAGTTTCTCATTCTGGAGCATAGGTGCAATGATAGTGGGTTTTTCAGTGTTTGTTTGTGCTTTGGTGGTGTGTTGAGAATTGTAGCGGTATTTGATCTCTGTCGCAAGCGGTATTTGGAGTACTGGGTGCTGTTGCCTACGATTGCTGTTTCTGCCGTCCTGCTCATTGTGCTGCTCTCTTTGTTGGTGTATTTGCACGCCAACAAGCTACTTGGGTGTATGTTTCAGCTGATCATTCTTTCTGCATGACTGCTACTATACAATGTCACTGAAGTGAGCGAATGGCTGTTCTTTGTCAGCTGATCGCTCCCTATCTGTGTGCGGTTGCCTTGCTGTTGAAAATGAGCTGCTCTCTTTGAGTCCACTTCTGCCGCCAAAATAGTTTTTTGTTCACGAATATTATGCGTTATTTGCATGACATGTCAGTTGTCCTGCTGGATTTTTTTTTGAAATGATACATTTTTTAAAAATAAATTTCAAATTTGGTATACGTTTTTGAAAATTTACAAAACTAATTTTTTGTTGGTCGACGAAGTGAAGATCTAGGGTTTGAGGTCCTATAACAGCACTTCATTGGCTGATCTAGGCTGTTCGGGCAGCCCTGTTATGTCATAGAATGCTAGATCCGTGTTGCATTCTTGGAGCTGTCTGATGAAGCCCTCCACAAAGGGTTAGTTTTGTAATTTTTATGCCGATTTGATATTTGTTTTGAAAAATATATCATTTTAAAAAAAAACTCCGCTACATCCGGGATAATTTAACTATTTGCCACTTTTAACATGTGTCAATTAATGGACCACATGTCAGTGACTCAGGTGATCCCACATGTCAGTGACTCGTGGCAAATTTGTTGCCACTCACATGTTAAAAGTGGCAAATAATTAAATCCCCCCACATCCAGATGCAAAATGTGGACAGGATCACCGGAATGTGATTAGTAGTAACAAATAGGAATACAAGAGTTGCCTCCATAATAAGCGGGAAATTCTCCCGAGTGGTCAGACTAACAAAGCAAGAAGCACATTAACCAGGCGCCAGTGAGAATGGCGAGCGCTGATGGAGTGCGAGACAATACAGCGGCGCTAGGATTGTGGCAACCGGCCGCTCCCGATGTGCACTGGGTAGAAGGCGCCGCCGCCGCCGCCGCCGAGCCCGGCTGCACTGGTGCCACCTGCGCCAACGGAAGCAGGAGCTCTCACCACAACTTCCCAAGAAATCTCGAAACCAACTGTGACAATTCACAAGTTTTTGAGCTTTTGATAGAATAAACCCACCTTCGGTTGTTGCCCCGGCACTCTCGCCGGCGCGGGGCTCGCCAGAGCAGGCGACGGCCTGATCGGGAGAGTGGGTGAAGGCGCCGGCGCCATGGCTGGTCCTAGACCGTTGGTGCCGTTCCTCATCAGCCCCGTCGGGTACGTCTCGGCGAGGCTGCTGGTCTGGAACAGCCCGAACGACTTCTCCGACGGCTGGCCGGGCTTGAGGTCCTCGTCGTACACGGCGAACAGGTAAGTGTCCACCGATTTCTCCGGCACGCGCGGCGTTCCGGCCAGGGAGCGGAGGTGGGACACGAGGTTGGCGACGAACGCGCGCGCGTTCTCCACCGTGGCGCCGGCCTCGTCGGGACCGCCGTTGTGCGGCCACCCGGTCTCGGCGACGACGATCTCCACGTCCTTGTACCCCTTGGCATCCAACGCGGCGCGGACGGCATCCACCTGCGCGTCGAACATGTTGGTGTAGGTGAGCCCGGAGCCGGCGTCCGGCCGCCCAGCGTTGGGCTGGAACAGGCAGAAGGCCAGCGTCTCCGGCCGCGGGTCGCTCTGGTACGCGAAGTAGGGGTACGGGTTGATGAGGAACGGCGAGCCGGTCTTGCTCAGGAAGGCCAGGAGCGGGTCGAGCGCGGCAGCGAGCTCCGGCTTGAACACGCCGGAGGAGGGCGGGTCGGAGCTCGCGAGCACGCCCATTGCGTGCACGGTGGAGACCTTAACGCTGGAGTTGGGCGGCAGCGCGGAGTATATATTCTGCAGGGCCGGGACGAGCTGCGAGGCCAGCGCTGGGTTGCCGAAGAGGACCTCATTGCCGACGGAAACAGCGGAAATTGCCGGAGACGACGAGGACGGGAGGTGGGCGGCGACCCATGCCGCGGCCGCGGCAGGCGAGGACGCGAAGTTGGGGATGTCGCCATTCGCGGCGCCGAGCATGAGTGAGATGCCAGTCCCGGCGAAGGCAGAGATCACGGCGGGGTCGGTCCCGTAGAGGCGCACCTTGGTGATCGTCGTCGACTGGAGGAGGCGCGCAGTTGACGACGGCGGCGGGAGGTTGTCCGCCATGTCGCCGTAGTTGATGCCGATGAAAGACTCTGTCGCTGCAGAGAATGGGTTACTTGTCACTTCACGTTTGCGTAAGCAAAATCTATACACGAAACTATTTTTTACAATAATTATCTATGATTTCAAACGAAATAATCTAATGTTACAAAATTAACAAACTCTTCAAAATATTTTTAAATATTTTTTATTGAAAAACTGCAGCGCTAAAAATCTAAAAACACATTCAAATTTAAGCCACAAAGGTCTCAAACAGAAACGCGTACAGCCCGCGCTCGCATGTTCGGCAATCAATCATCCTTTCGGAAAAAGTCGACTCGAGATTCGACAGAACAATTTCCTGAAGAATAATTGAAGAAGGAAAGAGGGAAACGGAAACCGAAGGAGATTTTGCACCGACCGGGGACACGCAGCTGCTTCGGCAGAACGGGATGAACACAAGCAGATCAGGCGCAGAGCCATACCTGAAAAAGGAAGACGGACGAGCTGCAGGAATCCCCAGAGAAGCAGAAGCAGAATCCCCCTCCGCCTCCCCCCTGCCATCTCTCACACGCACAAACAGGACGACGAATCAGGCAGGCTCTCTCCGCCTCAGACCCGGTGCTTTCCGTTAGGCCTTCGGGGCTGCAGGTTGCCGGCGAGCGAACTTAAGCAGCTGTAGGCTGCAGGCTGTAGCTAAGGTTGCTTAGCCAGGTGGGGAAACGGACCATGGGCTCTCGCCTTTGCAAGCGCACCACCGCCATTTTTAACTCTCCCAATCCGATGTGTGCACAATGATGAGCCCCTAAAGTTTGCCAGGGCCCATTCAAAACTATTTTGAACAGATCAAATAAGATGCTAAATTAAGGATGCATTTGGTTTTAAAATTAATGATGCGTTTGGTTTTGAGAGTAGAGTATGATGTGATAGTTTTGTTCTATTTTTTTCAAATATTTGCTTAGTACGTAAAGTGAGAGGTAAGATAACTTTTATACAACAACATTTTATATTAAAAAAAGTATGAAATACAATCATTATAACTTTTATACAACAACATTTTATATTAAAAAAAGTATGAAATACAATCATTATACTTAGGCTACTGACAATTGGGGTTTCATGGTATTAATTACCATAACATCATATTTTTTGCTGATATAACACTCAATTAATAAGGGAATAGAAGTAAGTAGTGTCATCATTATGATATGTGCTAATCCGTTTCTACGACGGATGAAACGAAATGAAACGCCCACTGAGAGCCAAATCGTTTCATCAGAGAGGGTAAGTATTTCACGAGAGCTAATTGCATTTAATTACACTGGTTAGCTTAAAAAATAGTGAAATAAAACTCTATACTAAAAATGAGTGTTTCATTCACTCGCAAAACTGAAATAGATTTCTAGAAAACAATTTCGTACTACCGCCGGCCGCCGGAGCGGAGTTCGCTTTGGCGTGGTGAGTACGGACGGACGGGGCGAGAATGACATGAGCTCGAGGCGCCCTAGTCCAGTCCAGTCCTTCCTACCCGCCCGTGCCGGCGTGTCGCGAGTGACAGCTGAGACGGCAAGCGATAACGATACGGAGACAGGGTGATAGATAGCGACACGTTTGGTAGGACTAGCGTAGGCATAGCTAGGGCAACAGGAGCGCGTGATGAATGTGCGATATGGCCACCCGCCCCTGCTCGTTTCTTCTCTCCTTTTTGTGCTACTTCGCGAAGCATACGTTTGCTGGTTCAGATTGGTGAACCAAAGTGGACCTAAGGACGTAACGTGAGTCACTGAGTGCGGTTTCTATATTTTTTTTTTCGCGCGCAAGTCGCAAGTCGCAGGTGCCTAAATTTTGTAAATTGTTAACTTTGAGTAAATCTAAATAGAAATACATTAATAATTATAATATCAAATAAATAAACTACTCTCTCCGTTCACTTTTAAATGAACTAGTTACTTTTATCTCAATATTTGACATACGTTTTATTCAAAAAAAATTTTACAAATATGTAAAAATATAAGTTATATTTGAAGTACTTTCAATACTAAAACAAATTATAACAAAATAAATGATATTTTAAAAAGTTTTTTGAATAAGACGAATGGTCAAACGTTGAGATAAAAATCAGCTGTGTCATTTAAAAGTGAACGGAAGAAGTATTAAGATAAAATTTATGATATATTTAATGAAAATTAATTCAATGTTATGGTTGTTGATAGACAAAGTTACAGAGCTTCATTTATAAAAAGTTAAATGACGTGAAAAAGAGTAGTATGTGTGCATTGTTGTTGTGCCCAAACACGAAGAGGCATAATAAAAAGGCAAAAATGCAAAGCGATTTATCACGCTATTTACCGTGGAGTTTTAGGGGTTTCACGGTATTGATTATTAAGATACATTAGATTTTTTATTGATATAATATTAAATTAATGAGATAAGAGAAAGAAGCAATGTCATCTCCATAACATTGTGCTAACCCGTTTCCAAAACGTATGAAACGTCCACTGTAAGCCAAATCATTTCATCAGAGAGTATTTAATTCAGTTGCAAAATATTTAATTACACTAGTTACCCTAGTAAATAGTGAAATAAAATTTACCACCGAGAAAAGATATAATTTTTTTAGAAATCAGTCCTGTGGGAGAATCCTTGCGTTTGATACCGGTACATGTGTTGCTGTCTCAGAACGGGGTACAAACAATTAACAAAGCCCGGATATCATGCGTAGGCGTGTAGATGGGGAACTAGTAGGCAAAAATGAGAGAAAGTCTACCAGGGTTCCAGGCGATTTTCTAGGTGACTGACGGTAGACCCATCTCCTACTATCAACGTAAGCTGATCACTGATGGTAACGCCGGAGCTTACTTAGGGATTAAGAAAGTGTCAAGACATTGGCATTTTCCATGACAAAACGAATGCCCACTAGAACTGATGCTTTCCATAGTAAAGCTGCGGATCAAGGACCCACACAGAACACAGAGCACATAAAATTTGCAAATCATCGTTGACAAATCGATGGTTTGGCAAAATCCTATTGTCCGCCTCAACGACATCGCAGAGACCACTGGTAGACTGTACTAATCAAGACAATGCCTAGCTTGCTAATCCAGGAATAGTAGGAATAGTATGGTCTCATTCCAAAACCATCTGTAGCATTCCATAGCTTAGGTAGACAGCAGCATTGTTTCCAAAAATCACCTCACACGGATTGCTTCCAAGGGCTTTCGGTCTTTGCAGATGACATGCAGCAACTGAGCCGACAAGACAATCATTTCAGTCAGAAGCACAGAACATCAGCTACCCTACACAAGCATCGTCTGTCACATCGGCGGCAAAGAGACGCGTCGCCGGCAGCAATGCAACCGAGCAGAAGAACCTAGCTGGTGAGCGAGGTGAGCATGCCTCCGCCGCTCTTTGTCGGCACAACGACCTCCCAGCCGGGCCCTTTAAGGGGAAGGAGAGGGGCGGGGGCAGCGTCAGCGTCGCCGTTGGCAGCGGGAGGACCTGTGAGGTCGCTCCGGTCCATCAATTTCAGGAGGTCGTCGTCGCTGATGTCTGTCTGGATCATCCGGTCTTCTTCGCCGTGCTCGTCCCTGAGCAGCGCTAGCAACTCCCCCTCCTGCATATTCCATAGCAAAAGTTGGCACCATTAGAGAGGATTTCTTGGTCTCTTCGGTGCTGCTTGTACATGTCTGAAGAAACGATTTGCTTTTGAAAAATGAAAATGGTCTGAACATAGTTGTTATCTGATAGTGAGGATGAATGGATCTTTTACATGTAGGACATTGGGCTTCGCTCGCTCTTGTTCAAACTGTCCCCTCCCGATCACAACGTGCTCCAGCTTCAGTTTTCCAAAAGCTTTCTTGATGATCCGGCCCTGCAACACCATTACGATGAGCAACTATCCACCAGGACGCCTAGCCAAGCTTGACAATAGATCACTTGATCACACCTCAACAGAATGTGATGTCGCCAACCGATACACATGCACTGGGCGTGTTTGACCAATCCGGTGGCATCGATCCATGGCCTGCAAATCCATCTGAGGATTCTGCAGGATGATGGCAAAAGATTAGCAAATCACTTCTATGGCAGCGAACAGAAGGGAAAGTATTGCACGCCCATTTGAACTATAGATGGCATCCCAAAAGCATTATAGTACTCGCTACCAAATGAACATTTTGATAGAGAATTACCCAGTCACTATCATAAAGAATACAGGTATCAGCAGAAGTAAGATTGATTCCAAGCCCACCAGCCCGTGTGCTTAGAATGAAGATATTCATGCTGCTGTTCAAATCATTAAATTCTTCGATCTGCAACAAAATAGTATGCAGATATTGTGAGAAAACAATAGTATTACGCTGGGAGTCAAACAATAACGATGGTGAAAAAAGAGACCCCCAATTGTATTTTGACTTATGAGATTGTGCAGTTTAACACATGGGCACTTCTGAACTTTCCAAGTACAAATATGGGCATGTGCAGTTCTTCATAATATGTTATTACTTTGATTTCTTATATATGTGTGTTTTGGACTTGTCACTTGTGCACAAAAATTAAGAAATCAACTCAAATGTCTCTGTTGCCCTCATTTGTTATTTAGATGTGACTTGTGAGAGATGTAACATTTATTTGACAAAGACAAACATAGAAGAAAAGATGAAAGAGTGACTATAAGTTCTAAAACAACTTATATTTAGGTAATAATTGAGAAGACTAAACTTATATAGGGAATCAGAGGGAGTGTGTCACAGGTAGAGAGCAGCAGGCCCTGCCAGCCAGGGCCTCTGTCAGCCCATCCGTCAGCCCAGTTCAGATAAGATTAAGTTTCTGTTTTCTGTTTTAGTAGATTAGATTAGTTAAGATTCTGGTTGTTAGATTAGATCGATCCTGTGTTTATATAAACAAGACCAATGCAATAGAATAAAGCGTCGAGTAGTTCAGTTTAGCTATTGTCTTCTTGTATCTCTACCTCTTCACCGCAACGGCACCGCCGTGACAGAGAGGTCCACAGAGTGTTATCCCAGCTGGTGACAGAGTGTCACTTAAAATAATATAGTAATATATTGGCCTAGCCTACCACATTACCTGCCTCCTTCTCTCTTCCAACTTAACATGACCGTCAATCCGGCAAGTCTGAAGGCCTCTTGTTTCCAAATAGTACTCAATAATGTCCAAGACTTTTGTCCATTGTGCAAATAGTAGAACCTACAAATATGTATCAGTTGAGGATCTGAGATTTTCTTTTAAAAATGAACCCAGAATTTGACAGTGTAATAGAAAACCATCCATACCTTGTGCTTTCGTGGAAGCAGCAAATTTAGCAATCTATCCAAAAGCTGAAATTTTCCACATTGTTCGATAAGCTTCTCAACAGGTGGATACAGACCTATTAAAGAAAACGAAGCAAATAGAAGTTGGAAATGACACAAGAAGCAAGTGATAACAGATATCCAATGTGGGGTAACCTGATGATTCGTATGCAGACTCCAAAAGATCAGGATGGTTGCAATTTTTCCTCAGCTGAATTAACAGATTATTTAGCTTCGCCTTAATGCCAGGTTTCAGCAGCACTGTAATATTTGGTAACAGTTGTCAGGTTACCTTAGCCACAGATTGCATTGTAACTTTTCAAGTCTACAGGAACTAGTTGAGTGCACATGCGTTGCAACGGAAAAATTATAACATTTAAAAACATGATACAAAACACTTAAAACATGATAACATAGCAATCAACATAATTTGGTTTAAAAAGTAGTACGCCAGTTTTAAAAAAAATACAGATTTTACTAACAATAAGGATGCACATGTCAATGAGAAACTAGTGGTAATTGCAGATTTATCATCACTAGCTTCTTTTAAAGTAATATAAAGTATAGGTATATGTTAGGAGACTAGGAGGTCATGGATCATACCAATTTCTGATTTTTCATGCAGGTATACATCAAATGTTTTTTCAACCAAGTGATTCTGAATTTGTTTCTGATGTTCAGTCATATTAGCATAAATGATTATCTCTTTCTTTCGTGGGAGCATCTGCTCGACATCCTCCTTCATCCGCCTTAGAAGGAATGGACGCAAAATGGCATGAAGCTTTGAAACAACTTGGACCCTTCTGTTCTCTTCACTTTCCTCATGTTCTTCTTCACCACCTTTCGCAGAAAAATCAAACCTGTATGATACACACAAGCCCGATGTGGACAAAGTAAATCAATTAGGCTGTCTTGAAAGCATTTGGATCTCCTTTGTAACAAAAAATGGTTCAAACATGTCATGGTACCAAAATCCATCTAAATAGTCAACAGTAGAGATGCCAGTACACATTAGAAAGCATAGCCCACCACTGCACATTATATAAAGAAGTAGAAATGCACTTTATATAAATGTCTGCAAAAATTCAAAATACATGTGAACAGAGAAGACAACTATAAACAATAAAAAATCTGCAAAGGTAATATGCAAAATCACAACTACACACTGCGTTCACATCAAGATTTTTTCTTACAAGCAATAATAAGAATTTAAATTTAAAACGAAAAAGAAAATACTAATAGCTCAGCTAAGAACAGTGCTTCTGAACCTCATAGCACAACATACAGCTACAAGAGAATGCCTTTAGATTAGCAATAAAAAGTGCAAAATTATATTTTTTTAGATGGGGTGATTGATGATAATAGAATTCAAATTGCAGTTTAGCAATTTAAGATATACTGTTATATTGGTTTAACCACAGTATGCTGATTTTCAATAACCAGATGCAAAACAGATTACAGAATACAGATCCTGAAGGATGACTTGGATGTGAATAAAATTTGAGTTGAACAAAAAGTCTATCAATTATGCTTGCTACAAATACAAATTAACCAATTTATCAACGTAAGATCTGGAAAATGGCAGAACATTTTGTAAAAGCGAACAATTGTTTGACAGTGACGTCACTTGAAAATCCTCTAGTATTTGATGGCCTCCTTTGGGACAGCTTAAAATAGTCAGGATTATAACATAATTCTGGTTATTAGATAAATATAGGAAGATGACTGATTCTGATTATTAGTTATGTGGCTGATTATGATTATTACTTTAAGCATAATCTGCTAATAAGCTGTCCCAAAGAGGGTCGGTATTTGTACTGCACTACTGCTGAGAGGTGAGACTGTAAAAGTAGAAATAATGCCTAACAAGGATCATATGAGCAAAGGGTGGTGCATGTATCAACTAAGTGAACCATACCATGACTCAAATTCCTCATGCGAAGAGAATATATCCGGCAAAATGAAGTTCAATAGTGACCACAGTTCTGCTAAATTATTCTGAAGAGGTGTTCCAGTCAAAAGGAGCTTATTATCCATCGGAATACGCTTCAACTCCCTTAGTAATAAACACTTTGAATTCTTTAACCGATGCCCCTGGAAAAATAAGTGTCAGTGAAATGCCAAATTGCCCATATTGCCCATACAAAAAAGGGAGAAACACAAGGACCAAAACTTAGAGCAAGTGTTTTTTCCATTTACCTCATCCACAACAACATACTTCCACTTATAATGAGCAAGAAGTTTTGCATCAAACATGGCCATCTCATAGGAAGTTACGATTAATGGAAAATCTGGACCAATAGTTTTGGGCATGAATTTTCTTCTTATTTCTGCCCTGGCCACTTTATCTCCGTGATAAATCACACCAGTCAGAGATGGAACAAACCTTGAAATCTCATTCACCCAGTTTGAAAGAGTGGAAAGAGGAGCAATGATCATATACGGACCATGAAGACCCTTCCCTTTGAGATGGGCAAGAAAACCAATAGTCTGAATTGTTTTCCCAAGGCCCATTTGGTCAGCTAGTATCCCATTTAGCCCATTCTGCCACAGTGATATTAACCACTTAACACCCTTTATCTGGTAGGACTTCAACTTTCCACCAGTCATTAGAGGAACAAGATTGGCTTGCTCTTTTTCCCACCTTTCTTCTTCCGTGAGAGTACAATCATCAGGTGAGCAATCTTCACGAGATCTGGTAAGCATGGCTGCAACTGCTGTCTTAGCCTTCTTCTGAACAACATTTCATTTTATTGGTAGTCAGAAATGAAAAGGTTAGCTTGAAATTTTCAACATAAACTAATTGCCATATTTTTCTCGTATATACAGAATACTGATTAGGCTACCTACTTAGAGATTGATGATTGATCCTAAGAAAGTACCTGACTAAGTTCCCACAATTCTAGAGGTGATTGAAACAAAATGTTCCCACGCGAAGTTCTATTCATCACAAAGTTAATGGTTTTTTATCTCATTAATCACCATCCCTAGACAAAAGGCCATGTTTGCTCAATATACTAGTGCTGTCAACATTTGCCACAAATCTGTCAAAGCCCTAAAGATATAAAGGAGGTCATTGGAAGACAGTTGCACTTGTGTTGCTTCAAATCTCAAATGCCTCTTTCGATTAAGATCTTTAGCCATATGCCACAGGTGGAAAACTAAACAGTGCTACTACTAGAAATCCAGATGAGCAGGGAAATAAAACAATATATGAAGTCTGAACTCACATCATTGTACTTTGGTGCAGAAGTAGCTTTCCTCTTTCTGCCACGCCCTTTCTTCTTCTCTTGTACCGGCTCCACTTCAGCTTGAGCTTCAACACTCTCCACCTTAACCAACAGCCATCAACACAAGAGTCAACCAAAAAATAAAATTACTAGGAACAAGGTGTGAGCGTGCACGTGTGTTTGTGTGTGTGTGTGTGTGTGTGTGTGAGAGAGAGAGAGAGAGACATCCGCTATCTGCTCCATCTTCTCAAGTAGAAATTCCGAATAGAGCTGTGTTTGTGTTAGCAGCTCGTCCAACTTGCTAAACCGTGCGTTTGGATCAAAAGCAAGCCTTGCAGCTTCTTCCCTCTTTCGGGCTTCCTCTTCTTCCTCAACCTTAACCCGTGCCTCATGCAACTTGTCTTCCTCCTCCTTCATCTTCTCAGTGATGAGGGATGCATCACCATTCTTGGCCTCAAGGTCAATTGGTAGAGTTGATATTGCATCAACAAAAGAATCAGCTTTCTCATCCTTCACTGGCACAGTCAGAGGCCCCAAATCACCGTTGTTGGCCCCAACCTCGACAGGCAAGGCAGAACTTGCATCAAGAAAACCATCAGCATTCTCCTTCTTGACAGACGCCCCGAGATGATCCTCCTCTTGCTTAATTGCTTCGACAGTAACGGAGACATCCAGGTTCTTAGCTTCAGAAATTTTCTAATTTCAGACCAAAAAATCACAACAGGAGCTCACTGTCAGGCCAAAGAATCAAAATGTTTGGAAAACTTCAACTGCGGAAACAGAAATCTAGCCATCTGACAACATTCTTTTAAGATAATAAACCACCTCATCCTCCAGAACAGATGTGGGGGAATCTGCGGTGGCAGTGTCGGCGGCGGCGGCGGGGGGTGCCTCCACCTTCAGCCCATTCGCCACGGCGACCACCATTCCTTCCACTAGATGTCACCTACAAATTAAATCCCTGACAAATTAGCACCCCAAATCAGCGATCTAAAACCCTAGCAACTATTCCACCAACCACTTCTTCAAACCAGTTCAACCCCGCGAAACAAAGAGCCTAAAACCCTAACCCCAAAAGTCAAACCAGCAAATCAAAACAAGATAGATTGAAAAAAAAAACAGCGTCTCCAAGCGAGGAACAGATTTCCCCTCACCTGACACCACTCTATCACCCAACTTTTTCATCCGAAAAGGGGGAAATACAGCAAAAATGCTTCCTCAAAAAAAAGTTCCCAATCGATTAAATCTCATATGGACCAACAAACAGAAAGGTCTACAAAAAACCACCTTGCGATTTCTCCTTCCGAATCGCCTAAGAAGCCAATCCGTCAGAACGAGAGAAAAAAAAATCGGCGAAGCAAAAAACTGGGAAGGTGGAGAGGACGGGGAGAAGGGAGTTGCTTGATAATTATCGGACGGCGAGGGTTCCAACTCCCAAAACGGGGAGGGGGGTTCAGGCGGGAAAGTGTGAGGAGAGAAGCAACTGTAAATACCCTCCATTTTCAACATATTTACGGGAATGCCATCAGGGGTATTCCTCACTCGGGTGGGCTCAAATCGTCAGTGGGAGAAACCGGGGGGCATTTGTGTACTTTCATCCCATCCGGGGCCGCACAAAGTTTCAAAGTTCAAACTGCGTTACTGCGCGTGCCGTGCTCTACACTTGCCACGATACAGCCACGTCGAATCGATACCCTTAACTCGCCGACACTCGGGGCCTGTATTAGTTGTCCCCACACGTCAGTCTCTGTGCTGACTCGGCCGCGGCTCGTGCGGGCCAAATGGGAAGCACGGGCGCCTGCATGTCTGCATCGATCCCCGCAGGGCAGAGCCGCCCGTCGCGTGGACCTGGTCTGGTGGGGTTCTCTCATGTACGGCGGGGACAGGGCGCCGGCGTCGCGTGGGTACGCGGAAGGACGGGTCTACGTAGCTGGGGGGAGGCGAGAGGGGGTGCAGGCCTTTGTGCGGCGACCGTGGCAGCCACCACGTAACAGGCCGGGCCGGTTGCCACACAAAGGGGGGGTGGGTGTCGCGTTCAAATCGCTCTCTTTTTGTTTGTTTCGATGGCTCCGTGGCATTTTCCGACCGTTGGGAGCTCGATGCGGTGAAACGGTACCTATATTTACAAAAGTAAAAAACTTACCTCACAAACAAGTTAACGAGCAAATATTAAAAAAATTATAGAATCTAGGTTTCATGCAAAAAAATAACCGATTGAAAGAGGATGATCATATAAAAATATTTTTTAAAAAAATTTTGCATGAGAAAGCATGTATCTATAGGCGGAGTCTTACTTTCTCTATCATTCAAAACACCGCCTAAAAGCATCTCAAAAAATTATCGAAACCACTCTCCAAATTAAATTTTAGTAAATTAGATCAAAAAATAGATTCTAAAAGGCTCTCCAACTATTGACTGGCCAAATTTGAAATTTGGCCAGCCCACTCCGCTGGCTATCCATCGGGCGCCCTGCCTCCACTCGCACAACAGGAAAGCAAACAATTGAAGGAAAGAGAAAGAAAGGAGAAGAGAGGAAGGAGAAAAGAAAAGAAAAAAGAAAAAAATTGTTTTTGCAAAAAGATTTAAATATGAAAATTTTATAATTTTGTAATTGGGGATTTCAAAATTAAGTAAAATATTTAAAAATATTTTGAGATTTATAAAATTAGAATTTAAGATTTTGAAAAGAAATTAAATCTTTCAAACGAAGAGAAAAATAATTTGAAAATTTATAACCTTGGGATTTCCTAAGGTTAGAAATTGGGATTTCAAAAAGAAATCAAATTTTTCAAAATATTTTGGATTTTTAAAAGTGAGAAGTAATTTTTTTAGAGAGTTGAAAATAGAGAGTTAAAAATAGAGAAGCTTTTGGAGATGCTTTTACTGCAGGTTGGGATTGCCCCAATTAATAATGCAGAGTCCGGAATACATGGCACTATGGCAGATCATAAAAATGGTCGCATTATCATTCATATCAAGACCGCAGGAACGCAACGCGTTCGAAGTGAAACATGCGAAATTTTTATAGAAGCCATTACGAAGTAAAGAGATCATCGTACAGTGTTCCTGTTTCCAAAGAATGGTACAACACAGCTGATAAGTCATAGCTCTGGAGACATCCCTCTAAAAGAATGGGGGTGGGGTATAGCCGTATAGAGCACGGGCCACTGGTTTTCCGGATTTCACTGGTGATCTCAGTTGCTAGGCCGGGGCATGGCGTTTGGTGGTCTCACGACGGGGCCTCCGTATCCAACTGGTAATCTGTTCCCGGCTGCACCAGGCTGGTTTGGCCTAGATGGCAATGCACCCATGCGGGCAGCAATTATGGCATTTCGCTCAATCAGAAGCTTCTTTCTGGTCTTTTCAGTGAATTCTCTTGTTCTCTGCACCAGGTGCTCAATTTCTGTAAGAAAAGACACCTTCGCCTCTACTTTCCGATACTGCGTGAGAAAAGAAATATTAGAGGCACATAACACAGCGCGGATCATTGGAGAGCAAAGCATGCACGGTCAGAGGAGTGGATCTCCCTTACCAGTTTGTCAATCATCAGTGCAGCCAGCTGACGAATTTGCTCTTCCTCATGGTCAGCGAGGAGTTTTGCCTTTACAGAAGCGGCAGAAATAGCAGTAGCTGCTGCTCGTTTCAGTCTAGTTATGGAATCAGTGATGTCGGTAGTCACTACTCTAGAGCTTTCTTCATCGGCAGCTACATCTTCAGTACTGTTAGGCACTGCGGGACAGGCATCATAGAGAAGGGGAAGTTAGAAACTTAGAATTTAATAGACAAACCAGAGTTGACCAAGTTCACAATTCTGGCCATCTTTGTAGTGTTTACACTTCTCTAAGTGATAATTCATATACTTCACCGTGATATTGTGATTCTATATCATAAATCACTCATCAGGATTATCTTAGTTGGAGGCACTAGATAATTGATGTAAAGTTCCTATATATTGGATCCCAGACAGAACCATGAAGTGGTCACAAATTATTATGATGGATCTATATTCTATAGTAAATTAGTAACACAAATAATCTTAGGTAATGTTAGCGGCAATATAGATGACACATGAACAACTTAATCCTTGAGGCTAGTAAACAGCATGAAGCTTTAATAAATTATAGTACTTGAAAATGTATTCTTATCTTTTACTTGAATTAGATAAAGGTTTTCATGAAACAAAATAGATGAAATACCTTCCATCTTGCCATTTTCCAATGTTTGAATTTGCTTTTGTTCTTGTATGTTAGGTGCATTAGAAACTGCATCTTTGGTCTTGTTCCCCTCAATCTTGCCTTTTGAAGATGGATCACCAGAAGGGTCCACCTCAGAACTTAGTTTGTCCTTTACCGGTTCAGAATTACTTGCTTCCATAGTACCTCCTGCAACAACCCCAAGAGAAGCTATCATACCGCAATAATTTGCAATATTGGGTTCGAGTAATTGAATCTTCCATATAATTTATACCTTTTGTATTGTTGGACACAGTTTTATCCAGAGAAACTTGATCACCTGACTTCTTAACATTATTGGATTTAGGCGCCACTGAAGGATCCTTATTGCCGGCTTCTTGGTGGTCTTTTGGCAAAATGGGTGAATTGTTTTTCTTCTCTACTGATAGAACCTTCTTTCCCTTTGCATTTATGCCTTCCACCTCCCGGCCAGTTGAATTTTGAGTCTTATCATTGTCTTTTGTTTGATCACCATCTGTATTTTCAGCACTGCAAATTGCATTGAGCTCATCAGAAAAATCTCGCGATAGCACTTCTATGTTACAAAGGTGCACACACTGTTTACCTTACACTGGCAGATATGTCTTTCATATCATTTGGTGGATCCTCAAGAATAAAGCAGTGTCTGCTTGCCAATTGGAGTGCAGGAGAAACCTCAGAGATAGCTTTTAGTGAGCTTCGACATAAATTGGTTACAGTGTCATCATCCACAAGACCAGATAAAAATGCTGCCTGCAAAGACATTTTTAAACATATGGGTAGTACATACTTTATAATAACTATAAACTTCTGAGAGTAGTAGGCCATGCTCACCAGTGTCATAACAGGATTTCCTGCATCAGCAAATGAACCTTCATGTTCTGGGAAGTAACCAACAGCCTCAAATGCAGATTTCAGGGTAACAATAGCAAAATCTGACACATTTCCACGAGACGTATCAATATCAGTGGAATCTTCCTTCCCTATAGGGTCAGCATCAGAAGATTTTTTTGGCTCATCAGTGTCTGGAGATTTAACTGAATCTTTGCCACCTGAATTATTGCCATCTTTATTTTCTATAGAATTTCCATCTTCCGTTTGTGCTTCTATACAATTGTCCTCTGTTTTCTCTGGAGGTTTCTCACCCGCAGTATCTTTTCCTTCTGCTTTCTCTTCAACTTCCATTTTCTCAGGTACATCAGCAGTGCCTTTTTCTGCCAAAGCTTGCTCTGTGTTTTCCATGATATTTTGATTAATATCTTCATCACCATGAAAGCGATCCTCAATTTTCATTTGAAGGAAATGTAGCATGCACTGAGCTTTTGTTTTGGTAGCAACATGTTCAGCTATCTCAGTCCATTTTCCACCAAAAATTTCCAAAGCTTCTAAAAGAAGCAATGTCTCCTCATCAGTCCAACTAGTACCGCTAGCACCACAAACTTCAGAAGAATCCATGAGGATGAAATCAGTTTTTGACATGCCTATATCAAACTTTCCTTCGTTGTAGCAATCAGAACAAAGGTCAAAATCTGCCTGTAGAAATAAAAGGAAAATGACATACCATACTTCAGATTTAAGATGTGATCATGTATTTCTTTTGGAAGGTCACACAAGATGGAATGGAAACACCAGCTATAACAAAATATTTGATTTAAGGACAAGAAAAACAACACGAGCAGTACAGGGCTACAGGCTACAGAAAAGTTGAATCACAAGGTACAGTACATTGGTACGGTTATTATAAATCTCTGCACTTGATGAAAAGAACAACCTCTTTGAAGGATAAACTTTGGCAATCAATATGCAGTTTATGTTACTCACTTACTCTGATAGTCAATTTTATACAGTACAGACAAGGCTGGAATTAAGTGGTAATGGCTCAATGAAAGCATCAATGTAATCAAGGTTTTAAAACAACACTGATTCTAGTCACAAGAAGAAATGAAGAATAAATAAAAATGTGTTAATTGATTAAAAATGTAATTACAGTACTAACAAAGATGTTGAATTATACTTCTGTTTCATCCTCAAGTAGTGTGTAGAAGGGAAAGAGAAGTCAGACATAAGAATGACAAGTGCAAACATTTTTGTCATTAGAAGAACTCAATTCTGCCTCCAAATTATAAAACATGTACCTGCTCACACTATGCATCGAAATATATGACCTGCACCACCCATTTATTTGATAAAAAGTACATAAACACACAATTCCATAATACATATAACAAAACAGAGAATTTTAGTAGGAGCTCCAAACACTAAAGAAAAGCATCTAACCTGGGTCCGGCAGTGGTACCGCTTCTTTGAGCAATCAACTGAGCAGGAATTGCAATGGTACTCAACAGAGGGCTCAGCAGCTGAAATTACATCTTCAACTAGTGCAGGATCAGGAAGCAAACTAGGCAGAGGAGCTGGAGTTTCCACCTCTTCTTTCTTGGGTAAAGGGATCATATATGATTGAACTGATTCAAATTTAAACAGCTGTTCAAACAGTGAAGCTTTCTCATCACTTTGAGAATTGTTATTGCCTTCCTCAGGCTTACTCTCCTCTTGTCCAGCTGGTAGAAAAGGGTGGAAATTGATCAAACCCCAGTGATCCAGGAACTTCAGTACTTCCTGCTGAGCTTCAACCTCCCCAATTGACAGCTCAGCCAAATCTTTGGGCTCCAGCTGCAACTGAGGATTAGCATGAAATTTCATCATGATGAAGTTTCTAATCCCCAAGTATATCTCAGGTGTCCGTTTTTCAGATTTGCCATTAAAAAAAGAAGGCAGCATTTGCTTCTCGACTTGGTGGATTTCCTTCCATGAAAACCATCCTGTGGGAAAAAAGGAGCATTGTTTGTCTTTTTATACTGAAAGGAGATATCTCTTACACAAAAGAGGTTAACATAATTTATAAAGTTAAAGGCAGAACTTAAAAATGCAACATGAATCGTTGGAATGAACTGTGTGCTAAATATTATATTAAAGAACAGTTTAGCTTGAAAAATGACTGTCAATATTATACATTGATTAGAAGAAATTCATGTATTATAGCAAATTGAGGGGTTATACAAAGAACAATCCTACAAAAATATTACTAGTATGTCTTGAATATAAAAAAAGTTACATATTACAGGAAAATTAGGGGTTATAAAAGGATTAATTATAGTGAAATATAGTTATTGGCTTACTGCAATTGCACAGGAGATAGTTAAGAATTAAGATAACCGAGTTATCAAGATTTACCTGGGCATTCTATTGTTTCCATCATACTACGAATGAAAAAGATACACAGATTATACTGGCAGCCAAGCAGAATTTCCAACATGGGCACATGGCCCCAAATATTTTCACATAATGTCAGGAAGCTTGCAGCAGTTATTTAGGTAAATTGAGCCAATAGGATTCCACCAAATTTGATCTAAGTAAGCAAAATGTGATGAATGCTGAGGGCACATCAGGTATTCTCAAAAGCTACCAACTTCCTATAGGCTTGTCTACATGTATTCTCGAAAGAAAACAACCACACTCCAGTCCCATGGAAGAAACCAAAGCAATAAGTCTTTGATCTCATTTTCCTCAACAGACAGCGAGCAAAACCATATACACATTATGACGTTATTACCTCTATATGCCGAAGGTAATATTAACAATGCTTGCAATAAATTCTTATCACAAGCAATTAAATCAACAGCAAGGCCATGCCCTGAAATTGAGTTAAATCTACCAAAAATACATGCAATTAACACATCGATATGCAAAAACATGCGTGCTAAATTAGCTGATTTGCAGTAACAACCATCAACAGTGCCACTACATGTTAAATGTTTGCTCCCATACGCGCGTAAAGAAGAGGGGAAATACGCCTTCCCAGTGAACTAATTCATAGAAGCCATCCACGCCAACATCCCCGACCAAGAAGCAAACCGGTCACGGGCATCCCCGATTCACAACCCCATCCATGAGATCAAAGCACTATTAAGGAGCAGAGGCCTCACCGGCGAAAGTAGGGACCACATGGACGCCGGCACCGCGGGATCGGACGGCCTCGAACGCCTCGTCCACCAGAGGCGTCACATCAGTGGGCGTCTCCACCCCATCGAGCCGGATCACGTCCCCGTCACCATTCCCGCTGCCTGCCCCCGATCCGCTGGGCCCGGCCGCCGCCGCCGCCAGCGGGCCCGCGAGCTTGTGCGGCGACTGGCGCGCGGCGCGGGTGAGCGGCCCGCTGTGCAGCAGGTGAGGGGGCACGTGGAACGCGTTGCGCTCCTTGGCGTGCCGCTTCGACGGCGTGAACGACGACCCGGACGACTTGCGCTTGCCGCCGCTGCTGCGGCGGCGGGGAGCCTCAGGCGGCGCGTCACCATGCGGAGCCGCCGAGGACTTGGGCTCCATGGCGCGGCGCGGCGCGGCGCGGCTTGGACTCTCCGACGGCTGCCGCGGCTAGACCAGCCGGAGACGAGGAGGAGACTGCACCGCGTCTGCCCCTATCTCAGATTCTCAGGGCTTCCTTTCTCACCTTCTTCGCCCCCCTCCTCCTTCCCCTGTTCGTCCCTTCCGGTGTCAAATTTTTGGGGACGCGGCGCTGGGTTCCCTTAGCGCCGTGCTGCTGTCTCACTGCCTGGTGGGTCCGTGCCGCTGGTGGCTAACACCACACAGCCCGTCCGGTTTGCATTTGGCTGCTTCCAACTTCGAGGCGTAGGCCTGTGCAACGCATTGAATTTTACAAAATTTTATGGTTTGTTTTTATAAAAAAATCTATAAAGTTCCATTTTTTCCATTGATATAAAAAATGTATTTTTAATCTTGATATAAAAATTCCTATACGTATATGCCATCCAAAAGTAAAACCGGAAGTATCCCTATATAACTTATTTAAAAAGAAATGTGTATAGCAATAGAAAAAGGTAATTTATAAAGGATAAAAGGACATGTAGCTATCTTTAATTATTAGTTTGATACAGCTGTAGTTTTATGGCTTTGCGTAAAAACTTACATTGTATAAATAAAAATTATTAGTACATGTCACTGATCTAAAGTAGAAGATTGTTGAAACATTGCACCAAATAAATTTGTCTCCTGCACCACATATTACTTACATTATATAAATAAAAATATAAGGCTATTAAAATATGTTTTAAAATAAAATCGTTTTCAAGTATGGCATGCATCACATGTCTGCCAGGAGGATTAGGGAACAGCCGCTTGATCAGACACTGGCAAGTCTTACACAAGTGACAACGTTATGGTGGTTAGCGCTTTTGTTAGTCAGGTCATCAGGTAGGTGTCTAGTACAATTCTTCTCTCCGCTCAGGTGTCTAGTGTGAGAGATTGATTGTGTTAATCCGAACCTTCGTGAATGGATATTTTTGATGCATTTTGATGTAGGAGTACGTGCATCCTTGCCAAGAACTTCTTTTAAAGGATCGTTGCCAATAACTGATCAAAATTGTTAGGCTTCAGAGTAAGGATTCCATAACGCTGCATCCTTTTCGGCCAAATCCTGATTTCGTTTTGCTTTCGTTTCATTCCATAACGAACAGATACCAGGGAAGGAGTTTCTCAGTGACTACATGTAAATCGTCGAGAATACCTCGCATTTGTCAGAAGATTGTGAGATCAATCCAAACAGTCCCACAATCCACACTGCCGTCAAGCGAAATCATCTGACACAATCACATAATCATCTTGCAAACAAGGGATCGAAACACTTCAGCATGTAAGAATACATGATATTTTTATTGCTCTTATCCCTGTATTCATCCATCGTTAATGAACCAAAGTACAGCCGGCGAAGTTCAAAACACTCCAGCCACAGGTAAACATTGTAGACGAGAGAATGGCGAAAGAGCGATCCCCTGATCTTCTACCGATGCGATAACTTCTCAAAACTCCTGGGAGGCGGAGCCAATCTCCCCCTTGCCCCCGGCCTTCTTCGGCAGCAGCGTACTGTGGATGTTGGGCAGCACGCCGCCTGCGGCGATCGTGACGGTACCCAGCAGCCTGCTCAGCTCCTCGTCGTTCCTCACCGCCAGCTGGATGTGCCGCGGCACGATGCGGTTCTTCTTGTTGTCCCGCGCAGCGTTCCCGGCCAACTCCAACACCTGCCACGGCATGGGATGGTTATAGACTTATAGACCACACGACTCAAACACAGGAGATCGGATCCCACGCGGGTTGAAGGCGAGAGAGGGGATCGGTGGATTGATCACCTCGGCGGCTAGGTACTCGAGGACGGCGGAGAGGTACACGGGGGCGCCGGCGCCGACGCGCTCCGCGTACTTGCCGGCCTTGAGGTAACGCGCAATGCGGCCGACGGGGAACTGGAGACCGGCCTTGGACGACCGCGACACCGCCTTCGCCGTCTTCGCCTTCCCGCGGCCGCCGCCTCCGGAGGAACTCATCGCCGCCTGAGCCTAGAAGCTTCTGAAACTATTCGACTATTCGAGATTGGAGACCGGAGAGAGGCGGTGGAGCCGTGGAGGGAGAAGCGGGCGGCGCCCGGGATTTTATATCGTTAGGGTTGTGGCGGAGGCGCGGAGCGGTGAAGTGGCACGATAGGCTTTATGTGTTTTTTTTTATTTTAAGAGTTAATTTTTTCCGTGTCATTATAGTTTTTACGGTTTGTTAATATATCATCGGTGTGTCACTGACAGATGGGGACCGCCACAGTCACTGATAGTGGTATATAGGCAATTTCTAAAAATTATAATGGCATGTGAGTAATTTTTCCTTATTTTAACGGGGAATAAAGCGTTTCTTGCGCCCCAACTTACCCCCCGGCATTTCATCGATGAGTTTATTCGCCCAAAATATCGGTCCATTCATCATAGATGAGCCGAGATTTTAGTTAAAATCTCGATCCATCCCTAGATAATGGATCGGAATTCTGAACTCTCACAAGGTTTTAGATTCATGTTGCACATGTTAGGTTTATCGATGAGAGATTGATGCGATTAAAATGTGTAGGCTGATAATATAAATCGTACGCCAAACGCCTCCATGATTTTCTTAACTATTAGGTTTCGTTTGGCAGTTCTCAGTCCTATTTCATCCTAGAACGGATAGAAATTCAAAGTATTTATTATACTGTTACGAGATAGAAATTTTTTGACGTGGAAAGTAAATTAATGAAGAAAAATAGTAAAATATAAAAAAACATGTCTAAACTAAATCATCCTATTATCACAATATTTTAAGACTGAGATGAAATGTAATTAGATAGAAGAGAGAGAAATGAGATTGATGTATATAAATAATGTTGTGGCTGCCCTAAATAAGGACTCAAATATAGTGAACAGTTAATTGCTAAGAAGTCATGCTGCTTTTTCTCATAGAAACAATGTTTTTATGGCAGTATTATTAGGGAACCCTTACTACATAAGGGGTGAAAAAGATTAGTTTAATATCAGCGTGAGATTTTTTTAGACTAAGGGTGTTTATTTCATTAAGTAAATGAAAATGTTTCCGTCTCTACATCCATAGATGTATAGGACCATTCGTTATTACAAAATATAGAAATCTGACGAAGACTTAATAATCTTATCATAGATGGAATGACTTTATTTATTTTTTACCTTTTAGGATATGGTGATTGTTTCAATTTTAGAAACCTACGTACGTCAACCGTTATTGTGTTCCATTTATTTTTAAAAGATAAACTCGTCCATTACGAGACTCACTCTATTTCATTTTGTTTATCAACCAAACATTTAAAAAACCAACCAAACACTTTTAAAATATGGATATGATTACTTTAAAAATTAGGATTATGATATAATTATTTCATCATTTCAACCAAACACACACGGGTGTAATATTGTTACGTGGTTTTTCTGTCTCCATGTTTTTTAGCGAAACTAATGGTGAGGAGGACCGTGCACCAAAATATCGTAAGGACAGCTCCGACGGAAAACCTATAAAGGTGTTTAGAGGAAAATCCGATATTTTTTCCATTGTGGATGTTTAACGCACGAGCATGTTGCTTACTGTAACATCGGGTGCTAATGGGTGCTAATCAAGATAATTTCAATCATACATGACTAGTCAAGTAAGTGTAACAACAAATTAACTAGAAAATAAAATAGTATTAGATATTTTTGCATTGGAACGTAAGGTTCTTAATAAGGATATTTAATTTTTTTCTTATGCTAAGCACCTACATTAGAATTAAGCATCGGAGATGGCCTAACGATATTTAGTTTTCCAAAGTATATGAATCGCTCAATATACATTTGACCAAACTTACTTTAATAAGCTGTACACCCCGCTTAATCATTTTGTCCATCCAGGTATACGAATCATTGGCCCTGTATGGATCCAGGGGTTAGAGTTAGTTTGGGTTAGATTTACCCCCAACTAACTCCAAAATACCCATACAGGAGGGTTAGAGTTGGGCTATTTCAATTTAACCCATCAAAAAAAACTAGCACCTCCAAGGGGTGCTAATTGGGGCTAGTTTGTGTGAGGCCTACCCAAAAAAGGATTTCTAGCCACACAGGATCCCCACACAGTGGGACTAGTCTGACCACAATAAATCAAGCTGAAAAGTAGTCAAATGATTGAAAAAAGTAACTAATTCTAACCTCTAACCTTTGCATCCATACACCTCAAGGGCTAGAGTTATTTCAGAGTTAATTTAGGGTTACAATCTAACTCTAACCTCTAGTACTGCTAGAGTTTCCATACAGGGCCATTGTTTTAAGTTAATTATCATGCGATTTCTGTTATTTTTTACATGTACGTACGACGCATTGGAATGGCAGTTTAAAACACAATAATTTTACATAGTCAATTTTGCCGTGAGTTGCCACGGGGCGAAATATATTATACAAAATCTTATTTGAAAATAAAATATTTGTGGGACGGAAGAAGTAACGATAGATTCATGTACATTTATATATAAAAATAATATATCCATATACATTTGTATATAATTATATACACACAGCTTGCATCTCCTATACATACTCATATACTAGTTTGCTATTTCGGATTTGGTACAACTATAACTATGAAATTCATATTAAATTTGGAGTTTGTATGGTATAATAAAAATAATTTAATTTTTTAGTCTAATGTAAAACTAAATTACCCAACGAAATATGCTCAATACATCCGCGCCTCCAGATCTATAATTCTTGAAGCTAGATTAGACCATCTCTAAATTTGAATCTAAATATATGCCAAACGGAGCCTTAAATTCATTTTTTCATTTTATATATTCAATAATTACTGGTCTAAACTAATTACTCTTGACGATCAAGAATTGATTGCTGAGATGGTTTGGGTCTATTTGGTTTAGATTTTTGAACCAGCTTCCTGGCTCGAAAACTGAAATTTAAATCAAACAAATTTTTTGGTCATATAGATTTTTCAGAATCTAAATATTCTCGTAGTACAAATTTGAAAACCGGTATAACCCTCTAACGCGGTAGTCACGTCTAAAGTTAAAATTTTTTAATGGTTTTCACAAAATGAAAAAAATATAATTTATCATTTTCAAGATGATTTGATTGATTAAAATTTAATATTTTAATAGAAAATTAGACTTCAACAACATCCCTAAACAAATCTCCATCCTAAACTATTTCCTAAATCTCTTGTTAACTATCCTAAATTTAGGATTAATTTCTCATTCTTTTTTTAAAAATAAAAACATGGAAACCGTTGGAAATCAAATTAATTTTTTAGAGATTAACGTGAATAAGATGATTCCTATAACAAAATTTAGGGAATAAAATATAAGACATAGATGCTAGGACAATAGTACATAGAAATACTGAGATCAATGGATATGAACCGTGATGAAAAAATAAGTAATTATTTTTTAACGGTAAAAAACTGTCAAATCTCTCCTATTCGGAACGGAATTCGTCCGACCATGGCCCACACGTCAGCCACCTACCTGCCGCAGTCAGTCCACACCCCACGGCCCGTGGGGTGGGGCGAACCGGCCCTAGGCTAAAATTCTATCTGCTTTTTTCCGCAGCCAAATCGAGATCTCTCCGTCCGATCCCCCTCCCCGGCCTGCCGCGACGGCGAGCAGATGGCGTCGGCGTTGTCCTCCCTGCGCTACGGCGACAGCCTCTCGGTGGTGGCCATCTCGGGCGCCACGGCCGTGCTCTGCGAGGCCATCTCCTGGCTCCTCATCTACCGCACCACCACCTACAACTCCCTCCGCGCCACCATCGAGCGCCACTCCCGCAAGCTGGACGCCATGAAGTCCGGCTCGTCCTCCGGTGCTGCCGGCGCCTCCGGGTCCTCCCAGCCCACTGCGTCCTCCTCCTCGCGGGCTAAGAAGATGGATCGCGTCGAAACCAGCCTCAAGGACGCCGCGCGGGAGCTGTCGCTCGCCAAACTCAAGTCCGGCGCCGTTGTGGCCGCCGTGCTCTTTGTGGTCTTTGGCCTGCTCAACTCTCTCTTCGAGGGCCGCACCGTCGCCAAGCTTCCCTTCGCGCCGGTGCCGCTCGTCCAGCGTATGAGCCACCGAGGCATCCCCGGGAACGACCCCACTGATTGTTCCATGGTCTTCCTCTACTTCCTCTGCTCCATCAGCATCCGCACCAACCTGCAGAAGCTGCTTGGATTCGCCCCGCCCCGCGCGGCGGCCACTGCGGGCGGGGGCCTCTTCCCCATGCCCGATCCGAAAGTAAATTGAGGTAGCGAGTCGATCCATTGTTCCAATTTCCCCCACTCCTCACTGTTTCGTTTTGTTAGCTGCGAATTTCGTGCTTCGGGCCTCTTATAGAGGTGCAGTGATCAGCATGCTTACTTCTGATAAAACAAAATACATAGCGGATCTACTGATACAATGGGGAGCTTGATTTTGTTTTTGTTATGATCGAACTTTCAGATGATGCCTGATTCTTTGTAATAAATCGGTGATGATTTCTTTTGATTGAGATTCTTTAGTATCCTTTTTGGAATCGAATGAGCTCATAGGTTTAGCCTAATTATTATGCACATTTGGATGAATAGAGGATTCATTATGGTATATGGATTGCTTGATGTTAGCTCTGACCTTGATCAACTCCAGAGTTCAGAAATGTACTGTGACAATATGAAGTTCTATCTAGGTTTAGTGGACAACAGCTTTAGTTCAGAATTAATCACACAGAACCCAATTGTTCTTCCTTGTGCTCCAGGTTCAAAATTCCCCACATTAAAGCACTATCCCGCTCCTGTTGATTGTGAATCTGCAGTAGGATATTTGTTTATCCGGATTAGTTCATGCTAGCTTATTTCTGTGGATAAGGGTTACTTAGCTCCAACATCCAATATTTGTTAAACTAGAGTTCATGTGACTTTGTAGTGTATACTAGTATATAGCTTTGTTCAAGTGATAGTCCCAGCCTGAGAGAAATATGATCCATGTGTAATCACTGTAATCATCTGACTTTGTAGTGTATACCTTGGTAGTAAATCCAGTTCTCTGCAAAACAAAAATGCAGCATATGACATCTTGGGAATATGATCCGTATACTACAGAAAAACCGACAGAAGTTAGCCTCTTTCGTTGGCAAAATGCTAACTTTCGTCAGTTTCCAGTTCACGAAAGATAACAGACGAAAGATACTTATCTTCTGTCAGTCACTGATGAAAGATTTATTATTTTATTGTTTGAAATATTTTCTGATTTATTGTTTGAAGTTCAATCTCTCAACCTTGTGGAACATGATGTTTGCGCGGACAGAATATACTGAATTACCAATGCTTGATGAGTTGCACTTTATGTACTGTTGATAAAAATTTCTATTGTTCTTTGATTTAACAAGTGACTCATTTCTATTGTTCTTTGATTTAACAAGTGACTCCTCGACAGTTTCGCTGTTAGAGATCTGGATCTCGGTATACTGGAGTTGTTGAGTAGCATGCAGGAGTAATGCAGTTGCAGCAACAGAAATTAGGCCATGCATTTCACAAGTCCACACTACACGCCTGTAGAATCCATAATTCGTCCTTGGATGAACGTTCTTAATTTTCCTTATG
This sequence comes from Zizania palustris, assembly GCA_019279435.1. Lineage (NCBI taxonomy): Eukaryota > Viridiplantae > Streptophyta > Magnoliopsida > Poales > Poaceae > Zizania > Zizania palustris. The sequence goes on along the minus strand of JAAALK010000286.1, from coordinate 50,627,196 downwards.
TTCTGGTACAAGTTGAAGAAAATTGTTTTATGTTTCTACTCCTATTATAATTCATCACCTGATCTGCCAGTTCTTCTCTAAGACTCTAACCGGAGTTGTTCTTTTCTACAGCTGAGGTTATACAAACCTGTGATGGTCCTGATCTTAGCAAGGACTTCATCTCTCAGAAGAGTGATTCAATTTCAGAAGAGAAACTAAACCAGATACACCTTCAGCAGCGTTTATCTAATGATGAAGCGCCTGTGGAACACGCTTTTCTGGTAGCTTATTAAACTTTGTGACGCTATGTTTTTTTTTAAATTGAATCGTCACATGAACTAATTCATTACAATGGTCACTAACTCTGCATCGTGACCTTTGTCTAATTCTGGATTTTGTTGACACGGTTTGTTTACTACAATTCACCCAAGGGGAACAAAATTATCCTCGTCAGGTGTGCACAATCTTAGTTCATGACTTCTTGCAATGTTGCCAATAATATACTTCATGGAGCCCTGTCAAATGGCCTTGTATCATTGTAGCATATATCCCACACAGCTTCGATTGCATCTTTTGCCGCTGCATCAGAGCAGTATGGGTTTGTCTTGAGAGACATCAGAGACCGCCTTTTAACACATTCCTTCAGAAATGCAGAAAAATGTCAAAAACATACTAAACTCATGTAGGCAGAATTGTTAACAGCAAAAGCACTGCATATCATCAGCTAACAGGTTGTAGCGTAACCACTAGAAACTTAAGCATATCTCAATAGTTAAGGTCCTGTTTAACACCACTCCACTCCATATTTTGTAGGTCCACTCTATAAACTTATAGCCAAATAGGTCCTATTCCACATTTCCGGATCCCTAAATCAAGATCTAGGGTGCTGGGTACTCCAGGTTTTTTTGGCCTTCAAGTCACAGAGTTGCCTTTGAGTCTCATTCACAAGGGTAGAATAGACTATACACAACAAATCCTGTCTGCAAGACAGTGAAGTTGTCACTCTACTCAGGGTCTAACCCTAGCAGTTTCATGGTAGAGCATATTTTGATGGAGCAGAGAAGTCCCAAACAAACCCTAAATATCACTAGTGGCTCAATGTATCTCAGTACTATGAATTTGCACCTAACTAGTTTTTTTTTCTTTTTGAACGGAAGCTCATCTGAATTGGGTAGCTCATATTGCAAGGGTGTGAATAGAAATGGACACTTTACAAGATAAAGACTTACTTGCTCATGCCCCCTCATCTTCATGAAGCCACGCAACAATTCGCGTTTATAATGACAGTCACCGCTAAGGTGATTAGCTCGAATCTAACAACAGAGAATGCATTGTCAATCATCAATGCAACTCACATGTAAAGCTAGTATGCCAAAGTATGCCAAATTGCCAATTAGTCAGGGTTACATGGAAAGTACTTTGTTACCTCAGAGCAAGCATGGTGAGCACAGTTCTTCCAATCCAAGTTCTTGCCAACACAGTCATCATAGGCATGTATTAGCTCATGAATTAATACCTGATTTATCTCATCTTGAAATTGCATGTGGTTACAGCAAACCTTTATCTGGACATAAGCAAATAGAAAATTAGGGAAAGTCTAGTCAGTATTTAACTTGAAATAGAACCTAAAGCAAGATGTAAGGTCAGTGAAGATAAACATTGAATATATTTTAATATATTTTTGAGAAAATTCCATATATACTACTAAAAGTTCTGAGGTTCTCATATTATGCCACTAAAAATTTGTTGTTCTCATATATGACACTACTTTAATTTTTATATTCGTATATACTAATGCCGCCAGTTTCAACGTTATTTTTTTTCTAAATGCCAAAACCGCTCTCAACTCACTAAAAATCAAAGATGATTTAAGCTCGGTGATCAGCTAACACTCGCTCTAGCCGACACACGCGTACTAATCACTCATCTAATCCAACCAATGCCAAAACCGCTCTCAGCTCACTAAAAATCAAAGATGATTTAAGCTCGGTGATCAGCTAACACTCGCTCTAGCCGACACACGCGTACTAATCACTCATCTAATCCAACCAACGCAACTGAGACCAGCTAGGGGCAAAACAAGCTAGCTAACTTTGTTAGGCTATTCACAGTGACGAGTTTCATAACACTGTTTTTTAGAAGTCCACGTCAGCTTTACAATTGAATGAAATACCTCTCTCAGATGAAACGATTTGGCTCTCAGTGGGCATTTCATTTCGTTTCATCTGTCTTAAAAACGGGTTAGCACCATATCATGGTGATGACACTACTTCTTTCTCTTTTCTCATTAATTGAATGTCATGTCAGCAAAAAATCTGATGTGCCATGGTAATTAATACCATAAAACCCCCATAAAACCTCCATTGTGAATAGACTTAGCTAATGACAGTTTGGGCAATAAGGAAAAAACTAACATTGAAAATTGCGGCAGTAGCATTTACAGGAACATCAATTTTTTGTGGCATATATGGGAACATCAAAAAAAAAAGAAGCAATGAACTTTCAATGGCATATATGAAATCTTCTCTATGAGAAGGGCCCTAGATTAGGAAGAACCGGAATATGGAGAACCTAGGTTGGTGCTATTAGGGTCAACCAGAGGATTTGGCTGACGTCTTGCTAGTAAAAGGAATATCATACTTTATGGAGAATATTATGCAGACCAAATGTCGAAATTACATTGACCCAACGTGTTAGCAACAGAGTAAGGTAGCACGGCAATCTAAGCAGGTTTTCATGAACCCATAGGATATCATATCAACACTCATGGATTACAATAAACAGGAACATGCTCTATCCGCCCTTGGTGTAACTACTTCCAAATGAGTTGAAAATTTGGATTACAACTTAAATATGAATGATGTGATCTGGACTGGTAAATTTGGAGTAACTTAATATAAGTTTGGTCCAAACCGAAATGTTGCGACTTTCGAACAGGTAACCACAATCTTCCTAACTCCAACTAAATAGTCAATCCAAATCGCCATCACAAACTCCTGTTAACACAGAACCTTTAATCAGACGAAGCGATTCTATGGAGGCATCAAAACCTATTAATTAGCTTTCAATAAAGCTGGAGTTTTTACCCTTTCTAAAAAGGGTTAATAGCTTCTGTGTCAACGTTATTTCCCCAAACGCCAAAAATATTATTACTATTTATCTAATAGCCTACATGTCATTACTATTTCAAATTCACTCATACATGCCATTTGGGCCCAACTGCAGGGAAATATTTTTTGCAAATACCCATATTACTCCTGCACTGTTAATCTTCTCTGCAAGTGCAGGCGGACCCAAATGGTATTGAGGAGTAAATTTGAAATAGAAATGACACATAAGCTATTAAACGAATAGTAATGATATTTTTGGCGTTTGGAAAAATAACAGTGACACAAGCTATTAACCATTCTAAAAAGGGGAATCTGATCAATAGAAATTAAGTATTTAGCCTCTACATCACAATGAGATGTGAGATTCACATAGTAAGTCAATGTGTGTAGGCCAAGAGAGTAAATCATCAATTTTCATCTGAACGAAGATTACATGATCAATTTTTCCTTCTAAAAAAGTCTATGTAGGCATAAAAGGGAAAGAAAGAGGTGCATACCCCGAACCCGCTAGCGTAGCCCCCGCTGGAGGAGCAGGTCGTCGCCGTGATCAGCCGCGGCCACACCGGGCAACCGGACTTCTCCATCCGCTCCATCAGGAACCGCACAGTGGGATCTGGTTCACAAAGCAAGTAAGGACCTTTCGCTCACATTAACCGGCAACGCAAAACATACCGGCGCGCGCGTACGTTTGAGTGCCGAGCGGATGCCGGCGACGCAGTCCTCCCGCGACATGCACCGGCTGGCGCCGCCGGGCTCGGAGGCGGAAGCTGGAGTGGCCTCCGGCGCAACGCTGTCTTGCGCTTGCGCCCCCGCCATTCTTCACTCCCCTCCCCCGGCGGCGGGGGTTTTAGGTTAGGTTTACTCGCGTTTAGCGGTCTACGAGCCTCCTAACACGTTGTGATTCGTGCGAGCCGTAGGATCGAGCGGAGTTGGATGGGCCGGAAGGTAGATGGCCTTCATTGAGCACGGCCTAGTAGAAGGTTTAGGCCCATTAATGAATCTACTTCGATTTTTCTTTTTTTTCCTGACCAATTGCGGATAGCTTGTTTTTAGCGAAAATTACCCCATTATAATTTTCAAAAATTACCTACATACTATTGTCAATGATACATCGATGACATATTGACAAACTATGAAAATTGTAGTGACATAGAAAAAATTAACCCTTTTATGATGGGTTTGGTTGATTCTACTGTGAAAGTGTGAATATTAAAAAAAAGTGCATTTAGTTGGTTATATCTTAAATGTATGAGTGGATATAGTTTGCTGATTTTTTATCCGCTATGCTGAATCCGAGGTTGTATTAGCGAATGCAAGTTAACTTCACCGTGGCCAATAAGTGAGTCTCATGTTAATTTGAGCGTGTCGTGGATTCAGACTCAGAACGTATATTTGAATCTACGGTTATTCGCTGATATAGTGATATATATATACTATTATAAAGCGTACAGATTTCCGTATCCTCCGTCCGCAACCCGACTGTTTGGTGTCTTCCCACATCCCATAAAAAATCGACTAAAACTTATACCCTGTAAAAAACGCCTAACCCGGACCGCCGGCCGCACGCCACGGACCGCCCTGCGCACGATCTCCCGGCCGCACAACGCATGCAGACCGCCTGACCCGGACCGCCGGGCCGCACGCGGACCGCCCTGCGCACGATCTCCCGGCCGCACAACGCACCCAGCAATCGAAAAAAACGGACGCGCATGCATGCAGCAACTGAAAAGAATGAGAAAGAAGAAAAAAAATAAAAAAATACTTTTGCAATTCAGTTTTTTAATTTTTTTATTTTTACGCGGATGTACCAATTTTATGTAAAAACACTTAGATTTCTAAAAAATCATATAGAAACATTAATTTTACGCAAATACCCTGTTGCAAAATAAGTTTTTGTTGCAAAGCACATGCCTCTGACTAGTATATATATAGGTGTTGTTTGGTTCGAGAGTTTTTTTTAACGGAAAAAACTCGGAAACAGTATCCGAAAACACCGGTAAGTATGATACAAATGGAGCGATTCCTGACATTGTTTGGTTCAGTTCGTAACGAAAGTAAGTAGACTTCCATTAGACTATACTAGCATCTATCAAAGGGTTAATTTTTTCTGTCCCATTACAATTTTTACGGTTTGCCAATATGCCATCGGTGTGTCACTGACAGATAGGGGTCGCCACAGTCACTGACAGTGGCATATAGGCAATTTTTGAAAATTATAATGGCATGTGAGTAATTTTCCCTCTATCAAACGACAGACCGGTGAGAGAAAACAAAACCTTATAAAGAACTATAAGAACGATGAAAAGAACCGTAAGAAGGAGGGTGAGTAATATTTTACTGTGCCATCTGCCAAGTTGCGGAGATGTGGAGCACTGTCGGCGACGACATCCGTCGCATCGCCCTCAATGCGGGCAAGGCCCCAAGATTCGCACCCATCGCCAACCAACCCAATGGAAAACTCAATGCGGGCGAGGGTCCCGAGATTCGCACCCATCACCAACCCAGACCCAGACCCAAACCCAAACCCAAACAGGAGGGCTAACTTCCATTCCCGTGCTTTTTTTTTTCATTTTATTATAGTTTCATTCCTGTGGTTTTTTTTTGCTTTTTGAATAAAATATCTCGGTACTCCGTATCGTCGTAACGTTTTTAAAATTTAATAAAATAGTATAAATATATTTAAAATATATATCAATATGATTAAGTATGATACAAAATAGTTATAGCTTAAATACAATATAATACATGTGATATTGATTGGAACGGTTGGTATAGAGACCGGTATTATCAATATTAATTAAAATGATCAGTATTTATCAATATTGAAATTAGAATAACACAACAATTAATATATAATACACGAAAACGCTGTGTAGAATAGCTATTCTACACCGACTATTTTCAGTAGTGAATTTTCTTAGTAGAATAGTTATTGAGTACTACTTTTTTCAGTAGTAGATTTATCGGTAGAATAACTATTCTATACTCGTGGTGTAAGATAACATTTATATATATATAAGAGTGCTATTTTACACCACGTGTAGAATAGCTATTCTACACTGACCACGAGAGTATTATTTCCAGTAGTAGAATTTCTTAGTAGAATAACAATTGAGTACTACTTTTTTTCTCAATAAATAGTTATTTTACACACGTGATATATAATATATAATAGCATATATATATATATCGATTTAAACGATAAAATAGTAAAATGTGATATAATAAGGTTGCTGCTTTTGTTGTAGCGCGTAGCGGACCGTCTGTCGGCCGAACCGAAAAAAAAATGTAGTAATTGGAGGCAGATGTAGATCTCGCCGTGTCCTGATGATATTTGAGGCTTTTGAGGCGCGCCAGCCAGTGGCCGTCTCGCACTCTCGCTCATCCAGCCGAGCCACCTGTTCCAACACAAAGCAGGCGAGATGCTGCGGCGGTGGGGTGTGGCGGGGCGCGCGCCGGAGGAGCCCGAAGCGGAGCCCTTCTCCTTTGCCGAGCCCCTGCCGCCATGGAGGACGCAAGGTGAAGTGAACTGACCTGACCTGACCTGGCCGCGCGACGGCGGTGTCGCCTCCCCCCTCTTATTGCTTACCTTTTCCCACCTCGCGCTTCGATTTGGATGCTTGCTGCCTCACTGTACTTGTGGTTAATCTTCGGATCGATGTGGCTGCACTGTGCACGGCAGGTGGTGGGTTTGCGCGGGGAAGGATCTGCGTCGGCGGGGGAGGGGAGCTGGAGCTCGCCGCGGTCACCGCCTTCGAGAAGATCTGTACCTTGTCGCCGGCGTCGGCGCTGCGGAAGTGCGGCGGCGTCACGTTTTACAGGCCGGTTGGCGTGCCTGACGGCTTCTCCGTCTTGGGCCATTATTGCCAGTCCAACCGCCGCACGCTCCACGGCCACCTCCTCGTCGCCAAGGCAGCGCAGCCGGCCCTCTCGCCGGAGGCTTCGCCTCCTCTCCGCGCGCCTCTGGACTACGAGCTCGTCTGTGCGTTCCGTGCCAATGGCGTTGGCGGCGACGGGAAGTCATGCCGTGGCTACGGCCGGAGCGACGCCTACTTCTGGCTGCCCGTGCCACCGGAGGGGTACCGGACGCTCGGGTTCACCGTCACGACTGACGCTGACAAGCCGTCGCTGAAAGAAGTTGCGTGCGCCCGCGCGGACCTCACCGACGAATGCGAGCCGCACGGCTCGCTGCTTCGCTTGGAGCTCATCGGGCCTTCCGCGTGCTGGTCGTCGACGTCGCCCGGCGCGGCCTTCGCCGTGCGGGGCGTGAGGCCGCTGGACCGTGGGATGCGGGGGCGGGGCATCGGTGCCGGGACCTTCTGCTGCTCGGTGGATGGGTGCCCGCCGAGCGAGCAGGGCCTTGCGTGCCTCAAGAACGTGGAGTTCGATCTGTCGGCGATGCCGACCCTGGAGCAGGCGCACGAATTGATCCGCCATTACGGCCCCACTGTGTTCTTCCACCCGAAGGAGGTATATCTGCCTTCGTCCGTCTCCTGGTACTTCAAGAACGGCGCCGCGCTGTGCAAGAAAGGTGAGGACGCCAGCGAGGAGGTCGACAGCGAGGGGTCCAATCTCCCGGGAGGCGGCTGCAACGACGGGGAGCACTGGATAGGCATGCCCGACGGTAAGAACGGGCATGACATCATCTACGGCGACATCGACAGCGCGGAGCTTTACGCGCACGTGAAGCCGGCGATGGGCGGGACCTGCACCGACGTCGCCATGTGGGTGTTCTGCCCGTTCAACGGCCCGGCCAGGTTCAAGCTCGGCCCGATCACCATCCCTCTCGGCAAGACCGGGCAGCACATCGGCGACTGGGAACACTTCACGCTCCGCGTCAGCAACTTCACTGGCGAGCTCATGGCCGTCTACTTCTCCCAGCACAGCGGCGGCCGGTGGGTGGACGCGTCCGCGCTGGAGTACACCGCCGGCAACAAGCCCGTGGTGTACTCCTCCCGGAACGGCCACGCCAGTTACCCGTTCCCCGGCGTGTACCTGCAGGGCTCGGCGGCGCTCGGCATCGGCATACGCAACGACGCCGCGCGGAGCAAGCTGTCCGTGGACTCCAGCACCAACTACCGGATCGTCGCGGCGGAGTACCTCGGCGACGGCGCCGTTGCCGAGCCGCCCTGGCTGCAGTTCATGGGGGAGTGGGGGCCGACGGTGGTCTACAAGTCGAGGCAGACGATGGACCGGGCGGCCAAGCAGCTGCCTCGCCGGCTGATGTGCCCGGCGGAGAACACGCTGAACAAGCTGCCGAACGAGCTGTCCAAGGAGGAGGGACCGACCGGGCCAAAGGAGAAGAACAACTGGGAGGGGGACGAGAGATGGTAGCTCAGTGGTAACGAAAAAGATTGCGACTTGCGAGCGACGTGGCTTGGCATTTATTTTATCTGCGTTTTAGCAAAGGCAACTGTATTATGACAAGGGGGGGCTTGATTTGTAAAACAATTGGTGATTGTTTGTAGCCTTGCAATTTATATTTATTGTATAATAAATCGGTGATACATCTTCATTTCGTATACATTATGGTTATTTGTTATGGCTCAGTGTACGAGCAAAAATGGTATATAAATATATAATACTTGAATAGTTCGATCATGTGCAGAACAACGAGGAATGAGGAGGAAACATTTCAGATTCATGTTTGGTTTGGAGAACGACTGAACGAGGACGGATGACTGCTCACTGCCTGACAATAGAGTTACTAGTCTGCCTCATGCTCGCCGCTAGCCGCCACCCTCGTCACTAGGATATCCGTCTGTTTTTTTTTTCACATTTTAGGGCATCCGTACACTAGTTTTATCTAGTTAACACTACTATTGTAGTTTGAACATTGCTGATTTGGTGCAAGACATGAACAATGCCGAAATGTCTTCGTCTGCTACCGTATATTGTCAAAAAAGTGTGTTTACACCGAGGGCTAGCTAGGGCTGGAAACGAGCCGAGCTCGGCTCGGCCGAGCCACCTCTTTAGCGAGCCGAGCCAAGCTCGGCTCGGATGGTTTAGCGAGCCAAAATTCTGGCTCGGCTCGGGCTCGGTCGAGCCACGAGCCGGCTCGGCTCGTTAGTGCCACCGTCCACTTGTCTTTTTTAATCTTTTTAAATGTGTTGTGCTCACTTAACTTAAGTAGCATTGTTGGGGACTCATTCCTCTCAGAAAATCAGGTGGTGGCACCGGGAGTAGCCGTGTAGGTAGCGGTGGTCGGTGGGGGTTGTGGGCCAGCCAAGGACCGCTGGCCGTCGAGGGCATCGATGGTGCCAATTGTCAAGAGGGGAGAGGAGATGTGTCTATTGTTCGGTGTTTAGAGCTTAGTGCTCACGCAATTATGAAAATACACAATTTGATGTTATTTACTTCACATGAATCCATGATTTTATGCACTAGATAGAGGAATAGATTCGCTCCATATGCCGTGACCGAGCCAACGAGCCGGCTCGCGAGCCGGCTCGGCTCGAATGTTGGCCGAGCCAGGAGGCTTGGCTCGAGTTCGGCTCGGTGGCACAGCGAGCCAAGCCAGGCTCGGCTCGGCTCGGCCGAGCCCGAGCTGGCTCACGAGCCCCGAGCCAAACTGCCACCCCTAGGGCTAGCTAGGCGGAGAAAAATGGCAAACGGCTCTGACGTCGTCCTCTACCGACAGCCCTATGTAATCGTGATCCCCGAGCGGAGCTCCTTTTCACGCTATGGAGGTGGTCTCACCACCTTCAAACCTCCTCATCCATCAGATCGAAATCTGACAGCGTTGAGGAGTTGGCTGCCCCAACTGCAGAGTATTTCGTATGAGAAAAATGACCCCACATTTCCACCAACAATTGACGAACAAAAGCAAAATTTGTCATGAGAGGCTGCGTGAGTAGAGCGTTTATTTCCTGTCGTTATCGCTGCTCTCACTGCCATCGCTATAGACGAAAGCGTGGAAAGAAGATGGTCAGATTGATTGTATAGTCTATCTAATTTCACTCATTAATGAAAAGAAAAACAAAAAAAAAACGAACCGCAATCGCAAGGAACAATGCAGTAGGTAATTTCTTACCTCTCCTCTGGAAGCCTTGCAATTTTCCTTACTTCCAAGCCTGAAGCCTGTCATGTTCAGGTGCTTTTGAGCAATTGTAACATTATCTGCTCCTGGAAACAGAGCTAGGAGCATTAGTTTATGAAAAATCCGCATTAGCGTATTAGACAGCATGGTACCAAAGTTTTGGCAAGTGCTAAGTTTATCACCACCTCATGTAATGTTTACCGGTTGACATAAAGTTATGATACGATAACAGTAGAAAACAAAGGCATAAATATGTAAATTACCTTTTGTCAACTGGAAAACATGGAGATAGTGAGATACATAAGGATCTGGAATTATGGAATTACCTTTTATCAGAAATTCAAAGGGCACAAGAAATATGGAATTACTAACTGGACAGAGATCAATGAAGGTTCATTTTGAGCAATCAATATCCAAAGCTTCTCCTTCAGGACAGCAGCATCTGCATATCCATTAAGTCATATTTATAAGAAAATGGTAATAATTGGGAATGGGAACATAGATAAAACATGCCCTTGGATGCAGGAAGAAATTGTGCGAGAACCTGCTTTTGTATCAATAGCAGCAAGCCTAGATACAGAAAAGAGAGCATAAATTGCATCCAGCCGCTGTGTTGCCTTGGTAAAACCAGTTTTTACAACTGAATTAAATGATCCAACAAAGATGTAACCTGGATAACAAGTCAAAAACAACTTCACCAATAACTGAAATGTGCCAACAAGATAATCTGCCTTTCAATGACTCTTTCTAGATGAAAATGATAACTCAATAGGAAGATGACTATTTTTGTAGACAAAACCAAAAGTAGCTCTTACCTTAGTCAGTGAATCAGACTTTTTGCATATGGCTCGTATCAATTTTAGATGCCCCTTTCTTAAAGTGTCTTTCTCTTTCAAACCTGCATCTATAAATGAAACTACATCCGGTTGGACAGTTTCAGTTGATACTGAAGCCCAGGATCCCAAAGCTGAGAGAATTGTGCCACTTTCACTTCTTCAATACCTGACATGAGATAGAAGAACTATGAGCTGGTGCCACTCGATGAAGGTATTAAGGTAAGAATGGAACACTTAGCTTACCATCATCCTTGTAGCATGTTAGAAGGAAACTGGATAGGGAGGGAGCTAGTCTGCTTATTTGTTTTGGAGGCAATCTTGACAGCTGCTCCAGAGCATTTATGATTCCAATTCTATAGTATGGAAGATATAGTTTCCCTTTGAGCCTGCACAAACAAAAGCTTGTCAAGAGCTGAGCTCCGTATATTATGCACAAAACCTCCTCCGTGCACAAATACACAAGACCGATCGTGGCCCTACATCCATAAATTGGCAAGGAGAAATAGAGGTGCACTGTGGGGGTCCTTTTTGCAAAAACGGCATTATTGCTGATTTTTGGATGTAGGGCCACAATCGGCCTTATGCATTTGTGCACGGAGGGAGCTTTGTGCATATGATACGGAGCCTAAGAGCTGTCACTTCAATATCAAATTTTAGTGTATTAAAACATAAGTTAAAGCAGCAATGTGTAAATGACTAACAGGGCTCACAAAAAATATGATAATACAACAGGTATCAGACAACAGAATATGTCTGTGCATTGTACAACCTCCTAAAATTGCTTTAATAGCATTAAACATGGAAGGTAGGGTGTCTGGATCACTGGACTTTCCGCATAGTATTCCCACAGTACTCAACGCAATAATCCTCCTCTCTTCAACAGAATTCTGAGCCTGATGCAGAAGAACTGGCATAAACTCCATGTAATACTTGCTTAGGCCTAAACAAACTCTCTTTAGGAGATATCCAATAGATTGCAGCACGATCTCAGGATTTCTTTTCAGCATCCTTATGCATGATGGGACAACGATGTTTTTAAAATCCTCATGTCCCATATCCAAAGAAAGAGGCTTAAAATATTCACTCGATGCTTGTGATGGCCGGTCCTTTGAACTCAAGATTGTATTGACATACAACAAATCAGGAACATTGAACATTGACTGCAAAGATATCATAATAGATTGTCAAACACACAAACAAAATTAAACAGAAAAATCAGGTTATACCATACCATACTCTTGGGGTGGTTAGAGAAAATGCACCACTGATAAATAACAAGTTAACAACTAAAAATTGGTGATACACAGGGTTAAATGTTTTACCTTGTACTCAGCGAATAATGATGATGAAGTAGTGGTGAAATCCAGTTTTATATTTAAGAATGCAGGAGAGTCCCTGATTGAAATATTCAAATCTCTGACCTCCTTTATGTACATATTATATGCTCCAATAGACTGGAAAATGGGACCAAATAAACATGGTCAGGAGGCAATTCTGATAATCCTTTAGACCACAGTCATTTACAGATTTACTTGTTTCAAACAATATTACCTCAGAGAAAAGACAGGTAAACAGTTGTTTGCAAGTCCGGCACCGACGAAACGAGCCATCCATTAGGACTTGACATAAGATTGCTTGTGCATTGGCTAGTCTAGAGAAGCCACCTTTTGAAAGTGTGGCAAACTGGCTCCACCTCAGAATATAGCATGACCATCTGAGAAGCTTGAAGCATGCAAGAGGACTTGTAGCCTTTAGATTCTTTTCCATGTACTGAACAAGTGTTGCGGCAAAGGGCTTCATGAAGGTAGATTCACCAAGAGCCTGGATAACCATATCATCAACCGCTTTTCTTGATGCACGATCATCATATATAGACAATGTATGAAAAATGAGATCGACAAACAACGTGGTGTCTGATGACGAATCTGCAGGGGAAACAAAGTAATTTTAGAAAATTTACATTGATTTATGTATGGAACAGTATAATCGAAGTAGCAGATGTGCAGAAAGGACGGCATGTTTATGTGAGTGTTTTTATTTTGGGGGGTGGGGGTGAGGGGAAGGGGGTCTATTTCATCAGTCCAATGGGTTTGGTTTGTTTGTAACAAAATTTTCTAGGGAACCATAAATAGTCAGAAGATATGTGAGATGGCATATAACATAGCCACTATATGGTAGCAGAAAACATCATTTGTGGCTGCATCATAATCACTTTTGGTATATTCAACAAGCACATCCATCATGTTAAGCATAGAGGAGCAAATCGATAGCAATTTAGTTCAGCGATACCAAGAAGCATATGCATCAGGATCAGATACAAGCTGAATAATAGTTCAATCCCAATACAAACAAGTATTTTAAGAGAGGCTCAGATTACACTATAACATCATAAGAGCTTGCTCAAAGAGTAGAAAAAAGATAGTACAAGTTCACACAAGTCAACTTGTCTTGAGGTCAGACTGTCAGACTATGCGCCATGCAACTCAATTATAGTTGCAAATCAAGCCAACACGAGATGTAAAACAAAGCTGACCTGAGGAACCGCTTGGAATCAAGTACAGACTGCACAGTTAGCATCATACGGAGTAAGTGTCTATTCATCCTCAGTTCAGAACTCCTACACAGATGTTAGGACGACGCCATAGCAAGCAACTCCAGAAGCAACGTAGCTGTTGAGTGCGGACGTAACTATAATCACAGGCTCAAAGTAACTAAAATTACACGACATATCGCCAAGTATAACACGAGCAAAGACACGCACTAACCTCAATCTATATTACGCACGGGTTAGCGAGCACATCCGCACACAAGCTAAGCTAACGAGCTACATCCACTGCAAGTCAAACAAATCTGCAGAAGATGAGGGCGGGCGATCCAGAGATAAGGGAGCGGGAGGCGATGGTGGCGACGATACGATATATACCTGATGCCTTCGCGAGAAGATGGGGGATGGAGGAGGGTGTGCCTGAAGAGGCGGAGGCGGCGCGTCGTTGGGGATGTGGAGATCGACCTCGGCCGCGGCGGCACGCAACACCTCCGCCGCCGCCGTCTCCTGCGCGCCCATTCCGCGCCGTGGCGGCGCGGCGGCAACGCGGGAGAGAGAGAGAGAGAGAGAGAGAGAGAGAGAGAGAGAGAGACTGGTGTGGTGCGTGCTGCGGAGTTCGGCTACTATGTCGTGTCGTATCTAAATATTTTATTTTCTTCGTACTATAACATAATATAGTATTATATGGTATTAAGTGTGATATTGTATAGCACTGTTTAAATTTATTATACTTCATACTATATAATATTATATTCAATACTAGATTGTTACAGTGTCACCGTGTAACTAGAATTGTAAATAAATCTACGACAATTGATCTTGAATGGTCGGTACGGTTTTGAAAAACGAGTCTATTTGTTTGGATTTTTATGAAACCATCCGGATAGATTGATTCAGATTTTTAGAATATTCTCTCCAAATATTGAACTATTTTGTACGGAAAAAATAAGCGAACAACGTCGTCTAGTTTTTGTTAACTATACTAATTATTTATAATTAGTGATTATTAAGTATGTTTAGTGAAAAATAATTATAATTAGATGTTATTAATTATAACTAATCATTATCATGTATTATCTCATACATCCAACCAAACAATCTATTTGTACCATCTCATCCCTGATCAATTTATTCAGGACCATTTCATACTGTCCAATTTCGGGCAACAGGGAGCAATGATTTTGATTTTTGATTAATGCTCGGTAAGCTACATATTATAAGTTACTTGATTGTTTATAAATAGATATTTAAGATGTATTATTTTCTATTAACCAGTATTGCATTTATTATAAAATATAATGCATTCATGTTTTTACAAATGACAGAGTTTAAAACTTTTGACTTATAATTAATATAAAAATTTAGCTTTAGTAGTTAGATTGATATTTTAATATATTGTTATTTTAACACTTGTTAACAATATATTAAAAGTAACTAATAGTCAACATTTTACATTGATGATATATAAAACTTATATGTATTATAATTTATATTTTTGCAACGAATGTAGTATAAGTTACGGACAACTTTATCCCAGTAGTATTGCCCTTATTTGCACTTTTATTGTTTGATATGGATGAATTTATACTTGATGTTTGTTCAGGGACTGCTTAATTAGCTTGCTGGTTGTATTTAAACAACCCTCTTCAGATAGATTAATAACGTTCCAATAGAAATTGTATAGGTTGATACTTCGATTATTCGATCCTTTTTATCTTTAAAAAGAGGGTATTTATAGGCACGATTACAATAAAGTAACATGAAGTTATCATCTATATTAAACCCACTATTAGAGTGTATGCAATAATTTTCGTACGGAAAGTTTAGCAACCTCTCATGTAAATAAACCTAGAGTTATACTAGACCTAATTAAGGGTACTTAGAGCTCACAATTTAGACCCCATCTTCGGGTGATTTTATAGCTCTGAAGTCTCCTTATCTTTGAGGGGTTTCGGCTCAAAAGGCTTCATGCCATCACTTTATACAATACTCTGCAAAGGCTCAAAAGACTTCAGGGGGCTGCACCAAAATTGTTGTTAGCCGTTGTTGGTTTGTTGGAGTGAAAATATTTTCCTAACAAATGGTTTGATAAACTCCCATCCTACTATGTGTAATATTTGAATCATTGATGTAATTTGTAGGTAAAACTCTAATTTAATTGGATATATATTATGGTTTGGAGAGACAAATGGGTAAATATAGTATATGCTTCTTATTTTTTAAAAATATAATTAAACGCATGTGTTAAAAAGATGACTATCATCTTGGATGCGTATGGACGTGGGCCTAGGATATTGTTTTGGGGAAATAACTACAGTATCTTCGAAGCCTCAAAGTCTCGAGAAGACCGAAGGCAAAGAGTCATCCAAAAACCGTCTCGTCCTGAGCGAAACAAGTATTTGAACACTAATACAAAATTATTTCAAGAAATTACAAGGCTAGAAGCTAAGTAAGGAGGCGCATAGGCCCTTAGAAGCCCCCTCCGAGTCCTTTTTGGGTCACTCCGGCTCCGCCCGGTCAAGATGTGCTATCCACAACGAAGGCCTCTTCGGTGTGAATCCTTCGTCCCACACTCCGGCAAAGGCTCTAAATATCTTATGACCACTCCGACATGAAGACTTAAACCAGAGGCTTTCACCCCTGGTATTTGCACATGTAAGAGGGACGCACGGACAAAGAATATAGAAATCACTATGAACTGGACGCAAGACTATTATCTTTCTTGTAGGCCTGAACCAGTATAAAAACACACTCCATACGAATCTCTCTAGGTTCATACTCCTTTACATACTATAAACCATTTGAGCTTATCATATTTACATGAACCTGCTTGTAGCTAACGAAATTGCTGCAACAACAATAGATATCAATAAAGTTAACGATGGTACGAGGATAATTTAAAAATAAAAATATTTTTATAAGTATTAATTAAAAAAATCAAAGCTGAGACGCCGGACGCTGCCAGTCCAAGTCTCCACGGGGCCTTTGGCGCCGCTAGCCCACTCCGGCCGCTCGGCGACGCGGGCAAACCGTGCGAGGCACGAGGCCTACGGGATTACCAAACGCGCAAAGAAACAGGGCCCATTGGGACACCACCACCGAAACCACCACGGCAACGGCCCATCGCGTGGGAGGACGGCCTACACCGGAGAGGTTTCTACGAATTGGGCCTGGTTGATTTCCGGCGAGGCGGCGGCGAGATGCCGGCGAGCAGCGGGAGGTGCGACACGTGGCCACGGACTGGCAGATACTCGTAAATTTGGTCTGACGCCTCGGTCAATCGACGTCTAATCCGACCAATGGACAATTTTTGATCAAATTATATATGTCCACCCGACCTGTTCGAACGGTGGCCAGGAATACAGGGATTTTTTAAATACTATTTTTTTAAAAAAAAATCGAATTCGTACCATTTGAAAAATTTACAAAAGTGACGTCCGGTTGACACTTGAGATACCGACTGATGTCACGTCAGCTCTGTTCGGCACTTCAAGTACCGATTAGATGCTACTTCCCTAGCGGATTCTGTCATGTCAGCTAGTATCGACCAAATGTTACTTTTGTAAATTTTTAAATGATCATACAAATTTGATTTTTTTTAAAAAAAAACATTATTTTTTTAAAAAAAATCGATATCAGCGACGCATCGACCACCGTTAATAATTTCTTTTAATAAAATAGCAGATATCGACCTATTTTTTTTAATTCTCTTTTCCGGACGGCAAGCAATCCGTCGTACAGTTTCCCTGGGACGAAAGCGACCGTCGATCCTCTCATCCACTACTACACTATACAAACACAACCCCACTGCTGCACTGGCTTGCTAGCTAGCTCGATCACTTGAAACTAATATAATCCTCCACAAGCTACGTACGAACTAATTCGATTAAACTAAACCCCACGGGAATGACGGGATCGATCGGCGTGGCGCACCCGATCGATCGATCGACCGAGATGGACATGGACCCGACGGCGATCGAACTCGCACGTCACGGCCCCACTGCCCCCCGTCGAGACGCGCACTTGGCATCTGCGTGCGCCGGTCGCCGTCGTCGTCGCTCGCGTCGATATGATCCGGCCTCAATCAGCTCCGGGCGGCCGGCTTCATTCGCCGGTCGTCGACCCCGCCATTATCGTCGTCCCCACCCTTAACCGATCGACAACCCGGAAAGCTAAAGCTAATCTCTAATCTCTTCCTCTCTAAAGCGCGCGCGCGCGCGCGCGCCCGCGAAATAACGAAACGTGTGCGCGCGGGCCCCGCCGCCGGCCGACTTGCACGCTACTAATAAGCCGGCCGGATCACGGCGGCGCGCGCGGGGGCGGCGTCACATCGCCCACCAACAACGGCATGGAATTGACGCAGCGCGCGCGGTTGGGGCCAAGCCCCGATCACTCGTTCGCTCGCTCGATCGGGATCTTCCCGCTTTGCGCGCGAACGCACGCCGCTGGATCTCTCCGCGCGAAAGCGACGGCGCCACCGCGCGCCGCTCGTAGTGCCGCGGCTCGATCGTTATACACTTATACGAGTGGTTTTTATATAGGCACAAGAAGATAACACGACTTTTCCTATTAATTTTGATATTTTTTATACCTCCTGATACGGTAGCATGAGTTATCAAAATTATTAGTAAAAATTATTATATGGAGTACCTCCTCTCCCCAGGGATCATACCATTTTCCTAATTATATATATATATATATATCTATCTAATCCGGTTTTAAGTTATATATTAAATAGTTTGTCATGTAAAGTTAATGAAAAGAGAGAATAATTCATGGAAACCGGGGATTTGGGAGAGAAATAAGAAATAAGACAAATGATTTGATATAAATTTATCAGGAAAATATTGTGTGTGAGTGATGTATAAAAAAAGAGTAAGACATTACTCGTAGACACTATTGGTCAGATCTGTCTTTACTCGTATTCACTATGGGGGTGTTTGGATAGGGGCTAAAATTTTAGCCCTTGTCGCATCCAATATTTAAATATTATTTTGGAGTATTAAATGTAGACTATTTATAAAACCCATTCATAATCGGAGGATTATTTATGAGACGAATCTAATGAGCCTAATTACATCATGATTTGACAATGTGATGCTATAGCAAACATTTGCTAATCATGGATTAATTAGTCTTAAAAAATCCGTCTTGCGATTTAGTCTTCGATTCTGCAATTATTTTTATAATTAGTTTACGTTTAGTCATTCAAATTAATGTCAAAACATCCGATGTGACACGGGCTAAAATTTAGCCCCGGATCCAAACACCCCCTATATAATTCTCGTTTTACCCTTCTAAACTATTTACTTATTAAATATAAATCAATTTTCAATTTATACAGACCTTTTAATCCTTTTTCATGTTTGCTAGTGTCAATTAAATGTTATCTCTGTTATAAATAACAACATATATATTTTCAAAACAGAATAAATAAATGAAAACAAAAATATCTAAGTTTATTTTTAAAATTTTGTATACAAATCCTAATCTCTCTCTCTCTCTCTATATATATATATATATATATAGAGAGAGAGAGAGAGTAAGTATATACTAGCTTGTTAGCTATAGGCTGGGCCCAAAATGAAGTTCCCCTGTCTTTGGCTTGCTAGCTCGTGGTGATAGTGACACGAGTGCTAGCTAGTAAGTACACACCCCATAACTAACTGTGTTAAGATGGCCCTGTTGGCTTAGCTAGCTTTTATGGAATGAATGATATGCATGGAAGTGCAGCTTGTTGGGGGAACTGATAAATTGGTGCACTTAATTTGCTCTCCTTTATTTAGTGCAACACATGATATATACATGCATATATGCTCGCTTGATTAGGTGGCACGTACTTATTACTAGTTTACAACTTAATAATACATATACATGAGCTTCATATCGTTTTTGGTTTTCATGTGTGTAACGGCACGTACACATGTATGTGCACATCGTTTGCTGTACTGTTGCATGCTAACATAACAGTACACTGTTAAAACCAGTGAGAGCTTGTTACAAAACTAGTAATTAACAGTGTACTGTTTTTCTTGTTTAGTTAATTTATTAGAAATCATGCATGATGAGGTATTTTTTATTTCGTTCTTTATATACCTACATATATACCATATAATCATAATCAATAATTATATTAATATCCAGCCAACTTCGTTCTATGCATTGTTGATTCTTTTTAACCTTGAATAAGAGCATTAAGCAGTAAAAAAATACTGGATTTATATCGTGCAATAATAGACGACAGTGTACATGTGTGTCTATATATATATATATATATATATATATATATATATATATATCATCCAATAATATTTTACTTTTTTCCCTTTACACTTCAACGATGTGGACAAGTTCTTTCAGGTTTGTTAAATGTCATGTCGGGCAACAGTGTAACAGGAGGCTTCACAGTTACATTGTTCTAGGTTAATGTCGCTAAAAGAGATTCGACGAAGAAACATGATCATAATAAGTTTGTGCACCGAAAGGCGACACGTTAACGACTATCGTCACTAGAGAGCATATATATATATATAAATGTTATCATACACCACGGGTATAGAATAACTATTCTACCGAGAAATCTACTACTGAGAAAAAATTAGTACTCAACTGCTATTCTACTGAAAAAAACTACTACTGAAAGTAGTCGGTGTAGAATAGTTATTCTACACATGTGGTGTAGAATAGCGCTCCCGTATATATATATATATATATATATATATATATTAGTTTCAATGTATATTTGTTTAAGTTCAATTCCCAATGCAAATCAAACATTCAAATTTGTAAAAATATCATTATAATTTTCTGTAATTTAAAAAATACTGCTGTCAACCCATCATATATGTCATTGACACACTGATAACATATTTCAAAACTGTTAAAATTATAATGGTATATAAAAATTTGCATTGGCCGTATATACACAGATGAAGTCCAAGAAACAAAGCAATACTAGCTAGCTATATATGATATATAGCCAAGCCGGGATTAATCGATATGATGTGAGTTATTATATCATATGATCATCAAGAATATAATTAATGTTCACAAACAAAAGGTAGACGATAAACATAAACATGATGGACGGCTGCCGTCAGATATGGCATCAACATCACATGTCAAATTAGGATTATGCATGTTCACTTAACTACACATCCCATTACTGATCATGCCAAATTTTGCTGCTAGCTGCACCTTCATGGACACATATATATAGGCGCGTGATGGGTAATTTAGTGAAGAATATTTTAGGCAAATAAATAAATGACATTATTTACTATTTGGATGTGATGAGTACTACAGTAGTGAAGTGTGAATTGTAGCAAGTGACAATTAATGTATATATCATATCTGACCAAAATGACAATTGAGCACTAACATGAATGGAAAATAAATTTAAATTTTAATTAAAATTTACAAATAGAAGAGAGAATAATTAATTCCTCATTTACCATGAAGGATTTTGCATGCACGATCAGATTGCGTACGGACGAACGAACAGATATGTGTTTACACCAATAAATTACATGTCACATATATACTTCGCCTTTGGCTTCCTCTATAAATAATTATATGTACTTTTGGTATTAGATTTCTACCTGTAGCTCGCCCCTTTCACAGCATGCAAAGCATTACAAGCTGCTTTGGACACGCATGATGCATCGATAACCCGTAATCGATCCCCCTAGCTAGCGTAGTTAAATACATATATATGTATGTATATATATGTGGGATAAATCATTGACGAGAAGTCGTCCCAACCTCCATGAAATCTATGAGCTTCATCACCTGCCCTTCAGCTTGATCACCATCCCGGTTCTCCTCTTGCTCCTCGATGCTCGAACCGCACTTGGTGTCGCTCGAGCTCACATTCACTTGGAGAAAGTCGTAGAACTCCACCGATTTACTCAGATCTGCATCACAAATTAATTTATGTATAATTAAACTAGCAAATCGATCGATGCACGCCATGCAAGATGTGTGTGTTTGTGTATTCACCTTCATTTGTAGATGAGCAAAAGTCCTCCTTGGTATGGTGGCCAATTGCAAAAATGTTTGCAGCGGCGGCGCATTCTCTACGGTACTTGTCGAGCAAGGAGGCCATCATGCTGCAGTTCGTGTCAGACCTCGGCTTCTCGGGGGCGTTCCTCGGGCTTGTCCCGTCTTTGGCAGCACTACCCGCGGCGGCGGCGGCGGCGGCGCCACGCCGGTTGGACAGCCTCACCCGCTCCCTGCACCGCCGCGCCATGATCACATGCCAGTGGTTCTTGACGGCGTTGTCCGTGCGCCCCGGGAAGAGCCTGGCGATCACCGCCCACCGGTTGCCGTGGGCGCGGTGCGAGGCGAGGAGAAGCTCCTCCTCCTCCTCCGTGAAGGGGCTCCGGTTGATTCTAGGGTCAAGCTGGTTGAACCACCTCAGCCTGCAGCTTTTCCCTGAAATTAACAATTCTGGTCTTAATTTACACTGTGTATGGTACTTACATGCTTGTGAGTTTGTGACAAGCGTCATGGCTTGTGCTAGAAATCAAGAACGCGCGCATGCACAGCAAGGATAAATTAGAGAGCAAGAAAAGTAATTAAATCAATCCACTAGATAGATAGGCTACGCGAGATAAAATTGTTCTACAAGTGATATAGATGCGATATACACATCAAGGAAGTGACCATCATGGATTGATGAACTGTGCGCAGATTGCACTCTTTGACATGACACCCTAACAAACTAAAATTCCCTGATCAACTAAGTAAACATGGCAAATCCCAAAGTCAAATAAACTCGCCCAAGAACCGTACAAATTAATATATATATACATACGGTGGAAGCAAGAAAGAACTCTGGTAATTACTTAATTACATATATGCAATGAATATATATATGTGATCAATTGATCGATCATTTCTCTCTTGAGCATGGATATATGTATATATCGACATGGCATGCACCTGATCGGCCTTGGAGCTTCTCGGCGATGGCGTTCCAGTTGTGCGGCCCGTATCTCGCGACGAGCTCCTTCAACTTCTCGTCCTCCGACGGCCTCCAATGGCCCCTGCTGCACATCCTCGATCGATCGATCACCCGAACAGTAACAACGCAACCAGCTTCAAATCTCCCTACGTACACCTCGATCTTTCCTTTGCGATATGATCTTGCACTAGCTTGCTATCTCTCTCAATCAAGAAGTATACATATATAACTTCCTAAAGTTGCAGCATGGAAATAAGCAGCTGCAGAACAAAAGAATCCGAAGAATCTGCTGCTAGCTAGTTCAGATCGAGTTAAATTCAGACAGGCGGGAAGAACGTTAACACACAGATCGATCAAGACCACTAGCTATAGAGATATATAACAACTAATTAAGATGCAAGGGATGATCGAGGCAGAGAAGAAGCAAAACCAATAGGCCGAGAAATATGAGCGCCTAGGGAATATATAGAACTGATGAGAAGTCTTGGCCAGCAGCCAAGGGAAAGTGGGCAGGCTAGCTTTCTCTCTCTCTCTGTCTCTCTCTGTCTCTCTCTCTCGTTTTGCTGATCTCGTTAGGGAGAAGCTAAGATAGTGAGATGGGAGATCGATGGCACAGCAGGTTAGTTTGATGCTACGTGTGGGCTAACGAGTGGTTTTGTAAGTACGCTTCACAGGAGAGAATAGAAAATGTCAGTTTATTACATGCTATATAGGTCCACACAAGATCAACTATATAACTACCTATCTCTCTCTCTCTCTTCAGTTACACACTTGTTCAACAAACTGCATACTACAAGACCTAAGCATAACCTCTGCATGCATGCATGTTAATTAGCCCTAACTAACCATGCATGACATTTGCAGGAACTATATAGTAGAAAAAATATATCAGAGTTTGAGGGTACGTTAACTGAAAAACAGATTACTAGCTAGCTAGCTAGCTAGCTGCAGCAGCTAATAATCTGTAAAAAAGTTAGGTGATCGAACAGTTGTATCAGTTAACCAAATATATATAGCCGGATGGTCGATCTGTTGTGTACCGGCCCGTTCTTTTAGCTAGTATCTAGCTGCTTATCGTTTAAGCTGCAGCAGCTGGTTCCGTTACCTAAATTTGATCGGTATATCTGTACCTTTCAGAAAGATCATTTGTTATTGTCTTCACGAGCTAGCTATTTGATCTTTGTGTGCAAGGAAAAGTTCTCACCATATATCTAGATGCACCTAATATATATATATATATATAATCTTTTCTTCAGAATTTGGGACAATAATTAATTAGGGCAGGGAATTGAAATTAAGACGTACGCTGCGTGTGTGATGTAGTAGCTAGGGTTTGCTTTGCTTGGTGGGGGGAATTCTGTTGTTCAGGTCTCAACATCTCTCTGATGTTTCAAACCTACAACGTCTACTTAAAACTAACCCAATCACACTCTTCCTGGCCTCCCCAAATGAACTCGACACCTAATTGTAGCGGCATCATGCGTGCCTTAATTAAAAATATTTAAGTTTGATAGATTCTTCGTTGGGCGACCCAGGCCAATTTTTTTGCCTCACGCACTCTGCACGTTGAGTGCAGGATGAGCATCCTAATTACTTGTTGTCAACGATGTCAACACACAGAATATTAATCTTGTTGATTTTAATTTATTATTGGTATCTACCCATATATCACACAAAGACTTGCAATACTTAGGGGGTGTTTAGTTCCATGAACTAAAATTTAGTCCGTATCACATCGGATATTTGGACATTAAATTGAAGGACTAAAAATAAACTAATTATAAAAACAATTGTAGAATCAGAGGATAATTCGCGAGACGAATTTATTAAATCTAATTAATCTATGATTAGCAAATATTTATTGTAGCATCACATTGTCAAATCATGGCGTAATCAGGCTCATTAAATTCATCTCGCAAATAATCCACCGATTATGAATATGTTTTATAAATAGTCTAATTTAATACTCTAAAATAGTATCTAAACATTCGATGTGGCAGGGACTAAAATTTAGTCCCTCAAACCGAATCAATAGTACGGGGAAATGACCTATAAGCCCACCTCTAATTTTTATATGAGCTGATTGGCTGGCATCACTTGGTTAGCTAGAACCTATTAATTACGCACGCATTAAGCCATTAACTGAAAGGAGTAAGTTAAAAAATTAAGTCTTCGGTGGGATAGATGGAGAAAATGATTTTAGAACTAATATTGACAAAATCCTATGCCTACAAGAGCTAGCTAGTCATCCATACACACACACGCACACACTAGCTACTCTTTCCGTCTAACAAAGATTTTTTTAGCATTTAAAATTTGTTCCACAAATACTTGATTTTAGCTTGTTTTTGTTAATGGCTACTCATTTAATGAGCTCCGCAAACTAAGCGACACTCTACAATAACGCACCTAGAAATTAATTAGAGCTATGTTGATTAATAGAAACATCTTGATTAATCATTATTACTCAACACTACTAATATTTTTCAGAATTTCTAAAAACTAATGATATGTTTGATTCATTTTTCTAACCAGCTTCTTGCCTAGAAAGCTAGAAGTTAAACCAAATAGGTTCAAGAGCCAACAAACTTTTTCAAAAGCAGCATTTTTTTCATAATACATCTAGAAGCCGGGAACTCTAACTTTCACAACTTATCGGTTCAATTTTGAAGTAAAAATTCCTACCATGCCATTATAACATATCGATTCGGGTAAAATTTGAAAAGATAAAATTTTAGTAAAATATATAATTTTAGTATAATTAAAAAATATATAATTTTAATATAAACATTACAAATTTTTCTGATTAAAATGATTTGCATGTAAAATTACATATTAATAATGTAACCAAATATCAGAGGCTACCAAAACATAAATCTATGGTTATTCCACCCAAATAACTTTTCAGTTTTTTATAGCTCACAGTTTATAGCAGCAGTTTTTCTACAACTCATAGCTCACAATAGTTTTTTGTTAGAATCTACGGCTTAACTAAACACACGCTAATTTTTTGGAACGAACAAATTAGCTAGCAAGAACAAATTAGTTAAACAAACCACGCAGCAAGAGAAGTTTACAAGCAAATAATTAAACTGAGCCTGCACGAACTAGCTAGCTAGCTATGTCTTTCGTACAATGTTTTTTTTTTAAAAAAAATTCTAGAACAGTTAGACACACGTACGATCGAGCGGTGATATGATCATGTCTAGAATAGCTCGTTCTACGGTATGAATGACCTAATTTTACTGAAAATAATGTTGGTCGACCTAATTTTCAGCTTGTTGGCGACGACAGATCGAAAGCCAAAGCTAGCAGAGTTAGTTGTTACGGGTTTTCCAGTGCTAGTTGGGCGCCTCAAACCAACCTGAGCAATCAGCTCACTGCAATTCGTTTAATCGCCTGTTTCCTGCTTAATTAAGCTCAATTAGGTAGGCTAAGTTGTAACTGTAGTACATACACCGCTAATAGCTACTTCACTTGTTGTCTCTGCAGAGTGCGCTGACGATATATGTTGTGATGTTGCTATCTGTATAAGAATGGAATAGCATTGGCCACGTCGTGCTATTTGAAGTTGATCTTTCGAAGGCAGTTGGATTTTAGCTATCATAGAATCTTATGATAAATTACTAATATTACTACTACTAGCTAATATGAAATTAATGTGCAATATAATATATAGCAACTGATATGATGATTCAAGGTTATTATTAGCTGGTTTTCCCATGCAATAATATATATATATATATATATATATATATATATATATATAATTCATGGGGGGCTAGCTAGGTGTTATAGCAGTTTCAATCGAAGTAGAGTTGCATTTGATATAAAACTCATATATTTATTACTAATTACTATATTATACTGATCAATCCAATTTATTAAGGAAGCCATGCTGCTGCTATTGTAAGCTAGCTAGTTGCATTGCAACATGCAAAAAACAATAATTAATTAATTAATGCCTTTTACATGTATATAAAAATATTACAATAACCACACTATGGATTCTCTCAATAATGTAATTCACACTATCACATTACAATTTGTATGCATATATATATATATATATTGCATACAACCAAATCATTTGTACCATTTTAATATTGGATGCATGCATGCATGGGGGCCTTACAACAACTATATATATATCAGAGCTAGTCAACATTCTTGTGATAGCGTGTGCATATTATGGTTACGACATCAGTTGTCTATCAGAAGTTAACTCCTACATACTGCACATATATAAATACTATATTCGTTCCTTCATATTGCATG
Organism: Zizania palustris; assembly: GCA_019279435.1. NCBI lineage: Eukaryota > Viridiplantae > Streptophyta > Magnoliopsida > Poales > Poaceae > Zizania > Zizania palustris. The sequence continues at coordinate 50,600,441 of JAAALK010000286.1, read as the reverse complement.
CGTTGCGTTGAGTTCTATATAGTGCTTTTGTGGTCAACAAGAGAGAAGCTGCTCCGATCGATCGAGCTAGGGGATTATATTCATATCTAGTGCGTACGCGTGCGTACGTACGTGTGCTGTGCTTAGCTATCTTCGATTAGAGAGGTAACATGTCACAAGAGAGTACTATTGGATGTCAGCTTTCAACTGTTGGCCTACGTATTGCAGACAAAATCCTGCAATTCTAAGCAACCTACTGTCGATCACCAAAGCTTTAAAATTACATAAATCGAGCCTGACGTCAATCTCTATTTGCAACTATTATAGCTGGAATTATTTTTTTACATTGAACTTCAATTCCAATATTCTACATGTTTGTGTGCACATGCATATGGTTGCATTCTTTTAATTTGATCTCTTCATCACATACAAGCCCCCAAATTAAATTACATGTGTTATTAGTTATTATTAGAGAAATTTTGGTACCTCTTGACATATGAGGTACCAGAAGATACCAAAATTAATACTGAAAAATATGATACCTCCTGTTCGTTGAGTCATAAGGCATAGTTAATTTTGAGCCAGCCGTCTTGAAAAATGATACAGACTTTTTGACATGCATGACACTGTCTTTACAAAATTCAATAATATTTGGAAGAAGGTAAATAACTTGATTGATTTTAGGGTCCTCGAGAAAATACAAGTACGGTAATCATAATTATACCGTTAATTTTGGTACCTTTTGGTACCTAAAAAACCGCAACAGATACAAAAGTTTTATACTAAAATTAGGATATCTCTTAGTACTATCTCGATAACCATAAAATTTCTCAAATAATTTATCCTCTTTAATTTGTCGCATTTGGATATTTGGATTCCAATTACTTGAAAAGGACTGATCTCTCTTTGACAAGTAGATGATTGACACGAATAAAATGAAGAACTAACGGTGCGAAAGTGACATGTTGTATCATAGAACTTGGCGATAACTGTTAACGAATCTTCACACACAAGTGTGTGACGACGCTCGACCATGGTGACCTAATCAAACTAGCTACCTAGCTAGGGGTTTGATCGATCGAGCCGGTTTTCCTGCCGACCATCTTTGAACATGATCTCACCGTGCTGATTAAAGTGACATCGATCCAAGTCACGAAATGAGCTTGCTGAATTTCACCATGCGCTAGCTAGCTAGCGACACATCATGCATGATCTCCTTTACGAGATTTCAAAGCATCTAGCAAGCTCGTGAGTCGTGACACGAACGACACGTACGATGGTTTTTACTGAATCATATCTTCATGTGGCAACGGATCGAGACATGACCAAGCAGTGATCATAACATGTATATGTATAGCTAGCTAGCTAGTTAATTATTATAAATAGCATATGTAATAATAATAACGTAACACATATCATGTACATATATACATATTAAACCGGACACAACTTAACGACGTTTAATTAGGCGCCGGTCTTTAATTTCAAGTTGATCCTCAATCTCGATCGATCTGACGAGCATCTCCAAGAGTCACTTTAAAAATTGTTTCCCTATATAATTTTTTGGATCCATTTTTGAGGATACAAATAGTTTAAATATGTTTCTCTCCAATAGAGTCCCTAAAGTAAAGTATGTGAGTATGTTCCCTACAAGTAGGGAATATAATGATTAATTTTGAGGATCCTTTATTTTGAGGAATTATTTAGAGTATCTATTGGAGGAGATTTTTTAATTCTAGTCCCAAAAATTTAGAGAAGAGAATTTTTTAGAGTTTCTCTTGTAGAGATGCTCTAACGACGCATGCAACAGTTATAGCTAATATATATATATATATATATATATATATATATATATATATATATATATATATATATAGTTCCATGCAGCATGCATGGCTGGGCAAGATATGCAAGCTAGCTGCGTGTGCGTATTCAAGTTAGGTTTTGCACCAGGTCCAATCGATCAATTGATGTGGTTAGCTTGTTGCTAGCTTGACATATATATCATCTCGTAAACAGGGCCGGTACTGAGATTATAGGGGAACTTAATTTTAGAGGCCTTTACCGAAATATAATTAAAATATATGTAAAATAATATTAATCTAAAATAACGTAAATATTTTAAATTACTTTAAAATTTTCTACTGTAATAATAAAACAAATTTTATTGATGATGGTATCAATATCAATTTCTTCCTATAAGTGTTTCTCAATGTATAAAGTTGACAAACTATTTAACATCTCTTGAGATATTATAGATCTAAAAAATCAAAAATCTCTATAACTAACATTTGTTTATCGCAAAATGAATTATAAAACACTTAACTCATAAATTAGATTATTTAAATTCAAATCAGATGAACCATGTAGAGAGAAGGTTAATGCCAACGTTATGCAACACATATTTAGTTCGAGACCATCAAATGACTTCAAAGTTGTTAAACTCGTTAAAAACTTAAATATTTCTTCAAATGATTAGAGTTCTTCAAATCTCTTTTTCAATGAATTGATTGTCATATCAATCATAAGGGAGGCTAGGGCTAGGATTGACGGTTGAGGAGACGAGCAGGACAAATTAACATGCAAATTGCAAGTTTGCAACTTGCTTTGCGATTTTTTTGTATGTCCAACATGATTAGCCCATACGTATACATACAGATTACATACATACATATATACATGCATACATACATACATACATACATACATATATATACACATACATATATATACACACATACATACATATATATACACACATACATTTATATCTATACATGTATACATACATACACACACACACACACACACACACACACATATATATATATATATATATATATATATATATATATATATATATATATATATATATATATATATATATATATATATATATATATATATATGGGGCCCTCTAGGTGGCGGGGCCCGAGGCGGTGGCACCGGTGGCCCCACCCCAGGGCCGGCCCTGCTCGTAAACTGATAAGATATAGAGATTATTCATACAGAAAATTTATTTGGTTATATATATATATATATTACTTATTGTCTCATCACTGACATGTAAGTTCTGAAATAATATGTCAGTAATACAACTAGTAATAAATTTAGAATCACCACTAGTTTTGCCGGGACTGTAAGATATATTCCAGTATAACAAGAAAAGCGATTGATCAGCAGATCAAACACTACCGGAAATCAATAGTTTGCCGAGTGCTACATGTACTCGATGAAACTACAAAAACACTCGACAAACCGCACTCGGCACACATCTCCTAGGCAAAAACAGGTTCGCCGAATACCACACACGACACTCGCGAAAAGAAGAGAGCTACGAATATTTAAACAGAGCTACCAAAATTTTGGCGCTGTTCTTCAATTTTGAAGGGCGGGAACTGAAATGTTGGGCGCGCTCTCAAGATTTACATAGTGTCAGAAATCAGAGACTCGCCAAAGTTGTTTTTATTTTTGTTAAAATTCATTTTTTATTATTTTTCTTGATAGTTTTTTGTGAAAATATTTAAATTTAGTGGATAAGACCTAAAAATATAAACTAATTTAACTAAAAATATCAAACTAATCTAAAAAAATTACAAATTGTTTTCATCATGTAAGATACATTGAGATTTAAATGTATAAAAAATTTGGACTTCAAACAAAGATTTAACCATTGACTTGCTTTCAAACTTTACCATTTCTACTTTAAACCCTAATTCCTCCTCGGATAATTTTCTAAATACTCTACGTGATAATTTTCTTGAAATATTTTTTAATTTTTATCACATTATCTATGTTGGACCGAAAAGGGTGACCAGAGGGGGGTGAATATGAGCTTTTAAAATTTCAGGCTAAAAGTAGCCTTCTGTTTTAATTCAGTCTTCTGCGGAAATGGGTTCAAACACACCCTTTAGAGGTCTGGTTCGGAGGTATTTCACAGCTCCAAAACCAGGCTTTATTTGCTAGGAGCAAAAGTTCGAAGTCAAGAAGACTTCACTCCACCCACAAAACCAAAAACTCAACTCTGCTAAGTCGGTGCAGGCTCCGCACACTAGGTGCCTTCGAGCAGACTTCGCACTTCACCCTTCGCAGGAGGTGGTTTCCCTCTGTGGATTTCGACCTGATACTCCACACTAGCAACTGGTACTAGGCTTCATATTTTGAAGGTCCAAGGATAGACAACCAATTTTGCTACAGAAAGAAAGCAGACTTCGAGTAAACACTCCTCAGTGCTTCGCTAGTAACAATGAGGAGTTGCCTCCGCTTACACAGAGCGAACACGCACTGAAAAACACACTTCGCACACAATGATTACTCACACACCTTCAGGAACACCCCAGTACACAAACTCAAACCAAGAAGAAGTGAAGTACAAAGAAATCAAGACATGGAGTGCAAAACCATTATACAAGTTCAAGCAGTAAATAAAGAACAGAATCAACGTTTCATTGCTTGAACAGGGAACACAAAATGAACTCACAGACTAAATACAAGAGTGGCGGCTAGCTCTAGAGTTCTAAAAATGGTTGCTCAAAGTGTTACAGATGCCTAGCCAGCCTTCACTATTTATAGGCACTATTCAACCCTGTGAATAGACTACTTTACCCCTAGGGTTTACATTGTTTTTGTCTCTCTCAAATAGGGGGTACATATGGTAGACTACTTTATTTGGAGGCTTCTTTTGTCAGCTTCGCAGAGGAGACAACATCAGCTTTTGCAGAGCAGACACGATCAGCCATTGCAGTTTTGGAGTCTTCTGAAGCCCCCCTTCACACGCGAGGTGTGCGGTAGCTTCAACGAGAAGCTTGGAGCCAGACAGCCTTCACTTCACCGAAGTCAGCCTTCGATACAGTGACGATTTTGAGACGAAGCCATCAAAGCGCTTGAGCCTTTGCACCATCACCTCTGGAGGGGACCACCATGGCTTCGCAGCTACTCCTACCTCGAACTCCGTCAGTCCGTGTACCGAAGCCATGCATGGTCGAAGTATCTCAAGTCAGCCATATTCCTTCGGAGTACCACCCTTCGAAGTCCCTCCTTCGTCCAAGGCCTCCGCATGAAGCATTCCATGAACACTTCATCGCAGTGTCTCTCCCTGAGCACACTCTTCGACGAGCCTCACCCGGACCATGCCTTCGATGCACCTTGACTTCAGAGACCTCCGTCGGGTATCTCTTCGAGTTCCTCCATCCTGAGCACACTTCGAACGCCTTGCCTCAATGCTGAGGACTTCGTCCACCATACTTTGAAGTTACTCCGTCCGGAGCACCCTTCGAAGTGCCTCGCCTCCGAGGACTTTGCCTTGGGGCACCTTCAGCCAGAGCCGCCCTCCGCACTTTCTGCCTTTCGCCTGGTGCACCTTGACCTGAGGACCGACCTCGACCCCATGCAACCTTCGTGACCGAGCTCCCCGCTCGCTTGGCATCAAACCTCCTGCTTGACCACAGTTCACTTGCTATGAACCATCCGTCGTGTAACACCCCAAAAATTAAAAGGAATAAAATACAAAGAAAATATTATTTAAATCATTTCTGAATTTATTAATAAAGGAAAATCACAAAAGAACCCAAATAAAGCCAAACAGAGGGAAATATTCAAAATCTGGACTTGAAAATTTTATGAGATGAACTAGAGGCCAAGTTATAATTTTAGAAATTTTTACAAATTTTTATCAACAGTGATTCAACCCTTAATCAAATAAATGAATTACTGGAATTATTTTAAATCAGAAAAGAATTAAAAAGACTTAATGGGCCTCAACCCTGAATCCTCCCTCAGCCCGGCCCAGCCCACTCGTGAGCCACTGACCAGAGGGTCCCGCCTGTCGGCGCACGCCCCCCTCTCTCCTCCCGCCCGCGCCCCGCCTGGTCCCACCAGTCAGCCCCGCCACGCCACTGACCGCCCGGACCCATCTGTCGGCTCCCTTTCTTTTTGGATCACTCACTGACAGGTGGAGCCCACCTGTCAGATCCATCGTCTCCGATGGAAGGGGATCGCTCCCCTTTCCTTCCCCGGCGATCTCTTTCTGGTTTTCTCGCCGCCGGCCGCCGGATCGCTTTGGATCCCCTCCGATCGCCTTCCCTGGTCACCACCGCCCCCTTTCCTTCCATAGCCGACGCGGTTTCGCGAGAAAGGAAGCAAATCCGAAGCTTTTGGAAGGTCCTCGCCGGAGCTCTCGGGAACCCTTGATTCCCTGCCCTCCCGACGCCGGCAAACCCCCTATAAATGCCCCCGCGCACGCCGCCCTCAGCCACACCACCTAAAGACCTAGCCAAAGCCTTCCCGAGCGCCGTTGCCACGTTTTCGAGCTCTTCCACTGCTCGGTCTCCGGCGAGTCGTCGCCGTCGCCTCGGACCCCCGCTGCCCTAGCCGCCGCCACCGTCGGGTCCGTCGTCGACCACCCCACCTCGTCCACCCCTCCGTTGGCCGTGAACACCGCCGGACCGTCGTCGCCGTCGAGCACCCGTACGCCCTCCGTCGTCTACGCTCGCCGCCGGTCATCTCCAAGCCCCATCCTCGCCACCAAAGGTACCAACGTGACCCCCAACACCTCCCCGTTCCATTTTTGCCGTTAGCTATGCCCGTAGGCGCTCACCGCCGCCGTCGCCATCGCATCCGAGGACCGCCGTCGCCGGAGACGAAGGGGGATACGAGCCCCTTACGTGGTGCCGTGCCGGATCGCACAGCGACCGTCCGATCGCGATCGGAGGGCTAAGATTAAACCCCCCCGGGATTTAATCTGGGCCCTCGGATCTGGTCAAAGGGGTATCGAGGCCTCTCGGCCGTCGATCGCCACTTAAACCCCCCGAACGATCTCAGACGTCCACGCGTACCCCTTCGCTGCGATATAATCTCAGCCGTCCATTTTTACTTACGCCTCCCGCCTCGCGTCCGACCGCCAGATCCAGATCCGACGGCTCTGGATCGGCCGGTCCACGCGCGTAGTCACGGGTTCACGGTGAACCTGGTTCACCGTGGACCAGAGACTGTTTTTAGTTTAAATAAAATTCAGAAAATTGATTTAAACTTTGAAAATTCATATCTTGCTCAATTTAACTCCAAATTTCACCATTCAAATTTTGTTAGAACCAGAATAATATTCTCTACACATTAATGCCATAAAAACAGTATGTTTCTGTTACTCAAAACATTATTAATAAATAAATGAATAAAAATCCCTTAGGGTTAAATTAATAATACAGAAAATAAATTGGGAAAATTCTAAAATATTAAACCTTACTGTTTTGAACAAGACTTGAAATAGTAAAAATATTACTTCACATGATAAAACCTACAAATGTGTATATTTGGTGAATTTTATCTGTTTATTGAATGTATTGTCTATTTTCCGTATCGAGAAGACTACGAGTTCGTCGAGGAGCAGGAGTTCTACCCCGAGGTTCCTCCATCCCCATTTGCTGAGCAAGGCAAGTCATCGACCGTCTCTGTGGAAACAGTTGATCATAATTGAGCCCATGTTTTAATAACTTATCGCTATAACCCATAGGTTAATATTGCATTAGTCAAATATTCAAGCCTTACACTTATATTTATTAGATCCCTGTCCTTGTGTGCAAACCCAAGCCATGCTTATTGAGCCTTAACTCCTTGTCACTCTACTATAAAAATATTAGCTAGTGCCCAATGTACCGGCACAACTGCTATAGGTTAAAAAGAACGAGTCGTAGATAGCTGGATTCTGTATATGAATTTCCCTGTTATTCTCGTCTCTGGACTCTGTTGGAGTTGGCTAGGTTATAAGTATGGTGGGTTCCGGGTGCAAGCTCGGGCACTGGTTTGTCGCACCCGGGGCACTATAAGGACCGGTCTGCGGGATCTGTTGCAAAGCACTTCCGTACCAACCACAAGTCTAATGGGTAAGTCCTAACTGGAAGTATGGAATACCCCGGCTTGATGCACCATAGAGGAGGGGGCAAGGGGCTAGCCTGCGGGCGACTTGTACCGACGAGGCTCAAGGGGGGGTATGGTGGGGCTCCGATGCGTCGGGACACCATATGAAACCCATAAGAGGGTGCTATTGAGTCGGGGAGGACTATATGGAAGGTTTTGGCACGAGTTCCCGTGTGATGGGTCATCTCGTTACACTTCGGTGTAGGTGATGAGTGCGTGCCTTGTGGGTACAGTGGTACATCTCTGATCAGAGTAATTTAATCTTTTCGAAAAGCCGAGCCCACGGTCAAGGGCGGGTTGTGTGACTACTCGCAGTTAGTTTACAATTGTTGGAATGTTCAAGTTATTCATGGCACGTAAGGACTGTTGAGCGAGGTGGGGCTGACTGTACCCCTCGAGTTAGAAGATGATGATACACATGCACATGTTTACTTTTCCGTACTAATAAACTGCTCACATTTAAAGCTCTACACATATGCTGCTTCCGCTAAATTAGCCAATATCTCCCTTGTTATTACCTTGCATTATATTTGCATTCGGTGGCTTGCTGAGTACATCTGTACTCACCCCGTTGACTTACAACATCAGAGCCAGTCTACTACGAGGAGGATGAAGGTCTGGAGTAGCGACCCAGTCAAGGCGAGACTGGAAGGAGGCGTTCATCTAGGACCCTTGTTTATTAGTTTCTCTTCATCTTAATCACTTTTGTATTAATGCGGTCTACGAACCGTGAATGATTGCTCGTATTGTACGTGGTCGTGTGATGAACGTCTTGTTTTATTGATTTTCTATGGAATTTCAATAAAGTCCTGATTTATTAAATCGGGGCGCGACAAGATGGTATCAGAGCCGACTTGACTGTAGGAAGCCAAACAGACCTGACCTTAGGACTTATATATATTCACTATATTTTACAAAAGATTACTTATCCTCTCATCTCCTAAGATTTTCACAAAAATTTTCTCTCTTTTGTAGATGCCGATCCGTACCGTGAACGAGAACCTTCGTGACGAGACCGGATTCATCCGCGAGCTACGCATGCTCGTCAGTTTCCTCGGCTTCGAGCAAGAGCCGATGTACCATGGAGTCTTCCCCGACGAGGAAGAAAGCTACTGCGAGGTCACCGTCGTCGTCCAGCCCTCCCCTCAGACAGCTCACACCTACCGCGGAGGAGGACCTACCTTCCTGGTAGCCAGTCAGCGCACCGCTCTCCAGGCACTTACGGAGCTCCGAATGATCTACGACAGCGAGCTCTACGACACGGACTTCCGCTTCGTACCTCTCCGCACCCCAGGGAGTCCACACAGTGTCTTCGTCAGCACCCTTTCCCAGCGCCATTCAGCGATTGGACATACCATGCGCTTGTTGGAAGCCATGGATGATCTCCACTACGAGGCGCTGCAGGACGCCAATGGGCAGCGCGACACTATCAGTTTCTACCGCCATTCCTCCGAGGACCTGAACCGCGAGAACGGAGAGCTTCGTCGCCGCATCCAGCAGGGACACCGTTTGGCTGCCGAGGCAGAGGAGTTGCGACGTCAGAATGAGCTTCTTCGACAGCGTGTCGCCACCAACCCGCACCTCCGCTACCAGATCGAGGAGTTGAAGAAGGACATAGAGGAGATCGCACCTCTTCCGCCTCGCCGGAAGAAACCCATTCAGACTCCCACAGTGAGGCCCAAGAGGATCTCCCGCAGCGCACCACCCGCCGGACCGTCTAGTTCCTCGACCCCGCCCGAGCCCGAGATCGAGCCGTCCCCTGAGCTGCCATAGACGTAGCATGACGATTGATTGTTATTTCTATTTACTTGATTGTATTAGCATTCATGTCAAAATATAAGGCATGAATGAGGAAATAAATAAGTGTAACCGCAAGAACGGTATTCTTTTGAAATAAATATAAAGAAGTTCACCCAAAATAAATATGTGTACATTGGAAATTCCAGGATGACCAACACCCAGGGATCAGACGCTCCTCAGAACGGAGGGGAGAGTGGCAACCTGCCACAATGGGGAGCCACCGGGCAGAGGCAGGCCCCAATCGCCAACCACCCCACCGTGGCTGAAATGATGGCCACCCAAAACCAGTTGGTCTCAGCCCTCCTGCACCAGATGCAGCAGCAGCAGCAGCAAATGCAAGAGCAGCAGGCTCACTTCTTCCGCCTCTACCAACAGCCCGAGCTGCCCCGACCCGCCACACCAGCTCCCGCTCCCGCAACTCAGCTCTCGGAGTTCCTCCGAGTCCGCCCACCGACCTTCTCGAGCACCACCAACCCCATGGAGGCTGGGGATTGGCTGCGGGCGATCGAGAAGAAACTCGATCTCCTGACCTGCACTGAGCAGGAGAGGGTGGCCTTCGCCACCCACCAGCTACATGGTCCCGCCGCTGAGTGGTGGGACAACCACCGCGAGACTCTACCCGAGGGCCACGCCCACACTTGGGCAGAGTTCTCAGCTGCCTTCCGTGCCGCCCACATCCCCGACGGCATCGTTGCTCAGAAGCAACAGGAGTTTAGGGACCTGCAGCAGGGGAGCAGGTCCGTAACTGAATATCTGCACGAGTTCAACAGATTGGCCAGGTACGCACCTGAGGAGGTTCGTACGGATGCGGCCAGGCAGGCTAAGTTCCTCCGGGGACTGAAGGATGAGCTGTCTCTACAGCTTATCTCCGGAGACTTCGCCAACTTCCAGAAGTTGGTGAATAAGGCTATCATGCAGGAGACCCAGCAAAATAAGGTCGACCTGAAGAAGAAGCGCATGATTGCCTTCAGGCAGAATCAAGGAATGGCCCAAAGACCCCGCTTTGCTCCACCTCCACCAGCACCACAGTACCACCCCCGACCAGTGTATCGCCCGGCGCCACCAGCTGCCAACGCCGGAGCCAGTCAACCTCGCACCGCTCCAGTCGCACCTACCGCCCCAGTCGCCCCGGCCAAGAAGCCGGAGGTCTTGAGAGACAGGCATGGCAAGCCTGTGGTATGCTTCAACTGCCGCCAAGAGGGACACTACTCCCACCAGTGCCCCCACCCCAAGAGAGCTCAAGGAGTCACCTCCAACCCCGCCGTCCGCGCCAAAGTGAACCACGTCTCCGCCGAAGAAGCCCAGGCTGCACCAGAGATTGTCATGGGTAAGTTTATGGTTCATTCATCGCATGCAGTGGTATTATTTGACACCGGAGCTACCCACTCCTTTATATCAACTGCTTTTGTGGAAAATAATGCACTGGACATAAGTGAACTACCCAGGCCAGTACTAATAGCTACCCCGGGAAAGCAAACCCTCGCTTGTTCCTTTAGTCCAAGGATATGGGTAGATATCCAAGGCACGATATTTTGGGCCGACCCCATTCTAATAGAATGTCAAGGTTTGGACCTCATTCTAGGGATGGATTGGCTAAATAAACACCAGGGTGTGATAGAATGTGCCCAGAGAAAAGTAACTGTGACTAATGAGGAAGGGATTATGGTCACATTCCAGATGCCCAGCATGAAGGCCGGAAGAACAAGACTACATCAGATTACCTTGGAGGAGATACCAGTCGTCAGTGAGTACCCAGATGTATTCCCAGAGGATCTACCAGGGATGCCACTTAAGAGGGACATCGAGTTCAGGATTGATTTGGTGCCCGGAACCACTCCTATTTATAAGCGACCATACCGGATGGCCGCCAACGAGTTAGCTGAGATGAAGCAACAGTTGGAAGATCTTGAAAGGAAAGGTTATATCAGACCAAGCACATCACCGTGGGGTGCTCCCGTCATCTTTGTCGAGAAGAAAGAAGACAAGGCAAAGCGTATGTGTGTGGATTATCGCGCCTTGAATGAGGTCACAATCAAGAATAAGTACCCGTTGCCTCGGATCGACGACCTTTTCGACCAGCTCAAAGGAGCCACGGTATTCTCGAAGATCGACCTACGGTCTGGTTACCACCAGCTAAGAATCCGAGAGGAGGACATACCCAAGACTGCTTTCACGACCCGCTATGGATTATATGAGTGCACGGTTATGTCATTTGGATTAACCAACGCCCCTGCATTCTTCATGAATATGATGAATAAGGTATTCATGGAATATCTGGACAAGTTCATCGTGGTCTTCATAGACGACATCCTCATCTATTCCAAGGACCAGAAGGAGCACGAGACTCACCTCCGGTTAACCCTAGGAAAGCTAAGGGAACACCAATTATATGCCAAGTACAGCAAATGCAAGTTTTGGACGGCAGAAGTAAAGTTCCTTGGACACATCATCTCTGCGCAAGGAATCGCAGTAGACCCTGCCACCGTAGAAGCAGTCACGGATTGGTTGCCACCCACGAACGTATCTGAGATACGAAGTTTTCTGGGATTGGCCGGATATTATCGAAGGTTCATTGAGAATTTTTCTAAGATAGCCAAGCCAATGACCAGATTGTTGCAGAAAGGAGAAAAGTTCGAATGGACTCCTGATTGCGAGGAAAGTTTCCGCACCCTCAAGACTCGTTTGGTGTCTGCACCTATACTGACCCTACCGGATATCCGCAAAGACTTCCATGTCTATTGCGACGCATCTCGCCAGGGATTGGGATGTGTTCTTATGCAAGATGGAAAAGTCATCTCTTATGCCTCCAGACAATTGAGACCCCATGAGTTGAATTATCCGACCCATGATTTGGAGTTAGCCGCCGTAGTGCATGCCCTTAAGATTTGGAGGCACTATCTAGTTGGAAATCGCTGTGAGATCTTTACGGATCACAAGAGCTTGAAGTATATCTTCACACAGCCAGATCTGAACTTAAGGCAAAGACGATGGCTGGAATTGATTAAGGACTACGACCTAGGCATTCACTACCACCCAGGAAAAGCCAATGTGGTAGCTGATGCCTTAAGTCGCAAAGGATATTGCACAGCCATGATGATTCAAGAACACGCACCCTTGTTATGTAAGGAGATGGAAAACTTAAATCTTGGATTGACCACCAGAGCATATCTAGCCACCTTGGAGACCCAACCGGTATTGTTTGAGCAGATTCGTGAAGCTCAGTCAGAGGACCCGGATATAGCTGCCATTAAGAAGAATATGAGACAAGGAAAGGCCCCCGGATTTTCAGAAGACGAGAATGGCACCATATGGTTTGGGACTCGGATATGTGTGCCGGATAAACCGGAAATAAAGACTCTTATCTTAAGAGAAGCCCATGAGACATTGTACTCCATTCATCCCGGCAGTACCAAGATGTACCAAGATCTGAAGGAACGCTATTGGTGGGTTAGCATGAAGAGAGAGATTGCCCAGTTTGTCGCCGAGTGTGACACCTGCAGAAGAGTAAAAGCTGAACATCAGAGACCTGCAGGATTGTTACAGCCACTTAAAGTACCGGAATGGAAGTGGGAAGAGATCGGTATGGATTTCATCACCGGATTACCAAAGACCCAACTTGGGTATGATTCTATTTGGGTGATCATCGATCGGCTTACAAAAGTAGCTCATTTCATAGCCGTCAAGACGACCTTTAGTAGCCCTAAGCTAGCAGAGTTATATATGGCCCGGATAGTATGTCTTCATGGAGTGCCCAAGAAGATAGTGTCTGACCGAGGAAGTCAGTTCACCTCTCGCTTTTGGAAGAACCTCCAAGAAGAGATGGGCACGAGATTAAATTTCAGTACCGCCTACCATCCTCAGACAGATGGACAAACAGAAAGGGTAAATCAGATACTAGAGGATATGCTTCGAGCATGTGTTTTGGATTTTGGAGCCACTTGGGACAAGAGCTTGCCATATGCAGAATTTTCATACAACAATAGTTATCAAGCCAGTCTTCAGATGTCTCCTTTTGAGGCCCTATATGGACGTAAGTGCAGAACGCCTCTACTTTGGGACCAAACGGGTGAATCCCAAGTATTCGGAACCGACATTCTTCGTGAAGCTGAAGAGAAGGTACGGATCATCAGAGACCGACTCAAGACAGCCCAATCACGACAGAAGAGCTACGCCGACAATCGCCGTCGGGACCTAGCCTTTGAAGAAGGAGAACATGTCTATCTTCGAGTTACACCTCTCCGTGGGACTCAACGGTTTAACATGAGAGGAAAGTTGGCCCCTCGATATGTTGGACCATTTCCCGTTATTCGACGCCAAGGCGAAGTAGCTTATCAGTTGGAACTACCACCTTCATTGGCTGGAGTGCATGACGTATTTCATGTGTCTCAACTCAAGAAGTGTCTCCGCGTCCCCACGGAGCAAGTGGATCTTCAGCAGTTGGATGTCCAAGAGGATCTGACTTATGTGGAGAAACCGGTCAAGATATTGGAAGTCAAAGAAAGGACCACCAGGAGTCGAGTAATCCGCTTTTGCAAAGTGCAGTGGAGCAATCATCCGGTAGAAGAAGCTACATGGGAAAAAGAAGATGAACTCAAGGCACAGCATCCTGAGCTATTCGAGGATTGATCCGAATCTCGAGGACGAGATTCTCTGTAAGGGGGATAGGATTGTAACACCCCAAAAATTAAAAGGAATAAAATAAAAAGAAAATATTATTTAAATCATTTCTGAATTTATTAATAAAGGAAAATCACAAAAGAACCCAAATAAAGCCAAACAGAGGGAAATATTCAAAATCTGGACTTGAAAATTTTATGAGATGAACTAGAGGCCAAGTTATAATTTTAGAAATTTTTACAAATTTTTATCAACAGTGATTCAACCCTTAATCAAATAAATGAATTACTGGAATTATTTTAAATCAGAAAAGAATTAAAAAGACTTAATGGGCCTCAACCCTGAATCCTCCCTCAGCCCGGCCCAGCCCACTCGTGAGCCACTGACCAGAGGGTCCCGCCTGTCGGCGCACGCCCCCCTCTCTCCTCCCGCCCGCGCCCCGCCTGGTCCCACCAGTCAGCCCCGCCACGCCACTGACCGCCCGGACCCATCTGTCGGCTCCCTTTCTTTTTGGATCACTCACTGACAGGTGGAGCCCACCTGTCAGATCCATCGTCTCCGATGGAAGGGGATCGCTCCCCTTTCCTTCCCCGGCGATCTCTTTCTGGTTTTCTCGCCGCCGGCCGCCGGATCGCTTTGGATCCCCTCCGATCGCCTTCCCTGGTCACCACCGCCCCCTTTCCTTCCATAGCCGACGCGGTTTCGCGAGAAAGGAAGCAAATCCGAAGCTTTTGGAAGGTCCTCGCCGGAGCTCTCGGGAACCCTTGATTCCCTGCCCTCCCGACGCCGGCAAACCCCCTATAAATGCCCCCGCGCACGCCGCCCTCAGCCACACCACCTAAAGACCTAGCCAAAGCCTTCCCGAGCGCCGTTGCCACGTTTTCGAGCTCTTCCACTGCTCGGTCTCCGGCGAGTCGTCGCCGTCGCCTCGGACCCCCGCTGCCCTAGCCGCCGCCACCGTCGGGTCCGTCGTCGACCACCCCACCTCGTCCACCCCTCCGTTGGCCGTGAACACCGCCGGACCGTCGTCGCCGTCGAGCACCCGTACGCCCTCCGTCGTCTACGCTCGCCGCCGGTCATCTCCAAGCCCCATCCTCGCCACCAAAGGTACCAACGTGACCCCCAACACCTCCCCGTTCCATTTTTGCCGTTAGCTATGCCCGTAGGCGCTCACCGCCGCCGTCGCCATCGCATCCGAGGACCGCCGTCGCCGGAGACGAAGGGGGATACGAGCCCCTTACGTGGTGCCGTGCCGGATCGCACAGCGACCGTCCGATCGCGATCGGAGGGCTAAGATTAAACCCCCCCGGGATTTAATCTGGGCCCTCGGATCTGGTCAAAGGGGTATCGAGGCCTCTCGGCCGTCGATCGCCACTTAAACCCCCCCGAACGATCTCAGACGTCCACGCGTACCCCTTCGCTGCGATATAATCTCAGCCGTCCATTTTTACTTACGCCTCCCGCCTCGCGTCCGACCGCCAGATCCAGATCCGACGGCTCTGGATCGGCCGGTCCACGCGCGTAGTCACGGGTTCACGGTGAACCTGGTTCACCGTGGACCAGAGACTGTTTTTAGTTTAAATAAAATTCAGAAAATTGATTTAAACTTTGAAAATTCATATCTTGCTCAATTTAACTCCAAATTTCACCATTCAAATTTTGTTAGAACCAGAATAATATTCTCTACACATTAATGCCATAAAAACAGTATGTTTCTGTTACTCAAAACATTATTAATAAATAAATGAATAAAAATCCCTTAGGGTTAAAATTAATAATACAGAAAATAAATTGGGAAAATTCTAAAATATTAAACCTTACTGTTTTGAACAAGACTTGAAATAGTAAAAATATTACTTCACATGATAAAACCTACAAATGTGTATATTTGGTGAATTTTATCTGTTTATTGAATGTATTGTCTATTTTCCGTATCGAGAAGACTACGAGTTCGTCGAGGAGCAGGAGTTCTACCCCGAGGTTCCTCCATCCCCATTTGCTGAGCAAGGCAAGTCATCGACCGTCTCTGTGGAAACAGTTGATCATAATTGAGCCCATGTTTTAATAACTTATCGCTATAACCCATAGGTTAATATTGCATTAGTCAAATATTCAAGCCTTACACTTATATTTATTAGATCCCTGTCCTTGTGTGCAAACCCAAGCCATGCTTATTGAGCCTTAACTCCTTGTCACTCTACTATAAAAATATTAGCTAGTGCCCAATGTACCGGCACAACTGCTATAGGTTAAAAAGAACGAGTCGTAGATAGCTGGATTCTGTATATGAATTTCCCTGTTATTCTCGTCTCTGGACTCTGTTGGAGTTGGCTAGGTTATAAGTATGGTGGGTTCCGGGTGCAAGCTCGGGCACTGGTTTGTCGCACCCGGGGCACTATAAGGACCGGTCTGCGGGATCTGTTGCAAAGCACTTCCGTACCAACCACAAGTCTAATGGGTAAGTCCTAACTGGAAGTATGGAATACCCCGGCTTGATGCACCATAGAGGAGGGGGCAAGGGGCTAGCCTGCGGGCGACTTGTACCGACGAGGCTCAAGGGGGGGTATGGTGGGGCTCCGATGCGTCGGGACACCATATGAAACCCATAAGAGGGTGCTATTGAGTCGGGGAGGACTATATGGAAGGTTTTGGCACGAGTTCCCGTGTGATGGGTCATCTCGTTACACTTCGGTGTAGGTGATGAGTGCGTGCCTTGTGGGTACAGTGGTACATCTCTGATCAGAGTAATTTAATCTTTTCGAAAAGCCGAGCCCACGGTCAAGGGCGGGTTGTGTGACTACTCGCAGTTAGTTTACAATTGTTGGAATGTTCAAGTTATTCATGGCACGTAAGGACTGTTGAGCGAGGTGGGGCTGACTGTACCCCTCGAGTTAGAAGATGATGATACACATGCACATGTTTACTTTTCCGTACTAATAAACTGCTCACATTTAAAGCTCTACACATATGCTGCTTCCGCTAAATTAGCCAATATCTCCCTTGTTATTACCTTGCATTATATTTGCATTCGGTGGCTTGCTGAGTACATCTGTACTCACCCCGTTGACTTACAACATCAGAGCCAGTCTACTACGAGGAGGATGAAGGTCTGGAGTAGCGACCCAGTCAAGGCGAGACTGGAAGGAGGCGTTCATCTAGGACCCTTGTTTTATTAGTTTCTCTTCATCTTAATCACTTTTGTATTAATGCGGTCTACGAACCGTGAATGATTGCTCGTATTGTACGTGGTCGTGTGATGAACGTCTTGTTTTATTGATTTTCTATGGAATTTCAATAAAGTCCTGATTTATTAAATCGGGGCGCGACACGTCGCCTCCAAAGTCACCTGTGCACCACCGACAAACAGATAAGCGTTTCCAGTACACCGGAGACCTCTCCGGTTAACAACCTTCGGTACACACTCCGATGTACCGCCCAAAGTACAGAACCCTTCGGTACATATCATCCTGCTCTGCCGGACCCCTCCGACAGACACACTCCGCTGCAGTCAGCAAACACCGAACCCTTCGGTGAAACACCCTCTGAACCCCTTCGGAGGGACCCCTTCGAATCCAAAAGGTAAAACCTATCAATCACTCATCACAGACTCTAAAACCAACCCTTGGTTTCTCAATCTATGTATCATATAATAACACCATGAAAAGTATAATATTTTTTAGACTTCATTTGAGTTTTTATAATTAAAAAACTATTAAGCTTCACGTTGCCGATCGAGTGCCGCACCTTAAATTATTTAAAATTTCTTTCAATTCATTTTATAATAACCCTAAATAGACTTAAAAACATTAATATGATTTTTATATATTTTTTGGTTCACTATTTTAGGCACTTGTAGTTCAAATTTCACCTATTTCAATTTAAATCCTAGAAACATACTTAATAATTTTAAAATAACAAACTGAAACAAAAAATATGAAATTTTTACATAAGATAAGTTATGTTGTATTGTGATTGTATAAAAAATAGAGACAAAACCAAATTGAAAATATCATGTAGGCTTGAAACAAGGTTTACACACAGAAAAAATAATGGGTTAGCCAAGTGTTTTTCTAAAATACTCGGCGTACCGAGTGTCTTTGCCGAGTATATTTTAAAAAACACTGGGAAACCCCCCCAAAAAATTTTAGCCCGCAAAACACTCTGTCTTGACGTCCGTTAGTATCGTGTTTGCCGAGTGTTTTTTTTTAAAAAAACATCCAGCAAATATTTACATTACGAGTGTTTTTTGTTTGCCGAGTGTTTTTAAAAAAAACACGGCAAACCCAGCTTTATCGAGTGCCTGAAAAATTACACTCGGCAAAGTTGCGGGCACTCGACAAATATAGGTTTTCCCATAGTGAAAGTGAAAATCGTTCTTTCTATGGTAGCTCCCTCATTTCGACAAGGTGTTAGACTTGTACAAAAAATCCTAATTAGTACTAGTTTAGGCTCTATTTGAATTGGGGTTGTTTATTTTTAGGGACTAAAGTTTGAGAGAGATTGGAAGAGATTTACATTTCAATCCCCTCCAATTCCCCTCAATCCCTTCTAATCCTCTTCAATCCCATCCTAACCGAACAAGTCCATATAGGAAGTAAACTTTAGTCCATTCACTACAGGAGAACTGCACTTCACCGAGTGCCAATAACACTCGGCAAAGGCATAAACACACTCGGCGAAATATTCGCCGAGTGTAACACTCGGCGAATAGCACACGATAAATATTACATCGGCAAATACTTGTT
This sequence comes from Zizania palustris, assembly GCA_019279435.1. Classification (NCBI taxonomy): domain Eukaryota; kingdom Viridiplantae; phylum Streptophyta; class Magnoliopsida; order Poales; family Poaceae; genus Zizania; species Zizania palustris. The sequence continues at coordinate 50,581,389 of JAAALK010000286.1, read as the reverse complement.
TGTCGAGTGCTTTTTATCGGGCACTCGTAAATATATTTAATTTATGCACTTTTAGTGGATAATGGCTAAAAATAAACTCAACAACATAAATATATTTTTTTAGATAATTTAGTTTATTATTTTATGCACTTTTAGTTTAACCTTGAGATGTTTTAATTTAAATCCTAGAAATATAATTAAAGAATTAAAAATAGCAAACTGAACTAAACAAATATGAAATTTTTACATGGGATAATATACGTAGTATTTTTAATTTAAAAAAAAATCAAGATCAAACAAAAATTTAATCATTATTTTGTTTTAAAATTTATCTCATTTCTTCTCTAAACTCCAATTACTTCTCTCAAAATATCCAATTTGTAAACACTATACGTGATAACTTTATCGAAATTTTTACAATGGATAAGATACATCATATTTTGAATACAAAAAAATCAAGTTAAAACAAATATTCAATCATTATTTTTCTTTCAAACCTATCTCATTAATTCTCTAAACTTTAATCATCCTCTTTAAATCTCCAATTTCTAAACACTATATGTGACAACTTTATCAAAACATTTTAAATTTTGTATCATAGTATCTATGTATCATATCATAACACCATGATAAATCTCATATTTTTCGGACTTCATTTGATTTTTTTAGAATTAAAAAACTATCAAGTTCTACGTTGCCGACAGAGTGTCACAACCTAATTTTTTAAAACTTTATTTCAGTTTAGTATATAAGAAATCAAAATATACTAACAATGATGAATATGATTTTTCTATATATTTTTGTTCATTATTTTAGGCACTTGTAGTTCAAATTTCACACGTTTCAATTTAAATCCTAGAAACATACTTAATGAATAAAAAGTATCTAACTGACCTAAAAAATTATGAAATTTTTATAAGAGATAATATGTGTTGTGTGGTGAGTGTAGAAAAAAATTTAAGTTAAAATGAAATTGCAAATAACTTATAGACCTGAAACATTGTTTCACACAAAATTAAAAAAAAAATCGTTTGCCGAGTGTTTTTTGAAAAACACTCGGCAAAACAAGTGTCTTTGCCGAGTGTTTTTCAAAAAACACTCGGCAAACCCGAAAAAAAAATATTTTTGAACGCACGGGCACAACGCCGTGACGTCCGTTAGTACCAAAGCTTTGCCGAGTGTATTTTTATTTTTTTTGCCGAGTGTTTTTTTAAAAAAACACTCGGCAAATTCATCTTTGCCGAGTGCCTGAAATATTACACTCGGCAAAGATTTTGGCACTCGGTGAATAATCGCTTTCCGGTAGTGATTAGTCCCTCGGAAAGTTACGAATTCGGTAAGAATTAGGTAAGGAGAATATTATTCTTTCTATGCTCCCTGCAGTTTGGTTTTTTGTGTTACTTAATTGCTAGTATTAAATTCTTGTACGAATTATGGGGCGCAATTACGTACCTAACGAACTCGATCACCTAATCGCTGCACACATGCGTAGAGTAATATATGCAAAAATGCATGCAGTTACGCATGCGCGCGCGCCTGATCACCTGTGCAGCTGCTGTGTGACGCTTTGTAGTTAGAGCTTTTAGCACCTCAAGTTAACTTTGGTGGTAAGCATGAGAGCCAATTAGATGTAAACATGAATACAGCCTTCAAGAATATAATCTTGTTAGCTTTTGCCTTTTAGGTGTACATGTTAATTTGCCAATTAGATGTAAAAAACGCCTTAGAAATTGGTAAATATTAAATGCATGTCAATTTGCTAATTATCGTTTCTCTGAGATTTCTAGAGAGCACAACCGCGTGTGTATGTATATATATATGGAAGATTTTATGGTGCCTTCAACAATTGTGAACCGTTCGTTTTCAGTGATCTAACGGTCCAGATTTAAATGAAAAAACTATTACGTCTTAGATTTTTTTCTTTTTTCCTTCTTCTTCCTCTCTCTTCATCTCCCTTTCATTTTCTCTCCGTTTGCTAAGCCTAGTTGGCTGGCTTCGATAGGCAAGGAGGGGTAGGGTGGCGCAGCAACGGGGGCGGATGGGGCGGCGACGATGGACCCGATAGGTGGCGGGGCGTGACGACGGGCGACGGCGACGGACGTGTTGGGCAGCAGGGTGTGGTGATAGGGGTGGACGGGGTGGCGGCGGTGGGTGATGGGGTGTCGGCAATCGGTGGCGTGGCGTGGCGATGTGGGCGGACAGGGTGTCGGCGGTCGATGGCAGGACATGGCGACAGAGGCAAACGGGGCGGCGACAGGGCGTGGAGGACAGGATGGCGACGACAGACGTGGGTGGCGGGGCATGTTGATATTAAATGTATCTCTTACCTTTAATTGAAGTATACGGGACACGGCCCCATATATATGTATATATATATATATATATGCATATGTAGTCTAAAATTAATTTCGAATGCCAGTTTAATTTAATTTGTACTTTAATTTTGTTGAAACGAAGATGTGAAAATCAAGACCTTTTCTAAGGGCGATCGAGTACGTGAGCTACAACTCTCTCTAACCCATGAAAGAAGACGATGACGCGAAAGCTTTAGCTGTCAATATATATTATGTTAGATTAGAAGAAGGAAATGGCGATTACGCACCGTACACACCACTTAAAGTAGGTTCGAATTGAAGGAGTTAAGAACACAACAATCGCTAAGGACTAATGGAAAACAAAGGACTCCAACTCAAGAGATCGAGTAGACAATGAGCTATCTATCATGTATTATTCATGTGTATGTTGAGATCAACGTTAACAAAATTGTGTTCTCAAGTTAATCATCAGCTGATAGTATAGTAGTTAGCGATAACCAATCTTATTAATATTCTCTATTTCACAACGTAAGTCGTGGGGATTTGACAAACTTATTTAATTTTGATTAATTTTACGAAAATATATACTAATAATTACGATATCAAAATAATTCCATTAAATCAACTAATAAATATATGTTAATACTGAATTTATTTCATATTATTAATATTAATATATTTTTACTTAAATTTATCAAAAGTTAAAGAAGTTTGACTTAAAAAATATCAAACAACTTAAATTTTAGGCACAATCATACATTCAGATGATCTCACTTATTATTCGTACAAGTGAGAAATGAACAAACAACACAATTTTTTTAGTTTACAAAAATCCTCAAATCTCTCCAACTTTTCACCTATAAATAAAAGCAGGTACACGAGAGATGAGTTGTCGTTATCCCTAAATCCGTCCAACTTAACATAGAGAACAAGACGAGAAACCCGAAAATAAAGGAATCAAACGAAACGAAAGCGTGCGTTTATATATCGTCATATATTTTTTGTTTGTTTTGGATAAGGTTATTCCATCCAATCGGCTGATTGGTTGGACGGCGAAGATGGATGAAATGACCACCAACTCATCCAATTTATATACATCTAACCAAACAAAAAAATATTTTATTCCATCCAAGCACATTATATATAATAGTAATAATCCCAGCTGCTTATTAATTTCTCAAATTGTCATTAATTAGGTGTGAGAAAAATGACCGGCCGGTATGTATGTGCACCGGGCAGAAAGAGAGATCTGACATGCTTAGGATGATCATACTGTACCTTGCCTGATGGGATGTGACACCTCTAGCTAGCTAGCCATTGTGGTGTGCATGCTTATTGCTTAGGACCGTGGAGACGTTTACATTTCCTTTCCCTCTAATCCAGCGCAGCCAGCCGCTCGTTGTCACTTGGCAAGTGGAAAAAGTTGATGTACGTACGTCGTCCCCTCTTGATCTGATCCAACTGATAACTGACGAGACACCGTATACCCCTCCACTCTCTCTAACGTGTATTTGATAACCCGTTTTTCTATCACTTTACTATATTTTTCTGACGGTTTTTTACCAATAGGGAAATCATAATGTATAGTAGTGGTTATTATTGGAATATAAATTAAATATCTGTCTTTTTCTTATCGTCTTTATGTTTTGGGTTGAGCCCGAAAAAAAGTACTCGGTGAACCCTTGTTTATCGATGACGCCTTCGCCGAGAATTGTTTGCCGAGTGCAACACTCGGCGAAGCCTTCGCCAAGTGTAAAATAGGCTTCGCCGAGTGTTTATGGCACTCACAAACCACGTGTGTCCCATAGTGGCTACTCCTCTCATAGAAGAAAAAACTAGCATCCTATTGTCTAGTAGCAATATATATTGTGTACGTATCATACTTACTAGTATATAAAATTTGACCAGCTAGCTTGAAGATAGTGGCAGTGAGTTGCTAACTGAAGTGAATCAAGTAAAGGTGATCACTGAAAACCAACTGAAATCTCACAGAAAGCAACACCTATATATAGACAAGGGGAAATTTTTCGTAGAATTAATGGAAAAGTACGTACTGGAAATTATCTAATCTTTTTTCCCCTAGCTAGCACAATGGCAACATGATTATGGATTCATCGATACGTACCCTCAAACTTAATTCAGCCAGTTTGAATATGATTATTGGTTATTGAACAGTAAAACTGAATTAATAATTACGGTTATATTAGTAGATTATCAGTCGTGATGTCTGTGGTTTTCGATCACTCCTGTGCACATCAATATCTGATATATTTCTAAGAAATCTAAAATCAATATATTGAACTTATATAATTGAGTGAAAGCTAGCATTTTTTGTTATATAAATTTTTTATTTGAGGATCCTATTTTATATTCGAAGTGCCCCCAGATTCTTAGAGATGTTATTTGAATGGACCAGAGCTTATCACATTATAGGATTATTTGATAAGGATTCTAAAATTCGTAATGAAGTTAGAGTGAAACACTTAAAATTAATTAGACCCTACTATATAACTTTAGTTTATTTTTCTGAGATGTTTTCACTGATATTTTAGTGATATCATAAAAATGTTTTGACTTCATTTTTGAGCCGGAGGTCGTGCCCAAACGCACCCTATCATTCAAGTCGGAGGCGGAGCAGCTCTCGCCGGGATCCGAAACCGGAGGCGATCTGACGAAGAAGAGGGTGGTGGTAGCAAGTGGTGCGGTGGTGGTGGACTGACGTCCCGGCGCACCACCGCTCCCGCCGGCCCCCGCGAGCGTGCGAGTGCGCGCGCGTGGCGCGCCGGGGCCCCGCGGTCGTTCCGTAGAACCGAAGCGAGAGAGAGAGATCGCTGTCGCTCCCGCGCCACATGGGGGAATACGTAGCCATCAGTCGGGGGGGAGGAAGACGGCGACGCGTAATTGGCCCCAAACAAGGAGATTAGCCACCGCCTGCCGATCGAGTTCGATCCGGTGCGCGACAGCGACCATCGCGCGAGCTGCAGTCCGGCGATCCGATATAGATTGGGCTGGTCCCTGACGATGCCGGCCGCTAGCTGCGGTGGATCGATCGATCGATGGATGGATGTAGAGCTGGAAGGCACGGCGATCCCCCGTGCGCAGGTGCTGTCTGTAGCCGGCACAAGGCAGAGCAGACAACTCACATGTGTTGTCTGCACTGTGCTTGGCCTCAATGGGATCAAACTACAGTGCATGCGTGCGTGCATGCAGCCGTGCATTCGACGGTGTCTTTTACGGAAGTGATTCCTATGCAGTCCAAAGGGAGCCCTCGATCTTCCTGACGGTGTGAAGTACTCCTCACTGTCCCAAAGCCCTTACTTAGAAGTGAGGCGTGTCACTACAGTTTATCTTCTGTACCGTCTGATCTAAATTAGATGGTTTCAAAAGAACTATTCTCTACAACCGAGCTCACTGACTTCAGATGATCTCGTATATCTATGTATGTAAATTGGATGCTAATTGTTGATTCAGACTTGAAAGATTATTTTAGAAATATTTCTATAAAATTCATGTTTCTGTGTGATTTTTCAGAAATCTAAGGGTTTTTATATAGAATTCGTACATCCACGTAAAATAAAAAAATTAAAAAACAAAAATGCAAAAGTACATTTTTTATTCTTTTTTATTTTCTTTTTTTTCTTCATTCTCACGCGGTTGCAACTTGCAACAGATGTTGCGCGCCTGGCGCTCCTTGCATGCGGCGGTTGCTGCGGGCCGCTCGGCGTGTGGGCGAGCCACGAGCGGCGCTGCGCGTGGAGCCCGGTGGGCGCGGATGAGCTAGCCGGTTCGGGCGATTTTCATAGGACACAAGTTTTGATCGGTTTTTTATGGTTTGTGGGAGACGCACGCACGTGGTTACGGACGGAGATGGAATCGGCAGACGATCTAACCGCTTTATATTAGTTAAGACTTATATATCTATCTATGTATACAAATTCATTATTTATAAGTATAAGACAATCATATTTAATATAATAAAAAATTATATATTGATTACTTTTGGTACATAAGAACCTGTTTAAAACATCAATAATCATGGGACCGAAAGAATATACTGATTAGTGAATAATAAAAATGAATGAGTGATTCGTTCTTCGTGTTGGTTGGACGTCTATTTGCCAAACAATATCTACTAAACTTGTATAATTAAGTGAAATCGCGTGTGTTCAAGTAAGAAAGGTGAACTGCTAGTCCAAAATAATATTTTTTTAAAAAAAATAAATATGTATGTCCGTTTGAAAAATTTATAAAAGTAGCATGCGGTCGCACTTGAAGTGCCGACTGGTACCACGTCAGCTCCAGTCGATACTTCAAGTACTTACTAGATGTTTCCCCCTATCAGACAGATTCTGTCACGTCAGCTCCATTTGCTGATTGGAGCTGACGTGACACTAATCGACACTTGAAGTGCCGACCGCACGCTACTTTTACAAAACTTGAAGTGCCGACCACACGCTATTTTTACAAAATTTTCAAACGGGCATACAGATTTAAATTTTTTTAAAACAAATATTATTTTATAAAAAAAATTCCTCGTTTTGAGGTCCTTCCAGAGTTCCATGAAGCTGCCGCAATGGTTCCTGTGTAGTGTAGGTCACTTGTACAAGTGTGTCTTAGCGCAAAACAAACGGAAAAAAGTTCTGCTACCTTCGTTTCGTAATATAAATTATTCTAATATTTTCATATATCAATAAATTTAGACACATGTCTATAGATATCTATGAATGAACGTAAGAAATACCAGAATCTTCCAAGTTAGTAGCAATCAGAAGATGAAAGGACCCATTGGGCTAGGGCTAGTACACGGCCTTCACATGCATCCTAGTAGACGGCGAGCCAGACAGACCAGGACAGCGATGTGGGCTGTGCCGCATCTGAAGGCGTCATGGGCCTTAGGATCACAGAATTTTTTTGGTTCAGCCCAATAGCCTGTTTTTGTTTTTTTCATAAAAATAACATTACTAATTTTAGCATATCCTATTTAGAGTGCGTTTGGTTGAGCTGTAGATTCTGAAAAAACTGCTGTGAGCTGTGAGTTGTAAAAAAACTATTGTGAGTTGTGAGCTGTAGAAAAACTAAAAAGTTATTTGGTTGGAATAATTACGGATTTATATTTTGGTAGTTCGTAATGTTTAGTTATATTATTAATGTGTAATTTTACATGTAAATCATTCTAGTCATTAAATTTTATAATATTTATATTAAAATTATATGTTTGTAATTACACTAAAATTATATATTTTACTAAAATTTTACTTTTTTAAAATTTACATGAACTGATATGTTTTAATAGAATGGTAGGTAATATTCATTCAAAGTTGAACTGAGAATATGTGAAATTTAGGTTATACCAGCTTTTACATTTGTAAAACGAGAATCTGCAGATTCGGGAAAAGTTGGGTGACCAGAAGAACTGTTTGGGTTCAAAAATCTGAACCAAACAGACCCTTAATTCTATAAAAAAATAAATACCAAACTAAATATTTTTATTATTTTATTATAAATTTTTATCATGCATTTTTTCAAGTTTGTTCCTAGAATTTTATATTTTTTTTCTGAAATTTTCTATATTTTATGTATATTTAAAAATCGATGGGTTTCTAACGTAAATTAATCACTTACTATAACTAACAACTAGTTTACTACACTAAACCGTACCGTCTGGTAACCGGCATGGATAACCACTGCAAAACGAGCGGTTACCAAGCTAAAATTTTGTACGCGACGCGGTCATCGTCACGGCCAAGGTGCGTTTTATTCGTGATACGATCATATCTCGGATGATCGGATGAGACGGTTCTCAACAGAAATATTCTGATGAAGTGATTCAGGGAAATTTTTGTGGATTAGCACGTTAAATATTGAACGAGATGATATGTTATTTTCTGATTGGTTATTACATATTTAATTTTTCGTTTATAAATATTAAAATGATTTTTACTTCCAAATTATTTATCAAATTTATGATCTAATTGCATCATTGTATTGATTATAATTTAATCTATAAAATAAGATCTCATATGATTATATTTTTGTTAAAAAATATATTTGATAAGTGAATTTCACTAAATTTAAATTTATCTCATCTAAGTTATATATATCTAATCAAATAAAAGAAAAATGTCACATTCTATCCATTCAATCAAACACCTTAAATGTATTTGTTGACACGAAAACGTGACACCGCACTTGGGTCAGTTTGACGATCCAAAAATGTGCGGATACTTAGGGACAAGCTTAAGCGTAACACAACACCGACATCGCGTCCAACTACCCTTAACCGTGATAAGGGGTGGAGTTGCCAGGTAATCAGATCACACAGAAATAATCCAATTAGCCGAATGAAATGTATTAAATAGAACAAATCAGTAAGCCAAACGGAGACTAGCTGATTCGAAGTATGCAGTGCGAAGGTGTCGCCGAAGGGTACCTTCGGTGTCTAGTGCGAAGTGTCCCGCCGAAAGGTACCTTCGGCATTCGGACCGATCTGGCCGAAGGTGAACTCCGAACAGATCTCGATGCGACAAACACCTCCGAACAGCGAGGTTCGGTGTGAAATCTCTGACACAATAAAATAACTCTGTCGCAACGCGCGGGCGTGACTTCGTCTGACGTGGGGTACGAGCGTGGCGAAGCCTATTGTGAAGCGTGTTGGTGTGCAAGACTTGGTCAAACCGACAACGGTGTGACGGTCCGACATGGGTAGTCGAAGCAGTAGTCTCGCCGAGGGGTGTTCTTGTAGCCTCTGAAACCAATCTCTTGACTCCGGACACCTCCGGCGAAGGGGCTCCGAACGTGGAAACATTCAACAGAACAAATATCAAGTGTCAATTCAGTCTGGAGACCGAATTTTGCTAAGTGTTGTACTAGGAGTGAAGGTAGCAATCTGTTACGCAGATTAGCGGATACTTCACAGGCGAAGTAACAAGGCGATAACAATCTATTACATAGGTTAACGGATACTTCACAAGCGAAGTAACAAGGATTACCATTGTTCCGAAGTGGCCCGACGGAGGGCTTCCAGGCAAACCCACAAAGAGTGCAGAAAGTAAAGGTAAAAATAAAGTACGGTTCAAAGCTAGGGCTTTGTGTTGATTGTGTCGAGGGATTTTAATGAACCGGCCTCACCCTTATATTTATAGGGGATAGACTTCTAATCTCTAAGCCTAATCTGATCGGACTCGGTCTAATCTCTCGTAGGGATAAAACTTAGCCAAAATCGGACTCAACTCTATCTCTGATCTCCTGCCCGAAGTGGGCCTTCGGCCAGGCCCGCCGAAGCCTGCTCCTCGGGCCGAAGCTTCGGCGAGATGGGCCTCCGAAGGCCTTCGGGCCGAAGCCCATAGCTCGATGGGCCTTTGGCCCTATAAGGCTTCGGCCCAGTACAGGACATGTGTATTTTCAGCCCAAATTATCAAAATTGATACTCCCTCCGGTGTACAAATATTAGTCGTTTAGATAAAATTACACATATCAAGGTGATATTAAATAAAGTTACAAGGGTTGTCTCAATTGGTTATGGAGCCTAGATTTTAGTGATGCTACCCAAGTTCAACTCCCGATGGACACATCCTATTTGGCAGCAATGTTTCGATTGACGGGATGACTAATATTTGTACACTCTCAATAAAAACCAAAACGACTATTATTTGTACACCGGAGGGAGTATTTTGACAATCTTAACCATTAATGTCATTTTTTACTATCAACAGAATCGTAATCCTATCTATTTTCACCCGGACCCAAAAGCAATGTATGTGAAGTTACATGATCCGATGTTTGAGATGTCACGTGCGATATCAGAACATACATACGCTGCTTCGTATCGGCTCGGAAAACTTGGACGCACGCAATTCGGAAGTCAAACGGCAAACGATGGGACGGTAAAAGTTGTAGTCGCAACAATTATTGCACCGACAGCCGACGGCGTACGCAGCTAGCTGGTCGCTTATTAGCAGACGCCGTTGGTCTTCTTCGCCTGAACGGCTCAAATAAATTCACAGGGTATGCTCCATTTTGTAGGACAGTCTAGAATTTTTTTCCTGGACGGTACCAGTAACCAGTACCACCACAGCACATCAATCTAGGAGGATCGTCACGACCTAGTAATAGCATGTGTTCGTCCGGCACGACTAGCCGTGCTGCTCGAACCCTGTAAGCCGTGGGCTGCTATATTTTCCTTATGTTGTTCATTTAACTTTTATTTTCTTTTTTTAAGGGTGCGTTTGATTTTAATATAAACGGTAAAAAAAACTGTTACGATCTGCCTACTGTGAAAAATTTATCGTGGAAAAGCAGAAAGTCGTTTAATTAAAACTGTTGTGAGCTGATTGTTTTTATAACTGACATAATTTTTATTATTATAATATTTCATATGTATATATAAATAGGAAACAATCAACGTTGATGCAACTAAATAACTGAAAAATATATTAGATAAATAAAAAAGTTTATAGTTCATCACATAAAGTAACTGGCAACCACGTAGCTATCTCATGAAATTATACAATATAATACAAACCATGATAATGTTAGATCAATTAAAACACATTGAATTCATGTTATCCAATTTGTAGTAAAAAGCAAAAAAAAACAGAAAAATAAAAGCAGAAAAGGAGAGTCTTGATTTCAAATTTGTACTAGAAAAAAATATGCTTTTCGTGGGAGAAGCATATTTGGTAAACCCGTTTAATTTAGCTTCTGCTTTTCACAATAAAAATATATTTTAAAAGCAGCACCAAATAGACCATGAGACTATGTTTTCTTTCACTACCGTTTTTAAAATTTTTGATGATTGAACTTTTGTCAAAGACCGTGGTTTATGCTAAAACTACTCTAAGGCTAGGCCAACATATGGCACGACGTTAGCCCCCTAGACTTCCACCTTGGTACTCCTCCTGTTAAAAAAACCGACATTATTTCAGATAATTAATTAGGAGGCATTTGGTTGTCTGTATAAGGTTCAACTAGACTCACATGATGCAAAATTTATTTGTTTGGTTGCCTGCATGAGTCGCTCAACCTGGCTCACTAGGTGCAAAAGCTGATCCTCAGCCTGGTTCTACATAAATGGATTTCAAATTTATTTCTGATGCAAGCAATAAAGTAACTAATGATATTGTTAGTACACAATTAATACACATTAAATGATAATAATATATTTTAAATAATATTAAGTACTATTATATATTATATGGATTAACAATTATAACAAAATAATTATACATAATAAATATCATGATAACTCATTATTTATTAATTTTTATCTCACGCAATGTATCTGGATGCGAGGAACCAAACACCATCTCACCTTGCTAGGTTAAACAGGTGTAGATCAACAACCAACCAAACATATCTCTACTATTATAAAGCGGCGACTTACTCGTCCGTCCGCAGCCTCCTCCCCGTGCAGCGCGCCTCTCACTTCCCATAAAAAACCAATCAAAACTTATACCCTAAAAAAACCGGTGCAACCGCCCTAAAAAAACCGGTGCAACCCCCGTCAAAGCGCGACGTGCGCTCAACCGTGCCCGCCCCCTGTGCAACCGCCTTGTGCATGCATGCGAGCAGGATTCATTGCGTGAGAAAGAAAGAAGAAAAGAGGAAAAGAAAAAAAAGAAAAAAAGAAAAAAGAATAAAAAAGAAAATAAAAACCAGAAAAAGAAAATTGTATTTATATTTCAGTCTTTTAATTTATGTATTTTGCGCTGAAATAAAAAACCTATTATAAAATAAGATTCTGTTGCAAAGCACAGGCCTTTGACTAGTATTGTATATATTGAGCATGTATGAGTTGAACCTAGCTCACTGATAAGAGCCAGGCTAGACCCATATAGGCAATCAATCGCCCCTTGTGTTTATTTTTTTATGTTTGCTCCTATTAAATATAACGCGAGAGTAAAGATAGCACGAGAAACGAGAAATAAGTAGTAATACATCAGAGGTATAGTTATCCAAAATACACAATAAAAATACAAAATGACTTGTTTTATGATCCGTTTGGTTCCACCTTGCTAAACTTTAGGGACTAAAGTTTAGTCCCTAAATGCCAAACACGGTGAATAAAAGAGACTAAACTTTAACCCTTTAGTCACTATGAAGTTGCAAAAACAGATTAAAGAAGACTATTGACATGGTATGCCCCTCATTAATGCTCCTCGATGTAGGAAAAATGGCAACAACAAGCATTTATTAGAGGTAATTTTATATTTGTTCAGCTGTTTTAATGATTTTTAGTCCCTAGAACCAAAAGAGTGTGAGACTAAAATTTAGTTAAGTAAATAGAAGAGGACTAAAGTTTAGTTCTGGCCTAAAAGTGCCAAACAAACATGGTCTTAGCTTGGACAACTCTTAATACAGTCTTGAAACAATTTTCTTTTATGAATCAGAGCAAGTTTACGTTGGTTGGCACGGAACAGATTTTTACCAAGCTATGCCTAATGACTAACTTGTGACAAACCAGACCATATTATCTTCTGCCTGATCTAGACCGTGCCACGTGGCTGGTTCGGACAACCTGTACACTAACTAGAAATGACCTACTTACCACTCAAACAAACGAGATACTTCCGTATTAAGTATGACACTGTCCACCCACACATATATAGGAGCGTTATTCTACATCACGTGTGTAGAATAACTATTCTGCACCAACTACTTTTAGTAGTAGATTTTTTCAGTAGAATAACAATTGAGTACTACTTTTTTCTCAGTAGTAGATTTCTCGGTAGAATAGTTATTCCACACCCGTGGTGTAGGATAGCATTTATATATATATATATATATACGGTAACACTATTCTACACTAATCAATCCAACCGTGTTTATCTCATCCAGTGTATCCCTACGCTCCACCCAATCCCGACCCCCAAATTATATATATATATATATATATATATATATATATATATATGCTATCCTACACCACGGGTGTAGCATAACTATTCTACCGAGAAATCTACTACTGAGAAAAAAGTAGTACTCAATTGTTATTCTACCGAGAAAATCCACTACTGAAAATAGTCGGTGTAGAATAGCGCTACCGTGTGTGGGTGTGTGTCTATATATATATATATATATATATATATATATATATATATATATATATATATATATATAATTCTCTCTCAAACCACTGCGTACACCACGTGACACATACCTGAACCGACCAAGTTTGGTTTTTTTTTCTCCTCCTAGGAAGTATGATGTGCCCAACCACAAGTTGTACACGCCTACTTTTTTTTTTCCTTGTTTGCAGTCAATACGCTGTATGCGTCAAGGTGACTGACTTTCCACAGTTATTTTTTCCCTTTTTATTTCTGCCACATCTTTTCGGACTTTTGGTACCCAGCCCGGTTCACGTTCCACAGTTGCTTTTAATGGGACCAACTGTCTAGCCGTTACTGTTATAAAAAATTTCAAATAGGGTCTCACTTAGGGCATTTAATTCCGTAGACTAAAATTTAACCTGTTTAGTACGTGTTACGTCGAATGTTTGGATATTAATTTGTAAAATTAAATATGAATTAATTATAAAAATAATTACAGAATTGGAAGATTATTCCTGAGATGAATTTAATAAGTCTAATTAATTCATAATTAGCAAATATTTAATGTAGCGTCACATTATCAAATAATGACGTAATTAGGCTCATTAGATTGTAAATAATATACATTTAATATTCAAAATAGTATCTAAACATCTGACGTAACAAAGTCTGTCCCTATAACCAATTGCAAACATCCCCTTAGTGCGATTGATATAATTCTAGTCTCTGATTATTAATTCTTTTAAAAGTGATTCTGTGTTAGTTTAGATTTAACAGTGGTCTAAAGTGATAGTTATACTTCTATATTTAGTTGTATTATATATTGATAGCTTATCTTGTATGATCTAAAATAATATGAAAAATAAAAAATTATATAAATTATAAAATATATTGTATGTATTATATATTTTCAATTTTCTTAGCCTAATTCTCGTTTGAAACAATATTTCACACGATTCTCTCACGTTGAAAATAAATTTACCTGAATTCTATCATGAATCACTGTTATTTTTATATATTTGATATGTACTCCAGATATTCTCTTTAAAATCGCTGAATAGTCACTACCAAGGGCCATAATTCATCTACCAGCCTAAGAAAATATAATAGTGCCATGCATTCTGCCAAACACTGCGAGTATACATCAGGAAGAAGAAAAAAGCGTTCTTTTCGTTCGTCGCCGCTGCGTTCGCTTGACGATAAAACGACCGTCTGTGTCCGTTTGAAAAAGCAGAATTTTTACCAGGATTTTGTGAAACTTCGACAACTATATTCTGTATGCCACGGGATTTAGGAAAAATTCTTGTGTTTGAATTTTGAAACGAGTGGTGAGCTTCCCGGCCAGTCCCTACCCGTTTGTTTATCGAATTTGTGAATTAGGGATATGACAAACATTCCAAGTGATCTACATGTATCAACCTATGTTCCCGATAGTTGCTTAATAAAGATCAATTATCTAGTTAACGGCGGGCGTCACCAGGTTTATAGATTTTTGTACATTGCATGTATTGTTTATTGTGTTAACAAACTAAAGTGACATTACCTTACTGTTGTAGTATTTAATAAAAAGATTTTGTGATATCAATAACATTCGTGCTAGCGATACCCTCCAAATAATGACAAGAGATGAGTGCACCACTGAGGTTGAGGTTGTGAGCTGTGCGGGCGATGATAGGATATGCCTTCACAAATGGTGTCATGAATTTAGTAGAAGATGCGGCCTAACACAAGGGGACTAGTTGGTATTAACTATGAGATAGGCTCCATTGACTGTTATGGCCAAATTCTACACTAACTTTGGTGATGAGCAAACCCAACGACCATCAAAGTAAAGGACAATGACAATAGTGATATATATAAAGAACCGACATTACTACATATACACACGTTTTGTTTATATTCTTATCATAGTTTCTTATAATGTCAAGGGATGGTCCTAGCAATGTTGTAGACAGAAAGGGGAAGCAGGTAGCCAGGGAGGTCAACACCGACCAAATGGACCAATTTAAGACACATTTTCTTTCTAGGTTAACATACAACATCAAGTGCATTGTTCGGTATCACAGATTTCTTGACATAACAAGTTTGTTACACCAAACATGTGAGGCTGAACTTTAGATTGCCGAAGATATCAAGGTTGCTTCTCGTTCTATTGCAACTAGATGCCAATTTTCATCTAGACCAACTAGTGGGGCGCCTACCTTCGGCATCACCACTGGTGTTTCTTCTGCGGGCGAGTCGGGAACTTTTGCAAGAAATACAATGACTGCTCAAGCTTCTAGTTTAGAGAGTTTGCACAAATTATATGCTACTGATCTTGGTTTTTTAGCCCCCATATAAATTGGGTTCTGATTTGAAAGCATAGAAAAAATACCATATCCATGACGATTATTTGTTTTGTGCTAACAAATTATGTGTTCTAAAATTGTTGGTACGTTTGCTACTATTATAGGAATCCCACGTTGGTAGTTTTATGGGCCACTTTAGATGTGAGAAAAGTTTATGCATGCTCGCTGACCATTTCTATTGGCTGGAAATGTGGCGTGATGTGGCTAGACTTGTAAAGCAATCTATCACTTGTAACAAAGCAATGTCCAAGCTACAACATCGTGGTTTGTATACTCCTCCCACCGCTCCTACTACACCATAGGAAGATATCAGTATAGATTTTGTATTAGGATTACCTAAGATCAGGAGTGGACATGATTCAATTTTTGTGGTAGTGGATCGTTTTTCTAAAATGGCACACTTTATTGCCTGCCACAAAAGTGATGATGTGTCGCATATTGCTAATCTGTTTTTCGAGGACATTATGTGCTTACATGGTGTCCCGAGGACGATTGTGTCTGATCATGACTTGAAGTTTATGAGTTATTTTTGGAAGGCACTTTGGAAAAAGTTAGGGACTAAGTTAATTTTCAGTACTAATTGTCATGATAATGCATGCATGATTGATCTTCCTTCAACAGAGTTTGGTGTGAGTAATACATTCAAGCTTGTTGATCTGATGTCCTATAGTGGAGCTGACCTTGATGCGTCGAGGTCGACACCTTTTTCAAGGGGGGAGGATGACGAGGACATCACATTCTCTCCCAATGATGTTGCTGCACAAGATAAATCTATAGAAATCAGAATTGGACAAATCACAAGAGCACATGCAAAGTTACTTGATTAACATGTGAACTTACTCTTAGATAAATCTGATATAATTATTGATGAGAATTTTATACTGCCTAAGTCTATGTATTTGTGTATGATCAAGTTTGAAGAAACATAAGTATTGCACAAGGAGAAAGAGGAAACGTGCGGCAAGATCAAATATAATGGAATGCCTTCAATGTGTGCGTATTGAGAGTTGGGTTTACAAACCCATAATTCTGGCCGAACCCAATTCTTGGGTTGGTTTGTATATAGTTAAATTTCAATTAGAAAATGACTCTTTTAGTTCTTTTATTGGCACATGCCTCCTTCATTTGGCCGCACCCCTTTATCTCTAGACCTTGCCGCACCCCCTACCCCTATATATAGAGGTGACCGGTCCTAGTTAGACTTGGTTGATTATTTTCAGATTAGATTGAACTCAGATAGAATGGTTATTCCGCCTTCTTCTTTTTACTATGAATTTCTCTTTGTTTCGATCAAGAATTTTATTTCGACCACTTTGTTTTGATCTTGTGTGTTTGCTACTAGAGAATTCAAGTGTTATCTACTGTTCCATTGAGAATTAGTGGATTGCAAGACCACTTTGTGGTCGGCAGCTACGTGCATACGTGTGTGGTGTTTTGCGAATATCAATTTGGTTGAGATTTGTTGCGTCAGTAGCAACAAAATGGCCAGATAATTATCAGCGTCTCACAAGTTATCATCCATCTACATCAAACTTAACGAGAATATTAGGCCGCGCCGTATCACTAATACTTATACAAAGTTTATAACCAGTATTATTGATTTGGTTTTTTGTGCTAGTGATTTCATCGGTAGAGTCCATAATGGATATATATAATGTAGGCTTCCATGCATCAAAATGAAATGAACCAAAGAGATATAGTATATCATTATTAATGAAAACTAATAATAATCCAATCTTTGTGCTACAACAAGCACTTGAGGATGCACGTGCACATAAGCAAATTAAGCGCGGGAAAAAATACAGAGCTAGTGGATGCTCTGATAGAGCTACTCTCAAGACAGTAGTAGTAAAGTGTAGCTCGTTATTGGCATATGATGTGTCGTAGTAGATACACGCATGCATGCAATGGCGCCGTCGGTACGTAGTAGATGTGAAAAATGTATGTATCAGGTCATGATGGCAGACGGAGTCGGGTATAGGTGCAATGGCAGGCGTGGGTGAGCGTGCAGCACCAACGGCTTCGCCATGAAGGTGTCATGCGTCGATTCGCTCAGATCGATGGCCGCCACGCCGGCCGGCTTGCTCCAGGTGAACCCCTGCAGCAACCGCCCGAAGAGCATCACGCTCATCGCTGTCCCGAGCGTCGCCGCGATGCAGCCACGGCGGCCGGTGCTGAAGGAGATGAACCGGAGATCGTTCTCGGTGAGCACCACGTCGGCGCCCTCCTCCGCTGCCATGTGTCGCTCTGGCCGGAAGAGGAGCGGCTCGTCCCAGACCCTCGGGTTGCGGCCTAGCCCGGTGCGGCTGAGGATGACGTGGCTGCCCTTGGGCACGCGGTAGCCGGCGATGGTGGTGTTGGGACGACGGATCGAACCAGCAGGTTTTAGTGGAAAACAAGAGTAGTGTATTCAATGCCTTGGTCAGCTTGCCTGTTACAACTGTAGTGAGGGGTATTTATAGGGCGTCCCGCCCAGAGGACTAAGCGCCTCCGGGCTGCCACCGGCCACCCGACCAACCCTGACCGGTAGTACAGACAAAGAGATACATAGTACAGACAAGAAGATTCGACTCTGACAGCGTATCGGCCGTGTCGGATGCTTCCTGCGCCGCCCGACACGGCTCAGAAGATCGCGATCCTGTCCTTTCGCACGACCGCCTGGTCCTTTTTCCGCCACGACTCTCTTCAGGCCCGTCTCGCCGGGTCAGCCGAGAGCCCCGGGCCTTCAGCCTCCGGAGGACGAGCTCCCGTGTCCTACGCCGAAGGGCGACCTCCGGCTTTGCTCCTCCGGAAGGTGACCTCCGGCCACGCTCCTCCGGAAGGCGGCCTCCGGCCACGCTCCTCCGGAAGGTGACCTCCGGCCACGCTCCTCCGGAGGGCGGCCTCCGGCCACGTTCCTCCGGAAGGTGGCCTCCGGCCACGCTCCTCCGGACGGTGACCTCCGTCATCAAGCCTGGGCCCTCCGGCTGGGGGCCCACCCCGCCGACTCCAGGGATTATCTCCCCCAACAGTAGCCCCTCGCTTCTTCCCGCTCGTAGTCCTGCAATAGGAGGGGGTGGAAGCGCACAAGATAATCCCACCAATTCACGCGAGTGCGTACCTCACTTTGGGGCGCCGCATCCACCGGGGCGCTGGAGTGCACTGAGACGGGGAGTCGAGAGACCAGGGAATTAAGCCCTGCCTCGGGCTTCCGGCCGCTTCCAAGACACCGAGGGGGGTTGACCGAGCTGACCGGAGGCTGGCGCATCTTGACTCCGGGGGCTCCAACCCCGAGGGGCCGAGCGAGCGCCGCCAAGAGCAATTAATACGCGTGCCGGCGGCACCGAAGAGACGGATCGCCGGGAGATCGCCCCCGCGCCCCGATGCGCCAACCGGTTTTAAATGTGGCGCCGCGTAAACCGCCACGTTCACACGCTAACCGAAACGGGAGTCGAACCGCCGGCCTTTCCGAAAGATATATATATACTCGCCCTTCACGGCCTCTTCTTCCTTCACCCTCACGCGTCAACCGCGACTGCTTGATCCATTGCCCACTCGCCCTCTGAGCCCTACACTCCTTCCATCTGCTCTCTAAGAATGTCGAGGAAGCCGGTTCCTGCAATGGCGATGGACCCGCGTTTCTTGCAACGCCAGATGGCGGCCGCGGCGGCGGCGGCGGCGACCGACACGCCAGAGGTGCGCGGCGCGCGCGAGCTCCGCCCCGCTTCCGAGCGATTCCGAGAGCAGACGCTGGAGCTCGGGGCGTCTGCGTGCACTGAAGCCTCGATCGAGCAGGCGACCAGGAACCGCCTCGGCCCAGAGACGCCGGCGAGGAGGCCGGGGCGGGAGACGGCCCCGCGGCCGCGGGAAGGCGAGGTCGTCGTCTTTCGAAGCCTTCTTTGACGCGGGCCTGGGGTTCCCTGCCTCAGAGCTTCTTGCTGGGGTCCTGGAGGCGTTCTATCTGGAGCTCCCGCAGCTGTCCCCTAACGCCGTGGCCCGCCTCGCCATCTTCGAGTGGGCCATGCGCGCCGAAGGCTGCGAAGGGAGGGCGAAGGTCTTCGCTGAGATGCACGAAGCCCTCTGCCAACCGAAGAAAAAGGACGGCCGGGTGCTGGCCTTCGGGAGCATCAACTTCCAGCTCCGGAGGAGGTACGCGGACTCCTTCCCAGCGAAGGCCACCAACGAAAGGTGGTACTCGAAGTGGGTGAGTCGGTGGTTCTACGTTCGCGTAGGACTCACCTCCGGCCTGGCTGGAATACCGCGCCACATCTGGTTCCGGAGAGAGACGCGGGTCGAAGTCAACTCCGGGGCCATCTCGGCGAGGGTACAGCTTCTCCAAATCGTCGCCCGCCGGATGAGCATGCGGGACTTGGCGGAGGAGTTCGTGGCCCTCGAGATCCCCCCACTGAAGGAGGAGTGGCCCGCCTTGCTCCGGAGTAGTCGAGACGCGTCGGTGCCGACGGAGCTCTCTCGCCAGCTTGGTAAGTCTCAGCTTTCTTTCGCCTTCAGTCTTGCTTTTGCGTGCTTGAGGGATACCCCGGCCCTGACGAACAGATGCAGGATCGCTCGTCGCTCGGACACCCGAAGAGATCGCTCGCTTGGCGGAGAGGATCCTGGGGGTTCCCACCGCGGCCGAGCGGGCCCGCCGGTTGGAGCTGGTGGGCTCCTGGGAACGCTCCAACAGAGTGTGGGGGGCGCTCGAGCTCACGCCCCCGCCTCTACCGGAGGGCGAGATCCTCCGGGACGTCTCGAAGAGGAAGGCGGGCGATGCGGACGGCTGCCCTTCTCCGAGCCGCTCGAAGAAGAAGAGGATCGTGAGGGGGCCGAAGCGCACGTCGCCGGGACCTTCCTCGGCTTCTCGTTCGGAGGGAGGGGGCTCCAGCGAAGGAGTCCAGTCGGAGTCAGGAGATCCTCCGGAGGTTCCGGCTCCGGCTCCACCGATCCAGCCGAGCACCGGGGGGCGCAAGGATGTTCCCCTTCGCCCGGACCCAACGGAGCCCGCGCTGGGCGCCAATCAAGAGTCACGCATCGCCGGAGTGACGCCCCGCCCCGGGACCGCCTCTTCTCCGATACCCGTTTCCGCGGGCGGCTCCGCGGGCTCCCGCGAGAGCAGGGCCACGGATAGCTTGGGCCACGGGGGCCTAGCCGACCCACTCGCCGCCGTCGAAAGGAGCGCCGACAAGGAGGCGGAACTGGCCGCGGCGGTGGCGAGCTCTCCGCCGAACTCCATCGACAACCTCTTCTTCCGCCCAAGCCCGTCGGGCCATTTTCAGCCTCCGGACCGTGTCGACGATACTGCGGGCGCAGGTACGGTAACTTCGTCATGCCTCTTCGTGCGCAAGGAGCTTTTCTGTATTTAACTCCCGTTGCTCGTGCAGGTACCTCGGCCGGAGCCGTGGAGCCAGTCGGCCGCTACCCGGCAGATGCTCCGGACGCGAGGTCCGGAGCCCCTGTCATCGCGAAGGGAGGCTCGAATCCGCGGGACGAGGCGGAGTCCCGGAGCGCCGAGGGGGCTCCTCAGGAGCCCGCCGGGGGCGTCGGGGTCCGGCATCGGCCCCCCACTGACCTACGAACCGCGCGCGGCTCCGTGCCGCTTCTGCACCCTTTCCTGACGGAGGGAGAGGACTTCGCCTCGAGAGTGGCCCCAATCCACGACTACTACCTGCGGCTGCGCGATGCCCCGGTGATAGGCGAGCTGGGGCGATCGGATGGCTTGGACCTCGGAAGGGCCATCGAGACGGCCGCGGGCCAGGTACTTTCCTTGGACGCCCTTGACGCCCTCGTCGCGGCTCTTCTGACCACTTCTCCGCATGCAGGTGGTGGCGCTGGCGCAGGGGCAGATGTCCGCTCTGCTTCTCGAGCGCGAACATCACGAGGCGTATGCCGCAGGGCTCGCGTCCCGGGTGGCGGCCGCGGAGAGGTTGGCCCGCGAGCGCTCGCTGGAGGCTGAGGTCCTCCGATCCCAGGCGTCGAGGGTGGCGGCGCTGGAGGCCCGAGCAGCGGAGGCGGACTCGCTCAGGGTCCGCGTCGCGGAGCTGGAGGGGCTCCGGGCCCGGGCCGCCCGCGTCGACGAGCTGGAAGCGGAGGTCGGCGCCCTCCGAACCCGGGCCGCTGAGGCGGAGGTACTCCGGGCCCGGGCCTCGGAGGCGGACCGGCTCGAAGGGGAAGTTTCCCGACTCCAAGCTCGGGCCTCAGAGGCGGAAAGCAAGGTCGAAGCCCTTGGAGCCCGGGTGACTCATTTGGAGGAGGTCGAGGCGGGCCTCAACGCGCGGAGCGGGAAGGTCGCCGAGGAGCTCGCCGAGGCCGGGAAGACGGCGGCCGAAGCCGCCGAATCCTTGCGGAAGATGTTGGCGCGCTACGGCACTGGCTGCGGCACGTTCGACGTCGCCCGGGAGCCCCTGGTCCGGCGGGTGAAGTTCGTTCGATCTGCCGTCCGGCAAATACACCTTGCCATGGAGCAGTACGGCGAGGTGTCTGCTCGGGTGGCAGCGTACGGAATTCTCCGGCACCTCGAGGCGTCCGGGCTTCCGCTTCCTTCGCCTTCGAGCCCGCACCCGGTCGCCTTCACGGGGGACCACCTTCGGACGCCAAGCCTCGGCCTGACCCAATCTTGGAGGGCGCTCAAGGCGACCTGGCAGACCGAAGGCCCAGCGGCGATCCAAGCTTGGTTGGAGGATGCACTCCGTGCGCGCGAACCTCCGGCCCCTTCGAACCCTTCAGCCTCGGCCCGCTTGCCGGACCCGCAGGTGTAGCTTCTAGGGATTGGTCTCAGCCTTACCCTGTAATAGCTTAGGGAACTTAGTTATATTAATAAAGACTACTTTTTCGGGACTTACTCAGGGTGTTTGTGGTCGCGATCTTGATGTCGAGGTACTTGAACCGGACGACGCCCCTCGGCATCGCTGGGCCATCCTCGAAGCTGTGCGGGCAAACCGGCCCGCGCGCTTCGTTCTTCCCCGCGGCAGTGACGGACGTGTGGACTCCGACGTCCTTCAGGGGGTTCTGAAGCATGTGAAGGAAGAAGAGAGGGGGTCTCGCTCGCCGTCCTCGTCCTCCGAACTGGTTGACTGGTCCGATACGGAGGCTGACTTAGGGGGAGCACCCCCGGAGGAGGGCGGCCTGCACAGCTGGGCTCAGCTCCAGGCGGACCATAGAACTTTCCGCGCCCAAAAGAAGGAAGAGGAGCGCAGGAAGAGGAAGGAAAGGTCCGGTCGGGGGGCGAGCACGACTTCCGGTCTGTCTAACCGAAGGGGCCCACGGTTCCTTCTTGGCCTGGACGAGAGCTTTTCTTAACTTCCTCCTTTGCTTGTAATGAACATTGTATGCTTATGCGCTTGTTATTGTACGCTTCATATGCTTGCTGCAGCTTGCGCCTCGCTCTCTCTCTCTTCCTCCCCCCTCTTGGCGGGTAGCTGGTTTACTAGCTGGGCGCTAAGTAGCTTAGGAGAGGGAGAGCGGACGGTGCGCGTCACACCGGCATAGCTCTGAACCCGAACGTGAGGGCGCGTCGGGCCGGAGCCCGGAACCCGGAAACGAGGGTGCGTCGAGGCATAGCTCGGAACCCGAGTGTGAGGGTGCGTCGAGGCATAGCTCGGAACCCGAATATGAGGGCGCGTCGAGCCGGAGCTCGGAACCCGAATGCGAGAGTGCGTCGAGGCATAGCTCGGAACCCAATTGTGAGGGCGCGTCGAGCCGGAGCTCGGAACCCGAATATGAGGGCGCGTCGAGCCGGAGCTCGGAACCCGAATGCGAGGGTGCGTCGAGGCATAGCTCGGAACCCGATTGTGAGGGCGCGTCGAGCCGGAGCTCGGAACCCGAATATGAGGGTGCGTCGAGGCATAGCTCGGAACCCGAATGTGAGGGTGCGTCGAGGTATAGCTCGGAACCCGAATATGAGGGCGCGTCGAGCCGGAGCTCGGAACCCGAATGCGAGGGCGCGTCGAGCCGGAGCTCGGAACCCGAATGTGAGGGTGCGACGCGAGTTGTGTCGGTCGGAATAGTTGGCTGAAAATTTTATTACCCAGGTGGGGGATACAAACAGGCGGCGATGGCCGCGAATAAAGTACATCGGTAGTGTTACGGAAAGTAGCGCTTCAGGTCCCCAGCGTGCCACGAATGCTTCAGCTCTTCGCCTTCTAGTGTAGCGAGACGGTAGGACCCAGGCCGTCCGGACTTTGTAACAATGTACGGTCCGTCCCATT
The DNA here is from genome assembly GCA_019279435.1 of Zizania palustris. Lineage (NCBI taxonomy): Eukaryota > Viridiplantae > Streptophyta > Magnoliopsida > Poales > Poaceae > Zizania > Zizania palustris. The sequence continues at coordinate 50,557,519 of JAAALK010000286.1, read as the reverse complement.
TGTTGCCCAACTTGGAGGGAGCGACCACTGCGCGGAGGACGAGGTGCCCTGGTTGGAACTCGTTGCGCTTAACCTTGGTATCATACCACCCCTTGGTCTCCTTCTGATAGTGGGATAGGTTGGCGACGGCGCGCAGCCGCGTTTCTTCCGCTAGGTCAAGGGAGACGGCGCGCTCATCTTCAACTTCGGGTGCTACGACGCGCAGTGAACCGGCGCGGAGCTCCGTTGGCGTCATCGCTTCGTCGCCGAACAGGAGGCAGAACGGGGTGAAGCCCGTTGCCCGGGAAACGGTCGTCCGGATGGACCATAAGACCTTGGGTAGTTCATCGGGCCACGTGCCTCGGGCCAACCCGACAATACGCTTATGAAGGCCGGACAGAATGTGCCCGTTGGCTCGCTCCACGGCTCCGTTAGACTGGGGGTGCCGCACGGCCGCGAAGCAAAGCTGAACTCCCAACTCGTCACAGAATGCCCGGAAGCTGCCGGCATCAAACTGCGTTCCGTTATCCAATGTGAGCTGCTTGGGTACTCCGAATCGGCACACGATATGCTGCCAGAAAAACTTCTGGACACTTCGGGATGTGATGGTGGTGAGAGGCTCCGCTTCGACCCACTTGGAGAAGTACTCGACTGCGACAACGACGAAGCGTAGGTTTCCCTTCGCTCTGGGGAGTGGACCAACGAGGTCCATGCCCCAGCGGGCCAAGGGCCACACAGGAGGGATAGGTAGCAACCTCGCTGGAGGGCGGTGACTGCGTCGGCCCATCCACTGGCAACCTTGGCAGGCGCGGACGAGTTCTTCGGCGTCGGCGATGATGGTGGGCCAGTACACGCCTTGCCGGAGAGCTTTGCCTGCGAGGGCCCGCGGCGCTAAGTGACTGCCGCACAACCCTTCATGTATCTCCCGGAGCATGGCGACACCGTCGGAATGCGAGACGCAACGGAGCAGCGGGGAACATACTCCAGACTTGTACAGGATTCCACTGATGACCTCGAATGACCTTGCGCGGAGCTGCAGGCGAACCTGCTCCGGACTGGGATGGACTTCATCGCCGCCTGCGAGCGCGCGGAGGATGGGCTCGCGCCAATCGACGCTGGCTGTACAGAGCACTGGGGCCGGGCATGACGACTGTTCGCTCTCCTCCGGGGCGGCGGGGTCGGCCGCCTCGCTTCGATGAGTTACCGAAGGCTGGGCGAGTTCCTCGAAGAAAGCCCCTGGCGGCAAGGCCTGGGCGCCGGCCCCGGCCTTAGCGAGGACATCCGCTTGGGCGTTGTCGCTTCGCGGGATGTTCTGGACGGAGATGCCCTTGAAGGAGGCTTCGAACTTGCGGATGGAGTCGAGGTAGGAAGCGAGGTCCGGGTGCTTCGCTCGAAAGGACTTGTCGATGTGCCCGGCGACCACTTGGGAATCGGTCTTCACGATCACGCGCGCGGCGCCCAAAGCGAGCGCCTTGCGAAGTCCCAAGAGGACTCCTTCGTATTCCGCGACGTTGTTAGTGGCCTTGAAGCTTAACCGAGCGGAGTACAGGGCCTGCTGACCCGAAGGGGAGATGATGACTTCTCCGGCTCCAGCCCCGGAGGCCTGGTAAGCGCCATCCGTAAAAATGGTCCAAATCTCTTCGCCCGTGCTGGCGCTCGCGGGCTCTCGGGCCCACGTCCACTCTGCGACGAAGTCAGCGAGAATCTGGGATTTAATGGCCGTCCGGGCAACGAAGGAGATCCCGAACGGGGCCAGCTCTACCGCCCACTTCCCGATGCGACCAGTGACGTCTTTGTTTCTGAACATGTCGCCCAACGGATAGGCTGTTGGAATGATGATGTCGTGGGCCAAGAAGTAGTGCCGGAGCTTTCGGGAGGCCATGACGAGGGCATAAGCCACCTTCTCTAGCTCGGAGTATCTGGCCTTGGCGTCGGCGAGAACCTCGGAAACGAAGTAGACGGGCCGCTGAACTAGCTTCCCACCGCACTCTTCCTCCTGAACCAAGGCCGCGCTTGCTGCGATACCAGAGGCGGCGAGATAAACCAGCAAGGGACTGTCGGCCCGTGGCGTGGCGAGGGCCACGAGGCCGGAGAGATAATCCTTGATTTGCTGGAAACAATCCTGGCACTCGGGGGTCCATTCGAAATGCTTGGAACCTCGAAGCACCTTGAAGATGGGCAAACTTCGCTCTGCTGATTTGGCGAGAAAATGCCCCAGGGCGGCCAACCGTCCGGCCAACTTCTGCGCCTGCCGCAGGTTCTGAGGTGGCGCCATGTTCTGCAATGCTTGAACTTGTGTTGGACTTGCTTCGATGCCGCGACTGGACACGAGGTACCCAAGCAGCTTCCCTGCGCGTGCAGGTGCTTGGCGGGCGCTTGAGGGTTGATGCTAAGGACTTCCCCCCGAAAGTGCTTCCGGTTCCGCCGAGAATCTTGATGAACGAGGTCCGAGCGAGCGGGCTCCGGGCGCCGGAAGTCAGGGGCGCGACGTGGGCCCCGGCTGGGCTCCGGAGGCACTTCGTACGCTCGGGCGTTCGGAGCCCGGACAGGGACTACCATCGCCTGTCGGCGTATCTGGCCCTCTTCGGACCGGGCGTACTCTTCGAAGTACGTCATGAGCTGCGCCACCGAAGAGATGGGCTTCCGGTGGAGCTTGTCGAGGAGACCTGGGTGGGTGACGCCTTCCCGGGCCGCGTCGATGACTGAAGAAGCCGAAAGCCCCTTGATCTGAGCTTTGGTGTGCGCAAAGCGTTGGGAGTACTGCCGCAGGGTCTCTCCGGGTTGCTGCTTCACTTGAAAAAGGCTCCCGGTGGACATGGGGGCCACGAAGGTCCCCTGGAAGTTGTTGACGAACTTCTTTTTCAGCTGCTCCCACGAGTGGATGGTCCCTGGCCGGAGGGACCAGAACCACCGAAGGGCGATCCCTTCGAGCGCCAGAGGGAAGCATTTGGCCATGGCATCCCGGCTCCCCCCGGACGCTTCTATTGCCAGAGCGTAAGAGCGAGAGAACTCGCCGGGGTCGGAGTCCCCGGAGTACTTGGGGAGCTTGGCGGCGCGGAAGCTCGAACTGAAGCGCACCCTCTGGAGGTCCGGGTGCAGGGGAGAGTCCTCGTCGAATGATGCGTTCTCCTCCTCCGGGGGGTTCTCGTCGTCGCTTAGGTCCGTGACCGCAGCTCTCGCGGCGCGGAAGGCTGCCGGGGGGGCCGGGGGCCGGAGCGACGCTTCCTGACGCCACAAAGCCAGCTCCGCCTTTAGCCTGGCGTTCTCGGCAGCCAGGGCATCGGCCTGGCTCCCGCTTCCCCCGGAAGTTGTGTCGGGGTCCCGCGAGCGGACGTAGTCCGTCTGAAGGGACACTACTACCGGGGGTCCACCTGGGAGATGCTGCTCCGGCGGCCCGCCCGGCGACCCGGCCAGGTTGGCGGAGGTCGGCTCGGGCAGGCCGTCGGTGCCTTGAGCTCCGGGCGTCTCTTCTTGCAACTGGGTGGAGCCCGCTGGGGGCGCCGCTCCGACGGTGATGGTGATGGGAGTTGAAGGATTGGGGTCGACGGTTGGGGCGGGCTCGCCCCCAGTGGTTCGGGTCGACCTGCGCAGGGGGGCCGTGCTCGCTCCCTTCCGGCTCGACATGCTTTGGGTAGATAGGTGTAGAGGACACTAGCTTTTCGGACTAGGATCCCCACGGACGGCGCCAACTGTTGGGACGACGGATCGAACCAGCAGGTTTTAGTGGAAAACAAGAGTAGTGTATTCAATGCCTTGGTCAGCTTGCCTGTTACAACTGTAGTGAGGGGTATTTATAGGGCGTCCCGCCCAGAGGACTAAGCGCCTCCGGGCTGCCACCGGCCACCCGACCAACCCTGACCGGTAGTACAGACAAAGAGATACATAGTACAGACAAGAAGATTCGACTCTGACAGCGTATCGGCCGTGTCGGATGCTTCCTGCGCCGCCCGACACGGCTCAGAAGATCGCGATCCTGTCCTTTCGCACGACCGCCTGGTCCTTTTTCCGCCACGACTCTCTTCGGGCCCGTCTCGCCGGGTCAGCCGAGAGCCCCGGGCCTTCAGCCTCCGGAGGACGAGCTCCCGTGTCCTACGCCGAAGGGCGACCTCCGGCTTTGCTCCTCCGGAAGGTGACCTCCGGCCACGCTCCTCCGGAAGGCGGCCTCCGGCCACGCTCCTCCGAAAGGTGGCCTCCAGCCACGCTCCTCCGGAAGGTGCCCTCCGGCCACGCTCCTCCGGAAGGTGACCTCCGGCCACGCTCCTCTGGAGGGCGGCCTCCGGCCACGCTCCTCCGGAAGGTGACCTCCGGCCACGCTCCTCCGGACGGTGACCTCCGTCATCAAGCCTGGGCCCTCCGGCTGGGGGCCCACCCCGCCGACTCCAGGGATTATCTCCCCCAACAGGTGGTGTCGGCGAGCGCGACGTGTGGGACATTGAACGGCGCCACCGGGTGGAGCCGGAACGCCTCGCGGATGCAGGCCTTCACGTAGGTGAGCTACGGGATATCCGACTCCTGCACCAGCCTGTCCTGCCCCACCACCCTGTCGATCTCCTCCACCGCTTTCTTCATCGTCTCCGGCTGATTCACCATCTCCGCCAGCGCCCACTCCACCGCGTTCGACGGGTTGTCCACCGCCGCGAACGTGATGTCCTGCACATCGCCGGTCATGCATTAACATTTTACGTGTGGATGTGCACGTGTGGCGTTGATAGCTACCTGCGACTGTGCCTTGATCTCCTCGATGGTGAGCAGCGGGTTGCCTCCGCCGTCCTTTAGAGTGATGAGCACGTCGAGGAAGTCTTCCGACTTCTGCCGCTCGCCGCTCTTCCACTGCCGCCACCGCTCGTCGATGATAGTGTCGTGCAGCCTGTTCACCGTCGCGTTGGCCTCCTTCACAGCCTTCTCGTGGCCATCGAGGTCGAGGCCGAGCAACCAGGGGAGGTAGTCGGAGATGCAGAAGGCGTAGAGCAGGCCCAGAGAGGTGAACACGGCGTCCATATGCTGCACCTCCAGCGGCCCCGGCCCGCCGTCGGGCTGTGGCTCACCGAAGTAGCGTCTGTTGAAGATAAGCCGGCGGATGACGTTACCGCAGTAGTGGCGTGCGACGTGCCTGACGTCGACGACGGACGACGAGCTGCCAGCAGCGGCGAGGTTGTAGACGTAGCGGGTGAGGTTGTCGGCCTCGTCGGCGCGCTTGTCGTGCAACCACTTGTGGCGGGAGGGGCAGATGATCTCCGAGGTGAGCACCCGCCGCATCTTCTTCCACTGGTCGCCGAACGGCGAGAGCACGGCGTTCCGGTAGCCGCCGCTGAAAGTCTTCGACGCGAAGGTGAGAGGTCGGGACACAAAGTTGGCGTCCTGCTTCTTGAGCACCTCGCGCGCGATCCGGGGGCAGGTGATGGCCACGACGTGCACGGCGCCGAGTCGTATACAAGCGATGTCGGTGCCCATCTCCGTCATCATAAGGTGGATCCAGCGGAACGCCGGCTTATTGAGCATCATCTCCGGCACGTTGCCTACGACCGGCCATGACACCGGACCCGGCGGGAGAGGCGCCGCCGCACTCGTAGCAAGGGAGCATGCTGCAACGGATGCAGCAGCGCAACCGTAGTACTGCTCTAGCTGCTTGGTCGTTGACGTCATCGTCCTGCCCGGCCTAAGCCTGACGGCGAGGTAGTAGATGATGAAGGTTACGACGACAAGCAGCAGCGCTTGCAGTAAGGCTGCAGAGTAGGGCAGACGAAGCAACGATGACGACGAGGTGCCGAGCAACGTTTCACCCATTGCTGCTTCCATTAATTAGAAGGCAGGTGTTAGGGATGAGCACTAGCTAGTTTGGCTCGATCTGAACACGTAAGCTTGCTTTGTGCTACCCTGCTGTATTCGATCGTCAGCTTAAGGGCTCTATTTATAGATGGTGAGTACTTGATTGCATGAACGAACGGCACGACCAGGCCACTTGAGCCAGCAGCCGGTACGTGCATGCATGAATGAACGGCACGACCAGGCCACTTGAGCCAGCAGCCGGTACGTGCATGCATGAATGAACGGCACGACCAGGCCACTTGAGCCAGCAGCCGGTACGTGCATGCATGAATGAACGGCACGACCAGGCCACTTGAGCCAGCAGCCGGTACGTGCATGCATGGTAGATGCTAATATAATAACCCAAGAAACATGGGGCGCTGTACGTTGGCCAATTTGGCCGTATTTAATTACAAGTACGTACGTGCAGCTACTATACTGCCAAAGCCAAAAAAACTGGTTTTGGTTTTGTAATTAACGATGTAACACATGTACATACATATCAAACCGGACACAACGACGTTTAAGGACCCATTGGGCTAGGGCTAGTACATGCATGGCCTTCCCCTGAATCCTAGTAGATGGCGAGCCAGTGAGACCACTGATCACAGAGTTTTTTGGTTCAGCCCAATAGCCTGTTTTTTGTTTTTTTTCACAAAAATAACATTACTAATTTTAGTATAGCCTATTTAATTCTATAAAAAATAAATACCAAACTAAATATTTTTATTATTATATTATAAATATTTATCATGCATTTTTTCAAGTTTGTTCCTATAATTATATATTTTTTCTGATTTTTTCTATATTTTATGTATATTTAAAAATCGATGGGTTTCTAACGCAAATTAATCATTTACTATAACTAACCGACTAGTTTACTACACTAAACCGTATCGTCTGGTAACCGGCACGGATAACCACTGCAAAACGAGCGGTTACCAAGCTAAAATTTTGTACACGACGCTATCGATCCGACGATTTTTTTTAAAAAAATAATATTTTAAAAAAATTCAAATCTTTATGTCAAGTTCAAAAAATTACAAAACTAATAGGCAGTCGGCACTTGAAATGTCGACGGGAGCTGACGTGACATCCAGTCGGCACTTTAAGTGTCGACTGCCGGTTAGTATGCAGTGATGAAAACCTCACAGTGGCGGAGGCGAGCTTAGCTTTCCTAAGGAATACGCTGCTCAGACGGTGTCTGCGAGAAGGAGATATGGACGATTGGGGGGAGTTGGCCTCTATCACTGAAGAATGTAGAGAGAGAAGGGGGGAGGACAAACTAATTTGGTTGCTAGATAACAAAGGTTTTACTGCTAATTCGGTGTATAGATTCATTGTTAACAGGGGAGTGACCGATGCGAACAGTATGAGAATCTGGAAATGCGGGGTTCCTCTCAAGGTAAAAATCTTTACATGGTTGGTGTTGAGAAAGAGGATCCAAGTGGGGGAGCAATTGGGTAAAATGAACTGGAAAGGGGATCCACATTGCAAACTTTGTGGGCAGCTCGAAGGTTGATCATCTGATCTTTGATTGTGGTTTGTCCCGGATGCTTTGGTTGTTTACCACAGAAACATTAGATCTGAGACTCGCAGACTTTAGTGTAAGCGGTTTTTTGGATATGTTAGATAATATTAAGGGGACGGCGAAAAAATTGATAACATTACAGATCCTGGGGGCTGTTTCTTGGACTGTGTGGCTTATTCGAAATGAGTTTATCTTCCAAAACAAAATTTGTTCTAACATTTTTCAGGTGTTACATAAACTAATTATGAGAAACCAAGGGTGGTTTCGGTGTTTTGTGATGAGTGATTGACAGGTTTTTACCCTCTGTTCGAAGGGTACCTCCGGAGGGGCTTCGGAGGTGGTACCTCCGAAGGGTGTTTCGGAGGTGGTTTCGCCGGAGTGTGTTCGGTGTTTGCTTGCTGCAGCTGTGCAGCGGAGTGTGCCTGTCGGAGGGGTCCGGCGGTACACGATGACTGGGTTCGTACCGATGGCTTCGGTACTTTGGGCGGTACACCGGAGTGTGTGCCGAAGGTTGCTAACCCGGAGAGGTCTCCGGAGTACTGGATACACTTGTTTGCTTGTCGGTGGTGCGCAGGGACTTCGGAGGCGACGGACAAGGTTCGAGCCAGGTGAACCTGGGTCAAGCGGGAGGCTTGATGCCAGGGGAGCAGGGAGCTCCGTCACGGTGGCTGCGAAGGTGGTCCGGGTCGGTCCTCGGGTCGAGGCGTGCCAGGTGAAGGCAGAGAGTGCGGAGCGTGGCTCCGGCTGAAGGTGCTCCGAGACAAAGTCCTCGGAGGTGAGGCACTTCGAAGGTACTCCGAATGGAGTGACTTCGGAGTTGGTGGACCAAGTCCTCTGCGGAGGCAAGGTGTTCGAAGTGTGCTCCGGAGGGAGACACTCGAATGTGCCCAACGAAGGTCTCAGAAGTCGAGGCGCATCGAAGGCATGGTCCGGGTGAGGCTCGTCGAGGAGTGTGCTCGGAGTGAGACACTGCGACGAAGTGCTCAAGGAATGCTTCATGCGGAGGCCTTGGACGAAGGAGAGACTTCGAAGGGTGGTACTCCGAAGGTGGGCTTCGGAGTGAGGCTGACTTGAGGTGCTTCGGCCATGCATGGCTTCGGTACACGGACGGATGGTGTTCGAGCTCGGAGTAGCTGCGAAGCCGTGGTGATCCACTCCGGAGGTGGTGGTGCGAAGGCCCAAGGGCTTTGACGGCTTCGGCTCAAAACCGTCACTGTATCGAAGGACTTCTTCGGCGGAGCGAAGGCCATCAGGCTGCAGGCTTCTCGCCGAAGCTTCCGCACCCCTCGCGTGCGAAGGGAGGTTCCAGAAGTCAACACTGTAAAGGCTGACACTGTCTGTTCTGAAAAAGGCTGACACTGTCCCCTCTGCAGCTGACAGAGAAGCCTCCAAAATAAAGGTGGACTACCTTTTGTACCCCTTAGTTCTGTAGAGACAAAATGGATGTAAACCCTAGGGGTAAAGTAGTCACTTCCTTAGGATGAAGCCGTGGGCTATAAATATGGGGGCTCGGTAGGTAACATTTAACACTTTGAGCATTTACTGTTGAGCTCCTGTAGACAGACCTCGCTGTATTCATTCTGAGTTCAATTTATTTTCAGTGTTCCTTGTTCAAGCTGCGAAGCCCTGCTTCTTTGTGCTTTTGCTTGAGCTCGCGTTGCATACCTCGCTAGCTTTTAGTTCACCGAAGCCTGTCTTGGCGAAGGGTGTTTTTATCGCGAAGTGTGCTTTACAGTGTGCTGTCGCTCTGTGTAACACGAGGCAAGACCTCGTTGCTTACTAGCGAAGCCCTGTTCTTTTCCCGTAGTGCTTCTTGTGTCGAAGCCCTTAGCATAGTCCATTTGCGTGTGCGTGTAGACCTTCGGGTACGAAGCCCAGCACCCGTTGCTGTCGCCAAGTACTTGGTCGAAGTCCTCAGAGGGCTGTCCACTCTTGCGAAGGGTGAAGTGCGAAGTTTGCTCAAAGCACCCTGTGTGCGGAGCCTGCACTGACTTAGCAGAGTTGGCTTTCGAGGGTTGTAAGTGGAGAGGTCTTCTTGACTTCGAACTTTTGCCTCTCCGAAGCCTGTGTTCGAAGGTGTCGAAGTACCTCCGAACCAGACCTTCGAAGGCTGTGTTCGAAGCCTGTTCCGCAGAAGACAGAACAGAACCGAAGGCTAAGTTTTTAGCCCGAAATTTTAAAAGCTCCCATTCACCCCCCCTCTGGTCGCCGTTTCCGGTCCAACAATTGGTATCAGAGCAGGTTAAGATCACCAGTTGACCTTAACCGGTTTTGTGATCTTTTGGCGACATGGATAGAGGCAGTAAAATTCCTCTGTTCGATGGGACAGATTTTGCATACTGGAAGGTGCGCATGGAGGCTTACTTGTTAAGCCAAGGAAATGCAATTTGGGAGATTGTGGACTCACAATACTCCATCCCTGAGACTCGCACCTCTCAGACTGAGAAGGATCAGTATATTGCCAATTCCAAGGCAAGAAACATACTGTTCATCGGTTTGAGTAGAAGTGAGTTCGATAGGGTACAGCACCTTAGGACTGCTAGGGAAATTTGGACAACACTCACTGTTTTTCATGAGGGCTCTGCTCAGATTAAGGCCAGGCGCCAAAGCACCTACAATCAACAGTATCAGCTATTTGTGCAGGCACCTGGTGAATCTGTAGATGCCATGTTTTCTCGCTTTGACGCGATAGTGAGTAACTTGCGATCCAACGGGACGCTTGCTTACAGTGATCATGATAGGGCTATCAAGCTTCTCTATGCTCTTGACCGTAGCATATGGGAAGTAAAGATATCCAGCATTGAGGAGTCCACAGGCTATGACACTTTGACCTGTGATGAACTTTTTAGCAAGCTGAAGTCCACAGAGATTGCCAAGGCATCTCTTGCAGTGCACAGAAGCTCTTTGCCACAGCCATTGGCATTGGTTTCTAGCACTAGCCGTGGCACCACTGCAGAACCGAGCACATCAGGCACTTGTGTTCTTGCAGATGGTTTTGCTTTGTCCTCCCTGGTCTCCGTCACAAAGGAGCAGGTGGATACTCTAGCAGATGATGAGCTTGCTCTCATTGCCCGGAGGTTCACCCGCTTTCATCATGAGAGACGGGATCAGAGGAGAAGTGGTTTTAGTGGTTGCTATGAATGTGGCGACACCTCTCATATTAAGGTCAATTGCCCCAAGATTAAGAAGAGAGATGAGAGTGACCGCACCAAATACCACAAAAAGGAGAGGAAGCCCTTTGTGAAGGGCAAGCGCGGCAAGATGGCTAAGAAAGTAGCCAAGGCCGCTTCCAGAGCCTTTGTTGCTGCTCTCAGCGACATCGACACTTCCTCAACTGAGGAGTCGAGTTCTGAGGAGGAGGAGTCCCCAAGGAAGGAAGACAAGAAGGACAAGAAGGGACGTGACTTCACCGGCCTTTGCTTCATGGCCGACAGCGATCACAGCGGCGATGAGCTTGACTCATCTGAGGTAAACCTATCATCTGATCAGCTTCTAATTAAATTAGATGAACTAAATGAAGTTGTGCTAGGTCAGGATAGATTGCTTGTGCAAGCCGCTAGAGAAAGAAAAGACCTTAGACTTAGGCTAGAATCTGTATCTACTGAATATGCCATGCTTAAGTCTAAATATGATGATGCTGATTGTGAATCATGCTCTGTTGTCATGAGTGAGCTTGCTCAGTTGCGCTCTGTACATGCTCAAACTCTCTCTGAGCTTGAGACTGCACAGAAGCAGCTTTTGGAGGTGGATTCTAGACCTCACGAAATTATTGAATGCATGAACTGTTCTTTATTGCGCGAGAGCATTAATTTACGTGATAAACATGTTCATGATTTAGAGGCTAGATTGGAGAGGGCCGGTAGTTCTAAGGATGTGCAACCTGTTTGTGACACTTGCATCACCCTTAAGGACCAGCTAGGCACTGCTAGAGAGCGAGCTGAGAACCTCATGTCAGAAAATGAATACCTTCTTTCTGTGGTAAACAAATGCACTGAGGGGAAGGGTAGGATGGATTTGCTCTTGGCCAAGACCAAGTTGTGTGCTGACAGAGCCGGGGTAGCTCTAGGTTTGGGTTTTGAGAGGATAGCTTCAGACAGTAAGTCCAAAACTGTTTTTACCTCTCCTACCACCCTAGAGAAAGAGAGAGCTCTGTTGGACACCCCTCCAGCCAAAAAGCCTACCCATCCACCAAAGAAAACCACACCTCCTATCAAGAAAAATCCTCCCAAGAAAACCACTCAAAAGAAACCCAAGGAGCCTGTGAGAATTGCTCCTGTGACCCATGAGAGTGCCCCCAGGAGAGTGTTTCATTGTTCTTATTGTCAGCGGGCGGGTCATTTGATCGGTTTCTGTTTCCGTCGCATCAAGGATGAGCGACGTGCACAGGCGATGAGCTATCAGGACATGCATTACCCATCTTTAGGTATGCATGAGTCTGAGTATTACTCTCGTCCTGTTTTCAAGGCTCCTCGTGCTTCTCGGAGAGGTTTTGCTCCTCGAGGTGTTCACCATGTTCCATATGGTGGTAGACCTCGGGGAAGTAGCTTTGTACCTCGTCAGAGTAGGAGACCTCTACATGCTTTTCGTTCTTTGCATGTAGGTAGACCTCGCACTTTGCATCATTCTGATTTTTATGTGCGTAGACCGTCTACTTCTACTGTGCCTACCACTCGTGTCACTCAGTGCTGGATGCCTCGTCATTATTTTACTCACCCCAGCACTGAGCGATCGAGACGTTTTCATCATGTGTAGGCGACAGGTCGAGGCTTGGAGGGCACGTGGATCATGGACTCCGGTTGTTCGCGTCACATGACCGGAGATGCAACTTGGTTCTCCAGCCTCACCACAACCAAGCAAAGGGAACATATCACCTTCGGAAACAATCGAAGGAGTAGAGTGAAAGGTAAAGGTGTGGTAAGAATTAATTCGAACTTCACTCTCAAAGATGTTGCATTGGTTGAGAACCTGGGATACAATTTGTTGTCTGTATCTCAGTTGCTTGATGAGGGCTTCGAAGTGCGATTTCATCGTGATACTTCGCAAGTGCTCAATTCGGATGGCGTTGTGGTGTGTAAGATCTTTAGGGTTGGGAGAGTTTTTGGAGCTGATTTTTCAGAGTCGTCTGGTTCTTCTCATTGTCTTGTTGCACATTCAACTTCTGAGCTTTGGAAGTGGCATAGGAGACTAGGGCATATGAGCTTTGAGTTGCTCGCTCGTCTGAGCGCCCTAGGTTTGATCCGAGGATTGCCCAAGCTCAAGTTTGAGAAGAATTTAGTCTGCGCTCCTTGTCGACATGGAAAAATGATTGCCGCTTCGCATTCGCCAGTCACCACAGTGATGACTGAACAGCCCGGAGAACTTCTCCATATGGACACTGTAGGTCCTTCTCGGGTTAGTTCTTTAGGCGGCAAGTGGTATGTTTTAGTTATTGTCGACGATTACTCTCGCTACTCTTGGGTCTTCTTTCTTGCCAGCAAGGATGAAGTGTTTTCACACTTTCGGAGCTTGGCTTTGAGACTGTTCACTGAACTCCCTGGTGCATTAAAATTCATTAGAAGCGATAATGGCACCGAGTTCAAAAATAGTCTCTTTGTTGACTTTTGCATGGAGCATGGCATAGAACATCAATTCTCTGCTCCGCGGGTTCCTCAACAGAACGGTGTTGTTGAGAGAAAGAACCGCACTTTGGTTGAGATGGCTAGGACGATGCTTGATGAGCATAGGACTCCTAGAAAATTCTGGACTGAGGCCATGAACACTGCATGTTACATCTCAAACCGAATTTTCTTGCGCTCAATTTTAAACCTGACATCTTATGAGCTGCGTTTTGGGAGACAGCCCAAGGTTACTCATCTTCGAGTTTTTGGTTGTCGCTGCTTTATCCTAAAACGTGGTAACTTGGATAAATTTGAGTCGCGCTCTTCTGATGGGATCTTTTTGGGTTATACTACTCATGGTCATTCTTATCGTGTTTATAATTTAGAGACTAACACTGTCATCGAGTCATGTGATGTGACTTTTGATGAATCAACCCCCTCTGTTAGTTCTGCTCTTGAACAGGCAAATGAACACGACATGGAACAGACCTTATTCGAAGACGAAGATCCCGGAGAATTCGAGGATGATCCCCTACTACCCTCGACATCAACCCCCGAAGCTAACCCCGCTTCTACTACTTCGGCACGAGGTCCCGAAGCGACTACCTCAACATCGGTCATCTTGGACCACTCCAACGCACAAGTTGAGGGGGAGACTGCATCCCGCCGCGAGGCTCCACATCATGTCCAAAGGATGCACCCTCCCGAGCAGATCATTGGTGAGCTTGATCAAAGGGTAACACGTTCTCACGCTCATTTCACTAATGCTGCTTTTGTTGCTTCTTTCGAGCCCTTAGATGTTAGTCATGCACTTTCTGATTCTAGTTGGATCAATGCCATGCATGAAGAGCTTGAAAATTTTGAGAGAAACCAAGTCTGGACTTTAGTTGATCCTCCACCAAATGTTCATTTCATTGGAACAAAATGGATTTTTAAAAATAAACAAGGGGAGGATGGGACAATTGTTAGAAATAAGGCTAGACTTGTAGCTCAGGGCTTTTCTCAACTAGAAGGGATTGATTTTACTGAAACTTTTGCACCTGTTGCTCGCCTTGAGGCCATTAGGATTTTGCTTGCCTTTGCGACATCCCGGGGATTCAAACTCTATCAAATGGATGTCAAAAGTGCTTTTCTTAATGGCTTCATAGGTGAAGATGTTTATGTAAAACAACCCCCTGGTTTTGAAAATCCCAAGTACCCACATAAAGTCCTTAAACTTCATAAGGCTCTTTATGGACTCAAGCAGGCCCCTCGGGCTTGGTATGATAGACTTAAGTCTTTTCTGCTTGAGCGAGGGTATTTGATGGGCTCTGTTGATAAAACGTTGTTTACTCTCAAGCATGGCAAAGATTTCCTCCTAGTGCAGATTTATGTGGATGATATCATCTTTGGTGGCTCTTCTCATGCTTTGGTTGCCGAGTTTGCAGATACCATGAGCAGGGAATTTGAAATGTCGATGATGGGTGAACTCACCTTTTTCCTTGGTTTGCAAATCAAGCAAAGCAAACAAGGTACTTTCGTCCACCAGACGAAGTACACCAAGGACCTGCTCAAGAAGTTTGACATGTCCGATGCGAAGCCCCTCGCCACTCCAATGGCTACATCTGTAGCATTGGACCCTGACGAAGATGGAGAAGCCGTAGATCAGAAGGAGTTCCGGAGCATGATCGGCTCCCTCCTCTACTTGACTGCCACGAGGCCGGACATACACTTCGCAGTGTGTCTGTGCGCTCGTTTTCAGGCTTCGCCACGAGCTTCGCACCGCCAAGCGGTAAAGCGCATCTTAAGGTATCTCAAACACACCCTTGAATTCGGCATATGGTATTCATCATCTTCATCTTTATGTCTTAGAGGTTATTCAGATGCGGATTTTGCTGGGTGTAGAATTGATAGGAAGAGTACCTCTGGTACTTGTCATTTTCTGGGTACGTCTCTGGTTTGCTGGTCTTCCCGCAAACAGTCTAGTGTTGCACAATCGACGGCTGAGGCCGAATATGTTGCTGCAGCTAGCTGTTGCTCTCAGATTTTGTGGATGGTTTCCACTTTGCGGGATTTCGGGTTAGACTATAAGAGTGTTCCACTTTTCTGTGATAACACTAGTGCTATTTGTATTGCAAACAACCCGGTTCAGCACTCCAGAACCAAACACATTGATGTACGGTATCATTTTCTCAGAGATCACAATGAGAAGGGTGATATTGAACTTCAATATGTTGATACCCAACACCAGCTTGCCGACATTTTTACAAAACCCCTCGATGCTTCTCGATTTGCTTACTTGCGCGGGGAACTTGGTATTTGTCATCTCTACGGCATTTTGTGAGGGGGAGCTGTTTTTAACTGACTTGCATATGCTCATTATGTGTGGAATTGCATTTACATCTTTTGCTATTATATGCCTGCTTTTAATTCAAAGAAATCATGACAGCTCAGCTCTATGAAATATGTCTGGAACATTGATTGTGCATGATGTTTTATTTTCTAAAAATCGAAACTTGCTCACCGCATAATCTTGTATCTAGCTTGTTTAGGCTGGACTGCTTTTAGCTATCCTTTATCTACTTGACAGCAAGACACTGTTCCTTGGATGCTAAATTTTGCAACTTGAAAAATTGTGTTCTTTATTCATGGATATTCATCAAAATATTAAATTCATCAAAATCAAAATCAAAAATCCATGATTTGCCTGGTTTCAATGAAAAGATCCAGGAGGGTTTGTTTGTCGCACTACTCTATTCTAGACTGCTTACCATTGCACTTTGGTCAGAACTGGGATAGTGTAGTGTATGCCAAAATCACCGCCTTAAGCTTCAGATGACTTTCATGCCTAGGCTTGGCTTGATTGGAAAGTATAAGGTGGACAAACAAATAACCCCTGGCATTAAGAAAAAGAACAACAAAATTAATTGATCATCAAGTTTGCTTTCACAAGCTCCTTTTGATCAAGACTTGTCTGTCTAGGGTAGAATTTGTTAGCTTTGCGCAGTCCTTGCCTTCACATGTCTAGCTGCGTTGATTAAGTGGTGATGCTTTTACTTCAAAAAATGACAAAATCACATGCCATCATCTTGTTTCACAGAGTGTTAAATTGAGCTGAGCCCATGATCATTTGTGTTAATTTTGGCATATTTTTGCATTATATGTCTTTGCAATTCTATTCATTTCAAAGCTTTGCATCTTTTGAATGCTCCTTGATGCTTGCATTGCCAAAGGGGGAGAAATTCCGGAGAAGTTTGCTATGTTCTCTGCCGCAAGAAGACATAATTTTGAAGGGGGGAGAGCTTTTTGGCTTTTTGACATAAAGGGGGAGAAAAATTTGCTTAACTCAGGGGGAGTTCTTATCAAGGGGAGATTTGCCAAAAAGGGCTTTTACTCTTTTGAGAAAGGGGGAGAAAAATTCTTTTATCAAGTGACATGCTTTGGCTCTTTTCTGAGTTTTTATGGTCACTTGTGTGCTGAAAGCTTTTCATTTTTCTTGAACCTGGAATTGGTTGTCAATGCACTCATCAAGGGGGAGATTGAGAAACCAAGGGTGGTTTCGGTGTTTTGTGATGAGTGATTGACAGGTTTTTACCCTCTGTTCGAAGGGTACCTCCGGAGGGGCTTCGGAGGTGGTACCTCCGAAGGGTGTTTCGGAGGTGGTTTCGCCGGAGTGTGTTCGGTGTTTGCTTGCTGCAGCTGTGCAGCGGAGTGTGCCTGTCGGAGGGGTCCGGCGGTACACGATGACTGGGTTCGTACCGATGGCTTCGGTACTTTGGGCGGTACACCGGAGTGTGTGCCGAAGGTTGCTAACCCGGAGAGGTCTCCGGAGTACTGGATACACTTGTTTGCTTGTCGGTGGTGCGCAGGGACTTCGGAGGCGACGGACAAGGTTCGAGCCAGGTGAACCTGGGTCAAGCGGGAGGCTTGATGCCAGGGGAGCAGGGAGCTCCGTCACGGTGGCTGCGAAGGTGGTCCGGGTCGGTCCTCGGGTCGAGGCGTGCCAGGTGAAGGCAGAGAGTGCGGAGTGTGGCTCCGGCTGAAGGTGCTCCGAGACAAAGTCCTCGGAGGTGAGGCACTTCGAAGGTACTCCGAATGGAGTGACTTCGGAGTTGGTGGACCAAGTCCTCTGCGGAGGCAAGGTGTTCGAAGTGTGCTCCGGAGGGAGACACTCGAATGTGCCCAACGAAGGTCTCAGAAGTCGAGGCGCATCGAAGGCATGGTCCGGGTGAGGCTCGTCGAGGAGTGTGCTCGGAGTGAGACACTGCGACGAAGTGCTCAAGGAATGCTTCATGCGGAGGCCTTGGACGAAGGAGAGACTTCGAAGGGTGGTACTCCGAAGGTGGGCTTCGGAGTGAGGCTGACTTGAGGTGCTTCGGCCATGCATGGCTTCGGTACACGGACGGATGGTGTTCGAGCTCGGAGTAGCTGCGAAGCCGTGGTGATCCACTCCGGAGGTGGTGGTGCGAAGGCCCAAGGGCTTTGACGGCTTCGGCTCAAAACCGTCACTGTATCGAAGGACTTCTTCGGCGGAGCGAAGGCCATCAGGCTGCAGGCTTCTCGCCGAAGCTTCCGCACCCCTCGCGTGCGAAGGGAGGTTCCAGAAGTCAACACTGTAAAGGCTGACACTGTCTGTTCTGAAAAAGGCTGACACTGTCCCCTCTGCAGCTGACAGAGAAGCCTCCAAAATAAAGGTGGACTACCTTTTGTACCCCTTAGTTCTGTAGAGACAAAATGGATGTAAACCCTAGGGGTAAAGTAGTCACTTCCTTAGGATGAAGCCGTGGGCTATAAATATGGGGGCTCGGTAGGTAACATTTAACACTTTGAGCATTTACTGTTGAGCTCCTGTAGACAGACCTCGCTGTATTCATTCTGAGTTCAATTTATTTTCAGTGTTCCTTGTTCAAGCTGCGAAGCCCTGCTTCTTTGTGCTTTTGCTTGAGCTCGCGTTGCATACCTCGCTAGCTTTTAGTTCACCGAAGCCTGTCTTGGCGAAGGGTGTTTTTATCGCGAAGTGTGCTTTACAGTGTGCTGTCGCTCTGTGTAACACGAGGCAAGACCTCGTTGCTTACTAGCGAAGCCCTGTTCTTTTCCCGTAGTGCTTCTTGTGTCGAAGCCCTTAGCATAGTCCATTTGCGTGTGCGTGTAGACCTTCGGGTACGAAGCCCAGCACCCGTTGCTGTCGCCAAGTACTTGGTCGAAGTCCTCAGAGGGCTGTCCACTCTTGCGAAGGGTGAAGTGCGAAGTTTGCTCAAAGCACCCTGTGTGCGGAGCCTGCACTGACTTAGCAGAGTTGGCTTTCGAGGGTTGTAAGTGGAGAGGTCTTCTTGACTTCGAACTTTTGCCTCTCCGAAGCCTGTGTTCGAAGGTGTCGAAGTACCTCCGAACCAGACCTTCGAAGGCTGTGTTCGAAGCCTGTTCCGCAGAAGACAGAACAGAACCGAAGGCTAAGTTTTTAGCCCGAAATTTTAAAAGCTCCCATTCACCCCCCCTCTGGTCGCCGTTTCCGGTCCAACAAATTACATTTCTCACTCAGTGGATTCAACTGGTGGCAGTTCGTATAAGGGAGGAGTCGGCGCGGTGCTTGGGCTTGCTCCGTGCAAGACTGCATCAACTTATCCGCCTGGAGAGTCCGGTAAATTCAAGCGCGAGTTCCTGAAGGTGTCGCATGGTTTGAGCAAGAAGAGGGTGGTGAGCCGGAACAAGATCTGATTCACCTCAAATGTTGGTTTTAGATCTCGCTTTGTCTTGTATTTTGCTTTGTTCTGGATGGTTATCTGTGTGTCCTAGTGAGGATTTGTTGGGTTATTTTGGCCAAACTGGGCAGTGCTTGTGGTTGTAACCTGTTGAGTGCCCTTGTCATCTCTGAACTTGATGTTGAGCTGGTAACCCCAGCCAAACTTGGTTACGTTTCTGTTTTCCAATAAAGCAGGGTGCTCCTTTAGGGGAGTTGCCTTTTATCAAAAAAAAAGATTTGATTTTTTTAAAAAAAATATTATTTTTTAAAAAAAGTCTCGATCCAACGCTGTACATGAATCCAGAGTAGAGAGTTAAGGCGCATCATCACGGCCACGTCCAAACGCAATACGTACGTGCATGTGAAGTTACATGATCCGATGTTTGAGATGTCACGTGCGATATCAGAACATACATACGCTGCTTCGTATCGACTCGGAAAACTTGGACAGACGCAATTCGGAAGTCAAACGGCAAACGATGGGACGGTAAAAGTTGTAGTCGCAACGCTGCTAGCTGTAGCTGGTCGCTTAGCAGACGCCGTTGGTCTTCTTCGCCTGAACGGCCCTCTGCCAGAGGGAGATCACCTCGCGCTGCTTCGTCATCTCCCGCTCGCTGGCCGACGCCGCGGCGGCGGCGGCGTCTTCGCCGCCGTTGGCCACGCGGGCCGGTAGCCCGTCGAGCTCGTGCATCACCTTCTCGATGTCGAGCACGAGGCGCTCGGCGAGCGTGCGGCTGAAGTCCTCGCGGATGACGACGCGGAGCACCGTGACGTGCTGCGCGTCGGGGGGCATGGTGTAGGCCGGCACGATCCAGCCGAAGCGGCGCAGGAAGTCGGAGATCTCGAACTCATTGTGGCGGCTGCTGTCCTTGAGAGAGAACGCCACCAGCGGCACGCCGTTGTCCTTGGACACGATGTTGAACCGCCCCGTCTTCTCCAGCCCCTCCTTCAGCACCATCGCATTCTCCTGGCAGTTCTCCATGATGTTCTTGTACCCCTGCATCCATCATATATATAATCCACGTACAAAGTTAATCGTTTTATCGAGGAACACACATACAAAATTAATCCATAGCTTCCTAACTTGTTCCTTAATTAACCAAGGTCGAAATCACCTCAAAGCCAAGGCGGATTAGCTGGTAATACTGTGCAATGACCTGGCTGGAACCTGGAGAAAAGAATGTGTCGTTCAGTCATGGTGAACAGATTTGTGAAGCGAAGAAAAAGCTGTGCACCTTTGGAGAAGTTGAGGGTGAAGGTGGGCTGGTCGGCGCCGAGGTAGTTGATGTGGAAGATGAGCTCGTCCGGCAGGTCCTCCTTGCTCCTCCAGATGCACCACCCGATCCCTGCGTAGACGAGGCCGTACTTGTGCCCGCTCACGTTGATGCTCTTCACCAGCGGCAGCCTGAAGTCCCACTCCAGCTCCGGGTACAGGAACGGCGCGATGAACCCGCCGCTCGCCGCGTCGACGTGGATCGGCGTGTCCCAGCTGCACATTCAAATAAATCCCACCTTCAAAAAAATCTGTGCACTGGCATACACCGAAATGTTCGTGCAGGCCAGGGGGGAATGGAACTGTTTGATTCGTTACCCTGTTCTGGCGTTCTTCTCGGTGAGCAGATCGTTGAGCAGCTTGACGTCCTCGAACTCCCCGTTGAGCGTCGATCCGAGGATCGCCGCGACGCAGATGGTGTTCTCGTCGACCAGATCCACGGCCTTGGAGGGGTCCATGATGTAGTAGCCGTCACTCAGCTTCACTTCCTTGAGCTCCACCTCGAAGTAGCGCGCGAATTTCTCCCAGCAAACCTGCATTTCTCCCATTAGTTTCGTCGTGCTGGCGAGCAAATATGTATATGCGCCGTTGTTGTTAGCCAGTGTGGTAGTGGAGATGGAGTGATCTGCTCACTTGGACATTGGCTCCGGTGACAATGTTAGGCTTGTCGCATGGCTTGCCGGCGGCCCTCATCTTGTTCTGCCAACGCCTCTTGAAGGCCAGACCGGCGAGCATGATGGCCTCAGATGAGCCGACAGTGCCGACTCCGACGGCCGTTTCAGACTCCCCAAGAGGAGCATTGAACAGGTGCGCGATCATATTCACACATCGGTTCTGCGAATAGAAAATTCACTCGAAAGTTTAGGTTAGCATGAACGATGCAGTTTTTATACTGAAACGGCTTATGAGTTATGAATCTACATTAAGTACTAGTCGTATTCTTTTTCTTTCAAATGTTGGAAGGGCATGAGGCATGAGCCCGAGCCCATGGCCGTTCTTGAAATTTTTAAAGCCGCATTTCACATGACCTTTTAATCTCAAATCTGAGACGAGCTTGTAGCTTGTAGTACAATGTTTTTCATCCTTAGAAAATCTGAGATTAAAATAAGCAGGGAAAAATACACCGCACCTTACCAGGTCGGTCTAGGCGTCAGCTAGTTGCATCTCACAGCTAGGTGTGTGCATATATTTTGACCACGACTCTTACACATCTTACGCTGTAAGTACAGATGGCAAAATGGGCCGCCCGGTTCGAGCACGGGCTGGCCCGATCTGATTCATGTATATTCATGTATATTCATGTATGGGCCAGCACGGGCCAACTGTGTAATCGGGTCACGTCATGTCAGCTCATGGGTCGGATCCTCAGCTAAGGCACAGTCCAAATGCTCCTAAAATCAGTCGGTCCGAAAGTACGATGACTTGAACTGATCGTGCCGGCCCATAACACACTGCGCAAAAATAAGTAAATATTTGCACTAGGTTGAAGTCAAATGAGACTTATGGATTGTGGTTGAGGAAGAATAACCATTATGCTACTATTCATTTGTGATTTTTTTGTTTGGAGTCAGTCATATCTGAGTCATATATGAATAAGAGGGGCAGGTAGGCTAAATGTCTGATAAGCTATTGGGTCGAGCTCATGCCCAATTAATAACATGGGTCGTATCGTGCTAGCCCACGGGTTTGCCATCAGCCTAGGCACAACCCAATGCTTCGTGCTTGCCAGACCCAGTAAAAAATGAGCCGTGTCGAGTCTAGGTCAGCCTAAAATCCATGTGCCTCGTATTGGGCAATATGGCCTGACCCATATGGCTCGACCCATATGGTCATCTATAATTGCGAGGGACTAAACCTTTTAACATCCGCTCCCTTTATTTTAGATTTAGATACATATTAAAGTAAAGACCATATTATTCTTATTAAGATGCGTAAAGGTAGATCTAAAAGGGGTTGGTTAAAATAATAAGTAATAAAATTAGAGGTATATGTGTACGCTGAAGATAAAAGTTACTGTAGTTACAGTGTATATTTTACAAATATTATGTTAATATATTTAGGATACATTTTAAACTCTAAAACTTATTATGGAGGGAGTACAATCTAAAGAGACTAGTTCCTAATTTGTTTATAGTTATTACAAAAAGAAACATTTATTATAATACATCTAAATCTAACCACTGCACGACTAAGGGTAAGAGTGTGTTTTTTTTTTAGATTTTTGTACCAGTTTCTTAGTTAGAAAGAAGAAAACTAAAATAAACAAGTATAAGTTGAAACCAGTTTTTTTACTCGTAACAATTTTTACAAGTACAAAAAAGTTACATATATCTATATTCCACAATTTCACATATTATAATGCATGATCCCTTCATCAGTATATATAAGTTCATTATATTCACTATTAATTGAAACATATAATCATTATTTTCTTTTATTAAATTTAATAAAATCATTTTACCATACATACATATATATAGCTATTTCAATTAAACAATTTTATAGTTTACCAAATGTCAGATTTTTAAGCCTAGGTGACCAAACGTCACAAAAAAAAGCTTGGACCAAGATCACAACTTGAACCTATGGCTTTTCATAAGGTTATTCACAATGGTGTGTTTCATAGCACTATTTCCTATAATATCATGTCAGCTTTACAACTGAATGAAATACTCTCTCAGTGGAGAGTTTCATTTCACTACTTCCTAGGCTAACCAGTGTAATTAAATGCAACTAGCTCTCATAAAATATCCTCTCTCTGATGAAACGATTTAGCTCTCAATGGTTGTTTCATTTCGTTTCATCCGTCTTGAAAACAGGTTAACACTATGTCATAGTAATGATATTACTTTATTCTCTTTTTTCATTAATTGAATATAATGTAAGCAAAAAATCTGATGTTGCATGGTAATTAATATCATGAAACATTTCATGAAACTTTCATTGTGAATAGCCTAATTCATGGCTCGGTATTGGTCGGTACACTGTCACTGCGTGGTTAGCAAACTGACGGCGTCTCCTCGTGTCCCGTTACCCCACAGTACTACGCTGTGTTGCGGAGCAGTGCAGATCTCGTTGGGCGATGAAGCCAACCAAACCTGACCTCAAGTTCGTTTTCATGTTACGTTGGCACGACGCAACATTCCAAAAAGAAAGAAAATGAAGGGTGCCTGGCATGCGTCACATACGTAATTATTGGTGAGTCCTGCAGGTCGGTGGCGAGGAACGGGCAGCTGTCCTCACAGCTCGCACAATGGCACGGGACATCATTGGCCGGACCGCCGGACATAGGACATTGGCATAGAACGCACAGGCTAGTACTCCGTACCTCTCTCTTGGAATGCTCGAAATTCACAGGGTATGCTCCATTTTTTAGGACAGTCTAGAATTTTTTTACGGTACGGTACCAGTAGTAACCACTAATCAGTACTACATGACATCAATCTAGAAGGCTATGTTTTCTTTCACTATTGTTTTTTAAATTTTTGATGATTGAACAAGCTGCTTTGTCATAGACCGTGGCACATGCTGGTATAGTGGTATACTACTTTATATCTTTTTAAATAATATTTTTTAAAAAATCAAATTTATATGTCTGTTTAAAAAAATTGTAAAAGTAGCATGTGGTCAGCACTTGAAGTGCCGACGGGATGTCACGTCAGCTCTAGTCGGTACTTGAAGTGCCGATTGAAGGTGACGTGGCAGAATCTGATAGGGAGCATCATCTAATTGGTACTTAAAGTGCCGACTGAAGCTGACGTGACACCAGTTGGCACTTCAAGTGCCGATCACATGCTACTTTTGTAAATTTTTCAGATGTACATATAGATTTATTTTTTTAAAAAAAATATTATTATTTTTTAAAAAATATGCTACTTTATGGCTAGGGCAACAGCCAACATGGCATGGACACTAGCCCCTAGACTTGACTTCCCCCTTTGTATGTTGGTTGGCACGGAACAGTTTGTTACCGAGCTATGCCTAACCGCTTATGGCTAACCGGGATATATTATCTCGTGACTGAATTAGACCGTGCCACGGTGACAACTCGTACAATAACTAGAAATGACCTACCTAGGTAGTCTCAACCCATATCTTTTCTTACTACGTTAACAAGACATTATCTATAGAAATTATACTTCCAACCATGATTTCTTAGCATAAATCTAAAGTTGATTTTATATACATCTATCTCATTTCTCTCTACTCTTCCATCCAATCATATTTCATCTATGTCTTGTATATTATGATAACATAATATTTTAGTTTAGATATAGTTTAATTATGTTCTAGTATCTTTTCATTAATTTACTTGTCGTATTCTATTTTTTCTATGTATCAATATAATAAATGCATAAAACATTATCCCACATGACGGATTGAGAGTGCACTTATGGTCCGTTTGTTTCAGCTTCTCACAGCAAGAGATTCTCAGTAGCTAGCTAGTCTAAGTAACTGATATTTTATAATTTTTTGATTCCAATTAATTTCTAGATTCTATAGCTACTAATTTTCACAATTTAAGTCTAAAATCTAGATCATTTATTTTCACATCAGATTTTAGAAGTAGCTGCAACTGTTAAAAGTTGAAACAAACAATCCCAGACCCTTAGTACTCAAATAAACAAGATACACCTGTATTAAGTATAACACTGTCCACCCATATATATATTTTTCAATCCTCTCTCAACAAACCACTAGTGTACACCACGTGACACTTTTTTTGAAAAAAGGCAACCGAAAAGGCGCCCTGCTTTATTGGAAAGCAGAAGAGCAAAAGTACCCAGTTTTCACGTCGGGGTTACCGACTTACAGTGAAGCATAACACCAACCCTAGCAGCCACAACTCCATGCCAAGCACAAGACTAACCCAAAAGCAACGCTTACCAACTTGGCAAAACCCACAGGGACCAAGAGACGCAAAAGACTTTACCAAA
Source organism: Zizania palustris (assembly GCA_019279435.1). Taxonomy (NCBI): domain Eukaryota; kingdom Viridiplantae; phylum Streptophyta; class Magnoliopsida; order Poales; family Poaceae; genus Zizania; species Zizania palustris. Next base: position 50,532,678 of record JAAALK010000286.1, on the reverse strand, counting down.
ACACCAACAGATGCAACCCAATGGCACAAAACATGGACCAACACCCAACAAACACAACAGATCTAAACCCTATCACCAGCCCAGGATTCATTCACGGCTGAACATTTGGATTTGGAACACCCTATCACCACGTGACACTTACCTGAACCAACCAAGTTTGAATTTTTTTCTCCTCCTAGGAAGTAGGATGTGCCCAACCACAAGTTGTACACTGTTGATAATTTGCTATCGGCGCATATTTTCCTTTCCAAACTACTTGTACCGAAAAAGACACGGCTAGTTTTTTTCTCGTTTGTAGTCAGTAGGCTGTATGCGTCAAGGTGACTGACATAATGCTGGGAAGGTTTTTCTTTTTCATTTCTGTCACATCTTTTCGGACTTTTGGTACCCAGCCCGGTTCACAGTCTACAGTTGCTTTAATGGGACCAACCTGTTCTTGCCGTCACTGTTATAAAAACTTCGAAATAGGGTCTCACTTAGTGTGTTTGATATAATTCTACACTATGATTATTAATTATTTTAAAAGTGAATGTGTGTTAGTTTAGATTTAATGGTTAAATCGTTCAACACCTATATTCTTGTAAGATATAACAGTGGTCTAAAACGATAGTTATACTTCTATATTTAATTGTATTATACATTGATCGCTTATCTTGTATGATCTAAAATAATATGAAGAAAACAAACAAGTACACATCAGGAAGAAGAAAAAAGCGTTCTTTTCATTCGTCGCCGCTGGGTTCGCTTGACGATAAAACGACCGTCTGTGTCCGTTTGAAAAAGCAGAATTTTTACCAGGATTTTGTGAAACTTCGACAACTATAATCTGTATGCCACGGGATTTAGGAAAAATTCTTGTGTTTGAATTTTGAAACGAGTGGTGAGCTTCCCGGCCAGTCCCCACCCGTCCGGGCTAAACACTGGTGCTCGTGGATGCCAGAGTTCTTGGGGAAATTTTTATTAGCAAAACCAGAAACAGTCGAGAGAAGAAATATGGATCCGTATTATTGTATATTTGTATTCTTCGGGGGAGAGAGCCAATGAACGAAGGCGCATGTGATGGGCTGATGGCCCAGCCTCGCGCGGCGAATAGAACGAGCGTTTTGTATTCATCTAGCTAATGTTCTAACTTCTAGACCAGATCACCAATCAGACATCAGTGGCCAAGTGGGGGGCAACTAGAAATCCACTTCGCTTTGCGAAACCGACGGCCACCAGTTGGGTAGTGAACTAGTGATTGGGTTGGACCCATTGGAACGAGCAGATCAATAATCGGGAGCCAGCCAGCCAGACGACGAGGCAGATAAAGCAAAGCGAAATCTAAATCTAAATCTGGCCATTTCACGAAATTGGACGAACAGGTTGCGGGTCGTGAGGAGGGTGGCAACTGCAGGGCAGCGCAAATACGCGTACCTGGAGCTCGGTGGTGACCGGGTACTCGTCCATGTCGACGTAGTTCTTGTTGACGGAGGCCTGGATGAGCTTGTCGCACTCGGGCTCCATCCACGTGGTGACGAAGGACGCCAGGTTCAGCCGCGGGTTGCCGTCCAGCATCAGCTCGTCGTTGATGATCTGGTACGCCGCCTCCTTCGGGATCGACTGCTCCAGCATCCGGAACCTGGCGGGTCGATCGAACAATCAATCAAGCCCCCGAATCAAAACCCGTCACACCCAATGAACCCATAAAAACCAATCTGCAAGACTGCAACGGCGCCCGAGAGTGCTCAACCGACCAGAGGCGGAGAAACGAGAGGCGAGCGCGCGCGCGCGCGCGTACCTGGGGAGGGAGGTGCGGACGTAGCGGGAGGCGAACGTGGAGTGGACGGATTCGTCGGAGCCCGACACGCCGTGGGAGAGCACCATTCTGGCGGACTGGACTGGATCGCCGCCGGCGGCGGACGGTCTTCCTGCCGGGTTGGAGAAGAAGCGAGCGGTGCCGGGGAGCCGGCGGTGGTGGCTTGAAGTTGCCGAGTTGGAGAAAGTGGAGGCGGCCGGCGGGGTCGTCGCGTCGCTGGCCTTGGATTTAATTTAGGCAAAGTAACGCGGCGCGGCGCGAGTGCATCTTGCTAATTTCATTTTTTTAGTATTTAATTGTTAGATAAATTAGCATGGAGAGTCTTTTATATGATTCTTTTATATGCTAGATAATCTCAAAAAAATGGTAGAATATATTTATTTCACCTGATACGAGAGGATGATAGTGTATTCAAAATCGTATTTAAAGTGAGTTATACAGATTCTATTTTTGAAATCATTACAGATAGGTAAAAAGATTAATGATTAGATCATGAATAGATAAAAACTCTTAGAGTAACTTCAAAAAAACTCTAAAACGCTATCTTATTTAAATTTTTGAGATTACAATTAAAAAATCAGCTCAAACACATACTCTAAATTGCTCTAAAAATTAAAAGATTCTTAAAATTAATCTTTTAGCTCTCTATTTATAGGGGGCATACTTAGAGACTTCAATTTAGAGATTTTGTTTAAGAGAAACATATTTAAATTGATTTGTACTCTAAAAATGAATACTCAAAAATTATATAGGGAGTCAATTTTTAGTGCTACTCTTGTTTACTCTTGTTGACGCTCTTACAGCTCTAACGTGGAGATAATATTAGCCCCACGGAAAATTTGCAACGTATTCACACTATTATATTTTTTGATTTTTTATTAAACTTTTGTAACTTTTATCAAGTTTAAAATATATAAAAACATCTATAATATCTAATAAATATTCTATTAAGTATACTCTTGATTTATTTTATGATATATTTAATGTAATTAATCTGATGTCATAGTTGTTGTTACATTTTTATAAAATCAATCAAAATCTTGTAAAAATATCAAACAACTTATAATAGAAACAGAGAAAAATATGCCGTTGATGGTAGGATGACTTATAAATATTATTGTGAGTACATAAGCAAAATAGCAAAATGTAAATTATATATTTTGTCAAACAAAGTGCCTCGCGTAAATTGCTTTGAATAGGTAAATCAATCATGTGTCCTCAAGGATCCACCATTAATTTTCGCATACCTACCAATTGGTGTGCTTGAGATGCATTTCCTCTAGCTCCTGAAAAAGACATCAGATAGACTGGATTAGAAGGATCTGTTATCCAAAAATTCGAATTCATTTTTTGTTTCAAATATTCACTTGTAGCATACCAGATTTCTTATATTCATACACTAGCTAATGGAGTAGGCATTGATCTATTGCTGAAAGTATGTATTAACTATTTGCATAAGCAAGTGTATGAACACACACAATCCACCTCATCATTTGCATAGCACAACTTCAACTACACTATAAAATACAGGGTCTTATACTTCTCCCATTTTTATTGTATTTTTCTAAATATTATACTTCAAAGTAAGATTCCCTAAGTACAATATACATACGATGATGCAGGTGTGCACAATCTTATACCACACGATGCTTGCCTGCCTAATCTTTTCTCTTGACCCACAAAAAGGGAAGAAAATCCCGATATCTCATCTGCTCACGCGTTTGGTACGCGGGGCATAATGTTACACCGCCGATTTGATTTGATTTGATTTGATGTCCGAGCGGGGATATGTAGGGATTGAAGTTGGAAGCATCACCTTACTTGCTATCACAATTATTGTCTTCTAAAATAATGAGTATGGTTCAAAAAATCGCTTCATTGTACTTGTTATTTGACTTGTTGTTTTAAGGAGTTTGTTATTCTTCTCACACCACACATGTTACATCTAGTAAGCCAACCAAACTTGATATTTCATTGAATTTTGAGTTTGTTTAAATGTTTTTATTTTCTTTGCATGTATATAAATTGATAAAATATAGTTACATTCAAATAGAAAGTCATATTTAGTAAATACATTGGAGTAAATAGTTAAATATGAAGCAAAAAATAATAAGTATGATGGAGATAATTAACTTGCTGGTCCCAATGCAACAGTCCTTCTCCCTTTCGCTTTGCTGAATTAAAAGCTGGATCTGCCGTGATGCCGGAAGAAGATGACACTTCGCCAATCGCCAATCGCCAATCGCCAATCGCCAATCGCCAATCGCCAGCATGATGGACAAATTAAACTCATCACAATTGATTGCATGATTGCCTCAATCTTCCCTTGTCGACATGGCATTCTACTTGAACCTTCAATCCATTGCCGACATCTGATTTCTAAGTTATTTTAATCAATTTGATGTTTTTTTCTCAAGTATATTTTTTTATTTTTTATTTGTTTTTTAAAAAATAAACGATATCATTTCATAAATAAATAACCTGTATTTTTAAAACAGAACGGATAAAATGTAGCAAGATTATTTATGTTGAATTTTCTAATTCAACACATTTATTAATTAATCCGTGCCAGCGCAGGTTACTGTGGAGTGCACGCACGCGTGTGAGCGGCCGGCAAAGTCGTCTGTGTCCACCAATGAACGCGTAGCATGCATCGATCGTTTGATACGAAAGAACTCAACGCTGTTATCTTAAGTAAGTAGTGTGATTAGTTTTATGGAGGTGGTTGATTTTTTATCACGCTGGCGCAATTGAGCAGTCTTAACATTGGTGCAAACAACAGCAGATGTGATCGAGCTGAGCTTATACTTCTGCAATCTGAAAAAACAAGGGAAAATTACTCACATGCCATTATAGTTTTCAAAAATTGTCTACATGCCACTGTCAGTGACTGTGGTGGCCCCCATATGTCAGTGACACATTGATGACATATTGACAAACCGTAAAAATTGTAATGGCACAGAAAAAATTAACCCAAAAAACAATGAGAAGCCTCGAAGACTGGAGTAGAGGTTCTGATGAACGTGAGATGGAGTAATCGTCGTCCATCTATATATAATGGTGTTGAACAACAATCGTAACACATGTGCGAATAAAGTTGACAACCGGTTAAATAATTGTCATAAATTGTAGAGGAGCTTTATCGTCTTTAAAGAGGTACCACTAAGTACAAGGTACTAACTTGTACTAATAGGTACCGAATCTAATCTAAACATTAATTTTGTAAGCATACGATTGGAAAAAAAATAGGAAAAAAATGAGCAGCCGCACCTCCGGATGCCTGCCGCCCGCACCGTTGCCGTCAACGCAACTCCCACGCTGCCCAACCGCCAGCCGCCCTATCGCAGGCGCCGCTCCCGCGCCACCCAACCGTTCGTCGTCCCGTCGTTCGGCGTCGCCCAGGCACCCAACCGCCCGTCGTCCCACCGTTCGGCACCCCCGTCGACACCTCGCTCCCGCGCCGCCCAGCCGCCCCACAGTTCGGCGCTGCCGTCCCCGTCGGCGCCCCACTCCTACGTCGGCCAGTCGCCCGCCACACCGCCGGCTAGGTTGGGCACTCGGCCAGGCCACACGCTCCACTCAGTCATGTGCCTTTTTTACTTAAATTTACGAAAACGCCCTTTCACCTTGTCCTTGAAATAGAGGTACCAGTTTTTGAACAGACAAATACTAGTAAGTACTGTTTAATATGAGCCATTAGATGAAGAGTATCAACGGTTCATATTTGGTACCTCTTCATGGTAAAATTCCTCTAAACTCTAGATAGACAATGTTTGAAACCGAACATGAAAGACAGATGAAGCCCTGATGTTTGTGATAATTATTTAAGAATTTAAGCATGCAAATTAGTTCATAAACGGTTTAAAAAGTTGTATTGTTTAACGGAAGCAAGCGTGGCCACTTATAAACCATATAGCATGTACCGAAAGGAACGGATCATCCAGTACCAGTACCAGTAGTGCAACCTTCACTTCAAGTCTAGAATCTAGACTAATAAGCAACGACCTGTGGTGTACAATCGGACCACAAACCTTTAAGACAGAGCAATGCAAGGTCATATATGCATGTGTGTGAACGTCAAATGCACTCGTTGGAGGTGGTTTGGGCGTACAATTTTGACTGCACACACGACACGCCTCGAGACGACTGATCGTTGAGTGCGTCATTTGCACACCGTCCTGTGAAATGTCCATCACCTCCCTGAGTAGAGTCCCGTTGCCCATTGAGACTGTTTAGAGATTTGTCACTTGTGTTTGGAGAAAAGAGGCTGCTTATTAGAGATTTCTGGCCATAATCAACATGTATCTGCGGTTTAATTGTTATTGGTGTGTCAGCTTTATGATGGAATCAAAACACATCATTAAATTAATTATGACTAATTGTTTAAATTTTGAAATATTTCTATACAATTTTATAATAATAAAATGGTAGAGACGGAGTTAAGGTGAGGTGAGTCTTACCTTGGAATTTTTTTAATATTTTTTTTAAAAAAAATCAATTTTGGTACATGGTTTAAAAAATTGCAAATCAAGGGACCTGTCAACACACCATCGACCGAATTAGCCCACATCAGCCCGACGGCCGAGCTAGTCCAACGACTAGTTCGACCAAATGTTGCTGCGGCCTACGAAGCCTAACACATTTCGGTCAATAGTCGTGCATACAAAATTTGGCACATGGCCTAGATCGTAGGTTGGCAAATATAATAAACCCATTTAGTTTAGTTGGCAAAGCACAAGACTCTTAGATTGAAGGCTTGGGGACTTGGGGTTCCAGTCCCGTTGTGGGTAGTTTTTTAGTTTTTTTACAACACTAACCCACAAACAATCTTTAGCAAAAAAAGCTACAAGGTTCGCTTCCCATGGGATTCAAATCCACAACTAGAGAGTTTAGAGCCTTGCGCTCTGCCAACTGAGCTAAATAGGTTTATTATACCATGTTGCAGAGAACATTGTATTTGATTTCGCCTAAATCGGCAAAACATGTGTCGATTTAGGCCACGTGGGAAATTTCGGCACATAATCGTCCGAATTAGGCCACGTGGCCTAGTTCGGCTAGCTAAGTACCGAAATTTGTCAAGCGAATGCCTAAAGTAGTCGGGGGCCCTATAGATCTGCCGATCATCGGTCAACAGATGACAATTTTTGCAATTTTTTAAAATAGTATATCAGATTAGATTTTTTAAATATATATATATATATTATTTTAAAAAAACTGTCTTACCTTTATCCCTGTCTCCTTCATGCATATTTGGCCGAGATGTACCGTACCGATCAGTCAAGCTAAAAAAAGGTCCAATGCCGACCCATCCTAATGGTTGTCCGTTGTCTTCTCCGGATTAAAAGAGAACTTTTAGAGGTGCTTTGGTTGATCAGACGTGAGCTATGGAACTAAAAAGCTATTTGGTTATAATAGCCGTGGATTTATGTTTCAATTTTTTTAAATATTTGCTTACATTATTAATATGCAATTTTGCGTATCAATTATTGTAATTATGAAATTTTGTAATGATTATATTAAAATTTACATTTTTGAATTACACTAGAATTGTTTTTCAAATTTTACTCGATGAACCAGTATATTGTAATGACATGGTGAATAATTTTCGTTCAAAATTTAAATAAAAAATTGTGAAAGTTGGGGTGACGCAACTTTCAGTTTGTACTAGAAAAAACTACTACTTTTGAAAAAGCTAGTTGGCTTTGAAATATGTTTAGTTCAGCTTTCAGCTTTCAGATTTCTTGCCAAAAAGGTGGTTGAAAAAACTGAACCAAACACAACCTAAGTCACACTCAAGCTTTCTAGGAGAGGCAACACTACGGCACCACCATTGTAGCGGTGCAGCGTGTGTTGTTCTCCGACAACGGGCGTGGAAGTAATGCATCTTGCACAAAAATAAACGAATTATAATGTCCCTGTCTAACTTAGTTGGTAGAGTGTAACACAGTAGCAGGATCGGGCGAAAAAATCCTACAAAAACCACTTGTAGGGCTTTAACCCAAGACCTAAGAGCTAATAACCGTGCTCTTTGCCAAATGAACTAGGTGGGTTAATTGAAAATTATTATAGAACATTATAATTAGTTCATCCATTGATTTAGACCGATTTGGCCTAGATCGGTAGATCATGTACTCATCTATCGAGCAGATGAACCACCAACATGGCATATACGCTGCTCGATCTAGGCCAATCGGCCTAGATGTCGTTCTAGGGTTGATCAGCCTAGATCAACGATTGAACTACCGAAAGAAGACTAATTTTACAATTTTTCAAAATTGAGTGTTAGATTTGATTTTTTTTAAAATGTATTATTTAAAAAATTCCTTTTTATCTTCATTAGAGAGGAAGCTTTGGTTTTTAGGTGGGCATAACCTAATTCCAACGAGACCCCTATTGACAATATTCAGATGTGGTAAAGAAGTTCAGTACCAAAATATTTCTGGGATAAGATTGGTTCTCGATCCAAAGGTTCACCACCAAACAGAACCTTTGATCGTGGCACATTGAGATGATTGATCCTGCTAATCTGAGAAAGTTGTTCATGTGTGAGCTGCCTATCTCTATAGTGATTGCTGCTGTAGCTAATTGAAATTAGTGTGAATGGTATAAACACAGAGGGTGTGTTTGGTTGAGTCGTAAATTCTAAAAAAACAGTTGTAAGCTATGAGCCGTGAAAAAGATGGAAGTTGTTTGGTTGGAGTAACTGTGGATTTTTGACAGTAATGTCTATAATACTTCTAATATTTGCTTACACTATAAATATGCATTCAATATAAACACTGACTTTTTTAATAATGTGCATTTAGATCATTGTTGTAATAAGAAAAGTAAAACGAAATTATTTATAACTGAAATGTATTTATGTTTTTCCAACAATCGTATGTTAACTTTTATTCTTAGAAAATTATTTAGTTTCAATTACTTTATATCAACAGAAAGAGTATTTCATTAATGGTAAAGATAGATAATTTTCACTAAAAATGGTTGCGAGAATATATGGAATCTTGGGTACTCCTAACTTCTTATTTGTACTGTAAAAATCTGCAAATTTTGAAAAAACTGAGGAGCCAAAAAAACTATTTTATTCAGTTTCCTAAGGTAATGTTTGGTTTAGTGTACGATGAGAAATGAAACCGAATGGTTCGGAACCATCTCGTTCGACAAAAAAATCAATATCACATGGTTCAACATTTATGGAGAATATTTTATTTTTAGGAACAGTTCGGTTCCACTTAATTCTACTCGATCCCTCTAACCAAATAATAGTATCACTCTGTATCTAGGAACCATTTTGTTCCGTTCCCGGAAGCTAGTTCATAGTTCTGAATCAAATAGAACTGAAGCAGCCCAGATTCTGAACCAGCTGACAATAATTCCAGTGACAAACATTTCAACCCAATAAGGGCCGTAAAAATTCTGATCGCAACCGATGGGAAATGGCAGCGAAAATGATGGCGACGATCCGGTTAGGTCCACCGTGTTCGCCCCACCGGAGTCTACCCGAACAAACACCAACTAAACAACGGCCGGCGGGCGCGCGGTGAGGCCCGGCCGCCTGACGACCGAACTTCGGAGTGACAACAAATGGGTCGACTCCTCTGATGTTGCGTGGCGTGACTGCGTCTGCGTGGGGGTGGGGCACTGACAATTGCCGAGTTTGTTGCTTTTCTTACAGAAAAGTTGTACACGTAAAGTAAAAGGTAGTTCTTTATTGATCTGTTTTTCAGTACACTGTAGATGAACATCACGTCACTTCATAGCCGTCGCGTCATCTGGCTTCCATCACGTCGCCATCACATCGCTTCTTTCTAGTGAGATTAAGCACCGCGATGCTCAAACTAGGATCGGCCAGTCAAGGTGATCGGACGTAGGCGGCCAACCAACTGCCGGCATCCCGCACGAAAGCTACCATGGCCTCGCACTCGGCGATCAACACCTTGTCGGCCCCAGGCCTCGTGATGGGCGGGAAGAAGAGCCAGAAACCCGTCGCCAGGACGAACGCCAGCGTCAGGGTGGTCGCGACCGCTCCCGGCGGCCGCGGCCACCCCTTGTGCTTTGCCCACCACCCCTCCGCCACAGTGCACACCCCGTGCAGAGTGAAGAACGCGGTCGCCTCCCCAGTAGGCGGCTGCAGCGTGATGTAGTAGAACATCAACTCGTGCATCAGCCCTGAGACCAGGAACGCCGCGAGGACACCCGCACCGGCGGCGCCAACGTGAGCGCGGACGGGGCGGCTGACGCACGGGCGGAGCACAGCGGGCACCGACAGGTTCCACCGCCGCCCCCAGAAGTCCCGCAGGTTGGCCGACAGATATGGACGGTCGAATTGCGGCTCGAGATCCATCCCCATTACCGTGTGCACCGCAGCCGCCGCGGACGCCAGGACGAGCTCCAGCGCGAGGTACATGTGCAGCGAGTACAAGACGAGCAGGACGTACGGGTTCATCCGTTCCTTGTGCTCGTACAACGACACGATGGCCGCGAGCAGCGCGACATACACGGCGGAGGTTAACAGGTCAAGGCCCGAGCCCTGGGCATTTTTGGGATCGCGTCGCCTGACGGGGAAGGCGGCGATGGCGATGAAGGTGGGGAGCGGAAGTGACGGGTCGAGCGGGCCCTGTCCCGAAGCCAGGAGTAGCAGCTTGAACTCGGCGAGCCAGGCGAGGAAGAACCCTGAGATGCCGCGGGTGTGGATCGCGACGAACGCGAACGGGAGGACGGGGAGAATGGAGCACACCGGGAGGAACGCGGCAAGGCGGGGCAGGCCAGGGCGGACGTTGCGCGCGGTGAAGCGGGCGTACCACATGGCCGCAGACACCGCGGCCCCGACGGCCACAAGGCTGCGCAGCTCGCCGCTGGCCATCCCCTTGTTAAAGTCGTCGGACCGGAGATTGGAGAGACTGGATCAGTGAAAGAGGACCGCACTCATTGGGAATCTGCCAGACAAATGTTGGTAAACTCAATGCATTTAATGGCTGACAAAGCACAGCCCACCACTCGCGAAATTTCCCACCAGTCCAATCCACCAGCGGCCAGCACACTCAAACCAGGGTTACGGGCAATACGTTGCTTGGTTAAAATTAGGGCACGCGCAATGGTAGTTTTAGAGCTGTCTATAAGCTTAACATTTTGTAAAAAAATTCTCATTTCACAGCAATAAATAATGAGAGAAATGAAAGTCGTCTCTTGGTGAAGAGACAGCAAGAGCTCATGCTCCAATGCATATTTAAAGATCTATGAGTCATGATTACATATAAGCATTAAATATTTTGTAGACAATTAAACAGACAACTACTGTCTATAGGTTGTACTAGTTGACTATTTACCTGTCTGTGTTGTAAATTTCAAGAATCTATAAACGACAGCTGTCTATACCATTGTGCATGCCCTTAAGTGACTCAAGTCTATATGTCAATGCACATTAATTTCTTGTTGAGTTAAAAGTTCCCCTTAGTCATTATGAGTTGCTTGATTGTTGCCTAAAAAGGTTGTTTGATGAAATTGCATTGCACTGTAAACATCCTTGGTCACAGGAATCCAACCAACTAACATACACTGGAGATGGATCTGTTGACTTTTCTGGAAACCCTGTTGTGAAGGTGAGAACTGGTAGATGGAGGGCATGCCCATTTTTCTTAGGTAATTTTCTGCATTAATCTACAAGGCCTGTCATTTTTCTACACCTGCAATAATACGTCATTAACTATCATAACCAACCTATAGGTAAGAGTCCTGTGAACGGTTGGCCTATTATGGCATATCTACAAACCTTGTTACATACTTGACAAAGAAACTGCATGACGGCAATGCTTCTGCTGCTAGGAATGTGACTACATGGCAGGGATCTTGCTATCTGACTCCCCTTATTGGAGCTATACTTGCTATCTGATGGCAATTGGAACATTCTCCACAGTATACTTCATTGTAAGTCAATTCTTTTATGGACTCCTCAGAATGAAATAAGGTAAATTTATTAGCTATGAGCGCAGAAATGGTCAGCCTGTCCAACAGAGTTAATGCAATATAGCAGATGGTTTGTAATTTGGTGAATGCAGTCTCAAATTAGTTAAGCATGTGATGCGTCCTTCTCAAACTTAAGATGTCTTAACTTTAGCTCTTTCTCAACTCTTATATGAATTGTTGGGACTTGGGAAGGGTACATATTCGTTGGTATGTTGACTACTGATAGGCCTGTAATTCTTGTGTACCAGCTCTTTCACATTTCGTGATGTTCATATGTGATTCACTAAACTTAACTGATTCTGATGTGTCCTTGTTACTTTGTTATCCTGACATCACATTTTTATTGTAGGGGATGGCTGTACTGACTCTTTCAGCTTCAGTTCCTACACTCGTGCCTCCACCCTGTGAAGGAACCTTTTGCCCACCAGCAAATCATTTTCAGTATACTGTCTTTTTTCTTGGTCTTTACCTAATTGCACTTGGCACTGGTGGAATCAAGCCATGTGTTTCATCCTTTGGAGCGGATCAGTTTGATGACACTGATCCAGTTGAGCGAATCCAGAAGGGATCTCTCTTCAATTGGTTTTATTTTTCAATAAACATCGGCGCTCTTATATCAAGCAGTTTACTTGTTTGGATTCAAGACAACGTCGGTTGGGGGATAGGCTTTGGTATTCCAACCATTTTCATGGGGCTGGCCATCATAAGTTTCTTCTCTGGAACATCACTCTGTAGATTCCAAAAGCCTGGTGGTAGTCCTATCAATCGAGTATGCCAGGTGATTGTTGCCTCTCTGTGCAAGTGGAATGTACATGTCCCAGATGACAGCTCTCTCCTGTGTGAGTTATCTGATGGGGTTTCAGCAATTGAAGGGAGTCTGCAGTTGGTACACACTGATGAACTCAGGTGCATTTCTTTCTGAGCTTAAATTCCTACAACGGAGCGTAGAACAGCATGATAAGCGTGAAGTTATCAAGTGATGGTTCTTTCATGATTTTTCGCATTTAATTTTGATAAATTGCAATTAAAATAGATACTAGCCTTTGGCCTTAGTTCTTTGTTGTTAGACAGATGAATATTTATGTTTTGACTCTTGATATCTGTCTACAGAGAAGCTGAAGAGCCTAACATGCTCTGACTGATTTTCATTTCAGATGTTTGGACAAGGCTGCTATAATTACTGATCTTGATGTGAAAGAAGATAGCTACCTGTGGATATCTTATTTATTGAAGATACCTGTGGAATGTAGCTCATTTCCAATGCATCTATTTGTTCTTGAAACGCTGAAATCGGGTCAATAATTTTTTTTTTAAAGATTGCATTGTCTGAAACCTGAGAAGGGCTGTGCAGCAGTACCGGTACAGCACCAAGCTTACAAAAGTCAATCATAAACGAAACAACTACTTGTCGTGTCCCGCCCATCTCTCCTGAATTCGCTGCGCATGCATGGGGAGCACGACCCTGTCGCGGCGCACTAGCTCGGCGCGCGTGTGATATATATATATACGTGTCTCGCACGCTCTGATCGATCGATCGGCCGGGACGCTGCTACCGTCGTTGAACCAGCCAGCAGCGCAGCTTCTAGCTGGCGGCCTCGACGTGCGGCGAGCCCGGCTACCTGAATTGTTCTTGCATATATATCTTATCTAGGTAGGTGGCTAGCTCGTTGGGTTTGCACGATGTGGTGTTGCCGTGGCGCGGAGGAGGAGCCCCATGGCGCGCCGGCGGCGAACCCAGCGCCGCCACCGCCGCCGCGGGCACCAGGTTTCTCTATTTAATTAGTCTTTCTCTTTCCCTTCGATCAAGTTGGCGTCGACTACTGTGGCATGCGCATGCGCATGCGCGCGCGGTCGTGATCGACCTGACGCTGATTGATGTGTTACGTGGTAGTAGGTCCGCCGAGAGGGCCGAACGCCCCGAGAGGCGCCGGCGCGCCGGTGAAGGTGCTGCCGATCGAAGTCCCGGCCCTCCCGCTGTCGGAGCTCAACCGGCTCACCGGCAACTTCGGCGACAGGTCTCTGGTCGGGGAAGGCTCCTACGGCCGCGTGTACCGCGCCACGCTGAGCACCGGCGAGGCCGCAGCCGTCAAGATGTTCGATAACGGCGGCTCCGGCCAGTCGGAAGCCCGACTTCTGCGCGCAGGTAACACATCGAGAAATGCACCATCCATCATAACACTTTCCCTAATCTTGCTCGACAAACGGGTCGAAATCCGGCCAGAAACTGCATGTCCTACTCCTCGATCGATCAGCTCCAAACTAACTCGATCGCGTTCGTGCTTGTTGTTTGCCTCTCGATCGGTGACGGCACGCAGCTGTCCGTGGTGTCCAGGCTCAAGAGCGACCACTTCACCCAGCTGCTAGGCTACTGCCTGGAGCTCAACAACCGCATCGTCCTCTACGAGTTCGCCACCAAAGGCTCCCTCTACGACATCCTGCACGGTATTCGGAAGATTTTAAAAATCCGAAAGAGAAATAATTTTAGGCAGACTTTGATCGAAACAAACGCACAAAATCGACGTCTCTTTTGAATTTTGATCATATGTCTCGCAGGGAAGAAGGGGATGAAGGGCGCTGAGCCCGGGCCAGTGCTGACATGGAGCCAGCGTGCCCGGATCGCGTACGGCGCGGCGAGGGGGCTGGAGCACCTGCACGAGCGCGCGCAGCCGCCGATCGTCCACCGCGACGTCCGCTCCAGCAACGTGCTCGTCTTCGACGGCCACGACGCCAAGATCGGCGACTTCAACCTCACCAACCAGTCGCCGGACTCCGCCGCTCGCCTCCACTCCACCAAGGTCCTCGGCACCTTCGACTACCACGCCCCAGAGTGAGCATGCATGCACTGATGCACACCACCAAATCAAATCAAACGCATGCATGCAGATCGACACTAGTCGCAAAATCGTGACTTTTTTTACAACTTACATCAAGATCGATCAGATTAGTTCGAGCTATATATCATCTTACGTGTATGCATCTCAGGTATGCCATGACTGGGCCGCAGAAGAGCGATGTTTACAGCTTCGGTGTTGTTCTTCTCGAGCTTCTGACAGGGAGGAAGCCAGTGGATCACACCATGCCTAAGGGACAGCAGAGCTTGGTTACCTGGGTACGATGTTTTTTATTAAAATTCTTGGCATGATAACCGTTTAGAATTGCCACTTAGAGAACTAAGTTAGGCTTTGTTTGGTTCCTTTAGGATTAAACTAAATTTTAATTAGTCAATATTTATTTACTCGACTAAACTTTAGGCACCACTTGTTTGATTCTAGTTACTAAAAGTTATTAAATGAGTTGAATAAAGATCAAACTATCCCTAATAAATGATTATAAATGTATTTTGTCTCATCCTAAGAGGCATTAATGAGGGGTATTCTCTGTCATTAGTACTCTTTAGTCCCTTTTAGCAACCTCATGGTTACTAAGGTTATTCACAATGGGGGTTTTATGTGGTGTTTAATGGTATTAATTACCATGTCACATCAGATTTTTTTGCTGACATGACATTCAATTAATGATGAAAGAGAAGGAAGTAGTGTCATCACCGTGACATGATACTAACTCGTTTCTAAGACGGATGAAATAAAATGAAACACCCATTGAGAGCCAAATCGTTTCATCAGAGAGGGGGTATTTCATGAGAGCTAGTTGTATTTAATTACACTGGTTAGCCTAAAAAATAGTGAAATGAAACTTTCCACTGAGAGAGAGTATTTAATTCAGTTATAAAGCTAATGTGGCATTTTAGGAAATAATGTTATGAAATCTACCACTATGGATAGCCTAAAGGGCTAAAGTTTAGTCTCTTTTAGTCACCATGTTTGATATTTTAGGGATTAAACTTTAGTTCCTAAAGTTTAGCAAGGTGGAATCAAACTGGGCCTTAATCCGATGACGAAGATTTTTTTTTTCATAAAGAGGACTTTGAAGTACACACCATGTCACCGTCTGATGGTTGATTCTAACAGTGTCAAAAATAAATCTCTAGGCCACTCCATGGTTAAGCGAGGACAAGGTTAAGCAGTGCGTGGATCCCAAGCTGAACGATGAATACCCACCAAAAGCAGTTGCCAAGGTAGTATATATCTGATTGAAGAACAAAGCCATCAGCTCTAGCTCCATTGTTGTTGTTCTATCTTCAGAACAGAAAACAGTTTGTTGAATCTGCATGAGCTGCTCCCTTACTAGCTAGCTAGCTAGATGATCTAGTACAATTATATTTCTGATGGAATCAAATGCTTGATTGTGTGTGTGCAGCTCGCGGCGGTGGCGGCGCTGTGCATCCAGTACGAGGCTGATTTCAGGCCGAACATGACGATCGTCGTCAAGGCTCTCCAGCCCCTCGTCAATGCTCGGCAAGGATCATTAGCTTGAGATCTAGTTGAGAGATCATGTTCATGTCAACCTTCTTTGAGCGGGTGTTTGGATTGGACGCTAAATTTTTAGCATCCGTCACATCGAATATTTAGATGTTATTTTAAAGTATTAAATATAGACTATTTACAAAACTTATTCATAATAGGTGGATTATTCGTGATATGAATCTAATAAACCTAGTTACGCTATGATTTGACAATGTGGTGCTACAGTAAACATTTACTAATTATGGATTAATTAGGCTTAATAAATTCGTCTCGTGAATTATATATCTTCCGATTCTACAATTATTTTTATAATTAGTTAGCGTTTAGTTCTTCAAATTGATGTCCAAACATTCAATGTGACACGAGCTAAAATTTAGCTCCTTGATCTAAACACCCCCTAATTTATATATATACTTGCATTGATAATTATTTAAACTTTCATTTTCAATGTAATATAAAACCAAATAATTCAACTAAATACGATAGTTAGTCTAGGTTCAAGTTTTTTTTCGAGAAGAAAGGTTCAAGGTTTTTTAAAGCTACATTTAATCAACTTTAAAAAGAATTGTATCTAAAGTCGTCAAGTCGACGTGCTTGGTTTGAGACATTATTGTCGTCGAATTGCTGTAGCTAGAACGCTCTACAGTATACAGCCTACTTGACTTGTAATGTAAAAGTACAAACATAGAAGGGAGTTGAAAAACTTATGAATAATATTCCTTTCGCGAAGAAAATCATAGACAGTACTCCATCTATTTTTAAATAGATGTCGTTCGTTTTTAATACATATAATCAAACTTTAAAGGCTTACTATATAATTATAGGTAATATATTATATGTTACTTATTAGTTATTCACATTTAATGAGCTTCCGCGACTAATTAAAATGACTATATACAAATATGTTCATATTATTTATGACGAGTTTAACTAAAATAACTATGAGGGCAAGTATCACTAGGTACAAAATACCATAGATACCAAATCAAATCTGACCGTTGATTTTGCCAGGGTATGGTTAGAAAAAAATTGAGCATACTATCTCCACCACCACCGGCGACCTGCCGTTGCCACGCCAAGCCACCAGCCCTCTCGTGTGCCTCCGCGCGAATCTCACCGCCCGTGCCGAAGCTACCCACGCTACCGCCGCTCACGCCGAAGCAACCCGCGCCGCCGCCGCCCACACCAAAGCTACCCGCACTGCTGCCGCACCGTTGTCGCCTGTTCGCCCACGACCACGCCACTGCCGCATGTGTTACCCACGGTTGTGCCCGCGACTTGCCACCCACTGGCTTGGACGCCTCCCTTCCCATTATTCTCAACGAGCAAAAATATAAAAATGTCATTTTAGTTTAAGAGGTACTATTTTATCTCCTCCAGGTAACAAGAGGTACTGCATTAATATCAATCATTAGATAAATATGATAGATGATTCAGATTTAGTACCTCTCCTGTTTCAAGGATGGTAAAAATTCCTCGATAACTATATATATATATAAACATGTACATATGGTTGTATTATTGCTAAATATGATATAAAGTTTGCTATAAAATATGATATATCTGTTGGAAAAAACAGCACTATTAGGTTTAACTTATTCCACAAATAAATCATGACGTGAAACAGATGAATATACATAATCAGGGTAGACCAGTACACTAAATACATGAACAAAAATAATGTACTGAATATGGTGAAACCAATCTGTGTAACAGATGATACAAGTGTGTATCAGATTGATACACGTGAGTATCAGGTGGTACAGGTGAGTAACAGGAGTAACAGATTGGTGCAAGTGAGTAACAGGTTGTGGTTGATACACGTGAGTATCAGGTGGTACAGGAGAGTAACAGGTGTAACAGGTTGGTGCAAGTGAGTAACAGGTTGTGGTTGATACACGTGAGTATCAGGTGGTACAGGAGAGTAACAGGTGTAACAGAAACGTACCGGATGTTCACAGTTGAAGTAGTCACAGATCGGACGGGTACCACGATGACGACGCGCGGCACTGGACGACGGCGACGACGAGCAGCAATCGAGCGAAGAGGAAGACGAGCCGTGGTTGACGAAAACGAGCAGTCGCGCGGAGCGCTTCCCAAAAACCTTATTCGCCCTCTCCCGATGCAGGATCTCTCTCGAAGGCGATGTGTTCCGGAGACCTGCTCTTCCGATCAACGGTGCACGCCGATGAGCGGAACGGAGTAGACTACAAATGGCAACACAACACAGAGAGAATGGCAAGGTTCTTCTGTTTTTTCACTCAGCCTGATCCGTTGCCTGGTGGAGAAGATATAGACGTGTGATCAGGACGTCTCTTCACTCTCCACTGTAACTGCTCTGAAGATGAATCGGAACCGTTCCAAATTCCACCAGCAGCAAAACGGAATGGCAAAAGGGAGCCGCGTCTGCGCAAGCAATCGGAGCCGATTTCGGCGGACCATTCACGCGCATGTCGTGCGCCCGCGCCCCCCGGCCCCGGCCCGTGCCCGAGCCCGGCCCGGCGAGGCAAGGCGAGCGAGCGAGCGCGCGCGCGTGTGTTTCTCTAGTCTCCTCTCACCCACATGGGTCTAGTTGCAAGGAGAGCACCATCCCTTATAAGTTGGTCTTCCTCTCCTAGAACTAGCAAGGTGGGACTAAAGGTTCACATGCTCCCTTTACAAGGTGGGCCTTTAAGATTTTTCCAGGAATTATTCTTCAAATAAATTTGGGCCAAGCCCATTTATTCAACAATCCCCCACCATAGCTCAAAGTCCCACAGAGATTTGCCAGATTCTTTGTGTTGTTTATATACCAGTGTTTTGATGGAGACCGGTTAAGGTTGAACATCCATATAGAGCTTCAAGCTACACTTACTCACAACTTGAACAATGGACTATGCCTTGAATTGCAAGTTTTGTGCAAGTAAGTTTTACTTAAAGTCTTAACTGATACTAGGCTGCCAGTAGCCTACCCCTCGGGTGGAGTGTATAAGTCATACTCCTTGGTCTCTTCGTGAGCTTACTAGGAGACTGCCCAAGTCTCCATAGACTGCGACCAACAATCGAGCTCATATAGGTGTGTTCTTTCAAGAATGCTCTGCAGGATAGCATCTTCACTAATATAGCCAACAAAACACATTAAGACAGTTGTCAACCTGCCTAGCAGTTTCTAAGAGTATTGCATCTTCACTTAGAGTGGGTTAGAATTACTCTCTTCAGTTAACTGATGGGTTGTTCTTCCCAGGTCCTAATTCACGGGATCGCCGATCACATAGGTTGGGTTACTACCATAGTATAACTCACATGGGTTTCATACCCATCTCCTTCGATGCATTGTCTATCACATTCCGTGATAATCCCTTTGTAAAGGGATCTGCCAGGTTTTTAGATGTTTGGATATAATCCAATGTTATAACTCCGGAGTTTCTCAATTTTCTGACAGATTTCAATCGTCTCTTTACATGTCTAGACAATTTCATGTTATCCTTAGAACTATTCACCTTGACAATGATCGTTTGATTGTCACAGTTCATAAGGATAGCTGGCACTGGTTTTTCAACCACTGGTAAATCCATCAATAGATCACGCAGCCATTCTGCTTCAACAGTAGCTGTGTCTAGTGCCGTGAGCTCTGCTTCCATGGTTGACCTCGTCA
Source organism: Zizania palustris (assembly GCA_019279435.1). Taxonomy (NCBI): domain Eukaryota; kingdom Viridiplantae; phylum Streptophyta; class Magnoliopsida; order Poales; family Poaceae; genus Zizania; species Zizania palustris. The sequence goes on along the minus strand of JAAALK010000286.1, from coordinate 50,512,922 downwards.
ATATGGTCTGTTTGCAAGACCTCCATGAAACAGCTGCACCTCCAAGAGTGAACACATATCCACTCGTGGCTTTGATCTCATCAATATCAGAGATCCAGTTTGAATCACTATAACCCTCTAGTACCGAAGGGTACCCAGTATAGTGAAGTCCAAAACTCATAGTACCTCTTAGATAGCGCATGACTCTCTCAAGCGCACGTCAATGATCATCTCCCGGATTAGAAGTAAACCGGCTCAATTTGCAAACAGCAAAAGAGATGTCAGGCCTAGTAGCGCTAGCTAGGTACATGAGTGATCCAATAATCTGAGAGTATTCCAATTGATTCCTAGCAACTCTCTTATTCTTTCGAAGTAACAAACTAGGATCATAAGGTGTTGGAGAAGGCTTACTGTCCATATAGCCAAAGCGGCTTAAGACCTTTTCCACATAATGAGACTGCAAAAGTGTAATCCCATTCTCATCCCTTATTAGCTTGATGTTCAGAATTACATCAGCTACTCCCAGATCCTTCATATCAAAATTTTGAGACAAGAAAGTTTTGATCTCATTTATCACATTAATATTTGTCCCAAAGATCAGTATGTCGTCGACATATAGGCACAAAATAACTCCCTCACCCCCACCATAGCGATAGTATACATATTTATCTGCCTCATTGACTGCAAAGCCCGCAGATGTTAAAGTTTTATCAAACTTCTCATGCCATTGCTTAGGAGCTTGTTTCAGACCATACAAAGATTTTAATAGCTTACACACCATGCCTTCTTGACCTTTTACTACAAATCCATCAGGCTGATCCATGTAAATTTCCTCATCCAGCTCTCCATTAAGAAAAGCTGTCTTAACGTCCATCTGATGAACGAGAAGACCATGTGAGGCAGCCAAAGAAAGTAGTACTCGAATAGTGGTCAATCGAGCAACATGTGAGTAAGTGTCAAAGAAATCTTCGCCTTCTTTCTGAGTATAGCCCTTAGCTACAAGTCGAGCCTTATACTTTTCAATAGTACCATCAGGCCTAAGCTTTTTTTTGAACACCCACTTGCACCCTACAGGTTTGCAACCATAAGGTCGTTTTGTCACCTCCCAAGTCCTGTTAGCAATAATGGAATCTATCTCGCTACAGACAGCCTCTTTCCAGTAGTCTGCATCAGGAGATGCATATGCTTCTGACAAAGACGTGGGAGTGTCATCCACAAGGTACACAGTGAAATCATCACCAAAGGATTTATTTATCCTTCGTCTCTTGCTCCTCCTAGGAGCTTCACTGTCATCCTCCTCAGGGACAATTTCATGTGTTTGTTCAGAAAACTCAGGTGGTGAGATTGAATTGGGAATTATCTCAGGAGTTTGACTAGAAGTGCTATGAGTATCTTTCATTGGAAATAAACTATCAAAAAATGTTGCATCTTGAGACTCCATAATTTTTCCAGGAATTATTCTTCAAATAAATTTGGGTCAAGCCCATTTATTCAACAATATCACATAAAAAACATGGGTAGTTAACCAAATCACTGTTATTTATAACATATGATATATGACATCATTAATCTTTTATGACTAGTTAGCACGTGAGGCCCGAGCGACTACCAACCTCACTAAATCCGTACCTATGTATTTAATAGTTAATAAGTTTGTGACGAAAGAGATGTGAATAAGTTGATATCAAATACAATCAGAAAGGACGCAACAAATAATTGACGTGTAATCTTAAATCCGTATCTGCCACCGCCTGCTACGTTCGGAACAGTACACCTCCCATCCTGGCTCGCTGGCATCTTCTTCATTATTGCCTTCGGAAGACGACCTCACGTTCCCGGCCGGAGTTCTTCTCCCGGCCGTCGTTTTCATCGTCGCTGGCCAGCCCGACTTCCTGCTGCCCTCGCCCGGCCGCCCTGCGAACACGATCTGCATCGTGGATCACTGCAGTCTGCAAAGACCTCCTCTTGGTTATCGACGACGTGGGCGACTTCAATTGCCGCCGTTGGTTCCCCGGCCGGCCAGTTCACGCCGATCGAGTCGCCGGCCGTTGATGGTGCACGTCGTCTTCCCGTCGGCGACGAAGCGATGGGAGGATCGACCATTTGTTAGGGAAGAACGACAGGCCGGGCGGCTGCGTGCACCGTCGGCAAATTACGGAATAATCCACTCCGTTATCTAATTCAATAATTTTTATATAAAACTGTACTAGCAATTACAATATAAAATTACTTTTATTAATTCTATCATAAAATGTAATCAAACCTAAAAAAATAATTTTGGAAAAAAGTTAAACAATTCATAAGGTGGGACTAGGGGTCTATTTGTTTCCGCTATTATAATCCAATTTATAGAAAAAACCTAGATTTCATCGGATTATTGAATTGTTATAATTTATACTTTAAATTATAATAATTAGATACAAAAGAACTAAATTTTTATAATCATAACAAATAGGACATAAGTGGTGGCTGCGCCCTGGCACTACCTCATCGAATAAGCTAATTAATCCATGTTCTTTTATTAATTTACACTTTTATTATTTTACAGACTTTCCAATATTCATTCAATCCTCAATAGTCACTAATGTCTTTTTTATTTTGTTTTTATGCATGCCAAATAAATATTCTGATCATACAGCTGAACCAGCCAACATTTATAATATTAAATAAGTAAAATAGTAACATATGTTTTATAATCGGTTCAATAAAATCAATTTTATATTGTAATTATTAGTGTATATTTTTTTATAACATAGATTAAAAATATAGAAGTTTAAATCTCTATCTCTACTATTATAAAGCCTTCAGATTTCCGTTTTTCGTCCGCTCCGTGCGCCTCCCGTCGCTTAAAAACCATTCCCCATAAAAACCGTCCGAACCGGTTCCGTAAAAACCGGGTCGATTCGCGCGGTCCGCCCGCCTGCCCGGCCCATCAAACTCTCCGTCCGATAATCGCGCCCGGTGCGAAACCCTAGCGCCGCGCCCGCGCCGCGGCGCCCCTACGCGCCCCCCTCGGGAAACCCTAGCGCCGCGCCCCTAGCGCCGCCGCGCCCCCCGCGCCCCCCGCGCCCCTAGCGCCGCCGCGCCCCCCGCGCCCCCCACGCAAAACCCTAGCGCCTCCATGCGACCGGGCGTCGCCCCCCCCGCGCCCCTCGCGCCGTGCCCCCCGCGCCCCTCGCGTCGTGCCGCCCGCGCCCCCCGACGGCGCGTGCGACCCGCAGCCACGCCGCCTCCTCCCTCTGCCTTGCTCGCTCCGAGCACCTCCTCCCTCGCCTCCTCCCCCGGCCAGCCACATCACCGTCCCCGCCCTGCTCCGAGCGCCGACGCGTGGAGCGCCTCTCTCCCTCCGCCGTTCCCGCTCCATCGCCCGTCGTCGGTCTGCACAAGATCTGGCAACTGCCATGTTGACCACGTCGCGCACGCCGCCCGCTTCCCCCGCAAGACTAGACACCGCCACCATCACGCCCAACTGCCCACCATCACCATCACTCTATTTCAGCCATCCCCTACATCCCCTACAGCTGCTCATCTCACACATCCTACAGCTAACCTGCTCAACAGAGGGTGCTCGAAGCTTCATCAGGTTTGTACATTATTAGGGTTCTTGATTAGGGTTCTTCATTAGCACTCCTATATTCTGCTAATGTCTGTACATGAACTCAATGTATTTCCTGGTCTGAACATTCTGCTGGTGTCAAACTGTATTGCTACTAAATTTGTTTGATCAGTTTAGTATGAATTTTGTTGCTCAGATTTGATTCATATACATGTGACTGATTTTGTTTGTGTGGATGAAAGAGGTTCATGATTGAGGATGCACATATCTAATTTGTTCACTGAATTTGTTTGATCAGTTTAGTTCTTGTTTTCGATCAACAATTTTTCATTCAGCAGTGCTTGTCCTGATAATAGATATTGAACTGATATTTAAACAGGACAGTACCGAAGAAAAAATGGATAAGTGAATGAACTTAACACAATGCCAGAATAACTTGGAATGATGAAAAATACTTACTGCTCAAGTGATTAAAATCAATAAAATTGAGAGACAAAAATGCATCAGAAATTTAGAGGATGAAATGACACAAGTTTGGTAATCCCGTATTTCATCAAGAACAATTGGTTGGCCAAAAATCTGTATCAGATCAGAATCAAGCACTTAATGGGAACTCTCTAGATGATGAATATCATTAGAAGAACTTGAAGATACAACAGAAAGTAATTTCTCTATGATTTGTGCTTGCACAAAATTTTAGTAGCAGTTCTCAGCCTTGTGCAAATTTGCAATGACAAAACTGTTCATCGCATGGCAACTGAAGGAGAATAGTAGCTATGAACACAAATACTTTGATGATTAAAGTTCATGGCAAAAGCTATGATAGAACCAAATTCAGAAAAATATATTACTTCAATGATCTTTTCATGGCCCAGTTGTGATGTCAAAGAATCAAAGAAGCATTAATCTAAAAATCTTGAATCTGGCAAAATACAAGGAATAGGAAATACCCTCAATTAATCTAAGAAGATATCAGAAATCAATTTATGTTCAGAGAAAAGTTACACCAGAAGCTTTCATGCGTATTGAAGGACCAAATTACTGTGATTATGACAAGAACCTCGCAAGTGCAAGGGATGGAGTGTACACATTTAAAGCACATGGGCAAATGTACCATAACATACACTCTTTCGGGAATGGAGGCAATGAACCTAGCCACTTGCAGTTATACTTCTATGATGATGATCCTAGCTTATCACATCGTTTCCGTCGTGCTCGAGATGAGATATATAGAGAAAGGGACATATTGTAACACCCCAAATTTTCAAAGCAATAAAAATATTATTAAATTCAATTTATTGAAATTATTATTTCAGAAAATACCTTTAAATCCCTTTTATACCCTTTTGAACTACAACATAGAGTAGATGACCAAATCAGGAGGTAAAACTTTTTGTATATAATCCTGAGACCAAAATATAATTTTGAGAATTTTTATAAATTTTTACCAACCTTGGAAGCAGCCCTAATATTTTAATCTATTTTCTGGAATTATTTTTATTCAGAAAAGTAATAGAACAGTAATGGGCTCCTCCCCCCCCTTCTCTCTCTCCCGGCCGGCCCAGCCCGTTACCGCGCTCGCCTTAGGCTGACAACCCGGTCCCACCTGTCGGCGCCGAATCCCTCCCCTCGCGCGCGAACCCGACAACCCGGCCCCGCCTGTCAGTCCCCTCTCTCGCGCGCTCGCACCCGCTGACCACCTTGGCCCACCTGTCGGACCCGTCTTCCCCGCGGGATCCGCCCCCAAATCCCCCCCCCCTCGCCGGCCGAAGCCCTAATCCCGCCTCGGATCCGCCCCCGCCGGCCCCCTCCCTTAAATTCGTCGCCGGCAATGAATCCCCCTCAACGCGCCGACCGTTTCCCCCTATTAATTTCGCCCGATTCGCGTCCAGGTGCGTTGAACCGCGTTCAACCCGAACCTCGCCGGCGTTTAAACGCGTTAACTCCCGGCCACCGTAGACTACGCCCTCTCCGCCCCCGCCGATGGCCCTATTTAAACCCCCTTGCCACCTCGCGTTTCACCCCCACGCCTACACGTCGCGAGAACGCACAGAACGCCCTCACTCCGAGCTTTAGCGCATTCCCCCTGGTTCGCCTCCGGCCACCGCTCGCCGTCGCCTCGGACCACCTCGGCCACGCCTCCGCTGGTCAAGGAGATCGCCGGAACACCGTCGCCGTCGAGTACCCGAGGAGCCTTCCGCGTCTACCCTCGTCGCCGGCCACGTCCCGTCGTCCCCGGACCGCCGCCAAGGTACCATCGTGACCGCCGTAGTCCCCTCCTTCCATTTCTAGGCTTAGCTAGGACCGCCGTCGCTCGCCGTGGCCGCTGGCCCGCTCGCCGTCGTCGGAGAAGACGACCGGCACGGGTCGAGTACTCGTGCCGTGCCGGATCTGATCCCGACCGTGCGATCGCGATCGGACGACGCACGTGAGCCCACGTACGCGATCTAATCCGCGCCGTCGGATCTGGTCAAAGCGGTACGTTTTAATCTCGTGCGTCCATCTGTATTTAAAACCCGCGTTTAATCCTGTGCGTCCACGTGGTACCGGTTCGCATGTTTTGATCCTGGCCGTCCATCGCGACTTACGCGTCTCGCCTCGCCCTCGCGCGTCGGATCTGGATCCGACGGTCCAGATCGACCCGGCGCACGCGCACAGTGCGCGGGTTCACCGTGGGCCTGGCTCACCGTGGACCCGAGAGGTTTAAAATTTGAAAATAAATTCCAGAAATGCTTTTAAACTTGTAAAATTCATATCTAATGCATTTGGACTCTAAAAATTGCCATTCAAGTTTTAGAAAATTCATAAAATTATTCTCTACATGTTTAGGCAATAAAAACAGTAGGTTTATTTGGACATTTTCATGTTTATTCAAATAATTATTCAAAAGCCTTTAGGATTAAAATATGGATTAAAATATTTAAACTTCAGAAAAATTATTATTAATTCCCTTTCTGTTCATTCACTGAAAACCACCCAATTTGACATGAACTTTTCAGTTCACACTTATTTAAGGATTTAATATGACCTTAATCCCATTTAAACATTTGTTTTCTAAAAAGGACAACCCTTCATTTTAATCCCTTTAAAATTATTTATAAAATTCAGAACCTTAACCTTTGAGTTCATTTATTTTTAATCAAACCAACTTTGACTTATATGCTTGCAATGTAATGTTATATGGTTTGATTGAATGTGGTACTCTTTTTATTTTACTTTATATTAAAAAGACTACGACGTCGCCGAGGAGCCGGAGTACTTCCCCGAAGTCCCTCCCTCTCCTTTTGCTGAACAAGGCAAGTCACCAAACGATTCTTTTGAGCATATTGAACCCATGTCTGAATTGACTATCGCTAAAACACATAGGTTATGTATATGCATTAGTCAAATGAACCCTTACATTATATTTATTTAGGATCCCCCGACCTTAATGTGCAACCCAAGCCATGCTATCTCGCCTAACCTCCTTGTCACCATATGATCAATGATATTAGCTAGTGTCCAATGTATTGGCACGGCCGCTATAGGATAAAAATGAGTCGTAGTGAAATGGTTCTATTATATGATCCCGTTACTTCTTATCTTTGGAAATTCTGTTGGTGATGAGTCATGGTTGTGAGTGTATGCATGGTGGGTTCCGGGTGCAAGCTAGGGCATTGGTCAGTCGCACCCGGGGCACTATAAGGACCGGTCTGAGGGATCCGTTGCAATACACTTACGTACTAACCACAAGTCTAGTGGGTAAGTCCTAACTAAGGTATGGGTTGTTCCAAACCGAGGCCACCACTTGGAGATGGGTCAAGTTGCACCTGCGGGTGACTTGTACCAATGTGGCGCAAAAGGGGGTGCGACGTTAGCCGGGATGCGGCCCGGCGCGCCGGCGAAACCTAGAGCGGGTGGTTATCGCTTGGAACATCTCATATTGAGGTTTTGGCACGAGTTCCCGTGTAATGGGTCATCTCGTTGAGATGAGTGCGTGCCTTGTGGGTACAGTAGTACATCTCTGATCAGAGTCTTAAATCTTTTCGAAAAGCCGAGCCCACGGTCAAGGGCGGGTTGCGTGACATCCCCCAGTTAGTTTACTTGAATATGGATGTGCATGTTGATTGACATGTAAGGACCGTTGTGCGAGGAGGTAAAACGTACTCCTCGAGTTAGTTGATGTTGATGATGCTCATGTTTACTTTCCGCATGATTAAAATATGATTACACTAAATGCCATAACTGCAACTGCTTTATTCCGCATTGTTAGCCTTTATCCTTCCTTGTTTATTATCCTGCATTATTATTTGCATTTGCGGTGGCTTGTTGAGTACTCTTTGTACTCATACCCGTTGGACCCCACAGAGGATGCTTATCTCGAAGACGGTCTGGAGTAGCGACCCAGTCAAGAAGAAAAATCCTGAAGAAGAAGTTCGTCATGCCGTTTTCTAATTATTTTACTCTACTGTTTTATTAAAACAATGTTGTAATAAATATGGTCTGCGTACCATGAATTTTTACCGTATGTACGTTGTCGCATGATGAACCTCTTGTATTATTGTTTTTCTATGGAAATTCAATAATGTCTCGATTTTGTATAAATCGGGGCGTGACAAGATGGTATCAGAGCCGACTTGACTGTAGGAAGCCAAACAGACCCGCCTAGCCATTAAGCCATAGGAAATTATTTCTTGAAAATCTACTTCATAAACTTTGTTCCTCTCCTCACTTTTATTCAACTTGCTGTTTTGTAGATGCCAGTCTACCAAGTTCACAGTTACTGCCGCCACTATGAGGGCTTCGTCCGGGAGCTCCGCATGATGCTCACCTTCCTCGGGTTCCTCTTCGAACCCGAATTTCAAGGAGTCTACCCCGACGAGTTCGCCGGGCCTTGCGACGTCTCCCTCACCGTCCATGGCTCCGGAGAACATCTGCCGCCCTACACCACCGCACTTGGAGGCCCGACTTTCGACGTCGCGTGCCAACGAGTCGCCCTCCAGGCCCTCATGGAGCTGAGGATGATCTACGGCGATCGTCTTCAGAACTCATCCTTCCGGCTTGTGCCGAAGCGTACTCCCGGAGCCCACCGTAGTATCTACCTCGGAGTTCACTCCGTGCGTGATCCGGTCATGGCTCGGCAGTCGCGTCTTCTGCAGGCCATGGATGATCTCCACACCGAGGCGGTGCTCGACGCCGACGAGCACCATGAGGCGGTTGCGTTTCTTCGTGAGGAAACGAAGAACCTGATCCAGCAGAACGGCGAGCTGCAGCGCAAGATCATGGAGCTGCAGAAGGACATCGCGGAGATGGTTCCTCTTCTTCCAAGGAAGAAGAAGCCTATCCGTGAGCCCCTCCCTCGCCCCAAGAGGATCCCGCCACGACCCTCTCCCGCCAGGCCTTCCACCAGCGCCCCTACACCACGCCCCGGCCTCGTCTCCGACTCCATCATCGAGAATTTTCTCGAGCCCACCATCTCTCTGGAGCCGCGCGCTCGTGGTTCCGAGAGCACGGAGACCGCCTCCGGTGGCGAGTAGGCGTTAGGAGACGCTAGTTAAATAAGAATCAAACTTTTGTATGTGGTGCTGCCCACGACGAGTGTGTCATGGGTAGAATAAAAACTTGATTGTAACAAACACTTTATGCCACTATATATAATTATGTGCTTGAATCGTATATGATTGTATTATCGTTTCGTCATTCTTTGCTTTATCGCTTTGGATATTCAGAAGATGACCGACCACCAGAACACCGGCTCCAACAACGGAGCAGGAGGGAGCCGAGATGCACCTGAGGGTGTTGTACCCAACTGGGGTGCGACAGGCCCACGTCAGTCTGGGTCGCCTTCCGCCAACCACCCCACCTTGGCGGAAATGATGGCGAACCAGAATCATCTGATCACCGCCCTCCTCACCCAAATGCAGCACCAACAGGCTCAGTTGGACCGTCTGCAGAACGGGGAGCCCGCCCCTCGCGCACCAGCACCCGCGGCCGCTCCGCAACTCTCCGAGTTCTTGCGCGTGCGCCCGCCCATCTTCTCGAGCACGACCAACCCGATGGAGGCCGGAGATTGGCTCCGCACTATCGAGAAGAAGCTCGACCTCCTCCCCTGCACAGACCGGGAGCGAGTGGCCTTCGCCACCCATCAGCTCCAGGGTCCCGCCGCCGAGTGGTGGGACAACTATCGCGCGTCCCAGCCAGAGGGCCACATGGTGACTTGGGCGGAGTTCACCATCGCCTTTCGTGCCGCTCACGTCCCCGCCGGTGTCATCGCGGTCAAGCAGCAGGAGTTCCGCGACCTGCAGCAGGGCAACAGGACTGTCATGGAGTACCTCCATGAGTTCAACCGCCTTGCCCGCTACGCGCCGGAGGAAGTGCGCACCGACGCCCTCCGCCAAGCCAAGTTCCTCAGGGGACTTAAGGATGAGCTGTCCATCCAGCTCGTCGCCGCCGACTTCGCCGACTTCCAGCGGCTTGTCAATAAAGCGCTCATCCAAGAGACTGAGCAGAACAAGCTGGACCTCAAGAAGAGGAAGATGATCGCCTTCAAGCACCAGCAGGCGAACACTCAGAGGCCCCGCTTCGTCCCTCCGCCACCAGCGCCCGCCTACCATCCTCGGCCCGCCTACAGGCCACCTCATGCAGCCGGTGGATCCAACGCCGGGCATCCTCGCCCCGCTCCACCAGCTCCGGCCGCTCAGCCCGCACCGGCCGCCAAAGCCCCGATCTTGAGGGATCGTCAAGGAAGGCCGGTTGTCTGCTTCAACTACCGCAAGGAAGGGCACTACTCGCACCAGTGTCCTCACCCCAAGCAGAACCAAGGCGCAGCACCCCACCAGGCCGTTCGCGCCCGCGTCAACCACATCAGCGCGGAGGAAGCTCAGGAAGCTCCTGAAGTCGTACTCGGTACGTTTACTATGAATTCCGTACCGGCCATCATATTATTTGACTCTGGAGCAACCCACTCCTTTGTCTCGGAAGATTTTGCAAAAACAAACAATCTGGACGTGCTCCCTCTACCAATTCCCATGGTGATTGCCACCCCCGGCAATAGGACCTCAGCTCGCTTCTACAGCCCTAAGGTTCAACTTGACATCCAAGGAGTGTTGTTTCGGGCCGAGCCTGTCCTCATCCAATGCACCGGACTCGACCTTATATTAGGTATGGATTGGTTGATGAAGCACAAGGGAGTGATCGACTGTGCCAACAAGTCCGTCGCGGTGACCAGTCCTGAAGGCGTAACCGTCACCTTCCGGATGACCAGTCGCAAACCACTCGGAGCATCCCTTCGCTCTATAGCTCTTGAAGAGGTGCAAATAGTCAAGGAGTTTGCAGATGTTTTCCCCGAAGATCTGCCCGGAATGCCTCCCAAGCGGGACATCGAATTCAGGATCGAGCTTGTCCCGGGGACCACTCCGATCTCCAAACGCCCATACCGAATGGCCGCCAATGAACTAGCCGAAGTCAAGAGCAACATCGAAGACCTTGAGCAGAAAGGTTACATCCGACCGAGTACCTCACCCTGGGGTGCACCGGTTATATTTGCTATGAAGAAGGACAAGACCAAGAGGATGTGCGTGGACTATAGAGCCTTGAACGACGTAACCATCAAGAACAAATACCCATTGCCTCGGATCGACGACCTGTTCGACCAGCTGAAAGGATCCTCGGTGTTTTCCAAGATTGACCTCAGGTCAGGTTATCACCAGTTAAGGATCAGGGAGGAAGATATACCCAAGACTGCCTTCACCTCCCGCTATGGACTCTACGAGTACACTGTGATGTCGTTCGGACTCACGAATGCCCCGGCCTTCTTCATGAACATGATGAACAATGTATTCATGGAGTTCTTGGACAAGTTCATCGTGGTATTCATCGACGATATCCTCGTTTACTCCAAGACCAAGGAAGAACACGAGACTCACCTCCGTCTGACCCTCGGAAAGCTAAGAGAGCAGCAACTGTACGCCAAATACAGCAAGTGCGAATTTTGGTCGTCTGAGGTGAAGTTCCTCGGTCATGTGATATCTGCCGGAGGAATAGCAGTGGACCCAACCACCGTCGAAGCGGTAACCAACTGGCTACAGCCAACGACCGTGACCGAGATCCGGAGTTTTCTCGGATTGGCCGGATACTACCGCCGGTTCATCGAGAATTTTTCCAAGATCGCCAAGCCTATGACCAGACTTCTGCAGAAAGAGGTGAAGTTTGACTGGACCCCCGACTGCGAAGAGAGCTTCCAGACTCTCAAGAAGAAGCTTGTGTCAGCCCCCATTCTGACTCTACCAGACATCCGGAAAGACTTCCACGTCTACTGTGATGCCTCTCGTCAAGGATTGGGATGCGTCTTAATGCAAGAAGGGAAGGTGATATCCTACGCCTCCCGACAACTGAGACCGCATGAGCTGAACTACCCAACCCACGACCTGGAACTAGCAGCCGTGGTTCATGCCTTGAAGATATGGAGACATTACCTTGTGGGAAATCGGTGTGAGGTCTTCACCGACCACAAGAGCCTCAAGTACATATTCACCCAACCAGATCTGAATCTCAGGCAAAGGAGATGGTTGGAACTGATCAAGGATTACGACTTGGGCATCCATTATCATCCGGGCAAAGCGAACGTGGTGGCAGACGCCCTTAGTCGAAAAGGGTACTGCAATGCCATCATGATTCAAGACCAGGCTCCTCTGCTTTATAAGGAGATGGAGAGGCTAAATCTAGGGATCACCACTCGAGAGTACCTCGCTGCCTTGGAGTCTCGGCCTGTCTTAATAGACCAGATCCGAGAGAAGCAGAAGGAAGACCCAGACATCCTGGAAATCCAACAGAACATGAGGAAGGGTAAAGCCCCCGGATTCTCCGAGGATGAGCATGGTACCATTTGGTTCGGAAACCGAGTATGCGTACCCAACATACCTGAGTTGAAGACTCTCATCCTTCAAGAAGCTCACGATACTCTTTACTCCATTCATCCCGGGAGTACGAAGATGTACCAAGACCTGAAGGAGAAATATTGGTGGGTCAGCATGAAGAGAGAAATAGCCGAGTATGTGGCCAAGTGCGACACATGCCGGCGAGTCAAGGCAGAGCATCAGAGACCTGCCGGACTTCTTCAACCCCTCAAAGTCCCTGAATGGAAGTGGGAAGAGATAGGAATGGACTTCATCACGGGACTGCCCAGGACCCAAGCTGGTCATGATTCTATCTGGGTGATCGTTGATCGACTCACCAAGGTAGCCCACTTCGTTCCGGTCAAGACAACTTACACCGTCGCCAAGTTGGCTGAGTTGTATATGACCCGGATCGTGTGCCTCCACGGAGTTCCCAGGAAGATTGTATCTGACCGCGGGAGTCAGTTTACCTCCAAGTTTTGGAAGAACCTTCAAGAGGAACTCGGCACCCGGCTGAACTTTAGCACCGCCTATCATCCACAGACCGACGGTCAAACCGAAAGGGTCAACCAGATATTGGAAGATATGCTTAGAGCTTGTGCTCTAGACTTTGGCGGAATGTGGGACAAGAACTTACCTTATGCGGAGTTCTCCTACAACAACAGCTATCAAGCCAGCCTGCAAATGTCCCCGTTCGAAGCACTCTATGGGCGCAAGTGCAGAACGCCGTTGCTCTGGGATCAAACCGGAGAATCACAACTGTTTGGGACAGATTTATTGAGAGAAGCCGAAGAGAAAGTTAAGATTATAAGAGACCGACTGAAGGCAGCCCAATCCAGGCAAAAGAGCTACGCCGATAACCGTCGAAGAGATCTAGCCTTTGAGGAGGGCGATTATGTCTACCTCCGAGTCACTCCCCTCCGTGGCACTCAAAGGTTCAACATGAAAGGCAAACTAGCACCCCGCTACGTCGGACCTTTCCAGATCCTCCGTCGACAAGGAGAAGTGGCATATCAACTTGAACTGCCTCCATCCTTGGCAGGCGTTCATGATGTGTTCCATGTCTCGCAGCTGAAGAAGTGTCTCCGTGTGCCCACCGAGCAAGCCGACCTTCAGCAGCTCAACGTCCAAGAAGACTTGACCTACATAGAGAGACCCGTCAAGATCTTGGAAACCAAGGAAAGAGTAACCAGAAGTCGCGTCGTCCGCTTCTGCAAAGTCCAATGGAACAACCATCCCGCAGAAGAAGCCACTTGGGAAAAAGAAGATGAGCTGAAAGCCCAATACCCGAGCTATTCGAGTAACGTTCCAATCTCGAGGACGAGATTCTTGTAAGGGGGATAGGTTTGTAACACCCCAAATTTTCAAAGCAATAAAAATATTATTAAATTCAATTTATTGAAATTATTATTTCAGAAAATACCTTTAAATCCCTTTTATACCCTTTTGAACTACAACATAGAGTAGATGACCAAATCAGGAGGTAAAACTTTTTGTATATAATCCTGAGACCAAAATATAATTTTGAGAATTTTTATAAATTTTTACCAACCTTGGAAGCAGCCCTAATATTTTAATCTATTTTCTGGAATTATTTTTATTCAGAAAAGTAATAGAACAGTAATGGGCTCCTCCCCCCCTTCTCTCTCTCCCGGCCGGCCCAGCCCGTTACCGCGCTCGCCTTAGGCTGACAACCCGGTCCCACCTGTCGGCGCCGAATCCCTCCCCTCGCGCGCGAACCCGACAACCCGGCCCCGCCTGTCAGTCCCCTCTCTCGCGCGCTCGCACCCGCTGACCACCTTGGCCCACCTGTCGGACCCGTCTTCCCCGCGGGATCCGCCCCCAAATCCCCCCCCCCTCGCCGGCCGAAGCCCTAATCCCGCCTCGGATCCGCCCCCGCCGGCCCCCTCCCTTAAATTCGTCGCCGGCAATGAATCCCCCTCAACGCGCCGACCGTTTCCCCCTATTAATTTCGCCCGATTCGCGTCCAGGTGCGTTGAACCGCGTTCAACCCGAACCTCGCCGGCGTTTAAACGCGTTAACTCCCGGCCACCGTAGACTACGCCCTCTCCGCCCCCGCCGATGGCCCTATTTAAACCCCCTTGCCACCTCGCGTTTCACCCCCACGCCTACACGTCGCGAGAACGCACAGAACGCCCTCACTCCGAGCTTTAGCGCATTCCCCCTGGTTCGCCTCCGGCCACCGCTCGCCGTCGCCTCGGACCACCTCGGCCACGCCTCCGCTGGTCAAGGAGATCGCCGGAACACCGTCGCCGTCGAGTACCCGAGGAGCCTTCCGCGTCTACCCTCGTCGCCGGCCACGTCCCGTCGTCCCCGGACCGCCGCCAAGGTACCATCGTGACCGCCGTAGTCCCCTCCTTCCATTTCTAGGCTTAGCTAGGACCGCCGTCGCTCGCCGTGGCCGCTGGCCCGCTCGCCGTCGTCGGAGAAGACGACCGGCACGGGTCGAGTACCCGTGCCGTGCCGGATCTGATCCCGACCGTGCGATCGCGATCGGACGACGCACGTGAGCCCACGTACGCGATCTAATCCGCGCCGTCGGATCTGGTCAAAGCGGTACGTTTTAATCTCGTGCGTCCATCTGTATTTAAAACCCGCGTTTAATCCTGTGCGTCCACGTGGTACCGGTTCGCATGTTTTGATCCTGGCCGTCCATCGCGACTTACGCGTCCCGCCTCGCCCTCGCGCGTCGGATCTGGATCCGACGGTCCAGATCGACCCGGCGCACGCGCACAGTGCGCGGGTTCACCGTGGGCCTGGCTCACCGTGGACCCGAGAGGTTTAAAATTTGAAAATAAATTCCAGAAATGCTTTTAAACTTGTAAAATTCATATCTAATGCATTTGGACTCTAAAAATTGCCATTCAAGTTTTAGAAAATTCATAAAATTATTCTCTACATGTTTAGGCAATAAAAACAGTAGGTTTATTTGGACATTTTCATGTTTATTCAAATAATTATTCAAAAGCCTTTAGGATTAAAATATGGATTAAAATATTTAAACTTCAGAAAAATTATTATTAATTCCCTTTCTGTTCATTCACTGAAAACCACCCAATTTGACATGAACTTTTCAGTTCACACTTATTTAAGGATTTAATATGACCTTAATCCCATTTAAACATTTGTTTTCTAAAAAGGACAACCCTTCATTTTAATCCCTTTAAAATTATTTATAAAATTCAGAACCTTAACCTTTGAGTTCATTTATTTTTAATCAAACCAACTTTGACTTATATGCTTGCAATGTAATGTTATATGGTTTGATTGAATGTGGTACTCTTTTTATTTTACTTTATATTAAAAAGACTACGACGTCGCCGAGGAGCCGGAGTACTTCCCCGAAGTCCCTCCCTCTCCTTTTGCTGAACAAGGCAAGTCACCAAACGATTCTTTTGAGCATATTGAACCCATGTCTGAATTGACTATCGCTAAAACACATAGGTTATGTATATGCATTAGTCAAATGAACCCTTACATTATATTTATTTAGGATCCCCCGACCTTGATGTGCAACCCAAGCCATGCTATCTCGCCTAACCTCCTTGTCACCATATGATCAATGATATTAGCTAGTGTCCAATGTATTGGCACGGCCGCTATAGGATAAAAATGAGTCGTAGTGAAATGGTTCTATTATATGATCCCGTTACTTCTTATCTTTGGAAATTCTGTTGGTGATGAGTCATGGTTGTGAGTGTATGCATGGTGGGTTCCGGGTGCAAGCTAGGGCATTGGTCAGTCGCACCCGGGGCACTATAAGGACCGGTCTGAGGGATCCGTTGCAATACACTTACGTACTAACCACAAGTCTAGTGGGTAAGTCCTAACTAAGGTATGGGTTGTTCCAAACCGAGGCCACCACTTGGAGATGGGTCAAGTTGCACCTGCGGGTGACTTGTACCAATGTGGCGCAAAAGGGGGTGCGACGTTAGCCGGGATGCGGCCCGGCGCGCCGGCGAAACCTAGAGCGGGTGGTTATCGCTTGGAACATCTCATATTGAGGTTTTGGCACGAGTTCCCGTGTAATGGGTCATCTCGTTGAGATGAGTGCGTGCCTTGTGGGTACAGTAGTACATCTCTGATCAGAGTCTTAAATCTTTTCGAAAAGCCGAGCCCACGGTCAAGGGCGGGTTGCGTGACATCCCCCAGTTAGTTTACTTGAATATGGATGTGCATGTTGATTGACATGTAAGGACCGTTGTGCGAGGAGGTAAAACGTACTCCTCGAGTTAGTTGATGTTGATGATGCTCATGTTTACTTTCCGCATGATTAAAATATGATTACACTAAATGCCATAACTGCAACTGCTTTATTCCGCATTGTTAGCCTTTATCCTTCCTTGTTTATTATCCTGCATTATTATTTGCATTTGCGGTGGCTTGTTGAGTACTCTTTGTACTCATACCCGTTGGACCCCACAGAGGATGCTTATATCGAAGACGGTCTGGAGTAGCGACCCAGTCAAGAAGAAAAATCCTGAAGAAGAAGTTCGTCATGCCGTTTTCTAATTATTTTACTCTACTGTTTTATTAAAACAATGTTGTAATAAATATGGTCTGCGTACCATGAATTTTTACCGTATGTACGTTGTCGCATGATGAACCTCTTGTATTATTGTTTTTCTATGGAAATTCAATAATGTCTCGATTTTGTATAAATCGGGGCGTGACACATATCTATTATTAGATGTTTGGTACATATTTTGAGAGATAATCCCTACTCTGAAATATTCAGAAGCCTAGGACAAGTTGAAGACATGGACGAATATCGTATTGTGCTAAATATGGACTACAAGCTAGACCAGAGAACTTATAACAGACCATTAACATCAGAGGTTGCTGCTGTGTGGGTTGAGGGGAATGATATTCACAAGCATTTTGATCGTAGCATCACCTTGTTTGGCAATAACAACAACTACTATTCAATTAGACCGAGTGATGGGTGCTACGACCCTTTGTCATACCCCCTATTTTTTCCAAGAGCAGAGCTCGGTTGGCATTCTGATATACCGAGAGAAGGTATTGACATTAGTCAGATAAGTACAAACCGGCAAAGAAATGCTGACAACTCAGGTTAGCTAAGTGACACATATTCATGTTACTACGATATTATTAATCCATATGCTAATCACCTAATTGATTTCTCTTTGCTTTGTAGATACAACCAACAAGTTTTTTGTTTCGATGCGCGAGTATTATTGCTATAAATTTCAGATGCGTCGTGGAATCTTCAACACGGTCTTGCATGGGAGACGTCTATTCCAACAGTTTGTAGTTGATACCTACATAAAGATCGAAACGTCTCGACTGAATTACTTCTTATACAATCAGAAGAAAATTCGTGCAGATCTTTACCAGGGCTTGATGGATAGTGTATCTGTTGGAGAACATAGAGCCAGCAGATTGGGAAAAAGATGGGTCCTACCTGCATCATTTATCGGTGGCGGGAGGGATATGAGACGAAGATACATGGATGCTATGGCCTTGGTGCAGAAGTATGGAAAACCCGACATATTTATCACAATGACTTGTAATCCTAATTGGGAAGAGATAAGTAGGGACCTTGCACCTGGCCAAACACCACAAGATCATCCTGATCTTGTTGTGCGTGTATTTAAAGCCAAGCTAGAGGATCTCAAATTCCAGCTATTTCGTAAACATATCCTAGGAATCATTGCAGCACAAGTCCATGTAATCGAGTTCCAAAAAAGGGGTCTACCACATGCACATTTCCTCCTTATCATGGAGTCAACATACAAATTGAGTTGTCCCGATGAGTTTGATAATGTTATATCAGCAGAACTTCCAGATAAAGATATATACCCGGAGCTATATGAAATGGTAGTGAAACATATGATGCATGGCCCGTGTGGCCCACTAAATAGGAAGAGTCCATGCATGAAAAATGGTAGTTGCAAGTGCTATTATCCACGCCAATTTAGTGACACAACTATCCAAGGCGAAGATTCTTACCCTATCTACAGGAGAAGGGATGACAGACAAAGGGTAAGAGTGAGAGGTCATGACTTAGACAACAGATGGGTTGTTCCATATAATCCCATGCTTCTAAAAAGGTATGACTGTCACATCAATGCAGAAGTTTGTTCGAGTATTAAGGCTGTTAAGTACCTCTACAAGTATATTTATAAGGGTCATGATAGGGCGTCTGTGTCCGTCAATGAAGCTGATGAAAACCGCGAGATTAATGAGATCAATGAATATAGGGATGCTAGGTGGGTAACACCACAGGAGGCATTGTGGAGAATATTTGGATTTGATCTTAGCGGGATTTCGCCACCAGTGCTACAGTTACAGCTCCACCTCCCAGGAATGCATCTTGTGTCCTATAGAGAGAATGCTGATGTACGTGAAGTTCTCGACCAACAGGGTGCCTCAAGAACCATGTTGACTGAGTATTTCAAAGCAAATCAAGAATTTACGTGGGCACGCACATTACTTTATAGGGATTTCCCATAATATGCAGTGTGGTTGCCTGGACGTAAGCTTTGGAAAATAAGAGAACGAAGCACGCAGGTTGGGAGGATCATCTCAGCACATCCAGCAGAGGGAGAGAGATACTACTTGAGGGTGTTATTAAACCATGTGGTTGGTGCTACTTCATTTGAGAATTTGAGGACATATGATGGTATTGTATACCCTACATTTCGAGAAAGCGCTGAGAAAAGAGGTATTATTGAGTCAGATAACAGCATTGATGAGTGCCTCTCTGAAGCTGAAGTTTTTCATATGCCTTCGTCCCTCCGAAGGTTGTTTGCTACAATATTGGTTTATTGTGAACCTAGCGATGTGCGTGGACTCTGGAACAAACACTTCGAAGCAATGTCTGATGACATCCGACGATCCCAGATGAATGCATATGCAGTTGAACAAATGGTGTTATTGGAGATAAGAAAATTGCTTCAGTCAATGGGTAAAGAGATAACATCATTTCCTCTTCCAGAAATTGATGAATCATATGACGCCATGGCAGGTGAGGTGAGGGAGATTTGTGAAGAGTCCTCTATACAGGTGGATAATGAGCTACTAGCAAGCACATCCTCTCTTAATGCTGAACAGAGATATGCTTATGATGTTATACTATCATCCGTTGACAACAATAGTGGAGGTGTGTTTTTTGTTGATGGTCCAGGAGGAACAGGAAAAACCTTTCTGTACAAAGCTTTATTAGCAAAAGTCCGTATCGAGGGGAAGATAGCTATTGCTACTGCAACATCTGGTGTTGCTGCTTCCATCATGCCTGGAGGTAGGACGGCTCATTCAAGGTTCAAGATACCACTAAGCATACAAGATAATGCAGTGTGTAACTTCACCAAACAAAGTGGTACTGCGAAGCTTCTTCAAAAAGCTTCGCTCATATTATGGGATGAAGTCTCCATGACAAAAAGACAGGCAATTGAGGCGTTGGACAAGAGCATGAGGGACATAATGGAAAAGCCCAATCTACCATTTGGAGGCAAAACAATGGTTTTTGGAGGTGACTTCAGACAAGTTCTTCCAGTTATACGAAAGGGGAACAGGGCTCAAATTGTAAACGCAACATTGCGTAGATCTTACCTATGGGATAACATGCATCAGTTGAGACTTGTCCATAACATGAGAGCTCGATCAGATATGTGGTTTTCAGACTACCTGCTACGGATTGGCAATGGCATTGAAGAAACCATTGATGATGACTATGTAAATTTACCCGACGAAATATGTGTACCCTACACTGGTGCAGAATCAGACATTGATAGTCTTATTGACATGGTATTTCCAATGTTAGGTGCAAACATGACTGATGCAAACTACATCACATCTCGAGCTATTTTGTCAACGAGGAATGAGAACGTTGATGCAATAAACATGAAGCTTATCGAACGTTTTCCTGGTGACGAGATGATTTATCACAGTCATGATCGAGCAGTCGATGATCCATGCAACCATTATCCGTCTGAGTTCTTGAATTCATTAACGCCAAATGGGTTACCTCCACATATATTAAAACTCAAGGTTAATTGTCCTGTGATTTTGCTCAGAAATCTTGACCCGGCCAATGGTCTGTGTAATGGGACTAGGTTGATAGTCCGAGCATTTCAAAGAAATACTATCGATGCTGAAATTGTATTGGGACAACATGCTGGTGAGAGAGTCTTCCTTCCACGCATACCCTTGTGCCCCTCCGACGATGAGATGTTCCCCTTCAAGTTTAAGAGGAGTCAATTTCCTGTTAGGGTGAGTTTTGCAATGACAATTAATAAAGCACAGGGGCAAACAATACCACATGTTGGAATATACCTCCCGAACCCGGTGTTCTCTCATGAACAACTATATGTAGCTCTGTCACGAGCAACTTCTCGTAGCAACATCAAAATACTCGCCGCTCCCGAGAAAAATAGTGGAATCAATTCAACAAGCACGCTAACGAAGAATATCGTCTACAAGGAAGTGCTCACTGAGTAGATAAAAGAAGATGTGCTCACTGTATATTATATTGTACGATTTTATACCAGATCTGTAATTATAAATATTCAATGACACTTTATATAGAAAGCATACTTCTATGTATTGTTTTGAGGAATAATATATTGCATTGTTTCTTATCATCGCAATATTACTAAACAAATATGTTCGGCAAATATATCATGTTCTAAATATATTACCGTTAACATTATGCATCCGTTGCAACGCACGGGCCTCTCACTAGTCAAAAGTTAAAAGAATCATGATGCGTCGGCGTTAAAAAAAGATGGGAGAGATCGTGTTGCATGTTAAGTACTTATTACATGGGTTAAGAGCAGTATTATAAAAATTTAGTTTATAAAAAAAATAGGTTTTACTAATTTATTGAATTATTATAATCTGTACTCTAAATAATAATAATAATAAACTTGTAGAATAAATTACTTGTTTGTTTCAGCTTATGAAAAAAATCCAAATTATTATAATCCAAAGCTGAAACAAACGGAGCTAAATTGACGTAGAGGAGGCAGCTTAATTGGCGCTAATTATCTTGGGGAAATTGGATTTGGCGCTAATGAACCAAACCGCTGAAACCCAGAACACTAAACCTAAGTCTCAGTCTCGACTCTCGACACCTCCCACGGCGCTCCCATCCGCGCCCGCTGGTGATGGTGGATGGGCGGCGGTGGTGGCGGCAGCGGCAGCAGAAGGGATGGGGCCGGCGCGGTGCGCGCGCCACGGGCTACATCGCCCGCGCTGTTTATTTATTCGAGAAATCTCCACTTCCTCCCGAGTGCTCGCTTCACAGTTCACTCGTCTCCCTCCTCTTCCAGCCCACAGCTCCGCCACTAGCGGAGCGGAGCAGAGCAGAGCAGGTCCCCCTTCCCCTTCCCCTTCCCTTCCCAGTTCCCAGGTTGCTGCTCTTCCTTTGCTGGCTTGCCTGACGTGCACGTGTATGATTGGGTTTAGCTGTACTACTGCGTGCCCTGCCTTAGCATCGTCGTCTTGTTCTGCTTATTGTTCGTTTCCAGGTAAAGAGACGGATTGTGCTGTTCTTGAGGGGAGGTATGTTCTTCTCTGATGATTTCGGGGGGCCACATGTGAGGTGTTCTTGTTTAGTTTCTTGATTGTGATCAGGCATGGCGTCGTGTAACATCAAAACGTGATCTTTAAGCAAGTTTTGATGGATGATGTTCAGAATCCCCTTTCTTGGCCTTCTGATGTCCAGAGAAAGCCTACAATGTGGTGATTGCCTCTGTTGAGAATTGAGATTGGTTTAAGATTTTTAGTTGGTCGATTTCTTGGACTTTTTGAGTCAACTGTGGCTCTTGCCTTCTTGGTTATATTTTTTTTAGATAATGGAAAGTAAAAACAATCCGGCTTTTCCCTCTTGCGAGGATAGGGCCAAGAGTTAACACGACTAGCATAAATCGGTTGTGAAACGAAGGAGGGATAAACCTCCAACCAAAAAACTCCAAACGAAACCGGACACAAAAAGCGGAAAATCATCCACTCACCCCTAGGCCCTAGCCTCAGTGCTAAAAGAGGATAGCACAAAGAGGATGGAGAGTGAGAAGGCATCAACACCAATTTCCTGATCCTGGAGGGTGCTTTGCAGAAATTGAGAACCTTTTACCTGCCTTAGCTTGGTTGTTTTCATGGTTTCTTGATTAAGTGACATGATAATGTTTAACTTTAGTTTCCTTTCTAAAATTCAACAGCCTTTATTTCTCTGGCTGTGCTGTTGCTCGTCAGTTTTTTAGCCTTTTCACGAAAGAAAGAAGTCAAAATCCCGGCATTGAAAAAAAATCGGTTATCGGTTAGCCAAGGATTAGGGGTTAATTGGTTAATCGGAGATTAACTGAATTAATTGGTTGGCATAAAGTAGTTATGTAAACATGTATAAAATGTTAATAACTAAATATGACAGGGGACAACAAGGTGTTACCTTGATGAATTGATATTGTAGTTTTGATGACGGACAAATGATTAATGAATGGCATATGAAGCAGAATAAAGATCTAAGTTGGCATCAAAGGGCCAAAGAAACTAGTTTAGTTCCTGATCAATCAGCACCTTATCATCAGTTCATCACAACCAACTACAAAACAAGCAAAAAAAGATCTTTAGTAGAAGGTATGGATCAATCGGGTTGTCGTTTGACAACCTGATTAATCAATTGACCAATTTTAGTAGCCCAGTTTCCTGTTAAATTAACTGGAGGGGTGTGGATCACAATCTACTCAGACGATTTTCTTCATCACTGCAAAATCCCCATATTTAAGAGGAAAAAAACAGGGCTGGGAGCAAATGAAATATTGCTACACAAGAGCCTAGTACTGGAGCCTGGAGGTGGAGTAGAAGGTCCAAACAATGTTACTCCTCGTGTTAAGGCTTTTGCTTCTGAATTTGGACTTGCAAACAAGTAAAGCCAAAAGTTGTTGTTTTCTTTCAGATGACAAGTTGCCTTTTGAACCTCTGCTGTTGTATACAGCAAAAGACTAATCTAACATGTTTGTGTTTATGGGTATAGGTGCCAAATTCATTCCATTATCTTAAAAAGCATGCCCCAGTTCTATAATAAGCACCTTCATTTTTTTAGAAATTCATTTATGTTTTCTATGGATCTTGCTTAATAATAAAACGAACTTGATGCTGATAGTATTATTCTATTGTAATAATTACCCATTTGATGGACATGGAAAGCTATATGTGATTCTTTAAGCTCCAAATTCAGATAAGGTCTTTCACTTTTTATATTAGAGACTACAACTGAATTCAAGTTAGTTTATTTTGTAGAGAATAAAATTCCATGCAAATAATATTACTATATCATCTTGTTTCTAATGCATGATGTTTAGATAACGGCAGCCTCCAAGAGTCCAAGGTGTACCTTTGATGGCTAATTTTTTAAATAATTATCTAAAATGAAATCCCTGTAAAATTATATTATTTTTAAGGAAATTTTCACAACAGTTCCATTGGTACCTTTTTTACACGACCAATCTAAACAGTTATCTGTACAGTGATAAAAGACTCAAAGTTGTATAAAGTTTACCATGCACGTGTCACAGTGGCATACATGATACATGCGTTAACAGAGGGAATTCCAGAGTAATTGTGCAATTAGATACTAATAACATGTTTATATTGAAAACAGAGATGAAATGTATACAATAATGTTCTTATAAAACTGTAACAACTCTAATCTTGCTACAGTATAATCTAGGTCCACCACTATAAATGTTATGGATATGTTTTCATTTCCGATTGTAATGGTAATCTATAATGTAGAATCTTCCTGTTATACTGTTTTAAGAATATAAGCAAGATTAACCTGCATTTGATGCATTTGGAAATGCAGAAGACTGGTCAAGTGGTCATGTGATAAGAATGAAAATCAGATAAGTGACACAGACAAAGTAGAGAACTTATCATAGATTAGTAAAGGAAGTGCCTTTAGAAGCTTGTGGCTTTTGAGATGTCTTGCTTATTACTATCACAAGTGTTTGTGATTTTATATTTGGAGGCACTTTAGTCCTCTAGTGTTTGATTTTTCAAATTTAACGACCTTTCTTCAACATCTTTAGTAACACTTCATCATATTATTTGTACATCGTCGTATGTTCTTACTTCATCCATGG
Organism: Zizania palustris; assembly: GCA_019279435.1. NCBI lineage: Eukaryota > Viridiplantae > Streptophyta > Magnoliopsida > Poales > Poaceae > Zizania > Zizania palustris. The sequence continues at coordinate 50,488,383 of JAAALK010000286.1, read as the reverse complement.
AACCCTACTCCCATTCCCACCTATTGAGTTGCATGCACCAACCAGTTGATCTCTGGCTTTGATATCATATTGAGTTGCATGCACCGACCAATTCAATCCAAAAGCTTAAGCTGATGAGGAAAGACGGACAATTCATTTTATATTCTAACACCACCCATGCACGTGTGTGTTTGGGGGTTGTTAACTTTTTATATTTCTCAAGATCTTGAAAAACAACAAAAAATGTCTCTTTTCTAAACTACTCTGTCCACAAGGGAAATTGCTATTATTGGCATACTATACATTTCTGTTTTAATGATCACTAGTTTCTACTTCCTATTATCTTATTCATCAGGAGGGGTATAAAGCAGATAAGACTCTTGGGTGGTTCAAATAATTTAAGCAGGAGATGTCTTCCTCAAGGCCTACTCAATGTTCCAGTTCATCCAGCAGGACTTGCCAAAGCTCCCGGGCAAGGATATTAGCACAAACAACCCTTGATGCTGAGCTCAATGCCGAATATGAAGAATCTGGTGACTCATTTGACTACTCGAATTTGGTCGAAGCACAGCGGACTACTGCACCTGAGCAGCAAGGTCGTTCTGGGAAGGTCATAGCCTACTTGCATCACATTCAGAGAGCAAAGCTAATCCAACCATTTGGTTGCTTGTTGGCCCTTGATGAGAAGAGCTTCAATGTTATAGCGTTCAGTGAGAATGCTCCAGAAATGCTTACATCTGTCAGCCATGCAGTGCCAAGTGTTGATGATCCCTCAAAGCTACGCATTGGTACAAATGTACGGTCTCTTTTCACCAACCCAGGTGCCACATCACTGCAGAAGGCACTAGGATTTACTGATGTTTCTTTGCTGAACCCTATCCTAGTTCAGTGTAAGACCTCAGGCAAGCCTTTCTACACCATTGTTCATCGAGCAACTGGTTGTTTGGTGGTAGACTTTGAGCCTTTGAAACCGACAGAATTTCCGGCAACCACCGCAGGGGCTTTGCAATCTTACAAACTTGCTTCCAAGGCAATCTCTAAGATCCAGTCATTGCCAGGTGGAAGCATGGAGGTGCTATGCAATACGGTTGTCAAGGAAGTCTTTGATCTCACGGGTTATGATAGGGTTATGGCTTACAAGTTCCATGAAGATGACCATGGTGAGGTCTTTGCTGAGATCACAAAGCCTGGTCTTGAGCCTTATCTTGGCCTGCATTATCCAGCTACTGATATCCCTCATGCAGCCAGGTTTCTTTTCATGAAAAACAAAGTTCGGATGATATGCGATTGCCGTGCAAAATCTATCAAGATTATCGAAGACGAGGCACTCCACTTGGATATCAGCCTGTGTGGTTCAACACTCAGGGCACCACACAGTTGTCACCTTCGATATATGGAGAACATGAACTCGATTGCATCACTTGTCATGTCTATTGTGGTTAATGAGAATGAGGAGGATGAAGTTGAGGCTGATCAACCTGCACAACAGCAGAAGATGAAGAAACTATGGGGGCTCATTGTTTGCCACCATGAGAGCCCCAGATATGTTCCTTTTCCACTGCGGTATGCTTGTGAGTTCTTGGCACAAGTGTTTGCTGTCCATGTTAACAAGGAGTTTGAATTAGAGAGGCAAGTACGTGAGAAGAGCATACTGAGGATGCAAACAATGCTCTCTGACATGCTTCTCAGGGAATCATCTCCCCTGAGTATTGTATCAGGGACTCCCAACATCATGGATCTTGTCAAATGTGACGGTGCTGCTCTTTTGTATGGAGACAAAATATGGCGGTTAAGTAATGCTCCAACTGAGTCTCAGATACGTGATGTTGCCTTCTGGCTGTCAGACGTCCATAAGGATTCGACTGGCCTGAGCACTGATAGCCTGCATGATGCTGGGTATCCAGGAGCTTCTGCTCTTGGTGATATGATTTGTGGAATGGCAGTGGCTAAAATAAATTCCAAGGATATTCTATTTTGGTTCAGGTCACATACGGCTGCTGAAATCAGATGGGGAGGTGCAAAACATGATCCGTCAGACAAAGATGACAACAGAAGGATGCACCCTAGGTTGTCCTTCAAGGCATTCCTCGAGGTTGTCAAGCTGAAGAGTTTACCTTGGACTGACTATGAGATGGATGCTATTCACTCGTTGCAACTTATACTTAGAGGGATGCTGAATGATGCCATCAAGCCAACCAGGGAAACTAGTTTAGATAATCAGATTGGTGACCTCAAAGGTGACGGGCTTGCTGAATTGAAGACAGTGACAAGTGAAATGGTTCGTCTCATGGAAACAGCATCTGTACCAATCTTGGCCGTGGATGGCAATGGATTGGTCAATGGTTGGAATCAGAAGGTCGCGGAGCTGACAGGGTTGAGAGTAGATAAGGCTGTTGGAAGACACATACTTACACTTGTAGAGGAATCTTCTGTACCAGTTGTCCAGAGGATGATATATTTAGCTTTGCAAGGTGGGTAAATTAGGTATAGCTTATTTTGTCTATTTCCCCAGTATTTTTTAGGTTTCTGCTTGATTTATCATTATGCTTTGAAGTTACCTTTCTAGAAGTGAGTGTTTAGTGCTTAGCTTGTTATCTACCACATTCTATTCTCATGCTCGTACATTAGTGACATGATGTTCAGCTGCATCATGTGCTGATTGATTTCTGAACATTCCTTTGATTGATCAGGCAAAGAAGAGAAGGAAGTGCGATTTGAGGTGAAAACTCATGGCTTCAAGAGGGATGATGGCCCTGTTATCTTGGTTGTGAATGCTTGCGCAAGTCGGGACCTTCATGACCATGTTGTTGGGGTATGCTTTGTTGCACAAGACATGACTGTTCATAAGTTGGTCATGGACAAGTTTACTCGGGTTGAGGGAGACTACAAGGCAATTATTCACAATCCAAGCCCACTGATTCCTCCTATATTTGGTGCTGATGAATTTGGATGGTGCTCTGAGTGGAATGCTGCCATGACCAAATTGACTGGGTGGCAGAGAGATGAGGTGATCAATAAGATGCTTCTTGGGGATGTGTTCGATAGTAGCAATGCCTCGTGTCTTGTGAAGAATAGAGATGCATTTGTAAGTCTATGCATTCTTATCAATAGTGCGTTAGCCGGTGATGAAACAGAAAAGGCTCCATTCGGCTTCTTTGACCGAAATGGGAAGTATATTGAGTGCCTTCTATCAGTTAACAGAAAAGTAAATGCAGACAATGTCATCACTGGAGTATTTTGTTTCATTCATGTTCCTAGTCATGAGCTGCAGCATGCACTGCATGTGCAGCAAGCCTCAGAACAGACCACACTGATGAAGTTGAAAGCTTACTCATACATGAGACATGCAATCAACAACCCTCTCTCAGGTATGCTTTACTCCAGGAAAGCGCTGAAGAACACAGGTCTGAATGAAGAGCAGATGAGGGAGGTTCATGTTGCAGATAGTTGTCACCGCCAGCTGAATAAGATACTTTCCGACTTGGATCAAGATAACATCACTCACAAGTACTGTTCTTACCAAATCATCTGAGTCATTCTTTTAGGTTCATCTACTTTGAGCTACCTATGTTCTTCATCGATTCTCAGACCTAACAGGTCGATTATGTCATTATGCTGCTCTTGTGTGTTTCTATTATCTTCAAGTGGTCAATTTTGCTCTCTCAGAGCAATTCTATTATTAGTCGCAATCTTCAAATTAACTTTCCGCTGTTGTGATCATAGGTCTAGTTGCTTGGATTTGGAGATGGCCGAGTTTGTGTTGCAAGATGTCTTTGTGGCTTCTGTAAGTCAACTACTGATAACCTGTCAGGGAAAAGGGATCAGAGTCTCCTGCAACCTGCCAGAGAGATATCTGAAGCAAACATTCTATGGGGATGGTATTCGACTACAGCAGATCCTCTCCGACTTCCTATCTGTCTCAGTGAAGTTCTCTCCAGCTGGGGGCTCTGTTGACATCTCTTGCAACCTGACCAAGAACAACATTGGCGAAAACCTTCGTCTTATAGACCTGGAACTCAGGTATGGTATTCATAACACTTGCACACTTGTTTCTGTTAGACGATGCTTATTGTTCCTGTCATCATGTTTGTTTCAGGATCAAGCACCAGGGTGTAGGAATCCCAGCTGATCTGCTGTCACAAATGTATGGGGAGGAGGACAACAAGGAGCAATCAGACGAAGGCTTGAGCCTTGCTGTTGCTAGGAACCTGCTGAGGCTCATGAACGGTGACGTCCGGCATGTGAGGGAAGCTGGCATGTCAACCTTCGTCCTCACCGTGGAGCTTGCTTCTGCTCCAGCACAGTGACCATGGCATGGTATGCGAAACAGCTTTTGATATATTAGACTGTACTACTGCCATTGTTTTTCGATCGGCCCATGCTCTGTTTAACCGACCACAGAGGGGGGCTTATCAGCTTGTGAAACCACTAGATCCTGGAGCCTTCCATTCTTTCACAGTTTATATTGAAACCAAAAAAAAACCATCAAGCATTTCTGAAATTCTGAAGCACGCTGGTTTTATGTAGGACCACTAAAGAAAATGAAACATTGATGGGACCGACCAGAAAACTAATCGCGATTAATCCATCCTGGTCTGTCCTACTCGTCTATCTAATCATCTCATATATTTTAGAACATATACATAATATATATATTATACTACGGGAACGCTATTCTACACTATGGGTGTAAATGCTATTCTACACCGATCATTCCAATCGTGCCCACCCTCCCACCCAATCCCAACCCCTCCATTCCACGTCGGTGTAGAATAGCATTCTACACCCGTGGTGTAGAATAGCATTTGTATATTATACTATATAGTATATAATATATATATATATATATTATACTATATAGTATATGACAATAAATTTCCAGTTATAGGTAAAATTTCTAATTATTACTTATTAGCCCATAAATAAAATCGAAAAGCCTAGCACATTAATTGAATCCTAGATGCTTCACTCCTCACATCTCCCTTATAAGCCACCGCACATTTCCCCCCTTTCTTGGACCCTCACAAGCCACATCGCAGATCTCCCCTCTCCTGCCTCTACGCGCCGCCTTCTCCTCACGCTCCCGTTGACGCCGCTGGTGGCCCCTCCTACTCCAAGGCGCACCGCCGCCGGCCCACTCCTCCTGTTGTGGCCTGTGTGCTGTCATCGGACCCCTCCTCCCGTCACGTGGCGACGCTAGCGGCTGGTCCCTACCTTCCTCGTCGTGCGTCGTCGGTGGCCCTTCCCTTTCCCGTCGTGGGCCGCCGATGGCCGCTCCCTCTCCCATCGCGTGCCATCGGTGGCCCTCCCCCCTCCCCCTCTCTCTCGGTCGTCAAAATGCCATTAATCGTCCGACTAGTCGGACAACCAGATTTCTGATTGCTCTGGTCGCATCAGAGCACCTAGTCGGACCCAGGAAAGTGACTAGGCCGATTAATACTAATCGGACGATTTGTAAACATTGGTTGATTCTCTGCATTTCTCACGTAAGGCGGACCACTTTAACACCGAGATATGGTTGGTCTGAGTTTCTGTCCATTGAGATATATATCTTAATTTACCAGCTCGGTAGTGATTCTAAAGATCTTTTAGAATCCTTACCAAAACGAGGCCTAAACAATTTCCAGTTTCAGAAGTACCAGTGAGATGCTTTTTTTTTAATGAACCAGAATGATAGTTTTGCTAAAGAATGGTGTTCTTCGTGCAGCTTTCTTTCAGGTTAGCACCTGTGACATCTCGTGGGGGTCTTGACTTGTAGGGAAGGATTGTATGGCATAACCTGTTATGCTCTTCGCCATCTCAATGTCACTATGTAAGCTTTACGTTTTAAGTTACATGAATAAAAGTCTGATGACTTTGGTCTTCAACTAAGCTGTTGTACCTGTAGTACTTACTGGTGAAGTGGTCAATGTTAATGAGCTAACCACCTCCATTGGCTCCACTGTTGGCTTCATACTCCTTTACTTTATTAAGAGTCTGTTTGTTTCAGCTTTTAGCGGTTAGAGATTCTCAATATCTAGTTAGTTTGAGTAGCTGGTGTTTTTCGGCTTCTGGATTCTAGTTCATTTCCAGATTCTGTAATTATTGATTCTCACAATTTGAGTTCAGAATCTGCACCATTTATTTCCACATCAGATTTTAGAAGTAACTGTAGCTGTCAGAAACAAATCCTAAATCAGTTTTATTAGTTTTAAATATGTTTTAAATTAAGAAAGTTCATTGTGATAAAAACTGACTCCCGATCCAAACCATGATGGGTTGGCTCACTATCCGGTCTATTTCTAGGTTCATCCTTGGGTGCTTCACAATTTTGCAAAATTTCCACTCGAATTCCATGAACTCGGAGCTTTTCAAACCAGCAAAGAAATAAAAAAATTGTGAGATCCTTTTACCAACTACGAGTCACCTGAGGTAGAGAGATTATTAAGGGTGTGTTTGATCTGATGTGAGTTGTCTGCTGTAAAAAAATTGTTGTGAGTTGTCTGTTGTGAAAAAGCTAAAAGTCGTTTGGTTGAAGCTGCTGTGAAAAAACTGCTGTGAGCTGACTGTTTTTTATAACTTACGTAATTTTCATCATTATAATATTCTATACATATATATAAATAGGAAACACTCAGTATTGATGCAACTAAATAACTAAAAAATATATTAGATAAATAAAAAGTCCATGGTTCATTTTATAAAGTAACCGACAACCACATATTATCTCATGAAATTTTGCAATGCAATACAAACCATAATAATGTTAAATCAATTAAGACACCTTGAATTCATACTATTTAATCTGAAATAAAAACCATAAAAGCAAAAAAGCAAAAGCAGAAAAGCAGGGTCCAGCTTGTTTTAAAATTTGTGCTAGAAAAAAGCTGTTTTTTCACAGCAGAAGCAGTTTTGGTAAACCCGTTTGATTCAGCTTCTGCTTTTTCACAGCAGAAATAAATTTTAAAAGCAGAACCAAACGCACCCTAAGATTTATTCGTTCCAACTTAGATTTTAACGATCCAGCTTATTTTTATTTTTATAAATCGAAACAATTTAGTTTTTTTATAAGCTTTTCTGTATAAGCTGAATTATTGTAATTTAAAGTTGAAACAAGTATAATGTAATGCTGGGAAAATATAAAAATACCATCTAACGGACAAAAAGCATGCTGCGACTGACAGTTTCCAACAACAGGAGGAACAAAAAGTACGGCGAAGTCGTGTACCGTGGGCGGTGTACGCAAACCGATCGCGAGCCGAACGAACAACGGTCACTTGGACCGGACCGGATCGGACGGCGGCGTCTCCCGCCCGCACAGCTCAGGCAGGCAAGCCGCACGCGCACGGCCACGAGACCAAAATTTGAACGCCCGGTGGCAACATCTCACAGAAGCTTTCATCTAATCGACTCGATCCCACGCTCGCCGAGGGAAAAAAAATAAAAAGAAATGGAAAAGAACCGAAAAGGAGAGGAAAAATCACGGAGAGGCGGAGGAGGAGGGGAAAAAAACTATCATTTCCGTTCTCGTTACGACATCGCCTCGGCGAATATGCTGCCCCTGCCCCCAGCCACGCCGGCCGCGCCCTGATCCCCCGCACCCCCCCTCCCAGTCCTTCTCCCTCTCGGCCGGTCGCCCCCCCTCCAATGCTTCCCCGCCTCGCCGCCGCCGGATCCGCACGGCCGCGCCCCGCTCTCGATCTGCCGCGCCGTGGCCCCCGCTGACCGCCGCCTGGCCCCGCGCGCGTCCCGTCCCGTCCCTCCTCTGCTCCCTGCGCTCCCATCCTCCCTACCGGCTACCCCACCTCTGGCGCCGGCGTGGGGTTGGGGGAGCGGCTAGGGCTTCCGCGTTTCGCGCGAGGCTCCTCGGGCCCGTGCTTGCTAGGGCCTGCCGCGGTGCTTCGGAGGAGGAGCTCTCGGGCTCTCGATTCGTGGGCATTGGGAGGCCTCCTGAGTTCCGGAGGTGCTGAGGCTTCGATTTGGTTGACTCTGGCCCGCTTTGAGCTCCGCTCCAACAAGGCACCGCCTTGTAGCTCGTCTGGTGATTTTTGGTAAATTTTTTTGTGGGTTCTGCTTCTGGGTTAGTTGATATTGGAGGGAACCATGTCGGAGAACATCGATCTGGTGTTGGACTTCCTGCGGAAGAACCGGTTCGCCAAGGCTGAGGCTGCGCTCCGTGGGGAGCTCAATGGCCGAGGTGATTTGAACGGGCCAACCACCCAGAGGCGTGTAGCTGAGCTCAAGGAGGATGACGAACAAGAGGGCTCCGAGGTGGGTTCCAATGCAGGACCGAGAGGTGCTCCATCAGTGAGGAGTGCAGACTCATCGAGGGAGTTTATTGTGAAGGAGATTGATGTTGCTGGCCTGCTGAATGGGTCGGATGGGAGGAAAGGGCTGGGGATTGGCCTGCCTCAAGAGAATAATATGGGGGATCTGTATCCCTGGAATTTTAGCATGACAAACAGCACTGTGGAGCAATTGGCAGAGCTATTGGTATCAGAGGAGGTGCCAAGACATCGACGTAGTTCACTGGCAGCAGAGAAGAGAGATCGTGGTGTTGGGACTGAGCAGCCTGGTCCGGTTCTTGAGCAAAAGGTTTCTTTTGGAAGAGGAAAGGGGAAAGTCGATGCTGCAGGGAGAAATGAAGTCAATGAACCAGGCCATTCCAAGGATAACATTCTTGTTCCAGAAAAAGAGGAGCACTTGAATGGATATACCGTTAAGACAGTGCTTCCATTCTCTGCGGAAAATCCATCATCCAGTTATCATATTACACATCATGATGGAACTGAGAGAAAAAACATTAAGAAGGGCATTGATGCAGATTGTGTTGGAAAAGCAGCTAAGATGCATCTCGATGAGGGGAACAGGCAATATTACTCTGGGAAGTCTCAGGAGAATACATACCATGTTGCTGACCGTTGCTTTGATTTGCCGCTTATTGGAGATAATCAATGCGAGGACCTTCCAAAGCTACCTCCTGTGAGGCTCAAGTCTGAGGACAAGTTAGTTAATATGAACTGGGAGGAAAAGGTCAACCATAATGGATCAGGTGCCAAGCACCCTAGTGCTGAACATGCCTTCATGATTGGGTCTTATCTTGATGTTCCCATTGGGCAAGAAATAACATCATCAGGTATGTTGATGGCATGTTTAATGGTGACATGGAAACATACTAATATTTTACTTAGAACGCAAGGTGGATGGTTGGATGCAATAAATGATTCTTCCTTATCCTTAAGCGGCATAGTACATTGCTCAACACTAGTAGTCTGTTATTATGAGGATCAAAGCTGTCCTAGAGGGGGAGGGGGTGAATAGGAGTATAGGACTTCTAAAACTAAATAGGTTTAGAAATAAACCTAATTGCACAAATAAAATTTAGCTTATGTACCTAAAGTTCAAAGGTGTGTTCCAAGTTTTGCAATCTAGTTCCAATCCTATTCTAGTCACATGCAGAAGCTAGGTATTGGAATAAACAAGAGAGGACAACATAAAAAGGTCTACACCGAGCAATCTCTTAATCCTTACGCTAATCCTTGCCCAAATGGTCTCAACTTAAATGGGTCTCAAAAGGCACTAGGGGAGTCCAAGCAATGAGAAATTTATAGCCCCAACCTCTCAAACTAGCCATTAGAGATGCACAGGAAAATTTGTATGCTGCGGATTGTTCGCATGGGAGCACATTTATGCCTTTTCCAATGGTTATTGACACTAGCCCTTGGATCAAAAGGAGATAAACACTGTTGGGAGGATAGCTAGGTGGTGGTTGTGGCTGCTAGGGATGAGAGGTAGACTTAGGTTAGGGAAAGGAACATTGAGAAGATATTAGATTAATTCTTTCTTGCTTGTCAATTGAGGACATGACATCCCTTTATATAGGGAGGACTTACATATAAGGAAATAGTCCTTGTTATTATGGAGAGCAATCTAATCTCTATATCTAATTCCTAACTAAAAACAATATCTTCCTAAGGACTCAATCTGATCTAATCTAATCTTACCTTTTAAACTAGCAAATATCTAATTTTCGCGACAGTACCCCATGGACACTGTTCACGCTACACTACTCGTGTGGGTACTGTTCCTGTGGGCTGGGCCTGGCCCAATACCCATGACAGATTCTTATCTGGACTGTCCGGTCCTTTATATGGTGTGGAAAATCTGATCCGAGACTGGACTGTCAGGCCCCATGGTCCGGACTTTCCGGTCCATATAAGTTAGTAAACAATGATCGATACACTCGTCATCCCTGTTTGTAACAATTATTGTTCTAAGCTCTCTCTATCTAGGGTTAACTTTAGTCTTTCCCTGGCTCTCTGATAAGCTCAGGTCGTAGGCTTGTAAGATTACCGGTTCTTTGGGCACTTTGCTCACAAATATATATAACTATAGTAGGAGCCTCTCCTGCTGGTTGTTATTCAAAAAAAAACACATGATTCGACCCAACTTGTAGTAACCAAACAATCCAATCCGTACAAGTCATGAACCAACATATAATGCCTAGACCAACACATGGTCCATCCTGACTTGTACCCACTAGGCCACTAAGCTATCTGGTTCATAACTGAACTATCCATCCTATGGCCGTCATGGCCCAGACCAACACATGGTCTTCCTGAACAGTCTATCCATCAGATGGTTCGAAACACACCTAGGCTATCTGGTTGGACGTTCCATCCACCAAACAACCTAGAACACATCTAGACTATCTGGTTCATGTACACAACACGGTCCAGATCAACACATTCTCTAAAAGGATGGATCACAAGCTAGATGATCCGATCATGGCAATGAAGCGAACAGTCTTATCTCGATCGGACTTTCCTAACCTTTGAGTCTCCAGGACAGCTAGCTCATCTTGATTTGTCCTTTGTCTTGGCTCAACTTCTCTTCTTCATCTTCAGATAGAAAACTCTTGAAGGCTAGAATTACCTAGGGTGCACCACACGGAACATCTTGGACTTCTTAGTTTCAATATCAATCAAGCTACTGCTTCACCCCCTCTTAATAGTATGGTCTACCAAAAAACAAACCCTATACTATTTTCACGTCAACCTCAACCCCTTTAAATGTGGTAAACTAGCAACACGTGTCCTAATTTTCGGTTCCCTCCTGGAAAACCGCACACTCTCACATGAATCATTGTAGCACAACCAATCACTGGGAATCTAATTTGTTACATACTGCCTTTGTCCCCAAAAGACTATTCAAGCCCTTCAAATTTGTACAAAAAAACTTCACTTCTAAGTTCTACCTTCTTACCTACCCTTGGTTTGCAAATAAAGAAGTTTTATTTCTTCAGTACCCGTTATATATCACTTCACAATACTACTTTGTTATTGATAACTGATAAGGGTTACTTTAGTCTTTTAGACTTTTACTCTCACCACTAATTTCTCAACTTTATCTTAAAAGTAAAGTCTTTGCGGGATGGAGGAAGTACTTAACAAACTCAGTTTGTTTGATGACCATGTTGTCATTAATCACCAAAACTTGCCAAATCTCAAACTAGGGGCCTAGATGCTTACAACATGCTCATCGTACAACAAGTTATCTATGAAACCTAAAAAAAGGAGTGGTGGTAATTATTCCAGTATTGGATAGGATTTGTTCCTTCTATTGTGTGAAAAGGAAGATAAGTACAATGATCTATTGGTGCTAGTTTAAATGTATTTTATTTTTCAATGTGTGCACATTCTTAGGTGCAAAAAATTATGATTTAACATGTGTGATGCTACATAAGTTTATGACCTATAGTTTTACAAATTTAGGTGGAAGACGCACAATTGGTAGTAGTTGGCTGTCTGTCAGTCAAGGTATTGCAGAGGATACTTCTGATTTGGTATCTGGCTTTGCAACCATTGGCGATGATTCTCTTGAATATCCAAATGAATATTGGGATTCTGATGAATATGACGACGACGATGATGTTGGGTACACCCGACAACCAATTGAGGATGAAACCTGGTTCCTAGCACATGAGATTGATTATCCTAGTGACAATGAGAAGGCAACTGGTCACACAACTGGGCCTGATCGACATGATTGCCCTGCAAAGGATGATGATGATGACCAGTCATTTGTTGAGGAGGATTCCTACATCTCTGGTGAGCAATATTTTCATGGGAAGAACATTGCACAAATAGGTACTTCGGAAGGACCAATGGGTCATGGGATTCCTGATAATGATATGATTGCTCGGTATGACGGTCAACTTTTGGACCCAGAAGAACTAAATTTGATGCATTCAGAACCAGTCTGGCAGGGCTTCGTTTCGCAGAATAGTGACTTGGGCATGCTAGGAAATGGAAAATTTCTTAATGATTCTGAACGACCACATCCTGATGACCCATTTGTGGAGGATGATCAACATGGTTCTGTTAGGTCAATTGGTGTTGGTATAAGCAGTGATGCTGCTGACATTGGCAGTGAGGTGCGTGAGAGTCTGATTGGAGGAAGCAGTGAAGGAGACATAGAATACTTTAATGAAAGTAACCTTAGCTTTAGTGGAAAAAGAAATACTCAGCAAGAAACAGAAAAGAAAAGGGTAAATGTGAAAGGGGCAAAACAGGAACAATTGAATCATGTTGGTACTCAGAAGGGAATTCTACCACCAGGAGTAACCTATGCTGATGGTGGGTTCTCCTTTCCCCCACCATTGCATAGTGGAAAAAATGTTGAATCTGATGTTAAACCGTTATGGTCAAAGAAGGATGATATGTATTCCATCAACGATCCAGATGACTGTCAAAATGGCATAGTATCAGATGATATGCTTGCCAGATGGAGGAAAAAGAATAGTGAGTCTTCCCTAAGGAGTTCTCGTGATGAAATGACTTCTGATGTTGCTAGGTCTAGAAATTCAAGTGCATCATCTGCTTTGAATAATACATATGATGAAGTAGATGACACGATGAATGCTCGGCATCACAAACTAGATGATGCACAGGAAGAAGACACTGGAACTACCTTGGATGATGAGGAGGCAGCAGCATTGCAAGAGCAATTAAGGCAGATCAAGGCCCAAGAGGAAGAATTTGAAACTTTTAATCTGAAGATTGTGCATAGAAAAAACAGGTACTCTTTTGTGGTACTTTATTTCTTTTTTATTTCTGATTAGTTAATTTGGGTTAAAGCATAAAAAGAAAATAGCGATGCACAGTTCTCTATATATGCTTGGTGTTTCTGTTTACAGTGGAACAGCAACAATCCATTTATTTATCTCTAAGATATTTATTTATTCTGACATTATATCTCATTGACAATATAACAGAACTGGTTTTGAAGAAGACAAAAATTTCCATGTTGTCCTCAACTCTGTTATTGCTGGACGTTACCATGTCACAGAATATCTGGGTTCTGCAGCATTCAGCAAAGCTATACAGGCACATGATTTACACACAGGAATGGATGTGTGTGTTAAAATCATAAAAAACAACAAAGATTTTTTTGATCAGAGCCTTGATGAGATCAAACTTCTGAAATATGTCAATAAGCATGACCCTGCTGACAAGTACCACCTTTTACGTCTGTATGATTACTTCTACTATCGGGTAAATCCTAGATTATACTTTCTTTTATCCTTTTCAGTGTTTTTTAATTCCCGCATACTCCCTCCGTTACATATTATAAGCCGTTTGATTTTTCTCAAAGTCAAACTCCTTCAACTTTGACCAATTTTATTAAAAAAATATACCAGCAATTACAACATCAATTAAGTTTCTTTAAATTGATCATTAAATATGTTTTATTAGTGTATTTATTTGATATTGCAAACGTTAATATATTTTTCTTTAAACTTGGTCAAAGTTGAAAACGTTTGACTTTGAAAAAAATTATATGATTTTTTAAATTTTTTTATGCATCTGTCCTAACTGTTAAAGGACTTCCTAGAATATTTTGACATTTCATATGCAGAGATATGCTTTGCTCTGGTTAATGTTAGAATTTGTTAGAATATTTGTCCGTTGAACAGTTTAAGTTGTCATTTACCTGACTATAAAACTTCTGACCTATTTTCTTGACCATAATTCCAAGCCTTTTTTGTAGGCTAACATATCATAGTTTGAGCCTTCTGTTTAAACCAGGACAGGGGATTCCTGTACAGAATGGTCCATTAGAATGGCTGTATTTTTATTGTTTTCAAGTATTGTTAATTGTGAATTCTAAGCAATTATATATTTTAATGAAGTCTGTCACATTTGATTGATGCAATCATGCAGCATTTATTCTATTTGGATGACTGTTTGATGCTAACATGTGAAGTTCTGCAAGTTTAGTTTATCTTTGTAATAATGCTCTGAGATTATTCTTCAAGTTAATCCATTAGGGCTGTCTGATATCTTTCAAATTTATGCCATGACATTCTATAACAAAGCTAGTTGTATGTATGTATGATATTGTAGTACTTATTCGAAGTATTTGTTTGCAGGAACATTTGCTTATAGTCTGTGAACTTCTGAAGGCAAATTTATATGAATTTCAAAAGTTTAACAGAGAATCAGGAGGTGAGGTCTATTTCACGATGCCAAGACTGCAGGTATCACTAGCCTATATGATCCAGTAATAGTGTCTAATGTTTTTTACTCAGTAAGTCGACACGATATTCCAAATTTTCATGATGGTAATTGTTCTTTTCTTTTTACACACCCCTTCTGCAGTCAATAGCTATTCAGTGTTTGGAGGCACTGCAGTTTTTGCATGGACTCGGTCTTATACATTGTGATCTGAAGCCAGAAAACATATTGGTGAAGAGCTACAGCAGATGTGAAATAAAGGTCATTGACCTTGGCAGTAGTTGTTTTGAGACAGATCATCTATGTGCATATGTACAATCACGATCTTACCGTGCACCTGAGGTTATTCTTGGTTTGCCTTATGACAAAAAGATAGATATGTGGTCACTTGGATGTATACTAGCAGAACTTTGCACTGGAAATGTAAGTAGTTACTGTATAACATTATTGCACATTGTGGCTATTTTGTTAACGCATATCTCACAATGCCATGACTTTACTGAAGCAAAAAATAATTCCAAACATATTTCCCTGTGCTTTTTATTTTTATGCAATGATATCATTTGTCCAAGCTAATAACAACAAAACGAGCTCATTAATATGTATATTTAGGGTTTTTTCTTGTTAGCATACTTGCAGAATATGTTAGCTCATCTTTGTATGCCATGCTCTATGCTCTTCAGGTCCTTTTCCAAATGATTCTCCTGCAACTTTACTTGCACGTGTGATTGGCATCACTGGTTCCATAGAACAAGCTATGCTTGCACAGGGACGTGAGACTTACAAATATTTCACGAAAAACCACATGCTGTACGAAAGAAATCAGGTTTGAACTCTTCTATGTGTGGTTCTTTTGCTTTCCTTATCCTATATATGTAAGTATGTAACTGAATTCTAGCATATGATTCCTCAAAATTAGCCCATCTTTAATAAGATTTCAATTGATTGTTACTCAGGAAAGTAGCAGACTGGAGTACTTGATACCGAAAAAGACATCTTTGCGGCACCGCTTGCCCATGGCTGATCAAGGTTTCATTGAGTTTGTTGCATACCTTCTCGAGGTAAATCCGAAGAAGCGACCTAGTGCCTCAGAGGCATTGAAACACCCATGGCTTTCTTTTCCCTATGAGCCAATATCTTCATGACAACGGTTGCAATTGGATGGTGATGTTTGCGAGCACTATGTTGAGTGCCTTAACATTTTCTCTTGGCACTAAGCACCATGAAAGTTTTGATGGATCAAGATGAAACATGTTCTACCACAACCTGCCAACAGCGTGACCGAAGTCCAAATGCCATGAAATGTGCTGCTGCTGCTGCTGCTGCGACTGCTACTGGAGCTGTTGGGGGCGTCCTCGCCCCTTGTACTACCAATGCTGCCCTATGTTGTGCTGTAATATAACTTCGGTTTTGTCAATTCCTGGCCCCAAATGTAACATGCCATTTGGTTAGATACTTTTGCGACCCATTTTTAGGAATAGGGCTGTCATGTTGTACATGGTGTGATTATTGTTGAACCATGTACCATGTTGTGCACTCCCATTTGTGGTTCTAACCCATTCTTCTGTATATCTCGCCCCTCCAGGTTTGTTTTGCCGACAAGCCTACCAGGTTTACACACGCGGCCTTCTCTCTGTCCTTCCCTTGGACTGGTGTCTGCTGTTCCTGATTCGCTTTGGAGAATTTTTTTCATTTATATATATATATATTGTATTTATGGAAATATATTTTCCTTTTGAAAAACCATCCACTCTTAGTTTTTTTTTAAAAAAAAATGCTCCGTGAGCGTCGTTTTTGTGTCGTGGTAGTGTAGGGTTGGTTGCTCCTATGAAAATTTTGCAGGGACGCTTTACTTTTTTTTTTGGATAAAAGGCATCCCAACAGAGGGAGCCCTGCTTTTTTGAAAGCAAGAAAAGAAAAAGTCACAATGTTTTCCGCCGGAGCCACCGGTTATACATGCGAGGAACAACCACCAAGACACATCACTTCTAAACCAGCACCACAACTAAGTTTGTGGGTATAACAAAAGATACTAGGACCCAGAAAACACAGCACTCCAGCCCTTGTGGGTATAACAAAAGATACTAGGACCCAAAAAACACAGCACTCCAGCCAAAAGAATGGAAACCAACACAGAAGCTGCAACCACACCAACCAAAACACATCTGAAACAGCGACAAAATAGGTATTTGCACGAAAAAATAGGTTATTTGATTATAGATGTACTACATCTATTTCGTAATATAAGTTGATTTGATTTTTTAAAGCCAGACTTGTTCAATTTTAACTAAGTTTAAGTGGAAATATATTAATATTTACAATATCGAATAATTATAATATTAAAATGTATTTAATAGTTGATTTAATAAAACTAATTTAATGTTCTAATGGTTAGTATATCTTTTCGTAAAATTAATTAATGTTGTAGAAATTTGATTTTGAAAAAAAAACGTTGTAAATCGGAGGGAGTAATTATTTTCTGGACGGTAATCACCTGCCCCTAGCCCTAGGTAGCAAGTGGCAGTTATGGTTAGTTGGCGAGAGCAGCAGGTATTTGCCAAAATAAATGAGCGAGCGTCATTTGCCCGCTTACTTTAAACAGTAATTAAAAAACATCCATCAAATGTCTGTTGGAATCTAGGTAAACAGTTTTTTTCCTGCTCTCATCATAATTTTGAAATTGAGCGTGTTCAATAAAAAAGTGTACTAATAAAATCGATCTCTAGCTAAGTGGTATTTAAAAAAACATGCATTGCCATATCATAAAAACCAACTTTATAGTAAGCAGTTAAAAAAAACCTTTACACGCGGGTGGTTTTTTAAAAAATACCATGAATCATTGGGAGCTATTTTAAAACTTTCAAAAGAAGGAATTATTTTTTATCAATTTTTTTAAAAAATGTAAATAAAAAATACTCCCACTTTGTAAACGCTAGTTATTTCTGTTTTATTTTGAGCCTAGGCGTACTGAAATCCTAGTTCCTCTGTTAAACCAAATGTACTACTTAACAAATTATAATTTAACACCTAAAATAGCCCCCAATTATCCATGATATTTTTTAATATTTTAATTATTATTAGCTCTTTTTATTTTAGCCCGTGAAAGGAAAGGAAATGACGCGACATTTTTTGAAATGGGGGCAGGGGCGGCTGACCCTGGATTCGATCAAAATAAGTCGTCCGTCGCCTAGCCCACCGGATAGACCACAGTTAATTCGCTAGGAGCCATGCGCTCATCTCGTCAATTCAAAGCTGACGGCTCCGCCGCGCCGGACTCGTTCGCGCTCGCCGGCCGGCGACGATGCAGCATAGGATACGATCGAAATGAAGGGACGCGCCGCCGCTAGCGCGGCAGAGTGACATACAAATACCCTCGGTCTACTGGAGCATTGGAAGTCCAAGTCACGTCTCACGTGTGTCTCATCTCGTTGGTGCGTGGTCTCCGTCTACCTCCGCGCGCCATGGTGGAACGTGTCACGCACATCGCAGAGCCGGTCGGTCCTGCTCGGTGCGCGAGCGGTGGAGTGGTAGGAATCGGGTCTATTTTTTTAGCTATTGTTAATAAATTTTTACTCTTTATCTTTAAATATAATACGGTGCAGTGTTTAAAATGACGTATTTTTTGATTTTTCTCTAAAGATTCCTGCTATACACACGATTGGGAAAACCGACTCTCACACGACTAGTTTACCCCTTGCACGGGTAAAATCGATTTTAGCCACCTATTAGTCCAAAGTATCCTAACATTAGCCAACAAATTATTAGCTAGCTAACCATTAGTTTTAGTTATTATTTTTAGTCTGTCCAAACATGCCTTAGTCGTAATTATCTCCATAATCAATATTCCATAATAATTAGTATAGTTACAAAAACTGGACGACGTCGTTCGCTTATTTTTACTGTACGAAATGGTTCAGCATTTGGAGAGAATATTCTGAGAATCTGAATCAATCCATCATGGATGATTTCGTACGGTACATCCAACCAAACAAACTCGTTTTTAACGAACCATCCAAAATAAATTTGATTCAAACAACCAAACACTAACTAAGTCTTTCTTATGTCACTATAAATACAAATACAACTTCAATAGTTTCAATTTAGAAAAGTTCCATTCTATCTAGGGCTGGACTAAAAACTCATAGCTCGTTAACTCGCTCGGCTCGGCTCGGCTCGACTCGACTCATTCTATTTTCATAACGAGCCGAGCTGGTATTTTAGCTCGTTAGTATAACGAGCGAGTTCGAGCTGCTCGCGAGCTGCTCGCGAGCTTAACGAGCTCAGCACAAGTAGTCAAGACAACCTACTAAAATAATAATAAAACACTATCTTAGAGTATAAGACTCATTATTTTATAATTTATTTGTTAGTATCTAAATATTACTTGCTAACTTGCTATTATAAATTTATTATTATGGCCTATATAATTTATCATATAAAAGTATATAGAATTTATCATATAAAAGTATGAAACAAAGAACATGTGATGAATTTGATGAAATCATAGAAATAATGATGGAACTATGGATGATTAATTTTTTAAATCTTATATATTCTATTTATTTTATATTTTGATGTTTGACACGCGATTATTTGAATATTTATTATTTGATCATCTTTTAAATAGTTGGCTCGCGAGCTAAACGAGCTAGCTCACGAGCTGGACCGAGCCGAGCCGAGCTGGGTTTTCTGCTCGTTATATTAACTAGTCGAGCTAGCTCGTTAACATAACGAGCCGAGCTAGCTCGTTATCCAGCCCTAATTCTATCCATGTAATAGTTACATGAATGACCAACAAAAGTTTTTAGATCTATGCAGAGTAATTCTACAAAGTTAAACAATAATAATTAATAATCTCATACATCAGTTAACCGGGCGAATATAATAAGCTAAGAAATAGTTTTACTTTATATTAGAAAGGAAAACTGCTATGATTAAAAAAGCTGATTTTATATGATACTTATTTAATTAAGATTGTATATTTCTAAAAGAGAAATTTATTTAAAAAAAACTAAACCAAACCTATCCTTAATACCTACTCCCTCCGGTGTACAAATAATAGTCGTTTTGGTTCTTATTGAGAGTGTACAAATATTAGTCATCTCGTTAATCGAAGCATTGCTGCCAAATGAGATGTGGGCATTGGGAGTTGAATTTGGGTAGCACCACTAAAATCTAGGCTCCATAACCAATTGAGACAACCCTTGTAACTTTATTTAATATCACCTTGGTATGTGTAATTTTGTCTAAATGACTAATATTTGTACACCGGAGGGAGTACCTAAAACAAGCATCCCGAAATTTCTAGATACT
This sequence comes from Zizania palustris, assembly GCA_019279435.1. Lineage (NCBI taxonomy): Eukaryota > Viridiplantae > Streptophyta > Magnoliopsida > Poales > Poaceae > Zizania > Zizania palustris. The sequence continues at coordinate 50,468,593 of JAAALK010000286.1, read as the reverse complement.
TCCATGTCCGTCCGTGCAATGCGAATTATGCGATGCGAATGAGATAAGCTAAGCCAAAGCGACCGCCTCCTTCACTGCCTCCCGGGCCCGACCACTTGGAGCTCGGCCTGGTGGGCCCCACCGACGCACCGTTTCCCGCCACGCGTCCTGCCGGGCCCACGTAAGGCGCATCGCCACGTGGCGCCCTCCCCTCGCCGCGGCGAGGTGTGCGCCACTGGCCTCGTCTTCTTCTTCGCCTTGCCGCCTCCGTCTCTGGGGCCTGGGGGCGCGGGAGTCGCGGCTATAAATTGCAGCGCCCACTGCGGTGGCGGTGGGGGAGAGCTTGGCTGGATTTTTCTCGCTGATTAATCGTTGGAGTTTTGAATTGCTCTTCGTCTTCTTCGTGGGGTGCGTGCGAGGCGATAGTGCGATACGCCTACGGCCTACGCCACTGGCATCTGGTTCCGGGCCGGCGCCGCGGCCGGATAAAAAAGAGGCAGGATAATTTTGTTGATCGATCGGCGCCAAGCGCGAACGCATCTCTCGCTTTTGTGTTTCGCTTTTATTCGTTGTCGCGGCGGTTGGAGGATTCGGCTGGAGGAGTCCATTTTTAGGGCGGTGCCGGCGCGATCGATCGGGATTGGGGAGGCTTTTCTAGGGAGAGAGGAGGAAGCGGCAGCGGCGCCCACCATCACCACCACCGTACCACCACGATCGCCGCCGGACCGCGCCGGCCCTGCGTCGCCGCCCGCGTTGAGGAGGAGGAGGAGGAGGGAGTGGGTGTGAGGATGGCAGGGAGCATGCAGGCTGCGGAGGCGGCGGGGCGGCTTAACGCGCTCCTGTCGCTGCTCGCGCTGCGGCGGCTCCTCGCGGTGCTCCAGCCGCTCGCCCTGCTACTGCTCCTGCCCTTCCGATGGCGCGCGCGGCCGGTTGCCGTGACGGCGGCGGCCGCGGACGCCGTCGCCGCGTCCGGGTCGGCGACGGCGAGCGGTAAGAAGGGGAAGGCGGTCGTGCTGCGGGTGCCGGCCGGGTCGCCGATGGTGGCCGCCAGGCGGCAGGCGTCGGCGCGCCGAGAGATCGCCGCGCGGCGGGCGCTGGAGGCCGGCCGGGAGTACGAGCTCATCCCCACCCAGCGCGGCGAGACGCTGTTCACGCAGCGCTGGTGGCCCCATGCATCCTCCTCAACCATTAAGCCAAGGTGAGAGAGACGGCAACCTTCCGCGAAAGAGATGAATCAAACCCAGGAGACTGCCTCGCGCTTGCAAAAATTTCTTCCTATCTATATCCTGTCAACAAAAAAGTTCCATTTGGTTTTATCGTGCGCTGATCAATTGCCCTTTCTTGTTGGTGGCGCGTTTATGCAGGGCGCTCGTCGTAGTCATGCACGGGTTGAACGAGCACAGGCAAGAATTACTCCAGTTCATATCTGTCATTTAAAATTGGTGTCTTGTCTGTCCGGTAGCTGATGGTTGGCCTACCTTAACCTTTGATTCTTGTGGCAGTGGGAGATACGATCATTTAGCTAGGAGGTTGAACGACATCGGTATCAAGGTTTATGGGATGGACTGGACTGGTGAGCCTTTTCGCCTATGCTTTTCACTAATTCGTGGCTGAGTCAACTGTCAACTGCCGGTTTATGAGTGTATGCGTTCGTTTTCCGTTCTGTTGACTATGCAAACTTTACTGAACAAATACTTAATACCAAAGACAGCAACTTTTACTGGCTTGAGTTTTCTAGAAATGAACAAGTAGTTAGCAGAGAATTGGGTGAATAGAGGTTTGCGTGACTTTTCTAAGCCTCAATGTCTGTTGCTTCTTAACTAAAAGTCCTAATAATTTAAAACTAGTAGGGAAAAAAGGAAGTTGACAAGGCGTCTGATTTTTAGGAATATGCAAATAGTAGGTAATAAACATACTTAACAATTCCCTTTCACTAATTTCACCATTTGCCAGTTCAGCATCGCTCCCTTTTAAAATCAGACATCTAACCTGGCTTGCTGCAATTGTAAGCGAGCGAAAAGTAAAGACCTAAAGGGGTTGCATCACTTAACCATTCATATTTTGTCTAGTTTTTATGTATTGATTTATAGGCTAGAAGGTGTAAAGATTAGGCTTAGGAGATGGAAATACGGTTAATAGGAGGTACTAGGCATCCCCATAGATGAATGTGGCTCCACCCCTGTTCAACATTCTAGTAAGAGCAACACGCATTTGACAAAGGGCTATCTGATATTTATAATCTGTCAAAATGATTTGGCCTAAGTTAGATGTTTTGTAATGAACTTTGACGGGCCTTGGTAAAATACTCAACTCTTGACAAATTGTCATGAACTCCACTATTTCTAACCTGTAGATCATGTTGTTATACAGGTCATGGTGGAAGTGACGGTCTTCATGGATACGTGCAATCTCTTGATCATGCTGTCAGTGACTTGGTATGAAAAATTAAGCTTTTTTGTGCTGTCTGAGGTTACCTGTATAAAATCTTATTCAAAGGCTTTTGTTTAATGTAGAAAATGTATCTGAAGAAAGTTTTAGCTGATAACCCTGGTCTTCCATGCTTCTGTTTTGGCCACTCAACTGGTGGAGGCATCATTCTGAAGGTAACATCGTTTGTACCATATGAATTGTATGAGCGTGATGTTCACTTCTACATTTGTATGTCCCTGTGATTGTACAATTGTGCATGCTTAAATCTTTTCAATGTTTTTGTTGTTGGTAGGCTGTGCTTGATCCAGAGGTAGAGACTTGTGTTAGGGGTATCATCCTGACATCACCGGCTGTCTGTGTTCAGCCTGCTCATCCAATCATAAAGGTATGCTGATTGCCAAAATGTATAATTGTCCAAAAAAATTACGTGGAGAGCTGATCGATGAGCTACTTGGGCAGATAAACTCACACTTGTTCCAGTTTTGATCAAATTGATTGCTTCTTATTGATACATCCCAATTAGTTTTAGGGCTTGTGTTTATTTCAGCTTTTGATAGCTGCAGCTACTTCTAAAATTTGATACAGAAACAAATGGTCCAGATTTTGAACTTAAATTGTGAGAATCAGTAGCTGCAGAATCTGAAAATTAACTAAAATCCAGAAACTAAAAAACATCAACTACACAGACTAGCTAGCTACTGAGAATCTAGCTGCTTCTGGCTCTTATTCTCAACTGGGGAACGGTAAAAACTAGCGCGGACATATTTTACCATCATTCAGCTTCCCTCTGATTGTTGAGGGTGGTAGTGAGGAGAGAACTATCATGTCTAGTGGCAAAGAAAGCCAGCCAACTTTCTATCCTATCTAGTATCTGTGTAAACTGGATCACTGCAATGTGCATGGAACAGTTGCATCCATTTGTAGACATCTCAAAATTATTTTCTGCTATCTTTCTGTAGGTCATGGCCCCAGTTTTTGCCCTCATTGCACCAAGATACCAGTTCACGGGTTCACACAGGAACGGGCCACCTGTATCACGGGACCCTGAAGCCCTGAAATCTAAGTACTCAGACCAGCTTGTGTTCACCGGCTCCATCCGAGTCAGAACCGGCTACGAGATTCTACGCCTGACGTCGTATCTGCAGCAGCACTTGCACAGAATCGCCGTCCCGATGCTGGTGCTGCACGGCGCCAGTGACCTGGTGACCGATCCGGAGGGCTCGCGTAAGCTGTACGAGGATGCTTCATCCTCGGACAAGTCCTTCAACCTTTACAACGGACTGCTGCATGACCTCCTCATCGAGCCCGAGAAGGAGAAGATCATGGACGACATCGTGGACTGGCTGAGCCCGAGAGTTTGACGGCAGGTACGTACGTAGCACCAGCTGGTCCAACATCCATAGGACGCAGCCTGATCATCCGCGCGGAGCGCGGGAGGATGAGGAGGAGCTGAGCATGCATCCTGGCCGGCCTCCCGGCGGTGATGACGACGCGGCGTGATCGTCTGCATGCAGAGCCGACTGCCGAGGAGGGCGAGCGTTTGCTGCGCTGCTCGCCTCCCGGCGCCGATGAACATCATAACAACGGCATCGCTGCTACTTATGTTACGTGTTGCACTGTGTCGCTGCAGTACCAGGCGATGGGTAGGCTTGTTGCCGTCGCCTCCCAGGGTATATATCCCGAGAGAGTGTGTGTGTTTTTTTGCAGGGACGCATACACCTCTGTACAGTACTGTTCGTTTACGTGGGTGTCCAATAATTCAGACGCCTTTAATTACACCTCCAATGAGAGGGTGACGTTTTTTTTCCTGCGCATGCAACGCAGTCAGATTGCCTTGCCTGTTCTGTTCTTCCGCCCCGTATCGATCGTACGTGCTGCCTGTCGTCTCTCCCCCCCCCCCCCCCCCCCCCCCCCCGGCATCCTGCACCTGCACGTTGTTCTGACGAAAGTTTGGGCGTGCTGGTTGCACGCTAGTGTGCAACAGATTCTCTTATCTTCTTCTCTCTTTAACCTGCTCAAGTCACTGGCTCGCTGCTGCATCGCTCGTGGATTTCTGGTGAATGGCTCATCTAGTCGTCGATCTAGTCGCTGCTTGCCACCAAATGCGAGCGATTTTTATGCGGAGAAAACGAACATGCAGCAACTGAAAAGTCTGAAACGGGGGAGCACTGACACTGAGCAGTGTACCATGCATAGTGGAGCGAACACTCATGTATGGGTATGATACTTTGTTTTGTTTTTTTGAAGAATCAAATGTCAGAGCCCGGTTCAAGTTTTCGTCACGAAAACAGGAGATTTCCTCTAGTTGTTTTTGTTTTTCCTACTGCTATTTTCCCATCTGCTTTGGAAAATACCAGTGCAGATGTGACGTTCCGTGTGAGCTAGATCATGGTTCAGATTTCATAATAAGCGCGGAACAACCGGGAAAAAGGATAATGGCCAAGCAGACCCCCCCGTTTGCCGTCCGATTTACCCGCTAATTCGGCAGGTTGTTTGTCCCATCCAAATCACCGTTCCATCCTTGCCACGCACATCACAGATAATTTACAAGCTTACCATTGTACCGGGCTGCCCATATTATCTAGTCATTATAATTTTAACGGTTTGTTAATATATTATTGATATGTCAACGAAAAATAGAGGTCACCACGATCACTGACAGTGGTATGCATGTATGTAATTCTTGAAAATTATAATGGTATGTGAGTAATTTTCCCTATTATCTAACGAACAGATGTTTGATGACAATATAAAAACATTTAATTGAGCTATACAAAAGGTATTGCACCAAATTTCTATAAACAAACAGCTCCACGAGTGCAATCGCATGTCATCAGTAGCTAGAAAGTGTCAAAACCTTTCTTTGTGCTTCTAAGGAAAAAAAGACCTTTTAAAACAGCTCAATTACTACTCCCTTTATAAATTTAATGGTTGTTAAATGTAGATCACAGACCCTTCGATAGTGACAAATTATGAAATGTGATGAAACCTGTTGACGTACGACGAAACTCACCAAGCATGGTGAGACCAATGACAAGTGGTGAAGATGTTCCATAAAGCCATAAGTTCTCAACATTACTAGGCCCAGAGTAAGCTAGAAAATACAAGTGATCTTAATGAATATATAATCTAATACACCAACAACGTCTAGATTATAAAGTTTAGACGATTAGACCTATTTAAGCATATATGTCTATTAGCAGGCAGTGACCTATATAAACTCATGATATATATATATATATATATGCTATTCTACACCACGTGTGTAGAATATCTATTCTACTGAGGAAAAAAATAATACTCAATTGCTATTCTACTGAGAAAATTTACTACTGAAAGTATACTCCCGTGATCGGTGTAGAATACCGCTCCCGTATATATATACACCCACCGTCGTCACGTTGTCGGTGTAGAATAGTATATATATGTATGTGTGTGTGAGCGCTATTCTACACCACGTGTGTAGAATAACTATTCTACACCGATCACCGTGACTAGTAGATTTTCTCATTAGAATATCAATTGAGTACTACTTTTTTTCTTTCGGTAGAATAACTATCCTATAGCCGTGGTGTAGGATAACATTGTTATTATTTATTGTTATTATTTAAACACGGCAACAACGTTGTAATTGTCACATGAGAAAATAGAAAAATTATCTCTAGTTTTTCATAGGTGAACTATTCAGCACCCACTCGGCTATGAAATCATAAAAGCATTATTATTCATCGTATGCTTAGATATACTCTCACGCAAACGCAGTCATTCTTACCAGGATGCCAATATGAAACTCCCATTCATAGAGCACGCCACAAGTTCATGACTACCTTTAAAAAGGGCGTTATTTGCCTTAAAAAGATGGTTGCATGCTAGCATGTTGTTTAGTTTTTTTGCTACGCGCAAATCTATTTTATTGAATGAAACAAAAGATCATCAAATCTTCATACGATTACATCAATACACCATTTAATCCAATAATATCATTAAGGAGATTACGTTTCCAATGTCAAACCATGCATTACTTTTATATCTTTCACGTGATTTACGCATTTAATAATATTAGAACTGTGCTTTATGAATAATAGACCTTCTATTCTAGATTGGGATTACAATTACAACAACATGCATGATAAATTATTGAAATTTAGCCATTTTAGATTATTACTTACAAAAATCTAAAATACATATTTTACTTTATTATACTCATTATCATCCTATGCTCAAATTCTAACCTCTCGAACATTTTATTTCGAGAATATCATATCATATCGTACTATTTTATTATTCAAACATAATAATTTATCGCACTACTAACAATAATTTAGATTGCAGTTCATAACTTAATTTTCTTTTGATTATTACAAGTCAATTTATTATAATTTTCACTTATAAACTGTATTATACTCAGCTTTAAGAGTCAATTTATTAGAACATTTACTTCACTGTATTAATATGCTCACCTGAAAACGTAAAAAAGTGCTTGTTTATTTCTGCTTTAGACTATAATAATCTATTTTTTATAAATTGAAACAAACGGAATAACTTATTCTGTTAAATTATTACAATTTAAAATACAAATTATAAAAATCTAATAAATTGATACAATTTAATTTTTTATAAGCTAGCTTGCAAACGGGAAACAAGGCCTAGAGGGGCATTCTCGTAATTCAATTTTTTGGCATTTCCGTGGACTGCTAATCCGCGTCTATAAAAGGATAAGCCCCCCACTTCCCCCGAAGAAGCAAGCAAGCGCCCACAGAACCAGAAGCGAAGGGAGGCGACTTGCTTCCTACTGCTCGCCGTTTCCCCAATCTCCCCTCCGCTGCGGGTGATTGCCGGAGGTCGCGCGGGTCGCCCTCCCTCCCCTCGTCGCCATGGCCTTGCAGGGGAAGAAGCTCATCAATAGCCCGAGCGGTAGTGGCCTCCGCTCCCATTCCCTCCGTTTTTTCCGTTAACTATCGGGAGGTTTCCCCCTCGAATCCTAGGGTTTAATCGCTCCCGATGTTCTCGGCGGTGCCTCTGGATTGATAAAATTTTGCAGATGTGGTGACTGAGTTCATAGAGGGGCTTGTGGAGACATACCCGGGACTGCAGTACTTGGACGGGTTCCCTCAGGTACCTGTTGTTCGCACGAGAAAATGATTTCAAAGTTGTTTGGCGACCATTTTGTGAAAAACCTCCTGTCGAAAATTTTCCAGATTAAGGTTGTTCTTCGTGCTGATGTTGCGCGAGGTGCCTATGATAAAGTCGCGGTCATCTCAGGTATTGGGAGCCGTGTTTTAATTTAATTTTTATGTGTTTGGGTTGTTCAGAACTGTGTTTTTCTTCTGATTTCTATGTGAATGGGATGGCCGATTGTCTTGTTATGAGCAAAAAGCAAATATCCACAAATGTTATGATTCAGGTTAAAAACTTGCTGGTAAATAACCATATGGCATTTTGATAGAATAACAACAATGCTAGTAGGATTGCTTGTAAATAACCATATGCCATTTTCATAGAATTACTACAATGTTAGTAGGTCTTCCTTATTTTGCTGATTACCTACGAATTGATACGACTGGATCTAGTTCACAGTTGGCCTATTTATATTGTGTATCATAAAAATGAGAGGGGTGATTGTTTTTCTCACGAAAATTAAGATGTTCCCTTACTAATTCCTGGCTGAGTCTTGGCTTCCACACAATGTACCTAAAATTTGAATGTTGTAATAAGTTGGTTTTCTCCAGGATTGCTTTCTCTGTTTTTTTTTTAAAACAAGATAATCTATGACTATTTACTTCAATGTTTTCCCTCAGTTTTTTGTTTTTTTTTGTTTTTTTTGAGAACGTCTTACCTCTAAAAGTATCATGGAGCATGCAATCACATTTATGTATTTTGTAAATGTTATCCTTGAACTGCCAATGAATTGGGGATTGTGATGTTCATTTCACTTTTGCAAATTTTAAGACAATTAGGGCTGTGTATAGAGTCGATCAAGATTAGCAATCTTGATTTTGTATACTGGGCATATTGATGTTGGAATCAATGACACATGAGTACATGGCAGTACATTGTACACAATGAATATGCATTGCATTCTGTGGTACTGTGATATAAAAGGTGTGCTTCATGTCCATGTGTATATAATTCGTTGTGTTTCCCACTTGAATGCTTATTATAATGTTATGATGTTTGCAGACAGATTTATTTATTTTGGTTATGTTCTGCATTATTTAGCTAATATTGACAGTAACAATTAAAAAAATGAGGTGTTTTTATGTTGGTATGGCCAATGGATAATCAGACCTGATGTATGCTTTATTCTTGTTATGCAACCCTTGAAGTCTTGATACCCAAGTGGATCAGTTCTTTTTTCTTGACTATTTGGTAAGAAGTAAATGTAGGACTAGGTTTTGCTTTGGTAGTTTTATTGTGTAAACTTCTGTCAGTTTTGTGATAGTATCATGATATAGCGGCATGTAAATGCATCTGAGTCTGCTATCACTCTAGCCAGCTGTAGTTTCTATCCTTGCAATCGCTGACACCAAAGTACAATATACAATTCTGTAAACAACATTCATAGTGCATGCACAAATGCACAATCACCTTATTTGTAATTTTAAGCCAGAAGATTGGCATTATAACATCTTATTTAAGCATTTCAATTTTGTTCATACTTCATAGGTGGTGGAAGTGGCCATGAGCCCACCCATGCTGGATTTGTTGGGCCAGGAATGTTGACAGCTGCTGTTTCTGGAGATGTTTTCACTTCTCCACCTGTTGATTCTATTTTAGCTGTATGATTCTTTCAATTAAAGTAAAAGTGTATATCTGCTTTTGTTGCTAAGATTACCCTAGCTTACATTTTTCAATTGCATGTTTTCATTGTAGGCTATTCGAGCTGTTACAGGTCCCATGGGATGCCTTCTAATAGTAAAGGTACTCTGCAGCCTCTGTTCTAAAAAGTTGATTGTGAGATGATAGGTAGCACTTAAGGCCCTGCAATTTGTATCATCTGATGCTTTAAGGCTGAACAATGTTCTTTTGGTTATTCCATGAAAATTTTACTGCCGCCTTCAACAACTATCAACTTGTGTGTATGTATACAGAACTAGACACACACAAAATGATACATGGAGAGGGAATTTTTTCCTCAAAATAACCTATGAAGAACCCTTATTTTTATAAATGAACATGGGGCAGATTAAATCATTAAATTTTCCTGTTGGTGGTATGCTAAAATTGCATGTGTCATATATTCTGGAAATAGTAGCTGCGGGTGAGTGGATCATAGAGTAGATGTGATTTTGTTCAAGCTTTGTATATGTAGAGTATGTCAATTTTAAAAGAAAAATATTGCGTGAGTGTTATTTCTTGAATACTCATTATGCTTTCAGAAATTATGTGAAAATTCCCAGCTCTATGCTCTTGCTCCGCTCATGGTGTATTGCAACTTTGTTCTTTTCTGTTGTTCTATTCTTAACATTTATATTCATGCTCTCTCTCCCCCAAGTTTCATGTGTTGTCCAAAGAAGCTGTCTCTGCTAAAGGACTTGAGAAAAAAACGAGGGCACCCTTGAGGTCTGGACTCTGGAATCTAAAAGAGAAATATTATACTATTTTTATTTGTTTATGCTGTTGGTGTCACCTGTCACCTGTTTTCTACTTCTTGTTTGATGAAGATTAGCCTTGGCCTGTGCTCCTAAGTTCTTTCTCTCCCCCTCATAAAAATATAATGAAGTGGGCCACAATCTTATTTGGATATTGATGCTGCTTAGTGGTGTACTTGTGTTGTTTTGTCAACATTTAATCTGCACTTCCGCAGTGTTTTTTTTGTAATTTTCTATTTGAGCCATGTCAATTGCATCTTAGATTCTTAGTTATGATGTATTTATTTTCACATCTTTGATTTTGGACATTTGCAGAACTACACTGGTGACAGACTCAATTTTGGACTAGCTGCTGAGCAGGCAAAATCTGAAGGCTATAAGATGGAGGTTGATGAACATACAACATCCTACTACTTTTGTGTGGCAGATCAAGTTCAAATTACCTTCTAATTAGTTATCTGTTCACCAACTGTAGATGGTTATTGTTGGAGATGATTGTGCCCTCCCTACACCCCGTGGGATAGCTGGTAGAAGAGGTTTAGCAGGAACTGTACTTGTGCATAAGGTATTTTATTATTGCTATTGTCTTAATGTTAATATATTCTTGTCATGATACTCTCTAACTTATTGAGCAAAGCTGATCTGAGAAAATCCCTTCGGTTTCAATTGATTTTCCATTTGTTCATGCCAGATGCCATTTTCATCTAGCTTGATTACCAGCCTGCACCTTGCTCGTTTAAATAAACATACATAACCTTTTAAGTTGCTAGCCTTCCAGAGGCAGAAATTACATAGCACACACTGATTAGTAAAAGAGTGATCTGTCCGCATAATATGGTCAAGTGGCATTGCAGATCTCCTGTCTTGGTAAAACTGTTCGATGGAAACATCTTTTTTCTAGCCTGCACTTAGAAGCCCTTATTTTTTGTGTAGTTATTGATCAGTTAGGTAGTTTCTTCTAATGTGTAGTGCATAGTTTCCTCCAAGGTATTTATGCATGGTGGACAAACTTTGGCTTTCTAGTCTGTCAACATTTTACTTGAGTGAATCAATCATTTGTTATACTTATTTTTTGTCCTCTGAATACTTAAGTTCTTTTGGATTTTACAGGTTGCTGGGGCTGCTGCAGATGCTGGTTTATCTCTTGCAGAAGTTGCTGCAGAAGCAAAGCATGCATCTGAGGTTGTTGGTACAATGGGAGTTGCACTTTCTGTTTGCACATTGCCTGGTCAAGTGACATCTGATCGTTTGGGACCTGAGCAAATGGAGCTTGGACTTGGAATTGTAAGTTTAAACCTTGTTAGTTATTGTTCTGATGTTCTCATTAAGCACAGAAAGTCAGAAACAATTGACACACTTAAATTTAGTTAGAGGCTATTCCTTAGTTTGTTAGTTTTTGTGCATCTATATCTGTTAACAATTGACATCTGATTGTTTGGGACCTGAGCAAATGGAGCTTGGACTTGGAATTGTAAGTTTAAACGTTGTCAGTTATTGTTCTGATGTTCTCATTAAGCACAGAAACAATTGGCACACTTAAATTTAGTTAGAGGTTATTCCTTAGTTTGTTAGTTTTTGTACATTTATATCTGTTATCAATATGCCTCGAGCCCTCGAGTACTATAATTTTGCATTTTCCCCACATGAAATATACTGTTTGTTTCCCAGCATGGAGAACCTGGTGTTGCTGTTGTTGAGCTCCAGTCAGTTGATGTAGTAGTAGAGCATGTTCTTAAGCAGATATTGTCACAGGTATGCTTTTGATATGCTGTTCTTTTAGCCTCTTTATGTTTCTCTATTTTTCATCCAGTTGAACCTGCAAGCATTTTTATTGTCGTCAGGATCCATTTATCATTTGAATCTGTTTTATTTTAGTACCTTGAATCTATGTTCTTTATTCTTCATGAAGGATTAATTTTTTAGTTTAGTTTGCCTTTCCACAACTTTCTCTAAAATATCAAAGCTTGTAGTTGAACCTGCAAACATTTAAAATTGTTGGTAGGAATCTTTTGTCATTTAATCTTTTTTCATTGCAATATCATGGAGCCATATTTTCTTTTCTTCGTGAAATCTGAGACTAAGTTGAGTTAGCTTGCATTTTAATTGTCGTTAGGAATCTAGGATCCATTTATCATTTGAATCCATTTTTTAAGTACCTTGAATCTATGTTCTCTATTCTTCATGAAGGATGATTTTTTTAGTTTAGTTTACTGTAACTTTCTCTAAAGTAGCAAAGCTTGCACAGTTGAATCTGCAAAACATTTAAAATTGTTAGTAGGAATATTTTGTCATTTAATCTGTTTCATTGCAATACCATGGACATGGAGCCATATTTTCTTTTCTTCATGAAATCTGAGAGTAAGTTGAGTTAGCTTGCTATAACTAATTTTGAAATGGCAAAAATCTTGTCCTAGTTTTGACATTGCATATACAGCCTATATGGCGCACCTTTCTTTTCTTGCCAACTTTAGGTATATTCTTGTTTGCACTGTCTAGTTATAGATGCATTTGATTAAATTTTGTGATGGCTGTGCATCCTTGCAGGAAACTCAGTATCTTCCTATTACAAGAGGGAGCAATGTTGTCCTCCTAATCAATGGGTAACTACTGAGAAAATTTCCTTTCACTGTATGAGTAGAGTAATATTTGCACAAGCAGATCGCAAACATAAATACTCTATGGCAATGATTGCCACGTGATTTGCTTACTATGTCAGATTCAGAATTCACATTTATTAGGTGATTTAAAGATTTCACTGTTTGGTGTCATGATCTGACATTCTGGTCTATGGTGAGCAGTTGTCATTACACAGTTTTATTTGGATGGATTACTATGCAAATTGTCTTCAAAAAATATATTTGGAATATACACAAAATATGGCAGTAGGACAGGGAAACAGAAACGACAAGGGACATGATAGGGCTGAGCACACTCTGGTTGTGCAGGCTCGCTCTGCACGGCCAGAGACCCTGCTCGATGAAACTAGGTTTGCGCAAAACCCTTCTCCGATATTCTTATTGCGTAATCTCCCTAATAACACAATAGGCCACCTTTATAGAACAGAGGCTGAGGGATAAACTTGGAAATATTTAACAAACTGGGAAACTATATGAAACACTCTGAATAGGAAATAGATATTAAGAATATATATATATATATATATATATATATATATCCTGAATTCTATTCAGGATAAACCTGTAAGCACTGCTGCCATGTGGAAAAGAAGCTATAAATGAAACATAGTGAGAGATTATCTCACCTCACTGATCATAAAACAAACTTCAAACTTGGAAGGATGGGACATATACCCTATTAATACTGCAGATTGATTGTTCAACCTTCCTTGGATGCCTTGTAGCATCAAAGGAAACCTGGGTTGTCATGTTGGGGTAAAGAAATAAAGAATCCTTAGTCCTGTTGCTGGATCCAACTTCCAAGTGTTACAATAATGAGTTGTAGGCACCAACATCACAAATGGAGATGAGAAGAAGGAAAGACTAAATATTTTTCTTTTAGTTTAGCCCATACAACTAATTATAATATTTCTTAAGATGCATTCAACTAGATAAGATCATATCCCAAGCAACTTTTACCAAGTAGTTCTAGTTGGCCTAGTTACTGCAGTAATACCATCTTTAATTGCAGATTGGGTGCAACTCCCATCATGGAGCTTATGATTGCAGCAAGAAAAGCAGTACCTGAATTACAATTGGAGTATGGGATTGCTGTTGACAGAGTCTACACCGGCTCACTTATGACTTCACTTGATATGGCTGGTCAGTTCTATTAATCTCTCTATAGGAGAATCTGAGATTTTGTCAAGGACCTATAAACATCTGTCAACTTAAATTAGTAGGTAACATATCTCGTGAAAATGCATTGAACCATTATGACCTGTGGTGTCTGCTTGGATATGAACAGTATGGATTTTGTTTGACCAAATCTCACAAATCTTTACTGGTTAAGACGAAACTTAGTTCCCCCCTCAACAAGTTGGTTATTTGTGCATTTTAATTTTCTATACAAGAAGTAGAATTATGGCTAATTCACTTTCGTATTGTAAGTATTCTGTTTTCATTGCAGGATTCTCTATCACTATTATGAGATCAGATGAAAACATTTTGCAGCGACTTGATGCTCCAACTAAAGCTCCAGCTTGGCCTGTTGGATCTGAAGGTATTCTTCTTGCTGGCAAAAGATTTGGCTTTTGATATGAGGCTTTTAGTCCGTTTACCTGCATACAAGCCAATAAATAGTTTTAAGCTCTTATCACCCTTCTGTCTGTTGAGTCATTGAATTTCTAAATTCATTATTGATTCAGGAAATCGCCCACCGGCGAAAATTCCTATTCCAGTACCACCATCACCTTCAGTGAAGGATGATGAGGTAAAGAAAAATTCTCTTTTCTAAGATGTCCTGCTGCTTGTAAGTTCATGTGCACGTTAATGAAGTATAAAATAGCAGCATAGTGCTCTCTGCATGGGCTGTAGGTGTCTGTTTCAGTTGCTGTGTGGTATTGCTGCATTGAGCAATACTTGAGGTCATACCCACTTACCAAGAAGTGAGAGCAAAATTGGGGAAATAAAAATATATAAGTTATTAAATCATTTTCCTTTATAACAGAAAGTTTAGTCAACATTATTGTTTGGATTCTTTAAACCATGCTGGCACATGCATGTCCATGAGTCCATTAGTTACTACCTAGAATCTCCTAATCATGATGACTATTGTCCTGCAGATTCTTGCTGAACCTCAGGAGTTAAGCAAGCAAGGGTGTATTCTGGAGGCTGCTATTGAAGCAGGTGCTAAAGAAATTATCAATATCAAAGATAGCCTAAATGAATGGGACTGTAAAGTGGGCGATGGTGACTGTGGAACCACCGTGAGTCGAATAGGGGCCTATCAATTTAAACTTTCTGATGATAGCTGTTTTAAGATAAAACATTAATCTGTAATTTTCAGATGTATAGAGGTGCAACAGCTATTCTTGAAGATATGAAGAAGCGGTAAGATGAAGCAAGCCATATTTTTTGTTGAGTGGTTCCTGTTATCTAGAGTATCATAATGTTTTATTTTTGCTGAGGATGTGTTTCATTTGGTTCACCATGATTTCAATACCTCTAAGCTTTTAAATTTGGTTCTTAATTCCTGTCCTGCAAATAAGACATAAAATTCTTCAATTTGGTTGTACACCTTTTCATGATAAGTATAGAAACAACATGAAATCACCTGTGGCTGTAATCTTTTCTGAGACAAGTTTGTCTTATTAGTAATATGTTACTCGGGATACATTACCACCAAAGAGCTAAAGAAGCTTTAGCATCCAACGTGCATGAAGAGGCCAACTTATTCAGAACCAGCATAATTAGCATATGTAGCATATCTATTAAATTAGGATATCCACTAAATTAGTTTGGTACTGTTAGCTCTTACAAGTATGGAAAGATTAGTTTCTATTTTTATTATCAGAACCTCTTATAAAAGGAGGGCTTAGCTGAGAAATAAGTAAAGCAATAAAGAAGTTTTCTTTTCTCTTGGTGGTGTGCCCAATGCACTGTCCCTTGGCTGTGTTATCTCCTGGCACTTAGACAACATCGTCGTCTTTGCGTTAGACATACTAGTACTGGAAACCAGCCACACTGTCCTTGTCTGTCTCATAATCCCAGTGTTAATTTTCAAGCTGGCTATCATTCCTCCCTAGTGGCATAATAGTTGACCTATTTCTAATGTATTTTTCTCTTTGCCAGTTACCCAATGAATGATTCTGCTGGAACAATTAATGAGATTGGGGCAACAGTCCGGAAGGTGATGGGTGGAACAAGTGGAATCTTGTAAGAAATATGTGCATGCCTACCTCTTTGTTTCACTATTGGCCACTTAATTCACAGAGAAGTAATTCTTATTTGTATTATGTTCCAGGTATGACATAATTTGCAAAGCTGCATTTGCAAGCCTAAAACAGAGCACAAGTATTGGTGCAAATGAATGTAAGAGATGTACATTATGAGTGTGATGACATCTACTAAAAATTACATTCCAACATAAAGTATGCTGCTTTTCTGCAGGGGCTGATGCTTTGGAAGCCTCTGTTGCTGCTGTTAGCAAATATGGTGGTGCTAGTGCAGGATACCGCACAATGCTGGATGCTCTAATTCCTGCTTCTACAGTTCTGAAACAGGTTATTTCTTGAATCCACTCGACTCTGCAGTATTATTTGCCATGCATGTGTGATAAGCTTATCGTGCTTAAACAGTCTCTCAAAGCTGGGGATGATCCTGTGACTGCCTTTATCGCTTCTTCTGAAGCAGCATCAGCTGGTGCTGAATCCACTAAACAGATGCAAGCAAAGGTATGCTCTTTCACTAGTCTCACTCCACAATTATTTTTCTCTAACTTTGCAGAGCTTCTGCAACTGCAAGATTGCTACCCTGGGATTAGTTCTCTGATTACCTTGGATTATATTCGTTTCTGAGCTAATAAAATTCGATCACGCACTTGCAGGCTGGACGGTCATCATACATTTCTCCCGACCTCGTGGCTTCAGTTCCAGATCCAGGAGCAATGGCTGCAGCAGCATGGTACTGTGCGGCGGCTCATGCAGTGAAGAGCAAGCTGCACGCCTCAGATAATAGTTAGTAGTGCATGGAAGGGGCGTGATATGCCTCATTCACAGACCAAAATTACTACTATATACTGACGGCGAAATTCTGTGGGGGCGTTTTCTCGCCACCCCCTCAGATTTGGTTTCCGCTTGTGCTTTGCATGGGCCGAGAAATCGGGTTCCGAAATTCTTTTGCCATCACATCGTCATCGTATACAAGAGCACTTCGAAGAATTTGTAGACGGTACAAGCATAAAGTGAAGCTATGATTTTGCCTTATCGATGATATCATTTCGCATGCGTTTGGTGATATAACGATTGTTTGCGTATTTTTCCTGAAATTATTTGCGTCTTTCGGTTTGTTAGAAGAGATTGTATTCGACTGTTCGGAACAAATGCGAAATATGGCCTTCTTAACCTAAGGACCCATTTGAAAGTGAGGGCAGATGATTCAATAAATAGTTTTAATACCAAATGGATTTGAGAGTTTAAACAAACGAATTTAATAGAGGTTGATGAACATTATTAATTTAAAAGAGGTCGATAACAATATTAAAATATTTTTTATAATTTTTATGTAGAACGTTTTTTTAAAAAATGTACTATGCGTATAAGCTGGATATAGCGATTTGAAAATTTGAAGAATAAAACGGCATCATCCCGTTCGCACGGGCGGCACCGCTTCCGAGAAATTTAGCTAGTTGTTGGTTTTATATTTGTGCCATATCATATGTAGCTAATTTAATAGCCAATTCATATAATAGTTAGTTGGTTATATATACCATGTATTTAATATGTAACATAATACACCATTTTACAATATTTATTGGAACCTTTGTACTCTCTCTTTTCTTCTCTCTTCCACCATATTACTAATCTGATGTGAAAGTTATAGTCTTGTTTAAGTAAGTTTATTATAATTGTTCTTAGCCTCTTAAATTGGCGAAGAAAGTAGCAGGGTAGCATGCATCCCGGCCGCTCCCGCGTCGTGATCGAGAACTTGTCGTGAATCGTGATCCTCTCATTTGCTCGACACGTCCGAAAAGTGCCCCGCGAGTCCGCGACAAACAAAGCGCGACGCTCACTTCACTCCCTCTGCGAACAGAGCAACGCAAAGCCGCAGAGCGCTTGCACCGCGCCGGTTCCAACTTCGCATCGCTTCCGCCTTCCGTTTCCGGCGGCAGCGCCGGATCCCCATGGCTACGCAGGGGAAGAAGCTCATCAACAACTCCGACGGTACATCCTCAGCGCAGCGGCTCCTCTTGTTTCCCGTGGGATTTTCGGGCCGTTCCGGTGGTTTCCGTGTTTTTTTTTTGTTGGGGGGTGGGGGGCTGACGGATCGGTGGGTCTCCGGGTGCAGATGTGGTGATCGAGTTGAGGGCTTGATGGAGCCCTACCCCGGGCTGCAGTACCTGGACGGATTCCCCGAGGTAACGCGGTGGATTGATTCTATACCGGAGAACTGCTCTTTTCCCGAAATTTTGGTGGTTTTTGTAGTTCATTTTTGTGCCCGTGGTGTGCTTCCAGATCAAAGTGGTGCTCCGCGCGGCGGATGTCGCGGTCGGGACATACGATAAGGTTGCAGTCATATGCGATTCGGTAATCGAGCCTCTTTTTGTAACATGCTGTTGGTTCGAAATTTGGATGGACATGATAGTCTCACAAGGAACTAATTGTATAGTTACGATTTACTAAGTGGTTTGTCATTCTTTAGAGTTGTATTTGTATAGTTGGAGTCATTTACTTTTCTAAAGTGTCGCACTTCTTTGCACTCTTATTCAGTTATTCCTATAGTCTTTATTTCCCAGCGTGAAGAACCTGTTGCTGCTGTCAGTGAACTCCAGCCTTTTGATGTAGACATGTAGTAGTGGCCCGTGTTCTTAAGCGAATTTTATTTCAGGTATCCTATCCCCTTAGAACATCTTACTTCTTGGTTCTTTTAAATTTGCTCTCTTCCCTTCATTACAAAATGTCATGGGCATGGACCTAAAGGCCAAGGTCCACAACATAACCCAATATAGGGCGTGAACAGTACCACGCAGTACTGTAGCAGAAATTTAAGGATTATTAGTTTAGAGATATGATTAGGTAGTTAATATATCTAAAAGGAAATGTCTAGCTCGTTATTAGGTACTAGCACTATATGTCTATATAAGCTAGAGGTTTTGAGAGAAATAAGAAACTTCTTTTATGATGTTTCTTTCTAGATATATAGCGGGGCAACTGCTATACTTTAGTATATGAAAAAATGGTAAATAGTTTTAAATGACAATTACCAGTCTTGCATACCAATGGCTTTCTTGGTAGTACTTAATGCACTTAATGCGTTCATATCTCAGTTGTTTTTCAACAATTTTACTCTTTCTTTACCATAATATGGTTTTCTCACTTCTGAGCTACCCTGATGAATGACGCAGCTGAAACAGTAAATGAGATTGGTGTGACAATCAGACAGGTCATGGGAGGAACAACTGGAATCTTGTATGATTAATTTTCTGTCTAAACCTGATTTTTTCTATAAATCATTAGATTCCAACAGAACCAATCCTGTTTCTATTCGATAATCTATAGAGGTATGACATACTCTGTAAGGCTGCATGTACAAGCTTAAAGGGCTTTGAAGCAGTAACAGCAAAGCAGTGTAAGCAACTTTTCATGTACTTGCTGATTGTCTGTCCTATCCAATTGAAGGCATACAAGGAGATGCTTTCCTTCCAGGGGCCAATGCTTTACAATCATCAATCACTGCTATCAGCAAATATGGCGGTGCTCATGAAGGTTATCGTACAATACTTGATGCTCTAATTCATGCTTCAAAAGCTATTCTATTTGCTTCTTCACCATCTTTCACCAAGAAAAAATATCTTAATGAGTAGAGACTAGAGGCCAGGGATGAACTTCTGGATGCATTCATGATATCATCTGAATCTGCTCTTGTTGGTGCAGTGGTGCTTAGTCTACAGTGTTCTAATAGGCGCTAGGCGCTAGTCGGGCGGAGACCCGGAGCCTAGCGCCTAGAGCCGCCTAGGCGGCGCCTAGGTATGCACATTTTCTAAGTGTATGTTATTAATTTTCTGCAAGTTCCAGGTTTTTCTATTAATTTTCTGCAAGTTTCAAGGTCTCTTCTATTAATTTTCTGGAAGTTTCAAGATCTCTGTTGGAACAATTGCGTTAGTTCCAGCAGGTTTTTCTGTGGTGGAGTATGATATGGAGAATGAACCTCGATGGGTTCTCACAGGGAGAGATAGGGTTTATACTGGTTCGGGCCTCCCCTAGGGGATAATAACCCTACGTCCAGTTTGTAGTGGATTTGGCATGGTGTGCCTTGATGTGGAGAGGATAACTCCAGGGTCTCATGGCCCCTTCGAGCATGTCCCCCGTTACAAGGGCTTGGCCCTGCTTTTATAGGCACGCAGGCCAGAGGAAAAGACTGGAATGCCCCCCTATGAGCCATTGGCTCATAGGGGCAGAGAGGGGGAAAAGGAGCTAGCTACGGTACAAAAGGTGCCAGGCAACTTTACGGCTTTACTGACATGTCAGGCTGCGCCAGGCTTTGACCAGCTAAACGACGTACCAGGGGCGGGGGGCCCCCGGTATGGACTTGGCTCCGGAGGGCGGCCTCCGGACTTGGCTCCGGAGGGTGGCCTTCGGGCTGGGCTCCCGGAGGGCGGCCTCCGGGCTGGGCTCCCGGAGGGCGGCCTCCGGGCTTGGCTCTCGGAGGGTGGCCTCCGAACAGGACTCCGGAGGGCGGCCTCCGAACTGGGCTCCCGGAGGGCGGCCTCCGGGCTTGGCTCTCGGAGGGTGGCCTCCGGACTTGGCTCCGGAGGGCGACCTCCGAACTGGGCTCCCGGAGGGCGGCTTCCGGGCTTGGCTCTCGGAGGGTGGCCTCCGGACTTGGCTCCGGAGGGCGACCTCCGAACAGGACTCCGGAGGGTGGCCTCCGGGCTTGGCTCTCGGAGGGTGGCCTCCAGCGGCCTGCGCCCGGGCCTGAATTGGGGGCTCCGGGCCGGACCTCCTGGTCTAGGGGCTCCGAAGCTACGGGCCCCGAAAGGCACCTTGGGACCTGGAAACAACACTTAGAGAAAACAGGCTCCGACAGTACCTGGTCCTGGGCCGAAGGCTGTCGGAGGCTGACGTCATTTGGCCCCTGTTTAAGGGAAATATATTCCCCCAACAGTAGCCCCTCGCGTGTAGGCCTTCGGAACGAAGGGGTGCACGCGCCCTTAGGACAAATGACCTGAAAACACTTTGGAGGGAACGTACCTCCGAAGCCAGGACCGAAGAAGACCTCGATTCCTGAGGGTAATAAATGCTCGTGCCAGAGCGGCCTCGGGGAGCCCGAACGGCTCCGCAACGGTCGGAAAAGTTACCGTTACCTTGCTTGGGCTTGATTTGCTTTCGCCGGAGGCCCATCTGGCGGTGGGCTCGGCCCATGACGGTTGGAATTCTTACCGCGCCTATAAATAGAGACTTACCGCGTGCGGCTCCGGCACACTTTCATTCACTTCTTTCTTACCGCCTTACCACCTTCGTTCTCCTCTTCCTCCTAGCCTCGCAGAGCGACCTTCGCTAGCTTCTAGCCCTTCGCCATCCTTTAGCCCTTCGATCCGAAGTCTGATCAGAATGCCGAAGAAGGCAGTGGCGAAGCTCCCGGTTTTGGGCTCGAGCTCGGGCTCCGCCCAAGTGCAGGCGGCGGCAGCAGCGGCCGCGGCAGCGAAGCCTGCAGCTAGGCGACTGGGGCCGAGGGACCTTCGGACGCCCTCCGACAGGTTCGAGCAGACCCTGGAGATGAGGGCTTCGATTTCCACGGAGGAGTCCGTCCGGAGGGCCTGCGAGGGGAAGATTGCAGCGAAAATCCAACTAAGGGTTCCGGAGAAATCAGAGGCCATACCGAAGCCTCGTGCTGACGAAGTGGTGGTGTTTGAAGCCTTCTTCGAGGCCGGCCTCGGACTGCCCGCAGTGGGGATGCTGAGCGAAGTCCTCAAGGCCTACAACCTTGAGCTCCCTCAGCTTTCGCCCAACGCAGTGGCGAGGATAGCTGTTTTTGAGTGGGCCATGAGGGCCGAAGGCTGCGAGGGCCGCGCGGACGTCTTCGTTGCTCTTCATGACGCCAACTGCCAGCCGAAGCCCAGGGAGGGGACGGACCGCGTCAAGAGGGCGCTGGCCTTCGGCAGCGCCAACTTCCAGCTCCGGAAGGAGTTCCAGGACGCCTTCCCTGCGAGGGCTGTGAACAACAAGTGGTATTCGAGATGGGATCAAGAGTGGTTCTACGCCTCCGTCGGCGCGAACTCTCCCCTTCGGAGTACCAACGCCCACATCCTGTACCGACGCGAAGGGGTGGTGACGACCAGCGAAGGCCTTCTTCACTCGAGGATCTCGCTGCTCCGAAGGGTGGCGGCGAAGATGAGCATGAGGGACCTCGCGGAGGAGTTCATCACCCTTCGGCTCAGCCCCCTCGCGCGCTCTTGGCCGGAGGGTCTCTTCCAGGCTTCGGGCCGAGGTGAACTCAGCGAGCTGGCCTTCGACTGCTTCTGTAAGGCTTCACGCTCTTCTTGCTTTTAATACTTCGAATGCTTGCTCCTGACTCAGCCTTTTCGCGTAGCCGACCTCGACATGAGGACCCCGGAGGAGGCCATCGCGGCGGCGGACCGGGTCGTCGGGACTCCGACCCCCGAGGTGCAGAACCAGCGCCTTGCCCTGGTGGGGTCCTGGGAGCGCTGGAACAGAGTGTGGACCGCTCTTGGCCTCGGAGGGCTCCCCGCTCTGCCGGACTTCGCCCACCTGGCTACCTCGTCGGCCGGAGCCAAGAGGAAGAGGGGGGACGAGGACGAAGCGGACGCCTCGGGGGAGGCTGCGGCGAAGCCCGCAGCTACTCCGACTCCCAAGAAGGCCGCGAAGCCCCTGGCGGCGAGGGCTTCAGAGGCGGAGGTCGACGCGCGCACTCCTGCTGCCAAGGAGGCCGCGGATGCTCTGGCGGAACCAACTTCAGGCGCGGAGGTGGATGTGCCGGCTTCGCAGCGAGGGAGCTGGAGGACACACTTAGCCCCTGCTTCATTCCAAGAGATCTCTGATGATGGTAAACCCTTTTTCTTTTTGCATGCTTCTCTTTAATATGCAGGTTTTGACTTGGCTCCTTGCAGAGGACGAGGACGATGCGAGGCCCGCTAAGACGAAGCCGACAAGCGAGGGTGGATCGAAGTCTGCCGAAGCGAAGCCCACGGAAGCTTCGAGTAGCAGCGGCAGCAGCAGCGGCAGCGGCAGCGACTCGGAGTCCGAGAGTACTTCGTCCGACGATGAAGGCAGCGGCAGCCGCGAAGTCCCTCGAGGCGAAGAAGAGGTGGACGTGGTGGGCCTGAGCCCTGCCCCGCCAGAGCCCGCGGAGACCACCGTGGCGGTGATTCACCCCTTCAAGCCGAGGGGGGGCGTGACGGCGGCGGCGATCCTCGGCTTCCGCGAGGCCTGCGCTTCTGCGGAGGAGGGGGACTTGGTGGCCCAGCTTAGCCACTGAGATCCCACGGAGCTCTTCGTTAGCTCGAACGAAGTCCTCATGCGGGTGAGCGGAGCCCCTTGCAGCTTCGAACTATACTTTGTCACTTGGTTAATACTTAAGGTTTCTTGAATTCCTGCAGGCCTTCGCACTGAACGCGGCAGCTTCGACTGCTGCTGACCGGCGGATGGAGCGCCTCGCAGAAGAGAAGGAGGCCCTTCGCCGCGAGGTCTTGGAGGAGGCCGAGAAGCGGAGGCGGGCCGAGGCTTCGGCTGCCGAGGCGAAGGAAGCCTTGGCCTTGGAGACGACTCGGCTCCGCGCGGAGCTCCAAGCTTCGAAGGACGCCGAGGCCCGTCAGGCGAAGGAGAATGAGGAGCTCCGCCAGCGAGCTCGGGATCTTGAAAGCTTTGTCGTGGCTAATCTTGGCGAGGCCACCCAGAGCCTGACTGAGGTCCTTGAAAAGATAGGGACCGAGTGCCGGACTCCGGAATTTGGCGATCAGGACCCGATTGGGGACCGCGCCGATTTCTTGAAGACTACGGCTTCGGTAGCGGACGAAGCGCTGACGGGCTTCGCTCTTATGGCCGGTCGCGTCGCGGGCCAAGGGGTGCTGCATATGCTTCATGCCGCGGGGTGCGACCACCTTCGGGCTGCGACCTCCGTGACCCCAGTGGCCTTCGGGGTCCGCACTTGGTGACGCCTCCGGGCGAAGTCCGTGGGGCTTGGCGGCGGCTGCAGGAACCTTGGAAGGAGCAAGGCTGCGAGGCAGTCCTTGACCTCATGAAGGCCCTTCGACAACGCCGGTTCAAGGGGCCCGCTGATTCGGACAAGCCTCCGACCTCGACGCCTTCGCCTCCGCCTCCGAAGGTGTAGACCTCCTTAGGCTTCCTTGTAATACCTAGCTGTAGGCTTGTAAAGACTTATCAGTTTATTAATATGAATGCGGGGGTTTTTTATACCTGCCCAGGCTCAACCTTCGAGCATAGACCTCGAAGTCCTCGAGGACTCTGAAGGGCTTCGACAACTGTGGGCGATTCTTGAAGTAGCTAGGTCCGAAGGCCCCCCTCGGTTTAAGCTTCCGAGAGGGCCTAGGGGCGAAGCCATCTCCGAAATAGCCCAGGATTTGCTAGCCGCTGTGAAGGCGGAGCCCCTTCAGAGCCCTTTACCTTTGCCTTCGCGAGCGGCCTTAGCGAGCGACGAAGCCCTAGACTTTTCTGCCTTCGACACGGCTCCGCCTGCTTCGCGGACCTGGAGCAACCTGCAAAGCGGAAGCCGAAGCCTGTGGGCTTCGGAGCCTGGACGGGCCGGTCGAGGGAGAGCGGGCTCCGACGAGGCAACATCCAGCCGAGGGGGCCCCCGCCGAAGGAGAGGCAAGCGAGGGTTGGGGCCTCACACTCGGTTCTTTTTAGGCTTAGACACAGATTACTCGTAGTTCTGTGCACGAAGTACATTTGTAACATACTTCTCAATTGACCTTTAATGAACGGAGTTTATTATACCTGCATACTTTGTTTATATGTTTCGCATTGTTTGGCTTCGAACGCTTAGCTTGCCACGCTCGTACGGCGCATTACACTCGCACACCTCGCATACATTCTTCCCCCCTTTTGCTCGTGGCAGTTAGGGACTTAACCGTTGCTGGTGCGGGCAAAAAATAAACATGCGAAGGGGTGCGCCTTTTCGGCGGCTTCGGATATTTGGATTTGTACCGAGCGAGGGCCTCTTACGGGCTCCGAACGCATCAATTTGGTGCGAAGCAAGGCTTCCGCATACCCAATTTGAGCGAAGCATGCTTCGCCATGCCGGGGTTTGGATGTTGTGCGTGAGCGGGGCTCTGAAACGCACTTAGATTATGGCGAAGTATGACTTCGAGACGCTTAGGCGTATAGTATATGAGCACGCGAAGCCAGGCTTCGGAGCGTGTTTAGATAATGAAGCAAGGCTTCAGAACTTGGTCCTGTAATGAGAAGGATATTTGGTGTGGATTCACCGAACCTGTGATAGTGTGAGCCACCTTCGACTCTGAGCCACCTTCGACTCTGGGTCACCTTCGACCCTGGGATGCTTCGGGTGCGGAACCCGGAATCCCTGGGATGCTTCGGGCGCGGAGCCCGGAATCCCTGGACGCGTCGGGCCAGTGGCCCGGAGTCCTTTTAGCCCACTGCTACGGGCCCGGGGGCACTGTGTAGCCTTCGGAGGGGTACTCCGGGTTTTATAAAGCAAAGCAAGGCTTCGGTTTTAAATAAGGCGAAGCGTGGCTTCGGGTTTAAATAAGGCGAAGCATGGCTTCGGTTTTTAAGTAAAGCGAAGCATGGCTTCGATTTTTAAGTAAAGCGAAGCATGGCTTCGGTTTTTGAACAAGGCGAAGCGTGGCTTTGGTTTTTGAACACGGCGAAGCATGGCTTCGGTTTTTAAGTAAAGCGAAGCATGGCTTCGAGCTTATGTTAATGTAACTGCAGATTGGTGCATCGAAGTAAAGCTTCGGGCGGTACTTACCTTGTAGCCCTCGGGCTCTGATGACCTTTGAAACGTGGAGCGGAGCCCCTTGCCGGAGAGTGGGCTCCGGTATGCGAAGGATGGAGGAAGGCGAAGGTGGCCTTCGATCTGCCCTCGAAGCCCCTTGCCGGAGGGTGCGCGAAGCGAAAAAGCCTCGATGTTCCCCCCTCGGGCGCACTTCGGGTTGCAGGCAGTGGTAGAGAACTTAGCTTCTAGGACTAAGTTCCCCACGGACGGCGCCAACTGTTGGAACAATTGCGTTAGTTCCAGCAGGTTTTTCTGTGGTGGAGTATGATATGGAGAATGAACCTCGATGGGTTCTCACAGGGAGAGATAGGGTTTATACTGGTTCGGGCCTCCCCTAGGGGATAATAACCCTACGTCCAGTTTGTAGTGGATTTGGCATGGTGTGCCTTGATGTGGAGAGGATAACTCCAGGGTCTCATGGCCCCTTCGAGCATGTCCCCCGTTACAAGGGCTTGGCCCTGCTTTTATAGGCACGCAGGCCAGAGGAAAAGACTGGAATGCCTCCCTATGAGCCATTGGCTCATAGGGGCACAGAGGGGAAAAAGGAGCTAGCTACGGTACAAAAGGTGCCAGGCAACTTTACGGCTTTACTGACATGTCAGGCTGCGCCAGGCTTTGACCAGCTAAACGACATACCAGGGGCGGGGGGCCCCCGGTATGGACTTGGCTCCAGAGGGCGGCCTCCGGACTTGGCTCCGGGCTGGGCTCCCGGAGGGCGGCCTCCGGGCTTGGCTCTCGGAGGGTGGCCTCCGAACAGGACTCCGGAGGGCGGCCTCCGAACTGGGCTCCCGGAGGGCGGCCTCCGGGCTTGGCTCTCGGAGGGTGGCCTCCGGACTTGGCTCCGGAGGGCGACCTCCGAACTGGGCTCCCGGAGGGCGGCTTCCGGGCTTGGCTCTCGGAGGGTGGCCTCCGGACTTGGCTCCGGAGGGCGACCTCCGAACTGGACTCCGGAGGGTGGCCTCCGGGCTTGGCTCTCGGAGGGTGGCCTCCAGCGGCCTGCGCCCGGGCCTGAATTGGGGGCTCCGGGCCGGACCTCCTGGTCTAGGGGCTCCGAAGCTACGGGCCCCGAAAGGCACCTTGGGACCTGGAAACAACACTTAGAGAAAACAGGCTCCGACAGTACCTGGTCCTGGGCCGAAGGCTGTCGGAGGCTGACGTCATTTGGCCCCTGTTTAAGGGAAATATATTCCCCCAACAATCTCTTCTATTAATTTTCTGCAAGTCCCAAGGATTTCACGGTCTTCTAGGTGTCTTTCCCCCTCCTTACTACTTTTTCTCTCCCCTCCTTTGAACCAGACAGACAGCCAGGCGTCACGCTCTTCCCCTCCTTCTCATCCTTCCTCTCTTCCCCTCCGAGCTCACCACACTTGCCCCTCTATCTTCTCTTGCTTTTCCCGGCCAGCCGTCCCCTCCCCTCCAGCCGCCCCTGCGGCCTGCCCTCCTGCCCCCGGCGGGGACGGTGATGGCGACGGCCAAATCCAGGCCGTGCGTGACTCCCGCCGCCGGATCTGGCCGCGTGCACGCCAGCCATCGCAGGAGCGGGCCATCTTCCGGCTCCCACCGCACTGCCGGCCTCTGTTTCTGGCCGCCAGCGGCCTCGACACCGTTGCGCCGCGCTGCCCAGGCGCCGCTCAGCACCGCGGTCAACCGCCCAGGGCCGCGGTTGACCGCCTAGGCACTTAGGCCGCCCAGCTCGCCGCCTGGAGGCAAGTCGCGGCGGCAGGCCGGCGCCCAGCGCCTAATCGACGCCTAGGCAGCGCTAGGCGCCGCCTTTTAGAACACTGTTAGTCTACAAGACACATGCAAGCCCATGTGAGATATTTTGAGCCTTTGATTATGTTCAAAACTCGTGTGAAATAAACTAGGAAAATGTTCAGTATGGATCTGTTCTTCGGTAACTACATTAAAAAGTGAACTAATTTTCCCAGACCACTTGTAGTGGATGCATAGTTAATGAGACGATGAATATGACAAGAAGGATCTTTTTTACCTGATGAGAGACTCCATTTTCCATGTCATCAAAACGTAAACAAATTTGAAGAAACTTCTGTTATTTATTGTTCCTTTTCTAGAGAAGTTATTTATTCTTCATGGTGCCTTATAGTTGGAGGGCGTGTTATTTATTCTAGAAAAGTTCAGTCATCTCCTGGGTAACAAAATGCAAATATGCTCCCTTTTACACCCCCCTGCCCCCAAAAAATCCCTGTTTTCATCTGCAAGTGCTACTGATAGAATCATCCTTTGCAGCGCTTATATAATTGTCAGGCATACAAAAGGCCTTGTTTGCACTAATGGTGTAAAGAAATAATTCCAGTTGAGAGATCATCTTACGACAATACGACTTACATTGCTGCTGACAAACTGGCATCGGCTCCAGATCCTGGAGCTATGACTGCTGCTGCTGCTTGGTACAGAACTGCAGGCTGCAGCTCTCTCGTTGAAGCACATGCCTCGTCCTCCAGAATCATAGATCTGCTTTAGCTTCACTTTCCTACCAAAGTACGGCACCTGAACAGGCCAGACCTTTCTTGTTTGCCTTCTTTCTTTTGTGCACTGCTTCATTAGTTCCCAAACTATGTTGTACTCCCTCCGGTGTACAAATATTAGTCGTTTAGACAAAATTACACATACCAAGGTGATATTAAATAAAGTTACAAGAGTTATTTCAATTGGTTATGGAGCCTAGATTTTAGTGGTGCTACCTAAGTTCAACTCCCGATGGCCACATCTCATTTGGTAGCAATGCTTCGATTGACGGAATGACTAATATTTGTACACTCTCAATAAAAACCAAAACGACTATTATTTGTACACCGGAGGAGTACATACATTCCGCTTAGCATTTGCTTATCACAGATTATCTTGTGGTAGATAACATATTACTCTTGCCTGAATTTGAGTGCAAAACAGTATCACCTGGTGTTCCATATGAAAAAAGGTTCATGCAAATTGTTGTTATTAATAAAACTATTAATTTCTTTCAACTAGCATTAAAAGGTCACGAATTCACGATTGGTCCAACTCTTGAGAAAGCACTGAAAACCAGAGTACCTATAGTTTTCTTCCCTGTTCAACTATGGCTTCAAACCACACAGCTTACATGCCTAGCCTGTTCACCTGACCCATGGCCCGTGGGCTGTTCTCATAGAATCTAACACTGATGTGGTTTGACAATCATTTGAAAACAGACTTGTTAACTTATAGTTAGTTTATTTGAACATTGCTTATCCGCTAATTGTACTAACCGAACTGGAACTGATTGGCTAATATAGTATGCTACCACATATCATTGTGCATTGTAATCAATAGATGCTCCATGTAACCGCTTGTCTTTGATACATCCAAAAACCTGGAACAAGGAGCATGCCTTCTCCATATCATAGTTTTTTGGTAATCAAATTCAAAGCGATGCTGCTTCAGCCCAATGATCTGGAATAATTTCCCTTTATGTGATTACAAGGTAAACATTCTTTTCTGAAAACATACAAGGCACTGCATTACATATGCTTTTGTTTGTTTATGCAATACGTTAGATGGTTCAGTCGGTTGGTGTGTCTATCTACATATCTAGGGCTCCATCTCTTATTGCACCGTACTTGATCCATATCTTCACAACTTCCAGAGCTTTATTTCGCCATGTTTTGATAGGATAATTAATAACTGCTTCAAAGTTTCAACATACATGGTCAATTATTGTGTGCTCAACAAAAGGTGGTGTAACTAACCTTGATTGGATACTAACTACAGGCAGTCATTTGCCATGCATTTTTAGATAAAAGCATATGTAGCAGAGCCATACAATAAAGTTTAATGTAGGCAGTGGATAAACAGTACCATCATTTTATTTAAAAACTAGTTCGTTCGAAACATTAGGTAAGGGAACACTACTGTAAAGTTTGTAACGGTCCAAGAAAAACATCGGCTAAAAGAAAGAAAAAGTTGGCAAGCAAGATGGCAGCAGCTGGTACCGTGAATTATTGGTGTAGGCTGGCTAAGGGACAGGCAGTGCTGCCGCTTGCTGATTTGGGTTGTGCACATCTACTAAACTGGATAGTGTCTGCATCTTCCTGTTTACAATTATATTAGTGCTTTAGTATGATTAGCTAGGTCGTACTGACTTTTTTTTTGTGGTAGGGAGATTGATGTTAATACAGTACACCTGATGGCTGATGAACGGGGTGTCGGATTTTAGGAACTGCTCACGTGAATGTTGCACAATTGCACCAGGTATTAAGACTACTTCTCCTGCACATTTTCCTTCTATTTATACACCTTTTCTATCTACGCAAATCTGGTGCAATGTTCAAGAAAATCTACACCTTTTATATAAGTAGTTTTAGCACCTTTAGCTATTTTTTTAAAACATGAGTTGTTTTGAAACTTCTAACCAATTTTTATCTTTTCGTTCTTTTTGTCTTTATCATACAAAGGATATCCTATCACAAATAAACAGCTCATATTTCTTAAAATGGAATAAATGATAGACAATAAAGTCATACGAGTCATCATTTTTTATTCTTTATGCAAAGTCTAAAACGATGTGGAGTATATAAGAAATCAAATGGGGTATAAAACTTTCTGAAAAGCGAGCACAGCAACCCCCCTTACTAAGCTTTTCCCCCGGAATCTTGAAAAGATGTCCTATCATCAGCTCAGCTCAGTTCATCCTTTATGACTTATAAACTATCACCAAACCATTCTGCTGTTAAAACTTAAAAATGATTTCCTTTCACACGCGCTGGATTTATGCCGGCAACTACCTGGTGGTTAGACGTCAACCCTCTTTCGCTTGCTGAGCCTTTGCCACAGTGCGTGAGAGACTGGGGCGTCGAGCTCTCTTGACTTCAAGAGCATGGCTAACCAAACTCAAATCTTCCACCTTTTGCAATGATAGATGCCTCCTCTCATCGCGTTTGTTCTGCCCGCTGATTGTCAAATCTGTATCAGCCAACAAAATTAACTAGCATGCATGCATGCATGCAGTTTTCTATGATACCAATCTGTTAACAGGTCGTTTTCTTCTCATATATATATATATATATATATATATATATATATATATATATATATATATATATATATATATAAATGTTATTCTACACCACGGGTGTAGAATGCTATTCTACACCGACGTGGAATGGAGGGGTTGAGATTGGGTGGGGGTGGGCACGATTGGGATGATCGGTGTAGAATAACATTTACACCCATAGTGTAGAATAGCGTTCCCGTGTATATATATATATATATATATATACAAATGCTATTCTACACCACGTGTATAGAATAACTATTCTACCGAGAAATTTACTACCGAAAAAAAAATAATACTCAGTTACTATTCTACTGAGAAAATCAACTACTGAAAGTAGTTGGTGTAGAATAGTTATTCTACACACGTGGTGTAGAATAGCGTTCCCGTGTGTGTATATATATATATACCTCTTCTCTCTCGACTGCATGCAGCAGGAACCTTCACACTCTCCTCATAGCTTATTAATTTATGTCGTCCACCTCGTTGATTTCGACTGCTAGAATGTTTGCGTCGTGCGTGCTTAGGCCCCATACAAGCAAGCAGAGCAGAGCAGAGAGTAAAAAAACTGTTTAAGACAAAACGGGTATGCAACATATATATATATTTGCATTAAAATCTGGAGCTAGCTAGATTGGGGTTAATTAATCAGGATAGGATTTGGGGTTCACCAACCCATGCATGCATGATCGATTCAGCTGATGAGCCAAAGCAACTACTGTCATGGGACAAAAGCATGGCAACACCACACCATGCACTCAACTCCCAATCATAATATTAGGTGTGTGGTCGATTTTTAGCAGTAGTTGACCAAGATGCCTTCTCTCTCTCTCTCCCTTCTTTTGCTAATTACCTAATGCATGCGAAGCCCAAAGACCCTTGGAGATGTTAAAGCGGGCTAATCGAATCATCGGATGCTTTATCAATCGAAGTATGTATTACTGTTACGAGCGTCTCTTTCCTGTAGCTTTTTTTTTGGTTGAGATGGACTCTTTTCCGGTAGCTGCTGCGTTTTTCCCATGCATGAAATGTACGTACGTCCTAACATCTTTCCGTGAGAGCATCTCCAAGAATGCTCTAAATTTTATTCCTTAAATTACATACAGAGATCATTCTAAACTCTATCTCATCCTAAAAATTAATTAATCTATAACAGTTTCCTTATAATTTCGATCTCTATTTTTTAAATCCTACAAATATGTCTATAATATATAATAATTTTGAGTAAAACTATGATGCATTCAAATATATGTATTGTCCAACCTATAACAACACGTACGAGAAAAAATAATATACATGTAAGAGTAAAATATGTGCAAATAGAAATAGAAACTTACCAAATTAATCCTATATTTGAGAGAGATGAATGGAGATTTAGGGAATGGATTAGAAAATAAACTTATTTATAGGAATTCTTGGAGCTTCATTTTTTACAAAATACCTAAATTCAAATTTAAGTAGTCATATCACTAATATCTTAGTGATGCTATTAGACCGGACGGATTGAAAATCAAAACCCTGTTGGCAATCAATACGCTGGTTCTACAAACTACTCTATTTTTTGGCCATAAATTTTACTTTTAATTCCTCGATCGATTTTGTTTCAAAAAGGTTTTGTTTTTTATATTGGGCTTTCGATCCGCAAATCAAAAGGTTCCTTCCTTCGCTGCATCTTAATTATTACCTATCTCGATCTTACCTATCATATCATAATACTGTTTTCTTATTAATGATGATATTTTGTTATTTTAATCTCACACTAATTTATCAACAACTTTTTAAGTAACGGTGAAGTTTTGTGGTCCGGCCGGATGGAGTATTTTTAATTGTTTTTTCTCGGTGGATGAATGCAACTTATTTAACAAGTATTTCTTTAATTAATTGGAGTTGCATGTTCATTCTAAAAAAGCAATAAACACATTATTTTTTTTGCCAGGTTGGCTTAAGAGAAGCTAACCAAATTTTATTAAGATAAAGAAAGAAAGAAAAATAAGGATTTACATTGGTAAGAGTTTACAGAAACAAAAAAAGAACATCACAATATGTCCCAAGAAGGTAGAAAACACAAAGTAAAGAGTTACATCATTGAAAAGGAAACTTCGGACATGCTTTAAACACCCCAACATCTTTCTAAACTAGTTCTTTTATGTCACCTAGTAGCTGAATTGGCGTTCTTTGGTTATGCTGAAAGATCCTATTATTCCTCTCTTTCCAAACACACCAACAAGCCAAATCAAATAGATAATCGAAGACCTTTCTCAAAACTCTTGGAAAACATGCCTCGTTTTTAACCACCAATCATGCAGGGAGGTTGTACAAGCACCTGAAAGTTTGAAGTCAATATGTAATTATGCTCGGATTAGACGCCAAATAGAATCGGTAAAAGTGCAACCTGCCCGTAGATGCACACATGTTTCTACAGTGAAGACACAAAGAACACATCTCTCTTCATGTTACTAGCCTTGCTTGACAAGATACTCTATTGTTAGGCAATGACCTTTCAAAGCCAACCAAAGAATTTTTTTTACCTTGGATGGTGCCCTTATCTTCCACAGAAGTTGTCTCCAGCCCCAATCTACATACCTTTGGCATGAAGAAGTCGTAGGTTGCTGAGAAACGATCATCCGCCATGCTAGTCCACAAGAGTCGGTCCTTCAATTCTAGTCAAAGCTTCACCGATTGCAATAAGTCTCATAGTTGTAAATATTCACAAAGTGCTTGAATTAATAAAGCATCATTAAGATTATGAACCCAGTGGTGATCTTGCAATCCTTGTACCACATTGATGCTATGGTTTGTGACATACTCCCTCTGGTACCACAAAACAAATTGTTTTAGTCTTGTATCAAGAGTTCCTAAAACAAATCGTTTTGCATTTTATTCTGCACTTTGTCAACGCAAGGCCAAAGATAGTCCAAGATAAGTAACTGGGAAGTGCTTAATGTTGTCGCCAAGATAATCTTGCACTAAGCTCATTTATACATTACTACATCTTATGAGAGTGATTGCACTTTTGACTAAATTTGTTCTAAGACATGTGGTAGCTCCAAACAAATCCAAGATACTACTAACAGCCACACGTCTTTCTCCATCTAGGGAAAGAAAAATCACCACATCGTAGCGTAGGGACTATAGGGAGATGTTTGGAGCTCGAAGATTTGTATCAAAACTTATAACACTTCCCGCACGAGCGCGGTGGACATCAAGGCTTGCTACTGCGGGCTGCCCTGAAAGGAAGATGCATATATCTTGTAGCTTTTGAAAGGTTGAGGGTGCGTCGTCGTCGTTAGCTCTTGTAGCTCAACGAGTTCGCATCAAGTTTCTCCAACAAGGTAACACCAACAGAGCTTTTTTTCAACTCAAAGTCAAAGCCCGTAGGAATAAACACATTGCTATTGTAGTGTCAATAACAATGGGGCATGCATATATGATACACTCGTGAGAGCTAACCGCAGAGTTAGGCAGTACGTATATAAGCCAAGCACAAACCGGCAGCAGGTCAAGCAAGCGTTACATAAAACGAAAACCCTGGACTTATTAGCCAGGCTGCCTCTTTCTTCTCTCTTTTTTCTTCCTTTTTATTTTCGCTGTGGCCTACTCGGAATTAATCAAGCAGACGGATCGACATGGCTGGCCGCACCCGTCGTACCTGCTATAGCACAAATACTTTAGTCATATAATCAAATTAACAAGTGAGCACTCGCTCGCTACACTGCACGGTAGTTGATTTTCTCTCCTTCCGTCCGATCGATCGCTCAAAAAATCAACCCACTTAAGATTATTGAACGATCCAAAAACTATAATATAATAGTTACTCGCTCTGTTACATATTATATTTATGGTGCGTTTGGTACAGCTCTAACTCTAGCTTATTTGTCATGTGAAACTAGAGTCAAGTTAAGACCTTGTTTGAGAACACAATTTTTGAAAACCACAGTATTTCAAAAACTACATTATACTACATCCATGACAATACCACAGTTTATAATACCACCGTTTTGAAAAAATGCTTCGTACCAAAGTTTTCAATATTGTAGATTGGGTACAGTATTTCTAATACTACAGTTTACTTTATAGAGATTTCAGATGGAGTTACTAAACACCTTTAAGTATATAATACTGTAGTATTGCTCAATACTGCAGTATTATTTCCAAAACTATAAAAAATTATGTTCTCAAACAGAGGCTAAACATTTTTCCTGAATAGTAGGTCCCACTGAGAGCACTCTAGAAAAATAAACTGAAGTGGTGGAACAAGGTCTAGCTAGTTCCAAGTGCTTCACTCCAGTTTTAGTATAGATTTCAAGATCAAAGCTCTACCAAACATGCCCGTAATTTGATTTTTTTAATAATGTCAAATTTCTCGATCAGTTTTTTTAATGTACGTGCTTATTTGATATTGTAGATGTTAGTATGTTTTTATTTCGATTTGATGAATATTAGATAAATTTGACTTTGAAATTCCATTCAATAAAATTCTTCCTCCTCCGGATAAGCGAGTGTGCGGCATCAAAATATGAAATGAAAGGCTGGCTGTTGCTCCGTCCCGACAGTGACTGCAAGTGGGCCCGCCCTTCGAATCCTCCGCGCTATATATGCTCTCCCTCCCTCCTGTGCGCCGCCGCTGCTCTTAAACCCTCTCGAAAGCATTGGCTGCCATGGGAGAGGTCGCCGCTGAGTTGCTGCTGTACGGCGCCGAGACCGGCGGCTGCGGCGCCCTGCTCGCCGAGCTCAAGGTGCGCCCCCCTTCTGATTAGTTTCGTTTGTGCTGGCCTGCTCGCCGGCGTCGAGCCGCTGTGTTCTTCTGTGCCTCTGTGGTTTGACATGCGTGGACCGTGCCGTGCGTGCAGCAACTGTGGGGGGAGATCGGGAAGAGCTGGGAGGAGAGGGAGCGGACGGTGCGCGAGCTGGAGATGGAGTGCATGCGCGTGTACCGCCGCAAGGTCGACGAGGCCACCGCCGAGCGGGCGCTGCTGCACCAGTCGCTCGCCGCCGGCGAGGCCGAGATCGCCGCCCTCACCGCCGCCCTCGGCACCGACAGCAGCCCGCGGCTCAAGGTAACACTGAAGTCTGAACATCCATATACGCTCATGTTAACATGCCCAATTGACAGGCCGAAAATATCCGTCAGTTTCAGACTTTCAGTTGTTCAGCCTGCCCTATCCGCCTATCTACGTATTGTGTTCATGTGCTGCCTACTTGAAATTTCTTCAGTTTAGTATGTATATTAATTATTTGTATGAACAGGTGAATGAAAATAGCTCTCAGGCCTTCGAAAACACGAATTCAGCCTGCTAGAAACTAGCATCACTGTCTCCATGATGTTTATTCGTTATATTTGCACTTTAATTTTACTCTTGCCAACTTTCTTTTTTTAATAAAACAGTGATTTGTAAAGCTTGTACCACGTCTCTAAAATTTTTGTGTCCGCTACTGGCTAGGTGAACAAATGGACCACGTCGCTGAACGAGCGGGTGTCGTCGGCGGCAAACCTGCTGGAAGAGCTGAGGGCGGTGAAAGCTGAACGGAGCAAACAGTTCGCTGACATCCGGTCAGAAATCGACAAGATCGCCGCCGAAATCGCAGGGAGGAGCTACAGCTACGCCCACGAAAATCCCCCGAGAGCCGGTGAGCTCGATGGCCATGATCTGACCATCAGGAGGCTCAACGAGTACAGAGCACGCTTGTCCAGCCTCCAGAAAGAGAAGGTACTGCGTCTCACCCTCCTTTTGCCAACAACATGGCTCTGAAACTTCATAGTTTTACTCTCTCTTTTTTTTAATGGTAACTGATCTAAGGGATTTAGGGGTAAATAAACTATGGCCAGTGCCGTTTTCTCCGGCACCATCAGGTTAATGTTTCAGGAATAGGACATGGACGAATTGACAGACCTACCAACAACTAACCATGCTGTTGTGTTGGTTCGCTAGTCGATTCACACATGATTTTCCAAGTAATTAGCTGCAAATAAGTAATTATTTGATAAGGGTCTGCATCAATCATATTCAGCATCCCCTTCACATTAAAAAAAATCACCTGCAAAATCTGCAAATGATAGTGACAAGCTGACGACCATGTCTGCGTGGCTGCAGTCTGACCGGCTCCACAGGGTCCTTGAGCACGTCACCGAGGTGCACTCACTGTGCGACGTGCTCGGCGAGGACTTCATCGCCATCGTCAACGAGGTCCACCCGGGCCTGCACGAGACGTCGGATCCCGGCAAGCCCACCAGCATCAGCGACAGCACGCTGGGCAGCCTCTCCCAGGTCGTCGCGATGCTCACCTCGGAGAAGACCAAGCGGGCGGCCATGGTAGCACCACCGGTCATCCCTTCCCCTGCTTCTATACCCGTTTGCATTGCCAGACAGAGACTGATCGGCATGCGTTCCCTGCTCTGCGTCGCAGCTGCGAGAGGCCGTGGTGCCACTGGTCGAGCTCTGGGACCTGATGGACTCGCCGGAGGAGGAGCGGCGCAGCTTCAGAAAGGTGACGGCCGTTCTGAGGCCGGCGAGAGGGGAGGCCCTGTCTTCCGGCGTGCTATCGGTAGCAACCATCAAGAAGGTGCAGCGATCTTTCGTTCTTGATTTGAAGACGCGATGTCACATTTTCAGTACGAAATACTGATCAGTTTCGTTGTTTCACCTTTCACCTGCGTTGTGCAGACGGAGGAGGAGGTCGAGAGGCTGACGAGGCTCAAGGCTGGCCGGATGAAGGAGCTCGTGCTCAAGAGGAGGCTGGAGCTGGAGAACATCTGCAGGAGCATGCACGTCGAGCCTGACACGAGCACTGTGCCGGAGAAGTCCATCGCACTGATCGATTCTGGTACAGAGTTCTGGCAGAGCTCTTGTTTCACTTACTGATGAGATGCATTTTCAGAACGGGAGCTGAACCTAAACTTCAACCATGTTTCCAACTTTGCTGGCTTCTTGTTAGGTCTTGTGAATCCTTCCGAGCTCATGGCCAGCATCGAAGAGCAGATAGTGAAGGCGAAGGAGGAGCAGCAGTGCAGGAAGGAGATCATGGACAAGCTCAACAGGTGGCTTCTGGCGTGTGAGGAAGAGAAGTGGCTGGAGGAGTACACTTTGGTAGGTCCAAATGTTACAGATGTTGATTTGAATGCAATGGCCATTACCTTGTTGGAGCTGAGAACAAGTGGTCTCTGGTTTCATCAGGACGAGAACAGGTTCAACACAGGCAGAATTGCACGTCACAACTTGAAACGCGCCGAAAAGGCGAGGCTTATCATCACCAAGATTCCAGGTACATTTGAAACAACAACTTCATTGCTCCCTCCCTTGAGTCCACATTTAACTGAGAAGATATTTGGATCAAACAATCCATTGTTCATTCATCTGCAGCTATCGTCGACAACCTGATGAGCCGAACGCTAGTGTGGGAGACTGAAAGAAACAAGCCTTTTCTGTATGACGGGGTATGCTACTTCACTTCTTTTATTTACATGGAATTCAGTTGTATTCCATCAGCGGTAACATCGTCGTAGCAGCAGCTGATGCAATCTGTGGCATTTCTTACCATGTAAAGGCTCGCTTGGTCGCCGTGTTGGAAGAGCACAAGCAAGCCAGGCTGAGGCAGGAAGAGGAGAGGCGGCGCCTTCGGGTAATTACAAATTTACAGTTTACACGCGCACTTCTTTCCACTGCATCAGGATCAGGTTCATTATATGAGAGATTTTACTATCCTTAAGGAAGGTACCACTAAGTATATGGTACCAGGTACCAAATC
Organism: Zizania palustris; assembly: GCA_019279435.1. Taxonomy (NCBI): domain Eukaryota; kingdom Viridiplantae; phylum Streptophyta; class Magnoliopsida; order Poales; family Poaceae; genus Zizania; species Zizania palustris. The sequence continues at coordinate 50,430,206 of JAAALK010000286.1, read as the reverse complement.
AAATCTGACAATTGATTTGAAAGGGGTATGATTGGAAAAAAATAGAAAAAAATGGTATCTTCCCGCTTGCCACTGCCGCCGGGCGGCCACCGCCGCCGCCGCCCGCTATTCTGCTCGCCGCGCCGCCCGTCGCTCCGCCCGCCTCCAGCCGCTCGTTCCTCCACCGTCCGAGAGTCTAGTCGTTGCCGCTGCCGTCCCGTCGTCACCGCCCCGCCGCCAGCGTTATTCCGCTGCGGCCTCGCCGCCCCGAGCCCAGCACTGCACCGCCTCGGGGAAGCCGCGCCAACCTGCGCCTAGGCCGCCGCCCAGATCCCCCTTTTCTTGACGCGAAATTACTAGATTACTCTTGCACCTTTGACCGGAATTAGAGGTGCCATTTTTTGAGAGGTTAGGTTCCAGCAAGTACTGCCTAATCTGAACCGTTGAATGAGGAAGATCAATGGCTCAGATTTGGTACCTCATCACCCGATGGTAAAATTCCTCTTATTATATTCTTACTAGAATGCACAACGATAAGGCGAATGCAAAATTCCGGTCCATCCAATTTAAACTAAAATAAACTAGTATTTAGAAACTATAGAACCCTAGTTCTTCAGATTATCAGCTATACACACTAAGTGGTTTTGAGAATATTTTTGGGTAAATTCGTGCGAAACTCACTGGAAGTGAAATGGCGTTGTTGCAGGAGCAGAAGAAGCTGCGCACTCTGTTCAGCGAGAAGGAGGCGATGCCTCACCTGAAAAGGCCCGGCAGCAGCTTCGGCAGGGGAGCGGAGTCGTGCAACATGAGCCGCAAGAGGGTCGACGCGGCGCCGCCGTCGGTGCGCAGCAGCGCGTCCAGTGGGAGCGGCGGCGGCGGCGGCAGCAGGCCGCGGTCGTCGGCGGCCGGATCGGGCGCGAGGCGGCTCTCGGTGGCGCCGTTCAACTACGTCGCCGTGTCGTCGTCGTCCAAGGGCGGCAGCATGTCGTCGTCCTTGGCGCTGTCCTGAACAAGTACACGTGTAGCAAGCTAGGTTGGCCGTGTCGATCGCTTCACGATCGACTCTAGCTATCCCGAATTGAAGCACGTGCGCGCTCTCTCTGCCGATTCTTTTGTACCGGGAGCTTCTAGAAGGATCGTTGGTGACGGCGAATTTGTTTATCGGTTAATTATTTTCAGAATTCTGTACCGGGTAGGGGCGTAGGGTAACGGGTGCAGTTGATGCAAAATACGGTGTAATACATGTTACGTAGCAGTGGGCTAGTTAAGTTGTACAGTCACTTTCGATCCGGAAAAATTGCCAATTTACTGTTTATAATATGTGTTTTTTATAATATTTGTATTTCGATTATAATATCTATTTTAAGGATGATATATAGAATCACCCGAATCAACGAAAATTGGTCCTGTATGGCAAATCAATGAACCCCTATTATTTGAAGCGGTATTGCAAAACTTTCCGGTTTATCCGTATGTCTAAGAAATATATATCGCACACAGATATGATAAATACAAAATTGCTTTTCGTTACGCTTCTGACACAAGCCATCACGTTGGACGCCCGGTTCAGCAACCGCAGGCCAGCCTAGTGCACAACTCACGGACGTCATCGTAGTCCAGCGAATCAATTCAGTTTAGTTTATTTTTTTAGAATGGCAACAGGTCTGAAACCCGTCTACAAACCCATAAATTCAAAACTAAATTCAAACCTGATGTCAGGTACCCGAAACATAATAGGTAACACACGAGTTCAATTTATACTTTATAAACCCACGAAACCCGAACCCACCCCGAAATTAAACGGTTACTTAAATCCGCGAACCTGCGGACACAAAATTGAACCTAAATCCATATCTGTCGGGTCGGATACCCGCGGGTACCCACACCCACATGTAAAATTGTCATCCCTAATTTTTTATTTTAAGTGTTTTATCAAATAAAGACGAATAATTTATGGTTATAGTAGTTAGAACTCAAACTCAACGTTTCATACCTGATAAAAAAATGTTTTACCATTTTATTGTAATTGTTTTATTATTTTATTTCAAATGTTTCACCCTTTTATTTTAAATATTTTTACTTTTTTATTTTGAATGTTTTACCTGTACGTTTGAAGATGAACGTTTATATTACGTTTCACCTGTCGAATACGACGATTCTTAATCGAACGGTTGGATGTAGAATGCGGTCAATCGAACGGTGCGGATGAGCGTCCAATGTTATGTTTTGAGCTCAGTAGTACGTTCGAGCGCTAATTGTCCCGAATAAAACAACAAACACCGCTTAACACTACGACTTCAAGCAAATTATTAAAGCAGCGACTGCGAGCGCGATTCACCGTTCACGTACGTATGTGTTTGCAACCCAATTCACCGAAGAACAACAATCGCAAGAGATCACAGTGAAACAGAAATGAAAATCAAAGTCTCAACTCTCAAGCCTGGAAGCCCCCCAGCCGAGCCGTCGGTATGTTCTTTCTTTTCTTATTATTCACCTCATACAATATGTCTAATTATCCCTATTTTATAGCCTTGCCTACTTAACTCTAACTTAACTCTCAAGATCCTACTAATCCTCCACGCTAATTACCTTGTAAATGGTTGGTAACAGTAAGCTACAAACTTTGTGTCTCGTCCCTTTGGAATGCATGCTGGTGGCTGGTCGAGGAGGCATATCTATCGGCTGGCCTTCCATGCCCATACCTACCTAGCTACCGGCTACCGAGGCATATCGTCTGGCCGGCGAACGCAGGGCGGCGGCGCCGGCCGGCGTGCACGCTGGTGAGTGCTGTCGGCCACCACATATATATGTGCCCTCAGCTCTATCTTCTGTGTTAATTTTTCTTATGAGGGTATGTAGTGCGTCTTATTACTAATTTCTCTAGCTTGTTGTTAATGGTGAATGTTTTCGATGGCTTTCACATGTATAGTGTTAAGTTGGTTGCTCCAGTAGTTAGGGTATTTGGAACCACGGAAAAAAAAAAGCAAATTTGAGAGGACAAGAAGGCCGTTTCGGTTTAACTTTTTCAACTATTTTTCTTGCTAGAAATCTGGAAGGTGAATTAAATAGATTTAAGAGGGTTAACCATTTTTTCAAAAGCTACACCTTTATTTTAAGTATAACTTTGAACGAAAATTACCTATCATGTTATTATAACATATCAGTTCATGTGAATTTTGAAAATATATAATTTTAGTGTAATTCAAGAATATTTAATTTTAGTATAAACATTACAAAATTTCATAATTATAATAATTTACATGCAAAATTGCATATTAATAATGTAACTAAACATCACGAGGTATCAAAACATAAATTCAGAGCTATTTCAACCAAATAACCTCTCAGTTTTTCTACATGTCACAAGTCACAATAGTTTTTCTACCGTTTACAGTTCACAACAACTTTTTTAAAAAAAATCTACAGCCCAATCAAACACACCTGAAAAACGTGAGGGAAACTTCATGGATAGAATCATATATACTAGATGTCATATATATTTCAATGTATCAGAGATAAAGAAGTTAATCAAACTGGAAATAATATTAGGCGACCTCTTGCCTTACCCAATCTCAAAAAAAAATAGTGTTGTCCTATGCATTTCTATTTTTTTTACTGATTACAATCTTACAAAATTATAGTCTTGTAATTTTTCTTCTACTTAATGAACACAAACCCCATGTCTCACGTTGATTGCTAAAAAACAGAGTTAGTAGTCCTACGGGACAAGACAATGGGAAATTGCAGGTCGGAAGAAAGAGGATGCACGATCACATATGCAGTAGCCAAATGAACCAAGATTAATTCACCTAAAACTAAAAGAGTATACATACACCACTGCTTGTCACTGCAAGATGTGAATCACCAATCCATCACTGGGAGGTTGGTGATCACCCTCTGTTTGTACTGGCAGGATCCTGCCATCCATGGAAGCCTCCCTCACGTTCTTCTTCATCTCCTCTCTTATATTTGCGCGCGTGCATATATATATATATATATATGGCACAGGGGTAGTCAAGGTAAGCTCAGGACTATCCTTAAAATGACCCATTAAAACTCCCATACATGAAATAGACTAAAATTTAAATTTTTTATATTGTTGTTTTTGCAAATTTAGCGTTTAATTGTTGATTTATGTCATTTTACAATATTACGATAGATTATTATTGTATTAATATGCTCTTATAAAATTATATATATATATATATATATATATGAGAAATTTTACAGTCTATGTGGATGTTGGCAGCAGCGGCATACAAAAAAAATGTCAAAAGCGCAAAAGTGTTGCGTTTTATTTGCAAGTGAAGAACAAATTAAACACACTCTGCGGGGACTGGAAACATGAACACAGACAGATCGAAACGACGACGTACGTATACATTTCCGAGATATTGTTCGTAACCAAGAACTTATTGATCACTGGCTGAAGCAGCACTGCTGATTAATTGCGTACGCATTTCTGCGCGAGATAGCATTATATTCAACGGCGTGCAGTGCATTGGATCGAGCTGCCAAGTGCTAGCTAGCTAGCTAGCAGATCGAGGAATTAATCAGGAGCAGTTGGCGCCGGCGGCGGAGGCGTTCCGGCCGCAGTAGTTGAGGACGAGTGGCACGTCGAGCGGCAGGTTGACGGGGATGCCGAGGACGCTGAGCTTGATGGCGGCGCAGAGGCAGGCGGCGACGTCGAGGTTCACCAGCCGCCCGATCAGCGGGCAGCACTGCTGTCTCGCCGGCACGTTGATCTTCAGCTTCAGCAGCACCAGCACGTCGGCGCACACCTTCAGGTCGGCCAGCGCGTTCGTCGGGCACGGGTTGCCGCGTGACGACCCCGGCGGCGCCGGGCTCTGCCCCCTCACCACGCCGGCGAAGAGCACCACCAGCAGGTTCACGGCCAAGAAGATCGCAACCAAACCCGTCCATGATTTGGAGGCCATTTTTTTTTTATCTCTTCTATCGATCTCGAGTGTGTTTGAGTTCTTGACTCCGATCTTGGAATGGAACGAGTATTTATAGGCGCGTAACCACGCATACTACATGGTGGCATGGTGCAAGATTTTTTTGCAAGCTGGGTCTCCGTTGGTGCACGCGTGTGTACACAAAACGGCTAGCGACGGCGTTGCAAAAACAACGATATCCCTTTCATTCATCATGCACACCACCACCATTAGCTACTTAGTCGCCCTTTCTTTTTGTAAAGGTCCTCCATATCGATCGATCGATCGATCGATGTAGCTAGCTATCCTGACTGACCTGACAGGGAAGATATGATGCAAGCAGCTAGCAAGAATCATGGAGCGTTGTGAACTAGAAACCGGTTAAACTTTACAACTCAAGGAGCACCGTACCACAGCCATGACAGAAGAGGGCCGGCCATCCAATCTCAGCCGTTGTTGCATGGACAGCAGCTGCATGCATGCCACGGAAGTTGAAGCATGCGTACGTGATGGTTCGTTCGAGCTGAGGGCAACTGGCCGACATCGATCGATGCTGCCCGAGGGCGGCGCCGCGTAGTATGCCACTCTCCAACTCCACTAGTAGTGACACACACAGTGCGATCGACCACTACAATACCTGGCCAGGTAAAGATTCCCATTGAAAAAAAAGGGGAAATTTCGCCGTGGCCATCAGAAATTGGACAACGCGTCCATCCTGTCAGGTAAAGATGCACGCTGCACGCCTCATCAGCCGGTTTTCCAAGTTTGCTGTGTTTGCGCGTGCAATTGGCAGGGGAAGTTCCTTGGTATATTTGTCTGCTGGGTTTTGGGAAATGGATTCCTTTTCACCTGGAACAGTATGCTTACAATTGAAGATTACTGTGTACACGTAGCTATCATGCTTTTTTTACCTGATAGATGAAAAATGCACTTATGTGTGCATTTTTGCGTGCTATAGCATTAAATGGTTTAGCAAATGCTGCATGCAGCAGCTAATGTTACTTGACTATTATGTTATTAGGCTATGCTGCTATATATATATATATATATATATATACGGTAGCGCTATTCTACACAACGTGTGTAGATTAACTATTCTACACCGTCCACTTTCAGTAGTAGATTTTTTCAGTAGAATAGCAATTGAGTACTATTTTGTTCTCAGTAGTAGATTTTTCAGTAGAATAGTTATTCTACACCCGTAGTGTAGAATAGCATTTGTATATATATATATATATATATATAACTGTGCATGTGTTTGTTTTGGCGTATATTTATGTGTATTATGAATCAGAAATGCTTGCTAAATGCAAACACGAGAAATGTTATTCTTAGATGATTATATATTCTGCCGTTGTGCCGCTGCCTTATCTTTTACTGAGTTTGGTATTTCAACTTTTACAGATAATTCCACTAAGGATGATTTGTGAGCAGATATTGACGATATGAGCTTGTTGTTAGCTGTTTTCTTTTATGAGCTGTGTCTTGTTTCTTCATCTTTGATTACACGTCATTGGAAAGAATGTTCCCGAGAAAACTCCCTTGTTGAAACATTTGTCTTGTGATATGAATGTATTGAGTTTGTGACTATTTTTCACCGTCCAAAGTGAATAGCTGGTTTTGTTAAAAAGTGAGTTGCGTGTCAGATTTGAAGTATAAAAATTACTATAAAAAATAAATAATTAAGTGCAAAAAAAATGTAGAGGAGTAACCATACCCCCTCTCGTATTCAAGATCATCATACACTATTAAAACAACTAACCAAACACCTTGACAGTTTACTGTATCTGCTCATACAACCTTATATACAACCTATCAAATAGACTCATTTAATATGTATCCAGGAAAACATCCAGCCAAACACTCTTATTTTTTATAAAATGTGGCTCCACTTATCCCGCTTCCCCTTGTCGTATATGATCGGACCTCCTAAAACCAAACATAGTCATCATCTGATACAAGCGGGGACTATAGAGGCATAGGGGGTGCAGCGGTGGATGCATGATTTTGATAATAGGGGGGCAACATATATAATATAGTGAAAGAGAACTCAATGATAAAAAAATCAATCAATGATAAGTACTTACTTTAGTCATGCATATATCAAGACAATATTTATGACAATCCTACCACTAATCAATTAAAATAATTTCTAGTAAACAATGAAAGTAGAATAAAAGTTAAAATACTTGAGTGAACTGGATTTATTTGGTTGAAAATGAGATATTATATCTTCATCACAATCTTGACTTCAAGTATCATATTATGCTAGATTAGATTTATGTTTTTAAAGATCTACTGATTATTTTGACTCAACTAATATATATATATATATAATGATTTTTTTAAAACAAAAAATATAAGTGTACCCTATGAGGCTATGACCTATGCTATGTCCGCCCCTAAGGGTAGCACTCAAAAGACGGGGAGACGTCCCAAGCGAGGTCAAGAAGCATTGATAGGCTGGTGGAGAGGCGTCATTGAAAAGACACACAAGGGGGCACTATAAGGAGGCAAGGAAGCAGGGGTGATGGCTGACATGGGTCGGCACGAGGCACAAGGGTCGGTAACATGGTGGCAGTGGGCCAATGGCCAACAACACTAGATGATGTGCAACACGGCAACTAGGTTATGGAAGGGAGGAGAAGCATGACTAGTATTATATGAATATTGGGAATTGACTTATATACTTATGACTAATAGGTAAATGGATGAAGTAGATATAGATAGTTAATACATATAATCATATATATTTATCTGTTAGGTATAAAGTATGACACAATATCACATTTGTGGATATAAAATTAGGCTCAATCATCATAGAATTTTTACCCACGAGTAAATTGATAGTTATATACACTACAACAAACCAGACAACTTTTGTCGGCCAAAGACAACGAAAGTTAGGCCTTTTCCGATGGAAGAAGCCAACTTCCGTCGGCAAAACCCTAACTTTCATTGGCATCTGACCAATGAAAGCGGTTCGACGGGAGTTAGCTAACTTCCGTCGGCTCCACGTGGCTAACGAAAGTTATCGGCTCCGTGTGCCACGTCAGCAAAAACCGACATAACTTCCATCGGCCAGGTGTGGGCCAATGGAAGTTAAGGGTTTTTGCCACGTGGGCAAACTGCATTAACTTTCGTCGGCTGACCATAGCCAACGGAAGTTACCCATAATTTTTTGTGTTTCTGATTCTCCTATTCATATTCACATCTAACAACAAAATCACAATTTCACATTCACATATCCAAAACATAATCACACATTCACATTCACATCCATAAACACATTCACATCCACATAAACACATTCACATCCATAAATCATTCACAATCACCTCCACATTCACATCCACATAAACACATTCACATCCATAAACCATTCGCATTCACCTCCACATTCACATCCACATAAACACATTCACATGCATATAAACACATTCAAATCCATAAACCATTCTCCTCCACATAAACAAGTCACGTTCAAATCCACATAAACAAATCACATTCACATCCGTCGAGAACAAGTCACATTCACATCCACATAAACAAGTCACATTCAAATCCATAAAAGAGACAATTCATACTCACTAAACACCCTCACTTTGTTGGTTCGAGTTGTGGGTGCCGCCGCTGCCTCTTGGATCATCCACATTTGAAGTCGAGGGTTCATCCTGACCGGAAGTACGGACAATCCGAAGCAATAAATAAAATTAAGGAAATATTATCAACTAACGAGCTAACTCAAATAACCATCTAAACGCTAACTCAAGTAACTGAAGTAACGATAGGAGGTACCTCAGCTGCAGGAGGAGCACCAACCGGAAAAAATTGTGGTGGTGGGGGAGGCATCGGTTGGAACTACGACATGTCAAGTCTTTACTGTTGGGCAATGTGCTATACATGTTGTAATACAATCAGTTAGTTTTAAACTTATTGCTAAATGCTATATAGTTGTAATGCGGTAAACTGAACTTACATGTATCATCGTTTGCTGTGTGCAAAGCAAGCAGCATAATACTCTTGATACTGCCTCATTTACTCGTGACTGCCTCAGTTCCTCCGTCAGTTGAACCACTTCCGGGTTTTCTTCTGAGCAGTGACGGCTGGAGCTAACTCCTAAGGAGCCCTGCGACGACTAAACTGACTTCTGAGCTCTCACTGCCATTGAGTCAATAACTCCATTGAACATGGAATAACTGCAACATCGAATACATTAGTTACCATTATAGTACTACCACACACAAAACATTGAGAAACATTGTCTCACCGTACATGGCTCTTTCCCCCTCCATTAGAGTATACGGCCATTGGGTCGACAGGTTGTCTCCGCCAATCATACTCAGCTCATGGAGTTGAACCATGTGTTGACCATATTGCGTCTGCAAAAAACTGTTGTGAGCCGTGAAAAAATTGTTGTGAGTTGTAGAAAAGCTAAGAAGTTATTTGCTTGGTTGGAATAGTTACGGATTTATATTTTGGTAGTTCACGATGTTTAGTTACATTATCAATGTGTAATTTTACATGTAAATCATTCTAATCATGAAATTTTGTAATGTTTATATTAAAATTATATATTTTCAAATTACACTAAAATAATATATTTTACTAAATTTTACTTTTTCAAATTTTATATGAATTGATATGTTTTAATAGCATGGTAGGTAATATTCATTCAAAATTGAACTGAGAAGCTGTGAAATCTAAGTTATATCAGCTTTTAAATTTGTACTACGAGAATCTGTAAATTCTAGAAAAACTGAGTGAACAAAAAAACTGTTTGATTTAGATTCTAGCTTCCGAGTTAAAAAACTGGTTCAAAAATCTAAACCAAACAGATCATAAAATCTGATTTAAAAATCTAAACCAAACAAATCATAAAATCTGATTGAAAACAAAAGCTGGTTGACTATAACTTTATAGAAGCTAAGAAATATTCCGATGTTTCCTAGCTCCAAACAAAGATAAACTCCCAGTTCGGCGCGTGGCTTCACTACGCCGCAGTATCGTACGAGACAAGGAAGCGAAGGAAATAAAAGATTAAAAACACCGTGTTGGGCCCACATGGCAGTGGACGAGACAGCTATTGCTCTCGAGGCGCAACGCAACCAGATGCTTCCAAAAATTCGAACAGCTTTTAAGTCCCCGTACTGGGCCCTACTACAGTACTACACTACTACCTCCTCTCTCGCCCCGTCACCCGCAGCCGCACCACTGCACGCACCGTCGTTGCCTTCGTGAGGGCGAGAGCGAGAGCGGAGAGGGAGGTCTCGAGTCTCGACCGGCCGGCTCGGAAGAAGATGGCGGACCGTCTCACCGAGGAGCAGATCGCGGAGTTGAAGGAGGCGTTCAACTTGTTCGACAAGGACGGCGACGGTATGTATGCGCATGCTGGGCTCGCACCGCTCGCTCGCGCTTGAAAACCCTGCATCATATCATGGCGCGCGTGCTCTGGCTTCCTCTTCCTTCTCGAGGGTTCTCGGTTTCTTCGCGGCATGGCATTGTCTTCCCATGCCTCGATCGTGCGAGCGTGCGAGGATTTGTGCATGTTGTTGCGATCGCGGTAATTGAATTTGTCATGATCAGACATTCTCGTTGGAATTGATCGGGCTGGTTTTTATGTTTTTCTTCCTTGCAATAATTAGTATGCATCGTTTGTTGCTTCACTAGAGATAGATGGAACTGTTTTGTTTATGCTGCGCTAGCTCTGCTTAGTTTGTCAATATCATCGGTTCGCCGCAATTATTCGGGATGAATGGTATATTCTTCTTCCTTGCAAGAATGGGTGTGCACCGTTTCCTTCTTTCCTAGAGATAGATGGATCGAAATGCAGAATAGCTAGTACCGGTGAGTTTTTGTGTATGCCGCGCTATCCCTGTTTAATCTCTGTCGAGATCGATCTATTCGCCGCGATTAGAAGATCGTGATGTTCTTCTTCTTTTCCTTTGCAAGATAAGTTTGCATCGTTTCTTGCTTCCCTACTAGAGATAGATGCAAGTACGTACAAACACAGTTAGTTGGAGTTCTTGCTTTTATAGGAAGATGTTCTACATGTGAGTTGGAAATCTCCGAGGTGTCGTGTCTATATAAGCAAACTGTTCTCAATTGGTTGGTTCTGCATGCATGCATTCTCATTTTACGAGAGTCTAATTAAATCCGGTGTATTCTTGTTGTTTATGCGTGCTTGTTACATCCACCACTTGAGGGGTTTAGTATGAGTGCAAAGTTGGAGTGTTCTTTCCTTCAGATGAAGGGCGCGTAGTATACGCAACAAGATGAAACTCACTGTACTTCAGATTATCTGTTAAGCACAGTGAGTTTCACTTCTGCAGAGTTTATTGTTGCTGTTCCTCAACAAATTACAAATGTTCCAGAAATTATGACCTCACACAAACTGGAGGTTCTAATGCTGTTCTGAACTTTCTGTGTATACACTATACAGGCGTCATTACCAGCATAGAACTGGGAACAGTTCTGAGTTCCTTGGGTCAAAACTACACTGAAGCTGAACTACAGGATATGATTAAGTATGCTGATGCTGATTTGAATGGAGTCATTGATTTTCATGAATTCTTGAACGTGATGGCACACAAAATGCCTGTATGTTCTTTTCTCTCTTCTTATGTCCTCCTTGGCGTAATTTCTTTTCCGCGATTTGTATCATAATAGATCATGCGCTTATATCAATATACACTTCTTTCTGTTCAACAATTTATCTTGTAGCTCATACCTATAAGGTATTCCTCTGCATATTTGAGAATGATAATCCCTGTTTGCAATATAACTTCCATATTAAAGAGTAATTCCCTTCATGTGCATCATAATTTTGAATATGTTATGTATCATTTACATAATATCAAATGCCAGACATAACTGATTACAACATATATAGTTCTCTATGGTAAGAAGTAAGAACAGTTCGTTTGTTGTAAAACAGAAGTGCAACACACTCTGGCATGCCAGTTTCTTAATATGAACTATGCACATTTCAATTCTGCGTTAGACAACAACAAATGCATATCTACATAGTACAAGACAACCATTATATTAGCTTTTCCTTTCAGCCTCTTTCTACTGTGCTGCGTTAGTTATTCCCAAAATTGCTGTAAATTTGTTTTTACGAATGTCAGCATTTATAATTTTTAACTAATAATTAAGTTATATTTAGGTTTAGTACTATGCGTGTCATATAATTAGATTGATATCTTAATAGTTATCGATAATATATAGTGAAAGTAACTAATAATCAACACTATATACGTTAAAAACTGTATAAAAAACTTAGATGTCTTATATCTTGGAAAGTCTCCTACCGTGTCTTTCAGGGTAGCGTAATTTGCAAATGCGTCTGGTTTAAGAGGTGATAATTTTTCAATCAATAGCACTTCCTTAGTTCCTTTTCAGCTTAAAGAACACCAAATTTCATATTGGACACCTTGCCTAGTAATGGTTTTCTTGCAACAAAATGCAATGTACTTGAATCACTGATAGGCATCTTGTTGTCTTTGTATGTGTTGAAATTTTCATAAGATGTATGTTTTGCACATTATGCTTGTATTAATTAATCTGATATATTATATCCTTGAAGGACGCTGTTTCAGAGAACGCAGTGAGGGAAGCATTCAACCTGATTGACAAGGATAAGAATGGGTACATTTGTGCAGATGAGGTAAACTTTTGTTCTATCAGATCTGATCACTCAAATCACCCGCTCATTCTTTTGTGCTTATATCCATCTTGTCAGTTATCTTCTTGTAAACAAGAAATTCTTGCCATCAGGACAACGTTTCGCTGAACCCCTCTAGTCATTAATTTTTTTCAGCTCCGCCAAGTGATGGGCAACCTCGGGGAGAAGCTGACAGATCAGGAAGTCGCTGACATGATTAAGGAAGCAGATTTGGACGGTGACGGCCTTATTAGCTATGAAGATTTTGTGAAGCTGATGATGAGCAAGTGAGCAGTGAGTGATTCAGTGAAGCATCGTTTCTAGGACTTTTTGCTCCTTGCGACGAGATGTGATTAAGTCAACTACGAGGAACTTCTAGGAAAAAAGTATACTGTTTAGAGTCTTTTGTTCTTGCCCTTCGTTTACTTGCTTAGCTAACCGAACCTATTGGCTGCGCTGTACTTCTAAGTTCAAAGTCTTAAGTCTCTGTGTCTGTTCACGCAGGCATTAACGATCAAAAGTTTTGACATTTGACCAAGATATATGAACAGCATCTTTGGGCAAACTTTACATGAACTGAGATTATGTAGTTGCTTCCTGTTGGAGTGATTTGTTTTTTGTTTTTTGCAGTTTCTCTTTGTGAGAAATTAAATAACATGATACCGAATCTTATCGTAACTCTAATTTAACGTGTTTGAACGATAGTAATATTAGAACAATAAGAAATTAACATAAGAAATACAAATCCGACGAAACGAGAAGAACGTCCACGCCATCTGATATAGATTTGATGGGCTCAGATCATACCAAACCCTACGTATCTTAATGACACGTAAGATTTTATTCAGGTGAATGACATGTGTGTTTTGAGAATAAATCCTGATTTATTGTCCGGCCAGTTGTCAAGTAAGGGTCGTACACAACAGCGAATCACGGCGGCGACATCACACCTCGCCGCTGCGATGCCTCCGTTGGCCAGTCTCCACCGCCACCTCTCCCTCTCTCTTCTCCGCCGCCACTCCCCGTGCCACCCGTGGCCGCTCTTGGCCGATGCCTTCCTCCGGCGCGGACTCGCCTCGTCTTCCTCTTCTTCCGCGGCGGCGGCGGCCCGGGAGAAGAGCTCTAGTAGGACGATGGCCTACCTGCTAGGAGTGGCCGCAGCGATGGTCGGTGCGTCCTACGCCGCCGTCCCGCTCTACCGCCGGTTCTGCCAGGCCACCGGCTACGGCGGCACCGTCCAGCGCCGCGAGGTTTGCCTGCCCCTACCCATACCCTAAGGCCTAACCCTCTGTTTGTTCACTTTGGTAATTTGTGCTGTGCTGAAATTTCGTGTTGTGCTGGGACCACGATTAGGATGTGCTTGATTTTGTCGATGATAATAGCCTGCTCCATTTAGTTTGGCAATCTGCTGCTTGGCACTGTTACATGTGCAAATTGATGCGATTCAGAAGCTATGTTCGAAATAGTTAAGATATATCAAACTTGTGATGGCCTTTTTCGTCTGGAGTTCCTCTTTTGTAGGTTTATGACTGGTTGTCTGTTAAGCTGTTAAGAGTCCTTAGGGATGCCATGGACATTAACATGTTCTATCCACGCCCACAATTATGTCTTATGAGTTTAGAAGATTTTACTCATTCAGTAAATAGAACTTCCATCTTCTACTCACTCGCATTCAGCATTCTATTAACAACTATAGTTATCTACGCTGGATTTTGTTTTAATACCCATCAAAATGGTACTCTTCAAATGTGTCGGAAATGACATGAAGATGTTTCTAATTTATTTCTGGGTAAATGCTTGCGTAGAATTGTGAATTAGATATTGTTGAAACAGGGCAATTGTGAATTTCTTTGAAAATGATTATGATTGCAAAAGTTCGCTATAGTGAATCATTACTGGTGCGTTGAAAAGGTTGTGATAAATATGGCATCTTGTGTAACTTCCTAATTCAAGTGAGCTTGAACCTGGAGTATTGTTCATTGTGTGTAATGATGCTTGACTCTATGCAGAGTGTGGAGGAGAAGATCTCACGACATGCTCAAGATGGAACCACAACATCAAGGTGGAGTCTTGCTATGACCAGGGTCCAAGTTTGTCACTACTTCCATCTTGTTTTCGATTCTGACAGCTAGTGCCATGGCCATTTTTAGAATATACTCTCTGTCCGTTGAGCCGGTTGCAATGTGAGGTCAAACTAGGCCTTAGTTTTATGGAAACGCTATAGAGTGCATGTGTTTCTGGCTTGTTGCATGTTGCACAAATAGACATTTCCTTTACTTTTCTTACATGATCAGATCATTCAGATGGTGATCTTCTGTGTTTCTTTCATCAGTGCCTTTTTACCAATGTTTATTATCAGAAGTACCTTTGTTTCAAATAGTGGGCTGATATGGCATTACATGTGATGTTATATTTGGATTAAGTTTAGCTTGGTACAATCGTGCAAGTGTACAACCATGGCAACAATTGCATTTCTACAGCATATTGTGCTATGATCCATAATCATGGGCTGATTTTTGTAGAGTTGAGATGATCTTGTATTGGTATGAATTTTGAAAGTTTGCATCCATATCTTTGTGCATCTTACCATTCTCATCATGTTCATATGATTTTCACTAATTATCAATAGTTTCGGGATTTTAAATGAATTTGTTATTTTTAATATCATCTGAAATAATCTTGTGTGCTAAGTTTAGTAGTGATTCTATTTTTATGCTAGCATTTTATTTTCTTTCCTGTTGAGACCAAGGCAGATAATTTTGTTTGCAGGGAGATAATTGTCCAGTTTAATGCTGACGTTGCTGATGGTATGCCTTGGAAGTTCGTTCCGACACAGAGAGAGGTAATGCTTTGGAACTTAAGACGCATACTTTAAGCCCTTTCCATGTCATATTTATTATCTACCTATTCCATTTGTAGGTGAAGGTTAAACCTGGTGAAAGTGCTCTTGCATTTTATACTGCTGAAAATCGCAGTTCAACTCCAATAACTGGTGTGTCCACATATAATGTAGCTCCTATGAAGGTATGTAACTCACCACAACTTTTGACCTTTATAATTTTATCCATGTCCTGAAAGAAAAATTATGCGAGAAGCACAGGAGTCGTCTCTGAATTCATGGAAGTTATTGTAGGCTTAACCCTTCATCCTGTATTTTTTGTTAGCATAAATTAGTGGAAATATGTTGGATAAAATAGCCCCACCATAATTTCTAGGGAAAATAATGATGAGAAAACTGTAGAATATATATTAACTTCTGTGATTCTGTCAAGGTGTTGTGAGTTGCCATGGACTCAGGTTACTTCACAATATCAGGATATTTATGTTGCTAACTGAAATTAAGCTGAGGTGTATAACTATTGCATTTAAGTTAATAGGAGCCATACTCCTAACTTTTTGAGTTTACAACTGTTTTCTTCCATCCTGCAGGCTGCGATTTATTTCAATAAGATACAATGTTTCTGCTTTGAGGAGCAAACACTTCTTCCAGGGGAGCAGATTGACATGCCGGTAAGTTCATTTTGCACTCAATGCATGACATGCCTAGTAATCTGGTATACGTCTGCACTTATTTCAATTGTGTATGTGAAAAATTTTCAGGTGTTCTTCTACATTGATCCTGAGTTTGAGACAGACCCCAAAATGGAAGGGGTGAACAATATAGTCCTTTCCTATACATTCTTTAAGCTGAAGGACAGTTAATTGTAGCAGCTTCTTAAAGTAAGTGGTGACATTAGTTCTATTTAAGCACTTCGACAATCTGTAACACAAATTTCCTTTCATGTAACACTAAAAGCTAGGTGTTTTATTGTATAGTTAATTGACATGTGTTTCTGTTAAATTTTTGCAAATAAATCTGTAGGCATTGTTTACAGAACAATCAAAATGGAGTATTTCTTGATTTGGTTTTGATGCAGGATAAGAGATGGCATGCTGTGACCCCTCTGCAAGTGGGCGTCTTAGCTTGGGGCGAATATAATGAAGATTTTCTCCCAAAAGTTTAAAAGTAAACAGGACAAATTGCAGCTGCGAGCATGCGACCCTTCCGGTATGTAAGTTTACTTCTAGTTTGGTTTCTTCTGCCGTTGGCCCATTGCGATGGTAGATAGCGTCTCCAAGTAACCAAGTTGAAGCTGAGGTTCTTATCCTTCAAATAAATAATACGGAGTAAGAGTGTTTTACAACGCACATTAGAACATCCAGGCGACTAAATTTTCTTATCCCGAGTATATGGCTTTTCGAATAGGACCCCTACCTATCTTAACAGACACGGTTGAGCTCTTTGATTGTGTTATATTTGGAAATAAAAAACTAGATTCGCCAAAAGATGTTATCTTTAGTTCATGTGAAATTATGTAATTCATGAATTTCAAATACTCTCTCAGTTTCAAAATATAAGACGTGATTAAGCTAAAAACACGTATGTTTAGTATTCTGAATGTCATATAGCTAGATTTGTATTGAAAACATTTTCATATGATGTTAGTTTTGTAGTTGTTGATCATATATAGTGAAAGAAATCAACGGCTAAGATCATATAAAATTTTATATCTTATATTTTGGTCTTTGGAATAACTAGAGTAGATGTGTCATACCAAGCTACTTTCGTACATGGTGAAAAAGGTTTTGGGCGAAAGCAACATGATAAAGCCGGAGGGCGACGAGTGGAACCAGGCCTTGTGCCAGGTAAACGATATCACTAGAACCAAAGAAACAGGCTCGCTTTAATAAGGATTGGGCCAGCCCAAAGCTCGGTCCATGGATGGTTTTAATCTGGTTTCCTTTTTTTTTTACTTTTGTATTTCCTGCGTCTGCTTGAACGAGCTAGAGGGAGATTAAGGGCTAGTTAGAGGTTTGTAAGATTTTGACTGGAATTAGTTCAGTTCTTGCAAAGATCCTTCAATCCAAAGAAAACCTGGGGATTTTGCTCTACCAAAGTATGGGCTTTATTTACATTCTAGTCTCTTGCTGGCACACTTTGGCATCAATCAAAATCAACATTACTTTGATAGGGCTTCAAAGTTCAAACCAAACCAAACTGGTGCCTAGCTTTAATTCAAAACCAGCCATTTTCATTTTTATTGAAAAGTGACAGATCCGAGCACTTCAGTCGAGCCACGTGAAAGAACTTTTTTTCCACCATAAGACAGGTCATTTGCGTGTGCGTGTGTGTGTGTGTGTTTTGAAGAACAAGTGATGTGACACTCAAATCTGGTTGCAAAGAGGTACAGGTAGGAGAACGTATGAATGATCGTATGTCTTCTGGATGGCAGGCCTTTAGTTCGAATTCATGCGTGATTAAACGAAGGTGTTTGGATAAGGAGTTAAATTTTAGCCCGTATCACGTATCACATTGGATGTTTGGACATCAATTTGAAAGACTAAATGTGAACTAATTATAAAAATAATTGTAAAATTGGAGGATAATTCACGAAATGAATTTATTAAGCCTAATTAATCAATAATTAGCAAATGTTTACTAGAGCATTATATTGTCAAATCATGGTGTAATTAGGTTAATTAGATTCGTCTCACGAATAATCCCTTAATTATGAATTTGTTTTATAAATAATTTATATTTAATATTCTAAAATAATATATAAACATTCGATATGATTAAGGTTAAAAATTTAGCCCGGATACAAACACCCCAATCCAAACACGACGTGTCGTACTGTCATGGTCGCCGTTTGATATGGCAACTGTCGTTTAGCGGCGGGAATGGCTCCGTGCATTGTACCTGTAGGGGAAGCTGTGCCCTGCACGCTAGCTAAGCTAGGCGTCCATGTGCGAGCTCCCATCCTGAATTCCTGAATCTTGGAGGAAGCCATCGACGACCAGCTAATCACAAGTCGCAATCCATGTGTCCCCCCGGACTCGTAGTTTATCGCAGAGAAGATCACCGCGAATCTTATGGCCCTCGTCCTCTACGCTTTTTTTTTATTGGTGTCTCCCTCACGAGACGAGCGGATCTGCGCCTACCCCCCGGCCGCCGCTGCCGCGGCACGTAGCCGCAGCCGGTACGCGCCAGGACGCGGCAGCCGCACCCATATCCCTCCTCCGACCTCCCTCCGCGCTGTGCTGGCGCGTGAGCACGTCGCGCCAAGCGCGCGGCACCGGCGCCCGAATCCGCCGTACCGATCCCGCTGCACGCACGCATGCATGCATGCGCGGGGCGGGGGCCGGGAGAAGGAAGGAAAGCAGGGGGACCGCTTACGAGCGCGCCGCGGAGACGCCGCGCGCGGCGGCAAGCAGAACCGCCGCGCGGCGTGCCGACTGCCAGCCAGCCAGCCATCGCGGTCTCTCTGGTCCCTCTCTGCCTCTGCATGGTTGTTTTGGGTGGGCAATTGGACTTGGGAGTTTTGGACGATGCGTGCGTCGCGAGGTGGATAGAGAGAGAGAGGACGCAATCTATTGTCTCTCACTTCCTTTGCTATTTATTTCATATTATAAGTTATTTGTTTTTAAAAATCAAATTTATTTAATTTTATATTATAATTGTTGGTGTATTTTTCATAAATTTTATTGAAATTTTAATAAACAGTTTTCAACTACTAAACGGAAGGACTACTAGGGTCATTTTACTTTTTAAAATTTTTATCAGTTTTATAGAAATATATATTTATATTTATTATATTAAATTTAATTTATTAAATATGTTTGCTGGTATACGTATTTAATATTGATATAGTATTTTTTTTAATTTTGGTTAAAGTTAGATAAATTTATTTAAGCAGAAGTTTAACAAATTATAATAGAAAATAAAGGGGATTACTACTGCTCATTAGGGCTGTCAAATGGCTCGCGACAAGTCAAAAGGCTTAAGACTGGCAGCTGCAAGCTGATGTGACGCACAAGCACATTTTAGGTGGTGATTAGCTACCATGATACAAGGGGGTCACGTGTCCAACTTCCAACGATTGTTACATTAACTATATGTTTTAAGATTTCGAACCCTAGCTGGAATGCCCGAAACAATTTAGCATGCATAAACTATACCTCCTGAATGAGTTGTTTCATCTGTAGCTTATCAGCTTATCTCCCAGAGGTATGGTACATTATCATCAGGTTCAACTGTTCAGGTTCTTCGAGAAGTTCATAGCTAGGGCATGGGCATCACATCTGCTTGGTTTGGATCCGTAGCATCTTGTACTTAGCAATTCTTACCTTCCATTTCGACCATTTGACCGCCAAGGACTGGATCACTGGACAGTGTACGACACTACTGTTCGTGGACATGTCGGCCACTTTTCGGTCAAAATTGGACTTGCTTTATATGTGTATGTAAATATGCTTTAATCAGAAGGTCCACATGATGAAACCAAATCTCTTAAAACAACGCAATCTTGAGCTAGAGGAGACGGTTCACGTTCTTTTAATCGAGAATAATTGAGGCTTTAATTCCAAACACAAATGTATAATTATAACAATCTAGCTTATATAAAAAGTAGAGTTGAACTACTTTACTGTATTATTATAATTTACGTTTTAAATTATAATAAGCTACCACAATAATAAGTCGATTTATTTATTTCAACTTACGAAGAAAATAAGCCAAATTGTTATAATCTCCCTAAGCTACTTAGTACTAAAAAAATAATATTATTTCTGTTGTCAACCAAACAGCACAAAGTTGCAGCATCCGAAGTAGTTTACAACCTCGTAAAAGTTGCATGTTGCTACAATGTTACAGTAAATTTAGCTATATTATTGTAATTAGCCACGTTTGCTATCTCAGTAAATTAATTATCGGATACGTATGCATGGTAATAAACAATGTCAAACAAGTTTTATTTCTGTTGGTTAATTCTTTGGGCCTGTCAGTTAATTTATGCGCAAATTACATACCGCGATTACTTAGACGAATTTTGATGCAACGACGCACTTATCACTGAAACAAGTTTAATCCAGTACCGTATGCAATTATAATGGGTAATTTGGAAATGCTGAAACTAATTACTGGTGCTCGATATTTTACTACGAAAAAAACAGTGATGTACAACAGTAATAATCCAGTCATACCATAAATTTATTATAGACAAAAAAATGCACCTACAGAAAAAAAAACGAACATAGAATACGTTAAAAGCACGAGGTATGCATAGTATCATCAGAAGCTCTTCTCCGTCGAGAATCGAATGCTTCTTTCAAATGCAATGGAACGATATTTTCTACAGGAAAGAACTTAACTTATATAACAAATCGTACTAGCTAGCGCTACAGTCCTAGCAAACTTGATCTATCCATCTTGATTATTCTTGGCTTTCTTGCCTTGCATAATTCATGCTTAGCTTGCTGCTTGATGTTGAATAAAGAAAATGATGAAATGAGCATGCCTTTACAGGCATATATAGTTCATATGTATACTTGAGAGATGTGCTTAAATTTCATGGTGCAGTACGTAGTAAACCATGCATGCAGTGAATCCAGAGAGAAGATGGGAGAAATTATCGAGCTAGCATCTCCTCTGGATACGTGTTACAACAAAATCGACCATTGAATGATCGCAATGACGCACAATTAGTCATCATCAATTAAGAATCAACTCGCGGAAGCAAAAAAAAATGCAAAAAAAAGAGAGTCAAATTATGAATTATCTCACCCTAGCAATGGCGCCCCCCGCTACGGACGGACGGACGTACGTGCTACTACATGCACATCTCAGGGCCCCTCAACTCGTCGTCGTCCTCGCCGTCGCCACCTATGGCCGGAGACAAGCCAGCTCCTACGTCGCCGCCGCCCCTCGTCGTCGACGACGACGTCTGAGCGCCTCCTACGGCGGCGGCGCCCCCGCTGCCGCCGCCGGCCTTGTGGTTGTGCATCCATACCTTGAACACCTGCCTCGTGACGCCGATCTCCCGGCAGAACCGCGCCACCTCGTCGTCACCGGGCGCGCGGCCGGGCTCCCGCTTCGGCATCCGCCACCCGAGCCGCTCGGCGAACTGCAGCATCCGCGCCTTCTGCTCCTCCGTGAACTTGGTCCGCGTCCGCCGCCTCCCCGCGCTGTGCCCGTCGCCGCCGCCTGCGCCGACCATCGCCGCCATGTGCATGTACCCCGGCGGCCCTCCGCCGCCGCCGGGGGACGGCAGCATTGGCACGCGCGGGCTGACCCCGGCGCCACCTCCCACCACCGCCCCCGCGGCGGCGTCGAGGAACGCCTTCCGGTGGAAGTTCCGGTGGCAGCCGCACGCCGCACAGAGCAGCCCCTCCGGGTGGCCGTCGTCGGGGGTGTACTCGCAACACCCGTCGCTGGCGTATGTCCCCAGCTTCGCCGCGTGGTTTCGCATGCACTCCCTGTACACCTCCCTCGCCCTCTCCTGGTATTGCTGCTCCATTGGTCTCCTCTCCTCTCCTCTCCTCTCCTCTCCTCTTCCTCCTCCTCCTCCTCCTCCTGCTGCTGCGGCTGCTGCGATGTGTGGCCGAGAGCAGCAGCAGCTGGGTGCATGCGACGTGGGAGCTCAGGTAGCTAGCTAGCTAGCTAGCTAGGTCGATGTGAGCTAGCTGCAACTTTGTGCCTGTGTGCTGGGTGGGCGGCACAGATGCACGGGCGCCCCAATGGCTATGAGTAGGAGCCGCAGTGGCACCACTCGCACTGTAGCACAATGGGCACTGGAGGAGATGAACCGTGCTGTTGTGTTGTGCCTGTGCAGACAGTGCAGTCCGATAAATTTTGATCCGGTTAATTGTTCAGTTGTTCAGTTGTTCTTGCCTGCCTCGATGCAAATGCAATTACTCCCGTCTATCTTTGCAATTCTGGATTTGCAGCGGTCAGCACAGACAGGGCGAGGCAGAGTGCAGTGCAATGCTTTGACTTCCCTTGAATGAGTTGCTATGTAGGTGTAGTGTTTTGACCATAATCTTTTGAGAAGGTGTGCATCTCCTGCCCATACATCTTGGTTTTTTAAACCACTCATGGGGTAGGGGTACTTACTGCAGAAAGTAATGTCAACTTAGGGTCTTGCATATTTTATATTTTCATGGAGAAGTATCATGTGCACATCGTCTAGCCGTACACATTGTGCACATGTGAGATCTCCACCTTTAATATGTAATCCAACGGACAACAGCTCTACCAGATCATTTTGCAGAAAACACCTCCCACCTCCCTTCGTTCCTTGCTACATTTGCGATAACCTTCAGCGAAGCTGTTGTCCGTTGGATTACAGATTGAAGGTGAAGATCTCACATGTGCACCATATGCACAGGATACTTCCCCTATTTTTATATATCTACAAGAGTTAAGTTCTTTTGCCCTGCATACATGCATGCACACCCATACAAGTATACAACACAAATAATCCCTGCATGAAAATAACCACGGAGATAAAGCTATGAAATTATATGCATACATAAGGATGACTCATATTCATATGCAAATTTCAGCATAGCAATAAAGTAACAGTACTATAATAGATTTACTTAAGCCACACTTTATTTATTTAGAGGTTATTTGGTTCTCAGTCACACTTTGTCACACCTAAGATTAGATAAGTTTAACTGTATTGATAATTGTTTGGTTGCTGCCACAAACTGTGGCAAGATTCTCTTTGGCCCCGCATATCAATGACTAAAAAAAATGTAACAAGACTCCCTTAGACTTACCAAAGTGTGACAAAAAAATTGATAACCTCACCTTAGGCAAATGTGGCAATTTTTGTTGACAAACAGTGACTAGCAACCAAACATGTTCTTAGTCCTAGCTAGACCAACATCTAATTAATTCTTTTGCTGGCCTAGCTTAATTTACTCAGAGCACTCCCGGTTAGTTTAATTTCTTAGCCCAAGTTTCATAACAATTCCAACATTCCAGATTCCACCACCACGGCGTTACTAATTTGAGCGGGGATCTTACTTGCCATTTCCGGATACACGCACCCAGTGTGTCCTTGGCTCATACGGGGCCTATACCCGGAATGGCTATAAACGCTGTTCCCCACCACGTGTTTCTCCTGCACGAGAGCTAGCTAGCTCTCCCACCGAGACCATATCACCATACTGATCAGGACTCAGGACGAGAATTATAAATTATAATCAACTGCTACTATATATACTAGACACTAGTAGCCGTAGTAACCAGCATCGGAAATGGATCGATCGACCGTCACGCTGCAGGCAACGAGCCGAACCACACCCGTGCATGCATCATGATGCAAGAGATGATGATTTATAATCGTATATATATAAAACTAATGCAGCCAGCTTGTACGTACGTGCGTTCGTTCGTTCGTTCCCGGTAAAACTTAACGTGATTTACTCCACTGTGATAGTGTGGTCGAATCAGTGGTGGTAGTTTAGTCGAAAGGTGCAGAAATTAAACATGTGGTACTTGTTGGCGCCAAATCCACGTGGCGACGTGGATGCTCTGGATTTCGTCCGCGTGCCACCGATTAGTTTATTACCGGGAAGCGGGCGGATCTAGGGCATTTTATTTGTCGTCCCGACGATCTTTATTTACTTAGGCTTGTTTGGGATAGTATCCTCTCCAAACAGCATCTTGGGTGGTTCAGATTTTTAAAATCTACAGAAACAATTAGTCTCTTCAAGTCTAATAGTTGATAAGCTGGTTAACCCCAGCTTCTCTAGATTCTACAGATTTTTATTTACCCACTATGTCACTGAATAAAACTCACCCACCCAACAGCTAACTACTCCAACCAGCCAACTAGATAGTCAGACTAGTTGATTCTGAGAATCTGCAGCTCCCCCAAACAGAGCCTTAGGCTTTTTGGAAAAGAGACCTAAAGTTTAACCCCTATTTTATTTTTTTTGAACCAAACAGGTAAGCTAAAATTTGGGTGCTAAATTGTAGGGGGTGTTTGGTTCCACCTTGCTAAACTTTAGAGACTAAAGTTTAGTCTCTTTTAGTCCCTAAATTGTCAAACATGATGACTAAAAGGGACTAAACTTTAGAGAGACTAAAGTTTAGTCTCTTTTAGTCCCCATGAGGTTGCTAAAAGGGACTAAAAGATACTATTGACATAGTTTGCCCCTCATTAATGCCTCTCGGGGTGGGAAAAAGACCATCTGTAGGCATTTAATAGGGCTAGTTTGGTCATTTTTTAACTGTTTTAATAACCTTTAGTCACTATAACCAAACATGTAGAGATTACAAATTAGTCAAGTGAATAATGAGGGGCTAAAGTTTAGTTTAGTCCCTAAAGGAACCAAACAGGGCCTTAGTCCTCTAAAAGAGATTAAGAGTCTATTTGGAGGAGGGGGCCAAACTTTAGTCCAAGGGCTAAAGTTTAGACCCTAAAATAGATTACTAAATTTTAGCATCTTTCGTTGTTTGGATATATGAGTTAAACTTTAGCAATGAGTATACAAAAGACGCATTTACTCCTCCTTTTACATTTCTCTTCTTTTAGTATCCACATGTTTGAAAGCAAAAATGATAATTAACACAGGAGGACTACTTTTATCACCATTTAGCCCCTTTAAGCACTTTTTGGAGGGGCTAAAAAGAAGGGGCTAAAGTTTAGCACCCATGTTTTAGCCCACATGTTTGGCTCCCCAAGGACTAAAATGGGGGCTAAACTTTAGCTCCCTCTTCCAAACAGGCTCTAAATGGTGCTAAAAATGATCATCATGCATTAATTGTCATCTTTGTTGTTAAACATGTGGATGCCAAAAAAAGGAAAAGATAAAAGGAGGGGTAAATGAGTCTTTTGTATACTCATTGCTAAAGTTTAGCCTGTGTATCTAAACAACAAAAGAGACTAAAATTTAGTCCTCTATTTTAGAGTCTAAACTTTAGCGCTTAAACTAAAGTTTAACCCCCTTCTCCCAAACATGCCCTTAAGATTATTTTGAAACGCAAAAAATTTATAGAATTTTTATAGTAATTGAACTAAATTCTTTTAAATTTCTTAAAAAAAACTCCGTTCCAAATAAGTTCTTATTAGTTTAAATCTATATTCTATCCAGTTTCTGAAAATAGGTACTTTTGGATATAATATTAAATATAACAATCTATTAATTGATTAGTGTGTATTTTTCTTAAATACGGTGTGGAAGTAAAGATAGTACATGGGACAAGAAGTATAGACGTTCAAAATACACAATAAAATATAAAATAGCTTGTCTTAGATAACTTTGACATAAGTCTAAAACTCCTTCGTTTTATGGAACCGGATAGGATTGTATAGGTAGCCTAATGTATATTAAAAGTTATAATTATTAAATGGTAAATTTACGATGGAAACTTAGATGTTGATCTGCGTTGCCCGAACGAGATGATAAATTTATTGAGATGTGATAGAGAAATAAAGTCTGATGCAATAAACCAGTTGTACACAATATTTAAGAAAAAAAGAAAATTGGGATGAGATAGACCATTGAATACAAATTTATTTTGAAGAAGTTATTTATTGAAAATATAATATCTATAAAAATAATAAATAAGATACTCTTGACTTATAAAGGTTAGGAATTGAGTAGAATTAAAGTCGGTGGTCATCGACTTAGGGCATGTACAACGGTATATACAGTTGTTGTCTATAGATTTTTGAAATTTACAACACAAACAACTAAATAGTCAATAAATACAACATATAGACAATAGTTGTCTATTTAATTGTCTATAAAATAGTTAATGTTTGTATATAACTATAACTCATAAATTCTTAAATATACATAAGAGCATAAGCTCTATTTTCTCTTCATCAAGAAACGGTTTGCATCTCTCATCATTTATTGCTGTGAAATTAGGATTTTTTTATAAAATATTCATTTTAAAGACTTCAAAACTACCATTGTACATACCGTCGTCACTGGCTGTTCGTGCGACACGTGTTGAACGAACAGTTATATCTCTCGTAAAAAACAGTAAATGCAGCCGTTTAGTTCTTGCAGTGATTTTTGGGTTGCGTAAAATTTGAGCTACGTGTTAGGAAAATTATGACGAGCTGATGAGATGGTCGATCTCATGGCCTCACTCGTTATGCTCGATTTGACGGTGAAGTGCCGAATGCGTCGCAGCTGCCCCGTGTTGGTACTTGGGAGCTGCAGGGCTGTTGGTTCGATCGGCTAGTTAGCTAGGGCGGTATTCGTGGGCGCCGAGTGCGTCCAACCGGGAGGCGACAACGCCACCAACAGTGCGCTCGCTCCCGTCGTCAAACCTGACCACCACGCCGATGAGGACGTCCCTTTTCTCTGCCCATGTCTGAATGCCATTGCCATGGCATGCTCCGGCTGGGCCCGTGAGCCCGTCGGCTTTACCGACCGACCCCCTGCTGCGTCCCTTCAATTCAACCCCCTGCCGCGCCTGCACGCGCGATGTGCCCCCTTCTGCCGCGGGCTGCGTGGGCGCGGGCGCGGCGCGGATGGGTTGGCGCGTCGGCACGTGGTCTCGTGCCGCCGCTCGCTCGCGCAGCGCGACAAACCCACGACCCTCCGCGCGCGGCATGGACAGCTAGCGGAGCGGTCGACACCGCGGCACGCAACATGGGGGGACTGGGCAGGCAGGTCTTCGCCGCGCCCGCCCACCCGCGCCCGCGCGAACGAGTCGAAACAAAACCGCCCCCGCTCCGCCGCGCGCTCGCGCGCTCGCGTTCCGCGTGTGGGGGCGCGCGGCGCGCCACCCCCCGCAGGCCGCAGGCAGGCTGCAGCCTGCATGTCGCTCTGCGGATCGAGTGGGTGAGCAATGCAAATGCAATGCATGCATGCGCAGCGCGGCCATGAAGCAAGCGTAGTAGTCGACTCGATCGTCGGGATCTCGTATCTTTTGGCACGAAGCGTCTTGTCGGATCTGGACGGTTGGCTAGTTGGCTGCGTGCAGCGGCAGCGGAGCTTTTTGCTCGCTGGAAAGACGAGCTACCTGCTGATGATGAATGAGGGTTGCTTTACCCCAGTAGTGGTGCGAGTGCGACCGCCTTTCTCCCCGGAGGAGGCCTTTTGACCGCTCATCACACCAGCCTACACATTGGACTACATCGGCTAAGCTCCGTCCGAAAATATAATTATTTGTATTGTTTAAGTAGTTCATTTCATACGTTTTCCTGCAAAGCCATTTCTCGTTTTTTTCCCTTCCCTTCGCGATGAACCGGGAGCTAATTATTCATCTTTTGTTGATCTATAACACAGTATAGCTAGTACAGTAAGAAATTCATCTTTTGTTGATGTGTTATAGATGCCATGCCAAACATTTTGATCATTATATCTTAGTTTTTTACAATCATGTATTTCTAGTTTTTTTTTTCTATTTTTAGGTTTTTTTCTATGTTTTTGTCTGTATTTAAAAAAACTGCTCTGTTTTCAATACAAATTAACTGGTTATAACGAATTCATGACTAGGCATCTCCAATAAATTTCATCTATAGGCGTTTTCTTATAATCTTGATCTTTATTTATTAAATAGGGCAAAGACAACCTATAATTAGTAATATTTTTGTGTGAAGTTATAGTACCTTCAAATATATATTGTTCAACATATAATAATGCGTGGGGAGAGAAAAATACAGAGTAAAAAAAAAAGGCACGAACAAAAATAGGGACCGGTTAAACTAAGAGTTTATTTGGTTTAGATTTTTGAAATAGTTTTTTAGCTTGGGAGCTGGAATCTAAATCAAACAGTTCTTTTGTTCACCCAGATTTTTCAGAATCTGTAGATTCTCGTAGTACAAATTTGAAAGCCGGTATAACCCAGATTTCACAGCTTTTCAGTTAAATTTTGAATGAATATTATCTACCATGCTATTAAAACATATCAGTTCATGTAAAATCTGAAAAAGTAAAATTTTAGTAAAATATATCATTTTAGTGTAATTTAAAAATATATAATTTTAATATAAATATTACAAAATTTAATGATTAGAATGATTTACATGTAAAATTACATATTAATAATGTAACTAAATATTATGAACTACCAAAAATATAAATCTAAAAACTATTATAACCAAACAACTTCTCAATTTTTCTACAACTCACAGCTCATAATAATTTTTTCACAACTCACAATAACTTTTTCAGAATCTACAGCTCAACCAAACACATCATAATCTTAAGTCCGAGAGAGATTAGAGATTATTTAGAGAATGTGAACTCATTTAGGAAGACGGTTGAAGCTTCGTTTTTTACCAAAATATCCTCTACTTTAAAATCATTGGCGAGATACATCGAACGTCTTGTCTTCTCTTTGTAAATCGATCGATCCAATGTACTCCTCGATCTCTTACGTACGTGTCATGAGTTACTTGATTTTTTTGTGAATAAATTTGGTTATCAACAACTGTAATATCGAAATATACTCATTAAGTCTATAATAGAATGTCATAATATGATTTTTTTTGATATTATGTATGCTAATATATATTTTGCTGAAATTTATTAAAATAAAAAAGTTTGACTTCAAATTTATAAATATGAAATGGAGCTAGCAGTTAACAGATCCACACGTCATGCAACCTAGATATGTATGTATGTCTGTTTTTGTCTCCGTTGTACTGTAAGTTTTCGTTGTAATCAATTATATATATACTAAAAACAATAGCACAATATTACTTCGTTTTATATTATAATTGGTTTGATTTTTTAGTTGAATATTTTAAATTTTCCCAAATTTAAAAGTATATTAATACCTACAATATATAATAAATATCATATTAAGACATATTTTATATTGGATTTAACGGAAAAATTTACTGATGTGGTAGTCTGCATTTTTATAAACCAATCAAAACTATATAAATTTTACGTGTAAAAATAAAAATATTTTTATAATATATAACGGAGTCCGTAGTTAACAGTATTACGCGAATCCTATAACAATACGTATAAATTACATTTTTTATTATATTCCTAATTTCTTCTCGTGAGGCGCAGGGCTGCGGGGGCCTGATTTCTACGGTGGGCCGGGTGGGGATCCAATGGGTCGCATTCCATCAGGCCGCGGTTCAACGGACCGGTGAACCGGCGGGCGATCGGACCGGCGAGCCGCGAACCGGTGGTCACCGGCCCGGCTTTTTGTACGACGGGCGATGGGTTTTTTCGCAGATGGATTCGGGTGGGGCCGGGGTGCCAGGCAACGGCCTGTGCGCGGAAAAGTCAGCCTTGCTTTCGCCAGCGACCGCTCAAGAGTCAAGAGGAGGAGCGGAGGACCTAGCTAGCCGCCGCCGCCTACTGCGAGGGTGAGCGGGAGTGAGGCATTGAGGCGGTCTCGTGACCGTGCCCTAGCGGCGTAGCGAGCCGGCGGTGGGCGGGCGGTGGGCCGTGGAGATACTCCCCTGCGACGGCCGGCGCCGAGCCAAGCGGCAGGGCTGGGCTGGGCGGCGGCGCGGCGGCGCGGCGCAAGGTTTGCCACTTCGGCGGGTGTCTGCTAGCCCTCTCTACTCTGGTAGTTTGATGCTCTGGTGTCGATTTCCTAAGCGTCGAAGCAGGATTTTGTTCTTAGTTCCAGATTTTTGATGTTTTGGAAACTTTGTAGCCAACATGATAGAAATCGAAAGCTGTGGGCTCTGGCGACCAAAATTGATCCCCAATCCCGAGACCAGATGGAATGTGGCTCAAGCTGAAACTCCTAGGCCCTAGTGCAGGCAGAACAACCATTAGAGCTCGTGACAGAGATATTTAGTTAGTGGCAATTACCTATTTATTGTTGCATCAGTGTTTTATGGACTTGTTTTAGTGAAAATTGGGAAATTTATGCCTATTTCATATCATTAGTTATGTTTGTATAGAATTGCATCACGCCACCATTTTCACCGATTATACTTAAAATATGATCAATTAAAGTACTAATTTACTCTTTGAAATTGATCGTTAAGATCGATTCTACGGAGTAGAATGCACTGTAACAGTGCTCTAGTCCTATGGTTGCCCTCATCTCATACTTCTCTGTCCTCCTTGTAGCCATGGGTCCTGGCAGGTATTGCTCCACACAAGCTCCTGTGTTGAAGGTTTACGGAGGAATCACTGGATTACATTGCAGTTAGAGGGCTGTCAACCCACGCCACTTAAGTACCAAACCTCGCACCACTGAGATCCTGTGGCTTTGATCTGGTTAGTTCATCTTTAATCCTTAATATACTTTTACAGTGTATATAATCATAAGGAACTGTATATGTTCACACTGTAATCTGAACTATTGATTTGCTATAGTTTGTGGAAGCTCTAAATTCTTTCAAGCTAGATGTCATACTCATAGTTGTTATGGCGACGATATATCGTCGCCATTCGCTATGGCGGTTTTTGGCTATTCGCCACACACTACCATACCGACGAATGTCTGTGGTGGGCACCACAGGAGCATGGCGCTGCTGTGGCGTCGTGTGGCGCCCGCCATAAGGAAGGGAGAGAGAGGAGTAAGTGAGGGCACGACCAGGCGTAAGCGGTGCGCGGCGAGGGAGGGCACGACCAGGCACGAGCGGCGCGCGGCGTGTATAGGCATGCACGGTGCACGGTGAGGCCGGGCGCGCTGGTGCGGAAGATGTGGATAGAAGAGGAGGGATATAGTGCTAGGTGCGGTGGCTGGAGAGGGAGGTGAGAGAGAGGGGAAGTGGGAGAGTTGTGTGGCGGCTGGTGGGAGAGGGGGTGTGGGAGATTAAGAGAAGCTAGGGTTAGAGTTAAGAAATGGGCTTTAAATGGTCTAGACTTTAAATAGGTTGTTTGGTAAAATTTATATAAATAGATTTTTAAATTGAACTTTTTAATATAATATTAGACATAATTTGCAATTTTAATTATATATTTTTTATCTTGTAAGGTATCTAAAGTAACAATATTGCAACTTGATATTATATTGCTATTTTTATAATACTATATTGCTATTGTTATTTTTAATTTAGTACTTATATATTGATATATTTTTCTAAATCCTATAAGCTATTTTTCTATAATGTTTGCCACGACGATGTGTCTATGGCGACGCCACGACGCCACACCGCGCTCTATAAGCGCTGTAAAATTGTGAAGGTGGTAGGTCGCCACATTTCGCCACATCGCCGTAAAAACTATGGTCATACTGCAAATGCAAGTGGTTTAGCATGAATGAAATATTTATTTTTTTCTAAATGACTAATAAATGCAGACTGTGTGAGAGACATAAAAGCAGATGAAGTATCTGATTTTGTGTTTAATAGTTCGATTCTACAATGTGATGCCTTATTTCCATGTGAGTAGAATATCATATAGATTTTAACCCCATTGATTAAACATAGACACTTGTACTCTTCTCTGTGCCAGAAGTATATTCTCAGACAGCAAAAAACAAACTTGTTGGAGGTTTCCTTGATAAAAAATTATACTGATGTAGATACCGTTATAGTATTTTAGTAATCTTTGATTTACAAATTTATTTTAGTTGCAATCTGAAGCTTCCAATAGCTATAAACAATTAAACATATAAGTTGAAAAGTGGTCTCTCTTTTATTTATGTAATTAGCCACAGTTATTTTTCCAAAGCACAGGACTGGATCTGCCCCCCCCCCCCCCCCAGTATATAATCAATTTTTGAATCACACTTCCTGATTAATGTGCATGTAGGCACCATTGAATTGTTGTGATGGAGAATGCCTCAAATGAAGATGATCCATTGAGGGACAACCTTGTTGATCTTAATGATGATTATATTGAAAACCAGATTGCATTTGGTGTCAACAGTGAACTAGTTGACATTAATAATGATTCCAACAAAGAGAACCTGCAAAATAGTGAACCTTTTGTTGGAATGGAGTTTGAATCAGAAGATGCTGCGAAGGTGTTCTATATGGCCTATGCTAGTCGAGTAGGTTTCTCTGTGCGCATTAGCAAGTCCCGTCGCTCAAGGAATGATGAGTCTATAATCATGCGCCGTTTTGTGTGTTCAAAGGAGGGTTTCCACACTAAGAAACAAAACGACACTGGCAAGAGAAAGAGAAAGCGTGCAATAATAAGGGAGGGTTGCCATGCAATGATCGAGGTAAGTCAGAAGTATTATGGGCGGTGGGTTGTGATCAAGCTCATCAAGGAGCATAATCATGTTGTAGCAGCTCCAAGCATAGTGAGATATGTTGCACCTGAGGAATATGCACAACTAGAGCCAGTTGAGGGAATGGAGTTCCCTTCTCATGAAGCTGCCCAGACATTCTACTATGCCTATGCTAGTCGTATGGGCTTTGATGTACGTATAAGATTATCCCGTCGTTCACCAAAGGACGAGACATTTGTAATGCGGCGCTTTGTTTGCACAAGGGAGGGGGCTACACCTTGTGAAGAAAATGAGAACAAGAGAAAGAGAAACCGGGCTGCTCCAAGGGAAGGTTGCCAAGCAATGTTTGAGATAGTGAAGAAGGATCAAGATAAATGGGTTGTTTCAAAGCTTTTCCTGGCACATACACATGAGTTAGCCAGTGTACCAAACAAGGTGCACTACATTCAGTCAAACAGTGAAGTTGTTGTTCTTGCAAAAACTAGTGTTCTTCGAGAGAATTCAATTGCCCCAACCTTGAATCCACAGCTAGCAGACCCAGGGAGGAATTTTGAAAGCCAAGCAACAAATGATCAAGAAATGATAGAACCATGCCGTAGTGCATTTGGGTTGGATGATACTCAAAAGCTTCTTGGATACTTCAAGCGGTTGAATGCTGAGAATCCGACATTTTCATATGCATTCCAAGTTGACAAAAATGATTGCTTAACCCATGCCTTCTGGGCAGATGCCAAAGCAAGAACTTCGTATTACTATTTTGGAGATGCTGTAACACTCGAGACATCTTTTGTTGAGAATAACGACCTTTTGCCATTGGTTATGTTTTCTGGAGTCAATCATCACTTGCAATGGGAAATGTTTGGTTGTGCGTTATTAACTGACTTCACAGAGGCTTCCTACAGTTGGCTCTTTCAGAACTGGATTGCAGCAATGGGTTCACACCACCCTACATCATTAACAACAGTTTACAACGAAGCCATTGGTTCAGCAATAGCAAAAGTATTTCCACAAACGCATCATCTGTATTCTACCACTGACATATTAAAGAGATCCAAGGACATTTTGGCTAATATATATTTTAGGTGTGCTTCATTTGAAGGGGAATTCTATGGGTGCATCTATGAGCCAGAAACAGTTGAAATGTCTGAGTTAAGTTGGAAGAAAGTCCTTGATAAGTATGACTTGGATGACAACTCATGGCTCCAGTCTCTATATAGAATTCGGCAAAAATGGGTTCCTGTATATTTCAAAGATGTATTTACTGCTGATCTTTCAGCATCTCAGAGACCTGAAAGCTTGAGAAACATCTTTGAGAAGTACTTCAACAGAAGAACTGCTTTGCCTGTTTTCATTTCATTGTTTGAACATCTGATGGCAGGTTGGTCAGAAAGGGAAGCTCTGGAAGATCTGGCCGCATCTTTTACCAGACCTGTTCTAAGAACCCCCTCAAACATGATGAAACAGTTGTCAGAAATATACACAATAACTGTGTTCAACGTTTTTGAGGAAGAATTCATCGAATCGTTAGGTTATTATATTTCTAGCCTTGACAATGATGGGTTGATTGCTGTGTATAGTGTCACAAAGGAGGATAGCGAAGCCACATGCAGAGTCAGGTATGATAACTCTGGCGATAGAGCTAAATGCAGCTGCTGCAAGTTTGAGAGTTGTGGTATCTTGTGCCGGCATATACTGAGAGTATTCTTAGCTCTTGATGTACGCACCATACCAGATGTTTACATACTGAAACGGTGGACAAAAGAAGCTAAAAATGGCTTTGTGATGGACGAATGTTTGAGGTACAGTGAGCTTCAGCGTGATGCCCTTAGATATGCCAGGGAAGGATCAACGTCTGGGGAAGTTTTTACCTTTGCACAGCAAACTCTTCAGGTTGCTTTTGCTGAGGTGGTTCATATGAAACAGGAAACTTTTAGTCCATGTACACTGCGATGAACAAGATGCTATACAGATCAAGTAAAAGATAGCTCTAGAGAGGGTTATCATGTGCGTTTGTAGATGTAAAGATGATTTCAGGCGGCCTCAATTTGCCGCCGTTTCATTCCTTCACCCCATGTCAGTGTCCATTTGCCACTCAAGTACCAAGCCAAGAGACTTCCAGATAATATGAAAAGTAAGCATAGCCTGGTGAAACACTTTGCCATGGCATCTGCAAAACTTGAAAAGACGGAAGCACAGGTACTAATTTAAAAACAAAGGTTATGCACAAACTTTAAATCTTGTCAAGTCAAAGTAAATACATGCCTGTTGATTCACATGGCAAGGAAAAAATGGTGATTATTTGAAGTATGTAGGTCATCTTTCATTTTTCATTTTTAAAGTACTCCATCTGTCCTATCAAAAAACTTTATTTTTAAAAATTATTAGATAGATTAGTAGTATATAGACATGACTTGAGTAAGAGTCTTGCCTTATAAAAGACAGATGTAATAGGTGTAATTTTTATGACGAAGGAATAAAGGTCTTCCTGATTAGGCCGAGATTTACCTTCTGGCCGATATCAATTTTGTATCAGAGCCGATTGGAATATTGACAATCATGTCTAGTTCCACTCAAGATCCTGTGACCATGTCCATTGATGAGAAATTGGACTTCCTGATGGCATCGGTGGTTTGGTTGATGGATCAGATGACCACAATAAATAACCGCCTTGACGCCCACGACCGTAGATTGACGCTACTCGAAAAACAAATCGATAGAGTGTCAAATAGAGTTGTTGTAATGAAGGCGTTGAGGAAAAAGATGGCGAGGGTCCATCGTCAACCAATGGTAGCCTTGGCACTGCGGATGCCTTGTTCTGGCGTAAAGAAGGGGGCAACATTAGTCCCTAGGCGTTCCGCTTGCACTGGTCCATGGCACCGATGAGTGCATCGTGCGCTCGAATCCACGCCACCACCTGGCTTGCACACCGTGGTGCGCCGCGTCGCTCATTGCTCGTCGCGCCCGCACATGCCTGGGAGCGCCACCACTGCCCATGCCCGAACGCGCACCGATGCATCGCTGCTCGCCACGCCCACACGTGCCTAGGAGCGTTGCCACCACTCGTGCCATCTTGCGTGTCGCCGCACAACCGGCCTCTCGCATGCCCCATCAACACGTCGCTGCTTGCTTTGCCTGGCGTTGCACCGGTTGCACAGCCAGTGCCTCACCAAGGCCTTTCATGGGTCGGCTGGCCACAAAGGGAAAAAGGGAGTGACAAGTGATCCACAAGTGGTTGATCTATGTGCAACAAATATGGCCTGCGCGACGCGGGAGAGTTGGACAAGGGTAGATGGTTTGTTATTTTTTAAAGGAAAAATGTTTGTGTCAGATACCTCGTAGATGATTCCAGCAATACAACTCGTGGATGAGCTGTTTGTTGGGGAGGGAAGAAATATTACATACTCCTTTATAGGCCGATGGCTAGGGCCAGGTTGAGGCCTAAGCCGAACTAGTTAGAGATAATTTAGTTTAGATTTAAGTCAGGGATAATTCAGTTCAGATTTTTTCAAGATAGTAGATTTGATTAATAGTTTTTAGAGATTAAGAGTAAAAAAGAGAAGTAATAGCTGTAATATTTATGACAAAGGAATAAAAGTCTTCTCGGTTTGGGCAAGATTTACCTTCTTCTCCGGTATCATGTGACAACATTCAAAGGCTAAAATTGAATTATTTATAGATAGGACTGAGGAAGTACAAGGTCAAGGCTGACACAATGCTCTGCTTGAAATTTTCTTGCCCTTTTACTGAGACTGAAGAATTACATGGCTTGTTCTTTAGTCCCATGTGTGGTCGAGTTGTGTTACATTTAGGCCTCCGCTAACAGAAAATTTACTTCATGCCAGGTTTTACTTAGGCCCTGGATCTCATAAACTAATTGTAAACTAATTGTTAGTAGCTAATTTCAACTAATAGTTAACCATTAGTTTATAAAAATAAACTAATTGGGGCTAATAGTGATGGGGGAATGGGATGGCCCGATCTTTCGGTGAGAGGATAGAGATAAGATAACTTCGATTGGAAGGAGACGATGTTGACGACCCGACTACAACCGTACGATACGTTCGTGTTGCGCCTTAGCGATCGATACACCAACTCCAAGGGTTGTTGATCTTATCGGTGATCAACCTTGTTCCTGCAAGCAATCGAAGAACGAGCAAGAACAAGATAAAGGAGCAACTATAATTGCTGGATATGAAAGACGCACAAAGGGTAGTTGGGGTTCTGAAATGTGAAACCGGCGATCTAACCGATCACGGGTTTACACAGACAAGTAGCATTGGCTAAACTTTTATCTAATCAAAACCCGCCTTACAACTGAAATCTCTAGGGTTATTTATAGCCCTAGGGACGTTCCCAATGTTTTGAAAACTTATTACATATGGAAAGGACTAATTATTTCCAAAATAAATTGATTAAAAATGGAAATTCCGTGCTTAATTGGTTCGGTCTAAAAAAGGAACACGCATTGATTTAGTGATTGTGATCTCCTCCGATGGAATCTGGATATGTAGCTGGATCCGTTGGAAAGAGGACGTATCAAGCTTTCCAAATAGTCCAAGATCATCCAAATCAGAGTTTCCATTTAAACGTTATGCATATTTGAATTCGGTGCTGTCCCTGCGGTCCGAATCCCAGTCATCTTCTCAATCGTGTAGAACTTTATTTCTATTTTCTCTTGGAACAAAAGTAATGTCCCAAACTTGTATATTATGTTTGGATGGCCTTACCTTGGTCCCCAATCAACTTCCACAATGTTCCATGCCCTTGATTTATTCACAACGCGTCCCTTAATCCATGTAATAATTTCTGTAATTGAAAACAACAACTTATGGTGCAGCAACCTTTTCTCAAATATGTAAAATGTAAATTGAATATAGAAATCATGCACCTTTGTTTTTATTATATTTATATCCTAGCCGGTGATGTCCTCATCATTCTCTCCTTCTTGGCGGCAAACCGTCCTTGGTTTGTTCTTGTGTTCATCCTCAATGCAACTCCTAGCAAAAGAATCATTATTGTGCAGTATCTCTTGTTCTTTAAACATGTGGTGAATTGAAGAAAACCAACTCACCAAATCTTTTGCTTGAACAAATGACATCGAATCTGTACTTTTAAATATCGGAGTAAGAATTGTGGCATTGCTAAGCAGCCCACAAGGCTCTCCTTGAAAACAAACATGTGTATTTAAATCAAAACAAGAGACTCTCAAGATAATATGATTAGTTAAAGCACCTTGGTCAAGACTATTATTTTCAGAATTTACATGCTGTTTCAAATTTGAACATATGTAAACTCTATGCACAAAGTATACTCCTTAATCATTGTATTCTCCAATTACGTGAAAACTCATTTGATCAGGACATGGCAAATCAAGTCTAGTGAGTAATTTCTCATTTAAATTACTAAGTTCACAAAGATCATCAAGTTCAATATAACCCCAAGTATTTAAAGAAGATAACAATTTTTGTTCTTCCTTTTCACTAGCAATGTGAACAACATGTATCAAATCACTTAAAGGTTCGGCAACAAAGTCAACCTGTTCATTAACCAGTTGTGGCATGTATATAAGTGAAGTATTAACACACAACTTTTCCGATGATGTAAGTGCATTTTTATTCTCCTTTTCCTGTTCAAGGTTAGTAGTACTAGCATGCTCACAAAATGGTGTTTCCTCTAAATCAATAGCAATCTGAATTTCAGCTCGACATGCAAGTTCAAACAATTGAGAGAGAGAATTATATGTTTCATGAAGAAGCATTTCCTGAATTTCCTTGTTAAGCCCACATAAAAACCTTTGTTCTATAGCTTCTTCACATTCATCTATAGCACAACGTAATAAACAAGCATGCATATCATGATAGTATGATGCAACACTTCTGCTATCTTGTTTTAAACATTGTAGTTTCTTTAACAGAATATCGGCATAATATGGAGGAACAAAAGCATCTGTCAAATATTTCTTTAAGTCTTTCCAAGATTGAGGTATTTTATCATGTCTACAAAGATGTTTCCAATGATATGCAGCATTTTTAACTACCACTTTAGAGACTGCCATAACCTTTTTCTCTTTTAGACAAGTTAGACTTTTTAAATTCATTATCTACAGCTAGCTCCCATTGAATATATGCATGAGGATCATAATTTCCTTCAAAATAAGGTATTGTACATTTGAATCTAGCTAGAATTTCATCACATACCTCATATTTATCGTGCTAATCCCTCATGTGTCGATGAAGATGTCGATATTGAGCTTCACTATATCATATCTCCTTGTGTATCCCTGCCATGATTAGTACTAGACAAGAAACATACAAACGCTCCTACTAACTATAAGATTGTGAAGGCACCAAAAATCACACTCACTCAATCCTGTATCAAGCTCTTACAAGTTCTTACCAATGCAAGCAGGAGGTGTTGTACACCGACTTAACCACAAATAGTATGGAGATTAGATGTATCGATGCCTTGGCAAACACTTGGTTGTATAAGTTGTAGTCAAATCTGTGGAGCTCTAGGTAGGATGAAATATGTAGCAAGGAAAACTAGAACCACATTAGCATAAGCAAATTGAGTAATTGTTCAACGTCGGTATTGTGCTGATCCTAGGCTTGAACGTACTAGAGACGCGAGTCTAGACACAAACGATACCACCAAACTGACAAAGGTAGAACTAGCTTTCCTCCTCTTTTGTCAAGTTTTCTTTCTTCACTTTTTTTTTTTCTTTTCTCTTTTTTTGGTGCAGCTTTTTTTTCTTCTTTTTTTGAGCACCTTTCCGCCTTTTTCCTTTTTTCTCTCCTTTTTTTAAAGAACAGCAAAGGACAATGCGACTCTTAGTATAGGACTCCCGAACCTTGTACGTTCCAAAACAGAAAGCAAACGACCGAATATGAAGATGACTCTAAAAGGAAAAATAAAGATCCTCTTGTAAGCTTTCCAAAAAATTTAAAACTCTCCAATCCGAATTTGCATAGGCGATATATGATAGTTTTAGTAACACTTGCACAGCCTGCCCAAAATCCACCCGAATTCTAGAATAACAAACCGACTAAACAGACCAAAACATGGTGGTAAAAACGTGACAAGAACTCGAAACTCTAAACGAACTAAACGCTAAGACCAGCAACTTCACACGACGATGCAACGATAAACTCAAAAGGCCGATACGAAGCAGAACTAGTAAAAGGCTCAAAGAGGCTTGGATCTCGGGTAATTTTTTTGCGTGGCTTTTTTTGGACTATAGGAAAAAAATGAAATAAAAACTCACCGAGCAACGAAAGCTCTGATACCACTTGATGGGGGGAATGGGATGGCCCGATCTTTCGGTGAGAGGATAGAGATAAGATAACTTCGATTGGAAGGAGACGCCGTTGATGACCCGACTACAACCGTACGATACGTTCGTGTTGCGCCTTAGCGATCGATACACCAACTCCAAGGGTTGTTGATCTTATCGGTGATCAACCTTGTTCCTGCAAGCAATCGAAGAACGAGCAAGAACAAGATAAAGGAGCAACTATAATTGCTGGATATGAAAGACGCACAAAGGGTAGTTGGGGTTCTGAAATGTGAAACCGGCGATCTAACCGATCACGGGTTTACACAGACAAGTAGCATTGGCTAAACTTTTATCTAATCAAAACCCGCCTTACAACTGAAATCTCTAGGGTTATTTATAGCCCTAGGGACGTTCCCAATGTTTTGAAAACTTATTACATATGGAAAGGACTAATTATTTCCAAAATAAATTGATTAAAAATGGAAATTCCGTGCTTAATTGGTTCGGTCTAAAAAAGGAACACGCATTGATTTAGTGATTGTGATCTCCTCCGATGGAATCTGGATATGTAGCTGGATCCGTTGGAAAGAGGACGTATCAAGCTTTCCAAATAGTCCAAGATCATCCAAATCAGAGTTTCCATTTAAACGTTATGCATATTTGAATTCGGTGCTGTCCCTGCGGTCCGAATCCCAGTCATCTTCTCAATCGTGTAGAACTTTATTTCTATTTTCTCTTGGAACAAAAGTAATGTCCCAAACTTGTATATTATGTTTGGATGGCCTTACCTTGGTCCCCAATCAACTTCCACAATGTTCCATGCCCTTGATTTATTCACAACGCGTCCCTTAATCCATGTAATAATTTCTGTAATTGAAAACAACAACTTATGGTGCAGCAACCTTTTCTCAAATATGTAAAATGTAAATTGAATATAGAAATCATGCACCTTTGTTTTTATTATATTTATATCCTAGCCGGTGATGTCCTCATCATTCTCTCCTTCTTGGCGGCAAACCGTCCTTGGTTTGTTCTTGTGTTCATCCTCAATGCAACTCCTAGCAAAAGAATCATTATTGTGCAGTATCTCTTGTTCTTTAAACATGTGGTGAATTGAAGAAAACCAACTCACCAAATCTTTTGCTTGAACAAATGACATCGAATCTGTACTTTTAAATATCGGAGTAAGAATTGTGGCATTGCTAAGCAGCCCACAAGGCTCTCCTTGAAAACAAACATGTGTATTTAAATCAAAACAAGAGACTCTCAAGATAATATGATTAGTTAAAGCACCTTGGTCAAGACTATTATTTTCAGAATTTACATGCTGTTTCAAATTTGAACATATGTAAACTCTATGCACAAAGTATACTCCTTAATCATTGTATTCTCCAATTACGTGAAAACTCATTTGATCAGGACATGGCAAATCAAGTCTAGTGAGTAATTTCTCATTTAAATTACTAAGTTCACAAAGATCATCAAGTTCAATATAACCCCAAGTATTTAAAGAAGATAACAATTTTTGTTCTTCCTTTTCACTAGCAATGTGAACAACATGTATCAAATCACTTAAAGGTTCGGCAACAAAGTCAACCTGTTCATTAACCAGTTGTGCCATGTATATAAGTGAAGTATTAACACACAACTTTTCTGATGATGTAAGTGCATTTTTATTCTCCTTTTCCTGTTCAAGGTTAGTAGTACTAGCATGCTCACAAAATGGTGTTTCCTCTAAATCAATAGCAATCTGAATTTTAGCTCGACATGCAAGTTCAAACAATTGAGAGAGAGAATTATATGTTTCATGAAGAAGCATTTCCTGAATTTCCTTGTTAAGCCCACATAAAAATCTTTGTTCTATAGCTTCTTCACATTCATCTATAGCACAACGTAATAAAGAAGCATGCATATCATGATAGTATGATGCAACACTTCTGCTATCTTGTTTTAAACATTGTAGTTTCTTTAACAGAATATCGGCATAATATGGAGGAACAAAAGCATCTGTCAAATATTTCTTTAAGTCTTTCCAAGATTGAGGTATTTTATCATGTCTACAAAGATGTTTCCAATGATATGCAGCATTTTTAACTACCACTTTAGAGGCTGCCATAACCTTTTTCTCTTTTAGACAAGTTAGACTTTTTAAATTCATTATCTACAGCTAGCTCCCATTGAATATATGCATGAGGATCATAATTTCCTTCAAAATAAGGTATTGTACATTTGAATCTAGCTAGAATTTCATCACATACCTCATATTTATCGTGCTAATCCCTCATGTGTCGATGAAGATGTCGATATTGAGCTTCACTATATCATATCTCCTTGTGTATCCCTACCATGATTAGTACTAGACAAGAAACATACAAACGCTCCTACTAACTATAAGATTGTGAAGGCACCAAAAATCACACTCACTCAATCCTGTATCAAGCTCTTACAAGTTCTTACCAATGCAAGCAGGAGGTGTTGTACACCGACTTAACCACAAATAGTATGGAGATTAGATGTATCGATGCCTTGGCAAACACTTGGTTGTATAAGTTGTAGTCAAATCTGTGGAGCTCTAGGTAGGATGAAATATGTAGCAAGGAAAACTAGAACCACATTAGCATAAGCAAATTGAGTAATTGTTCAACGTCGGTATTGTGCTGATCCTAGGCTTGAACGTACTAGAGACGCGAGTCTAGACACAAACGATACCACCAAACTGACAAAGGTAGAACTAGCTTTCCTCCTCTTTTGTCAAGTTTTCTTTCTTCACTTTTTTTTTCTTTTCTCTTTTTTTGGTGCAGCTTTTTTTTCTTCTTTTTTTGAGCACCTTTCCGCCTTTTTCCTTTTTTTCTCTCCTTTTTTTAAAGAACAGCAAAGGACAATGCGACTCTTAGTATAGGACTCCCGAACCTTGTACGTTCCAAAACAGAAAGCAAACGACCGAATATGAAGATGACTCTAAAAGGAAAAATAAAGATCCTCTTGTAAGCTTTTCAAAAAATTTAAAACTCTCCAATCCGAATTTGCATAGGCGATATATGATAGTTTTAGTAACACTTGCACAGCCTGCCCAAAATCCACCCGAATTCCAGAATAACAAACCGACTAAACAAACCAAAACATGGTGGTAAAAACGTGACAAGAACTCGAAACTCTAAACGAACTAAACGCTAAGACCAGCAACTTCACACGACGATGCAACGATAAACTCAAAAGGCTGATACGAAGCAGAACTAGTAAAAGGCTCAAAGAGGCTTGGATCTCGGGTAATTTTTTTGTGTGGCTTTTTTTTGGACTATAGGAAAAAAATGAAATAAAAACTCACCGAGCAACGAAAGCTCTGATACCACTTGATGGGGGGAATGGGATGGCCCGATCTTTCGGTGAGAGGATAGAGATAAGATAACTTCGATTGGAAGGAGACGCCGTTGATGACCCGACTACAACCGTACGATACGTTCGTGTTGCGCCTTAGCGATCGATACACCAACTCCAAGGGTTGTTGATCTTATCGGTGATCAACCTTGTTCCTGCAAGCAATCGAAGAACGAGCA
Source organism: Zizania palustris (assembly GCA_019279435.1). NCBI lineage: Eukaryota > Viridiplantae > Streptophyta > Magnoliopsida > Poales > Poaceae > Zizania > Zizania palustris. The sequence continues at coordinate 50,386,888 of JAAALK010000286.1, read as the reverse complement.
AGAACAAGATAAAGGAGCAACTAGAATTGCTGGATATGAAAGACGCACAAAGGGTAGTTGGGGTTCTGAAATGTGAAACCGGCGATCTAACCGATCACGGGTTTACACAGACAAGTAGCATTGGCTAAACTTTTATCTAATCAAAACCCGCCTTACAACTGAAATCTCTAGGGTTATTTATAGCCCTAGGGACGTTCCCAATGTTTTGAAAACTTATTACATATGGAAAGGACTAATTATTTCCAAAATAAATTGATTAAAAATGGAAATTTCGTGCTTAATTGGTTCGGCCTAAAAAAAGAACACGCATTGATTTAGTGATTGTGATCTCCTCCGATGGAATCTGGATATGTAGCTGGATTCGTTGGAAAGAGGACGTATCAAGCTTTCCAAATAGTCCAAGATCATCCAAATCAGAGTTTCCATTTAAACGTTATGCATATTTGAATTTGGTGTTGTCCCTACAGTCCGAATCCCAGTCATCTTCTCAATCGTGTAGAACTTTATTTCTATTTTCTCTTGGAACAAAAGTAATGTCCCAAACTTGTATATTATGTTTGGATGGTCTTGCCTTGGTCCCCAATCAACTTCCACAATGTTCCATGCCCTTGATTTGTTCACAACGCGTCTCTTAATCCCTGTAATAATTTTTGTAATTGAAAACAACAACTTATGGTGCAACAACCTTTTCTCAAATATGTAAAATATAAATTGAATATAGAAATCATACACCTTTGTTTTTATTATATTTATATCCCAACCGGTGATGTCCTCATCAAATAGGAGTCATTTACTATTTTTTCAGGTAATAGTCCAAAATATCCAAACATATGTGAACTAATTATTAGCTAACTAATAATTAGTTCTAGCTAAAAATTAGTTTTAGTCAATGACCCTTAATTGCAAAGTTAGGTATACAGAACTGACCTCCTTTCCACATGCTCACATGCTGTACTGAAAAACACTTGTACACAGACGCCAACCCAACACGGAGAGCACCACTGTACTACTGAAAAATATACTTGCAGCTTCATAGCCATCCATCCAATCAGGAATTCAGGATACAACGGCGCTTACAGCCACTGCTTAAAGCGCACTGGATCCCGATTCCTGATTCACATGGTTACACACTTGCACTCTCTCTCCCTTTTTGTTTAAATAAAAGCAAAAAGGCTTATCATTTCTACTGGGATGTCTGAGAATATATCAGATGCATCAATCATCATGCATAGGCCGGTGCAATAGCAATAGATATTACAGTCTTTGAATTGAAGAAAATGACAACAGACAGGCCAGTAGAAAACTTTGTCCAAGCTAATGAAGAAACAGCCACAAAACGAGAAGCAGAGCTGGAAGATGGCGATAATGGCTCTTGTTGGCTTAGCATTCTTGGGCCAGAAGGATTAGAAGCATTTCCTGTGCACAATGGATGGGCCAGACTCGTCGTACTCAGCCTTAGCAATCCACATCTGCAATGACAAGCAGCATTGTAAGCAAATCAAACAAGTTCCAGAAGTACAAAAAAACTATATTGTTGCCCTGCATATTTACCTGCTGGAAGGTGCTGAGGGATGCCAAGATGGATCCTCCAATCCAGACGCTATACTTCCTTTCGGGTGGAGCGACCACCTTGATCTTCATGCTGCTAGGAGCCAAGGCAGTGATTTCCTTGCTCATCCTGTCAGCGATGCCAGGGAACATAGTAGTACCACCACTGAGAACGATGTTGCCGTATAGATCCTTCCTAATATCCACGTCGCACTTCATGATGGAGTTGTATGTCGTCTCATGAATACCCGCAGCTTCCATTCCTATGAAGGAAGGCTGGAAGAGAACCTCAGGGCAACGGAAACGCTCAGCACCAATGGTGATCACTTGCCCATCAGGAAGCTCATAGCTCTTCTCCACAGACGAGCTGGTCTTAGCGGTCTCCATTTCCTGGTCATAATCCAGGGCAATGTAGGCAAGCTTCTCCTTCATGTCCCTCACAATTTCCCGCTCGGCCGTTGTTGTGAATGAGTAGCCACGCTCCGTCAGGATCTTCATGAGGTGATCAGTGAGATCACGCCCAGCCAGATCAAGACGAAGGATAGCATGGGGGAGAGCATATCCTTCATAGATGGGGACAGTGTGGCTGACACCATCACCAGAGTCCAGCACAATACCTGAGAATGAAAGAGCATATTCAGATATTGACAGTTATAGCACATCAAGGATTGAGCAGTCCACACCAACAACATTAGGATGTTTACAAAGGATTCATGTATGAGAACTGCCCATGAGTCTATTTAAAAAATTCTAATGATCTTGCTGCATCAAGCTTGAAGATTGCAAAATCAATCACGTCCAGATATGAACACCAAATTTGAAATGTCTATGATCTTCAACGGTACAGTTCAGTGTGGAATGGGCTCACCTGTGGTACGACCACTGGCATAAAGCGAGAGGACAGCCTGGATGGCGACGTACATAGCAGGAGTGTTGAAGGTCTCAAACATGATCTGGGTCATCTTTTCACGATTGGCCTTTGGGTTGAGGGGGGCCTCAGTAAGGAGGACAGGGTGCTCCTCCGGTGCCACACGGAGCTCGTTGTAGAAGGTGTGATGCCAGATCTTCTCCATATCATCCCAGTTGCTGACAATACCATGCTCAATGGGGTACTTGAGGGTCAGGATACCCCTCTTGGACTGCGCCTCATCCCCAACGTAGGCATCCTTCTGCCCCATTCCGACCATGACGCCAGTGTGGCGAGGACGACCCACAATGCTGGGGAAAACAGCCCTGGGCGCATCATCTCCGGCGAACCCAGCCTGAAAACCCAACGAGTCACCACCTCAGTTGCTACCAAGAATGTATCATTCCAGCAACGAAGACAGAAGTTCCTGAGAATCCAATAGCTTACCTTGACCATACCAGTTCCATTATCACAGACGAGGGGCTGAATGTCCTCGGCGTCAGCCATTTTCTACCTACAAAAAGCTCGCACGAGGCTGCATTTGTCACAAATCAGAGGAACGACACATACACGTCTTACACTCCTACCAATGATCAAGGATGGCACTAACGAAACGATTTTTTTCCCAGCAATTTCTACTGCAGAAATGTAGCACGTATAAACCTGATGAAGCAGCGCAATTCATAATGAACAACGTTTTTTTTTCCTTATTTTGCTTAGCACCCTAGAAATCAAAGACGTATCCCTTTTCCTCTCACCGACATCCCCTGACTAGCGTTGAACAGGAGAAACGATCAACGAAGAGCGTCTCGGGTCGCAGATCTACACCCCACGAAGAACCAGGCGCCCCACTTCCCCCGAGATCCGGCCGGATCCACGCCGGACAGTGCGGGAATGGTCACCCGACACGCGAGATCTCATCCCAACCTCTCGTGTTCACAGCAACAGAGACGCGAGGCCGGATCTGGGCCCTGGGGGCGTTCACTGCAGGAGTCCCACTCCCACCAGCGGCGAGATCGATACGGGGAAGAAGAAGCAGACTGATAGTTACCGGCGGAGGAGGCGGGATGGGGCGTGGCGCACGTCGTCCGGCTGCGAGGCGAGGCGAGGCGGGGCGAGGCGAGCGGTGGTGGTAGGGTTTGGATGGGGGAGGGGGGGGTGAGGTCGTGAGGACGTGAGGTGGGGGCTTGCGTGCGGACAACTCACGTGGAGTGTAGTGAAGGGTGGCCAATTTCGGTCTACTACCGCGCGTAGCCGTCCGTCCGCTTATGTTGGTTTGCTCCGACTGATTGGAATTTTAATTTGTAAATTTTAAAAATTATATATGAAAAAATATTTAAAATATTATGTTGAAATCTTAGGTACCGTTGGATCGAGATCTTGAAAGAATTGAAATTCATTTTAAATTATATAAAACATTGAATTGTGTGGAATTTAATTGAAATCTAATAATTATGTTTAGGCATTCAATAGAATTAAAATATGAGAACTAATTCCCAAACCTGTTTAGTTGATCAAACAATGGAATTAATTCCATTAATACAAGAAATATTAGTTATAAAAATAAGCTCGATGAAGGAATGCATAGTACAATGATCAATTTTGATAAATATAGGAATTCCAATCAATTTTTTTCTTGAAGAGGAATTAAGTAGAACTGTGAATTCTTGGTTGAATTCTAGATCGGATTTGATAATTCCAAATCTATGGTAGCCCAAACAACCCATCTCATAGAATAGAATTCTAATTCTTTAGTGTTAAACCCAATACTTGGGATCCAAATGCGCCCTTAACAGATTGTATCAAGAATTGTTATAACATCACAATAATTTCTGCAGTTTTACGGGTAGGTTTAAAATGCTCAAATTGTTAATTAGCCATGTTATTTTGTAATTTATACGAGGCGAAGTTAGTTTTAGTTTTGAACTTATAAAATTTACAATAGTGCAAGTTTCCAATTTATATTAGAAAAAAACTACGTGGTTTTACAGATTTTAATTTTTATTGAAAATTTGTGGTTACCAAGTTAGTAGTGATCTAGCGGCTATCGAGCTCTAAACCAAGGTAATCGAGGTTTGTACCGTGATAACCAAACACCGTACCATGAATACCCATCTAGACCCGAGCGGTAACCGACCCATAGTCGTATTGTTAAACATGATGAGACTGCTCATACAGCTTAAACAGTTGATGTATTTGATTCATTCAGGATATAAATAAATGGCTAAGATGAGAGTTCGTTTTCCTCCTTCCCCATACTCAGCACAAAAAGCCCACTTTGTGGCTATTCTTAGCTCCTCTCCAGGCCGATGGCCGATACTGGTGCACCGTTCTAGTGTTGGGAAAAATAATTTTACCCTAACAGGATCCAAATAATATCACTTACGAAGCCTCAAAGCCAAAGTCTACTGATGAGTCGAGGCCAATAAAACCAGTCGAAGTCCCTTTCGTCTTGTATGAAGCAAAAGTATCTAAGACTATCTAAAGATTGCTTTTGGAATCTACAAGATCAAGAGTTGATTACAAAGCTATTTGAGCACTGAAGCTCCCTACGACACACTCCGGGCCCCACTCGGGAGGATGGCGAAGCCTACTTCGGTCATAAGGCTTCGAGACTTATGCTCCGATATCTCTTTGCAATCCTCCGTATTTCGAAGACTATTCCGGTATGAAGCCTCCGACTTATACTTCGATACAGGCTCTAATATCTTAAAGAGCACTTCGACATTAAAGACCAAAACCGAGGTCTTCGCCCTTGGTATATGCACATGTATTTACAAAAGAGTTTATCGTTTACCCTACGAAATCTTGTAAACAAAGTCTTTTATGACAGTTGTAAGTAGAGGGGTAAAATGATCTTTTTCTCTGGTATTTTGCCTATAAATACTGAGCACTCCTAATTTAAAAATGATAGATGATATAGAATACAAAAATCATTATGAACTGGATGTAAGACTATTATCCCTCTTGGATGCATGAACCAGTATAAATCCACTTTACAATTAGAAGTTCTTCGAGGCTAAATAAACCTGTTAGGCATAACTTTTATGCTACAACATTTAGTATTATTGATTGGAATGACTGATAACTAACCGATATTGACTAAAATGATCGATATTGAAATCAAAACGATACATCAATTAAAATGTATTGGTTTGAGCGATAGAATGGTACATATCGACCTGACATCGGAATAGAAGTGACAAGCTTGAGTTCAATGCAATGACTGAAGTAACGGGGGAGGAAAATCTGGACGGGTATTACCATCCTTTGCAAAACTACTTGGAGATCTTTTTACATTCTTCTTGTTGCAGGATCTTCTTTTTGTTGATGCCATAATTTACTGTCATTATCTTGTAGCAGAATGCGACATCTCCGTTTTGGATTCCTCAAATTGGCATGACATTTAGCAGTTTCGATGAAGCTTGGGATTCTTGGGCCACATATGCTGGTCTCGGATGGGTTTTGATGTTCGAACGTGTTACACAGACAATTTGTTTGTTCAAATCAGGGTTCTCATGTAGAAAACAAGAAATTTTGTGTAACAAAGCATAATCTAGCTCATATAATAATGGAAAATTTGATCATATATCATTCATTTAAATGAAAATTAAGAATTTATTTTCCTGACCCACATGTCATTGACATAGGTGGACCCTATATGTTATTGAAATGTAAAGGGTAAATATTCAATTTCCATCTAACTAGAAGATATATGATCGAATCTTCAGATCCATTTGTTTCAGTTTCTAGCGGCTAAAGATTCTCGGTAGCTAGCTAGTCTGAGTAGCTAGTGTTTTCCAGCTTCTAGATTCTAGTTCATTTCTAGATTCCGTCGCTACTGATTCTCACAATCTAAGTCTAAAATATGGACCGTTTGTTTCCGCATCAGATTGTAGAAGTAGTTGCAATGTTCGTATGGGCATTACTTTAGAAAGAGAATTGGTCTCATGCAGTTGCCAACTCTTTTAGAGAATTGATACATTATGTAGGTATACTCTTAAAGCTCTTGATTCGGTAAACATTGATGTCTATTTACTTTAGTCATAGATTGTTAGTCGCTAGTTGATCAGAATCTAAGGGTATGTTTGTTTCAGCTTCTAGCAGCTAGAGAGTCTCAGTAGCTAACTAGTCTGAGTAGCAGGTGTTTTCAAGTTTCTGAATTCTAGTTTATTTCTAGATTTCGCAGTTACTGATTCTCACAATCTGAGTTCAGAATCTAGACCGCTTGTTTCCACAAAAGTAACTGTAGCTGTCAGCAGCTGAAACAAACAAACCCTAAATATGCTAATGTTTCTTAGCTTCTACTTTATTTCAAAATTTTATAGTTATCGATTCTCACAATCTAGATACAAAATCTGATTATTTGCTTCAATTTTATATTCTAATAGTAGTTATAATTGTTAGAAACCGAAATAAACAAAACATAAATTGTTGCCTAGAAATACATTTTGAAGTGATTCACTCGAGGAGCTAGGTCTGAGATTATCCAAGATATGCATGGAAGGGACATAGAGAAAAAACTAAGTTAGATGCTACTCGATCCGTATACTTTAGCACGAAAATCTCTGCCAATGATTCCTTCCGTTGTCTTCATGAGCCGTTGATTTTGAAGAATGCTACTTGTTATAGCATCCTCGGCGTGTCATAAAAATTTGGACATTTATATATTTTAATTTGGATGATCATCTAAAAAGATTTTTCTCTATATTTTATCACACTTCAACATACCATCCATATTATACTGTACATATCATATTTTTGTATATTTTAATAATATCTTCTAACTACAAATGTAAACTTGATTTATTTTATCTGTATTTTAACAGTATATTCTAACAAGCTATTATTGCAAATAGCGTGAGAAGATAGAAATGCTAACTTGGTGTTTCTTTTTCCAATATGGATGTTCATCTATATTTAGATGCTGTGATTGAAGTTCCCGCTAGAGACCGATTTTAGGATGAGAAACACTATTATGAGGATAGAAGGTGTTATAGAGTTCTTGAGGATATTCTTAGTGAAAGAGGCACTTCATAGTTCATAGTATGAGCAAGCATGTGCAGGGAAAAAAACAAAGATAGTTATGGCATTATTGATGCTAAAAAGCCTAATGTTAAAGCACCATTCAGCTTTACCTTAACAAGTTGCAAATGTGGCTACTCTAAAGAAGAATCACAGGCAAAAGTATGGATCAAACAAGAGAAACCCTAGGTTGACAAATTTCAGAAGACAAAAAAGGACAAGACATACCAGAACAAAAATAAGCAAACATATGCAACAAGAAGAAAATGGAAGTCTTGTGATAGAGTCACAAGCATTTGGGAGAAACATGAGAGCTATTGTAGAAAAATATCAAGCATATGAATGACCTAGTAGTTATACCCAACTTCCGATGTTATGCTAGCATTCTAATGGTGAAGGGAAAAGGAGGAAAAAGAAGTACTCTCATCCTAGCCATGACTTGTTTATTGAACGATGCAGATGTGTCTACTCCTTAAACTCCCCGTAATAGTTTGAATCTACATAGGAATCAACCTATCTATACCGATATCTAAAAAATAACTTGATACACAACAACTTCCCTTTATTTTCGATCTCTATTTTTAAATCAGTAAATCAATAGTTTCTCATGTAGAGCGGATGTAGTTTATCAATATTTGTTTTGCTCCAGTGCTGTCAAAGAACTACTACATAAACTTGGCAATGTAATGAAAATATTCAAGTTTCAGTGGATAGACAAAATTTACAAATATAATAAAAATACAATCTTTCTATGAATACTACTAACAGAAGTTCAGAACCCCTTGAGGTCTGACATGCCAAAAATAAAGAGACTGCCTTGATTGCAGTACAGATGAAGAGGAGGGCATCAATGATATGGCAAAACCAGACTAATATTTTCTAGAATATGGGTCAGGAACCATGTACTGAAATGCAATTACACTTAAGCTCTACCCAAGAGGACAAAACTGACATGATAGCTCACAACAAGCATACTACTTGGATAAAATTTCATGCATGAATAAACAGAGATGCAGTAAAATTTCATGCATGAATAAACAGAGATGCAGCTGTGGCCTTGAGCTACACTACAAGAAAAACAAAAATTTTCGTCAGCCTCTTTAACTTCCGTCGGCTTTTCACTGTGGCCAACAGAAATTAAAGGGAATTTTCCCACCCGATATATAAGCTTTAATTTCCGTCGGTCAGTAAGGTCCACAGTTGCTGACCGACGGAAGTTAAAGGATATATTCCCCCAACTCTCGCGCGTATATAGAGACCTAGCGGCTGTTCCATCCGCCGCCGCCGCCCGAGCTCCTCCCCACCTCCTAGGGGTACGCATGAAGTACCTCTTTGGTAGAAGGTTAAAATGTGTTCATGTCATTGACTGAGAATCTGTCATTTTCCTAGGAGGAAACATGCATCACTGATCTTAGGACTGCATTATCTTCCAACAGTAGCCCATCAGCACCAAACTTAATTAAGATAAGTCACACCTAACCACAACCCCATGTGATTGGGACACTTCGGGCTATACAGCAAAAATATCCTAGAAATGGCAGTGATAAGCATACTTGCAAATGATTTGGCTCCCAACTACTCTCTCCGTTAACTTTTAAATGATGCAGGTTGACTTTTATCTTAACGTTTGACCATTCGTCTTATTCATTTTTTTTTGCAAATATGCAAAAATATAAATTATACTTGAAGTATTCTTACTTCAACAGTAATAAAACAAATTATAACAAAATAAATGATATTTCAAAAAGTTTTTTGAATAAGACAAATGGTCAAACGTTGAGATAAAAGTCACCTGCGTAATTTAAAAGTTAACGGAGGGAGTATTACCTTCACTAACGCCATACACTTGCTTAACATAAATGTGGTGGCAAATCTTAACTACGAACAAAATGGACTAAATAAACTAAAGGGCATAACTAATTAACCATGAGTTAATCAATTTCACTCTCAACTGGTACTCACGGACACTGCGCTCTCCTCAGCCGAATACACTGTGAGAGACAAGAAAAAGGGGGAGAAATCGAGTCATGAGATCATGGATAAGAGTTGAGGCACCCCGAGATCATGCGCTGGCCGACGAACCAAAAGAGAAGCCTAGATCTGGGAGCAGAGAGATTGCGAGAGTAAGAAATGTTGGGTTTTGGCGAGGTACGTATGGACTGGACGGGAAGCTCAAGCAACACGATGAGCGGCACACCGACTGAGAAGAACAGTAGCACCAGCGTGGCACTAGTGGCTACAACGCTCCACCGTAGCCTCTTCGACAGGGATGTGCCGTCGGAGACCTATCGAAAAAATTGTTATTTTGACACTCCCTTCATTTCGCACGTCGTATAGTACATAGCTCGAAACAGGAGCTCAGACATATCGGCTCGGTGGTATAAGCGTAGACCACGACGGCCATTGCTCCTAGAAGGCCGCTGTTGGAGACGACGAGGAGGTGGTGGCGGTGGCGAGGTACAGGCGCGGCACACTAGGGACAACGGTGTGTGGGTGATGCGTTGGGCGGTACGCTGGGAAAAAAATTCTAGGGAGGGACTTAAACCAACTCCTATGAGGTCCTCCCCGGGTGGCTGCCACCTAGAAGAGGGAAAAAATCCAACGGAAGAGATAAACACATAGGGTAGAGGCTAGTTCGGAGTGTCGACGACGTGGATGGCGGGGGTTGCATGGGGCGTCGGTCGACGAATGACAAGGGCCTTCAACAGCGACGCGGCAGCGACCCTCGGCGTCTGGAACAACACGAGAGATCTGCTCTCAGCCATCGGCATCAGAGCGGAGTTGAGGCGATGGGGGTCGCCGCCGGGGTGCAGACACCATGGAGCTGCCGGAGCTGCGAGGCTGACCTCACAGATCTAGGGCGAGGCGACCGGAGCGCGATAGCGATGATATGGCGGAGTTGCGGCGGTTTTAGTGTTGGGGGCGTCACGGTCGGAGTGCAGCGGCGACGACGGCGAGAGCCTCCGTGGCCTCCCCGACAGTCCCACACCGGACCTGGTGCCATCACACCTCACCACCGGACTCTCCGCTCACTGCCTCCATTCATCCTCCCGTTGAATTTTATCTATTTCCACATAGAAGTCATCCGAAGAGGGTCTCACAAGAGTAGGTTTGAGGCCCTCCCCTATAGAATGTTTTGTCGGCGCACTGGATCTGGTAGAAGGAGGGGAAAAAAGGCGCGTGCGAGGAGAGGGTGGTGTCAACGAAAACGAGGAAGCAGTAATCCTAAATTTAAGATAGTTATGAATAGAAAATGGTTTAGGAAATAATTGGTTTAGAAGTTTTGTTAGAACTCAATTTTAATTAAAAATCTCAAAATTTAAATTTAATAACCTAGGAGGTCTAGATGACTAGACATACCTAAAACCAAATGCCATCCTAAGCCCATGGGCCATAAACCAGCCCCGCCCAGCCAAATAGTCTCCACGTGAGTTGTCCGCACGCAAGTCACACCTTACCTGCGCCATCCAAACCCTACGCGGCTACGACCACCACCGCTCGCCTCGCCTCGCAGCCGGACGACGTGCGCCTCGTCCCCATACCGCCTCCTCCGCCGGTAACCATCCGTCCGCTTCTCCTTCCCCGTCTCGATATCGCCGCGGGTGGGAGTGGGACTCCTGTGAACGCCCCCAGATCCGGCCTCGCATTTCTGTTACTGTGAACGCGAGAGGTTGAGATGAGATCTCGCGCGTCGGGTGACCATTCCCGCATTGGCCGGCGTGGATCCGGCCGGATCTCGGGGGATGTGGGGCGCCTGGTTCTTCGCGGGGTGTAGATCTGCGGTCCGAGACGCTCCTCGTTGAGCGTTTCTCTTGTTCAACGCTAGTCAGGGGGTGTCAGTGAGAGCAAAAGGGGCACGGCTTTGATTTCTAGGATGCTAAGCAAAATCAGAAAAAAAACTGTTGTTCATTATGAATTGCGCTGCTTCATCAGGTTTAGACGTTCTACATTTCTGCAGTAGAAATTGCTGGGGAAAATCGTTTCGTTAGTGCCATTCTTGATCATTGGTAGGATGCGTATTTGTGTCGTTCCTCTGATTTGTGACAAATGCAGCCTCGTGCGAGCTTTTTGTAGGTAGAGAATGGCTGACGCCGAGGACATTCAGCCCCTTGTCTGCGATAATGGAACCGGTATGGTCAAGGTAAGCTATTGGATTTCCAGCCTTCCAGGAACTTGTCTTTGTTGCTGGAATGCCACATTCTGTGTAGCAACTGAGGTGGTGATTCGTTGGGTTGTCAGGCAGGGTTTGCTGGAGATGATGCGCCCAGGGCTGTTTTCCCCAGCATTGTGGGTCGTCCTCGCCACACTGGTGTCATGGTCGGAATGGGACAGAAGGATGCCTACGTTGGGGATGAGGCGCAGTCTAAGAGGGGTATCTTGACCCTCAAGTACCCCATTGAGCACGGTATCGTCAGCAACTGGGATGATATGGAGAAGATCTGGCATCACACCTTCTACAACGAGCTCCGTGTGGCACCGGAGGAGCACCCTGTCCTCCTTACTGAGGCCCCCCTCAACCCCAAGGCCAATCGTGAAAAGATGACCCAGATCATGTTCGAGACCTTCAACACTCCTGCTATGTACGTTGCCATCCAGGCTGTCCTCTCGCTGTATGCCAGTGGTCGTACCACAGGTGAGCCCATTCCAAACTGAACTGTACCGTTGAAGATGATAAACATTTCAAATTTGATGTTCACATATGGACGTGATTGGTTTTGCAGTCTCCAACCTTGATGCAGCAAGATCATTAGAATTTTTTAAATAAACTCAATAGGCAGTTCTCATTGTAAACATCCTAATGTTGTTGGTGTGGACTGCTCAATCCTTGATGTGCTACAACCGTCAATATCTGAATATGCTCTTTCATTCTCAGGTATTGTGCTGGATTCTGGTGATGGTGTCAGCCACACTGTTCCCATCTATGAAGGATACGCTCTCCCCCATGCAATCCTGCGTCTTGACCTGGCTGGGCGTGATCTCACTGATCACCTCATGAAGATCTTGACGGAGCGTGGCTACTCGTTCACCACGACGGCCGAGCGGGAAATTGTGAGGGACATGAAGGAGAAGCTTGCCTACATTGCCCTGGATTATGACCAGGAAATGGAGACCGCAAAGACCAGCTCATCTGTGGAGAAGAGCTATGAGCTTCCTGATGGGCAAGTTATCACCATTGGCGCGGAGCGTTTCCGTTGCCCTGAGGTTCTCTTCCAGCCTTCCTTCATAGGAATGGAAGCTGCGGGTATCCATGAGACGACCTACAACTCCATCATGAAGTGCGACGTGGATATTAGGAAGGATCTATACGGCAACATCGTTCTCAGTGGTGGTACTACTATGTTCCCTGGCATCGCTGACAGAATGAGCAAGGAAATCACTGCCTTGGCTCCAAGCAGCATGAAGATCAAGGTGGTCGCTCCTCCTGAAAGGAAGTACAGTGTCTGGATTGGAGGATCCATCTTGGCATCCCTCAGCACCTTCCAGCAGGTAAATATACATTGCAACAATATAGTTTTTTTTTACTTCTTGAACTTGTTTGATTTGCTTACAATGCTGCTTGCCATTGCAGATGTGGATTGCTAAGGCTGAGTACGACGAGTCTGGTCCATCCATTGTGCACAGGAAATGCTTCTAATCCTTACGACCCAAGAATGCTAAGCCAAGAGGACATTGCAGATGTGGATCGCTAAGGCTGAATACGACGAGTCTGGCCCATCCATTGTGCACAGGAAATGCTTCTATTCCTTACGACCCAAGAATGCTAAGCCAAGAGGAGTCATTATCGCCATCCTCCTGCTTTGTTTCTCTTTTTGTCGCCGTTTCTTCATTAGCGTGGACAAAGTTTTCTGCTGGCCTGTCTGTTGTCATTGTCTTCTATTCGGTGACTGTAATATCTATTGCTACCTGTGGTTCTCACGTGTGATTTTGGACACAAATGTTCGGTTCATTCATATTTAATCAGATGCCTGATGATTTACCAGAAAAAATACATATGTTCTGATGGTTTTGGGTTGCGATTATATGAAATGACTAACATCGATCTCAATCCTAGCATTTTTAGCGTGCCCTTTTCTGCACTCTAGGAGCTTATGTCACATCTGTCCTTTTCTTGAGGCTACTGCCCCCAGCATATGCGTGATGATTGATGCATCTGATATTCTGATGTGTTCTCATAGCTTTGCTGCTTAAAGCTTGTACAGTACAGTTCAGACGTCCCTGTAGAAATGATAAATCTTTTGGCTTTTCTTTAAACAAAATGAGAGGGAGAGTGCAAGTGTGGAACCATGTGAATCGAGATCCAGTGCGCAAGTCTATGTTACTGAAATACCGTGGTGCTCTCCGTGTTGGCTTTGGTGGCTGTGTACAAGTGTTTTTCAGTTCAACATGTTAGCACGTGGAAATGGGGTCAGTTCTGTGCTAATGTGCAATCAAGTAAAACCTGGCACGAAGCACGTGATTTTTCTGTTACTGGAAATCAAGTCTGTTTGGTTCAGATTTTTGAACCAACTTCTTGGATCAGAATTTGGAATCTGAACCAAACAACTCTTTTGGTCACCCATTTGGTCACTCAGTTTTTCCAAAATATGCAGATTCTCGTAGTACAAATTTGAAAACTGGTATAACTCAGATTTTACAGATTCTTATTACCTACCATGCTATTAAAATATATCAGTTCATGTAAAATTTGAAAAAGTAAAATTTTAATAAAATATATAATTTTAGTGTAATTTAAAAATATATAATTTTAATATAAACATTACAAAATTTCATGATTACATGTAAAATTACACATTAATAATATAACTAAACATCACGAACTACCAAAATATAAATCCGCAATTATTCCAACCAAACAGCTTATCAGCTTTTCTACAGTTCACATCTTACAGCAGCTTTTCACAGCTCACAACTCACAACAGCTTTTTTAGAATCTATAGCTCAACCAAACACACCATAAATATGTTACAATTCGACTGCACGTGAGACTAAAGAATAGTCCTGTAACTATGATTGGTCTAGTATCTTGCTCTACTCTGTCGAATGCATGTCCACCTTCCACTACAGAGGCAGCATTTGTAGCAACAAATTTTTATTTCAGAGCTGTTTTGGATCCACTTGGAGCTCTAGCAAAGGAGAAAGGGCCGTCTTGTTAATATAGCCTCTGAACTTTCTGAAATAAACAGAACAAGATGAATGCAAAACTGGGAGGAGGAGGTTGTCAATATGTCTCTCCAACCATTTTTCCATTGATGCAACGCTACACTACACTAGCAGCAGCTCTCGGGCCTTGTTCTATGTTTAAGTATTCATGTGCATATGACAGAACCTTACAACCAGAGAGTTTTATCACATACCAAAAGATCAATACAAGAGAGGATGACTACTTTTTCTTATAAGCTTCTCGTAGCTCCTTTACGCGGACGAAACTAAAATTACTAATAATACTCAATAGCCCAGGATCCTAACACTTGCATAAGGGCACCTCAGCGGAAGAAAGGGTGGTGCTGGAATAACGGGGAAGGGGGTATAGCCGTATAGATGTATTTCCACATGGAATAAAGGAGAAAAATAATTGATAAATATACAAAGGATAAAAAATTAAATAGTGTAAACTTTAGAATGACATTTCGGGTGTGTTTGGTTAGGTCGTAGATTCTGAAAAAATTATTGTGACGGTAGAAAAACTGTTGTGAGCTGTAGAAAAGTTGTTGTGAGCCGTGAGTTGTGAAAAAACTGAGAAGTTGCTTAATTGAAATAGTCGTGGATTTATGTTTTGGTAGTTCATGATATTTGGTTATATTATTAATATGCAATTTTATATGTAAATTATTATAATCATGAAATTTTATAATATTTATACTAAAATTATAAATTTTTGAATTATATTCAAATGATATATTTTACCAAAATTTTATTTTTTAAATTTTTACATGAACTGGTATATTATAATAACATGGTGGGTATTTTTGTTCAAAGTTTAACGAAGCTATGAAATTTAGGGTCCCCGACTTTCAATTTGTGGTACGAAAAATTTGTAGCTTATGAAAAAGTTAGTTAGCCTCTGAACCTGTTTGGTTCAACTTATCTGTTTGGTTCAACTTATAATTTCCTGCCTAAAAAGTCGATTGAAAAAGTTGAACCAAACACAACTTTAGAGCTGCACAAATACAACTCCGATCTGAATTTTATATAGTATAGTATAATAAAATAAAATAAATTTTTATTTTTAATTCAGCATGAAAACTAGATTACTTAACTAAATAATCATAAACCATCCATGTTCTATGTTCTAGATTCAAGATTTCTTATAAAATCAGGTTAGACAAAAAAACTGGCAAGGGGAAGGCGGCGGAGGCCATCGGGCGGCGGAAACGCTCGAAAGCTGATAACTTCGGCTTCTTCGCTAGGGGAGCGCACGTATGATTGGACAACGTCACACTCACTCGACACTGAAAAGAACTGCAAGCGGTCGAGTTGTGTTTCATTTAGGTCTCCAGTAACAGAAGATCTACGTGCTTCGTGCCAGGTTTTGCTTGATTGCAAAGTTGGGTATACAGAGCTGACCCCCATTTCCACATGCTAACATGTTGAAATGAAAAACACTTGTACACAGCCACCAAGGCAACACGGAGAGCACCACGATACTACTGTAACATACACTTGCAGCTTGAGCAACTGGATCCCGATTCACATGGCTCCACGCTTGCACTCTCCCTCTCATTTTGTTTAAAGAAAAACCAAAAGATTTATCATTTCTAAATTCTACTGGGACGTCTGAACTGTACGGCACAGCTTTAAGCAGCAAAGCGTGAATGGGTGATCGTGTGCTGCTAAAAGAATACATCAGAGAAAAGGTCAGATGTGGCATGTTATTAAAAGAAAAGGTGAAGCCAAGACAAAAGAGTAGCATGAGATTTGGAACACAACACAAGCTCCCAGGCACTACACCGAAAAACATTTAAGAGTTCATTAGCTGATCCAGAGTACAGAGTAGAGAAAATGGCACGCAAAAAATGCTAGGATTGAGAGATCAATGTTATTCATTTCATATAATCGCAACCCAAGGCATTCAGAACGTATGAATTTTTCTGGTACCTCATCAGGCATCTGATTAAATATGAATGAACCGAACATTTGTGTCCAAAATCACACGTGAGAACCGCAGGTAGCAATAGATATTACAGTCTTCGAATAGAAGAAAATGACAACAGACAGGCCAGGAGAAAACTTTGTCCACGCTAATGAAGAAACAGCGACAAAAAAGAGAAACAAAGCAGGAGGATGGCGATAATGGCTCCTCTTGGCTTAGCATTCTTGGGTCGTAAGGATTAGAAGCATTTCCTGTGCACAATGGATGGGCCAGACTCGTCGTACTCAGCCTTAGCAATCCACATCTGCAATGGCAAGCAGCATTGTAAGCAAATCAAACAAGTTCAAGAAGTACAAAAAAAACTATATTGTTGCAATGTATATTTACCTGCTGGAAGGTGCTGAGGGATGCCAAGATGGATCCTCCAATCCAGACACTGTACTTCCTTTCAGGAGGAGCGACAACCTTGATCTTCATGCTGCTCGGAGCCAAGGCAGTGATTTCCTTGCTCATCCTGTCAGCGATGCCAGGGAACATAGTAGTACCACCACTGAGAACAATGTTGCCGTATAGATCCTTCCTAATATCCACGTCGCACTTCATGATGGAGTTGTATGTAGTCTCATGGATACCCGCAGCCTCCATTCCTATGAAGGAAGGCTGGAAGAGAACCTCAGGGCAACGGAAACGCTCAGAACCAATGGTGATAACTTGCCCATCAGGAAGCTCATAGCTCTTCTCCACAGATGAGCTGGTCTTAGCAGTCTCCATTTCTTGGTCATAATCCAGGGCAATGTAGGAAAGCTTCTCCTTCACGTCCCTCACAATTTCCCGCTCGGCCGTCGTGGTGAATGAGTAGCCACGCTCCGTCAGGATCTTCATGAGGTAATCAGTGAGATCACGCCCAGCCAGGTCAAGACGAAGGATAGCATGGGGGAGAGCATATCCTTCATAGATGGGGACAGTGTGGCTGACACCATCACCAGAGTCCAGCACAATACCTGAGAATGAAAGAGCATATTCATATATTGACAATTGTAGCACATCAAGGATTGAGCAGTCCACACCAACAACATTAGGATGTTTACAACGAGAACTGCCTACTGAGTCTCTTTAAAAAATTCTAATGATCTTGCTGCATCAAGGTTGAAGATTGCAAAATCAATTACGTCCAGATGTGAACATCACATTTGAAATGTCTATCAAACTCAACATCACAGTTCAGTGCAGAATGGGCTCACCTGTGGTACGACCACTGGCATACAGCGAGAGGACAGCCTGGATGGCGACGTACATAGCAGGGGTGTTGAAGGTCTCGAACATGATCTGGGTCATCTTTTCACGATTGGCCTTTGGGTTGAGGGGGGCCTCGGTGAGGAGGACAGGGTGCTCCTCCGGAGCCACACGAAGCTCATTGTAGAAGGTGTGATGCCAGATCTTTTCCATGTCGTCCCAGTTGCTGACAATACCATGCTCGATGGGGTACTTGAGAGTCAAGATACCCCTCTTGGACTGCGCCTCATCCCCGACGTAGGCATCCTTCTGCCCCATTCCGACCATGACACCAGTGTGGCGAGGACGACCCACAATGCTGGGGAAAACAGCCCTGGGCGCATCATCTCCGGCAAATCCAGCCTGACAACCCAACGAGCCACCACCTCAGTTGCTACCAAGAATGCGGCATTCCAGAAGCAAAGGGAGAAGTTCCTGAGAATCCAATAGCTTACCTTGACCATACCAGTTCCATTATCGCAGACGAGGGGCTGAATGTCCTCGGCGTCAGCCATTTTCTACCTACAGAAAGCTCGCACGAGGCTGCACTTGTCACAAATCAGAGGAACGACACAAATACACGTCCTACAATCCTATAGTCCTATCAATGATCAAGGATGGCACTAACGAAACGATTTTTCTCAGCAATTTCTACTGCAGAAATGTAGCACGTCTAAACCTGATGAAGCAGCGGCGCAGCGCAATTCATAATGAACAACAGTTTTTTTCCTGATTTTGCTTAGAATCCTAGAAATCAAAGCCGTACCCCTTTTCGACACCCCCTGACTAGCGTTGAACAAGAGAAACGCTCAACGAAGAGCGTCTCGGATCGCAGATCTACACCCCACAAAGAACCAGGCGCCCCGCTTGCCCCGAGATCCGGTCCGATCCACGCCGGACGGTGGGGGAATGGCCACCCGACACGCGAGATCTCATCTCAACCTCTCGCGCGTTCACAGCAGCATAAATGCGAGGCCGGATCTGGGGGCGTTCACAGGAGCCCCACTCCGACCCGCGGCGAGATCGATACGGTGAAGAAGAAGTGGACGGATGGTTACCGGAGGAGGAGGAGGAGGCGGGATGGGGGCGAGGCGCACGTCCTCCGTCTGCGAGTCGAGGCGAGCGGTGGTGGTGGTAGGGTTTGGATGGCGGAGGTGGGGCGGGGGTATGTATAGCGTGGCGCGTCGCGGTGGGCGTTTTCGTAAGCGGACGGCCGCGCTCGTCTCGCGATCGCTGGCCCCACACACACCCACGTCCACGCCCTCCTACCCTCTCTCACGCAGTCGCCGCTCTCTCCTGGTCCCCACGACGCGGACCTGTTTTTTTTTTTCCATTTTGCATTTTGCGAGGAAGAAATAATAAATTCGTGCGTGCGTGCGTGCGTGCGAGCGAGCGAGGAGAATGCAACGTGCGCTTACGTGCGAGCAACTCACGTGGCGACTACTGGACTGGGCTGAGGTGGGCCAGGCTATCATAGAGCGTTTACGGCCCATGGGCTTAGGGTGGCCTTTGGTTTTACTTATGTCAATCTGAGACGACATTTTATCCCCAAATTATCTACGTCTATATTTATACTACTATATAACTGATGAGTTTAAGTGTCCATCTGATCATCTAAGATGATATTTTATCCCCAAAATATTTACGTCTATATTTATACTACTATATAACTGATGAGTTTAAGTGTCCATCTGACCATCTAAGACAATATTTTATCCCCAAAATTATCTACATCTATATCTATATCTATATCTATATCCATACTATTATATAATTGATGATTTTAAGTGTTCATCTGACCAACCATCTATTAAATCACAATAATTCATTCTCATCTAATAAAACATAGTCATTTGATATTCCTTTTTCTCTCTCTTCGGCCATCCCAGCCCATTATGGGCTCCCCTCTCTCTACCACTGGCCCCGCATATTTAATATGGAAATTGATTTTCTGTTTTATATGTAAATTATTAATATATGGAATCATCGATATATGGAAAATTGATCTATTTTATATGGAAATTATTAATATATGGAAATCATCTACGGAAATCATTAATATATGGAATGTTGAACATATATATGGAAATCTATGTAAAATCTGATTAGTTGTATATAGAAATAATAAATAAATAAATAGAAAATGTATTCATGACGCAATATTATTTTTGAAAGCATCGGAATCTCCTTCCATACCCGTCCCATTTCCTTCTCCAGTGCCCCCCTATAAAATCCAGAGTACATGGTCAAATCCCGCCATAAATTCTAGCCCTAGACTCGCGAACCCGAGCCCGCGTTGTGCGTTTTTGCTCCGCCGCCGCTTGCCCTCGTCACCGGCACTCATATATGTCCTCGCTGTCGACATCGTCAGGTCCGTCGTCCCCTTCACGTTCCCGATCGCCGCTCTGATAGGATCCCCGACTACCAGATCGCCATCACCGCCTTCATCCCAACCGTCCTCATGGCTTCCGCTCGCTGTCGGCCACCTCTGCCCATCCCTGATCTCCGCCCTTTGCACTTTTGCTCACTTGTGATCTTTAGAAACTTTTTAGCTACCGATCATGGTGCACAACTACTGTCATGAGTCCAAAGGGTTCGACGAAGAGCTTCTCCACCTAACAAAGTTCATTGGTTTCACACAAGAGCTGGAATTCCCAAGCGAGTTCTCGAAAGAAGAAGACAACATCTGTGAAGTGTTGCTAATATTATTTTTTTTTGATTTTCAACGTTATGCAGCACGGGTACAATACTAGTATTTAAAGTAGACACAACTATCTGCTAAAAAAATACAACTAATCTAAGTAAGGGTACGTTTAGTTGAGCTGTAGATTCTATAAAAGTTGTTGTGAGCTGTGAAAAACCTAAAAAATTGTTTGGTTTGAGTAGCTGTAGATTTTATTTTAGTACTAAATGTCTATAATACCCCTAAAAATTAGTTACACTGTTAATACCAGTCTCATTACAAAATACAAACTTTTTAATGATGGGCATTGAAATAATCTAAAATAATATTGATATAAGAAAGTTATTACAAAGCATAATCATCATCTTCTTGCACTAATCAAAGCATCAACAGCTATCCTCTCTCGAATGTTATTCGTGGTATCCTCATTTTCTCCATCTTCAATGATGTCTCCTTGTATTGGTGTTGACGTATTTGACATTTTCATAAAAGTATTTGATATTTGTAGAATTCCAAACCGCTTTCTGACTCATACTTCAATCAAGCAAAATTTAATGACTAATCAAGAAAGTTCTAACAAAAATAGTATAAATAATGTTCTTGCATCTACTATTCACAAAACAGTACAAACAATGTTCATTATTGAAATCCCAAGCAGCACAAAAATAGTACAAATATTTTTCTTGCTTCTATTCTACTATAAACAATGTAATACAATAGATCAAAGAAATGTAAAACACATTTCTTCCGGCTAACTTTTACCTTGTTACTTGTTGCGGGTAGGGCCCGTCGTGATAGAGCGGGGGGCTAGGGGCCAGTGTGCTAGGGAGCGGGACAGGGAACTGCCAATGTGGGAGGGGATCGGTGGCGCTGGGGACACTGACGGAAATCGATGGTGTCGGGAGGATGCGTCTACGTTGTGGAGGATGTGTCGCCACTGGTTGAAGAGATGTGCTAGGGAGGGGAACCGTCGGCGCAAGAGGGGATTGGTGGCACTGTGAGGATGGGCTGACGCTAGAGCTAGGGCATGCGCTTGTTGGCAAGATGTGTCGGTGTTGGAGCAATGGGGAAAACAGTTGCGCGAAGGGAAAAGAGCAAATGGGTATTTCATTAATAACAAAGGTGGGTAATTTCCACCAAAAACTGGTTGTGGAAGTTGTGGAATTTGGGTTATACCAGTTTTCAAATTTGTATTGTAAGAATCTACAGATTTTTAAAAAGCTAGGTGTCATTTAGAGTTGTTTGTTGAACCAAACCGACCCTAATAATCATAATCATCAGCGTAACTAATTATGTTATAATCACAATATTTTAAGTCGTCCCAAAGATGCCCTAATGATCATATGCTTGATATTTTTTGTAGTAGTCCCCATGTTTCTCCCAAATGCTCGTTACTCCATCGCAAAACTTTCATTTTCTTCTTGTTGCATAGGTTTGTTTAATTTGTTCTTGAATGCTTTGTTATTATTTTCTCTAGAATTTGTCAACCCAGGTTTTCTTTCGTTTGATCCATCCTTTTGCCTATTGATTATTCTTGAGACCAGTCACATGTGCAACTTGTTCAGGTAACCTGAATGGCGCTTTAACAATTGACTTTTTAGCATCAATGTCAGATCTTGGATTTTTTTTCTTCCACCTGCTTGCTCATACTATGGAGTAACATTCTTCAAAATCAGCAGCTGGTGAAGGCAATGAAAGGAATCTCTGGCAGAGATTTTTGTATCAAAGTGTAGCATTGGAACTACTGAATGCCATGCTAATTTGAGGAATCCAAAAAGGAAGTGTAGCATTGGAACTACTGAATGCCATGCTAATTTGAGGAATCCAAAAAGGAGTTACAGCATTCTGCGGAAAAAGTGATAATTTGTCACTCTTACGATATACACTTTGATTATGATGTCACTTTTGAGACTGACATATAGGATCACCTGAGTCAATAACAATGAGTCCGGATAGCAAAAATATGAAATCACTTCTTGAAAGTGGCAAATTCTCAAGAATAACAAGATATGACAAGATATGGCACTAAAGTCTCAAGAATGGCATCAACAAAGAAGATGCCACAACAAGAAAATTGTAAAAAAAAATATATCTCCATGTTGTTTTGCAAAGGATGATCACACATGTCCATATTTTCCTCTGCCGTCACTTCAGTCATTGCATTGAACTCCCTCAAGTTGGCTTTTGATGCTAGAATCTGTGGAGAAAGGATCTCTGCTCTATGTTTTTCCTCCAAAGTTTTTGATAGATAATTGTAGCATCAAAAGGAAACTTAACTCATTGGCATTTGTAGCAGCTAGATTTAGTGTTACTCATTCAAATGTGCAATGTTTTCCATGCTATTTTCTTTGTGATAAATTATAGCAACAAACAAAGTCCATGCTATAAAACAAGTTCTAATATAGTTTAGCAGACAACAATTTCAATCGTAGTTATATGGTTCCTTAACTATTGTGGGCATTAGAAGCTACACCATGCTAAAAGGATAATGCACTGATTAAATGATACTGACCTGGAGTTCAGTTCAAGCAAAGTTTCATTATAATTTTTAAAGCCACTTCCACAACTTGTAATATAAGATGTGTCCCCCTTAACTACCTTTTGGGCAGTCAGAAACATGTGTGTAATTTATAAACTGATAATGCAGGTGTTTTGCAGTTCATTGCTTCTATCTAACCAAGTTATATGCAAAAAAGGATTCAAGATTTGAAAACAAGATATTTTAGAAGGAAAAAATTGGGGTGAAAGTCTTCACCTTATATTACATGGGGATGAAAAGAAAGTAGTAACACTAGTATTGCTTGGCTTTCAAATAAAGATGGACAACATGCCTTTTTCTCCAAAAACACTAACATTGTTGGGCTTTCAAATAAAGACGAACAACGTGCGTTTTCCTCCAAAAACACTAGCATTGCTGACTTGTCATCTGGATTACATTGAACATTACAGAATTTGTCTTTATGCAGTACTCCCTCTGGTATTCAAATAATAGTCGTTTTAGTTTTTATTGAGAGTGTACAAATATTAGTCGTCCCGTCAATCGAAGCGTAGCTGCCAAATGGGATGTGGTCATTGGGAGTTGAACTTGGGTGACACCACTAAAATTTAGGCTCCATAACCAATCAAGACAATATTTGTAACTTTATTTAATATCACATTGGTATGTGTAATTCTATCTAAACGACTAATATTTGAACACCAGAGGGAGTACACGGGAGAGGCGGGAGCTAATTTTGAGGTGTATCGCAATGATGATATCAGTGGAAGAAATCAAGAAGTTGGTTGTCATCCTTCTTAGACCAAATTTCACATATTTATGTGCTGATTTCGCTTAAGGAAACTGCAGCATTTTGCTTGTTCCACAGGATTTCTCCTAGAGGAACGTCTCGGACGCGTAGAAGTTGCCGTAGTCGTAGCGGAGGCCCTCGTTGCCGTCGGCGAGCGACGCGTCCGGCATGTACGTGTCGGCGACGTAGTCGTAGTCTTCGAACGTGTAGTACTCGTACCTAGTCGAGGCTCACCTTGAACACATGATTCCTCCCGCCGTCCACGCCGGGGGAGGTGACTGGCCGGTGTCTCCGGAGTGCAATGAGCGGCGCGCCGGCACCCAGCGCTTGAAGTCGCGGCTGCGGTAGAGCGCGGCGAGGCCACGGTAGTTGTCCATGGTGCCTATCATGGACCGCCAGACACCGTCAGGTCCCTGCCACCTGCCACGCCGTCGTCGGGTCACGGAACGTGGAGGCGTTAGACGACTTGACGCCGGCGTTGGGCAGGATGACGGGGTACGTTGTAATCCGTCTGGACCCACTCCCAGAGGTAAGGGTCGGAGAGATCCTTGGGATATGCCACGTTCTCCACCTGCTGCTCCTGCTCGTTGATCCCCGTGTACATGATGATCGGCCTATCGTCAGGCAGCACGGTGGCGGAGCCCGACCAGCAGTCGTTGACGGCGAACGGCGTCGACGGGGAGATTGCTGGCTCGAGCATCACCCAGTCGACGAGGTCTGTCGACACGACGTGCGCCCACACAATGTTGCCCCACACCGCCGCCTTGGGGGTTTACTAGTAGAATAGGTGGTACACGCCCTTGTAGTATATCACGCCATTAGGATCTGCACGTACCGCCATGAATCCCATCACTACAAATCTCTCGTTTAGAACGCGAGAACTTCGTAAAATCCACAAATTTGAAGCCATTATGCTTACCGTTTGATCCAATGCTTGGGAGGCTGGAAGTGGAATTCGGTGCGGAGCGTGTCGTCAACGTGCTAGGCCTGGAGGGACTGGAGGTCAGCGAAGACGAGGTGAGTCGCCTCTCCTGCCGGCACCGAAGACGCCGCCATTATCGCGAGCAGGAGGAAGAACGCCCACATCCACAACGTCCGAACCGCCATGACGACGCCAACTAGCTGCGATGTTCGTCGATCGCTAATCGCTATTGCAAAAAGTCCGGCTCGGGCAGTTAATTGATACGATTATAGGAAACCGAAACGGATTCCGCCCGCGTCCTGCTCCGACCCGCGGTCGGTGCCAAGGCCGCGCTGCGAGAGAGAGTGCCATTTTTGCTTGCCGGTCACCGGAGAGGAAGGAGAACACTTCTCCTTGATAGGTCCTAGGTAGGATCTCTAGCCTAGGTCTAGCAGGGTTCACTTAGGTCTAAAACATGGCATGGATTCTTGGTATGAGACAGAGAGGGTAAGGAATGTGCGTACCGTCACCGGAGGGGGCCGGAGTCGAGGAAGATGACGCCATGACGTCGGTGCGGCGAGGGAGGCTTCCCGCCGCTTAGCGCTAGTGTTAGATCGGGTCAGTAGGGATGTGGGGAAGGTGTTTGGGCGTGCAAGGTATCAGTCACCTTGACGTCTGAGCCCTTCCCCCTTAATATAGCGCTAGCGGCAGGGGCCCCTCAACCATGGTTCGGTTGGGGCGCCCCCGATCAGGGCGCAGGGAGAATAGGGGGTTTGTTGAGGGAATGGCTGAGTGCGCATGTGGGGAGAGAGATCCGAATCTCTCTCCCCGAGATCTTATCTTAACATTCTCCCTCTAGATCTCGACTTAGTTCTCAACTTACTTAACGTTACCTCTATCTCATTATAGATCAATGCATAGAGCATGATGCATCACAATAGTCAGTTACGTACTACGTGACTCAACAGCTACAACACATTTCACTACTTTGAAATAGTTTCTAAACTTATTTTGGGCCCTTACAAATCCAATGATCATAGGCTTTCCTTTAAACCCATACCGGTTAAGTGTTCTCTGAACACATTGGGTGGTAAGCCTTTTGTGAGCGGATCCGCAAGCATACGCTTGGTACTTATATGCTCTAGACTTATAGTGTGATCTTGGATTTTCTCCTTAACAACATAGTACTTAATATTGATGTGTTTGGCAGCACCACTCTTCTTGTTGTTATGGGAGTATAATACTGCTGGCTCATTGTCGCAGTATAACTTAAGTGGCTTTTCAATACTGACGACCACTCTTAAACCGGGAATAAACTTTTTAAACCATAGTGCCTGTCCGGTGGCCTCATAACATGCTACAAACTCGGCATACATCGTGGAGGATGCCGTCACAGTTTGTTTGGAGCTTTTCCACGACACAACTCCTTTTGCGAGTGTGAATATATAACCTGATGTGGACTTCTCAGTATCCACACATCCCGCAAAGTCTGAGTCTGAATATCCTACTATTTCAAGGTTATTAGTTCTTTCATATGTTAGCATGAGGCCTTTTGTGCCTTGTACATATCGCAAAGCTTTCTTAACTCCTTTCCAGTGATCTATGCCTGGATTTTTCTGATATCTGCCAAGCATCCCGGTGGCAAAAGCTAAGTCAGGGCGTGTACATACTTGAGCATACATTAGGCTTCCGACAGCAGAAGCATATGGAACCGACTTCATTTGATCGATCTCATATTGGTTCCTGGGACACTGAAAGTTCCCAAACTTATCACCCTTGACTATCGGAGCAGGCGAAGGCTTACAGTAGTGCATACTATATTTTCTCAGTATTTTCTCTAAGTATGCCTTCTGTGATAAACCTAATACCCCCTTAGTTCTGTCTCGAAGAATCTCTATGCCTAATACATATGAAGCTTCTCCAAGATCCTTCATATCAAAATGAGAAGACAAAAACTTCTTAGTCTCTAATAGTAGATTAACATCGCTACTTGCTAGTAGGATGTCATCCACATACAAGACTAGGAAAATAAATTTCCCATTCTTGAACTTAGCATAAATGCAATTGTCCTCTTCATTCTCTTTAAACCCAAACTTTCTAATTGTCTCATCAAATTTGAGATACCACTGCCTAGAAGCCTGTTTAAGACCATAAATGGACTTAGTTAAATGGCATCCCAAATTTTCTTTCCCTTTTATGACAAAACCCTTGGGTTGTGCCATATAGACATTCTCATTTAGATCCCCGTTGAGAAATGTCGTCTTTACATCCATCTGATGTAACTCTAAGTCATAATGTGCCACTAAAGCCATAATGATTCTAAATGAATCCTTAGATGAGACAGGAGAAAATGTCTCATTGTAATCTATTCCTTCTCTTTGAGTGAAGCCTTTAGCAACAAGTCTGGCCTTAAATCTTTCAATATTCCCTTGGGAGTCACGTTTGACCTTGTAGACCCATTTGCAGCCTACTGTTTTGGCTCCTTTAGGAATTTCTTCTAATTTCCAGACATTGTTGGTACTCATAGACTTCATCTCATCCTCCATGGCCTCAAGCCACTTAGAAGAGTGAGGGCTTCTCATAGCTTCTTCAAAAGAGGCGGGATCGCCCTCCATTTGAATTTCTTCACTCATATAAACCTCATAGTCATCAGGAATAGCTGATCTTCTTACTCTTTGTGATCTCCTAACGTTCTCTTGAACTGGGATATCATCATTTCTAATGTCTTCTTGAATTGGTACATCATTTTCTATGATGTCCTCCTCAACTGGCACATTATTTTCTAACACAGGGGGTTGTTCTTCTTGTTCTTCATTAGCAACAACTGGAACTACAGGCTCCTGAATAACAGGTTCCTCATGAACAACAGGTGTCGCTAATGAAGGTCCAACTTCTGGAGCTGGATTAATAGGTGCTATCACAGGTATATGGAGAATTGGCTCTTGAATCATAGGAGTAGGTGCACAGACCCGCTTCTCTTCAAGGCTAATTTCTCTTAATACCGTGCTCCCCCTGATCATAGCGTCTTCTAAAAAGACTGCGTGTCTCGTTTGTACAAACTTGGTATGTCTACCAGGACAATAGAAACGGAAACCCTTAGACTTATCTAGGTAGCCAATAAAATGACAACTCACTGTCTTAGGATCTAACTTATCAATATTTGGGTTAAATACTTTAGCTTCAGCTGGACATCCCCATACTCTAAAATAATTTAGAGAGGGTTCTCGTCCAGTCCATAATTCATACGGTGTCTTGGGCACCGACTTACTCGGAACCCGATTAAGAATATGAATGGCGGTTTTTAATGCCTCCATCCATAAACCAACCGGTAGAGTGGAATAACTCAACATACTTCTTACCATGTCCATTAAGGTGCGATTGCGCCTTTCTGCCACTCCATTTTGCTGTGGTTCGCCCGGTGTAGAATACTGGGCGACTATACCATTTTCCTGTAGAAACCTCGCAAAAGGTCCAGGAACTTGGCCATACGGGGTATGACGACCGTAGTACTCCCCTCCACGGTCAGATCTTACTATCTTAATCTTTAGATCATGCTGATTTTCTACTTCAGCCTTAAATATCTTAAATTTATCCAATGCTTCTGATCGTTCTTTAATTGGATAAATATAACCATAGCGCGAATAATCATCTGTAAATGTTATGAATGAATCATAACCATCTACAGATGTCACAGGAAATGGACCACAAATGTCCGTATGAATAATTTCTAAAACTCCTGTGCTTCGCTTCGCGCCTTTCTTAATTTGTTTGACGTATTTGCCTTTAATGCAATCTATGCATTGATCTAAGTCTGTGAACTCTAAGGGCGGAAGAATTGACTCCTTAACTAGACGTTCAATCCTCCCCCTCGAAATATGGCCTAAACGACAGTGCCATAATTTCGAAGAAACGTCGCTAATTCTCTTACGCTTATTTGTTTTGTTAGACGAGACTGTCTCACTAATAGTATTTACTGAATCACTTAAGGACAAAAGATAAAGTTTGTCATGCTCGAAGGCAAGACCCACAACTTTATTATCATAAATAATAGAACATTGTCTGTCGCCAAAATGACAATCGTACCCATTATTAACTAAACATGAAACAGAAATCAAGTTTCTGCGCATCGAAGGAACATAAAGAACATCGCGCAAAAGAATTACAAAGCCATTCTTAAATTCTAATGGGAGATCTCCAATGGCTTCAACTTCTGCTTCGATGCCATTTGCAACTCTAATTGTTCTTTCGTTTCTTTCCAAAATTCTCGTCGTAGCGAATCCCTGTAAAGAATTGGCAACATGAACAGTTGCACCTGAGTCAATCCACCAAGTGTTGGTAGAATAATCTAAATACAAGGATTCATCTATACAAGTAATTTCATCGTTACCGTGTTTGTGCATCCACTTGAGGAATTCCACACAGTCCTTCATGTGGTGTCCTTCCTTCTTACAATGCCTGCAGACGCCTTGAGGGACATCATTGTCCTTAGGCGCCTTTCCTTTCTTCTTAAAGGTCTTAGTATTTTTCTTAGGCGTAAATTGCTTTTTGCCCTTATCTTGAATTTGGTGAACTGAATCACCACCTCTAGCCTCCTTAATGAGTTCTTCCTCCTGAACGCAATTGGACACTAACTTTTCAAATGTCCACACTTCTGGCAGAGAATTGTAGTTGATGACAAAATGCTCAAAATCCTTACTAAGTGAGCTCATTATGACATGAACTATAAAAGTTTCTGTCAGTGCGCACTCCATAGTCTTTAGGCTAGCAGCCCAGTTACTCATTCTCAAAATGTGGTCCCTTACGCCTCCACCGTGGTATTTCTCATTAATAAACCTCTTAATTGTTGAGGCGCAAGCTGCCTTTGATGATCCAGCAAACTGAGCATCGATCTTCTTCAGATACTGAGTTGCTGTCTCACAATCAGGGATGGAGCTCCTGATTGGCTCTAAGAGAGAATTCTTAATAATCATCAAGCACTTTCTATTTGAGTGCTTCCATTTTTCGTACGCAATGTCATATTTCATTCTTATGGGGGCAAAGTCCAGCTGACGCGCAGCAAATGCGTCAGCTGCCTCACCAGTGTGTATCACTGGCTCAGTAGGCTGAACCGGACATGCTTCTTGCAAAGAATAGTCCACATCTAGGATGGCGAGAGCGATCAGCAGATCCTCTCGCCAAGATCCATAATTGTCCCCTCTAAGTTTCTCAATATGATTCATTTGAGCGAGTAAGCTTCCTGATAAATAATAGTCAAAAAGGATTAATTACAGGCATAAACGAGACATGCTAATTTAACGTTGGTCAAATCAGCATGTGAAAACTCAATAAATAAATAGGAATTAATTCTACATCACCGTTGGGCAGAAATAGAATCAATTCATCTCAAACATAGTTATTTTATCACCAACGTTGGTCAGGAGATAAAATCACTATGCAAATAACTAAAATGAACTTTTATTCCGTCAATTAAATTATCCCGTTGGTTCAAATTCAATCGACAAAAAATATAAACTTAATGTAGTGGATGAACATAAAATTTGATTAAACATGTGGTAGCACAGCGGAAGACTTAAAAAATATAGCAAATGTTTAATCAGTACAAAGAAATCAGTAGGAAAATTATTCTGAATTTTTTTTAATAACTTAATAAAATCTTATTCTCTAATTTAAATAAGACGTTGGTCTTATAAAAATCAGAAAATATCAAATAAATGCTCTAAAAATATTCAAAAAATTCAGAATAATACTACTGAGTGTGATGAAATTTACAAAATTATTCCTGAATTAAACTTAATTTTATCTGATTTTTGGGCAATTTTCTCATTTTCCAGAAAATAATTAAATCAGAAATTAATTACTTAATCCCGGAAAAAAAAAACAAATTTAGCCCGCACAGTGCCACAGGTCCAGCCCAAAACACGGCCCAGAGGCCAATTTTCGCAGGCCGTACCTAACCTGGGCCCAGGCCAGGTTTTCGCCGCGCGCGCGCGCGCGTAACCTGGGCCTGGGCCCTCATTTCTCCCCCCGCCTGGGCTGGCTTTTGGTCCAATGAACCCTGGCCGTCGGATCTGATCCGACGGCCAGGCGCTGATTGCGGGCGAATAAATACCGAGCGCCCGCCCCCGAAAACCCTAAGCCTCATTTCATTCCCCACCAGCCCGAGCGCGAGCGCGAGCGGCCCGAGCGGCGCGCGGCGGTGGCGGCGGCCCGGCGGTGCTCAGCGGCGCACGGCGGCCCGGCGCGGCGCGCGGTGGCCCGGCGCGGCGCATGGTGGCCCGGCGGTGGCGGCGGCGGGGGCCCGCTCGCTGGAGCGCACGTTCACCCGAGGGTGAGCGGCACTCCGTCGAGTCGGTCCTCGACGGCGGCGACTCGCGGTCGGCGGCGCTCACGGTCGGCGGCGGCGCGACGACCCGAGGTAAGCCCTCGGCCTCCCCGTCTTCCCCAAACCTAGGGTTAGGGTTTCGAAAACCCTAACCCTAATTTCTATTTTTTTTTGTTGTTTCCTTACTTCTGTGTTCTTACGGGAGGGGACTTAAGGGGTTTTGGGGATTTCTTAGGGTTTTTACTCGTCTTCTTAGGGTTTATCCGAAGCTTACAGGGGGTTTCTTAGGTTTTCATAGGGTTAGCCGAAGCTAACATGGTTCTTAGAGGTACATACAGTACTTAGAAACGCATCAATGGCGTCGGGTCAAGAGATCCGACGCCTAAACCCTAACTAGCCTAAACCTAGAACAGCTCTGATACCATTGATAGGTCCTAGGTAGGATCTCTAGCCTAGGTCTAGCAGGGTTCACTTAGGTCTAAAACATGGCATGGATTCTTGGTATGAGACAGAGAGGGTAAGGAATGTGCGTACCGTCACCGGAGGGGGCCGGAGTCGAGGAAAATGACGCCATGACGTCGGTGCGGCGAGGGAGGCTTCCCGCCGCTTAGCGCTAGTGTTAGATCGGGTCAGTAGGGATGTGGGGAAGGTGTTTGGGCGTGCAAGGTATCAGTCACCTTGACGTCTGAGCCCTTCCCCCTTAATATAGCGCTAGCGGCAGGGGCCCCTCAACCATGGTTCGGTTGGGGCGCCCCCGATCAGGGCGCAGGGAGAATAGGGGGGTTTGTTGAGGGAATGGCTGAGTGCGCATGTGGGGAGAGAGATCCGAATCTCTCTCCCCGAGATCTTATCCTAACACTCCTTTCATCTGCAAGACTGCAAAGCGCTAGAATTGTAGTGTTCTAGAGGAGAATTGCTCAGATTTCCTTGAACGATAATTGCTCTGATGTTGGAAGACTAGAAGGCTGTATTTTCACAACGGTAGTGCAGAGGAGGGAGAGATCGCTGGCGGCGGGGTGGGCGTGCGACCGGGCCGAGCGCTGCTAGTATGCTACACCATCGCGCTCTCATCATGTCTCATGTTCTTCGCGGGGTCCGCCGCCACCACCGCCGTTGACGGGTGCGTCGCGCTCATGTCTAGCCAGCTTGTCGCCGGCATCCCTTGCCTCGTTGTCGTGACAAATACGACGAGCTGAAGATTAACTGAGCTGATGATGCCCAGTTGTTGTGTTGAACTATGAAAACCTATTAAATATGGGGTTAATTTTTTCTGTGTCATTACAATTTTAATGGTTGTTTAATATGTCATTGGTGTGTCTGACAGATGAGGATCACCACAGTCACTAACAGTGGTATATAGGCAATTTCTGAAAATTATAATGGCATGCGAGTAATTTTTCCTTAAATATGAGATAATTCCTTATATGTTACTAAAATTACCAAATAAAATCTATAACAGGTTTGCAAAGAATCAGATAGGACTCCTCTCTTCGTTCGGTTTCTAGATGAGATTAATCGTACAACATTACGCATCACCCAAGCAGCTCAAATGTCAACATTAGGCTGACAAATTTTCATTTTACATTGCAATGATGCCAGAAAGCTATGCAAAATCATAGTCTCTGCAGTCTGCATAGAGCAAGGATATCTGTAAAACCTTCGTTGGAACCATAAGCTTTGGACTAGTTATACACGCTGATCTCCACTGAATTTCTCTGGGATGACAGTTTGTAGGCTCAGCTAGTTGGCCACAAAATGGTACCTGGAGTCCACAAAGCTCTCAACATCCCAGAGGAAGGATCCAAAGGTAACAGCCTCTAAGATCAGCCTTCTCAACCCGGCAAAACTTACCCTAACATGTTCATCCTTGGAAGAATCAACTGTGCCTTCAGGTGTGATCACAATCTCCGGCTTCCCGAATAGCGCCTCAGTGTGCTTCTCAATGATACCAAAGGCCTCCTTAGACCTGATTGTTGCATAACTTTGCAGTGTATCTGAATCAAATGACATCACATACGACCTAAGACGGCATGGCTTGACAGATTGGCTAGGTCCACCTGCGCTGTAGTTAGGGGAAGTCCATGATGCCAGCTCTGGATGTGAAGTAGAAGTCTGAAACGAGGGCCGCAAGTCAGTCGCTATAGCTTGGTTGAGCACATCTTCCTCCTCTGATCCCCAGGGGAGGGTCTTCATTGACTTCTCCAGCTGGAACCTCTGGTCAACTCTCTTGAGAAAGTAACCATACATCACAGAAGCAGCATACACCTGACCAACTCGGAGTTTACTTATGGCCGCGACGGTGGCATCAGCTTGCCGCTGCCCAAGGATGAGTGTGAGGTGGTTCTCAATCATTTCATATGCCTCCTGTGAATGCAAGTGCTCGAGTTTCCCTTCCACAGATTCTGCCCACTGATCAACTCTTCCAAAAGAACTGATGGAGTGGGAAATAGCTGGAACCAAAGAAACACCAGCTTCGACAAACTTCTGAACAACCAGCGCATAGAGAATCTCCTCCAAGGTCCTCTTGCGCTCCTTTTCCTTGACCTCGGCAATCCGCCTATAGCCCAGAAAGGAAAAGGTTTAGCCAAAATTTCAGAAGATTATAGGAATGCGATCAAACTCTCAATGCACTTCAACATAATTCAGATGTCCTACCAAACTCAGTCCATGAAGAACTATGCATACTGTGACTCAGAAGTCAGAAAGGGCTACTGTGTTTCACTCTATCAATGGGAAACACAATTGACAGTTTGCACAACATAAAATGTTCATCTGTCATAACTTCTTTATGCCCTATTTAAACTTATAACTGTTTAAACACATCGACACTTGATAGTTGTAAGGAAAAATTGATAATTTGCCCCGGCAAACTTTGTACACTTACTATGCAACAGTCTATACAACTCGGGCACTTAACAGTTAACATGCAAGGGGATAAAACTTAGAATAAGCATATGTACAAACTCCTATCTTGATACAGCTAGACTTAGATAGAAAATGACAAAGGGAGTCACAAGTGCAAACAAGAATCTACCTATACAGCACGATGTCGCCGTCCGACGGCGGCGTGGGCTTTTCGCCGCCGTTCTCCATCGCGGCGTCACGGTCGGTCTGGAGCTTCTCGAGCTGCTGCTCGGCAGCAGCGGGCAGGAGGTGCGGGTGCGTGACCAGGATCTGCGAGAGGAACTGCCCCACCGGCGACTCCATCTGGAGCGGCGCGATAGACGAAGACGACGGCAGCGACTCCGGGGAGGACCGAGAGGCCTTGATCACGGTGCTTCGCCTTCTACAGGTGAGCTGCTGCCGACAAAGACCCTGCGGGTAGCATCCAGCACAAGCGAGCACGTAGGAAATTATTTCAGTTCTATGTTCATAACAGTCATCCGAGAATTAAAAACCACAAAACATGGCAAAAAAATCGAACAAACCAGATAAAAAACAATGAACAATCCAATCAATAACACATACAGATCTGATTTTTCACTGAGAAAAAGTAAGAATTTGATGCCAACAAGCAGCAGCCTAAATAACAGGAAGAACCCATCAACCTCAGTCCGTCCTCACCTTGACGGAACCGAAGGCGTCACCGCGCCGCCCGGCGAAGGGGAGCGAGCCGGCGCCCGGGGCCGCGAGCCGCCTCGCGGCGACGGCGGCGGGCGACAAGAGCGCGGCGGCGGCGGCTACCTCCATCGGCCCGATCCGACGCGGCCGGAACTCGGTGGAAAATTCGAGGGTTTTGGACACGGTGGGAACGAACGAACGCGGAATTGGGGGACCTTCCTCGCTGGCTGGCTGGCGGCTGCGGTGGTTGGGTTGAGGTGATTCCGGCGGAGTGCTTCTATAAAAAGGAAGCCGCCGCCCTCTCTCTCTCTCTCTCTCTCTCTCTCTCTCTCTCGCTCGCCGCGGTCAAACGGGCTGGCTGGCCGGCCTACGCGGACGCAATCACGCAGCGGTGCCGCACGAGTCACCGTGCTGTTCCCTTCTTCCTCGTGGTCGAAACGGGGTGCCAAAAATTAAATTTTTCTTTCTGCTGCTTCTCTCCGTTCATGAAAACGACTCTTTTTTTTTCGTGTGAGATAACTGAATTGTGCATTGCGATGGAGACGGGGAAGATTTATGGCATATTTTGCTAAGTACTAAAGTTCGGTGTGTTGTTTTTATATACTTTTAGTTCTTAAACACTCAAACACGGGATTAAAAATTGGTTTTAGTTTTTAGTTCACGTGAGATGGAGACAGTTTATTGAGAACACTACTACACCTCATTGCAAAAGTAAAATAGTTTTTGTTCAACTTTATTTATGAACTTTAGCCTATAAAATCAAATAAGATATTGTCTAAATTTTAATCCATATGTTAAACTTTAGTCCTTGACTAGAGGGACTATACGTCACCTTAGTGATGTTTGGTTCTCAACCATACTTTGTCACATTTAAAGTTAGACGAGTTTAACTAAATTGGTAGTTGGTTGTGACAAGATTCTCTTCGATCTCACGCATTAATGATTCAAAAAAGTGTATCAAGATTTCCTTAAACTTACCAAAATATAACAAAGAATTTGATAATTTCACCTTATACAAGTGTCACAACTTTTATTGATAAATAGTGATGAGGGTAGGGGTGTCTCGATCTTTCGATGAGATAATAAGATAAGTTCGATTAGAAGGAGATGACGTTGACGATGCGACTACAACCGTACAAGACGTTTGTGTTGCGCCTTAGCGATCGAGACACCAACTCCGAAGGTTGCCATGTCCTTGCGGCAGCACGATCAACCCAACCACGAGGGTATTTGTTCCTGCAAGCAATCGAAGAACAAGAAAAAATAAGATAAAAACAACTCAGATTGATAACAAGGTGGAGTTCTATAACGTGTATCCGGTAAACTAGACGATCATGGGATTACACGGCAAAGTAGCGAGGCTAAACTTTGATCTAAACAAAACTCCCTCTATAAGTGACGGCCAGAGGGTATTTATAAGGCTAGGGACGTGTGGAGATCGACCAAAGGGAGCTCTAGATGAATATAACTCGGTTACAAAGCCCATGGGCTTAAATGGTTCGGACTAGAAAAGTAACACGCATTGTTTTGATAGAATCTAGAGGTGTGGCTGCATCGGTTGGAAAGAGGATTTCGCAAGCTTTCCAAAACATTTAAAATCATCCAAATTAGAGCTACCATGTAATAGTTATGCATGTTTGAATCTGGTGTTGTCTCAGCAGTTGAGTCCGAATTGAAAACGTGTAGAACTTTATATCCACCTTCTCTTGGCACAAAATTAACGTCTCAAACTTATATACTATCTTTGTATGGCCTTTACTTGGTCTCCAATCAACTTTCATTATGTTTCATTCCCTTGATGTACTCTCAATATGTCGTTTGATCCATTTAAGTATTTCTGTAATTGAATAGCAACACATTTCATGGTATAGCATATATTGTTCAGATAAATAAAATATAAATCTAATATAAAATGCATAAACATAATCGTATATCGGCCGTTGATGTTCTCATTAGATATCCTTACTACTCCCTCGTGCCTGGTATACATATACAAAAAATACTCATTACACTTTACTATACGTTTGTACGAAAGTTGTATCTTTGTCATATAATTTTTTGGTCGAACTTTTATTCCACATTTACTTTTTTTACATCAATCTATCTACTTTGTTTCCTATAAGATACTAATTTCATTTGTCAAAGTAGATCTGTACTTTACAAAAATTCTAAGTCCAAAGTCACGAAAGGATAAGCAAGTCATGTAAAATAGTTGACGACATTACAAATTTTTAACATTCAAATACAATAATACAAACAGCTCACCGCTTTTTTAAGACATTTTATTATAATCTTTAAGTATAATTAAGTTGCTCGATGGATTAAAATAATTCTAAACTGAACAACTTAGGCGTGTCATTGGCGCATGCTAGGTACACGCCATACATGATGATAAGGCCCCGTTTTGCATACAACAACTAAAATTTAGCTTTTATCGCAACGGATGTTTGGATGCTAACTAGAAGGATCAATCATAAGTTAATTATAAACTAATCGCAGAAGCCCTAGGCTAAGTCGAGAGACGAATTTATTAAACCTAATTAGTGCATGATTTAATAATGTAGTGTTACAGTAAACATGTGCTAATGATAGATTTATTAGGTTTAATAGATTCGTCTCGTGAATTAGTCGAGTACTATTTTTTTAATTAGTATCATATAATATGGGCTAAACTTTTGCATGGGTAAAAAAACACCAACTACTTCTACTTGATTAGAAAGCATGACAGTGAGAGAAACGAACGTGTTGTTAGGTGTGTTTGACATTAAGCAACTCGTGAGCAAGACTTTAGCTTTACGGTATGTTGCTTATGCTGATACTAGTGATGGATAAATGCAGTTGATAATCTTACAAAAAAATTCCAATGTTAATTTTTTGTTTAGATTATTATGGTATAAAAACATAAAGTAATCTGTACTATATAAAGTAAATAGGAAGAAACAAGATAAAAAAATAAGATTGTTCAAAATTTAGTTGGGATGACAAACATCTTATATGGCATAGGGTGCCATATAATTTTTATACATCTACACAAATAAACCAAAAAATGAAACTCAAATCATTTCTGTTTTTAAATGATTTTTAATTAAATTTGGAGTTTTTATTTTCGGACACAAAAAACCGAATATCCATCGAATAAGTTTAAAATTTGTAATTTATAAGTTGATATATTAAATCATGGTGTAATCCCTTTATTTTATCTACAATCCGAAAAAATCAATCGGATTATTTTAGCTTTTTTTTGTTCTGGTTTTAGTTATTGTAAGTTTGTAACCCATTGTTAGCTTCGTTTTCTTTAAAAACTGAAGTTTTTTAAATAACAAACCTAAAAAAGCTGGTTACCTACCCCTACTAGAGGAATAGATTGATTCATGATATTTTATTTAAGAAAAAAATATATGTGAGCTTGTTTTCTTTAAAAGCTGAATTTTTAACAAAATAACAAACCTAAAAAGACTGATTACCTACCCCTGCTAGAGGAATAGATTGATTCATGATATTTTATTTAAGAAAAATATATGTGAGCTTGTTTTCTTTAAAAGCTGGATTTTTAATTTTAACAAAATAACAAACCTAAAAAAACTGGTTACCTTCCCCTGCTAGAGGAATAGATTGATTCATGATATTTTATTTAAGAAAAAATTGTGAGCATGTTTTGTTGGCCTCTGAGTGGTAATTGGGGTAGAATGCATTGATTTGTTGGAGAACAAGATGATGGGCCTCCTTGATTTCGACTGAATGATCCCATTCGCTTGCCCTCCTCGACGAGTCACTTACAGCGGTGCGTTTGGTTGGACGCACGAGTGTCTGAATCGGGCTCCACCGAAACGGGAATGAAATTCATTTTTGGCTGGCTTGCTCATTCGAAGTAACTAATGATGTATTAGTATATGATTAACAATATTAAATGATAATGATATATTTTAAATACTATTAAGCACTATAAGATGGATTAACAAATATAACAAAATAGTTGTACGTAATAAATACTATGTTAATTATTTTTTATTAATTTTTATTTCACGCAATGTATTTTAAAAAATGACAATAATGTATTTTAAAAAATGTTAAAGAATTGATAATTATAACAAAATAGTTATACTTAATAAATATTATGTTGATTCGTTTTTTATTATTTTTTATCTCACGCAATATATCTATATGCGAGTAACCAAACATCATCTCACTTTAACCAGATTAAATAAATGTAAACAACCAAACAAACACACATCGTATACATCGAGCCCGTCTAAATTGAACTTGGCTCACTGATACGAGCCAGGTCAGCCAAATTCAGGCTACCAAACGCCTAATCGAATTATCAAAGCAAAGCGTATGGCGAACTAAAACTAAAAGAGTGGGTCATGTTTATCGTGTGCGTGATTGTTCCTGAATCCATTTTGGATTTCTGAGCTTCTCTCTCCTCTACATCTACTCCCTCCGGTACACAAAAACAAGTCGTTTTAGGCTTGTATCAAGATTGTGTTAAAACAAGTTGTTTTGCATTTTTTTTTTACATTTTGGACAACTATACCCCTCAAGTAGTACTACTTTTTTCTTATTTTTTATGCTATGTTTACTCATGTACTATATTTAATAGAGGCAAACATGGAAAATACACACTAATTAATTACTCCTTGGTATGTGAAATCATGTCCAAAACGACTTGTTTTTGTGTACCGGAGTGAGTACATGCTAAGGATAAGATATGGTGAGATAGAATTACCTTGTTCTATTTGTTCTATTTTTAAGTGTTTGATTGATAGATAAAATATGATAGATCGTTTTTGTTTAAGAATATTTTCTAACATCCTAAAAAATTGGTGAAATATAATCATCTTAGAATAAAATACGATAATGACAATGGACTTAATGTTCTAAAGTGGAATGGAATTATTCCATCCCCTAAACTAAAATATAGTTGTTCCATCTTAGAATAAACCATCTCACTGTACTCTATTATTGAACCAAACACAACCTATCAATGGTGGTGACCAGTTATCTAGCCAGCTCATGTCAGGCCCAAATATACAGGCCATGTCTTTACCCTGGGCCAAGTTTGAGAAGCAACTGTGACTTTCCAATGAGCACTCAGTTCATAGTAATAGCTTTTTTTTTTTTTTGCATAGAAATGCACCAACTTAATGTGCATATTTTGAACTGAATGAAAGTGGCGAGATGAGACAGACACCACTGTACAGTCGTTTCATCAACGTGTTCATCATCCACAGGGTGAGCCTTTCTGGTTCATATGGTCATATACAGGCCCGGCTAAGAAACTATGGTAAGATGAGGCATTGAACCAGACGGCCCCTGATGCACTGCAAACACAACAAAAATTCTGTCCTTTTCCAATGTTGCACCCTGCAAACATGTCTACTAGATCTGCCAACAATGGACTGGAGCGGGAAAATCGCGGGGAGCTGTACAGAAAAGAATTGCTCAAGACGCCAATGGCCGCCCGACACACATGCGGCGGCTCCAACAAACAGGATGACATGATCACCATTCACTCGATCATGCTTCTCCTCCTAAAGCTTAGACTACAGCAAATCTCTGCCGATAAAATGCATGTACACAACGCCGGCGCCGATCTTTGCTGGTGCTGAGACAGTGCCGTGCCGCCTCGGGTGCATGATCTGATCACTGCACGTCCAGGAGGAACTGCGACTAATCAGATGGCATCCTCGGTGGAAGAACAGAACGGAGAAGAATATAGCCGCCTCAGTGGCTCAGTCCACAGCCAGAGCTCCCTCTTGATGTGCAGCAGAATGGATCACATGGTGTCAACTGTCAACTGGGCATGCTTGCATCCAAGAACTTCTGTACTGCCTGGAAGAGCTGCTTCTCCTCAAATGGTTTTGAGACGTAGCCATCCATCCCGCACTTTGTGCACTCCTCATGGGTGGCCTGGATGACGTCGGCAGTCATTGCCAGGATTGGCAGGTGCCATTTCGCCGTCTTCACTGTGCTTTCTGACCCTGAATCGTCATCGCCATCGTCTGCCTGCTCGTTTGCCTTCCCTTCCATTGCTCGTATTTGCCGAGTTGCCTCAAATCTAGCACATAGAGCAGCAGTGTATTAATTTAGACAAAAAAAACAGAAGAATGATATGGGTTGAAATTAATGTTACTTTTGACCACATGTGGTTTCAAATATAAGACTTGGTAACTTTGACCATCTGCTGTTTCAAATCACATAAGTTCAGAGATGTCAATATACCGCAAGTGATCAACAGAAGTAAGTTAATTAGCCATTAGTGTGTTAGCACACTACTATGGTTGTTAACCCAGAACAACTGCATTTTGCCATGTGCTAATTTAGGTAAAATGAATAAATGATAACCGCATGTCTTTTAAAGGGAATAAATGATAACTGCATGGCCTTTAAACATACTGACATTAATAGTTGAATTTTAGGCATAATGCAAGACTATATGACGAGAGCTAAAAATTTCCAAGTCTCATGCAGTACAATAGACACACTATTGGCATTTTGCTTAGTTGTACTCAGTATCTGGCATCAACAATATATTGCTTGTTTCCATTAACTGCCAAGGGAGAAGAGTATAATATTCTTCAAAAAGAAATACAGAACCAAATTCACAAGCAATTGTGTGAATGTGTTGATTAGTCCATGAGGTGGCACTTATCCAGATGACACATCATGTGTTGGGTCATATAAAAAATGTTAAAAAACAAAAGAAAAAAGCTTAAACAGAACATAAGCTTACCCATCCATCTCCGGCATTTGAATGTCCATGAGACAGAGATCAAACTTGTGTGGCACTTGTAGAAGAGTAAGAGCATCTTTGCCACTCTCCAAGCACTCCACCTTTGCCCCGTATTTCTTTAATGTACCAGCGGCCACTCTTAGGTTTACTTTGTTGTCATCCACTACCAATATATTCTTGCCAAGAAGCAACCCATGAAGAGAACCTGAACCGCCACGCCCATGAAGAGAACCAGAATCATTATGGTTTTCATTGCTTGGTTGTGTGATACCAAGTGCTTGGAATAGACAGGCTGCAAGTGCACTTGCTTTCAGAGGCTTTGTTATCACAGAATCAACCGAATATATTGTCTTCACTTTGTCTGATTCTGCAGCAGAAAGAAGGAAAACTTTGGGCAATAGATGTGTCCGATCATTCTGTTGCATCTCCTGGAGTGTAGCATGTAACGAGACATCCATCTGTGAGCCCCATGAATCACTCTCGATTAACAACATGCACGGCTGCTTGTTGCCCATGCTGACCAACAAATTTGGAACAAATTGAGTTAGATTTAAGAAAACTGAGAATGGATGATTTTTATTAAAAAAACAAGCACTCGTCCTTTCAGAGATTCAAATAAAATCAATTTTCAAATTAATATATGATGTTCGATAATGTAAAGGTAATTGGCGCAAAAGGAGCGATGTGCTGAAGCCATACAAAATAAAGGCAATCAGAACTATGATGGATCAAGTATTGAATAGTAATATTTGATGAAATAAACATTACCAACAACAATCATTTTACAACCAAATGCAGAAGACAATCCCATTTGCAAAAGAAGTTGGTAGTCAAGCATGCTCTATTATGCCTATTTCTAAAGAAAAGTAACTTAATCACTCCAGGATTTCAATTTTTAAAGGTATGTAATAGAGAGAAGTACCTTGTTAGAGAACTGCCATTTCTCCCAGACAACACACTAAGTGCCAGTTCAATGGTACCAACAACTTCAGAAGCAATTCCAAGCCTTTGCAAATGATACTTAGTCACAATTGCTCTTACATGTCTTTTATCAACCAATAGTGCAGAAAAACCTTTAAAACTGGATGGTAAAGGGTGCAAAAGAACAGGCTTATTGTCACTAATAGCATTTTTTTCACACCTTTGCAGTACAGCAGTGAATGTGAATGTGCTCCCAACAAGGGGTCGGCTGACAAAGTTTATCTGACCACCCATTATTTCAACAAGACATTTGCTGATACTCAATCCAATCCCAGTTCCACCATAGTTCCTAGAAGTTGAACTGTCAGCTTGCATGAAAGGTGTGAAGGCCCGGCATTGGGCATGCAGTGGTATACCTATCCCGGTATCTTCCACACTTACAACAAGAGTTACTTTCTCAGAATCAATTTCATATGGCATCTCATTTGTCTCATAGGAGAGCAAAAGCTTAAAGTTATCCCAATTATTTCTGCTATCAGCTGCTTCGAAACCACTTAGAGTATTCTGAGATATGCTGGTGGATATAGCACTAGCCTCATCTTTATGTCCATTCATCCCATTTGCTACTGGTTCAATTTTTGCTTCTGTTGCAAGATTTGAGTGATCTGCCAGGTGAACTTGTACAAAAACATGTCCCCGTTCTGTGAACTGCAACAAGGTAAATACAGTGCAAAAACATAAGCTTGTGTTCACAGTGAACTATAGTATACTAAGTAAAAGCTGCACTATGTTACTGGTGAAGATTATTTCTGTAAATCATACTTGGATGAAAAGATCATGCACATTTACCTTGATCGAATTTCCCACCAAGTTTGTAATTATCTGTCGAAACCTTCCAGGGTCACCCAACAGGATTTCAGGAACTTTTTCAGAAACATATACAGCAAGCTAGAAGTTGCAAAGTAAAAGAAAATTAGCTGTGACAGAACAAAGTTAAACATGAAGGATCCATGAATGTAATGCAGAGAAGTTTATCCAGAGAGGATTAAGTTAAGAGATGTCGGTGCAAATAGAGCATGTTATTTCCCTAAATAAATGCATAGAATGCAGAAGCTTAATCATGCCTAGTGCTCTTTTTCCAATCATGAATGAAAATACGAAATCAATTGAACTAACCTCAATTCCCTTCTCTCTTGACTTTGAAGAAAATAACGAGATGACATCATCAAGGATGGTCCTCAGGTCAAATGGTACTGACTCGAGATCTAACTTGCCAGCCTCAATTTTTGCCCTGTCAAGCACTTCGTTAATCAAGGATATTAATGCCTTTCCACAGATTTGGGCAGTTTGAGCATAATCCCTCTGGGTTGCCTTTAGCTCTGTGTCCAACAGCATATCAAGCATTCCTATAAAAAAAGATGCATAAATCATTTGGTTTTCCCATAAGAATGAGTTGCATTACTTTAAACTGAATGTATTGTAAGATAAAATACTTACCCAGCACACCATTCATGGGTGTTCTGATCTCATGAGAAACAGTTGCAAGGAACTGTCATAAATAAACAAGAGTCTTTTAGATATAGAAATAAACTTGCAATGTGCAAAAGCAAATAACTTCCAAATAAATTATACCTGAGATTTAGCAATATCGGCCGCTTCTGCCCGTTTTTTCAGCTCTTCCATTTTCCGGCAATCTTCTTTAACATTATCATAGCGACTCCAAGCAGCATATACTATATAGCCCACAAGCATACATATAATAAAGACACCAGATGATGTAGTAATTGCGGACCATGGAACATGAGGTCTGTTTCTGTATCTGTTCAGATGTA
The DNA here is from genome assembly GCA_019279435.1 of Zizania palustris. Lineage (NCBI taxonomy): Eukaryota > Viridiplantae > Streptophyta > Magnoliopsida > Poales > Poaceae > Zizania > Zizania palustris. The sequence goes on along the minus strand of JAAALK010000286.1, from coordinate 50,342,805 downwards.
TTGCCAATGGGATGTAAAAAAAGACAATTCCATAATATAGAATGGGAAACCAATGGTCAATGCGCACAAATTTACCTGCAAATCATGTGATGCTTTCTGATTGGATCACCAAAATCTAGCATGCAGGTGTGTGACGGAGAGGGAGTACCAAGAGGAATTTCAGATCCATACATGACAAGAGGGTTTGAGTGGTTTGTGGCATCATAAACATTGACCACCAATTCCTGGTTACCAGCTAGCTGCCTCAATAAATTTTCCACTAGTGACTCCACATCGAATGCTCCTCCAAGGTACCTTAAGAGCCCAAAAGAAAAATTAAAAGAAGCCATTTTTGCTCATGATGTACTTGCAATACTTGTGTGATTATTTATCAAGCAAGGCTTTTAAACACTATTAATGCTAACTTTTTCAGTTAGTGGCAAGTGAGATTATCTCGTGATCGACAATCTCTGAAACACGACACATTTCCACCAATAGAGCAGTAGATCATAAAGCAGCGCTGCAACAAAGTGAAGTGCCGAAGGCAGTGGATTCCAGACAGAAGACGAATCAGTTCGACCGAATATCTTCAATCTTCATTGACAAAAGGTAAGCCTCACCCTGCAGTAGCAGCAACACGATCCTCAACCTTGGCATCCTCCGGAAGATCGACGAGGTATACAGGAAACGTTAAAACGACACCCAGATGATTCGACATCAGCCTGAATGGTCTCGTGAGGACGGCCTTCCCTGTTGCCCTCGCCCTCAAGATGTTCTCCCGGTCCTCCTGCAGCGAAAGCACCCAGTTGAGAGCCGAGTAGACTGCCGCTGTCCGCAGACCCAACAAACGATGGGCGCCACCGCTCTAGCACTAGCAGACCTCGCCGGACATCACGTCGAGCCCCTCGATGTAGGAGATGGTCTCCTGGGAGTAAATCACCGGCGCATACTCGTCCTGCACCGGGGACGGCTCGTGCTTCATTGTCTTGATGATCCATCCCTGCTGCCGCTCGAAGTTCTCCCTGTCGGCGTGCACCACCCGCCGCGCGTAGGCCACTCCACTCAGCAGCGGCCGCTCGAACGACGTCCTCGCGGCGTAGGCGGCGAAGGTGTCCTGCAAAAAAGAGTCGCATCGAACATTTAGCCGAGCCAAGAAATTCCTAACAGCTGCAATCAATTCACACCCCAATCCAAAAAAAAAGGTGCTCCGTTTTAAAAAGGGGCCTCAGGCGGCTGCAACTGCAAGCACAGTAGCATATGCTTCCATGGCAGATATGGAAGGTCACGGAAGAAATAAATGAAGCCGAAGAAGAAGCACAGAGACAGAGCAAGTACAAAGCCAAGTTGCTGCGTTTGGTCAAAGCCTCAAAGGCATTATCGCAATTAACTGCGGGGCACAGAGAAAACAGATGCAGCAGTAATCATTACTCGAAGCAGCGCCCCTCACAGAGGAGATCGAAGTGGATCATCGGAGTTCGGACACGGTACAAGCGGGAGCAAACCGTAACTCAGCGGGGAACCGGCATGGTGAGGCGGACCTGGTCGAGCGCCGGCGGAAGCTTGTCGTAGTGAAAGGTGGCGATGAGGATGGCAAGGGCGTGGACGTGGTTGACGGAGACGGCGAACTGGTCCTGCAGCATGCGCGCCCGCTCCTCGCACATGCAGACGAGCCCCTCCTCCGCCTTGTGCAGCGCCGCGCGGCGGAACCGCCAGTGCAGCCCCGCCCACAGCGCCGCCGACGCCAACACCCACACCACCACCGCCGCTGTGCTCAGCCTCACCTTCACCCTCCACCTCTTCCGCACCGCCGCCTCCCCTCCTCCTCCTCCTCCTCTTCCCACCCCCATCCCCCCTCGATTCACATGCGCCGGCGCCGCAGCAATCCCACCATCCAACCCAAGCACCCAACTCCGTCCCCCGACGCCGCAGCCACCAAACCCGCCGCGACGCAGACCACCCCTTACTCCGCTTTGGCCTTTCAGCCTTTCGCGAGGGAGGAGAAACCACCTCTCCCTCTCGTCTCTCTCTCGCTTCTTTGATGCTTGTTTTTTTGCCGTTTATTTAAAATGATATATATATATATATGATATTCTTGCACCATATTTATAGAATAGTTATTCTACTGAAAATATATATTATTGAAAAAAGTAGTACTCAATTGTTATTCTAACGAGAAAATCTACTATTGAAAATGATCAGTGTAGAATAGTTATTTTACGTACGTGGTGTAGAATAACGCTCCTAAATAATTTAATATTTTATTTTTTATTATTGTTATCTCCTTTTTCTTAGGCTTAGATAATTTGAGATAATCAAATAAACAATTGTTTTAAATATAAATCATCTATTTTTTTTGTTGTTGTTATCTCTCTCATTTAGTCCTTTTCGCCACCACCCTGACCCACCACTTCCTCCGGCCGGCGAGGCCCTCCTGCATTTTTGCGGCTGCGCTCGCGCCCTGACCTGACCTGACGCCGCCGATAGCCGCTGGACTGGTGCCCCGTAGCTTTCCCTTATCCGAACTCCGCCGCCGCCGCGACACCGCCTGCCTCCTCCCGCCCCCCGATCACGTCGAGCGCTTCGCTCCGCCGCGACCGAGGCAGCATAGGCGGAGCCGACCGAGCGGAAGGAGGCCGTCGGTGCAGTTGGGCCGCGGGCGTCGCCGCCGAGGGAGACTCGGTCGTGCGCGCAAATTACACACAGCAACAAGCTTGAGATTGAGAGCTAGCTCCCGGAATTTTGGGGGTCGCGCCGCGCGCTACCAAAGTACGAAGAACAAGAACGGGCTTGCTCGCGGCATCCGACAAATCTCTCCCGATTTCACTTTTCTGCTGCTGCGATCACCGATCCTCCTTTACGAAGATAAAAAGGAGATAAAGATAAACAGATGAGTGGGCGCCGTTTGGTCGTTGTTTATGTGGGAGCTTTGCGAGCACATGGGCACACGCAGCTAGATCTCTCTCTCTCTCTCTCTCTCTCTCTCTCTCTCTCTCTCTCTCTCTCTCTCTCTCTCTCTCTCTCTCTTTTCGCGTCTGTTTTTGTCTATAGGCCGTCAAATGGTTGTTACCTAAGTCAATTTCAAAGTATAGTATCTATGGATATGTAACGGATGAATATTCATAGACACAACCTTTGTTATAGATTGTTTCTTCAAAAAATGTTAGGTCGGATCATCTATCTTTTGTCTCCTTTCTCTTCCAATTTGTTGCTCTCTTTTATTATTTTTGTTCTCGTGAAGAGACGATTTCTCGTATTAGATCTAGTTTTACTATTTTTCTTTCCTCATTATTAAATTAGTTATAATATTAGATTTTTGCTTACCCGATAATGTATTTAATGTTGACACTAGCTGACATGGAGGGATGCTCTGATGGGGATCATAGTGGAAAAAACAGGACCGGACGGGCGGTTAAACTAGAAAAAACCGTAACCGGTCCGGTTTTGGTAAATGAATGTGCAAAAATCGGAAAAATTGGAAACCTGAAAAAACCAGGAAAATATTTATTTGAGAGGATTAAATTTCAAAATTTTATTATTATTTTGTATTATTTTTTATATTAAAATAATACAACATAAATATCATATTAATAAATAAAAACCGACAGTCGAAGTCGAACCAGTGAACCGACAATTTTACCGGTTCGACCTTTCGCTCGTTTTTCCCACTGTAGATTGGATAGCAATACGTAGCACGGCATGCATGGGATGGGTGCCGTAAGGCCAGTTTCATTGCCCATACTAACGATCTCAATTATACTTACACCGCCAAATTCAAACGATTAAAAATTCCAATGCAATCCGGATCATTAATTCTACCAATTGCAAACCTTCAATAATATTCAATAATTAGCTGGATTATCATAGTTTGTCACAGCTAGCTAGCTGAACTAACAAAACATATGTAACATCAACATTATTCGCTTATTTGCTTATTGTGTTCGACTATCTCAGCTGAGAAAAACTTAAAAAACAATGACACGTACGTAAGTACTACGATAGATAGACACACGGAGTAGACCGCGTATTAATACTACATTAATCCAGCGACCAGCGTGAAGCATGCATGTCCACATTATTTTGACACAATTGACTTTTGTCTTAATATTTGATCGTTTATTCTATTCAAAAATTTTATACAAACATGTAAAAATATAAGTTTTCTTTGAAGTACTTTCAATAATAAAATAAATTATAACAAAAAATAATATTTCAAAAAGTTTTTTAATAAGATAAATGGTCAAATGTTAAGATAAAAGTTAACTGCGTATTTTAAAAGTGAATAGAATTTAAAAGTGAATAAAAGTTAAGTGCCAAGTCGCGTAGGATCTCTCACACGTAAGTATCGTATCACAAGGTTGATTGGCCCTGCTACGTGTAGACGACGCTACCATGCGTACGTATGTGCTCCGTTGTTTTACGCTTCACTTGAGCACGTACGGACATCCTGGCATAGACGGCATATATAATTGTTATCTCAGATATATTGTTTTTTAAAAGAAATACACTCACTTTTTTAAACGACAGCGTTAACTTTTATAATAACATTTGACCATTTATGTTATTCAAAAATCGCATGTAAATATGTAGAAATATAAGGTATATGGTTCAAGCGCATTCAATAATAAAATAAATTATAACAAAAATAAATAATATTTTTTGAAAAAATGAAAAAAATGAATGATTAAATGTTACGATAAAAGTCAACGACGTTTTATTTAAAGAAGTTTATTTGTTAGTATGCACATGTTATATTTTTTGGAAAATTTACTCACAACATGCCATTATAATTTTTAAAAATTATCTACATACCACTGTCAGTAATTATGATTGCTCTTATTTGTCATTGACACATCGTAGCTCTCATTTATTATCGACACACCGATAATATATTAACAAACCTATATTTTCTAACCGGAGGAGCAAAAATGTCATTGTTTACATCAGGAGCTAGAAGGAGTATAGTATGAGGAATGTTTTCTGTTTACACGATGCCGCCATTGACAAAACCTCGTATTCGCCTGCAAACGCAGCAGGTAACCAGTGCAGCATTATTGCAGCTGCTCTTACACCTTACACGTGGTCTCCTGTGCTGGTGGAGTAATAATTGTTGTGGTGGTACAACGCCAAATGTTTTAGCTCATAGAATGCCAGCTAATAATGCCTGGAGTAAACTTTGCTTGATCAAAATGGTTATTCTTACGACCCGAATATTACGACTACTTTTTATAATATGGGATTTTCAAATGATCTGAATTAGAGAAAACAATAACTACGTAGTTTAGAAATAAAATAGTATATATCGTATCAATCTCCTATATATTCAAATAGCCTTGTAGGGTTTAGCTCAGAGACAAAGAAAAGTCCGTACTTGTTCAAGCCTCTTAGAGAAATAATAACTTTATGTCCAGTTTGAAGTATACTCTTATACTAAATTCTGGGTCCCTGTTACAGTAGAAATGATAGATATTTATAGATAAAGATACAATAGAAAAATGCTATTCTGTCATCTAGCTACAATCATCATTGTTGACTATGTACACAAGATTCCATTAAAACATGATAGTAAAACCAAGTGTAAACACAACCGAAAAGGAAATGTCTTGTCATATATTGCGGTATGCCTTCGGAATGAAGATCCTTTGAAGTGGAGGTGGGCATTCGAGATCTTTACTATTTAGGCAACCATAAGGGCTTCAGAACGCCTTCACATCATATTTGATAGCACGATCCTGTATTACCTATCTCATGGTATTCTTTGAAAACAACTCGTTTAATTACAATAGGACGGAATTATTTTCTCAAAATAATTTATTTATTTATATTATTAACAGCTAAAAACCTGTAGCTATTTAAATTCGAAGTTTCTAAAAAAGACACGTAGTAGTACACACTGTTTTTAATAGCATGGATTGATAGGTGTGAATCGTGTGATACATCAGCAGCCTTATTCACATGTTTTTTTTGGAATGAGCCCGTTCCGTAATGACTAATGTCTTCTAAAGGTATTCGTGCTAACTACAAAGCTTTAAAACACGTGTAGAATATATGTACATATAATATTTCATATAACTTTATTCATTTTTTCTTATTTCTACCTTATTTGTTTTATTTACGTACACTCCCTCTGTTTTACACTACGAGTCGTTTGTCTTGAAAGAAAAAAAATATCTAACTTCAACCATTATTTTAAAAAATATATTAACATCTACGATATTAAATAAACATATTATTAAGATATATTTTATATTGAACTAGCAAAATGCTCAAGCTTTTCTATGAAAATGTTGTCTAAATCAAAACAAATATATTTTATATGAAATATGTTATTCACTTTTAATTATATAATTGAGTGCCCCATGTTGCAACAGAAAAAAATTATAACATTAAAAGAACACTACGTAAATGATAAAAATAACTTAAAATATGATAAAATAATATTTATCGTAATTCAGTTTTAAAAATAGTATATCGGTTTTAAAGTAATATAAATTTTACTTTATATTGATTGGGCAAGTGTATATCATTTTTATTGATTGTGTTTACTAAATAGTATTAATAAGTAAACTGCAAAAACTACAACGGTAGCGGATGAGTGGTAGATTGACCACCAATTGGTTATTTAAAAAAGAGTATGGATTTAATGGTGGTGTTTTAGTTGTTAATGCATTTTTATAAAATTAATTGAAATTTGATAGTTTTCACTTATAAAAATTTATTCGGTTTATAATATAAAACTGATTAAGCAGTTAATAATGCACACATAAATTTCAAATAGCTCGAGGAAATGGTGTTTAGGACATCTTGGTAATATTCTGTTTATGAGTCTATTTGATAAAGCTAATATTTATGATAAACATAAAGTTTAAAATGACAAAATAAAGTGATTTAAATTTAAATTTAAATTTTGAAATAAAACCAGACGATTTAATTAAACCGGCGTGTCGGTCCGTTTTTTAATTAAGCCCGTCAAAGTCACACCAAAGCTACGTGACACCGAGCCGGTTCGGTTCCTCCCCTTCCGCCGCCGACCGCGAAAAATCCCCCAAAACCCTAGCGGCGACCCCGCTCTCCAGTCTCCCCTCTCCTCATCCGCCGCATCCGCCGCGGCGTTGGCAGTAGAGTACCGGAGGCAAGGCCAGGTGGGGGGAGAAAGTGATGGCGTCGACGATTCTGGAGGCGACGCGGGCGAAGCACGAGGACCTGGAGAGGCTGGAGCGGCTTGCGGTGCGGGAGCTGCAGCGCGAGCCCGCTAACGCGCGCGAGCGCCTCTACCAGTCCCACCGCGTGCGCCACATGCTCGACCTCGTCATCTCCACCTCCGGCAAGCTCGTGAGTACTCTACCCTACCCTCGCCTCTCTCCCTCTTTCGGCCTAGCCTACTAGGGTTTCCCAGTTCGTTCGTGGTTGTAGATTTAAGTTTTTCATGCCTGAGATGCGTGCAGTAAGAGTTCAACAATTTTGCATATCAACCTCCGTTAGGTTTCGTTTTGTTCTATATTATCCATATATTCTGAATTGGGGCCGTGCAGTTGAGATATTCTTGTTTCGTTGGTTTGGTCATGCTCATGCGTATGTAGAGATGCGAATTCGAGCATTGACTTTTAGATTTTTCTATTGCTAAATATCTGTGAGTAGCATGGTGGGTTTAGACATTTTTCCAGCTCTCTTTTGTCAGTCTCTATCGACAGAGTGACTGAGTGAGAGGTTCAGAACGGTGATGGGATCATTTTTTACATGGTTATGTTTTGTTTTCGCTAATGTGACTACATCTTACTTAGGTGGAAATATATGAGGACAAGGACAATGCTAGGAAGGATGAGATATCCAACCATCTTAGTTCCCAAGTGCAAACTGAAATATTTCCCAAGTTCTATGATAGGCTCAAAGAGGTAATGCTCACCAAGAGTGAACTTTGTGAAACTGCCCAGAAGTTGGCTATTTTTCCTCTTACTTGCACCTTGAAGATCCTGCTCTGTCTCCCAATTGTTCCCAGTTTGTTCTGCACCATACTTGCACATATGCCATGCAAATCAAAGCTATGTTTTGTGGAAGACTATTCTTTGTGCATTTGATCCGATGTAACTTATAATTATGTTCTGTTACTTGTTTCTTGTTTGCAGATCCGTGATTACCATAGGCGCAATCCTTCTGCCCGTTTCGTCAGTGAAACTGATGATTTTGAAGAGCTACTGAAGGAGGAACCAGCAATTGAATTCACTGGAGAGGTATTTTTCCTGTACCAAGTTTATATTTTTAATTCTGCCTTGGTTTATCTTTGCACTGCTATGTCCTGTTTCATATTAGTGTTAAACTGAACATCTCATTACATGTGAACAGTTATGTTGACTATATGTGCTCCCTACACATGCAATAAAGCAATTTGCTGTTTCGAGCATTTAGAATTGGTTGGGGCATGCATAGGGTGTTCATATAATTCTTTAAACATAGCTAGGTAGTTATGTTACATACTTACATGGGCCTGTTTCCATCCTTGGTTGAATATGTATTCACATCCAAGTTATTTAAATCATCAACAGAGTCCTTGTGCTTCGTGGAGTCCATCAGCATATTCTTTCCTTTTTAACTGCAGTAGTCTTTAACTCGAAGATGTCTCCATTGTGATATGTGTATTTTAATTTCTGCAGGATTGTTTGATTCCTCTTGTAGGATCTTGGTGGTATGCATGGTAAGATTTAGGCATGCTACTATGATGGGGTCAAGAACCCTTAACTCGTAAAACATTGTTAACTATTCTTGTTAAAATATTTAACTTGTGTGTGCCCCATGCAAATAATGTTATTATAGTCCAACCAGAATCACATTGCATGTCCAGCACATTGGTACTGTTAATGCTATATGCCTATATACTGGTTTATCATAGTTGCTCTCAAGTTTGCTAATGGTTTTGTTTTCTGCAATATAGGAAGCTTTCGGCCGGTACCTTGACTTGCATGAGCTTTACAATGAGTTCATAAATTCCAAATTTGGAACTCCAATGGAATACTCAGCATTTGTTGGCACTTTTTCTCAACTGGAGAAGATTGCACATAGTCTGAAAACTTCCAGGTATGCTGCATGCATTTTTGCTAGACCGAAAACATCTCCTTGTTTGAATTTGTCAAATCAAGAATGCACTTCTTTCTATCTTGGTTATCCCTTGGGCCTTGGCTACTATACTATAATTCAGCTTTGGTCTATTTGCCTTCTCTTTTCTTTTCTTTTCTTTTGGTGGTTGTTGAGGGTAAAAAGAACCTTACAGGAAACTATGTTGAATGTTGGAATTGTAGGGATATATGTGCTCAAATATTTTCTTAATTAATCACAGTTTACTTATTTAGCGTGTCAAATATTTATTTCACCTGTTGTGTGTTGTTTTGGATACAGTATTCTTTTCTTTTATTAGTAAAGTGTGATAAATGAGTTCAGTAAAGATTGTTTATCTATAATTTTCTTAATTCTGGCAGGCAATACAGAGAATACTTGGAGCATATTTTGGAGTATCTGACATCATTTCTTTATCACACAGAACCTTTGCAAGACATTGAGAAGATTTTTGCAAAGGTCACTTTACTTCTACTTTTGAATCCCATATCTTCTGATATCCTACATATTTCTACGTGATGACACAGATTTTATTTATGAGCTCAGCGACCATTTTCAAGTGTTCCTTTTCCAGGATTCCTCACAGTTATATTCACTTTTATACTCATGTAAATACTGTGTTCCTATAAGTTAAGCGTTTCACATAATAATAAGTAAAACCTAACAAGAAAATGATATTCACACTTTTTTTCAGTTGGAAAGTGAGTTTGAAGAACAGTGGGCCAATGGTGGAGTACCTGGATGGGAAAATAAGGACCCAGAGAAAGAATCTGCACCACAAGAGTCTGTAATAGACCTTGATTATTATACCACTGTTGAAGAGCTTGTTGAGCTTGGCCCAGAAAAGTTGAAAGAGGTCTGCCCTTGCAATGTGGTGTTAGCACTGAAAATTTATTTTGTTATCCTATTATTTCATTCTTCATCGCATCTGATCGGTTTACATTATTTTCAGGCTTTAGCTGCTCGTGGATTAAAAAGTGGTGGTACTGTTCAACAGCGTGCTGAGCGACTTTTCTTGTTGAAGGTGATAATTCAATTCTACTAGACCTGGATATTCGGCTATTTTTATAGTGATTTACCAGTTATTCTAAATTTTCCGATGATTATATTTTGCAGCATACACCCTTGGTACAATTAGACCGCAAGCATTTTGCCAAAGGCTCACATGGTTCTGTCTCCAATAATGGTAACAGTATCAAGGACGATTTGAAGAAGGAAATTGCTTTAATGGAAATAAAGATGGCACGGCTTTGTGAATTACTAGATGAGGTCAGCTCTATCCTTGCTCCCTGAGTAGCCATAGCCATATACGCCTTTCCTTTTGTATGCACTGGGATAGTTGCATGGTCTGATGACCTATTCCTCTCCTTGTTTAGGAAATCTTTCTGTAGTCCACTTCAGCTTTGATATTCTTAACCTACTAATATTATAAGATATATTAGTCCGTCGTGGATGGTACCATGCTCTATGGGGGTGATCCTTTGAGTTTGCTTTGTTAGATGTTCAGAATGTTCTTTCATCCTAATTGGCTAGAAGTCTGGTAGTCTTATTTTATTCTTGTGCATGGTATGGTATAGTAGTATGCCCACTGATGTAAAAGGTGCATAGAAGCAGCTGCCTAGGCAGTAGGCACTCAAGCATGTAACAGCAGAGCAAAACTACCTGTGAATGCGTCAGGAGCATCACCATTCAAGACACTCGCTGTTCTGCTAGGTCACAAGTCACAAAGTCCTTTCAATGATGTACACAAAATAATCAATCAACTAACAGATTAATTACATGCAAGAAATAAGTTAGATGTACTCTGTAGTTTGTTACTTACTACCAAGAAACTAAGAATATAGCAAGTCTACCATCTGGTAATTACTGTATTCACCAATACCATGATATGGTGTGTTTAATGTGTGCCCTATGTTAGTATGTTTAATATATTTCATGTTATTTATGCAGGTAATTGTACGAACAAAGGAAAATGCAGAGAAGAAACTTACTTTGACATATGAAGAAATGGAAGCAGAACGAGAAGAGGTATATTGATTCCCCTCTCAAATTTGCGTTTTTGTTTTGCAAAAGGCCCCAAGTGTGGAACCTATGATGGCATCTTTGATTTGAATGAATTATCTACTATTCTGCTAGCAAGAGCAACAGGTTATGGTCTGTTGGCATTTTCAAAGCATATAGTGCCATGTACACTGTATAATAGATAACCAGTATGCCACTATTGTACTGTGAACTGTCTACAACAACAACAAAGCCTTTCAATCCCAAACAAGTTGAGGTAGGCTAAAGTTGAAACCCAACAAGAGCCATTAATCAAGGTTCAGACACATGAATAACTTCTCTTCATTCACTCCTATTCAAGGGAAAATCTTTAGGAATATTCTATCCTTTCAAGTCTCTTTTTATTCTCCTCCCAATTCAATTTTGGTCTTCCCTTGCCTCTCCTCACAATATTGTCGTGTATCAGGATTTCACTGTGCACTGGTTCCTTTAGAGTTCTTTGTTGGACATGTCCAAACCATCTCAACTGGTGTTGGGCAAGCTTTTCTTCAATTGGTTTTACCCCTAATCTATCACCTATATCGTCGTTCTAGACTTGATCCATTCTTGTGTGTCCACAACTCCAATGCCACATACACATTTCTGCAACACTCAACCGTTGACTATGTCGTGTTTCATAGGCCAACTGCCAACATTCTGCACCATACGACATTACATGTCTAATCGCCGCTCTATAGAACTTGCCGTTTTGCTTTTGTGGTACTCTCTTGTCACAGAGAAAGCCAGATGCTTGTTGCAACTTCATCCACTCGGCTTTGATTCTATGGATAACCTCTTCATCAATATCCCCATCTCTTTAAAGCATCGATCCCAAATATTGAAAGGTTCCTTCTTGGGCATTACTTGACCTTCCAAACTAACATTTCCTTCCTCATGTGTAGTAGTGCTAAAGTCACATCTCATATATTTAATTTTAGTCCTGCTAAGTCTAAAACACTTGGACTCAAGAGTCTACCTCTAGAACTCCAGTTTCCTATTTACTCATGTCCAGCTTTCATCAACTAGCACTACATCGTTGGCGAAAAGCATACACCAAGGAATATCCCCTTATGTCCATTGTGTCCTCATTCATCACTAAAGCAAATAGATAAGGTCTTAAACCTGACTCTTGGTGTAGTCCTATTTTAACTGGAAAGTCATCCGTGTCACCATCACCTGTTCAAACACTAGTCACAACATTGTTATACATGCACTTAATGAGAGCAACATACTGTGAACTGTCTTTTAAAAAAAGTTCCCCTAAATGTGCTGCTCACATTTGATGCTAACTATTGATTAGAACCATGCATCATTCAGAGGGAGTAAAGATATGTTCATTGTGAAGTTAGTTATTAGTGTGTTACTTTGCTTCTAATTTTTTTATAGTGGAAGTTGTACTTTCCATTTTCTTCTCTGTTCATCGGAGTAAAATACTAACATACACTCTGTGTTCTGACTGTTGTCCTCTATTTTTCTATAGGAGGAGGTACAGGCTGATAGTGAAAGTGATGATGAAGATCAACAGATCTACAACCCTCTTAAGTTACCAATGGGTTGGGATGGCAAACCTATACCCTATTGGCTATATAAGCTCCACGGTCTTGGTCAGGTACTAGTCTCATTGGTTTATATCTTAAGACTTCTAACCATTTATTTCATGGATGTTCTTCCTCTTTTGTTGTCCCAACAATGCGTCAGTGTAGCTCATGTTAATGGTGATTAAGAATTTGTCATGTTATACTTATAAAATGTTCTTCCTGTACAAACTCATCACTCCTCAACTATGTTTAATTGTTTATGAAACCATTTTGTTATGAAAGAACAAATTTGCTGGCCATTCTGTTCAGTGATTAACAATTGTTATCGCTGGGGCAGGTGGCAAACTGGCAGTTGATATAACATCATAGGAATATAGGATGACTAGTGATTTTAGTGAATGTCGTACTCACTCTTTGCCCATGTATCTATATTTGCTAATATCTTTGTCCTGTAATTGGAAAAGGGTATTGTCCACCAAATCAGGATTGCATTTTTCTCCTCAGCTTATTCTATCGCCAACAGCAAAATGTTGGTTTTACAAAAATTTAATGCTTTGTTACTAAAAATGGTTTTTGCATCATTACATGTTGACATGTTCATTTGTTTTCCGAATGCTTTTTCCCTTTTCAATAATTACCATGAGCTTCATCATTGGTAGCATAATTCCCTGCTGATATCTGCATCCGATTTGACACTATATGCATGTTTTAACTGTATTATTTTTTTTGGGGGTCAGGAATTCAAATGTGAGATATGTGGAAACCACAGTTACTGGGGGCGACGGGCTTATGAGCGACATTTCAAGGAGTGGCGCCATCAGCATGGGATGCGATGCCTTGGAATTCCTAATACCAAGAACTTCAATGAAATTACATCCATCCAAGTAAATCATCATATTGCACTATCTACTTTTTTTCAATTATTTCAGTAGTCTGGCTACTCTACATCTATTGAATACATATAGCTTAATTTGTTCTCTCCAAAATTTTGAGAGAAACAAGTGGCTCTTTTTGCTAAATCTTCTTTTTCTTGTCTGTTCTTGTACATGTCTATCACAGTATCACTTGATATGCCCTTCAAGCACATAATATATGATCAACTGTTGTCATTAATGTGGTAATGGAATGGGAAATTGATACTCTCAAACTAACACTGAATCCTGTTTAGTCACAAAATGCACAAATATTTGGAGTTGCAAACGGTGAACATATCACTTTTATTCTCATGCTGATTAATTCTGTGAGAGGTGAGGTTGTTATATGGAACGCAAATGTATGCCTGACATAAGTTGTTCTCCCAAGTCACAATGGGGCCACATACATATGTAGTGTCTTGTATTTTTCTTTTGCCATGAATTGTTATGACATTACCGATTTCTGTTTTCAGGAGGCAAAAGAACTCTGGGGGAGAATTCAACAACGACAAGGGCTGAACAAGTGGCGGCCAGACCTGGAAGAAGAGTACGAAGATCAGGAAGGCAACATCTACAACAAGAAGACCTACACGGACCTCCAGCGCCAAGGCCTTCTTTAGAATCCCGGGTGTCATTTTGCCCCCTAAGGGCTGCTTCTGAAGTGGTCGGTCCTTTGTTCCATTGAACTTGTTGACCTAGCTCTCCACACTTGCAGTATCATCATCGTACTTCTGGGCTTTAATGCTTTTCCCTTTCTTACATGGCACATTATACCGTATCCGTGTACCCTTTTTTGAGCATGTGGTAGCCGGTACTTGTACCATTGAATCGGCCTGCTTATGATATTTGCTAACAATTGTATTTCCACTGCGTGTCCATTATTTACACCAGATTTCCAAGCGAGCGTAATGATTTTTGTTAGTTTAAACATAATTTAGAATGTAAACGCAAGGATTGTGAAGAGGCCAATGGAAGGGATAAAATGGAAGAAACTTAGGGTGTGCTAAAATGTCGCTTTAACGGCAGTAATGGTGATGGGGATGGACACAACATTGCAGGTCGCAATTCAGTAGGCCTAACCTGTGTCTGCAAACTGAAAGCAACTTCGCAGTTAAAAAACTCCCAATAGACGGAGAAAAATATTATTTACGGATTGGCTTCTCCAGGGATTTTTTTCACATGCCGTCACAAACTGAATGGATTATAAAAAGGTAACCTTTTGAGTTTATAAGAATATTAATTAATACGTTGGCAGCCATATTCACTAGCAAATGAAAGTAGGCAGAAGAAGAATTCTCGTGCAAGGTTCAATGCTTCCATGATGAGATCGAGATGTCACTTTTGAGTCTTCAAAAAAAAGAATGTTTCTTTTGCAAGATGAGATCTCATGGTCCACCACTAATTGGACAAGCTTTGAAATCTGCCCTTCATCTGTGTGCTCCATATTGCATTTTTTTTATCCTTTAAAAAGCTAAAGAGGGCCCCGATTTGATATGCCATAGTTTCTGTCTGCCATTAGAAGAGCCAATTTGGTGGGTCAAAATAACCTTGGAGACTTCTCCTAACTAGGGTTTTCGATGGTATGGTAGGTTAGTCAAAAAGAAGATAAATGTGTCGGATGGCCGGATCGATGCAAGGGACATGGCCTGGGTGGCCAAAACCAAGCCAAATTATCGGTCGGCGTCACTACTCTCCAGGGTCCAGGCAAATCTTGTTTAATCTTCCCGACAAACAGAAGCCATTCTCCAAATGATTCCATTAGTGAAGTGATCTGATTCTGGTTAGTCATGTCAGTACAAGGATGTCGAGATTCTTGGCATGTGAAGAAGATACTCTATCGACTAGTCCCAGCAGATTTGTACTAGCCTGATTGGTTGTTGATAGGCAGTACAATTATTGACCGATGCCATGCCATTGCCAGCAGCCAGCACTATCATGTCAGACCAGATAGATCGATGTTGCATGCAATAAGTGAGTCTACAGTCTTTTCCGCTTAAAATTTGGGGGTGTTTGTTTCTCTTCGTCTAAAATTTAGTCATGTCACATCGAATATTTATATATTATTTTGGAGTATTAATTGTAGACCATTTACAAAACCTAATCATAATTGATGAATTATTTGTGAGACGAATCTAAGAAACCTAATTAAGCCATGATTTGACAATGATGTTACAGTAAACATTCGCTAATCATGGATTAATTAGGCTTAATAAATTTGTCTCGCGAATAATCCTCCGATTCTACAATTATTTTTATAATTAATTCAAGTTTATTCTTTCAAATTGATGTCTAAACATACGATGTGATACGGACTAAACTTTAGTCCATGAAACCAAACACCCCCTTATAACAATCCGGATTATAAAAATATTTTTATAAGTTGAAACAAACAAATAAATTTATTTTGTCAATTTATTATAATCTAGATGATTCAACCTAGTTTTGTTATAAGCTAAATTGTTATAATCTCGAGCCGAAACAAACATACTATTAGCTACTCCTAAACGGTATCCACAAGACTGTTGTTATCAAATCAATCAATGAGTTGAAACAAACGGTCTCCCTTCTATTAACCCCATCCAAAAATATAAACATTCTAAAGTTTTTTTACTGGGACTAGTATAATGACCGTGCTAGGCGAAAAACAAAAAACAATTATATTATTAGCCAGTTAAATTAATGCTACAAAAACATTAAAAGATAATAAAGAGCTGAATTGAAAATCAAAAAACAATAATTTAATAACCATTCTCTTCAAGTTGCATACGTGACAAAAAAATCCGTTGGCTCCTAATCTTGAGATTCACGTCTTGATTTAGCTTTGTTCTCAAGTTCACTGATCTGATGGCTTAGCATAGAACTTGACCTCTTATATTCTTTGATTGCACAAAGAGAATCAACTGGATGTGTATCATGTATTGACTTGGATCCACCGTAAAAGTTTAAGGTCGGCTGTTGCGCGGGTGCAAACTGAGTTTTGATGGGAGGAAGATATAATAAACTCCTTACCGTTGGCTTCCGAATAGCTGAGAAAAATGAAAGAGAGGTTTGCACATTAGGAAAGTACGAGACCATGAGATAAATGGAGGGTGTAAATGCGTATGAGATATTGAGAGACAAAGCATGAAATGTTACTTACCAAGAACACACACAACAGAGAACAAGTCTGATGTAATCCAGGAAAAGGAAATTGCCTGCGCGAAGAAAAGTGAAGCTGAATACCATTAATTTATAATATGTTAATTATTAACATTAAGTTTGGGTTTCAACTCTAGCATATCTCAACTTGCTTGGGATAGAAAGGATTTGAATATTAACAAGAATTAATACCATGCATTAATTCATCACAGGTAATAGAAGAAAGACAACACCTATTTCAAATATAAAAAAGAAGACTACAAAACGTCCTTAGGAAAAGTATATATCTATCATGCAAAGGGTGGAACCTTTGCATGTCCTTTGCGGAGCATATCACCATCCAAGCCATACATTATTTGCGAAACAATAAGAACCCCCATACAAAATTAAAACCTGAATATTTTTCTTAGTTCTCACTCTGGTCTCCGTCGATTTATCTTTTGATATCTCCATGGCTCAAACTTCACTTGGTGAAAGTTTAAGGTTGAATTCGAAGATTATTAAACCATCTCTAGGTGTTTGGATAATGGTATAGCTTTCTACTTGAAACATGCATGTAAATGCAGTTTTGAGTCAAAAGTATCAAGTAGCAGAACTGCTGGAGTGCTGGTAATAGCATTTTTCCCACAGGACACCTCGGGACGGTTAAATATGTGAGTTATAGGTCATGGCCGAGCCCAGAAATATAGTAAAACAAAAAAATAGCAGACTACTACAGGACCCTCGGAACACCCTAAAAGACCAAAAATAGTGTGCTATAGCTCACGGTCGAGGCAAATAGTCCACTGAATCAAAAAAATTAGCAGGCGCCTCCGGGACCAACTAGAACACCTTGAAAGGCCGCAAACCATGTGCTATATGTGACGGTAGAGGCTAGGACTCAAATGAAATGAAAAAATAGTAGACACCTCCTGCACCCCTGAAACACACTAAAAGGCCGAAAATTGTGTGCGGTTGGTCACAACCGAGGACATGAGTTCACTGAATTGAAAAAATATCAGACTTGTTTGAGAGCAATGGGACCTCAGAAGGGTAAAAATGGGAGCTATAGTTCACGGTCAATCACTAGAGTCCACTGAAACCAAAAAAATATTAGACTCCTTCGGGGCCTCGGAAAACCCTAAAAAGCCGAAGACCATGTGCTATAGCTTACGGTCGAGGCCACGAGTCTATTGAATAAAAAAATAGCAGACTCATCCAAAACCCACGGGACACCTCGAAAGGGGCAAAAATGTGAGCTATAGGTCACAGTCGAGACCAAGAGTCCACTGAAATGAAAAAACAGCAAACTCCTCCAGGACCCTAGAAAACCCTGAAAGGCGGAAAACTTCAGGGTCAATGCCCAGAGTCCATTGAAACAAAAAGTAGAAGACATCTCCGGGAGCTCGGAACACATTAAAATTCGGAAAATAGTGTGTTTCGTAATACTTCAATTCTCTCTGTTATCCCTAGTGGTTGATGAGATGATTTTTATTTACTTTTTTTGCTAGTTTGTAAGTCACACACAAGCATAAGGTTGCTTACCTACTATGTTAATAATCACTCTGTCTACTATAACTTACAAGAAAAGACTACTTATTAATAAAATAAATATTACACAAGAGATTACATAATTCTTTAGGTGACTATTTTTATTTTTTTTACTCTCACACTCTTCAATTGGCAAGGAGGGAAGGATGCCTTTATTTATAGATTTACAAGATCGTTGGATGATTGACATGTGATAACATATGAGCTATTGATTTAATTTCCACACTCATTTCAAAAAATATCTTATCTTTAGATTCTTCTCAAGTTGCTATAACATTCAAGATTCTACACATTTTTACCTAAATATTTGTAGTCATTAATCATGACATGATACTGATGATTTATAACCAAATGAAAATAGTATGAAGGAACTGTTCTGCACTCAACCCTACGAAAAAATTTTCTTACAAATTGAATGAAGAAATGTAGCTATACAAGCAAGCACCTAGCTGTGCCCCACTTGATTTTTTTCTCCTCAAGATCATTCAGCACATCTTATAATCCGAGCCTCGGGCCTAGCATAAGAGGGGTATTGATATGATTCTTTTCATGCATTTAGTGGTAAAGAATTGGAAATGAAGTTGACAGAGGCTCGATGTCTGAATTGTACAAGGACTGGAATAAGACAAGGGAAGGATGAACACAAGATTACTCTGTATATGTGATTATGCTACTGCAAGGGCACTGTAACTAGGGAGGGAGAAGAAGATGGAGGAGTTTGTGGATGGCATGTGGAGTTCTGAGCAAGGCTCAGGGAAGACTAATTCAGAGTATCCGGAAACATTCGAACAAAACCAGGAACTTGAAGGAGCTGAATCAGCTATGGAGAAATTGAGATTGGAAAGGCATATAGCAGTAAAGAGATCACCATCGATTCCTGACAAAACTCCAGCAAATGAGATGTTTGTCCCCTCCATGTTCTTAAGGGTGATTTGGTCTATCACCGGAAGCTCAGATGGATCAAAATGGTCATCTGAGTGGCTTGACCAGTTACTAGAGAATTCAATGGCAACATGGACACTACCCATTTGTACATCTGCGATGTCTACTCCCTCTATGTAACCTCCACGATCTGGTGTGGTACTGAAGGAGATGCCTTTACTGGAACTGTGGATGTGAATGTGGTTAGCGTGAATATCCGAGATTCTGCCAGACATTTCACTGCCAAATGCAAGAGCAGCTCTAGTTGAGGCTTGCAGATCCACTCTACTGATATGAATACCAGAGGTCGGCCTTCCAAAAGAAATTTCATACTTGTCCCACCCACTTTTGAGTGATATGGCATCATGACTGACACTGATGCTGCTGTCTTCGATGCACACGTTTGAACATGAATCTATTTCCATCTAGAAAACCTAGTAGCTTCATGTTTTCTCCTCCTGTTTATTGTGTTTTTTGTGACTGTACTGTTTCTACTGACTAGACAGCTCCACTTCTTTTTTATTGTTGTTCTTAATACTTCAATTCTCTCTGTTATCCCTAGTGGTTGATAAGATAATTTTTTATTTACTTTTTTGCTAGTTTGTAAGTCACACATAAGCATAAGGTTGCTTACCTACTATGTTAATAATCACTCCGTCTACTATAACTTACAAGAAAAGACTACTTATTAATAAAATAAATATTACACAAGAGATTACATAATTCTTTAGGTGACTATTTTTTTTTACTCTCACACTCTTCAATTGGCAAGGAGGGAAGGGTGCCTTTATTTATAGATTTACAAGACCGTTGGATGATTGACATGTGATAACATATGAGCTATTGATTTAATTTCCACACTCATTTCAAAAAATATCTTATCTTTAGATTCTTCTCAAGTTGCTATAACACTCAAGATTACTCATTTCTTATTTCTCGTGGAGTGTAATATTATTTATGTAAATCTTGGTTTTGACGTAGCAAAATTTACAGTTTACACTAAAATTATTGTGCATCCTAGGAAGTATATAAAATTATAAAGTGTTTTCTAATTTTGATGAGTAGTACGTAAAATATACGAACAACAATAATATCTAATTAGTTTATTAAATTTACTATAAATATATTTTAATAATTTATTTATTTGATATTACATGTGTTTATATATTTTAACTTTATAAGTAACCAAAGTTTCAAAAACTTTGGCTTAATAAAAAATTAAAAAACAGACAATATCTGAATTACTATAAAAGTTAAATGTATATAAAATTAACAAAATTTACTATACAAGTTTTCGATTTGTTTTAAATTTTGTTACAATTTCGGTCAAATTTTGTTCGAAATTTTCAAATTTTCAAAATTCCTGAATTTCATCTATCCCAGTGATGACCGAATATTTTCCTCTTGAATCCCAGAACACTGAACAGGATAAGCAAGTTCATTTTTCACATTCATTCGATTGATTAGCGTTCTTTATAGAAAGCAACGGAAGCAGTGCATGCATGGCGCTGACGTGCCCTCCCGACCAGCTGGACCTTCTTCTCTAGAAGAAGCTGGACCAATTAAGTTATTCGGTGATTTGCATGGTCAATTTGGTGACCTAATGTGCTTATTCGATGAGTATGGTGCTCCTTGAACAATTGAATATATTGCGTGAGTATTTTCTGATTATGAACTGATATAATTCGTTTTTATTTGATTGCACTTTTGGGAATTTCTATATCACTTTAGTCTATTGCTTGCCACAACTATAATCACTTTTCATCGAACAGAACATCTAGAACAATATATGTTAAATTGATTTATCCAATTATGTTAGTATAATACTTTAAGTTGTCATTATCGATCTCTGCATGAAACTTTTTTGAGAAAATGTTCACTATGATGGTATATTTTCAATCAATCTTTCATGAGCACATATGTATTTATTTACTTACTGGGTTCAATTTAATACAGTTTGAACAATATCCTGCTTAACAGAGACAATTACATTATACCCAAATGAATCAAAATTTATGCTGTTCAGACTATTTTTTTTTGCTCCAAATTGTAAATAATTTTAGTCCATAATTGCAAAGAGTCCACTTAATCGAAAAAATAGCACACTCCTTCGGGACCCACATGACACCTCGTAAGGGTTAAAAATTTGAGATGTAGGTTATGGTCGAGCCTCGAAATACACTAAAACCAAAAAAATAGCAGACACCTCTGGTATCCTCAGAACACCGTAAAAGGTCGAAAACCATGTGCCATAGCTCATGGTCGAGGCAAATAATCCACTGGATCGAAAAAAAATATTAGCCTCCTCTAGGACCCACCGGAACACCTTGAAAGGCCGAAAACCATGTGCTATAGGTGACGGTAGAGGCTAGGAGTCAAATGAAATAAAAAAATAGTAGACAACTCTTGGACCCTTGAAACACCTTAAAAGGCCGAAAACCGTATGCTGTTGATCACGGTCGAGGCCATGACTCCACTAAATTGAAAAAATAGCAGACTCATTTAGGACCGATGGGACACCTCAGAAGGGTAAAAAATGTGAGTTATAGATCACGATTTAAGGTTTAGAGCCCTGGAGTCCACTGAAACAAAAAAATATTAGACTCATTCGGGACATTGGAAAGCCCTATAAAGCCGAAAAACATGTGCTATAGCTCACGGTTGAGGAGCCATGCTGAATAGCGTGGGCCTCATGGCTCCAGAAGTGATGAGTCATTGTCAACGATAGTCAAAAAGGACAGAAGAAGAAGAGATCTGCTGTTTCATGGGCCGCGTGTGACTCAGGTACACGGGCAGCGAGCGACTGTCGGGCAGAGGAGGCTGCGAAGTCGGGCTGGCCCAATCCGGGTACATGGGCCAGAAGCAGTAGAAGACCCACTGGGCTGTTGACCAGGACTGACTCAGGTACACGGGCGGTGAGCGATTGCCGGGCTGAGAGAGCTGCGGGGTCGGGCCGGCCCAATCCGGGTACCTGGTGCAAAGCTGGTGGAGGCTTTGTCAGTTTCGGCGCAAAACTGACAACCGTTGATCCTGTATCTGACTGTCCAGAAGAGAAGCCGTAGTCGCTATGAAAACTTAGCTTCCGGATAAGTCATCTGTAACTCTAGGCCCACAGTCAGTCAGTCGTGTCTGTAAAAATTCCTAAGGGCAGTAGAGTCTTTTTATTTATTCTTGAGTCTGTAAAAACCCTAAGGGCTGGTAGAATATTCCTAGTGTTGGGAGCCTATAAATAGGACCCCAATCCCTAGGGTTTGGACTATCCTTTTGTGCTGAAATCAAATCCACTTTTTTGGGTCACTTTTTGTCTCTTGCATTGCCTCTCTCCTCTCTTGGTTCCCTGCTTGCGCCGCCAGGAAGCATTTGCTCCTGTGTTTAATGCTTTGCTTTTAATGTTGCAGTAAATGCCCTATTTCATTGTGTGCTGCATCTGCAAAGGTTTTAAATGGCTGCATTTCATTAGCATAGTAAGTTTTCCCGTGATTTTTTGAGGCTTTGGAGGCTTCGGCTGGGTGTGTTCTTCACTCTAGTAGTACTAGTTCTTGTTGTTGCAAGTAGTACTACTTCCCTGCAGCTACAGTGTTCTGTGCAGCTTTTCACCTTCTACTGCACAGCTTTTTGATCGAAGCTGACAGGGTCTATTACCTTTTCTGGCTGTGTCTCTGGCGAAGTCTTTCTCTGTTCGAAGCCCCTCAGCTCCATGAGACAGGCTTCGACTTAGCATCTTCGAAGGCTTCGCTCAATCTTCGATTTTCGGTGTGCGGTCTGTGTTGATAAGCTTCGAAGTATTTTTGTGAACGGACAACATCGCATACTTCGAACAACATACTCCGAATCTAGCTGTTCGAAGTCCACACTTCGGTAGGCTTCGAAGTTGGGTTCGAAGCTTGTCATTTCTGATAGACTTCGATTTGATTTCCTTGTGGCGTGTCAACCTTCGATTCTCCTTCCGAAGCTTTCCCTGTTCGAAGATAGAGTGTAGGCTTCGGACTTGTTTTTCTGTCGTGTGACAGACTTCGCTTCTTTTGTTCGAAGGTTGTCCTTTTGTGTGTTGTGTTCAAAGCTTTCTGTTCGAAGGTTTTGCTTCGAAGCTTTCGGTTCAAAGTTGTGTTCGAAGTTTTGTCTTCGAAGTGCACACTTCGAAGCAGGCTCCGACTCTGTCACTTTGCTCCGAAGCTCTTGGTTCGAAGCTGTGTTCGAAGCCTTGACTTCGAAGTACATACTTCGAACCAGGCTCCGGCATTGTCATACTGCGCTCCGAAGTACACTTCGCAACTTGCCACTTCGAACTAGGCTAGACCGTGACACCTTCGGCATCTCGGACAGGCTCCGTCACCAACCTCCGAAGCAGACCTCGACGTGCGAAGGGGGCTTCGCCAAGTTCTGAACAGGAGACAAATTTGGACAGTAACTTCTCTTTTCATCTTATACATTCTTAGATCATTTCATTGAGAAGTTTAGGCCTGTTACACCTTGTTCATCTGCCTAGTTGCACTACTTTAGTATTACTCTGTTTATCATCAGTTGCTTCTAGGTTAGAAACCTTTAGACTTAGGCCTTCTGTTCATTTTCTGTTGCGTAGTCGTTTGAGGTGCGTTGGGTATTGGGAACATGCCATTGTTTCGAAAGAATTTTTTTTAAGGCGCCCATTCAC
The DNA here is from genome assembly GCA_019279435.1 of Zizania palustris. Taxonomy (NCBI): domain Eukaryota; kingdom Viridiplantae; phylum Streptophyta; class Magnoliopsida; order Poales; family Poaceae; genus Zizania; species Zizania palustris. Next base: position 50,318,992 of record JAAALK010000286.1, on the reverse strand, counting down.
CCCCCTCTGGTCGCTACTTTCGGTCCTACAACGGTCGAGGCCATGAATCTATTGCATAGAAAAAATAGCAGACTCCGAAACCTACGGGACAACACAAAAGGGGAAAATGTGAGCTATAGGTCACGGTCGAGATCAGGAGTCAACTGAAACAAAAAAAATAGCATAATCCACCAGGACCCTAGAAAACACTGAAAGGCGGAAAACCGTGTGCTACAGGTCACAATCGAGGACCAGAGTCCATTGAAATAAAAAGTAGAAGACTCCTCCAGGAGCACCGAAACGCATTAAAATGTGGAAAACAGTGAGCTATAGGTTACAGTCGAGGCCAAGAGTCCACTAAAATGAAAAAACAGCAGACTCTTCCGCGACCCCCGGAACACACTAAAAGGCCAAAAACTGTGTGCTATAGTTCGCGGTCGAGGCAAAGAGTCCATTGAAACGAAAAAATATCATACTCCTCCGAGACCAATGCAACACCTCGGAAGGCAAAAAATGTGAGCTATATATCACGGTCGAGCCTAGGAGTCCACTGAAACGAAAAAAATAGCAAACTCCTCGGGACACACGGAACACCCTGAAAGGTTGAAAATCGTGTGCTATAAGTCATGGTAGAGGCCAAGAGTGCAGTCAATTGAAAAATAGTAGACTCCTCCATGATAATGAGACACCTCAGAATGGTAAAAATGTAAGCTATAAGTCATGGTGAAGGCCAGGAGTCCACCGAAATGAAAAAATAACAGACTCCTCCGGGACACCGGGAACATCGTGAAATTCCAAAAACAGTGTGGTATTGGTCACGGTCATGGCCATGAGTCCATTGAAACGAAAAAAATAGCAGACTACTACAGAACCCTCGGAACACTCTAAAATGACAAAAACCATGTGGTATACTTCATGGTCAAGGCATAGAGTTCACTGAATCAATAAAATAGCATACTCCTCCGAGACCCACGGGACACCTCCGAAGGGTTAAAAATGTGAGCTATAGGTCATTGTCGATCCCATAAATACACTAAAACAAAAAAATATCGGACTCCTCCGAGACCCTCGAAACACCCTAAAAGGCCAAAAACTATGTGCTATAGGTCACCATCGAAGCAAATAGTCCACGGAATCAAAAAAATTATAAAGCTCCTCTAGGACCCACATGAACACACTGAAAGGACAAAAATATGTGCTATTGGTGACGGTAGAGGCTAGGAGTCAAATGAAATGAAAAAATAGCAGACACCTCCTGGACCCTTGAAACACCCTAAAAGGTCGAAAACCGTGTGCTATTGCTCACGGTCGAGGCCATGAGTTCACTGAATTGAAAAAAATATCAAACTCATTTGGGACCGATGGGACACCACAGAAGGGTAAAAAATGTGAGGTGTACATCATGGTCAAGACCTGGAGTCCACTGAAACAAAAAAAATATTAGACTCCTTCGAGACCTCGGAAAGCCCTAAAAAACCAAAAACCATGTGCTAGCTCATGGTCAAGGCCACGATTCTTTTGAATCGAAAAAATAGCAGACTCATCTAAAACCCACAGGACACCTCTAAAGGGGCAAAAACGTGAGCTATAGGTCACGTTCGAGAACAGGAGTCCACTAAAATGAAAAAATAGCATACTCCTCTAGGACCCCAGAAAACCTTGAAAGGCGTAAAACCGTGTGCTGGTCACGATCGAGGCCTAGAGTCCATTGAAATAAAAAAGTAGAAGACTCCTCCTGGAGCCCCGTAACACATTAAAATGTGGAAAACAGTGTGTTATAGGTTACGGTCGATGCTAGGAGTCCACTAAAATAAAAAAACAACAGACTCTTCTACGACCCCCCAGAACACACTAAAAGGCCAAAAACTGTGTGATATAGTTCACGGTCGAGGCCAAGAGTCCATTCAAACAAAAAACATCATACTCTTCCAATATCCACACGACATGTCGGAAAGGTAAAAATGTGAGCTATATATCACGGTCGAGCCTGGGAATCCACTGAAATGAAAAATAGCAGACTCTTCAGGACGCCCGGAACACCTTGAAATGTTGAAAACCGTGTGCTACAAGTCATGGTAGATACCAAGAGTCCACTTAATCAAAAAATAGTAGACTCCTCTATGAAAACATTACACCTCAGAATGGTAAAACCGTGAGCTAGATGTCATGGTGAAGGCCAGGAGTCCACCGAAATGAAAAAGTAGCACACTCCTCCGGGATACTTGGAACATCGTGAAATGCCAAAAATAGTGTGCTATTGGTCACAGTCAAGGCCATGAGTCCATTGAAATGAAAAAATAGTAGACTACTATAGGACCCTCAGAACACCCTAAAATGACAAAAATCGTGTGCTATACGTCACAGTCGAGGCAAAGAGTCCACTGAATCAAAAAAAATAGAAGACTCCTCCATGACCCACATGACACCTCGGGACGGTTAAAAATGTGACCTATAGGTCATGGTCGAGCCTAGAAATACAGTAAAACATAAAAATAGCAGACTACTACAAGACCCTCGGTACACCCTAAAATGACAAAAATCGTGTGCTATATGTCACAGTCGAGACAAAGAGTCCACTGAATCAAAAAGATAGCAGATTGAGTAATAAGCCATCATAAAAACAAGCCAAAATTGTTGTAAATAGCAGGTCATGCACTTGGCAATAGGGTTATTTGGATCAATAAGCCAAGGTGGCCTAATTGTGCCCTTGGTTATAAAAATGTTTATCCTTTCCAATTTTAAGGCTGATTCTGGCCAGTTTCAACAGCTAGTCTGGGGCAGTGGCTGAAAAAACCTCAGAACTGTAAAATTCGTTCTGATAATCTCACATCTAGCAAGTTCTGAGAAACTCAGAACTTACCATGCAAGCTCAGCTGCATTCCCAGTATCTCCAAAACCCGTAGTTTTTCATAAAACAATCAACTACTGCTTATGTGCAAACTAAATGGTTAGGTGAGACTTTGAAAAATGCATAAATGCTGAAATATGAAAATGCACCCTGGCTGAGGGAATAGAGGGGGGACAGAGCCACTTCCAGATCAAAAATGGAAAAATCAAGTAAATGCATACCTCAAGAATAGCTCACCCAATTTCTTCTTCCCCTCAAGCAATGACTGTGGATCAGTTGATTGTAAAAAATAAAGAATATTGATTATATTATTAAAAGTTATTGAAGTGACTTGTCTCCCGAAGAATTCAGAATTTAGGCTCCGGCATTAGAGGTGCCCAAATGCACAAATATGATTTTTTTTCTTATTGTCATGTGTTCGTCATTCTGACCAAATAGTAAAGAAATGCCTACCAAGGATAAACGTTTAGTAAAGCTCAAAACATACTCTCTCCAACCCCAAAAAAGATCGCATGAGCAAAGCAACTCTCCAATATGGGGCAAAACATTTGATAGATCGTTATATTTGCGATTGTTTTGTCCACTGCCGCATGATCCTCAATTCTACTTCAAAATAAAAAAAGGAACAAAAGCTTAGCCTACTAACCATGCTTACTTCCATTGTTACTCATGTGCTAGATCTTTCATTGCCAGCAAAACAAGTTCATGGGATCCAAACATGTGAATTATCTACTAAGCTTTGACAAAGATGTTTAAGGAGAGCCGTAAATAATATTAATGGCTCTGACCCCTAATTATGTATGGCTAGTCAAGTTGATAGAAGATATGATAACTAACCATGGTACCAGCTACCGAAGGTAAACCTTTATATGCATCCCAAAAAGATTTTACCTAAATAAAATCATTACAAAAAAATCATTGAAAATTAGTGGCATAACTTGATTTTGCTCACCAAAGCCTCCCTGCAATTCATTGATGTACTGAACATGACAAGAATCTGACAAGCTTGCTAGTTCATTTTGTCATTTGTGCAAGTGTGATGGATGTGCCCATTCGTATAAGCTTTGGACTCTTGTAGCAGTTGGGGAGAGTTACGAATGAATTCCCTTGTCTACAACGCAATGCAAATCACAGTGAAATGACTGCTCTTCTGATTATTCCATCGAGACATTGTTGAAGAATGAGCACCTTTTGGAGAGCATATTCACGGGCTATGACCTTATTATTGAAGTCAATTAGGATTTTCAGTAAAGCATTGTGATCGTCGGCGCTGATATCAGGGCATTCCTGTAGGTGCAAGCAAATGTCAAGTTAATAACCATTGGAACCAAACAAGCACCCACATCACATAAAGAGCAAGCATGAGGTAGATTTTCTTCTGTGTGCCTTGATTGCGTATGCTGAATCTGGTTGTCTTGGAGTGGATTACTGAAGATCTAGGCCCTATGTGAGTTTTGGTAATTAATGATAAACATGCGGTTGAGGACTAATATTTTTCTTAAGTGTGAAGGAAATGAGTAGGTCCCGCGCAAATGGAGCACAAGATGGAAACCCGAAGATCTGGACGTTTAAAGGCTACGGCAAAAGGTTTGAAGGAATCTAGAAATTGATCGAGGTGTTTGGAGCGATCAATTAGGCTAGGTTTAAATTTTGTTTTTGCCGTACTATAAAGAGGGGTTGCATCTTGGTTATGAGTTGATTTTCAAGTGCCCAATTTGCATTGCATATAGTATCTTTTGATCATGTGTGATTGTTGCAAAAGTTGCTATTTTGGCAAAATCCTTGAAAAATCATTGCAGCATTTTGTTGGAGCTGTCTGACCCTGGCGGTCTGACCGACCATGTGGGTCCGGTCAGACCGGCTGGAGTTGGACGGTCCGACCGGCCAGGGGGCCGGTCCGACCGGGTTGCGCAGGGCAGAGAACTACCGGTTTACAGAGCCGACGGGAGCACTATCGGTCCGACCGAGCCGATGGCCGGTCAGACCGGGTAGGGCCGGTCCGACCGGGCCAGCATGGCCGGTCAGACCGAGGCGTCCTGTCACATCAGTAAACGGCTAGTTTTCTAGCCGTTGCAGTTGAGGTCGGTCAGACCGGCCCAAGATGGGCGGTCAGACCGAGAATGCGCAGAGAGCCACCTAACTTGTGTAACGGCTAGTTTTTGGGTGTGTGGCTATATAAACCCTTGCTACAGCTCCTTTGCGAGACTTTTGGCATTCATTTGAGCATACTTGAGCATAAGAGAGTCTCTCCCACCATTGAGCACTAATTTAAGCACTAGTGAGGTTGGGAAGAAAAAGGGGTAATCAAGTGATTGAGTGAATTACATTGCATTGGCATTTTGGCACTTGATCCTCTTCTCCTAGCTTTGATTGCAGCTTGTTACTCTTGGAGATTGCCATCTCCTAGACGGCTTGGAGAAGAAACCGGTGATCTCTCCTAGAAGGTTGTGGAGGAGACCCGGGAGGTTGTGAAGGTTGGAGCTCGCCTATCCGGAGTGGAGAAGAGCTACCACTAGTGATCGAGGCCCGAGAGTTGCACTTCCGGTGCCGGCTCATCTTCAAGCAAATTTCTCTTTGAGAAATCCGAGGCTTGGTGAAGTGAGCGGTCAAGTGCAACTCGCCTCAACGAGGACGTAGGAAATTGGCAAATTTCTGAACCTCGGGATAAAATTCGGTTGTCTCTTGTCCCTTTTATCTTCGAGCAAGTTTATTTGTGCAAGCTTACTTTTCTAGAGTAATATACTTGTTCTAGCGGTTTGCTACCATTGTCTTAGGACCTTGATCATTGTTTAACTAAAATCGAATTAGTTTTATAAACCGCCTATTCACCCCCCCTCTAGTCGGTACATCGATCCTACAAGTGGTATCAGAGCTTGGTCTCTCAAGTTAGGCTTTACCGCCTAGAGAGAAGATGTCCGACGAGGTGGTTCACAACGTAGGCAAAGGTCCTTACTTTGATGGCACTAACTATTCTATTTGGAAAGTTCGTATGGCTGCTCACCTCAAAGCCATGAGCTTTGAAATTTGGCGTATTGTTGAGTTAGGTTTTGAAGTTGAAGACAAGATGAATCTAACCTATCAAAACAAGAAAGATATGCAACTTGATGCTCAAGCTACAAATGCTTTGTTCAATTGTTTGTGTGCCGAAGAATTCAATAGGATAAGCAATATTTCAACGGCACACGACATTTGGACCACTCTTCAAGATATACATGATGGAACAACAAGTGTGAAGAATGCCAAGTCGCACTACTTAAAGATCAACTATGAAACATTCACCATGTTGCCAAATGAAAGTGTCAATGAGATGTATGCAAGACTTAATGTGATTGTAAATGATCTCAAGGGTGTTGGAGTGAAGTACACGGAGTTGGAAGTTGCTCAAAAGATGTTGAGAGCTTTGCCCGAGAAATATGACACGTTGGTGACTTTCCTCATCAACTCGGATATGTCAAGTTTGACACCCACAACACTTTTGGGAACCATCAATACAAATGAGATTTACAAGAACAAGAGAGTTGAAGGAAGCACCGAAGATCACTCCTCATCCAAGAAGAAGAATATTGCCTTGAAGGCCAAGGTTGAAAATAAATGTGAAGAAGAAGAAGACACCTCTTGTGATGGCGATACCGAAGATGAAGAAATGGCTCTCTTTGTGAGAAAGTTCAACCGGTTCATGAAGAAGAGAGGAAGTTCTTCAAGCTCATTCAAGAACAATGGTGACAAGAAGTCAACCAAAAGAAACCTCAAGAATGTAAGATGTTTCGAGTGTAATGAGAAGGGTCACTTTGCCTCAAGATGCCCGAACAAACAAGAAAGTGAAGATGATAAATCTCAAAAGAAGAACAAAGAGAAGAATGGGAAGAAAAAACTTTTCAAGAAGTTGAACAAGAAAAAGGGTAGAAATGAAGCATTTGTGGGAGAATGGGATTCAAATGAAGATAGCTCCGATCCTTCTTCAAGCTCCGACTCCGGTGGTGAGTCAAACTCAAGAAAGAAGAACATGGCAGGAATAGCAATCACGGAAGCTTCATCACTATACTCTCCTTTTTGTCTCATGGCAAAAGGAAGTACTAAGGTAACATCTACTTGTGCTAGTGAACAAAATGATAGTGATGATGAATTATCTTATGATGATCTTGCACAAATGCTTGAGGAGCTAAATGAGTTGAGTGGCAAAGAGAGAGTCAAATTTAAGGCTCTCAAGAAAGATCATGAGTCCTTAACGGCTAAATATGAGGAGTTGAAAACTTCTCATATGATGCTTTTGGTCTCTCATGAGAAGCTTGAGGAAGCTCACGAAGCACTCATTGCCTCTACACTCATTGAGCCAAAAGTAGATATAGGGATCACATGTGATATTTTTGATGATGCATGTCTAAATGTTGAAAATTGCATTCCTACAAAGACTAGCATATCAACATCATGTGATGACTTACTTGCTATGCCATGCTCATCCACTCTTGATATTGCTTCATGTTCAACAAATATATCATCTTCATCTAATTCATTGTTAATTGTTGAAAATCATGAGCTCAAGGAGCAAGTTGCCAAACTAAGTAAGAGTTTGGAAAGATGCTTCAAAGGGAAAAATACCCTTGATGAAATTTTAAGCCAACAAAGATGCTCTTTCAACAAGGAGGGACTTGGTTTTGTTCCCAAGAAAGGAAAAAAGCCTTCTTACCAAGCCCCAAGGTTTGTTAAGAGAAATGGAAAATATTGCAATAAATGTAGAAAAGTTGGTCACATAATTGGTGAATGCCACATAAACAATGTTCCTAGAAATGATGTATTTGATTCTCATTACATGCTTAAGAGAGCCAATAATGGCTCTATTTATGCTAAGTTTTTAGGCACTCCTATTTTAAGAGAAAAGAAGAAATCAATTTGGGTGCCAAAGGCCTTGATAACTAACCTACAAGGACCCAAAAGGATTTGGGTACCTAAAAAGGCTTGATCTCTTTTGTAGGTGAACTACCACACCGGAGGATCACATTGGGTGCTTGATAGTGGGTGCACTCAACATATGACCGGTGATAGGAAAATGTTCACATCATTTGAAGTTGGTGCTAAAGATCAAGAAAGAGTGACCTTCGGTGACAATAGTAAAGGAAAGGTAATGGGTCTAGGTAAAATTGCTATCTCAAATAATTTCTCCATTTCCAATGTTTCTCTAGTTGAGTCATTGAATTTCAACTTATTATCCATTGCTCAACTATGTGATTTAGGCCTTTCATGCACTTTTAATCCTCAAGAAGTATTTGTAACAAGTATCCATGATAGCTCCTTAGTTTTCAAAGGTTTTCGTTTTGGAAATCTCTATTTGGTGGATCTCTCTTCAAATGAAGCTAATTTGAAAACTTGTTTGGTTGCAAAAACTTCATTGGGTTGGCTTTGGCATAGAAGGCTTGCTCATGTGGGAATGAATCAACTAAACAAACTTGCAAAAAGAGATTTGGTTGTTGGTTTGAAAGATATAAAATTTGAAAAAGATAAACTTTGTAGTGCTTGTCAAGCGGGGAGGCAAGTTGCTTGCTCTCATCCTAGCAAAAGCATCATGTCCACTTCTAGACCTTTGGAGCTTTTGCATATTGATTTATTTGGTCCAACAACTTACAAAAGCATCGGTGGAAATAGTTTTTGTCTTGTTATTGTGGATGATTTCTCAAGATTTACTTGGGTCTTCTTTTTACATGACAAAGCTAAGACCTCCGAGATTTTCAAAAAGTTTGCAAAACGGGCTCAAAACGAATTCAACTTTTCTATTGTAAAAGTAAGGAGTGACAATGGATCCGAGTTTAAAAATACAAATATTGAGGATTATTGTGATGATCTCGGCATTAAGCATGAGCTTTCCGCCACCTATTCACCACAACAAAATGGTGTTGTGGAAAGAAAGAATAGGACCCTTATTGAGATGGCTAGAACTATGCTTGATGAGTATAGTGTCTCCGACTCTTTTTGGGCGGAAGCTATAAACACTTCTTGCCATGCTTCAAATCGTCTTTATTTGCATCGTCTGTTGAAAAAGACTCCATATGAACTCTTAATTGGACGAAAACCAAATATTGCTTACTTTCGTGTTTTTGGTTGCAAATGCTACATTTATAGAAAAGGTGTTAGACTAACCAAGTTTGAAAGTCGTTGTGATGAAGGATTTCTTCTTGGATATGCATCAAATAGCAAGGCATATCGAGTGTATAACAAGAACAAAGGTATTGTTGAAGAAACCTCGGATGTTCAATTTGATGAAACTAATGGGTCCCAAGAGGGGCACGAGAATTTGGATGATGTAGGTGATGAAGGCTTGATAAGGGCAATGAAGAAAATGTCAATTGGTGACATCAAGCCTAAAGAAGATGATGAACTTCCATCCTCCACTCAAGTTGAAGCTTCTACTTCCGCTACGCAAAATTTGACTCAACTTGATGAAGATGAAGCCAAAGATCAATCCTCTACTATTCCATCCAAAGTTCACAATGCCACCGCAAAAGATCACCCAATTGATCAAGTCTTGGGTGACATTAGTAAGGGTGTTCAAACTAGATCTCGTGTTGCTTCTATTTGTGAGCATTACTCGTTTGTTTCTTCTATTGAACCTAAACATGTAGATGAAGCTCTAAATGACCCGGATTGGGTAAATGCTATGCATGAAGAGCTCAACAACTTTGAAAGAAACAAAGTTTGGTCATTGGTGGAGAGACCCAAGGAGCACAACGTAATTGGAACAAAGTGGGTTTTTAGGAACAAGCAAGATGAAAACGGGTTGGTCGTGAGAAACAAGGCAAGATTGGTAGCACAAGGATTCACTCAAGTCGAAGGTTTGGATTTTGGTGAAACCTTTGCTCCCGTTGCTAGACTAGAAGCTATTCGCATCTTACTTGCTTTTGCTTCATGTTTTGATATTAAGTTATATCAAATGGATGTGAAAAGTGCTTTCTTGAATGGCGAAATAGCTGAACTAGTTTTTGTTGAACAACCACCCGGCTTTGAGAATCCTAAAAATCCTAATCATGTTTATAAACTCTCAAAAGCTCTCTATGGTCTAAAACAAGCTCCTAGAGCTTGGTATGAAAGATTGAGAGATTTTCTCCTCTCAAAGGGTTTTAAAATTGGTAAAGTCGACACTACCTTGTTTACAAAAATAATTAATGATGATTTCTTTGTCTGTCAAATTTATGTCGATGATATTATATTCGGTTCTACTAATGAAGAATTGTGCAAAGTTTTTGGTGATATGATGTCTAGGGAATTTGAGATGTCCATGATAGGAGAATTGAGTTTCTTCCTTGGACTTCAAGTCAAGCAACTCAAGAATGAAACCTTTGTGAGCCAAACGAAGTATATTCATGATCTTCTCAAAAGGTTCGGATTGATGGAAGCAAAGCCTATCAAGACCCCTATGGCGACCAACGGACATCTCGACCTAAATGAGGGAGGTAAATCGGTAGATCAAAAATTATATAGATCCATGATTGGTAGTTTGCTCTATCTTACCGCATCTAGGCCCGATATCATGTTTAGTGTTTGCATGTGTGCTAGATTTCAAGCTGCACCAAAAGATTGTCATTTGATGGCGGTCAAGAGAATTCTAAGATATTTAAAATATTCCATCCATATAGGCTTGTGGTACCCCAAAGGTGCTAAATTTGAGCTAATTGGCTATTCCGATTCGGATTATGCCGGTTGCAAAGTTGATCGTAAAAGCACTTCTGGAGGCTGTCAATTTCTTGGGAGGTCTCTTGTTTCTTGGGCATCTAAGAAACAAAACTCCGTTGCCCTTTCCACCGCTGAGGCAGAATATGTCTCTGCGGGTAGTTGCTGTGCGCAATTACTTTGGATGAGGCAAACCTTGCTTGATTATGGTATAGAATTCTCAAATGTCCCTCTTCTTTGTGACAATGATAGCGCCGTCAAAATTGCCAACAATCCAGTCCAACACTCTAGAACCAAGCATATTGACATTCGCCACCATTTTCTGAGAGATCATGTTGGCAAAGGTGACATTGTCATTAGCCACATAAGAACCGAAGATCAATTAGCAGATATCTTTACCAAACCACTTGATGAGTCCCGCTTTTGTAAGCTTAGGAATGAATTGAATATAATAGACTTCTCAAATGTGGCTTGAAATCATGCATATGTGTGAGTTGTAAAATTTTCTATCCTTGTGACATATATGAATGCTTTTATGCTTGCAATGTCATATTTGAAGTTCATGTACTTTATATGTGTTTCTAAGGCTATACATTAAGGGGGAGTATGAGGTTACTCTTATATGTTGGAAATTGCTCATGTTGTTGAAAAACAAAATTTGGAAGTTTTGGTCTCCTCAAAATCCTATCTTTGAGTTAAAAACAAATTTCTCCCATGATTTTTGAGAAACCAAGGGTGGTTTCGGTGTATGTGATGAGTGATTGACAGGATTATTTACCCTCTGTTCGAAGGGTACCTCCGGAGGGGCTTCGGAGGTGGTACCTCCGAAGGGTGTTCGGAGGTGTGTCACCGGAGTGTGTTCGGTGTTTGCTTGCTGCAGCTGTGCAGCGGAGTGTACCTGTCGGAGGGGTCCGACAGTACACGATGACTGGGTTCGTACCGATGGCTTCGGTACTTTGGGCGGTACACCGGAGTGTGTGCCGGAGGATGCTAACCCGGAGAGGTCTCCGGAGTACTGGATACACTTGTCTGTTTGTCGGTGGTGCGCAGGGACTTCGGAGGCGACGGACAGGGTTCGAGCCAGGTGAACTTGGGTCAAGCGGGTGGTTTGATGCCAAGGGAGCGGGGAGCTCCGTCACGGTGGCTGCGAAGGTGGTCCGGGTCGGTCCTCAGGTCGAGACGCGCCAGGTGAAGGCAGAGAGTGCGGAGCGTGGCTCCGGCTGAAGGTACTCCGAGACAAGTCCTCGGAGGTGAGGCACTTCGAAGGTACTCCGAATGGAGTGACTTCGGAGTTGGTGGAACAAGTCCTCTGCGGAGGCAAGGTGTTCGAAGTGTGCTCCGGAGGGAGACACTCGAAGGTTGCCCGACGAAGGTCTCAGAAGTCGAGGCGCATCGAAGGCATGGTCCGGGTGAGGCTCGTCGAGGAGTGTGCTCGGGAAGAGGCACGGCGACGAAGTGCTCATGGAATGCTTCATGCGGAGGCCTTGGACGAAGGAGGGACTTCGAAGGGTGGTACTCCGAAGGTGAGGCTTCGGAGTGAGGATGACTTGAGGTGCTTCGGCCATGCATGGCTTCGGTACACGGACGGACGGTGTTCGAGCTCGGAGTAGCTGCGAAGCCGTGGTGATCCACTCCGGAGGTGGTGGTGCGAAGGCCCAAGGGCTTTGACGGCTTCGGCTCAAAACCGTCACTGTATCGAAGGAATTCTTCGGCAGAGCGAAGGCCATCAGGCTGCAGGCTTCTTGCCGAAGCTACCGCACCTTCGCGTGCGTTGGGAGGTTCCAGAAGTCAACTCTGTAAAGGCTGACACTGTCTGTTCTGAAAAAGACTGACACTGTCCCCTCTGCAGCTGACAGAGAAACCTCCAAAATAAAGGTGGACTACCTTTTGTACCCCTTAGTTCTATAGAGACAAATCTGTTGTAAACCCTAGGGGTATTGTAGTCACTTCCTTAGGATGAAGCCGTGGGCTATAAATATGGGGGCTCGGTAGGTAACATTGAACACTTTGAGCATTTACTGTTGAGCTCCTGTAGACAGACCTCACTGTATTCATTCTGAGTTCAATTTATTTTGTATTCCTTGTTCAAGCGGCGAAGCCCTGCTTCTGTGTGCTTTTGCTTGAGCTCGTATTGCATACCTCGCTAGTCTTGTGCACCGAAGCTTGTTTTGGCGAAGGGTGTTTTTATCGCGAAGTGTGTTTTACAGTGTGCTGTCGCTCTGTGTAACACGAGGCAAGACCTCGCTGCTTACTAGCGAAGCCCTGTTCTGTTCCCGTAGTGCTTCTTGTGTCGAAGCCCTTAGCATAGTCCATTTGCGTGTGCGTGTAGACCTTCGGGTACGAAGCCCAGCACCCGTTGCTGTCGCCAAGTACTTGGTCGAAGTCCTCAGAGGGCTGTCCACTCTTGCGAAGGGTGAAGTGCGAAGCCTGCTCGAAGCACCTCGTGTGCGGAGCCTGCACTGACTTAGCAGAGTAGATTTTCGAGGGTTGTTAGTGGAGCGAAGTCTTCTTGGCTTTGAACTTTTGCTCCTCCGAAGCCTGTGTTCGAAGGTGTCGAAGTACCTCCGAACCAGACCTTCGAAGGTTGTGTTCGAAGCCTGTTCCGCAGAAGACAGAACCGAACCGTAGGCTAAGTTTTTAGCCAGAAATTTTAAAAGCTCCCATTCACCCCCCCTCTGGTCGCCGTTTCCGGTCCAACAATTGGTATCAGAGCAGGTTAAGATCACCAGTTGACCTTAACCGGTTTTGTGATCTGTTGGCGACATGGATAGAGGCAGTAAAATTCCTCTGTTCGATGGGACAGATTTTGCGTACTGGAAGGTGCGCATGGAGGCTTACTTGTTAAGCCAAGGAAATGCAATTTGGGAGATTGTGGACTCACAATACTCCATCCCTGATACCCGCACCACTCAAACCGAAAAAGATCAGTACATTGCCAACTCGAAGGCAAGGAACATACTGTTCATTGGTCTGAGTCGGAGTGAGTTTGATAGGGTGCAGCACCTTAGGACTGCTAGGGAGATTTGGACAACACTCACTGTCTTTCATGAGGGCTCTGCTCAGATCAAGGCCAGGCGCCAAAGCACCTACAATCAACAGTATCAGCTGTTTGTGCAGGCACCTGGTGAATCTGTAGATGCCATGTTTTCTCGCTTTGACGCGATAGTGAGTAACTTGCGATCCAACGGGACGCTTGCTTACAGTGATCATGATAGGGCTATCAAGCTTCTCTATGCTCTTGACCGTAGCATATGGGAGGTAAAGATATCCAGCATTGAGGAGTCCACAGGCTATGACACTCTAACCTGTGATGAACTCTTTAGCAAGCTAAAGTCCACAGAGATTGCCAAGGCATCTCTTGCGGTGCACAGAAGCTCTTTGCCACAGCCATTGGCATTGGTTTCTAGCACTAGCCGTGGCACCACTGCAGAACCAAGCACATCAGGCACTTGTGTTCTAGCAGATGGTTTTGCTTTGTCCTCCCTGGTCTCCGTCACAAAGGAGCAGGTGGACACTCTAGCTGATGATGAGCTTGCTCTCATTGCCCGGAGGTTCACCCGCTTTCACCATGAGAGACGGGATCAGCGGAGAAGTGGTTTTAGTGGCTGCTATGAATGTGGCGACACCTCTCACATCAAGGCCAATTGCCCCAAGGTCAAAAAGAGAGATGAGAGTGACCGCCCCAAATTCCACAAAAAGGAGAGGAAGCCCTTTGTGAAGGGCAAGCGCGGCAAGATGGCTAAGAAAGTAGCCAAGGCCGCTTCCAGAGCTTTTGTTGCTGCTCTCAGCGACATCGACACATCCTCAACTGAGGAGTCGAGCTCTGAGGAGGAGGAGTCCCCAAGGAAGGAGGACAAGAAGGATAAGAAGGGACGTGACTTCACCGGCCTTTGCTTCATGGCCGACAGCGATCACAGCGGCGATGAGCTTGACTCATCTGAGGTAAACCTATCATCTGACCAGCTACTAATTAAATTAGATGAGCTGAATGAAGTAGTGCTAGGTCAGGATAGATTACTTGTGCAAGCCGCTAGAGAAAGAAAAGACCTTAGACTTAGGCTAGAAAATGTTTCTACTGAATATGCCATGCTTAAGTCTAAGTTTGATGATGCTGAATGTGAGTCTTGTTCTGTTGTCATGGGTGAGCTTGCTCAGTTGCGTTCTGTACATGCTCAAACTCTTTCTGAGCTTGAGACTGCACAGAAGCAGCTTTTGGAGGTGGATTCTAGACCTCATGATGTTATTGATTGCATGAACTGCTCTTTATTACGCGATAGCATTAATTTACGTGATAAGCATGTTCATGATTTGGAGGCTAGATTGGAGAGGGCCGGTAGTTCTAAGGATGTGCAGCCTGTGTGTGACACTTGCATTACCCTTAAGGACCAGCTAGGCACTGTTAGAGAGCGAGCTGAGAACCTCATGTCAGAAAATGAATACCTTCTTTCCGTGGTAAATAAATGCACTGAAGGGAAGGGTAGGATGGATTTGCTCTTGGCCAAGACCAAGTTGTGTGCTGACAGAGCCGGGGTAGCTCTAGGTTTGGGTTTTGAGAGGATAGCTTCAGACAGTAAGACCAAAACTGTTTTCACCTCTCCCACCACCCTAGAGAAAGAGAGAGCTCTGTTGGACACCCCATCAGCCAAAAAGCCTACCCATCCACCAAAGAAAACCACCCCTCCTGCCAAGAAAAATCCTCCCAAGAAAACCACTGTGAAGAAACCCAAGGAGCCTGTGAGAGTTGCTCCTGTGACCCATGAGAGTGCCCCCAGGAGAGTGTTTCACTGTTCTTATTGTCAGCGGGCGGGTCATTTGATTGGTTTCTGTTTCCGTCGCATCAAGGATGAGCGACGTGCACAGGCGATGAGCTATCAGGACATGCATTACCCATCTTTAGGTATGCATGAGTCTGAGTATTACTCTCGTCCTGTTTTCGAGGCTCCTCGTGCTTCTCGGAGAGGTTTTGCTCCTCGAGGTGTTCACCATGTTCCATATGGTGGTAGACCTCGGGCGAGTAGCTTTGTACCTCGTCAGAGTAGGAGACCTCGACATGCTTTGCGTTCTTTGCATGTAGGTAGACCTCGCACTTTGCATCATTCTGATTATTATGTGCGTAGACCGTCTACTTTTACTGTTCCTACTACTCGTGTCACTCAGTGCTGGATGCCTCGTCATTATTTTACTCACCCCAGCACTGAGCGATCGAGACGCTCTTATCATGTGTAGGCGACAGGTCGAGGCTTGGAGGGCACGTGGATCATGGACTCCGGTTGTTCGCGCCACATGACCGGAGATGCAGCCTGGTTCTCCAGCCTCACTACAACCAAGCAAAGGGAACATATCACCTTCGGAAACAATCGAAGGAGTAGAGTGAAAGGTAAAGGTGTGGTAAGAATTAACTCGAATTTCACTCTCAAAGATGTTGCTTTGGTTGAGAACCTGGGATACAATTTGCTGTCTGTATCTCAGTTGCTTGATGAGGGCTTCGAAGTGCGATTTCATCGCGATACTTCACAAGTGCTCAATTCTGATGGCGTTGTGGTGTGTAAGATCTTTAGGGTTGGGAGAGTTTTTGGAGCTGATTTTTCAGAGTCGTCTGGTTCTTCTCATTGTCTTGTTGCACATTCGACTTCTGAGCTTTGGAAGTGGCATAGGAGACTAGGGCATATGAGCTTTGAGTTGCTCGCTCGTTTGAGCGCCCTAGGTTTGATCCGAGGATTGCCCAAGCTCAAGTTTGAGAAGAATTTAGTTTGCGCTCCCTGTCGACATGGAAAAATGATTGCTGCTTCGCATTCGCCAGTCACCACAGTGATGACTGAACAGCCCGGAGAACTTCTCCATATGGACACTGTAGGTCCTTCTCGGGTTAGTTCTTTAGGCGGGAAGTGGTATGTACTTGTTATTGTCGACGATTTCTCTCGCTACTCTTGGGTCTTCTTTCTTGCCAGCAAGGATGAAGTGTTTTCACACTTTCGGAGCTTGGCTTTGAGACTTTTCACTGAACTCCCAGGTGCATTAAAATTCATTCGAAGCGATAATGGCACCGAGTTCAAAAATAGTCTCTTTGTTGATTTTTGCATGGAGCATGGCATAGAACATCAATTCTCTGCTCCGCGGGTTCCTCAACAGAACGGTGTTGTTGAGAGGAAAAACCGCACTTTGGTTGAGATGGCTAGGACGATGCTTGATGAGCATAGGACTCCTAGAAAATTCTGGGCTGAGGCCATGAACACTGCTTGTTACATCTCAAACCGAATTTTCTTGCGCTCAATTTTAAATTTGACATCTTATGAGCTGCGTTTTGGGAGACAGCCCAAGGTTACTCATCTTCGAGTTTTTGGCTGTCGCTGCTTTATCCTAAAACGTGGTAACTTGGATAAATTTGAGTCGCGATCTTCTGACGGGATCTTTTTGGGTTATACAACTCATGGTCATTCTTATCGTGTTTATAACTTGGAAACTAACACTGTCATCGAGTCATGTGATGTGACTTTTGATGAATCAACCCCCTCTGTTAGTTCTGCTTTTGAACAGGCTAATGAACACGACATGGAACAGACCTTATTCGAAGACGAAGATCCCGGAGAATTCGAGGATGAACCCCTACTACCCTCGACATCAACCCCCGAAGCTGACCCCGCTTCTACTACTTCGGCACGAGGTCCCGAAGCGACTACCTCAACATCGGTCATCTTGGACCACTCCAATGCACAAGTTGAGGGGGAGACTGCATCCCGCCGTGAGGCTCCACATCATGTCCAAAGGATGCACCCTCCCGAGCAGATCATTGGTGAGCTTGATCAAAGGGTAACACGTTCTCACGCTCATTTCACTAATGCTGCTTTTGTTGCTTCTTTCGAGCCCTTAGATGTTAGTCATGCACTTTCTGATTCTAGTTGGATCAATGCCATGCATGGGGAACTTGGCATTTGTCACCCTTACGGCATTTTGTGAGGGGGAGCTGATTTTAATTGACTTGCATATGCTCATTATGTGTGGAATTGCACTTACATCTTTTGCTATTATATGCCTGCTTTTAATTCAAAGAAATCATGACAGCTCAGCTCTATGAAATATGTCTGGAACATTGATTGTGTATGATGTTTTATTTTCTAAAATCCAAACTTGCTCACTGCTAAATCGTGTATCTAGCTTGTTTAGGCAGGACTGCTTTTAGCTATCTTTTATCTACTTGACAGCAAGACACTGTTCCTTGGATGCTAAAATTTGCAACTTGCAAAATTGTGTTCTTTATTCATGGATATTCATCAAAATATTTCATTCATCTGAATCAAAATCAAAAATCCATGATTTGCCTGGTTTAAATGAAAAGATCCAGGAGGGTTTGTTTGTCGCACTACTCTATTCTAGACTGCTTACCATTGCACTTTGGTCTGAACTGGGATAGTTTAGTGTATGCCAAAATCACCGCCTTAAGCTTCAGATGGCTTTCATGCCTAGGCTTGGCTTGATTGGAAAGTATAAGGTGGACAAACAAATAACCCCTGGCACTAAGACAAGAACATCTAGATTAATTAATCATCAAGTTTGCTTTCAAAGCTCCTTTTTGGAACAAGACTTGTCTGTCTAGAGTAGAAATTGTTAGCTTTGCGCAGTCCTTGCCTTCTCATGTCTAGCTACTGTGATTAAGTGGTGATGCTTTCACTTTAAAATGACAAAATCACATGCCATCATCTTGTTTCACATATTGTTAAATTGAGCTGAGCACATGATCATTTGTGTTAATTTTGGCATATTTTTGCATTATATGTCTTTGCAATTCTATTCATTTCAAAGCTTTGCATCTTTTGAATGCTCCTTGATGCTTGCATTGCCAAAGGGGGAGAGATTTGCTGTGTTCTCTGCGCCAGAAGGCATAATTTCGAAAGGGGGAATTTTTGACATAAAGAGGGAGAAAAATTTGCTCAACTCAGGGGGAGTTTTTATCAAAAAGGGAGATTTGCCGAAGGGGCTTTTACTCTTTTGAGAAAGGGGGAGAAAAATGCTTTTATCAAGTGACATGCTTTGGCTCTTTTCTGAGTTTTTATGGTCACTTGTGTGCTGAAATTTTTAAAATTTTCTTGAACTTGGATTTGGTTGTCAATGCACTCATCAAGGGGGAGATTGAGAAACCAAGGGTGGTTTCGGTGTATGTGATGAGTGATTGACAGGATTATTTACCCTCTGTTCGAAGGGTACCTCCGGAGGGGCTTCGGAGGTGGTACCTCCGAAGGGTGTTCGGAGGTGTGTCACCGGAGTGTGTTCGGTGTTTGCTTGCTGCAGCTGTGCAGCGGAGTGTACCTGTCGGAGGGGTCCGACAGTACACGATGACTGGGTTCGTACCGATGGCTTCGGTACTTTGGGCGGTACACCGGAGTGTGTGCCGGAGGATGCTAACCCGGAGAGGTCTCCGGAGTACTGGATACACTTGTCTGTTTGTCGGTGGTGCGCAGGGACTTCGGAGGCGACGGACAGGGTTCGAGCCAGGTGAACTTGGGTCAAGCGGGTGGTTTGATGCCAAGGGAGCGGGGAGCTCCGTCACGGTGGCTGCGAAGGTGGTCCGGGTCGGTCCTCAGGTCGAGACGCGCCAGGTGAAGGCAGAGAGTGCGGAGCGTGGCTCCGGCTGAAGGTACTCCGAGACAAGTCCTCGGAGGTGAGGCACTTCGAAGGTACTCCGAATGGAGTGACTTCGGAGTTGGTGGAACAAGTCCTCTGCGGAGGCAAGGTGTTCGAAGTGTGCTCCGGAGGGAGACACTCGAAGGTTGCCCGACGAAGGTCTCAGAAGTCGAGGCGCATCGAAGGCATGGTCCGGGTGAGGCTCGTCGAGGAGTGTGCTCGGGAAGAGGCACGGCGACGAAGTGCTCATGGAATGCTTCATGCGGAGGCCTTGGACGAAGGAGGGACTTCGAAGGGTGGTACTCCGAAGGTGAGGCTTCGGAGTGAGGATGACTTGAGGTGCTTCGGCCATGCATGGCTTCGGTACACGGACGGACGGTGTTCGAGCTCGGAGTAGCTGCGAAGCCGTGGTGATCCACTCCGGAGGTGGTGGTGCGAAGGCCCAAGGGCTTTGACGGCTTCGGCTCAAAACCGTCACTGTATCGAAGGAATTCTTCGGCAGAGCGAAGGCCATCAGGCTGCAGGCTTCTTGCCGAAGCTACCGCACCTTCGCGTGCGTTGGGAGGTTCCAGAAGTCAACTCTGTAAAGGCTGACACTGTCTGTTCTGAAAAAGACTGACACTGTCCCCTCTGCAGCTGACAGAGAAGCCTCCAAAATAAAGGTGGACTACCTTTTGTACCCCTTAGTTCTATAGAGACAAATCTGTTGTAAACCCTAGGGGTATTGTAGTCACTTCCTTAGGATGAAGCCGTGGGCTATAAATATGGGGGCTCGGTAGGTAACATTGAACACTTTGAGCATTTACTGTTGAGCTCCTGTAGACAGACCTCACTGTATTCATTCTGAGTTCAATTTATTTTGTGTTCCTTGTTCAAGCGGCGAAGCCCTGCTTCTGTGTGCTTTTGCTTGAGCTCGTATTGCATACCTCGCTAGTCTTGTGCACCGAAGCTTGTTTTGGCGAAGGGTGTTTTTATCGCGAAGTGTGTTTTACAGTGTGCTGTCGCTCTGTGTAACACGAGGCAAGACCTCGCTGCTTACTAGCGAAGCCCTGTTCTGTTCCCGTAGTGCTTCTTGTGTCGAAGCCCTTAGCATAGTCCATTTGCGTGTGCGTGTAGACCTTCGGGTACGAAGCCCAGCACCCGTTGCTGTCGCCAAGTACTTGGTCGAAGTCCTCAGAGGGCTGTCCACTCTTGCGAAGGGTGAAGTGCGAAGCCTGCTCGAAGCACCTCGTGTGCGGAGCCTGCACTGACTTAGCAGAGTAGATTTTCGAGGGTTGTTAGTGGAGCGAAGTCTTCTTGGCTTTGAACTTTTGCTCCTCCGAAGCCTGTGTTCGAAGGTGTCGAAGTACCTCCGAACCAGACCTTCGAAGGTTGTGTTCGAAGCCTGTTCCGCAGAAGACAGAACCGAACCGTAGGCTAAGTTTTTAGCCAGAAATTTTAAAAGCTCCCATTCACCCCCCCTCTGGTCGCCGTTTCCGGTCCAACAATTTTATTTCAAGACATATTTTGAACTTTTGTCCAAAACAAAACTTATAGATATGGATCATATGATCATTTTTCGTATTCAAATATTTTAACTTTATCCATCCTATCAAAAGATATTCAAAGAATTTTAGTTCAGACAAGTGTTCGGACAAGAGTTCGGACATGTTGAGAACTTTGGCCGAAAACGGTTTCTTTTGAACTTAAAAATTTGAAAACTTGATGTTTTATAAACCTTGGGAGTTATTCTAAGTTTCTGCAAAGTTTGAAATTTTTCAAAATTATTTTGCTATATTTTTCACTTAAGCTCCTCTTTGTGCCTTGTTTTTAATTGCTGAGCTATAGTGGTGTCGGTCAGACCGGGCATTCATGGCCGGTCCGACCGCCCTTGCTGAGTCGGTCCAACCGGGCCTACATGGCCGGTCAGACCGGGGCTCGGGCAGGGTTATAACTCCCCTCTCTTTTCAGTTTTCTCTCCCCTCTATTATTCCTCTCCTCTCAAACCGAGTTCCTCTCCTCCTCTCTTGCCCCCAACCCTAGAAATTTCGTTTCATCGATCTTCTTGCCGGTTCAACCGGTGGATCTTCTCCGGTCCGACCTCGAGTTCATTTTTCCCTTGCCGGTAAGAACTTCCTCCGATCAAATCCATTGTTTTTATCCTTTTGAAGGCTAGGGTTAGGGTTCTTGTTCATGGGCTTGCATGTCAACTTGCCAAGGCTAAAACCTCTTCATACTCAATTGTTAGCCTTGTGATACTATTTCCCATGCCTCTATGCAATTTGATATGGCAAATTTTGATTATAGAGAAGTTTTGTGCAAAAGGGGATTTGTGCCCGGGTTGCTAGGCCGGTCAGACCGGTGAGAAATGGGCGGTCCGACCGACCATGTATTGGCGGTCAGACCGGCCCTATTACCTCGGTCAGACCGGCCCCCAATGCCTGCCCCTCTTTTGCACATCATTGCTCATTGATGATTTTGCCCTCTAACAAATTCATAGATTGTCTCAAATCATATCTTTTATCTTATCTGGGTTAAATCTTTGATTCAGTCATGCCTCGCGCCGGCCGTTCTCAAGGAAATGAGCGTCGCTCAAAGTTTGTCGAGGACCGTGGCCAATCATCCCGGCACTTTCAAGATGACAGTGACGAGGACTTTGCCTATGAGGATGACAGCTCTCAGAATGAAGAAGAATTGGCACCTCAACCTCCAGCAGCTAGTGAAGATCCTTTTGCATCCTTGGAATTCAAGGTAGATGTCCGGAATCAAGAGAACTTTGCTCGTCTGCGCCACCACAATCAATTTCTCAGACCAAGAGATACATCAGATCAGCGGTTTCATACAAAATTTCAGAAAGAGGTATTCAACATTGCGTATGAGAACCGTTCTTTGGCTCCTCATAAGTGGATTTCTTGGAGGGATCTAAGTGGAGAGGTTGCAGCTCTCAGAAACATATTTGGAACTGTTGGTATAAACAAAATAGTGAATCTGAAGCAAGATTTTAATTGGGATGTTATCCGTCAGTTTTATGCCACAGTTTTCATACCTGCCACTTGTGATTCTCTTACATGGATGACTGGAGATATCTTTTGCATTGCTACAAAGCAAGAAATTCAGAGTGCTTGGGACATAAGGTTCTCTTCTGGCCTCAGACTGCATGATGAGTTCACTCACAATCCTTTGTCAGAAGAAGAGATGGCTCAATTCTACATCCCATCTGCTGCTCACAAGATTGGAGGGGTTACTGGAATGAAGACTCTTCATAGTGTGGCACATCGCATTCTGCGGCACTCCATTTTACCGCGTCTAGGCAACAATGATGCTATTCGAGGTGTTGCTTGGACCCTTCTAGATGCAGTAATGACTGGAAAGAGGTTTGATGTCATTCATTTAATGCTATATGAGATGGCACTCTCAAAAGGAAGCCTCACTCTTGGAGTCTACTATGCTCCGTTTATCATGAGATTAATTTTGAGCAAAGTAGGAAATGTGAATGAGCGCCTTGATATCACTCACTCTCAGTACAGGCCTCGCTTCTCGGCCACTCCTTTGGCTCCAGCCGTCGATCCAGCTGATATGGGAGCAGGACAGGTTCATCCTCAGGACATTCCTAGCAGCTCTTTTGCTCCTCCTCAGAGCTCTGGATCTGGTGCTTATTTTGGTATGGATGCCACCCAGTTCTTTGATCCAGTTCTTCAACAAGTAACAGCTGGCTTTCTTCAGTTAAATTCAAGAATGGATCAAATGGCTCTAGGACAAGAAGCTATCACCTCCCATCTGCAAAACCTTCAAGGGGGTCAAGAGCGTATCAACTCCAGGATTGACACTCTTTCTTCTCGAGTTGATCGGCTAGATTCTTCTTCCTCCACAGGATACCCTCTTCAGTACCAGCGCCGTCGTCGTCGCCTTGATGATTCTCAGCCTCCTTCCCAGGATTAGTCTCTCTTTTTGGTTCTTGATGCCAAAAGGGGGAGAAGCAGTTTAAGCAGTTAGCAGTAGGGGAGAAGGCAGCAGAGGATTAAGGGCGTAGGTTGCAGTAGTAAGAAGGAAAGTTTAGGAAGGATAAATCTTTTTATATCGCTATCTTTCTATGGTTGTTTGTATAATGAACTCTATTTGCTTTCCATATCGTACTCAACTTAATTAGAACTACTTGCTCTTATTATGAGAAACTCTCTTTGCTTCATTGAATGTGTGAATTGTGTTTGGAATTATATCTCATATCTTGCTCCATTTACTTGTACCCCATCATTTATTCAGGGGGAGCTTTGCGCTTAATTGTGGATACTTCTACTTTAACATATTTCTTTATCTCTGAAGTGTTTGTCATCAATTACCAAAAAGGGGGAGATTGAAGATCTAGGCCCTATGTGAGTTTTGGTAATTAATGATAAACATGCGGTTGAGGACTAATATTTTTCTTAAGTGTGAAGGAAATGAGTAGGTCCCGCGCAAATGGAGCACAAGATGGAAACCCGAAGATCTGGACGTTTAAAGGCTACGGCAAAAGGTTTGAAGGAATCTAGAAATTGATCGAGGTGTTTGGAGCGATCAATTAGGCTAGGTTTAAATTTTGTTTTTGCCGTACTATAAAGAGGGGTTGCATCTTGGTTATGAGTTGATTTTCAAGTGCCCAATTTGCATTGCATATAGTATCTTTTGATCATGTGTGATTGTTGCAAAAGTTGCTATTTTGGCAAAATCCTTGAAAAATCATTGCAGCATTTTGTTGGAGCTGTCTGACCCTGGCGGTCTGACCGACCATGTGGGTCCGGTCAGACCGGCTGGAGTTGGACGGTCCGACCGGCCAGGGGGCCGGTCCGACCGGGTTGCGCAGGGCAGAGAACTGCCGGTTTACAGAGCCGACGGGAGCACTATCGGTCCGACCGAGCCGATGGCCGGTCAGACCGGGTAGGGCCGGTCCGACCGGGCCAGCATGGCCGGTCAGACCGAGGCGTCCTGTCACATCAGTAAACGGCTAGTTTTCTAGCCGTTGCAGTTGAGGTCGGTCAGACCGGCCCAAGATGGGCGGTCAGACCGACAATGCGCAGAGAGCCACCTAACTTGTGTAACGGCTAGTTTTTGGGTGTGTGGCTATATAAACCCTTGCTACAGCTCCTTTGCGAGACTTTTGGCATTCATTTGAGCATACTTGAGCATAAGAGAGTCTCTCCCACCATTGAGCACTAATTTAAGCACTAGTGAGGTTGGGAAGAAAAAGGGGTAATCAAGTGATTGAGTGAATTACATTGCATTGGCATTTTGGCACTTGATCCTCTTCTCCTAGCTTTGATTGCAGCTTGTTACTCTTGGAGATTGCCATCTCCTAGACGGCTTGGAGAAGAAACCGGTGATCTCTCCTAGAAGGTTGTGGAGGAGACCCGGGAGGTTGTGAAGGTTGGAGCTCGCCTATCCGGAGTGGAGAAGAGCTACCACTAGTGATCGAGGCCCGAGAGTTGCACTTCCGGTGCCGGCTCATCTTCAAGCAAATTTCTCTTTGAGAAATCCGAGGCTTGGTGAAGTGAGCGGTCAAGTGAAACTCGCCTCAACGAGGACGTAGGAAATTGGCAAATTTCTGAACCTCGGGATAAAATTCGGTTGTCTCTTGTCCCTTTTATCTTCGAGCAAGTTTATTTGTGCAAGCTTACTTTTCTAGAGTAATATACTTGTTCTAGCGGTTTGCTACCATTGTCTTAGGACCTTGATCATTGTTTAACTAAAATCGAATTAGTTTTATAAACCGCCTATTCACCCCCCCTCTAGTCGGTACATCGATCCTACAATTACGCCCTTGGATGAAGTGCTGGAAGGCTTCTATAACTCGAGGGTGGTCATTGAGAGTCTTCGGCGCCATTTCTTCACATTTTTCAATCGACGTATTCCTGATTTCACCATCAAGATCAACATATCTTTTTGACAAAGCATATTAGCATCTCGTGAAATAATGATTTGTTGGGGATGCAAACCTGTCCTTCCCGATCTCCAAGATAAGGGTGACGAACTGTCCGTACACGACGTGAGGGAGCTCACCCCTGATAAAAATCAAGCACTGCATAGTCTCAAGTCTGTGCGAATTCGTCTTTGCACTCTTGGTAGTAGAGTCGTCGCTGGCATCACCGGAATTTGCTCTCTTGAGCAGAGAGCCGTCACCGGCATCACTGGACAATTTTCTCCAAGTACCCGCACGCAATCCACCGATGTAGAAAATACATAAACACCTGCACGACAGAAAGACACACATCTTGTGACGATTGCATCAGCAGCAGGGGCAAGGGGCAACAGAGAATCTACCGTGCTTCACCTTGCCTCGCGAAAAACCATCGGGAATTCGATCCCTAACAGGAACGAATCCGGCGGAAGGCCAACGAAATCAAAAGGATTATGACGAGTCCCCTACTCCCCTCGCGATACGATCGACGGCTCGCGCAAAATCGCTCGGCCTTGATTCGCGCAGGGTGTGGGATGAGTGGATGACTGGACGAGCAGAGTAGAGAGAGAAGAGGCGAAATGCAAACCTACCGAAATTCGGCGACGGGCGGCGCTTGTATTGGGTGAATAGGATGGAGGCATGCCGAGACGATCCTGGCAGACCTTCTGTAACCTTCTAGAACCTTCCGGTGGTGTAGGGTTAGGAGGGTGAGGAGGCAAAGTGGTGCCGTGCGAAGGATGAGGGGTAGGTCAAGTAGGTTGGGCTAGGGAGGAGCGGTTGCGCGGTGTGGAGACTGCGGGATTGGGGAATTGCACGTCGGGGAGGGCTGCGGAGATTGCAAGCATGCAGATTGCTTGCTGTTCGGTGCCATCAGCAGGTATTTCGGAGGTCAGGTGCGCGATGCAAAAGGTAAGGCCCAGGCGAGGCTACGGTTCAAATCGTTGCAATGAGTATGAGTAAAAAATTAATGTTTCAGATTGTTTAGATGAGTAAATCAACTGTCAATTATATAGTGGTATAGACTAAGGACGTATGAAATTAAATGATAAATAAGTAAGTAGACAGAAATTAAATAAGAAAGCTTTGTGATTGGTTGAGATGAGAAAGCTATATTTTAGAATAAATTTGGAATGTTAAAAATAACTTTTTTTTGACAGAAAGAGTACAAGACTATACTTTAAGCGGAAACGGAAACGGAGCGGAAACGGACGGAAATGAGTGCTATCATATCCATTTCCGTATTTTTTTACGGAAACGAAAACGAATACGGATATACCGGAAACGGATACGAAAACGGATATCATCGGAAACGAATACGGACCGAATAAGGAGCGGATACGAATACGGAACGAAATATCTATCGGAATTATAAAAAACCCTTAATATATGAAAAAAGTACGATAAACAAATAAATAGGTTCAATTTACACACATATTAATAAATGATAAATACATATAATAAAGTAAAAACAAGTTTTATTTTATTTGTAATGAATATATATTATTTATTTTTAGAAAATAATTATATATTAATTTAAATTAAATTGTTTAATATTTTATGAATAGAATATAGTTTAAATTTTATATAATGTAAAAAAGTAAAAGCTATTATTCTATATAATGCAGTAAAAACTGTGAAAACGGAAACTTTTCGTTTTTGTTATGCGGAATATTCTGTTTCCGTATCCGTTTCTGTCGGAAACCGCTGTTCCGTTTCCGTTTCCGTTTCCGCTTAAAAAATTCCGTTTCCGTTTCCGCTCCGCAATTTTCCGTCTCCGTTTCCGCATAACCCTCTCCATTTCCGTTTTTTCCCGGAACGGACGAAAACTTTCCGCTCCGTTTTCATCCCTAGCCCTATGAGAAGCCAGAACAATCGCACAATACTCTCATGGGCTGCGATTTTGCGTTTTTTGTTTCGGCATCTGAGAAATTTTGGGCCTCTCTGAGAGGCCTCATTGTCTCATGGGCTTTATTTCGCAAATTCGCGGGTAAAAAACGAACGGATTCTTTTATAAATAATATTTTTTAACAAAATTCAAATTCTAGGTTGCAAGACGTTACGGAAATTATAAAAATTCTCTTGAGAAGCAATCATCCTAGTGGCTTTTCAAGTTCCAAGCCTCTTTGGAATAGAATATTTTTAAAAATATATACTTTAATTCTTATTAAAAATAAGATATTTAACCGTTTAGATATAAATCGAGAATTTATCCTATATATCTCAATAACATATGAGATCCACTCATATCAATAACATGTAAGTTAAGAGGATAAATTCTCAATTTCTATCTAAAAAAAGTAGATGATCAATTTTTTATTAAAAATCTTACGAATTTTGCGTAGTTCAAATAATCCCTTAAAGCGTCAGTTTTGAATTCAGAATATTAAGGTTATATAATTTGAATTCAGAATATTAAGGTTTTATATAAGACACTCATTTTTTTACCGGCAATGCGAATTTCTTCAATCATTAGGGATTTAATAACCCGAGTATACAAATCTATACTAATATATAATTGGCGAGTTCGTTTACTCATCTGGACAATCTGAGCCATCCATTCGTTACTCATACTCATTGAAACGATCACGGCCGTTGATTTCCTTCCATGCATTGCGTTCCTTCCATGCAGGGAAACCCAACTAATCAATCCCCTGATTCCCCTCCATGCAGGGAAACCCAACTAATCAGCCAATATTCCGGAAATCATATCTCTTCCGTCAGCCCTCCCCCACCGCCGACCTGCCACCGCGCCGACGCTCACCTCCGAGCGGTCACCACGTCGACGCCCACAGTCTCGCCGCGCCGCCGAACACCCAGCCGCTTCGCCGATCGTCCAGCCGCGTCGCCGATCGTCCAGCCGCGGCATCGAACGCCCAGAAGCGGCGCCGAACGCCCAGAAGCGAGAGCCTCCTACCGACGCGGCGCCGCGTCGAACGACCATCGAGCGCAACAGGTGCGCATACATCAATACACAAATTGTAGCAACAACAGCTAAATTAAAATACATGTACTCATACATTAAATACAACGCCCTAGAGCGCCGCCGAACGCCCAGAGGCGATGCTAGGCGAGGTTCCAAGCCATTTTGGCCTTCAGTTCACCTGATTTAGTAATTCCAGATTCTGGCTGTTACATTTTGTTCTCTGATGCTTGCTTCTGCTCTTTGTTGTTGGAAGCAGCCAATGTTCCCCCTACTAAAGGCTTTCAGGGAGCCACACTTGACATCTCAACTGAGCATTTTATCTGTTGCTGACCTGACTCTGAAAACTGTTGATTTTAGCTGAGTGGTTTGTTCCACAGGAGTTCAGTTGGTTTACACAAATTTGAAGCATCTATCAATTCAGAGATTTTCCAGGTACCCTACCATTTGTTCTCAGTGCAAAACTTGAATAAATGCAAATCCAGACTGTAAACTGATGAAACTTGAAGGCCCTTCTTGTTCAACTTTGCAGATGAACACAAAACACTCCAACAAAGAACGGTGGGCAAAACAAACAACCAATCAGATGTCAATGTGCACTGGGGAGGTAAGATAATCAGATGGAAAGCAACTGATCAGATGTCAATGTGTGACCAACAAAGGGCACTCCCAGAGCGCCAGCCAGTAGCAGGTCGCCTTCAGCACTAGGAGTTGAGACAAGTGTGATGGTGAGATGAGGTCAAGCAACTCCAGAGGGAATTGATACACGCAAGGTACACTCCAACGTACACTGTATAAACTAAGAAAAGACAAGTGAATTAGTGCAGGTTTAGCTTAATTAAGCCCCCTCTGAGCTGAGCTGAGCAGGAAGCTGCATTAAGGCTTCCTGACAAAATCTGCTGGGATAGGTTAACAAAAGATCAACTATTCCACTAGATAATGATAAGTGTTTCTTTCACAGTGGCAATTATCCACATTCATAAAGGATGTGTGTGAACTAGGGACATAATTATCCGCATTCAAATGCATTCCCGCCGTGCTGGACGCCCACAGCCAACCTATAACACACATTTTCCCAATCAAACGCAGGAGGTACACATACATCAACAGGATTCAATATGATATATGATGCATACACCAACACAAGATAGCATGTATTCATTTTGGCATTTCTAGGATATACCCTTGACAACAGATTCTAAACAGTAAACATATCAAAAGAAGCTTGAAACAAACAGATTACAGAAGCATTTGAAAATATGTTCATAGTCAATTTAATGAGGATAAGTTCATGGACAGCTTGTTGGTTTAAATGAGGATAAGTTCACTTTTACCCCTAATGATCCACAGTCAGCAATAAAGCTCAACAGGAATCAATATAACACATACAACAACACAGAATAGCATGTATTCATTTTGGCAAAGCAACCACTTTAATATAACACATTGAGCATGTAATATAACACATTGAGCATGTAATGGTTGTCAGCCAAACCATGATGAATATTAACACCAGAAGTTTCAGCAAAAACTGTGAGAGAAAAAATAAAATCCAATTGTAAAATGAAGAACATGTTTCAACTGACAACAAGAAAACATTGATGTCACAAGTACAGTATATTTGCAGCATTTAAATGACATCTATGCCATCTCCTTTAACATAAAGAAACATTCATATCAGTCAGATTCAAGCATAAACAATAAATTTAGGCAGAAGAGTCATGCTCAATTTCTAATCCAATCAGATCTCAATTTCTAATCCGGTTCCAACAGAAAATATAGAAACAGATCACATATATTCTTCAAATATACACTTCTATCTGAATTTAAGGATAGTACAAACAGACTCAATTTCTAATCCAATCAGATCTCAATTTCTAATCCGGTTCCAACAGAAAATATAGAAACAGATCACATATATTCTTCAAATATACACTTCTAACTGAATTTAAGGATAGTACAAACAGACTCATGAAGGAGCAGCAGGAGAAGTTCTTATCTTCTTCTAGCCAGATTGGATGAAGGGTGAGGACGCGGGCGCACGTCGAGGTGACCGTCGGTGAGGTCTGCATCTCCCTCTCCCGCCGGCGAGCCCTGCGTCTTCCTCTCCCGCCGGCGAGCCCTGCGTCTTCCTCTCCCGCCGGCGAGCCCTGCGCGCTCCCTCTCCCGCCGGAGAGCCCTGCGCGCTCCCTTTCCCGCCGGAGATCCCTGCGCGCTCCCTCTCCCACCGGCGAGCCCTGCGCGCTCCCTCTCCCGCCGGAGAGGTTTGGGCGCTCCCTCTCCCGCCGGCGACGTCTGCGCGCTCCATCTCCCGCCGGCGACGTCTACGCGCTCCATCTCCCGCCGGCGACATCTGCATGCTCCCTCTCCCGGCGAGCACGTGTGGAGCTGAGCGCCGGTGATACCCTCTCCCACCGACGGCTAGGTG
This sequence comes from Zizania palustris, assembly GCA_019279435.1. Taxonomy (NCBI): domain Eukaryota; kingdom Viridiplantae; phylum Streptophyta; class Magnoliopsida; order Poales; family Poaceae; genus Zizania; species Zizania palustris. The sequence continues at coordinate 50,288,637 of JAAALK010000286.1, read as the reverse complement.
TACTGTGGAGTGTGGAGGTCTGAGGAGGGCTGCGGAGGGGATAAGGTAGAGCTCAATTTTTGCAATTTCGACCCTGCTTTTTTGAGGTATTGCACAATACTGGCTGCGGAGGGGATAAGGTAGAGCTCAAATTTTGCAATTTCGACCCTTCGTTTTTGAGGTATTGCACAATACTGTATATTATAAATTAATGTGTTTGTTCTTTGCATGTACGTATAGCAGCAACACAAATTAGGGTAAAACTATAATTTCTCAAGGTGAACACATTATTTAGTACTTAGTAATAATGTCAAATGGCCCCATTAGTTTAGTATATATCGCTATTATTTTTAAACAGATTTTAAGTAATGGTATTCTTTGGTGCATTTTGTAATGTACAGATTATGGAACAAAATGACATGCTCGCTATGAATGTGATATCACGACACAATAAACCAAAGAAATCAAACACAATTCAAGTTGTGCCTAGAGGTAAGTGTTTTAATATTTATTTTATTGTATCTTCTTTTGTTTTGCTTTGATATAATTTATTTATTTAAAACATATTTGTTGTAGACTATATGTGTACCAAAGAAGATGAAAAGATTAATGAATATTTGAAATCATTGCCGGGAAAAAAAGTTTTGGTAGATATCAACAGCGCGTGGTTAAATAGAAATGATATGGAGTGTATTTTTCGTGATGACATGCAGATGAATGGAGAAGTAAGTATATGTATGAAGTATATATATAATTTAGGATGTTGTTTGTCTACTAATTGTATTCTTTTCTTACAAATAGGTCCTGAGTGCTTATATTCATTGTATAAGGGATGAGGAGCATTTACTTCATAGAGAAGATGGAAAGGTTTTTTTGGAGAACACGTATATTTCGAGCCTGCTTAAGCGTGATGGTGACCCCGACGTGGTCTTAAATTATAAGGATGATGATGATCTCGGTAGAAGAGTGGGGACATATTTGCAAGCTGATATGGTAAACCTATATCTCAGTTCATCTATACTGAAATAAAATCTATCATTGTATAATGTTAATGTATAAATGTTAATGTTTATTACAGGTCTTCATTCCGATTAACATACAAAATTTTCACTGGTACCTGGCAGTGATTAATGCAAATAAAAGTGAGGTACATATTCTTGATTCAATGGGACTAGAAATAAGAGACCGTAGAGATCTCGAAACTACAGTAAGTAATTATTATTTATTATAGATTTTTTCTTACTATGGTTTTTTTTGTTATTATATTATTGTTATTAATTAATATTGTAATGCTATACATTTATCAAAATAGTTGAAAGGGCTAGAGAGACAGATCAAGTTTGTAGCAGAACATAAATTTTTTAATCAAGATAAGTGGCCAAACCACAATGTTGCATCATGGCCGGTTGTAGAGAAGATCACGGAGAAAATGCAAACTGATGGGTACAGTTTACGTGGCTTATAACTTACAAAATTGTTTGATTTTATTTCTACATATGTTGTACTAACTAATCATTTTTATTTTAATTGGTATATATAGAGTATCATGTGGTCTGTGGATGATAAACTACATGGAATATTGGACTGGATCTTGCTTATCCGATAATGTAACCCAGGTAAATTAAGAAATATCATATTTCATGGTATGTATATTTATAAACTTGCATTATGAATGTTTCTTTAGATATTACACTATTTTGCAGGACGATATAATAAATTTTAGATTTAAGTTGCCCTCTATCCTATGGGAGTCCAAATTAAATACATATAAAGGACAACAACAAACAGAATCTAAAATTGAAGATATAGAGGGTCCAAGTGATGTTGAGATTATTGAAACTCCGTTTAAGTCAGCTAAACTGTCATATGTATCAAATACAAAGAAAGAACAACAAGATACTGAACAGAAGAATGAAGATACAGAGGATCCAGCTAAAGTTGATCCTAAAGTTGTTATTATTGAAGAACAGAAGAATGAAGATACAGAGGGTACAACTAAAGTTGATCCTAAAGTTGATATTATTGAAACTTCGTTTAAGGTACCTAAACTATCATACGCATCAAATGAGTTTAAATTGGATGTATCTCCATGTGTTTTTTCCAAGAAAAGAAGAATAATTTCGTCAGCCACCGAAGAATTGGTGCGTGCATTACGCACGTACATCATGTCGATAGAAAACAAAAACTTACAGTAAGTACTTTTTATTTAGTACAATTATATGTTAGTTTAACTTTATCACATATGAGTCTGCTTTAATGAAAGATATGTTAATCATTTAATAGGAAAGAATGGATTCGAAGCAGTAAGCCTTATCCAATTTCTATAAGTATCCAGAAAATCATGGACATATTAGACACAAATAAGCCGATGGATATTGATTGTTTTAATCTGGCTGTTCGGATGTTTGCATGTGATGAGGCCTTGTTGTGGTGTGAAGACAAATACCACTACATGGATCTACAATTTATTGTAAGTCATATAATAATTATTTTATATGTAATAATATAATATCACAATTATTGTGTTCATATTCGTAATAACAATATGTTTTGATCAAAAACAGACCATATCCGATTTTATTCGAGACCCTCTCCGTAAACCCAAACTAGATGTTACTCGGTTGGCAAAATTGTTTGAATGTTGGCCTGATATGGAGTACAATATTTCAGATTGCAGCGATGCAAGTTATTATCCTTTGTTACATACATTATAATCTTCATATTGTAGTTGTATTTATTGCCCTTATATGAAAGGCTATATGAAAGGCAGAAAGTATAAAATAGTGTGTATAAATTATACGTACTCTTGTTTCTCCTTTTATTTTCTACAAAATCATATTTATATTGTGTACTCCCATGTTTAATTTCCTAATTCAATGTTATTTCGTGGTTATTAATTTATAGTAGCGTACGAAATTTTTTATTGTTGAGTTTGTCATTTTGTAACTATATATCAATGATTATTTTTTACAGATTCTAATACCTTACTCTTTCATGGAACGTCACAAACTATTCATCTTTAAAATGAAGGCTAGAAAGGTCATTATAATGGATCCATTGCCTGTACCTACAGGGGTTAAGGTTTTTCATCCAACCGTGCATTATACCTACACACTGCTGAATATTGCTAATAATATGAAACTTGCCATGAATTTAGCCAATCCTGAATGGAACGACGATGTATATAAATGGCATCGCGTATTACCAACATGGGTCCCAAAAATATTTGACTGGTAATTGCCTCCAAATATAAATATCTAATTAATTTAATTATTTCTTATGTTCAATAACATGTAATATTAATATGTCTTTTGCAGTAATTTAACAGGATATCTGGTTATCAATTATATGCGCGCATGGAATGGCATAAGATTACCATTAATTAGCACAGTGAGTGCCCACATCTTTATATTTGTCTCGTGATATTCTATATTACTGTTTTTTTGATAATTATATGTCAAATGCATTTACAGGATAAGAATGTCTTGAGAACAAAGTTTCTTGTAGAAATACTGAAGTACGCTGAGAATGAATGCAAAGAGAACATTCCTGAAGTAATTCAAGAAATTCTAAAGCGTGTTGAAATATTTCAATTTGTATAGCACTTGAGTGCTTTTAAAGGGATTTACACGTTTGTTTCATCTTTAAGTGAAATATATATGCATGTCACTCTCTGTCCTCTCTGAACAACCTTTGCATTGTCAATACTTGGAGCTCCCAATCTACTTCAGAGAGTCCAAATCATTCAGGCTATGATCACGCTCCAAAACGGGATCAGAGTTGTTCTGATCAAGCGCTTTTTTGAATTGGACCAAACAATTCTATAGCAGTTTCTTGCTTATGTAGCTTTATTTATGGGCTCGTGCTACAGCTTAGCTAGCTCCAAATCTATACATATGCCCATTATTTACCTTTATTTATGGGCTATGTCTAAAGATCATCAGTTCTATTATACTCTAGCCAAGTCATAAAAAAAAATCTAAAATTGACAATTTTTTTGTCATTTACCATTGCGTAGCACTATTTAATTGTCTAACAAATATTTTTTTGTCATTTACCGTTGCGTAGCACGGGCCCACTACTAGTGTTACAGAAAAAATCACTCGCAAACCAAACCACGCGTGCCCGGTTACATGTACACCAACACTTACATCGACGGGCCAGATCAAACGATCTCCGGCGTACGAGCTATCCAACGGCTCGGGGCCACCCACGAGTCGACGTCGTCGTCGACGCGCGGGCGCCGGCGAGCGCGCCGGCTAGAAGAAGAAGGCCTTGCGCAGCGCGACGGCGGTGGCGACGGCGACGCCGTAGAGGAGGATGAAGATGCCGGTGACGTTGATGAGCTTTCCCTCCCCGCTCGTCGCCGCGGCGGCGCTCTTCTGCACGAGGCCCGTCTGCGCGGCGCACACGGCCAGCATGAAGATGGCCAGGCCGCCGGCGACGTGCACGGGCGCCGCGGCCGCGCGCGTCCGCTCGTGCGTGCCGGGCAGCCAGAAGGCGACGAACCCGAACAGCCACTGCAGGCCGAAGAGCGCGATGGCGAGGATGCCGAGCCACGAGTGGAGGGTCACCAGGTCCGGCGCGACGGCGACGTCGTGGAACTTGAACGCCGCGTACACTCCGAAGATGCCCAGTATGAGCGCTACCAGGTGCACAAGCATGTGCACCATCTTCTGCGTCCGGTGATCCATCGGGATCGTCGTGTACGCCAGTATAGCTGCAATAACATTTGTTTTTTTTCATACAAACATCCATTAGTTAGCTATCGATTTCAGATTTCAGACTGATGAGTTCATCACTTAGAAGAAATACAACATAAGAACACAGCTTCAACTGTGTTCTTGTTCCTGAACAAATCGATCTTTGAACGCTAACTACTCATACAGTCTTGCGAAACTAACTATTACATGACTTCACATGGACTGAACTTGGCAGGAAAACGTAGCGATCATCCCAGAGGTCACCATTATCCTGAAAAATCGAGGTGACCCTTGCAATAGAGTAATAGACATCCACCCAACCCAACACACTAAGATTTGCACTGAGCAGGTCGAATGCTTTTGCAGCCACCAAACCCCCCTACAGAAGCCCATCTACTAAAGCTGAGCTGTAGTGTAGTAGTAATGGTTACTGAACATGCTTGTTCTTCCCACTAAAATCCAATGGAAGATGCATGGCCCATGATAGATAACAACATATGATACAACCGCATCGACATTCAGAGGCTTTTCGCAATGGTTTAATTTGTTGCAACGTTTTTGACAGTGTCAGAGCATGCAGTGTTTAATTTACTAGCTAAAGCTTATTCAGAGATTGATGGTGATTTACAAGAATGACATGAACTGTACATTGAAATATTGAATGCATGTGTAGTACCTTCTCCAACTAGAAGAATGAACCCCCAGCACATGACGAAAGGATGGACCTGCATGGTCAGAGAAATGCGAACCGATCGAGTTCAGTCTCAGTTCATGCATTTGCTAGGGTAATATTAACATGTGCAGATTGATATAAAGATCAGTTTTTTTCCCCTTGCAGGTATCAGCAAGGTAGATAGTCATCAGGAAAATTAATTAATCGGGGGCAAATTAAGATCGTCGGCGCGTCATCAGAGGGGAAAACGATGCTTGGAATTGAGTGTACGCACGTTGAAGATCTGGTCGGGGTCGTCGGACTGGATGTTGATGCCGCCGCGATAGTGCAGAAGCCAGACGAGCATGAGGATGGCGGTGGTGAGGAACAGCACGTGCGCCAGCGCCGCCACCCGCGCCGCCACCACGTGGTGCCCCCCGCCGCCGCCGATGATCCCTCCCCCTATCGCCATGGCTCTCGCTCTCCCTAGCTAGCTAGCTCGCGAGCTCGCCCTGCACACCTACCTTGGTCTGGAACAAACACAGCTATCAATCTAGCTAGCTTGGCTGCACACAACCCGATCACCGGCCACTGGAGCTCCTCCTCCTCCTGCTGCTGCTGCTGCGGCTGCTTGGCTAGCTCCGGCTGCTCCGCTCGGAAGAAGGCGCGGTTTTTATCACGGCCGCGCGCGGCGCGGCGCCCGGGGAGGAAGAATATGAGGTTGCACCGAGGTGGCGGTTTTGGGTTTGGTATAATCAGCCGCGGCTGCTCAAGGAAGGCATCTCATCTCCCACAATGCAGCGGTCACTTACGTACTACTCCGTTCGTGGCGCGCGGCTAGCGTTGCAAGGGAGCAAGTAATCTCCATGTTTCTCTGCCAAAAAATAATTCTCATCTGAGATTTAATTCAAGTACTCCATTACAATATCTGCATATTTTTGGAAAATTAATATCCGCAACGATGTAATCTTGACCAATAATTAAACTAACATCATACTCTCACCGGTTTCACAGAGCGTTTTAGACTTGTTAACTAAAACAAATCATTTTATATTTTATTGTGCATTTTAAACGTCTATACTCCTGACGGTGCACCTATTTCTAATCATATCTCATATTATCTTTCCTCTTGCATTGTACTTTGTAGAAACAAACATAAATAATACACCCTAATTAATCACTCGTCGGTACATAAAATCATATCTAAAACAAGTACTTGAGTTTCAAAACACATTAGTTTGATGCCCATTTCCTAGCTAATACGAGTAGTTCATAATATATTATAAAAGGTATTAATAAGCCAAAATTACTGAAGGATATAGCTTAGCACAAAAAACAATTCCCTGGAATTGAATTAATTATTGACAAACGAAGAAGGCTTACGTACGTCAAGTACCCATGCACACGAGTACAAGTTAGCCCAGGACGATGCGTGCAGTGCCTGCAGACATCAACGTCCGTACCATACGATGCATGCAAAATTAAAGTCGTGAGCCGTAGTAATTAGCAAGACGATTATGTTGATCGAACGCGTTACACTGTGCGTCCGTGCATACGATCGAGGCTGTTCATTAGTTGGGTGCAGTTAATTATCACCACTAGTACGGATAGACATGGCAACGGGTACCTGAAACCCGAGTACCTGATGGGTTTTACCCGATAAAAAGACGGGTGTGGAATAATATCTTCACCCGCGGGTATAGATGGCCATATGGGCCGCCCGGTCCGACCCGGCCCAAGCACGAGGCGGCCCGACCTGCTTCGTGCTCGGGCTGACACGGCCCGACTGTCCCATCGTGCCGTGCCGTGCCAGCCCATGGGCCGAGACCTCAGCCCAGGCACGGCACGCCTGTACGTAATTTCGTGCCGGGCCGGCCCGAAAGCACGCCGGCCCAAAAAAATTGTGCTAGCCCACGGCCCAACACTCCAACATCAACACTCCAATTGCCAACATGCAAAAAATTAAAATTTGTACAGCACAACAACTAAGAATCACAGAAAAACACACAAGTTAACAAAAGTATTTATAAGGGTGTAGCTGTTTATATTGCTGCCTCATTAAAACCTTTCTAGGTAAAAACTCACACCTCGTGAGAAAACCCTAGAAAGGAAAAGAGTACAGCACAGCTATAACGTCCAATTGTCAAACAGTACAGATCCAAAGTTCATAGTGTTCAAAGTGCATATTACAGATCCAAAGAAAAACACAAATTATTCAGTGGCAGTGCCACTAGCATCAAGATCCAGATATTGGCTCATGAAAGCTTCAAGGTCTTTGTTCTCCACATTATGCTGAGCACGAGCTTCACCTTGCTCCCAATCCTTTATACAACATAACATCTCAACCATATCACTGGATAGTCGACGACGACGATCTTCAATAACCCTGCCAGTAAGACTAAAACAAGACTCCGAAAAAATTGTGGAAACAGGCACTGTTAATATATCTTTAGCAAGCAAAGAAAGAATGGGAAAAGAAAGCTTACGCTCCTGCCACCACATGAGTAAATTGAAATCATCATCAAAATATTTATCAGGTTCACTATCAAGATATGATGTTAGTTCAGAAACACCTGGACCAAGAGCAAAAGAAGGCACATGCACAATACTAGATGTAGACAATGACAGTGACACAGATGATGTTGTTTGAGTTGTTTCTACAGAACTAGAATCAGTATATATCTTTCTCCAAATTGTTCTTTTCTTACCAGATGAAGGAGTTGGTTCATGATGCCTTTGCAAATGTGTGGAACCATACTTAGATTCATACTTTGAAAATAGAATAGTTATTTCAGCACGAACATTAGTTATATAAGTAGAGTAATCAGTAGCACTTATTCGAGATAACAATTGTAAAACATTATAAAATCCTCTCATCTTAGCTCTAGGATCCAAGATAAATGCAAAAGCATATAACATTGGTATATTCCTCCAATATTTTAGAAACTTAGATTTCATAGGAACAACAATATCTCTTAACATTTCATCATTCTCATATGCATTTAGATGACTAGCTATTTCAACAATATGATGCATCATTAAATAACATGTAGGATTATAAACAGCAGATAAAGCAACAGTTGATTCATAGAACATCTCTAAGAATTCTAAAATTTTCTCACCTACATACCAATGTGCATCTGTGAGTAGTTCGCGATATTGAGTATGAGTACTAATGAAAACTGAAAATGTGTTTTTATGTGGCATGAGATGCTTAAGCATTAGATAAGTTGAGTTCCATCTCACATCCATATCCAATCCAAACTTACGAGGGCGTACCCCCATAGCAACACAATAAGCTTTGTATGCAGCAATTCGTTGATTAGATGAATTTAAAAATGATATGGCAGTCCTAAAAGCCTCAACATAAGGCTTTAGCCTCTTAAGCCCAGATTTGACTATCAAATTAATTATGTGACAAGCACAACGTTGATGCAGTACAACAGATCCAATATATCCAGAAAATTTTGGAGTGAGAATGTCCATGGCAGTAGAGTTAGCAGATGCATTATCAAGTGTAACAGATACGACATGCCATCAAGTAAACCATATTCTTCAACTACACATGCAACACGATCAGCAATATTTTGGCCTGAATGGGACACATCAATAAGCCTAAGAGCTATAACCCTTTTTTGTAATTCCCAATCAGCATCAACATAATGAATAACCACACTAATGTAATCCTCCTTAGCATTGTCAGACCAAATATCAGAAGTAAGTGCAACAGAAGAAACAGATTTCAAAGTTTCTCTAAGATTAGCACGACAATCATTGAAATACTTAATCATATCTCTAGTAGTTGTTTGCCTAGATACAGAACAAAATCTAGGATTGTGTGACTTCTTAATGTAATCCGCAAAGGCTGCCGATTCACCAAAGCAAAGAGGTAAATCTTCTCTAGCAATTAAACGACAAAGCTCAATGCGAGCAACCTGAGCAGAGTACTCCCATTGCCTAACAGAGCCATCAGGATTATATTGAAATAAAGATTGATTCAATGATGAATGTGCATTTTTAGCTTTGCAATTTTTAGCATGTCGAATTAAATGTCCAGTGCCACCAGTAGATCTAGCAGACAACTCAGTTTTGCAAATAAGACACTTAGCGGCATACCTTACCTTCTTACCTCTCTTCTCCTCAAATAGCTCCTCATAGTCTAACCATACTGAAGATCTCTTGGCAGAAGACTTTGACATACTTGAGGCTGTCGCCGGCGAGCCATCGCCACCTTCGGCCTCCACATTGTGCGGTGTACCAGCAGTGCCATCGTGTTGGCTTGGGTTCGTGGAGTCTACCTCCACCGTGAGCAAGGGGTCAGCCCGGTTAGGACTGTCGGGCTCGGGCTCACCATGAGCTTCATCTGCCATCGATGAGCCGACGAGGGAAGGCCGAAGGGGGATTGGTCGCCGACCACCGCCGGTGCACCGGCAACACCGCTAGCCCCTAGTCGCCCTGGATCTGCGCCGCGCCGTCGCCTCGCTACGTCGCTGCACTGCGCCGTCACCACGACACCTCCTGCGCTGCGTCACCGCCGAAGCGTCGACGTGTGCGTCTAGGTCTAGCGGTGGTTGGAGGGGCGGCGAGCGGCGGGCTGCGGTCACTACGGGCACCGGCTGCGCAAAGTCGCAAACTAGGGTTAGGGTTTGGGGAGTGGAGTGCGGCGGAGGCGGAGGGGCGAAGAAGGCGAAGCGGAGTGTGCGAGGCGACAGCCGACAGGCGAATCGACTCAGTGAAGTCCGCGAGTGGAGTCCGCGAGGCGGCGTGCGGCGACGATATTTATGGTGGCGGAGTGGGCCTGGGCGATGGCCTGCTGGGCTGAGGCCTGTTCGGTACACGGGCCGAGCTCGTGCCTAAGGAAAATACCGGGCCGTGCCGGGTTAGCCCGTGGGCTGGCCTCTCAGCCCAAGCACGGCCCGAGTCTTCGTGACGTGCTGGCCCGGCCCACTCAATTTCGTGTCGTGTCGTGCCTGGGTCGGGCCTAAATCATCGTGCTTCGTGCTAGCCCATTTGGCCCGGCCCATATGGCCATCTATACCCGCGGGTGTCTTATTGGGCAAAAACCACTACTCAACCGATAGAGTGGGTGCGGGTGCGGCTGCATAGTACCCGTACCCGCTTACCCACGGGTAAAATACGCTCGAAGGCCTATGTGCATTTTCCTACAAATTCAGTCTATTCGTAATATGTTGGTGGTGACTTGATATAAGTGTGGAAGTAATATACTCCAATGATCTATTAGACTATATTTTTTAGTGTAAATTATTGTTACTTGTACATACATATGCCATTTTTCAGTGATATATTTATGATTCATAGTGGGTCTGAAATCGGGTGTGGGTTACCCAACGGGTACAAATACTCACGTGGGTGCGGGTGTGGGTAAGTTTTTGTACCCACGAGTAGCGGATGGATTTTTATCTGGCGGGTACGGATATGGGCGGGTAATACCCAGCGGGTGCGTAACCGTTGCCATCTCTAGTACCGGATCTGTATCTGTAGGCAGTAATGCACCGGATGGCCCTTTAAAGCTGCAGCCGTACGTGTGCATGCCGCGTGCGTTTGCACGTCTCGTGAGCTTTACGAGCAGCTTTCCAAAAGGAGAGCCGGAAAGACGGTTAAGTGGTTAACCCTACTCTACATCGATTCATCGTCGTCATCCAGTTGTTGTTGGCTGACAGGTACGTAACGTCTTCAGAAATAGAGATGCATGGCTGATTTTTTTTAAAAAAAATGATACGTATTTTTATTGAAAAATTTAAATTTAATATGTGGATTTTAGAATTTACAAAAACAATTTCCTGTCAAGCTACGATCTTTTGATATAGGCCGATTTGTTCCAGATCGATAGAATCTAGGATAATCGGCTCTAATCTATCCGCATAAATCTACATGTTCTGTTTTTTATCGGGCGATGAAGAAGGACCTAGATCGGCTAGATTAATGGATGGTATACCAATTTAGGTTGAATCGGGCTAGATCGACCTATCAAGTATCGACAGAAGCATGACGTCAACCGGACGGACCAATTATCTATAGAATACTGTTTTGCAAATCCGGAAATCCACTTACACATTTGAAATTTTGAATAAAAATATATTATTTTAAAAAAATCGAGATGGCCAGATGGCGAGCTCTCACTTTACAGTTTGTAATAATTCGATTTACATCATTATAATTTTGTGACTTCGGAAAAATGTCATTACAATTCACGTATTTAGATTTATGTCATTTTGAAATTGTAGCTATATGAAAATGTAATGGCTTATTTCGGAATTATCTCAAATTGTAATGACATATTTCATAATTATCTAAATTTGTAATGGTATGGTTCGGAGTTCTCTAAAATTATAATAACATGAATGTAAATACGTGAATCGTAATAATATTTTTTCAAAGTTGCAAAATTGTAATGACATATTTCCGAATTATTTAAATTTGTAATGGTATAGTTCAGAGTTCTCTGAAATTATAATCACATGAATGTAAATACGATGAATTGTAATGATGTTTTGCAAAATTGTAATAACAAAACGATCCAACTTTCCTTTACAATTTACACCGTCTGGTTTGTGATGCAGGCGGCAGGAAGCGAAGAAGCCCAAACCAACTCATGGAGCTAGACTTTTGCACTCATCACCTAAATGGACCAAATCTGGCCATGTACATGGGCCAAAAGCACCGTTAACCGATTGGACCGGAATCAATAGAAACAGCCTGACTTCTAAAAAAATTTACAAAAGGAGAATCTCACTTGAAAAAACAAAATGAAATCTAGTGAATCAGTCTACTTAGGCCATCTTCAATGCTTAGTGTTAATGTAGGTGTTTAGCGTAAAGAAAAAATTAAACATTCTTGTTAAGAGCTCTATGTTCCGATGCAAAGATATTTAGTACTATTATATTTGTTAGTTAATTTATTGATATACTTACTTGACTAGTCATACATGTTGAAATTATCTTGATCAGTACCCACTAGCAACTGATGCTACAGTAAGTAGCAGGCTCTTGCGTTAAGCATTCATAGTAAGAAAAAAACCGGTTTTTTAACTAAGAGTCTCTGTAAGCTTCCTATTGGAGCTGTCCTTATATCAAAGCCTTGTTTACCGCCACGGTGTTTTAAGATGACTAACGGCCGTTTGCTATAATTTTCTTAGAGCCAATCTAACTTATCTTTAAAAAATAATTTATGCAGAGTCGACGATGGATTATGTGAGTTATAAATGGATTATAGATATCTAGTTCAGTTATCTAATTTTATTTTATATTAACATAGTTTAAATTGTTTTATTATACCGTACCAATATTGCACGCATTAAAGTTGAAGCTATATCATATATTCCATTATAATTTGTATGGTTTACTAATATGTATATGTCACTTATAAATAAGAGCTGGTATGATTTTTTTCGACCTACAGTATCATTAGCAGGAGGAATCTCGTAAGAACATCTCCAATGGTTGTCTATTTCACTAGCTATATTCACTCTCTTTCCTACGTGGATAGAAAATATGGGTAAAAAGAGAATAGCTAGCGACGAGCTAATAGATAGGAGATTTCACGTATTCCAAGAAACTGAGTGTATTACGTGTGAGACCAAGTACTAGTGGTGAAATAAATTATTATTTTTATTCTTCTCTCAGCTCCACATCAGCTAGCTATTTGAGACAACCATTAGAGCATCCACAATGGTTGTTTCAAATAGCTAGCTGATGTGGAGCTGAGAGAAGAATAAAAATAATAATTTATTTCTCAACTAGTACTTGGTCCCACACGTAATACACCCAGTTTCTTGGAATACGTGAAATCTTCTATCTATTAGCTCGTCGCTAGCTATTCTCTTTTTCCCCACATTTTCTATCCACGTAGGAAAAAGAATGAATATAGCTAGTGAAATAGACAACCATTGGAGATGCTCTTAGAGCATCCACAATGATTGTCTCAAATAGCTAGCTGATGTGGAGCTGAGAGAAAAATAAAAATAATAATTTATTTCACCACTAGTACTTGGTCTCACATGTAATACACTCAGTTTCTTGAAATACGTGAAATCTCCTATCTATTAGCTCGTCGCTAGTTATTTTCTTTTTTTCCACATTTTCTATTCACGTAGGAAAGTGATTGAATATAGCTAGTGAAATAGACAATGAACGCTCTAAAAACTGCAAAACGGTGTGGTGAAAAACAAAACCGCCTGGTTGGACAGCACTGATTAGTGATTAGTTACGTGCAGCTCTGGCACATCGGGCTCTGGTTTTTTAGCTGTTATATGGCATATTTATTGGAGAAACGAAAAGGGAAAGAAAGAAACAAGCTAGCCAGGCAACCAACACTGGATAAACTACAAGTGCACACAATTGTCGCGCTCACAACTCTACTACTCTACAAACTACATGCCAGCCGTCACGCGGAAATCTGTACTACTTTATTTTTATCTGTATATACTTTTGATTCGTAAACTATAGAGTTATTCAATTAATATCATTTATATAACGCTTAACAATGTATTTTTATTAATAATAATCAACAAAACATCGTGGTGTACTTCTTACTACGAATTGAGCCTTTTTACAGAGGCGCGCGTGTACGGGCGGCACAGAAAGGGGCTACAGGGATCCGGTCATTGGGGATCCCACCGTCTATTGAATTCTCGGAGACGCGGCACTGGGGGCAGACTGGTCACTGACGTAGCGGGCCCAGCTCGGCCGTGGCCTCACGCCGCTGGGAGGGAGAGCCGTCTTTGGATTCCCCCCTCGCCCAAATCCGCGCCGTGAGAACGCGAGCCCTGTGACGCTGGGGTGCGGGGCCCACCACTGGTGGGGCCCGCTGACTCCAGCTCCGCTCCAGCGAGGAGACAGGCGCAAAATCTTCCCGCTTTTCGCCGTGTCGGGTGTGGGCCCCACGTGTTAGTGAAGGGGAGCCGTGAGCGGGGGAGGCTGGACCGGGTCGAACCGGTTGGGCCGGGAGGGACAGGGCCGTCATTTCGCTGCCTCGGAGGAGAGAAAAAAACCCTAAACCGGTGGGCCCCCTCGCATGTGCCCGTTGCTCGCTGCCTCTCTCTCCTCGATTAAATCCTCGCCACCCCAAAATGCTTGCTCCTGTTTCTCTCTCTTCTCTTCTCGTCTCGTCTGTTCCGTTCTGTTCGAGCTCTTCTCTACAGCGACGCCATGTGGCGGCGGCGGGGAGGGGGAGGGGGAGGTGGAGGAGGCGGGTGCATGGCGGCGGCGGTGCTGGCGCTGATGCTGGTGGTGGGGGCGGAGGCGGACACGGTGGCGTCGGACGCTGAGGCGATGCGGGCGGTGGCGAAGGCGTTGGGCGCGGACAAGGCGCTCGGGTGGGACACTTCCGGCGACCCGTGCTCGCCCAAGCCGTGGGATGGGGTGACCTGCAGCACGGCGGGGCGCGTCACGGCCGTGCAGGTCGGGAACCGCAGCCTGACGGGGACGCTGGCGCCCGAGGTCCGCAACCTCACCGCGCTGGGCCGCCTCGAGCTCTTCGCCAACTCCATCTCGGGCGAGCTGCCGTCACTGGCGGGGCTCTCCACGCTCCAGTACCTGCTGATCCACAACAACGGCTTCGCCAACATCCCGGGGGACTTCTTCAAGGGGCTCACCGCGCTCACCGCCGTCTCACTCGACAACAACCCGTTCGCGCCGTGGACTCTACCGGCCGACCTCGCCGACTGCACGTCCCTCACAAACTTCTCCGCTAACTCCGCCAACGTTACCGGAGCTCTCCCGGACTTCTTCGGAACTGCTCTTCCGTCGCTGCAACGCCTGAGCCTGGCGTTCAACGCCATGTCCGGTCCCGTGCCTGCATCTCTGACCGGCGCGCCGCTGCAGGTTCTCTGGCTCAACAACCAGCAAGGAGATGACAGGTTCAACGGGTCGATTAGCTTCATCTCTAACATGACTTCTCTGGAAGAGATTTGGCTGCACTCCAACGACTTCACCGGACCCTTGCCTGACTTCTCTGGGCTTATAAATCTCTCCGTATTGCAGCTCCGTGACAACCAGCTCACAGGTCGGGTGCCAGACAGTCTGTTGAATCTCAAATCTCTGACGAAGGTGACCCTGGCAAATAATTTGCTGCAGGGGCCGACGCCCGAATTTGCTAAGGTGGTAAAGGTCGACTTGCTGCCGGAAACACAGCGATTCTGTTTGCTAGACCCTAGGAAGCCTTGTGATCCCCGTGTTAACTTGTTGCTGGATGTGGCAGCTGGGTTCGTGTACCCAGCGAAGCTCGCAGAAAATTGGAAAGGGAATGATCCATGTGATGGTTACATTGGTGTCGGATGCGATGCAGGGAACATTACAGTGCTGAATTTTGCCAGGATGGGGCTCAGCGGTAGCATCTCCCCAGCTGTTGGGAAGATTGCAACACTGCAGAAGTTTATTCTCGCAGATAACAATATTACTGGAACAGTGCCGAAGGAGGTTGCTGCTTTGCCTGCTCTGACAGAGGTTGATCTGTCAAATAACAATCTTCTTGGGAAAGTTCCAACCTTTGCAGCCAAGAATGTGCTGGTGAAAACTAATGGCAACCCGAACATTGGCAAGGATTATCTTGCACCATCTGGTTCAGGTGGTAGCAGCAACAGCAGTGCTCCTGGTGAAGGTGGGGATGGTAGTGCTGGAAGCAATGGGGGTTCCTCTTCATCTTCAGCTGGAATCATTGTGGGCTCTGTGGTTGGTGCTGTTGCTGGAATATGCCTTATTGCTGCATTAGGTTTCTATTGCTATAAGAGAAAACAGAAGCTTTTTGGAAGGGTTCAAAGTCCACATGCTATGGTTGTTCATCCTCGGCACTCAGGTTCAGATCCTGACATGGTTAAAATCACAGTTGCTGGGGGAAATGTCAATGGTGGTGCAGCTACAAGTGAGACATACAGTCAAGCGAGCAGTGGTCCTCGGGATATCCATGTTGTTGAGACTGGAAATATGGTCATTTCAATTCAAGTCCTCCGCAATGTGACCAACAACTTCAGTGATGAGAATGTCCTTGGTCGTGGAGGGTTTGGCACTGTCTACAAGGGTGAGCTTCATGATGGCACAAAAATTGCTGTGAAGCGGATGGAGGCAGGTGTCATGGGTAATAAGGGGCTAAACGAGTTTAAGTCAGAGATTGCTGTGTTGACCAAGGTACGCCACCGGAACCTTGTGTCACTGCTTGGCTATTGCCTTGATGGCAATGAAAGGATTCTCGTGTATGAGTACATGCCACAAGGGACACTGAGCCAACACCTGTTTGAGTGGGAAGAACACAATTTGCGGCCATTGGAATGGAAGAAGCGACTTAGCATTGCACTGGATGTTGCAAGAGGTGTTGAGTATCTTCACAACCTTGCACAGCAGACCTTCATCCACAGAGACTTAAAGCCGTCAAATATTCTTCTTGGTGATGATATGAAGGCAAAAGTGGCAGACTTCGGATTGGTCCGGCTTGCACCGGCTGACGGGAAGTGTGTCTCAGTTGAGACAAGACTTGCTGGCACTTTTGGATACCTTGCACCGGAGTATGCAGGTGATCATCTTTTTTTTTGTTTCAGTATTCATATGTTTTCTGTTCAAATTAATTAACAAAATAACAAGCATAATATACTAAAACTAATTCAATTAACAAACACAATATATTAAAACTAAGGGATATCTGTTTAATTATGTTACCTTACCCATTCTATTAGAGGTCTCGTAATTGCTTAAGAACATTTGATGGTTCTAAAGGGAAAAGTTGTAGTATGGTATTGATATCTGAAAACTACTGAAATACATCACTCAAATCATATATGAACTTATGAAGTCTTGGGTGATCCTTTAAACTAGGGTGAGTTCAGTGTCCTGAGTATGTTCATCAATTCAGAATTTATTTTTTATATTTCAGTCGATTTTTTGTATTTTTATGGTTGAGTTAACTGTTCTTACTACATAAAGAACAAATGTTTACTTAACAACATGCTGATTTCTAATTATGGAATACAGAATTGACAACATATTTATAAGAGGTTTCTTTTGCATATTGTACCAAACTACCAATTCTCCCTTATTTTGATATAGACTTTCAATACAACTAGAACATTAATGAAGCTTTAATTGTACCTGTAGCTGGTAGTTAGCACTGTCTAGCATGTTGTCATCAGTAAATACACCATCTAAATTCAAAGCTGTACCATCTGTACTTCTTGTAAACTCCTAATTCAGATTTGAGCCAAGATTCATTTTTTTTAAAATCGATGTTTCATCAGCTCTTGCCTGTCATTTGCAATTGTTGTGTAACACATGCTCTAACACTACAAGTAATATTTTTATATGCAGTTACAGGACGAGTAACTACAAAAGCAGATGTGTTCAGCTTTGGTGTCATATTAATGGAGCTGATCACTGGACGCAAGGCTCTTGATGAGACTCAGCCTGAGGACAGCATGCACTTGGTGACATGGTTCCGGAGAATGCAGCTCAGCAAAGACACATTCCAGAAAGCAATCGACCCAACTATTGACCTCAATGAGGAGACCCTTGCTAGCGTTAACACCGTCGCTGAGCTTGCTGGTCACTGCTCTGCTAGGGAACCACACCAGAGGCCCGATATGGGTCATGCTGTCAATGTACTCTCCACTCTTTCAGATGTTTGGAAACCGTCTGATCCAGATTCAGATGACAGCTACGGTATTGACCTGGACATGACACTGCCACAGGCATTGAAGAAATGGCAGGCCTTCGAGGATAGCAGCCATTTTGATGGTGCGACATCTTCATTCCTTGCTAGCTTGGATAACACTCAGACTAGCATACCTACGAGGCCTCCAGGGTTTGCAGAATCATTCACTTCTGCTGACGGAAGATAGGGTAGCCTGTGTGAAATCTCAAGCTCCACGAGAACAGAACACCCAAGTGATCCTCCTCTTGTTCATTCCTTTAGCATCATTCCCCTGCTCCCAGTGTTTTCTTGATTTGGCTTTGTGGTTTGTGCTGCCTTGTAGCTGTCCTTCGATCATGTACCTTGTGATCTTGACTCAAGAATTGCCCGGATGTTGGCAAATTTGCAAACTGTTCTGTTCTGCCATCTTTGTAAGCTTAAAGTAGGAGGTTGCAATTGCAAAGGGTTGCTGTGTTGTATTAACACTTACTCTGTTTCAAGATTAAACTGATCCATGTCTTCAACAACAGCTCAGTTGTTGTCATTGCTGTTGCAACTCCTTTTTTCTACAGTGATCGTGAGTTCGTGACTACCAGAACCAGCTCAATTATTGGAGACCGTGGTCAGGCCGCCCCCAAGGCCCCAACCTGTGCAAAATTATTGAACAGATAGATACCTTGTCACGTGAGTGTAACCAGGTTGGAAATATAAAATCAGTCTGTTTGGTACCTGAATCCTGAAGATGGGGTTCAGATGGGGTTCGAATGTCCAATGCTGCAGCTGCACCAATACACAAACTGACTGTTGAACCTACATCGTGTGACAGCTTCAGTTTGGTGCTGAAAGCTTCAGGTTTGAGACCTGTGCGACGCAGCAACAAAACAGCACGACGTACTCCCATCATCCCATGTTACTCTCCCTACCTGCAAAAGGAGGCTGGACAGTGATTGCTTTGCTGAATTAATAACGATGCATCTGGTAGCCTCTAAATCGAGAGAGAGAGAGACAATGGTAGTAGACAGAGGAGAGGAGGATGTGACACGGTGATTGAGACTGGAGAATGCTCTCCAGTTCGATCTCTGATCGCGACCCAGGTGCGTGCGATGTGTGCATTATGCGTGGCTCTGTTCCATCAGATTAACTTGAATGCAGATTTTCCATCCTCACATATATCTGGTGATTTTATTCTGTTGCTGTACCAGTACCACACACTGTTTGCATGGTTGGACAGACAGAGAGAAAACCTAGCTTGTTCCAGCTCGCTTCCAAGCTACTCCACTCTCAACTCCAGGGTGTCACAGAGGCACAGAGCAGGCAGCAGCAAAGCTTCCACGAAAAATGGGCCCAGTGAACGCCACTGGCATAATTGGAGACACTTCATGACCTGCTTTATGAGCAGCCATTGGCCTGCAGGCTCAAAAATAGGGGGAGGCAAGCCTCCTTTTTGCGCGCGCGTATGTCCGTGTGAACTTTGAAGTGTGAATGTGTGATCACGGGCTCACGGCTAATCCATTTGAGCTGGAAGATGCAGTAGAACAGCGGATTGGACAGCGTCCTTGATTCGTGGCAAAGTTTACTGGTCTGGTTGGCAGTTGTCCGGGACCATGCGAGCTTTCCCGCGTAGGCGTTGCCAGAAAAGTCGGTTCTTTTTGTGAGTGGTGGTTAGTTTGCTTTTCTGACCGAGCTCTGGATGTCTAGTTTGAGGAGAAGCTGTGGTGTTTGCTACACGGAAGAGGCGACGGAGTTACGGACACACACAGAGAGGCACACTCCAGAGACCGGACTACCGGAGCATCGCGATGTACATGTACAGTCTGGGATGTTGGACATGGACGTACGGTGATCCCGGCCTCGCCGCTGCATGCATGCGCCAGGGGACAAACGCGGCACAGCACCGGCGGCGGCGCGCAGGAAAGAGCGCGCGCCGATGGCGACGCGACCTACCTCTCTCTCTCTCCGCGCGCGCGCGGTTCCGATCGATGCGTGCCGAGACGACCCGTGACCGCGAGAGGTAGGGGCGGGCGGGCGCGCGGAGACAAGAGACAACAGCTCATCGCTCGCGTGCCATGCGCGGGAGCCAGCCGGGAGGCGTGCCGGCCGGGTGATGCCGCGATGGCGAGACGGCGGGGAGACCGGCCGGCCGGGTGCCGTACTGGCGTCGCGTCGCCTCGCGTCGCCTCGCGCGCGCCGTGTGGACCGGGCGCCCCCGCGAAAACGGAAGGCGCCAAACACCTCACCCTCCACTGCCTCCAGAGCATCCGCCTCTGCCCGTCCTCGCTGTTCGCGCGCTCGCTGGCGTGCATGCGGCTGAGAGAAAATAGCCAGCCTCTCTCTCTCCCCTTAATTTCCACTCGAATTTTCCTCGCTTTTTTTCTTTGAGATCGTGACCAATTGATCGTTACACTCGTGAGAACTTCGTATCGAATTGGTAGTCAGCTCCATATTGATGGGCGACGCGTCAAATCAAATGTAATAAAACAACCGTCCATTTATAGCCCGCGGACCAGCAAGAATTTGCTCTGAATCCGTCGAGTCATCAGCTCGTGTACGGTCTACAATTTTTCGCAGATTACTAATAAGAATTGTCACACATATTTAAGCTAATATCATCAAAAAAAATTGTCGTACTTTAACAAGGTTAAGATAATCTTGTCGTACCTTTTCAAGTTATTCAAGTTATTGATATGTAAGACTTAATTTATTGAAAGAGAATCTCGACATGTTTTTTTAAAATCATTAATACATGTGACCTTATTTATTGAGAGAGAATCATATCATAAGGGCATGTACAACCCACAGACAATGTGTTGTCTATAAGTTTGGCCACATCACACATAGACAACTAAATAGATAGTTTGTACAATGTGTTGTGTATTTAACTGTCTGTAAACTATTTAATGCATATGTGCAAATAAAGATTAAACATGGATAACATATGGGTATATTATTTTACTGCTTCTTGATATACACATAAGATCAAGTATAAATAAGATAAACTTAATTATAATAATCCCTCCATTATTTTTTCAATGATGTTTTTGACTTTTGACATTCATTTGACATTCGTTTTATTAAAAAAAGGAAATATCATTTATTTTGTTATAATTTTTATTATCGAAGATACTTCAACATAACTTATATTTTTTTGCATATTGCATAAGTTTTTTTTGAATAAAACAAATAATCAATTTTTTGATAAAAGTTATTAACACAAGGGATTTAAAATTGCTTGAAATAAAACGTAACTAGTTATTCCAGACAACTTATAAATTTTTTAATGATAATATTTATCACAAGTAACAACGGCTTAATTCATGAAAAATGGAACCTAAACAGATTAATGGAAATTAGTAAAGAAATGGTAAGAATAATATATTCACACTATAGCAGCATGCAGCAAAAAAAACAAAAACTTATGAAGCGACGATAATTTTCTCTTTCTTTTTCTTCCTTGATGGTTGTCCACGTCAGTTTCTTCAGCCGCGCTTGTTACGGAGACGACAATATGTTAGCCGTAGATGTTTGGTGATGTTTGGTGATCCAGATATGACATACAATGACATCAGAAGTGGTCAATAGAAAAATTGAAAAAAGACAGACAAGTGTGGTTTTTCAAAAACTTGAGCATAATCAGGCCACACAAAGTCTTCCTCACCATTGGGCTGGTTGAGAGATTATTCTATGTATGCCCGCATAAAAAGAGTTTATGCTGAGCAATCTAACCAATGAGTTGGTTGGAAGACTGGTGTGTATGGTTGAGTTGTGGCTGTGACCTGTGAAAAAATTGTTGTCAGCTGTGAGAAAGCTGAAAGTCGTTTGGCTGAAACGACTGTGGAGAAACTGCTTTGAGCTGTGAGCTGTGTAAAAATTCAATTTATAAAATTTTGTATGGTTGTATGAAATTTGAAATGTCAATTTATGAAATTTTATATGGTTGTATGGAATTTGAAATATCAATTTATGGAATTTTGTATGGTTGTATGAAATTTAAAATGTCAATTTATGGAATTTTGTATGGTTGTATGAAATTTGAAACGTCAATTTTTATGAAATTTTGTATTGTTGTAAAGCGAGAAACCACAGAAAGCAGATCTAAAAGAGCTTTCACAGTTTCACTACACCAAAAACTGTTTTTACTAAAAAAACTTTTACTAAAAGCTACTAACTTAAATTGGTTTAGAAACAAAAACCGCTACGAAAAACCAAACCTAACCCTACTACGACTCTTCGAGTGGCTCGTGAGACAGAATGAGAAGCCACAAGTAGTAGGTAAATCCAATTCTTCAATTGAATAGGGGAGTGCACTCTATAGGTCATATAGGTTAATTAATTAAATGCAATAGGCAGAAAAACTCGATCAATTAATATGTGTGTCTAGTCAGAAACCATTCGCATGAAGGAAAGGAAATCTTATATATCCAACTTTGTCATCATAACCACACAGTGTTCCCTCAAACAGTCAAGGCAACATTTCATCTAGCTGACCGTGTTGTTAACTGCGATGAGATGTCTTTAAACTACAATGATAGAGCGAGCAACTACAATCTGTGAAATAAGGGGTGTCTAAGAGAATTTTTTGACCTTAATACTAGTTCTATGTATTGAGATGGTATTGTTAAGTAAGACATTGAGTTCTAAGCATAGATACTAGTCCTTCAAATTAAATAATACTATCTTTTAGTTTGTTAGCTATTTATTGGATAGAGCATGCATTATTTTTTATTTTTTATTTTTCTAACAGTCTTACATCTAGCATTATACATTGTAGTATTTTTCTAAGAACTATCTAATACCAGTTCTATTTTTTTTCACATTGTGAATGCTCTAATGGTGTGAGTAGTGATGGGTGTAGTATGTTTTCTTTGTAGCAGCTCAATTAATATACAAGGAGTACCATCGACTCTCAATAAAAACAGGTCAAGTCAAATGAACAAGCTAAGAGGGTAAGCTAGTTCGGGTAATCAAGCTTAGATCAGCCTACCATTATAAAGGTACTTAGCCACATCAAGTCTTATAAAGACTAGAATTGATCTGGGCCGCACAACAGACGGTCCAAAATCCATTTTATTGGACTAGCTGAGTACCCATTTGTTACGACGAAAAAATTATAATATTAAAAAACACCGTATAAATAAAGATGAGTAAAGTTAAAGCCGGAGAGTTTTAGACCCTGTTAGGGGGAGTTTCTGGCTGGCTAGATACTTCTAGTATCTAGAAGCTCCCCCAAACAGCATCTCGGGTAGCCCGGATTTTCAAAATCTGCAGAAACAGTTAGTCTCTTCAAGCCTAGTAGCTGATAAGCTGGTTAACCCTAGCTTCTCTAGCTTCTGCAGATTTTTATTTACCATTATGTCACTGAATAAAACCCACTCACCCAATAGCTAGCTACTCCAACCAGCCAGCTAGATACTCGAACTAACTGATTCTGAGAATCTGCAGCTCTCTTAAACAGAGCCTTAGTTTATTGTGTTTTTATGTGACAGAGGACCTACCTCGTCGACAAGTGGCTTTTACCATGTGGACTAATTAAGTAGCAGCTACTACTCCAAGCTAGTATCGTGCATGGTCCAGTGCTACGGGCTACAGCTAGAGAGACATCCCACATCCCAGTCGATCGGCAGTTCGACGAGCTTCGTGCTCTGTAATTCGTTGGAGATTAAAAGGGCAGGACGACCGAGCGGAAAACCGTGTGTACTGCTCTGCTTGCCGCCGATAACTGCGCATGGAAAGGTTGTTGTCTTTTGATGGCGTGACCACTGGAAACGAATCCTCTAACTTCAACTGCCCCTATACAGCCACCCTCTCCATTGAACCGGGTCTTCGGCGACGACGGCAGGCCGGATCTGGCATGGTGGGGCGGATCCGGTGGCATCTTCGGCGGCGACGGGATGGATCCGATGATGATGACTTTGGCGGTGGTAGGGCGGATATGGAGTGATCTCTTGTTCACTTGCATTTTTTATTCCGATGAATTGGCTATCTCGTTTAGTTAGGGAGACTAAACTTTACTCTCCCGTTGTCTATTTAGACTATTTACAAACTTATTTATAATCGAGAAATTATTCGCGAGACGAATCTAATGAGTCTAATTACATTATGATTTGACAATGTGATGCAAGAGTAAACATTTGCTAATCATGAATTAATTAGGCTTAATTGATATCCAAATGTTTGATTTGACATGGACTAAATTTTAACCTATTAAACTAAACGCCCCCCAAATCATACTATTGTAGCAAGATCTAATACATTCCAATAATAAGATCCAATGCAAAACTTTCTATAATCCCAGGTGTGACAACCTACCCTAAAACGAATGTTCCGCTGAAACAGGATGAACGATAACTTATCGAAGACGAATAAAATATCACAAATGATATTGTTCCATTCAGTAGTAGTACATTGCAGAAAATATTATTACATCAATTAACTATTACAAAAGCTACTAAACAAACATACCTCTAACAACATACATTACAAAATCTCAGCAGAAGCCTAAAACTCTAATCTTCTATGAAAGGCCGATAACTCCTGGAGATTCTGCATCGACTACCGTGCCCTCAACGAGAAGACTTCTAAAGACAATGTGATGTAAGAGTAAACATTTGCTAATTATAAATTAATTAGGCTTAATTGATATCTAAACATTTGATTTGACATAGACTAAATTTTAACTCATTAAATCAAACACCCCCCAAATCATACTACTGTAGGAAGATCCGATACATCCCAATAATAAGATCCATTGCATTGCAACGACATCTCATCCCACATACCAGTTTGAAACCTTTCGCTAGCGAGCTCAGCGTGACGTTCCCTCTATCTTGCTAGGCAGATGCAGATTGTATGAGGGGACCTTTATAGTGCCCCATTTACCTTTATTGTGGGTAAAAGATAAAATAAATCCCAATCCTTGATTAATACAATTAAACTAATTAAAAATATATTTTTTACTAAATTACTTCCTCTCCTCTCCTCTCCTCTCCCTCGTCTGATTATCTCTCTTCTCTTGCCACCGTCGCGGTGCCCCATCATCGTCTACGCCTTGCCTCACCGCCTTCGTTGCCCAGTCCCGCCACCGTCGTCGACGCCACCCCGCCTTGCCGCCATCGCCATGACGCCTGGCTACCACCGTCGCTGTCGCCCGCCACCGTCCGCTGCTCCACCGCTCTTGTCATTTTCATCGCCACCAATTCGGCCGCCCTCGGCCAGCCCTGCCCTCGCTGCAGTTACCCCGTCAGGGTCTATTTCTCCGGTGAAACGGATAAAGGAAAAGAAAGAGAGAGAAAAAAAGAAAAAATAAAATGTAATTGATTTTAAAAAAATCTGGATTATTAGATCACAGAAAATGGATGGTCCACCTGTTATAGAGGCAACGTAAAAATTAAATTTCCTTGTATGATAAATATTTGTAGCAGCTGCACGGCAGTACAGTGTACACGAAGATAGATGAACTCAGGGCCAAGAGCCCAAGGCTTCCAAAAGTTTGTTGGGCTATACTCTATAGGATGGAGAGGCGTTTTGTCATCCAAGTTATCAGCAGTAGGCCGGGTTTCCGTGGAGCCCATGGGCTGAAGCAGGCCTATGTTGCCTTGGTCCCAGGATTTCGAAATTTTTACAATACTAAATTATTTATGACGTGCTAAAAAATAAAAATTCTGAAGGTGTTTCAATAATTAGGAAAAAAATTCATGTTATCATTTTTTTCTCAAACATATGTATTATTTGACGATGCTATTTACGATACCGAGAAACAATTACATGTAACACTCACTCTTTTTTTGTTATAGTTCAAACTTAATATTTCATATATATGTAAGTAAAATATTTTAACTTAGATTTTACTGTGTTTTACTTTGTTTTATCTAAAATATTTTTTATCAACTGAGCTTTGAAATACTGTTCGATTTCTCGCAAATCTTAGGTCTAGCCTCTAGGTAGTCTTTCACAATTTTTTACTGTGTTTTTTTCTAATTTATAGATGGAAATAACAGTTTCAGTTATTGAAATAAGCCCCCAAGAACACTATAACAACCGAGCATTTTGAAAATAATAGAAATTGATAATTACATAAATTATTATTACTTTTAATAAAAATCCTCCTATTTTTTTAGAGTTGAGTAGTGATCCTGCTTCTCACCGTTCACAAAAATGAGTTTGAGAACTTGAATAGAAACATTATTGAAGTTGCTCTAAGTAACTATTTGAATAGGAATGGATATATACGTACATACGTGAATGCATCGGTCACCGAGCATAGCTAACAGAGGCTAGTCAATAGGGCATGTTTGGTTGCTAGCCACCATTTACCAACAAAAGTTGCCACACTCACTTAAAGTGAGGTTATCAAATTCTTTGCCACACTTTGGTAAGTTTAAGGAAATTTTGCCACACTTTTTTAGTTATTAACATGTAGGATCAAAGAGAATCTTATCACAGTTTATAGCAGTAACCAAACGGTTATTAATGTAATCAAATTTGTTTAACCTTGTGACAAAATATAGCCGGGAACAAACAACCCTAAAATTTGTTTACACGCAGAAGAATATATCTGTAGCGGTTCATTTTACTAACAATATAATATGAATCCTGAACCGGTTTTAGTAAATGGGCTGATTTAGATATCAATATTCCCGACGGTTTATAGATATGTGCGTCAGTATACGAGCCAATCCATATCATATAATTAGTAGTTCGTGACGGTCAGATAACTGATATAGATTTATCCACTAATTTAGTGATTAACTACTAACCTTTGGGGCTATCACTGTTTAGAAAAATGATATTAATGACTATTCACAGTGGTGAGTTTCATAACATTATTTACTATAAGTCCACATGAGATTTGCAACTGAATAAAATACTCTCTCAGTGGAGAGTTTCATTTTCACTATTTCCCAAGCTAACCAGTGTAATTAAATACAACTAGCTCTCATTAAATATCCTCTATCTGATGAAACGATTTGGCTCTCAGTGCGCGTTTTATTTTGTTTCATCGGTCTTGAAAACGGGTTAGCACCATGTCATGGTGATGACACTACTTCTTTCTTTTCTCTCATTAATTAAATGTCATGTCAACAAAAAATCTGATGTGTCATGATAATTAAAACTATGAAACCCCATTATGAATAGACTTACATGTCTAGAGGTTAACATTAAATCAGCTAGTGATCGAGTAGAAATTTTATGTCCCATATATTTTAGATATTATAGTTTAATTACAAATTTTGCGACTAATGATTTTTTAGGAAACAAGAATTTGGATCGCCTTAAAAACCTCTAGATTTTAAAAGTAGCCTAATTGCTAAAATCCTTGCAAAACTAGTTTATAGATTTGTGTTTGGGTATTAATCACTCTAAGAGCAACTGAAGAAAGCTCCTATAATTAGTTCCTATATTCTTATATGTTCTAATTCTAAAAATTTCTAAAAACCAACAAATTCACAACAGCATCTAGGAGTAGTTTAGGAGATCATTTATAAATATTATCACAACGTGATTCCTCCCAAACATATCTAAATTTAATTTTAGAAAACTGAGTAAGAGTGTTGTTGAAGATGCTGCATAATAGTTGTTTGGACTTAGGTTTACACGCTTTAATATTACAATAGTTGTTTATGAAAAATCTATTATAATAGATGTTGGACCGGAAACGGCGACCAGAGGGGGGGTGAATGGGAGCTTTTAAAATTTCTGGCTAAAAACTAGTCTTCGGTTTCAGTTCTGTCTTCTGCGGAACAGGCTTCGAACACTACCTTCGAAGGTCTGGTTCGGAGGTACTTCGACACCTTCGAACACAGGCTTCGGAGGAGCAAAAGTTCGAAGCCAAGAAGACTTCGCTCCACTTACAACCCTCGAAAATCTACTCTGCTTAGTCAGTGCAGGCTCCGCACACAGGGTGCTTCGAGCAGGCTTCGCACTTCACCCTTCGCAAGAGTGGACAGCCCTCTAAGGACTTCGACCAAGTACTTGGCAGCAGCAACTGGTGCTGAGCTTCGTACACGAAGGTCTACACGCACACAAACAGACTACACTAGGGGCTTCGACACAAGAAGCAAAACGTGGAACAATCAGGGCTTCGCTAGTAAGCAGCGAGGTCACGCCTCCTGTTACACAGAGCGAACGCACACTGACAAAACACACCTCGCACAAAAACAGCCTTCGCCTCAACAGGCTTCGGTGCACTACAACAGGCGAGGTATGTAACGCGAGCTCAAGCAAAAAGCACAAAGAAGCAGGGCTTCGCCGCTTGAACAAGGAACACAAAAATGAACTCTCTGGATGTATTACAATCGAAGTATGTGGCTACAGGAGCTCAACAGTAAATGCTCAAAGTGTTAAATGTTACCTACCGAGCCCCCATATTTATAGCCCACAGTTCACCCAAAGGAAGTGACTACTTTACCCCTAGGGTTTACACAAGATTTGACTCTACAGAACTAAGGGGTACAAAAGGTAGTCCACCTTTATTCTGGAGGCTTCTCTGTCAGCTTTGCAGAGGGGACAGTGTCAGCCTTTTACAGAACAGACAGTGTCAGCCTTTGCAGTCTTTGACTTTCTGCAGCCTCCCATCGCACGCGAGGGTGCGGTAGCTTCGGTGAGAAGCCTGAAGCCAAATGGCCTTCGCTCCACCGAAGTCAGTCTCCGATACAGTGACGGTTTTGAGCCGAAGCCGTCAAAGCTCTTGAGCCTTCGCACCAACACCTCCGGAGTGGACCACCACGGCTTCGCAGCTTCACCCAGCTCGAACTCCGTCAGTCCGTGTACCGAAGCCATGCAGGCCGAAGTACCTCAAGTCATCCTCACTCCGAAGCCCCACCTTCGGAGTACCACCCTTCGAAGTCCCTCCTTCGTCCAAGGCCTCCGCATGAAGCATTCCATGAGCACTTCGTCGCAGTGTCTCTCCCCGAGCACACTCCTCGACGAGCCTCACCCGGACCATGCCTTCGATGCGCCTCGACTTCTGAGACCTTCGTCGGGTACCTTCGAATGTCTCCCTCCGGAGCACACTTCGAACACCTTGCCTCCGCAGAGGACTTGATCCAACCAACTCCGAAGTCACTCCATTCGGAGTACCTTCGAAGTGCCTCACCTCCGAGGACTTTGTCTCGGAGTACCTTCAGTCGGAGCCACGCTCCGCACTCTCTGCCTTCACCTGGCACGCCTCGATCCGAGGACCGACCCGGACCACCTTCGTAGCCACCGTGACGGAGCTCCCCGCTCCCCTAGCATCAAGCCTCCCGCTTGACCCAGGTTCACCTGCTGCGAACCTTGTCCGTCGCCTCCGAAGTCCCTGCGCACCACCGACAAACAGACAAGTGTATCCAGTACTCCGGAGACCTCTCCGGGTTAGCAATCTCCGGCACACACTCCGGTGTACCACCCAAAGTACCGAACCCTTCGGTACACACCCAGTCATCGTGTACTATCGGACCCCTCCGACGAGCACACTCCGCTGCACAGCTGCAGCAAGCAAACACCGAACACACTTCGGTGACACCACCTCCGAACACACATCGGAGGTCCAACCTCCGAACACCCTTCGGAGGTACCCTTCGAACAGAGGGTAAAAAGTCTGTCAATCACTCATCACAAAACACCGAAACCAACCCTTGGTTTCTCAATCTCCCCCTTGATGAGTGCATTGACAACCAAATCGAAGTTCAAGAAAAAATAAAAATTTTCAGCACACAAGTGACCATAAAAACTCAGAAAAGAGCCAAATCATGTCACTAGATAAAAGAATTTTCCTCCCCTTTTCTCACAAGAGTGAAAAGCCCCTTCGGCAATAAAAACTCCCCCTGAGTTAAATTTTCCCTTTGGCAATAAAAAATCTTCTCCCCCTTTATGTCAAATTTTCTCCCTCTTTGAAATGATACCCCCTTGCGGCAGAGAACGAAGCAAATCTCTCCCCCTTTGGCAATGCAAGCATCAAGGAGCATGTAAAAGATGCAAAGCTTCGAAATGAGCAGAAATGCAAAGACATATGGAGCAAAAATATGCCAATATTAATACCAATGACCATGTGCTCAGCTCAAATTAATATTCTCTAAAAACATGATGAAGCATGTGAATTTATCATTGTTGGAATAAAAGCATCACCACTTAGTCAAGGAAACTAGACAAGTAAGAGCAAGGACTGCGCAAAGCTAGTCAATCTCTACTCTAGACAGACAAGTCTAGTTCAAAAGGAGCTTGAAAAGCAAACTTGATAGACAATGAATTTTGTTGTTCTTTTCTTAGTGCCAGGGGTTATTTGTTTGTCCACCTTATTCTTTCCAATCCGGCCAAGCCTAGGCATGAAAGCCATAAGAAGCTTAAGGCAAAGATTTTGGTATACACTATACTATTCCAGTTCAGACCGATGTGCAATGGTAAGCAGTCTAGAATAGAGTAGTGCGACAAACAAACCCACCTGGATCTTTTCTCTTAAAAGCATGCAAATCATGGAATTGTTGATTTTAACTAAGTGAACCAATGTTTGGCACTTTATGAATATCCATGAAAATGTAGAACAGTTTTCAAGTCGCAATTTTTAGCATCCAATGAACAGTGTCTCGCTGTCAAGCAGATAAAAGATAGCTAAAGCAGTCCTGCCGAAACATGCTAGATTCAAGACTAAGCAGTGAGCATGATTTACTTGGAAAATAAAACATCATGCTCATGAATGTTCTAGATGAATTAAAAAGAGCTGAGCTGACACGATTTCATGAATTAAACACAGGCATATAAGTGCAAAATATATAAATGCAATTTCAGCACAATTAGACAAATACACATTCATCTAAAATAGCTCCCCCTCACAAAATGCCGTAAGGG
This sequence comes from Zizania palustris, assembly GCA_019279435.1. Lineage (NCBI taxonomy): Eukaryota > Viridiplantae > Streptophyta > Magnoliopsida > Poales > Poaceae > Zizania > Zizania palustris. The sequence continues at coordinate 50,257,851 of JAAALK010000286.1, read as the reverse complement.
TGACAAATGCCAAGTTCCCCACGCAAGTAAGCAAATCGAGAAGCATCGAGGGGTTTTGTAAAAATGTCGGCAAGCTGGTGTTGGGTATCAACATATTGAAGTTCAATATCACCCTTCTCATTGTGATCTCTGAGAAAGTGATACCGTACATCAATGTGTTTGGTTCTGGAGTGCTGAACCGGGTTGTTTGCAATACAAATAGCACTAGTGTTATCACAGAAAAGTGGAACACTCTTATAATCTAACCCGAAATCTCGCAAAGTGGAAACCATCCACAAAATCTGAGAGCAACAGCTAGCTGCAGCAACATATTCGGCCTCAGCCGTTGATTGTGCAACACTAGACTGTTTGCGGGAAGACCAGCAAACCAGAGAGGTACCCAGAAAATGACAAGTACCAGAGGTACTCTTCCTATCAATTCTACACCCAGTAAAGTCCGCATCAGAATAACCTCAAAGACATAAAGATGAAGATGCTGAATACCATATGCCAAATTCAAGGGTGTGTTTGAGATACCTTAGAATGCGCTTAACCGCTTGGCGGTGCGAAGCTCGTGGTGAAGCCTGAAAACGAGCGCACAGACACACAGCGAAGTGTATGTCCGGCCTCGTGGCAGTCAAGTAGAGGAGGGAGCCGATCATGCTCCGGAACTCCTTCTGATCTACGGCTTCTCCATCTTCGTCAAGGTCCAATGCTACAGATGTAGCCATTGGAGTGGCGAGGGGCTTCGCATCGGACATGTCGAACTTCTTGAGCAGATCCTTGGTGTACTTTGTCTGGTGGACAAAAGTACCTTGTTTGCTTTGCTTGATTTGCAAACCAAGGAAGAAGGTGAGTTCACCCATCATCGACATTTCAAATTCCCTGCTCATGGTATCTGCAAACTCGGCAACCAAAGCATGAAAAGAGCCACCAAAGATGATATCATCCACATAAATCTGAACTAGGAGGAAATCTTTGCCATGCTTGAGAGTAAACAAAGTTTTATCAATAGAGCCCATCAAATATCCTCGCTCAAGCAGAAAAGACTTAAGTCTATCATACCACGCCCGAGGGGCTTGCTTGAGTCCATAAAGAGCCTTATGAAGTTTAAGGACTTTATGTGGGTACTTGGGGTTTTCAAAACCAGGGGGTTGTTTTACATAAACATCTTCACCTATGAAACCATTAAGAAAAGCACTTTTGACATCCATTTGATAGAGTTTGAATCCCCGGGATGTCGCAAAGGCAAGCAAAATCCTAATGGCCTCAAGGCGAGCAACAGGTGCAAAAGTTTCAGTAAAATTAATCCCTTCTAGTTGAGAAAAGCCCTGAGCTACAAGTCTAGCCTTATTTCTAACTATAGACCCATCCTCCCCTTGTTTATTTTTGAAAATCCATTTTGTTCCAATGAAATGAACATTAGGTGGAGGATCAACTAAAGTCCAGACTTGGTTTCTCTCAAAATTTTCAAGTTCCTCATGCATGGCATTGATCCAACTAGAATCAGAAAGTGCATGGCTAACATCTAAGGGCTCGAAAGAAGCAACAAAAGCAGAATTAGTGAAATGAGCGTGAGAACGTGTTACCCTTTGATCAAGCTCACCAATGATCTGCTCGGGAGGGTGCATCCTTTGAACATGGTGTGGAGCCTCGCGGCGGGATGCAGTCTCCCCCTCAACTTGTGCGTTGGAGTGGTCCAAGATGACCGATGTTGAGGTAGTCGCTTCGGGACCTCGTGCCGAAGTAGTTGAAGCGGGGTCAGCTTCGGGGGTTGACGTCGAGGGTAGTAGGGGTTCATCCTCGAATTCTCCAGGATCTTCGTCTTCGAATAAGGTCTGTTCCATGTCGTGTTCATTTGCATGTTCAAAAGCAGAACTAACAGAGGGGGTTGATTCATCAAAAGTCACATCACATGACTCGATGACAGTGTTAGTTTCCAAGTTATAAACACGATAAGAATGACCATGAGTAGTATAACCCAAAAAGATCCCGTCAGAAGATCGCGACTCAAATTTATCCAAGTTACCACATTTTAGGATAAAATAGCGACAGCCAAAAACTCGAAGATGAGTAACCTTGGGCTGTCTCCCAAAACGCAGCTCATGTCGCGCCCCGATTTAATAAATCAGGACTTTATTGAAATTCCATAGAAAATCAATAAAACAAGACGTTCATCATGCGACCACGTACAATACGGACAATCATTCACGGTTCGTAGACCGCATTAATACAAAAGTGAATAAAGGTGAAGAGAAACTAATAAAACAAGGGTCCTAGATGAACGCCTCCTTCCAGTCTCGCCTTGACTGGGTCGCTACTCCAGACCTTCATCCTCCTCGTAGCAGACTGGCTCTGATGTTGTAAGTCAACGGGGTGAGTACAGATGTACTCAGCAAGCCACCGAATGCAAATATAATGCAAGGTAATAACAAGGGAGATGGTGGCTAGTTTAGCGGAAGCAGCGTAATTGTGAAGCTTTAAATGAGCAATTTATTAGTACGGAAAAGTAAACATGTGCATGTGTATCATCATCTTCTAACTCGAGGGGTACAGTCACCCCACCTCGCTCAACAGTCCTTACGTGCCATGAATAATCCGAACATTCACACAATTGTAAACTAACTGCGAGTAGTCACTCAACCCGCCCTTGACCGTGGGCTCGGCTTTTCGAAAAGATTAAATTACTCTGATCAGAGATGTACCACTGTACCCACAAGGCACGCACTCATCACCTACACCGAAGTGTAACGAGATGACCCATCACACGGGAACTCGTGCCAAAACCTTCCATATGGTTCCCTCCGACTCCACAACACCCTCTTATGGGTTTCGTATCGTGTCTCGACTTGTCGAGTGCTCACCATACCCCCCCTTGAGCCTTCTTTGGTACAAGTCGCCCGCAGGCTAGCCCCTTGTACCCCTCCACTATGGTGCATAGAGCCGAAGAGTTCCACACTTCCAGTTAGGACTTACCCATTAGACTTGTGGTTGGTACGGAAGTGCTTTGCAACAGATCCCGCAGACCGGTCCTTATAGTGCCCCGGGTGCGACAAACCAGTGCCCGAGCTTGCACCCGGAACCCACCATACTTATAACCTAGCCAACTCCAACAGAGTCCAGAGACGAGAATAACAGGGAAATACATATACAGAATCCAGCTATCTACGACTCGTTCTTTTTATCCTATAGCAGTTGTGCCGGTACATTGGGCACTAGCTAATATTTTAATAGTAGAGTGACAAGGAGTTAAGGCTCAATAAGCATGGCTTGGGTTTGCACACAAGGACGGGGATCTAATAAATATAAGTGTAAGGCTTGATTATTGGACTAATGCAATATTATCCTATGGGTTATAGCGATAATTTATTAAAACATGGGCTCAATATGATCAACTGTTTCCACAGAGATGGTCGATGACTTGCCTTGCTCAGCAAAGGGTGAAGGTGGAACCTCGGGACAGAACTCCTGCTCCTCGACGAACTCGTAGTCTTCTCGATACGGAAAAGTAAACAATACATTTAATAAACAGATAAAATCCACCAAATAAGCAATATTCATATTTGTGGGTGTTTTTATGTGAATTAATATTTTAATATTCTAAAGTTTGGTATAAAACAGTAAAACTTATCTTTTTAGGATTTTCCTAATTTATTTCCTGTATTTCAAATTTTAACCATAAAGGGTTTTTATTCATTTATTTAATAAAAATATTTTGGGTAACAGTAACCTACTGTTTTTATGGCCTTAATGTGTAGAGAATATTATTCTAGATTTAACAAAATTTGAATGGTGAAATTTGGAGTTAAAATGAGCAAGATATGAATTTTTGAAGTTTAAACAATTTTCTGGAATTTTATTTAGACAGAAAAACAGTCTCTGGTCCACGGTGAACCAGGTTCACCGTGAACCCGTGACTAAGCGCGTGGACCCGAGCGATCTGGGCCGTTGGATCTGGATCCAGCGGCCAGATGCGAGGCGGGAGGGTTTAATGAGATTGAACGGCTCAGATTAAAACGTGGCGAAGGGGTATACGTGGACGCACGAGATCAAGTCAAGATTTTAAATAACGATCAACGGCCCAGATGCCTCGGTACCGGTTTGACCGGATGGACGCCTCGGATTAAACCTGGGTGGGTTATAATCCTAGCCGTTCATCACAGATCGAACGGTCGTGAGTGCGTCCGGCACGCCACGTGCGTAAGGGGCTTGTACCCTTCTTCTCCGGCGACGGCGAGGCCTCGGGTGCGACGGCTGCGGCGGCGGCGAGCGCCTTCGTGCCTAGCTAGGGCCAGAAATGGAATGCGGGGAGCAAGGGGGTCACGATGGTACCTTCGGTGGTGAAGGTGGGCGACGGACGGCGACGACGGCGAGGGTAGACGGTGAGGTCTCCTCGGGAGCTCGACGGCGACGGCGATCCGGTGGCCTTCACGACTGCTGGAGGTGTGGCCGAGGACGGGTGGACGACGACGGACCCGATGGGAGCGGTGGCTAGGGCAGGGGAGGCCGGAGGCGGCGGCGATCGCTTGCCGGAGGCGGAGCAGAGGGGAAACCCGAAAACGGGAATTGGGCGCTCTGTTCTCGCTTGGCTTGGGTGGCTACGGTGTGGACTGAGTGCGGAGGCCAGAGGGGTTTATATAGGGGTCACCGGCGGCGAGAATGGAAGGCAAAACCGAGGAAACCCTAAGGTTTAATTCCTAACTCCGGCGAGGCTTTCCTTTGGCTCGGTTAGCTTCCTTAAGCGGCGAAAACGCGTGGCTATCGGTGGAATGAGATCCCCGGCGGTCGGAGAAGGCGATCCCTCGGTTGATTTGGCGAAATCGGATACGGGGCGGCGGATTTGGAAGGTGGGGGTCGCCGGCGGGAGGGAGGGGATCCCCTTCCATCGGGGAAGAAGATCCTGACAGGTGGCCCCCACCTGTCAGTGGTCGAAACAAAAATAGAAGGGCTGCGCGGCGGGTCCGGGGCGATCAGTGGCGCGGCGGGGCTGGCAGGTGGGTCCAGGCGGGGCGCGAGCGAGAGGAGAGAGGGGAGGGCGGCGCCGACAGGCGGGCCCCTCCTGTCAGTGGGTGGGTGACAACGGGCTGGGCCAAAAGGCCGCTGGCGGGAGTTTCGGGGTTGAGGCCCATTAAGGTTAAAAATTGATTTTCTGATTTAAAATAATTCCAGAAATTTGAATATTTGATTAAGGGTTGAATCACTGTTGATAAAAATTTGTAAAAATTCCTAAAATTATATCTTGGCCTCTAGTTCATCTCATAAAATTTTCAAGTCCAGATTTTGAGTATTTCTCCCTGTTTGGCTTTATTTGAGTTCTTTTGGGATTTTCCTTTAATATTAAATTCAGAAATGATTTAAATAATATTTTCTTTTTATTTTATTCCTTTTTAATTTCTGGGGTGTTACAATCCTATCCCCCTTACAGAGAATCTCGTCCTCGAGATTCGGATCAATCCTCGAATAGCTCAGGATGCTGTGCCTTGAGTTCATCTTCTTTTTCCCATGTAGCTTCCTCTACCGGATGATTGCTCCACTGCACTTTGCAGAAGCGGATTACTCTACTCCTGGTGGTCCTTTCTTTGACTTCCAATATCTTGACCGGCTTTTCTACATAGGTCAGATCCTCTTGGACATCCAACTGCTGAAGATCCACTTGCTCCGTGGGGACGCGGAGACATTTCTTGAGTTGAGATACATGAAACACGTCATGCACTCCAGCCAATGAGGGCGGTAATTCCAACTGATATGCAACTTCGCCTTGGCGTCGAACAACGGGAAATGGTCCAACATATCGAGGGGCCAACTTTCCTCTCATGTTAAACCGTTGAGTTCCACGGAGAGGCGTGACTCGTAGGTAGACATGATCTCCTTCTTCAAAGGCTAGGTCTCGACGGCGATTGTCTGCGTAGCTCTTCTGCCGTGATTGGGCTGTCTTGAGTCGGTCTCTGATGATCCATACCTTCTCTTCTGCTTCACGAAGAATGTCTGTTCCGAATACTTGGGATTCACCGGTTTGGTCCCAAAGTAGAGGCGTCCTGCACTTACGTCCATAAAGTGCTTCAAAAGGAGACATCTGAAGACTGGCTTGATAGCTATTGTTGTATGAAAATTCTGCATATGGCAAGCTCTTGTCCCAAGTGGCTCCAAAATCCAAAACACATGCTCGAAGCATATCCTCCAGTATCTGATTTACCCTTTCTGTTTGTCCATCTGTCTGAGGATGGTAGGCGGTACTGAAATTCAATCTCGTGCCCATCTCCTCTTGGAGGTTCTTCCAAAAACGAGAGGTAAACTGACTTCCTCGGTCAGACACTATCTTCTTGGGCACTCCATGAAGACATACTATCCGGGCCATATATAGCTCTGCTAGCTTAGGGCCACTAAAGGTCGTCTTGACGGCTATGAAATGAGCTACTTTTGTAAGCCGATCAATGATCACCCATATAGAATCATACCCCAGTTGGGTCTTTGGTAATCCGGTGATGAAGTCCATCCCGATCTCTTCCCACTTCCATTCTGGCACTTTAAGTGGCTGCAACAATCCTGCAGGTCTCTGATGTTCAGCTTTTACTCTTCTGCAGGTGTCACATTCGGCGACGAACTGGGCAATCTCTCTTTTCATGCTAACCCACCAATATCGTTCCTTCAGATCTTGGTACATCTTGGTACTGCCGGGATGAATGGAGTACAACGTCTCATGGGCTTCTCTTAGGATAAGAGTCTTTATTTCAGGTTTATCCGGCACACATATCCGAGTTCCAAACCATATGGTGCCATTCTCGTCCTCTGAAAATCCGGGGGCTTTTCCTTGTCTCATGTTCTTCTTAATGGCAGCGATATCTGGGTCCTCCATCTGAGCTTCACGGATCTGCTCAAATAAAATAGGCTGGGTTTCCAAGGTGGCTAGATATGCTCTGGTGGTCAATCCAAGATTCAATTTTTCCATCTCCTTACATAACAAGGGTGCGTGTTCTTGAATCATCATGGCTGTGCAATATCCCTTGCGACTTAACGCATCTGCTACCACATTTGCTTTTCCTGGGTGGTAGTGTATACCTAAGTCATAGTCCTTGATTAGTTCCAACCATCGTCTTTGCCTCAGATTAAGGTCAGGCTGTGTGAAGATATACTTCAAACTTTTGTGATCCGTAAAGATCTCACAGCGATTTCCAACCAAATAGTGCCTCCAAATCTTAAGGGCGTGCACTACGGCGGCTAATTCCAAATCATGGGTCGGATAATTCAACTCATGGGGTCTCAACTGACGGGAGGCATAAGAGATAACCTTCCCATCTTGCATAAGAACACATCCCAATCCTTGGCGAGATGCGTCGCAATAGACATGGAAGTCTTTGCGGATATCCGGTAGGGTCAGTATAGGTGCAGATACCAAACGAGTCTTGAGAGTGCGGAAACTTTCCTCGCATTCAGGAGTCCATTCGAACTTCTCTCCTTTCTGCAACAACTTGGTCATTGGCTTGGCTATCTTAGAAAAATTCTCGATGAATCTTCGGTAGTATCCGGCCAATCCCAGAAAACTTCGTATCTCAGATACGTTCGTGGGTGGCAACCAATCCGTAACTGCTTCTACGGTGGCAGGGTCTACTGCGATTCCTTGCGCAGAGATGATGTGTCCAAGGAACTTTACTTCTGCCATCCAAAACTTGCATTTGCTGTACTTGGCATACAATTGATGTTCCCTTAACTTTCCTAAGGTTAAACGGAGGTGAGTCTCGTGCTCCTTCTGGTCCTTGGAATAAATGAGGATGTCGTCGATGAAAACCACTATAAACTTGTCCAAATATTCCATGAACACTTTATTCATCATATTCATGAAGAAGGCCGGGGCGTTGGTCAATCCAAAGGACATAACCGTGCACTCATATAATCCATAACGGGTAGTGAAGGCCGTCTTGGGTATATCTTCTTCTCGGATCCTTAACTGATGGTAACCAGACCGCAGGTCGATCTTCGAGAATACCGTAGCTCCTTTGAGTTGGTCGAAGAGGTCATCGATCCGAGGCAACGGATATTTATTCTTGATTGTTACCTCATTCAGGGCGCGGTAATCTACACACATACGCTTTGCCTTGTCTTCTTTCTTCTCGACAAAGATGACAGGGGCACCCCACGGTGATGTGCTTGGTCTGATATAACCTTTCTTCTCAAGATCCTCCAATTGCTGCTTCATCTCTGCTAATTCGTTGGCGGCCATCCGGTATGGTCGCTTGTAGATAGGGGTGGTTCCTGGCACCAAGTCAATCCTGAACTCGATGTCCCTCTTGGGTGGCATCCCTGTTAGATCCTCTGGGAATACGTCCGGGTAGTCACTGACTACTGGTATCTCTTCCAAAGTAATCTGATGTAGTCTTGGTCTTCTGATCTTCAATCTTGGCATCTGAAATGTGATGGCAATACCTTCTTCGCTGGTCACAGTCACTTTTCTTTGGGCACATTCTATCACTCCTTGGTTTTTATTTAACCAATCCATTCCTAGAATGAGATCCAGGCCTTGGCATTCTATCAGGATGGGGTCGGCCCAAAATACGGTGCCGTGGATATCTATCCATACCTTTGGGCTATATGTTAGGGCTAGAGTTTGTTTTCCCGGGGTGACTATTTGTACGGCTCTGGGTAGTTCTTCGGTGCTTAGGTTGTTCTTTTCCACAAATTCAGTTGAGATGAAGGAGTGCGTAGCTCCGGTGTCAAACAAAACTATTGCAATTGCTGAATTTACTATGAACTTACCCATCACGATCTCGGGCGCAGCCTGGGCTTCCTCGGCGGTGACATGGTTGACGCGAGCACGGATGGCGGGGTTCGTCGTGACTCCCTGTGCGCGCTTGGGGTGTGGGCACTGATAGGCGAAATGCCCTTCCTGGCGGCAGTTAAAACATACCACGGGCTTGCCGTGCTTGTCGCGCAGAATCTCTGCCTTCTTTGCCGGGACGGGTGGTGCAGCTGGCGCGGCAGGAGCGGGGCGAGGCTGTCCGGCTCCGGTGTTGGCGGCAGGTGGTGCCGGACGATGCACTGGGCGGGGGTGGTATTGTGGCGTCGGAGGAGGAAGGGTGAAACGAGGCCTCTGCGCCATGCCTTGGTTCTGCCTGAAAGCAATCATTCTTTTCCTCTTCAGGTCGACCTTATTTTGCTGAGTCTCCTGAATAATAGCCTTATTAACCAACTTTTGGAAGTTGGCATAATCTCCGGAAACGAGTTGAAGGGACAACTCATCCTTAAGACCTCGAAGGAACTTAGACTGCCTGGCCGCGTCAGTACGGACTTCTTCAGGCGCGTAACGAGCCAGCCGGTTGAACTCGTGTAAATACTCTGTGACGGACCTGCTCCCCTACTGCAGGTCCCTGAACTCCTGCTGCTTCTGTGCGATGATGCCTTCTGGGATATGAGCGACACGGAAAGCTTCAGAAAATTCTGCCCAAGTGTGAACATGTCCTTCGGGCAGAGTCTCTCGCAGGTTGTCCCACCATTCTGCGGCGGGACCATGGAGTTGATGGGTGGCGAAGGCCACCCTTTCCTGCTCAGTGCAGGTCAGCAGATCGAGCTTCTTCTCAATGGTCCTTAACCAATCCCCAGCCTCCATGGGGTTGGTGGTGCTTGAGAAGGTTGGTGGGCGAACTCGGAGGAACTCCGAGAGCTGGGACGCGGGAGCAGGAGCTGGGGCGGCGTGATGATGCAGCTCGGGCTGTTGGTGATGGCGGAAAAACTGAGCCTGCTGCTCTTGCATCTGCTGCTGCTGTTGTTGCATCTGATTCAATAGGGCAGCAACCAACTGGTTCTGAGTGGCCATCATCTCAGCCAGTGTGGGGTGGTTGGCGACTGGGGCTTGCCTTTGCCCGGTCGCTCCCCATTGTGGCAGGTTGCCACTATCCCCTCCGTTCTGAGGAGCGTCTGATCCTTGAGTGTTGGTCATCCTGGAATTTTCAATGTGTACACATTTATTTTGGTGAACTTCTTTTATATTTTATTTCAAAAGGATACCGTTCTTGCGGTTACATTTATTTATTCTCTCATTCATGCCTTATATTTTGACATGAATGCTAATACAAGCAAGCAAATAAAAATAACAATCAATCGTAAAACTACGTCTAAGGCAGCTCGGGGGACGGCTCGATCTCGGGCTCGTGGGAGACGGGCGGGGTCGAGGAACTGGACGGTCCGGCGGGTGGTGCGCTACGGGAGATCCTCTTGGGCCTCACTGTGGGAGTCTGAATGGGTTTCTTCCGGCGAGGCGGAAGAGGTGCGATCTCCTCAATGTCCTTCTTCAACTCCTCGATCTGATAGCGGAGGTGCGGGTTGGTAGCGACACGCTGTCGAAGAAGCTCATTCTGACGCCGCAACTCCTCTGCCTCGGCAGCCAAACGGTGTCCCTGCTGGATGCGGCGACGAAGCTCGCCGTTCTCGCGGTTCAGGTCCTCGGAGGAATGGCGGTAGAAGCTGATGGTGTCGCGCTGTCCATTGGCGTCCTGCAGCGCCTCGTAGTGGAGATCATCCATGGCCTCCAACAAGCGCATGGTATGACCTATCGCCGAATGACGCTGGGAGAGGGTACTGACGAAGACACTGTGTGGGCTCCCCGGGGTGCGAAGAGGTACGAAGCGGAAGTCCGTGTCGTAGAGCTCGCTGTCGTAGATCATCCGGAGCTCCGTGAGTGCCTGGAGAGCGGTGCGCTGACTGGCTACCAGGAAGGTAGGTTCTCCTCCGCGGTAGGTGTGAGCTGTCTGAGGGGAGGGCTGGACGACGACGGTGACCTCGCAGTAGCTCTCTTCCTCGTCGGGGAAGACTCCATGGTACATCGGCTCATGCTCGAAGCCGAGGAAACTGACGAGCATGCGTAGCTCGCGGATGAATCCGGCCTCGTCACCAAGGTTTCCATTCACGGTACGGATCGGCATCTACAAAAGAGAGAAAATTTTGTGAAAATCTTAGAAGATGAGAGGATAAGTAATCTTTTGTAAAATATAGTGAATATATATATATAAGTCCTAAGGTCAGGTCTGTTTGGCTTCCTACAGTCAAGTCGGCTCTGATACCATCTTGTCGCGCCCCGATTTAATAAATCAGGACTTTATTGAAATTCCATAGAAAATCAATAAAACAAGACGTTCATCATGCGACCACGTACAATACGGACAATCATTCACGGTTCGTAGACCGCATTAATACAAAAGTGAATAAAGGTGAAGAGAAACTAATAAAACAAGGGTCCTAGATGAACGCCTCCTTCCAGTCTCGCCTTGACTGGGTCGCTACTCCAGACCTTCATCCTCCTCGTAGCAGACTGGCTCTGATGTTGTAAGTCAACGGGGTGAGTACAGATGTACTCAGCAAGCCACCGAATGCAAATATAATGCAAGGTAATAACAAGGGAGATGGTGGCTAGTTTAGCGGAAGCAGCGTAATTGTGAAGCTTTAAATGAGCAATTTATTAGTACGGAAAAGTAAACATGTGCATGTGTATCATCATCTTCTAACTCGAGGGGTACAGTCACCCCACCTCGCTCAACAGTCCTTACGTGCCATGAATAATCCGAACATTCACACAATTGTAAACTAACTGCGAGTAGTCACTCAACCCGCCCTTGACCGTGGGCTCGGCTTTTCGAAAAGATTAAATTACTCTGATCAGAGATGTATCACTGTACCCACAAGGCACGCACTCATCACCTACACCGAAGTGTAACGAGATGACCCATCACACGGGAACTCGTGCCAAAACCTTCCATATGGTTCCCTCCGACTCCACAACACCCTCTTATGGGTTTCGTATCGTGTCTCGACTTGTCGAGTGCTCACCATACCCCCCCTTGAGCCTTCTTTGGTACAAGTCGCCCGCAGGCTAGCCCCTTGTACCCCTCCACTATGGTGCATAGAGCCGAAGAGTTCCACACTTCCAGTTAGGACTTACCCATTAGACTTGTGGTTGGTACGGAAGTGCTTTGCAACAGATCCCGCAGACCGGTCCTTATAGTGCCCCGGGTGCGACAAACCAGTGCCCGAGCTTGCACCCGGAACCCACCATACTTATAACCTAGCCAACTCCAACAGAGTCCAGAGACGAGAATAACAGGGAAATACATATACAGAATCCAGCTATCTACGACTCGTTCTTTTTATCCTATAGCAGTTGTGCCGGTACATTGGGCACTAGCTAATATTTTAATAGTAGAGTGACAAGGAGTTAAGGCTCAATAAGCATGGCTTGGGTTTGCACACAAGGACGGGGATCTAATAAATATAAGTGTAAGGCTTGATTATTGGACTAATGCAATATTATCCTATGGGTTATAGCGATAATTTATTAAAACATGGGCTCAATATGATCAATTGTTTCCACAGAGATGGTCGATGACTTGCCTTGCTCAGCAAAGGGTGAAGGTGGAACCTCGGGACAGAACTCCTGCTCCTCGACGAACTCGTAGTCTTCTCGATACGGAAAAGTAAACAATACATTTAATAAACAGATAAAATCCACCAAATAAGCAATATTCATATTTGTGGGTGTTTTTATGTGAAGTAATATTTTAATATTCTAAAGTTTGGTATAAAACAGTAAAACTTATCTTTTTAGGATTTTCCTAATTTATTTCCTGTATTTCAAATTTTAACCCTAAAGGGTTTTTATTCATTTATTTAATAAAAATATTTTGGGTAACAGTAACCTACTGTTTTTATGGCCTTAATGTGTAGAGAATATTATTCTAGATTTAACAAAATTTGAATGGTGAAATTTGGAGTTAAAATGAGCAAGATATGAATTTTTGAAGTTTAAACAATTTTCTGGAATTTTATTTAGACAGAAAAACAGTCTCTGGTCCACGGTGAACCAGGTTCACCGTGAACCCGTGACTAAGCGCGTGGACCCGAGCGATCTGGGCCGTTGGATCTGGATCCAGCGGCCAGATGCGAGGCGGGAGGGTTTAATGAGATTGAACGGCTCAGATTAAAACGTGGCGAAGGGGTATACGTGGACGCACGAGATCAAGTCAAGATTTTAAATAACGATCAACGGCCCAGATGCCTCGGTACCGGTTTGACCGGATGGACGCCTCGGATTAAACCTGGGTGGGTTATAATCCTAGCCGTTCATCACAGATCGAACGGTCGTGAGTGCGTCCGGCACGCCACGTGCGTAAGGGGCTTGTACCCTTCTTCTCCGGCGACGGCGAGGCCTCGGGTGCGACGGCTGCGGCGGCGGCGAGCGCCTTCGTGCCTAGCTAGGGCCAGAAATGGAATGCGGGGAGCAAGGGGGTCACGATGGTACCTTCGGTGGTGAAGGTGGGCGACGGACGGCGACGACGGCGAGGGTAGACGGTGAGGTCTCCTCGGGAGCTCGACGGCGACGGCGATCCGGTGGCCTTCACGACTGCTGGAGGTGTGGCCGAGGACGGGTGGACGACGACGGACCCGATGGGAGCGGTGGCTAGGGCAGGGGAGGCCGGAGGCGGCGGCGATCGCTTGCCGGAGGCGGAGCAGAGGGGAAACCCGAAAACGGGAATTGGGCGCTCTGTTCTCGCTTGGCTTGGGTGGCTACGGTGTGGACTGAGTGCGGAGGCCAGAGGGGTTTATATAGGGGTCACCGGCGGCGAGAATGGAAGGCAAAACCGAGGAAACCCTAAGGTTTAATTCCTAACTCCGGCGAGGCTTTCCTTTGGCTCGGTTAGCTTCCTTAAGCGGCGAAAACGCGTGGCTATCGGTGGAATGAGATCCCCGGCGGTCGGAGAAGGCGATCCCTCGGTTGATTTGGCGAAATCGGATACGGGGCGGCGGATTTGGAAGGTGGGGGTCGCCGACGGGAGGGAGGGGATCCCCTTCCATCGGGGAAGAAGATCCTGACAGGTGGCCCCCACCTGTCAGTGGTCGAAACAAAAATAGAAGGGCTGCGCGGCGGGTCCGGGGCGATCAGTGGCGCGGCGGGGCTGGCAGGTGGGTCCAGGCGGGGCGCGAGCGAGAGGAGAGAGGGGAGGGCGGCGCCGACAGGCGGGCCCCTCCTGTCAGTGGGTGGGTGACAACGGGCTGGGCCAAAAGGCCGCTGGCGGGAGTTTCGGGGTTGAGGCCCATTAAAGTTAAAAATTGATTTTCTGATTTAAAATAATTCCAGAAATTTGAATATTTGATTAAGGGTTGAATCACTGTTGATAAAAATTTGTAAAAATTCCTAAAATTATATCTTGGCCTCTAGTTCATCTCATAAAATTTTCAAGTCCAGATTTTGAGTATTTCTCCCTGTTTGGCTTTATTTGAGTTCTTTTGGGATTTTCCTTTAATATTAAATTCAGAAATGATTTAAATAATATTTTCTTTTTATTTTATTCCTTTTTAATTTCTGGGGTGTTACAGCTCATAAGATGTCAAATTTAAAATTGAGCGCAAGAAGATTCGGTTTGAGATGTAACAAGCAGTGTTCATGGCCTCAACCCAGAATTTTCTAGGAGTCCTATGCTCATCAAGCATCGTCCTAGTCATCTCAACCAAAGTGCGGTTTTTCCTCTCAACAACACCGTTCTGTTGAGGAACCCGCGGAGCAGAGAATTGATGTTCTATGCCATGCTCCATGCAAAAGTCAACAAAGAGACTATTTTTGAACTCGGTGCCATTATCGCTTCGAATGAATTTTAATGCACCAGGGAGTTCAGTGAAAAGTCTCAAAGCCAGGCTCCGAAAGTGTGAAAACACTTCATCCTTGCTGGCAAGAAAGAAGACCCAAGAGTAGCGAGAGAAATCGTCGACAATTACTAGAACATACCACTTCCCGCCTAAAGAACTAACTCGAGAAGGACCTACAGTGTCCATATGGAGAAGTTCTCCGGGTTGTTCAGTCATCACTGTGGTGACTGGCGAATGCGAAGCGGCAATCATTTTTCCATGTCGACAAGGAGCGCAAACTAAATTCTTCTCAAACTTGAGCTTGGACAATCCTCGGATCAGACCTAGGGCGCTCAGACGAGCGAGCAATTCAAAGCTCATATGCCCTAGTCTCCTATGCCACTTCCAAAGCTCAGAAGTCGAATGTGCAACAAGACAATGAGAAGAACCAGATGACTCAGAAAAATCAGCTCCAAAAACTCTCCCAATTCTAAAGATCTTACACACCATAACGCCATCAGAATTGAGCACTTGCGAAGTATCGCGATGAAATCGCACTTCGAAGCCCTCATCAAGCAACTGAGATACAGACAGCAAATTGTATCCCAGGTTTTCAACCAAAGCAACATCTTTGAGAGTGAAGTTCGAATTAATTCTTACCACACCTTTACCTTTCACTCTACTCCTTCGATTGTTTCCGAAGGTGATATGTTCCCTTTGCTTGGTTGTGGTGAGGCTGGAGAACCATGCTGCATCTCCGGTCATGTGGCGCGAACAACCGGAGTCCATGATCCACGTGCCCTCCAAGCCTCGACCTGTCGCCTACACATGATGAGAACGTCTCGATCGCTCAGTGCTGGGGTGAGTGAAATAATGACGAGGCATCCAGCACTGAGTGACACGAGTAGTAGGCACAGTAAAAGCAGACAGTCTACGCACATAATAATCAGAATGATGCAAAGTGCGATGTCTACCTACATGCTGTGAACGAACAACATGTCGAGGTCTCCTACTCTGACGAGGTACAAATCTGCTAGCCCGAGGTCTACCACCATATGGAACATGGTGAAGACCTCGAGGAGCAAAACCTCTCCGAGAAGCACGAGAAGCCTCAAAAGCAGGACGATAGTAAAACTCAGACTCATGCATACCTAAAGATGGGTAATGCATGTCCTGGTAACTCATCGCCTGAGAGCGTCGCTCATCCTTGATGCGACGAAAACAGAACCCAACCAAATGACCCGCCCGCTGACAGTAGGAACAGTGAAAAACTCTCCTGGGGGCACTCTCATGGGTCATAGGAGCAACTCTCACAGGCTCCTTGGGTTTTCTCTGAGTGGTTTTCTTGGGAGGATTTTTCTTCGCAGGAGGAGTGGTTTTCTTTGGTGGATGGTTAGGCTTTTTGGCTAATGGGGTGTCTAACAGAGCTCTCTCTTTCTCTAGGGTGGTGGGAGAGGTAAAAACAGTTTTGTTTTCACTAACTGAAGGTATCCTCTCAAAACCCAAACCTAGAGCTACCCCTGCTCTGTCATCACACATCTTGGTCTTGGCCAAGAGCAAATCCATCCTACCCTTTCCCTCAGTGCATTTATTAACCACGGAAAGAAGGTATTCATTTTCGGACATGAGGTTTTCAGCTCGCTCTCTAACTGTGCCTAGCTGGTCCTTAAGGGTAATGCATGTGTCACACACAGGCTGCACATCCTTAGAACTACCAGCCCTCTCCAATCTAGCCTCCAAATCATGAACATGCTTATCACGTAAATTAATGCTATCGCGTAATAAAGAGCAGTTCATGCAATCAATAATATCATGAGGTCTAGAATCCACCTCCAAAAGCTGCTTCTGTGCAGTCTCAAGCTCAGAAAGAGTTTGAGCATGAACAGAACGCAACTGAGCAAGCTCACTCATGACAACAGAACAAGACTCACATTCAGCATCATCATACTTAGACTTAAGCATGGCATATTCAGTAGAAACATTTTCTAGCCTAAGTCTAAGGTCTTTTCTTTCTCTAGCGGCTTGCACAAGTAATCTATCCTGACCAAGCACTACTTCATTCAGCTCATCTAATTTAATTAGTAGCTGGTCAGATGATAGGTTTACCTCAGATGAGTCAAGCTCATCGCCGCTGTGATCGCTGTCGGCCATGAAGCAAAGGCCGGTGAAGTCACGTCCCTTCTTGTCCTTCTTGTCCTCCTTCCTTGGGGACTCCTCCTCCTCAGAGCTCGACTCCTCAGTTGAGGAAGTGTCGATGTCGCTGAGAGCAGCAACAAAGGCTCTGGAAGCGGCCTTGGCTACTTTCTTAGCCATCTTGCCGCGCTTGCCCTTCACAAAGGGCTTCCTCTCCTTTTTGTGGTATTTGGGGCGGTCACTCTCATCTCTCTTCTTGATCTTGGGGCAATTGGCCTTAATATGAGAGGTGTCGCCACATTCATAGCAACCACTAAAACCACTTCTCCTCTGATCCCGTCTCTCATGATGAAAGCGGGTGAACCTCCGGGCAATGAGAGCAAGCTCATCATCAGCTAGAGTGTCCACCTGCTCCTTTGTGACGGAGACCAGGGAGGACAAGGCAAAACCATCTGCAAGAACACAAGTGCCTGATGTGCTTGGTTCTGCAGTGGTGCCACGGCTAGTGCTAGAAACCAATGCCAATGGCTGTGGCAAAGAGCTTCTGTGCACAGCAAGAGATGCCTTGGCAATCTCTGTGGACTTTAGCTTGCTAAAGAGTTCATCACAGGTTAGAGTGTCATAGCCTGTGGACTCCTCAATGCTGGATATCTTCACTTCCCATATGCTACGGTCAAGAGCATAGAGAAGCTTGATAGCCCTATCGTGATCACTGTAAGCAAGCGTCCCGTTGGATCGCAAGTTACTCACTATCGCGTCAAAGCGAGAAAACATGACATCTACAGATTCACCAGGTGCCTGCACAAACAGCTGATACTGTTGATTGTAGGTGCTTTGGCGCCTGGCCTTAATCTGAGCAGAGCCCTCATGAAAGACAGTGAGTGTTGTCCAAATCTCCCTAGCAGTCCTAAGGTGCTGCACCCTATCGAACTCACTTCTACTCAAACCGATGAACAGTATGTTTCTTGCCTTGGAATTGGCAATATACTGATCCTTCTCAGTCTGAGAGGTGCGAGTCTCAGGGATGGAATATTGTGAGTCCACAATCTCCCAAATTACATTTCCTTGGCTTAACAAGTAAACCTCCATGCGCACCTTCCAGTATGCAAAGTCTGTTCCATCGAACAGAGGAATTTTACTGCCTCTGTCCATGTCGCCAACAGATCACAAAACCGGTTAAGGTCAACTGGTGATCTTAACCTGCTCTGATACCAATTGTTGGACCGGAAACGGCGACCAGAGGGGGGGTGAATGGGAGCTTTTAAAATTTCTGGCTAAAAACTAGCCTTCGGTTTCAGTTCTGTCTTCTGCGGAACAGGCTTCGAACACTACCTTCGAAGGTCTAGTTCGGAGGTACTTTGACACCTTCGAACACAGGCTTCGGAGGAGCAAAAGTTCGAAGCCAAGAAGACTTCGCTCCACTTACAACTCTCGAAAATCTACTCTGCTTAGTCAGTGCAGGCTCCGCACACAGGGTGCTTCGAGCAGGCTTCGCACTTCACCCTTCGCAAGAGTGGACAGCCCTCTAAGGACTTCGACCAAGTACTTGGCAGCAGCAACTGGTGCTGAGCTTCGTACACGAAGGTCTACACGCACACAAACAGACTACACTAGGGGCTTCGACACAAGAAGCAAAACGGGGAACAATCAGGGCTTCGCTAGTAAGCAGCGAGGTCACGCCTCCTGTTACACAGAGCGAACGCACACTGACAAAACACACCTCGCACAAAAACAACCTTCGTCTCAACAGGCTTCGGTGCACTACAACAGGCGAGGTATGTAACGCGAGCTCAAGCAAAAAGCACAAAGAAGCAGGGCTTCGCCGCTTGAACAAGGAACACAAAAATGAACTCTCTGGATGTATTACAATCGAAGTATGTGGCTACAGGAGCTCAACAGTAAATGCTCAAAGTGTTAAATGTTACCTACCGAGCCCCCATATTTATAGCCCACAGTTCACCCAAAGGAAGTGACTACTTTACCCCTAGGGTTTACACAAGATTTGACTCTACAGAACTAAGGGGTACAAAAGGTAGTCCACCTTTATTCTGGAGGCTTCTCTGTCAGCTTTGCAGAGGGGACAGTGTCAGCCTTTTACAGAACAGACAGTGTCAGCCTTTGCAGTCTTTGACTTTCTGCAGCCTCCCATCGCACGCGAGGGTGCGGTAGCTTCGGTGAGAAGCCTGAAGCCAAATGGCCTTCGCTCCACCGAAGTCAGTCTCCGATACAGTGACGGTTTTGAGCCGAAGCCGTCAAAGCTCTTGAGCCTTCGCACCAACACCTCCGGAGTGGACCACCACGGCTTCGCAGCTTCACCCAGCTCGAACTCCGTCAGTCCGTGTACCGAAGCCATGCAGGCCGAAGTACCTCAAGTCATCCTCACTCCGAAGCCCCACCTTCGGAGTACCACCCTTCGAAGTCCCTCCTTCGTCCAAGGCCTCCGCATGAAGCATTCCATGAGCACTTCGTCGCAGTGTCTCTCCCCGAGCACACTCCTCGACGAGCCTCACCCGGACCATGCCTTCGATGCGCCTCGACTTCTGAGACCTTCGTCGGGTACCTTCGAATGTCTCCCTCCGGAGCACACTTCGAACACCTTGCCTCCGCAGAGGACTTGATCCAACCAACTCCGAAGTCACTCCATTCGGAGTACCTTCGAAGTGCTTCACCTCCGAGGACTTTGTCTCGGAGTACCTTCAGTCGGAGCCACGCTCCGCACTCTCTGCCTTCACCTGGCACGCCTCGACCCGAGGACCGACCCGGACCACCTTCGTAGCCACCGTGACGGAGCTCCCCGCTCCCCTGGCATCAAGCCTCCCGCTTGACCCAGGTTCACCTGCTGCGAACCTTGTCCGTCGCCTCCGAAGTCCCTGCGCACCACCGACAAACAGACAAGTGTATCCAGTACTCCGGAGACCTCTCCAGGTTAGCAATCTCCGGCACACACTCCGGTGTACCGCCCAAAGTACCGAACCCTTCGGTACACACCCAGTCATCGTGTACTGTCGGACCCCTCCGACGAGCACACTCCGCTGCACAACTGCAGCAAGCAAACACCGAACACACTTCGGTGACACCACCTCCGAACACACTTCGGAGGTCCAACCTCCGAACACCCTTCGGAGGTACCCTTCGAACAGAGGGTAAAAAGTCTGTCAATCACTCATCACAAAACACCGAAACCAACCCTTGGTTTCTCAATAGATTTTGATAAAAATTCACGTGAAAGTATTTTTAAAGAAAATGTTAATCATGGCCCGCTTTATTTGAAAACAAAAATAGAAGTTTTGTTTGGATTTTCGGATTTACATGAGCACATATTTTAGAGGCGTTTTTACGTCAGTTTTCACCTCAAAGTACGTGGAACCAAAGACTAAACCCGACATTTCCAAATCCGACGTACACATCAGAGATAAACACGTGAATGTATTTAGTGTCTATTTTGTTCAAATTTTTAAATCAGATTCATGGCTCGGAAGTTAAAATCTGAACTAAACAGTTCTTTTGGTTACCTTTCAGAATCTGCAGATTCTCATAATACAAATTTGAAAGCATGTATAACCTAGATTTCACAGATTCTCTGTTCAATTTTGAATGAATATTACTATGCTATTAAAATATACCGGTTCATGTAAAACTTGAAAAAAATCAAAGTTTAGTAAAATATATAATTTTAGTGTAATTTAAAAATGTATAATTTTAATATAAACATTATAAAATTTCATGATTAGACTAATATACATATAAAATTACACATTAATAATATAACTAAATATTATGAACTATCAAAATATAAATCTACAATTATTCCAAATAATCAACTTTCCAATTTTTCTATAGCTCACCATAATTTTTTTAAAATCTAAGAAACCAAACAGACCTTAAATGCGAAGAGGCAGAGCAAAGAATCGGGTAGTTTTCTAAAAAAAACCGTCGGAATGATGAGCTCGTGACGCAGCAGCAGTAGAGCACGTTGGTTTGACCGACACGAGTGAAATTGGCGACGAAATTATTAGCCTCGTCGCACCACCGAGCAGACAAACCCGTCAGGTTCAACGCCACTGAACCCTGGGCCCGGGACACAAACCGCCAATGGACGTCCGCCACGTCATCCTCAGAACGGGACCCACCCCTGCACCTCCCCAACGTCTCCGACCCTATCCCTATCCCCGGCTGGTTGCCACCGCAAACCCCAAAACTTATCCCACGCGAAAGTCTACCCACACTCACTCTATGCTCACACTGTCCACCTGGCCCACAAAACGGGTCCCGCATGCCAGTGAGGTTGGTAGAAGAGGTAGCATGTCTGAGGCGCCGCAGACGTGTGTGCGGAAAGCGACGCGTGGTGGGCCCAACCAGTCAGTGCGGTGCTGTGCGCGCGGGCCACGGCGTTTTCGGGGAGCAGCTGGCGCGACACCTCAACACGGCACGCGACGTATTTACGGAAATGCCCCTGCCGCCGCGGACCAAAGCCCAGAACCCCACAGGCGCGCCCCTCGCTGGAGAGACCAGGGCAATGCCGTCCATGCGCGCGCTCGAGCGGCTCGCCAAGCGGCCGAGGCACCAGCCGAGCCCGCCGACGCAACCGGCGGAGAAGGCGGCGGAGAGGCCGTGCCCGCCGTCCGCCACCTCCTCGTCGTCTTCGTCCTCGGCCTCGGCCTCGGCGCTCGCCAAGCCCGCACGGTCGGCGGTGGCGGCGGGGGATGGGTTGGGGGCCCGCGTCTACCCGCTGCGGGACTTCCCAGGGAGGGAGGCGGGGGCGCTGGGCGGCGCGTTCCGGGACAACGTGCGGTGGCTGCTGAAGCAGTGGGGCGCCCCCGCCGCGGAGGCACGGGCCTCCGGGTCGTCGGCATGGCGCGCGCTCCTCTCCGACGACCGCACCGGGGCTGTCGTCCCAATCTTCGCCGTCGAGGAGCCCGTTGCGTCCTCGCCCGCGCCGCTCTGCGACTACTGCCGCTGCGCGGGTGAGTTTGCCTCGCTTCCATGTGGTTCCTCGCGTGGTTGGGCGTTCACCGTGCGGGTCTTCCCTTCGAGAGAGTTGACGAGGATACGGCCTACGGGGATTAGGTTTTCTCCCATAATAATCTGTTGTTTAGAGTTTATTTCGGCGAATGGATGAGTTGTCTTATTCTCGCCAAAGATCTTTTCATCGTGGTTCGAGAAAAATGCGCGGGCTTGTTATCGTAGAGATTTCTTTGGACGATTTTAGTACAATATATTCTTCCAAATTGCAAATTTATCGGCAGAAAATATTCTAGAATGGCGTCCTCAATTCAGCAATTGATTAGATAATTACTTTTCAATCCGTGGATGAATGTGATCATAAGAATTCCATTCTGTTACTGTACTTTCATCGATTTGATGCGCTTATTTCAATTTATTTTGAATCTGCTTCCCAAAATAGCAACGCTGGTTGTAATGATGGCTTCTGGCCTCTTAAAGTTTCTTTCTTCTATTGGAAAACTGGTAGTTTGCTCATTGATTTGGGTTGGTTGCTGGTTATCTGACCGTCAGCTCACCAGTCCTAACAAATACTAGGCGCTGTGCTAATGATGTCAGGTTGGAGCCACCATTGGGTGTCAAAGTGGAAGTACCATTTCATCATTCCAGCGACTGCTGATGGGGACGGCCAGCTCGGCGCAGACGTGCTCCTTGGACGCAACGACCACCTCCTCCATGGCCTGATCCATAGTAATGGTTTTGGTCACCTTGTTGTGCTCCGTGGTCGTGATGGCTGCTCCACTTCCCTGTCTGGCTGTGACATTATGGACATCTGGGATCGCCTCTGCTATGCTCTCCGTGCCAGGTATCTTCACATCGTTTTCTCCTCGATCAGAAGTTGCACATGCACTTGTTATCGTTGCCGAGCAACTGGTTAGCTCATGTTCTGTCAATGCACATGTTAGAAGGTGCTTAGTATAAAACGACTAGGAGGTAATGAGGGTAAATTATATAAGTTCATAGCTTCTGCATGTATTCTTGGCGTTCTAAATTATAATAAGTTCGTAAAGGTTATTCAATCAATGATGATCTCTACTTTCTCTGTCTATTGAGTATTGAGCTAACAGAACCTTCTGTGCAGGGCCGTATCTGTGGTCGATGTTTCCCAGAAGCGCTCTCTGGACCTTCGTCTCTTGCTTGGTGTGGCACATGGTGAGACATGGTTCACCAGATGGGGATACCGCCTTGCCAGGGGTTGCTTCAGTGTGTCTACCTCAGACTATGCAGCTGCCATTGAAGCCCTGGCTGCCCTGCCTGTGGACTACCTTCGCAGCCGTCATGTCCGCCGTGTGGTCACTGTTTACCGCCGTCTCTCCAACAAGCCTCTTGTTACAGTTCGTGAGTTCCTGTGCTGCCTCCTTGATTGGAAGCACCGTGAGCCACCCCTGTCATCGCCTCCTGCGAATACATGCACACGGCTGCAATTCATGCTGCCAAAGCCATCTGTGATGAAGAGTGTCAGGCAGCGGCCATGCCGGCACTTTGAGGACGTGGTTGACCTGCTCAAGTGTCGCTGGTCCAAGAAGCGGCTCATCAATGCTGCAGAGGTTGTCGTTGACAGGCTGCTAGAGCATGGCAACGGTGCCGAGATGACACGTCAGGCAGTGCGAGATGCTGCCAGGGGCGCCATAGGCGATACTGGTCTCCTTGACTTTGTCATCAAGTCCCTTGGTGACACCATTGTTGGTAACTATATTGTGCGACGTCTGCCTGACGCTGAAACACGTGTGCTCCAGTTCAGCCTTGAGGAATACGAAGAGCCAACACTGGTGGATGTTGAGGAAGAGTGCACGCCATCGCCACCTGTGGTACGGTGGCCAAGCAGAGTGGATGTGGAACGAGATCTGCGTGCTGTATGCCGGGCAATGGTAGAGGCACGCACTGAGGCAGCACAGGCTGTGCTGGACTGCAAGCACTGGGTGAAGTGGTGGGGCCTTGGGGACGAGTCTGATGACCAGCTGAGGTTTTTCATTGAGTGGCGGCCCCAGTCGTGGGAGGCTGCTGAGCTTACACGGCCAATGCCACCAGGGGAGATTGTGGTGGTGCCACTCCATGCATCCATGGGTGAGCTTCTTGTTGAGGCAGAGCATGCGCTGCGGGACACATATTGCTTGTTTGGGGGGTTCCAGGCTGAGGCACTGGATGGCATTGCTGGTGAGAAATGGGATCCAGTGATGCTTGGTGGGGCAGAGTCTGGTGACACAATCGGTGTGTATGGCCATGGGGCAGACATGGAAACTGAGCTGCGGTGGCAGGGCGGACTTGACATCTGGGAGGTACGGTGTGTGTGTGGTGCACAGGATGATGATGGTGAGCGCATGGTATCGTGTGATGCTTGCGATGTATGGCACCACACACGCTGTGTTGGCATTGCAGACAGCGAGCCTGTGCCACCATTATTTCTTTGTGTGCTCTGTGGTGGCGCGCTCATGGCTGCTGGACCGATTCTTGAAGAGGCACTAACGGTACCTATAGCCAAGTGACTATTCTTTTTTCTACATTCTCAGTCACTTACCTTTCGGTTAATATGTCCAATGATGATAGTCTGACGAGGTAAACTAGTTCTAAAACTGCAGCTTATTTTGTAAAGTGCGTTGATTCAGCCGTAGTATGTAGTAACAACAGAGATGTTATGTGTAGTAAGTAGTAGTTGGGAAGCGGATTTAGGCAGTAGGTTGGGGAAGCCCTATCCATGTCGTTAGCAATACGACTGGAGATTTTGTACCTGATACACTACAGAAGATGGTATAGCCAGATGTAAATACATGTTCTGTGAATGTATCATTTACTGTCGCCGAGTCCGAGTCCCATGTGGTGAAAAGCTATACAATGTAATTTTGGTATCAACTATGACAGAAACGTACCTTTCATTCTTTTGCTCTGGTGTTTGCTTCATTGTTAGCCAAATACATTTAATTTATTAGCTGCTAGCAATGCAATACCTGGTGAAATATATCTGCGAAAAATCTGACCTCAAGGTATTTAGATTGAGGGTGCATGGAACTGAGATGTGCGGCGACACATCGAACTTCGAAAAAGAAAGCCCTCCTTTGAAATGTCACATGAATTTTGCTGGCTTCCACAGGAATAATGTTAGTAAGTCTGCCATTGTAGATGCATTGCATGTTTTGCTTAATCACATGTTAGCTTAATTATCTCGTGTTATGGGCTGTGTGCTGAACTAATCATCCGCATGTGCGGGCATGAGCACCAACGTGTGGTTGCCATGACGCGGGAAGTGCTCTGGGCGCCGGAATAGCTGTGCGTGGGCATGTTCATCTACTTAGCTTAATTATAGGCATGTTTACCAGTTCAGTGTGCATAATAAAAGGAAGCAAAACAGAAAAGCTGCATGCAGTTCGCAGCACAAAACTCTCCTGTGTTCAGCTCACTGTTAAGCTCGTTTTCTTCGTTTTGCCATTGACGATCCTAACAAGTGGTATCAGAGCACGCAGGTGCTTTGTGAGCAATGGCTGACAATGGTTCCAGGACTCCGGACGAGCGCCGTGGGAGGTCCATCTCGCGGCGTCCACGGGGAGGTCGTCGCGGTGGTGTTGTGGTGGAACGTGTGGTGGAGAAGGTTGCGTCGGCAGGCCCGGCGAACTACCCGCTGCTAACGAAGACTAACTACAACGACTGGTCACTGTTGATGAAGATTAAGCTTGAGGCGAGGCTGCTCTGGGAGGCAATTGAGTCCGGGGATGTCGGCGTCCAGGTGGATCGCATGGCCCTCGACGCCATATGCAGCGCGGTGCCACCGGAGATGATATCCACTCTCGCGACCAAAACATCGGCGAAGGCGGCATGGGACAGCATCAAGGTCATGAGAATTGGTGGAGACCGGGTGCGCAAGGCTAGTGCCCAGAAGCTTCGAAGAGATTATGAGCAAATGGGATTCCGAGACGGTGAGTCCGTTGAAGATTTCGCCATGCGGCTAACGAGTCTCACGAACCAACTGGAGACACTGGGTGATCCCGAGTCCACTGAGAAGATCGTTGAGAAGTACCTGCGCGTCGCTCGGCCGAGGTATCGCCAACTCGTTCTGTCAATTGAAACCTTACTCGACATTTCGTCGTTGTCAATCGAGGAAGTCACGGCACGGTTGAAGGCAGTCGAGGAAGAAGGAAGCGGTGCAGGCAGCCGGGATGGGGGAGACAAGCTCTACCTCACCGAGGAAGAATGGCTGGAGCGCTACAAGCAGAAGGGTACAGATGAACGCCGTCACAACGTTGGGTCCGCTGGTGGCGGCTCTGGGAGCGGTGGCTCTGGAGGCCGTGCCAAGAAGGGACAGTGGAAGAAGAACGGCGCAGGGAGTGACGTTCAAGGAGAACGCACCGGGCCGCCGAAGCGCGGCAAAGATAAGTGCCGGAACTGTGGGAAAATAGGTCACTGGGCCAGGGAATGTCGCAGTCGGCCGAAGCGCGAGGATCAGGCCCATGTGGCGGAGGAGGACGAAGAACCCACCCTGGCGCTGGCACACACTGAGGTCTTCACTCTCCGAACACTAGCCGAGCTCTAGGTGGCGGAGGAGAGGGGGCGTGGCGCCGTCGGTGCTCCTGTAGCGCCTGCGCGGCGGGTCCACACGCCGGAGTGGGAGCATCTTCCTGCGGCAGCCGAGGGGGACCGAATCCCCACAGCCGCCGGCTGGGGACAAGTTCCGGTACCGCTCGGGCGGGGCCAAGCTCCTCAAGCCCCGCCGGTGCTGCCCTCTTGCTGGCGGGAGGAGGTCCATGCGGCGGCCAAGCAGGAGCTGAGGCAGGAGGGCTCGGGCGGGGACCAAGCCCCGGAAAGTGTCAGGCAAGGCCACTCCCCTAAAGGTCCCTCGCTGCTGCCTTCTCACTGCATCACGCCGAAGGAGGAAGAGGCTTTCACTGTGCTCGGAGGTGCAGTGAAGAAAGAGTCCAACAAACGGTGGATTTTTGACACTGGGGCCTCCAACCACATGACCGGTGATAGAGGTGTCTTCACCAGCCTCGACACCGGCATCAGTGGTACTGTTCGCTTTGGAGATGGTTCGACCGTGCAGATCGAGGGTTGCATCACAATATTGCTTGCAGGCAGGAATGGTGAGCACCAACCTCTCGACAACGCCTACTACATCCCAAGCCTCACCGCCAACATTGTGAGTTGCGGCCAACTCGATGAAAGCGAGTTCCAGATCCATGTTGAGGATGGCGTCATGAAGGTGCGCGACGAGAACAGGCGGCTCCTCGCCAAAATACCCCGGAGCTCTGGACGACTGTACGTGCTTGACCTCACCATTGCACGGCCAGTGTGTCTAGCGGCTCGGGCTGGAGAAGATGCATGGCGATGGCATGCCCGCTTCGCCCACCTGAACTTCGGTGCACTGAGGAAGATGGGAAGAGAAGGCCTGGTGCGCGGGCTCCCTGCTCTGTCCCAAGTGGAACAAGTTTGTGAGGCGTGTCTCGCCGGCAAGCACAGAAGGACGCCGTTCCCGCATCAAGCGCTCCGGCGAGCCGTGGAACCACTGGAACTGGTGCATGGAGACATCTGCGGCCCTATAACCCCGGCTACTCCAAGTGGTAATCGCTACTTTCTCCTGTTGGTGGACGACTACAGCAGGTTCATGTGGCTCGTACTGCTGCCCACCAAGGATAGTGCACCAACAGCCATCAAGAGAGTACAAGCAGCGGCAGAGAGGAAGAGCGGGAAGAAGTTGCTCGCCCTACGTACCGACCGTGGGGGCGAATTCACGGTGAACCACTTCAATGAGTACTTCGCGGAGCTTGGCGTACAGAGGCAGCTCACTGCCCCCTACTCGCCGCCACAAAATGGCGTTGTTGAACGGCGCAACCAAACTGTGGTTGGGGCGGCACGCTGTATGCTAAAGGCAAAGGACCTCCCAGGCACGTTCTGGGGGGAGGCGGTCATGACGGCCGTGTACGTCCTCAACAGGTCGTCAACAAAGGGGGCTGGTGGCAAGACGCCGTACGAACTGTGGACCGGCAACACGCCTTCGGTTCATCATCTGCGCACGTTCGGGTGCGTGACCCATGTCAAGGACACAAGGCCACACCTGCGCAAGCTGGACGACAGGAGCAGGCCAATGATCTTTGTTGGCTATGAGGCCGGTTCCATGGCTTACCGTGCCTATGATCCGACGACCAGGAGGCTACACATCACACGCGACGTGGTGTTTGATGAGGATGCGAAGTGGAGCTGGGAGACGGGCGAGTCCAACAGTGAGTTCATTGTTGATTATGTGCAGGTTAGTGAGCCCGAAGTGGTGATCACTCGCCGAGAGGAGCAAGCAGTGTCCCCTAGTTCCAGACATGGTGAGGCAGCGTTCCCTGCTCCTGGAAATGAAGCCGCACCAGGGCCGGTTGTGGTGCACGCCTCACCACCAGCCGACGCAGGACAGCAACTGGATGCGGACCAGGACGACGACGCGCCACTTCGATTTCGCACTCTGCGGAATATCGACGAAGCTGGCCTGGCCTTCGGGCTCGCCCAACCAGAACACCAGGCTGATCTGCTGGTGGTTGACACGGAGGAACCAGCCTCATTCCAGGAAGCACAGAGGTATGAGTGTTGGCGCCAAGCCATGCTTGATGAAGTGACTACCATAGAAGCAAATGACACATGGAGACTAGAACATGCCCCTGCTGGCATACGCCCGATAGGCCTCAAGTGGGTCTTCAAGACGAAGAGGGACGCCGCCGGCAACATTAACAAGTATAAAGCGTGACTTGTGGCGAAGGGGTATGTCCAACAACAAGGGGTGGACTTCGATGAAGTATTCGCGCCAGTGGCGCGACTTGAATCAGTGCGGCTTCTGTTGGCATTTGCAGCTGAACAAGGGTGGCCGGTACATCACATGGATGTGAAATCGGCGTTCCTCAACGGTGAATTACATGAGGTGGTCTACGTCACGCAGCCACCAGGATTCGTTGTCTCCGGGGAGGAGAAGAAGGTGCTGCGTCTGTCGAAGGCGCTTTATGGGCTACGCCAAGCACCTCGCGCATGGTATGCCAAACTAGACACTGTACTGTTGGCACTTGGTTTTCATCGCAGCAAGTCGGAACACGCGGTGTACATGCGGAAGGGAGATAACCAGTGCCTGCATCAACTCCTTGTTGGGGTGTATGTAGATGATTTGGTAATCACAGGTGCTGATCTTCATGAGCTTGAGCAGTTCAAGGAGGAGATGAAGAATGAATTTCAGATGGCTGATCTGGGTTTGCTGCAGTATTATCTTGGTTTGGAGGTTCACCAGGATGAAGGTGGCATAACAGTGGGACAAAGGGCGTATGCACTGAAGATATTAGCGGCTGCAGGGTTGAGGGGATGCAACCTGAGTCATGTACCAATGGAGAACAGACTGAAATTGAGCAAGTCAAGCTCTGCTCCCCCTGTTGATGCTACCGAATACAGAAGAATTGTGGGGGCCTTGAGGTATCTGGTGAATACAAGGCCAGACCTGGCATACGCAGTTGGATACGTGAGCAGGTTTATGGAGAAGCCCACAACAAAGCATCTTTTAGCTGTGAAGAAGGTGTTGAGGTACATTGCAGGGACAGCTGATTATGGATGTTGCTATGGAAGGAAGAAAGGAAGTGAAGGACTGATCGGCTACAGTGATAGCGATCTTGCCGGGGACGTCGACTCGCGCAAAAGTACCACGGGGGTGCTCTTCTTCTTGAATGGTAACTTAGTCACTTGGCGGTCCCAGAAGCAAAAGGTGGTGGCTTTATCAAGCTGTGAGGCCGAATATATTGCAGCTGCCACATCAGTGTGTCAAGGGATTTGGCTCAGTAGGCTGCTAGCTGAGTTCAAAGGAAGAGAAGAACCAGATCCCTTCACATTGAAGATTGACAATCAGTCAGCTATCCAATTAAGCCGAAACCCTGTGTTTCATGATCGCAGTAAGCACATTGATACAAAATTTCATTTCATTAGACAGTGTGTTGAAGAAAGCAGGGTGAACTTGGAACATGTTGGCACCAGTAGCCAACTGGCTGATATCCTGACGAAGTCCCTTGGACGGGTGCAGTTCATTGAGCTGCGTACAAGACTTGGGCTTGTCAATATAACAGAAGGGAGTCAGACTTAGGGGGAGATTTGTTAGTAAGTCTGCCATTGTAGATGCATTGCATGTTTTGCTTAATCACATGTTAGCTTAATTATCTCGTGTTATGGGCTGTGTGCTGAACTAATCATCCGCATGTGTGGGCATGAGCACCAACGTGTAGTTGCCATGACGCGGGAAGTGCTCTGGGCGTCGGAATAGCTGTGCGTGGGCATGTTCATCTACTTAGCTTAATTATAGGCATGTTTACCAGTTCAGTGTGCATAATAAAAGGAAGCAAAACAGAAAAGCTGCATGCAGTTCGCAGCACAAAACTCTCCTGTGTTCAGCTCACTGTTAAGCTCGTTTTCTTCGTTTTGCCATTGACGATCCTAACAAATAAGTTCAATTCAAGATGGAATAGGTTAACAGGGAAAAAAATCCTGGCAGTGCAACTTCAAACTCAAGCATTTGTGCGACGTAACGAAATGATTTGTAATTCCTATGTCTCTTCTTTTTGATGTCGTTGAGCAATTGGATAATTGTAAGATATTTTCTGATTCCGTATATGTTGTGACTGGTAGGCTAAGTAATATCTGTTGCGCAATTGGATAATTTGCTTGCTAAAAACTAAACAGTATATGATCTAAAGCTTTCTATAAAGCATATTTTTTATTTTATCATATATGTGTATGTTTATTAAAGCTTTCTATAAAACATATTTTTTTATTTTATTATATATGTATATGTTAATTGTTTATTGTTTAAAAATATATACGCAAATTGAACATTTTTTGGGTAAGATATCAAAAGGTTTTTTTTATTCCGATGAACATTTGATTTTGTGTTAATGTCCTCTTTTTATTTAAACTATATTTGTTTATGATACTGTTCAATTTTGTATCTTATAAATGTATCTGTTCTCGTTAAAAAATATAAAAATTATACAACACTTATCCACGTTAGATTTTGCTAGTACTACCTCTATCCATTTTTAAATAATGTTATTGTCTTTTATCATAATATTTTTAATTATTCATCAAAAATGTTTTTGAATAAGATGTATGGTGAAATATTGTGCAGAAAAACTAGACAACGGTATACCGCAACAATGATATATTTTATGAAAGCGTCGGCCCATTATTTTTGCGATACGAGTGGGAGCCCATTACACGTGGTGCATTCATCCTCTCGATACGAATGCCAGTTGCATAACTGCGCTTAACGGATGCTTAATGTCTCACAAGTGAAATACATATGTTATTCTCTCTCTGTGCAGTGGCGAGTGAGCGGCGACGCAACCGTCGAGACCGAAACAATGGGAGAAAGTTTGAAGTATGGTGAAGGAATACAGTGAGGAAGTGTGGCGCGAAGGAAGGAAGGTTCGCACTAGTGGCGCGGTGACCAACGCGTTCAGCGCTACGATTAGGGTTTTTTGCTTATTGTTTGGCGCCGGTTTTCGGGTACATAGAGCCAGTCCAAAGCACTGCACCGCACGCATTTGAAGTCCGGCGAGGAAGATCCTTCTGTGGTCGGCGTCGGTGACTAGAGGTGAGCGGGATTTGGCATATTTAGTGCTGTTGGTCAAGGAAGACAAGTGAAGGACCGATTGGAAGAGGGTGGGAGACTTCACTGTTTGTGCATTCTGCTAGGTACTTTTATCTTTGCATTTTAAGTAGTTTTCATGGAGTAAATTAGTACACATGTATAGAATAATGTTTGTTGTATAATATCATCATTTTTAGTGAGAGATTTAGTTATTTTCTTCAATTTGGGATAATTTTGATTTATTTATTTAGATGCAAATAATATTTTGTTCACCGGTGAGGTGATCCCTTTTTGGTTGGTGTGTTGATTGCACGAATAGATTCTAAGAGGATGGCATTTTTTAGAATGTTGTAGATATTTGTTGGCTGTCTGATTATTTTTCCTATCACACACACCCAAAAATGTAGTTAGTGTGTGTTTTTTAAGGGAGAGCGGGAGTGTTGATGAGAGAGTGAAAGATTCTTTAATCAATTGTGTGGAGGAATAGCTGGCGGCAATTAACTGGATAATGAGAGGTGATTTTTTTGTGATTGACGTGAATATTTTTTAAAATGTAAAACATTTATGTATATGCACATTATGGACCTAAAATGTGTAGAGAGATGTAAATATGAGATGTCATTACATGGTACATGAATGTATCATTGTGGTACATATATGTATCATACAGTCATGTGTTGTTTTTGTTATGGTTTAGTTTGTGTTGTTGACATGCTATTGTTTTTTTGTTTTATGTTGTTTTCTTTAGGGATTTTTAGATGGAATCAAAATCAAATGATTCTGATTTTACCGCAAGAACAATGAGGCCACAGAGGTCAGCAGTAAGAAAAGTGCCCGATAATAAGTTTTTGGCTGAAACAAGTATAACAATATTTTATACACGATGATCAGAACGTAATAAACCATCCGATGAGCAAAAGTTATATGTGGAAGATTTCAAGGGAAGAGAATGAGGAAGAAGGTGGCATATGATCAGGGGAGAGAAATTGGAGGGCCCTCATTAAAGAAGGTGTAAAGGAGTAGAGAGTCAAGTGTTTGACTGAGGCATCAAAAGAATTTCGCCGATGAACATAAAGATGAGGTAGTAGAGGACAACAGGGACAAATATTTTGATCCAAGAGATGACGCTGCAGATGAGGATCTCGGTGCATCGGTAAGAACTAACAAGCTATTTATATTTTTTATGTAATTCATTTTATAATTACGTACATATATAAATATTTGTTAATGTGATATAAATGATTCACCATATGATTATTAGTTGTATCTGAATAGTATGTGTTAGTTTTTATGCGGATCACCTGATTATCATATGATACTTATGTATACTAGAATAGTATGTCACATTTTACATGTACGCAATTGTAGTTCATATGGTATAGATGTGTATCACATGATTGGTAGGGGCATAATATTAGCATTACATTCTAGTTTTCATTGTTTTTCATGCGATACACTTGAGCACCAGATGATACTTATTGTTACCAGAGCACTTATATTCAGATGTGTGTTTATATATGTTGTGCATATGTGTTTTCAGGGACGTCGCGAATGGTACAGGTAAAACCCCAAGCGTATACCAATGATAGTGGCACAATTATCTGGTGTAGAAAGAGAGCATGTTAAAAACTGTGGTTTTGACAGTATTTTGACGATGATGCCGTCTGAAATGCTGAAGAGCCTAACTAGATGACTCATGAGTAAAGTTTGTCTCTAACGACACATTGAAGATTTGTGGGAGGTCAATAGCGGCCAAGCCACTTGTGCCCAAAATTCTTGGTATACCAAATGAGGCAAAGAAAGTGAACCTCTCCAAAAACATTGACTATGTGACGAAGAAGCTTACTAACAAATGGAGGGACATAATGTGGTGGATACCATGAAACAAATACAAACAAAATAAAATGAAGATGATTTCATTGTCACATTTATGCTTGTCATTTTGGCCCTTTACCTGGTACCGGGAACAAACTTATATGTTAACAGACAGTACTTGTCTGTTTTGAAACATGGCAAAGGTATTAAGGAGTTCAATTAGTGCGATCACGTTGCTGATTGCTTAATCGAGGGGATAAAAGAACTGAGAGCATGCAAAAAGGATAATGTAAATGCAAAGGGATGTGTGCACATATTGAATTTGAGTGTTCATATGACTTGATTTTCTTATTTTGTTATTTCTGCAAAGTATATATCGTGTGTGATTGCTTTTTTGATTTTTTTTCTATAGATCATTTTTTCTAGATTTTCTGCCC
Organism: Zizania palustris; assembly: GCA_019279435.1. Classification (NCBI taxonomy): domain Eukaryota; kingdom Viridiplantae; phylum Streptophyta; class Magnoliopsida; order Poales; family Poaceae; genus Zizania; species Zizania palustris. The sequence continues at coordinate 50,224,308 of JAAALK010000286.1, read as the reverse complement.
AACATAATATCTCCAGTCGATTTCCCACGCATCTCCTATATTGCTAGCGCTCATTTGGATGCAATCAAATCATTTGCAAAGAAAGGACCAGGCGTGTCTTCATATGAGCGACTAGAGGTATAATATTATAAATTAAGTGTTTAATATTTTTATTACATGATTTTCTCTCTGTTTTTATTACATGAATATATTATTTGTTGTTTGTGTACGCTGGTTTGTTGTTATTTATGGTATTGTTGTTTGAGAAAATCAGAGTTTTATTGCAGGAACAAACCTGATACATATTTGTTTCATATGATACAAATATGTATCAGTTGGTACAAATTTGTACCATATGGTACGATGTTGTTCTAATGTCAGATTATATAATACTCATGTAATATTTTTTATCTTTATAGGTTTGTGACATTGTTGAAACCCATTATATGGATGGGGCTAACGAATGGAAGCATGACAATAAATTGTTAAGAATGTAAGATGAATAATCCTTAGTTCTTTGAAGATAGTAGTAAACGAACTGTTTTTCCTGAAGTTTCCCTGATTCATGTATTTGTTTAGTGAAAGAGCAGTTATGTGATTTATACGGAAAATGACACCATTTTTTGACAAATTTGAATGTTGCCAAAGTGGAGATGGGTTGCGAGTGGCCACAAGTTCTTATAGGTGTTTCTTATACTCATCTTAGTTATGGTATAGCTTGATGTTCTTTGTGGAACTAATTTTTAGTTTATTTGTGTTTGTTAAGTAATATTTTCCACATGTTTGGTTCTGGTGACGGTACCAAAGAGGCAACAACACTTGAAACAACTTAGAACCCTGCTAGGTAATTATTCTCCTATAAAAATGATAGACTCGATGCAGTGCGTCCTAAAAATTGTGTCGCTAGTGGTCTTGATTTATTGTTTTTTAGAATTTCTAGCAACTCTTTGCAATGCAAATATCTCATGGCTTGATCAGCTTTTAAACGATTTCTATGCTGTCACTGCAATGATTGTTGATCATGTTTTTTGGATATAGTTTATGTCATATCTTTATCCACTTCATTTGACCAAAAACAAACAGTTCATATAAATACAGATCTTTAGCTCAGTTTAAGACTATTTGCTGCTGAATTGATGAGTTTCAACTTAAATGTCGAGTACAAATCATTGCTTTGTGTGCATTAACTTTTTCTCGGTTTTGCAATGTTGGACACTTAGATAAATGTTGTGAATTCTCATACTCCTTTCAGGATTTGATTCTAGACATATTGATGAACCATGATTGTAGCTTCATATAGATTCCTTCTTTGTGGTTTGGTGTTGCATACATGGACATTTGCAAATCTATCCACCAAGGTGCGCTTTGTATCCTCCCAAGTAATATGAGAGATATATTGATATTTTCACAATTGACATGTACATTCTTCTATTTATTGTTGTTCCAGGTCATATTGAATTAGATTTTGATTGGTCCTTGTGTTATTGGTATAATTTGTGCCTGAAATAGCCTATGGTTAAGGAAATTGTCAGAACTGCCATCTAAATATGGCAAAGATGCCCTTCCTATGCTTCTTTCTGCTAATCATTTAGCCCAAACGTATTATTAAAGAAGCATTTGCATAAAATATGCTTGATGTTTTGCCATTTTATTTAGGAACCGTAGGGTTTAGATTTTGGATTCACGTATTTAGTTACAACTTTTATTTTCTAATAGTTGGCTCACATCATTATGGTACATATCAATGTTTTGTTCAATCAGTCAATGATCTTGACCTCCCACCTCAGCAAAATAGATGGTTTACTTCTCTAGCTAAGAACTCTATTTTTCTATGTTTTTATAAAAATTTGTATTTTGTATTTTATCGAGGCAATAACTACTCAATAATAAAATATAATTTCTTGTGCGCCTGGAATTTCGTACCTGGACACCACATGGTTATTAACGCTTTGGCTTTTTAAACAAGTTGGTTGTGAACAATCATCCGGAGGACTGTATAAAGCTTATTTCAAAGAGAACCGAATTTCCAGGCTAAGTTGATTTTGCAGCAAGTTAAGTGGGCTGTTATTTTTGCAGGCTCGTGCGAGATGAATCTGCAAAAAAGGAGACTATAAATTCCAATGGATTAAATTTCAATCGATTAAATACAAGAACAAGGTCTTGCTCTACGAACGGTGTTCTTGTGCAGGCGTAGGATTGCACCATAGAAAGCTATATATGCAATTTTTCATGGTATTCCACCGAATAAACAGTTTTTTGTGGAGCCTTACCCCCATGTCTTAGCTTCTATGACCCTCTTCTTATCTAATAGCCATTTTTCACCCTCTTCTAAGCAGCATTCAATCGGCTCCGCTGCTCCTCGCAGCGAAAAAGTAACACATAACCCTCCTTCGCAAACATTTTTAACCTAAGCTGTATACGTATCTACAAACTGTAAAGACTCATATATGGGCACATACGGCAAAATATCCGCAACAATGCAAATCCAACTTAGCATTTCCGGGCAGCTGACATTAATCATCCTAGCGATTACTTTTTAAAAAAAGCATTGTAAATCTCAACCCATACCCAGTTGTTTGAAGGAACAATTATCCCAGACGTTACGGCTAACCTCCAGTTTGACGCAATACACGGGAATAGAACAAAAATATTCATAGAAAATGCATTTGCTGCTTCTAACACTAGCCTTTTAACATAACAGTGCTACAACTACTCTCTTGCAGCAAAATACCTAAACAGCAGTCGCTGCCGCCTGTTTTTTCAATGAACTGCTATCATCGTAATCCTGCAAAAGGTGAATAATGAGATCTCAGCAATCAGAACCAAAATATGAAAGGCACACATGACAAAAAAAACAGAGGCATACCGCAACACAAACTCATAACTGGCAGTAAAAGATAAGGCCAACAGCCCCTCATTGCATATTTCCTTTGCCCCGTGAAGCAAGCTTGGCTGCCACCTCCTCTTCTGATAAAGGCAGGTAGTAAATCCTTGGAGATGATTGTGTCTTCTTGAAGAGATCATCAAGTGTCACAACAGCAGGTTCTGGCTTCTTTGGGGTGGGTGGGACCCTCTCGCTGGCTGATCCTGGGTTAGATGTCGGAGGCTTAGCAAGGGGTGGAGGAGGTGGCAATTGCTCCCTAGGTGCAGCAGCTTGTCGAGATGCATTTTGATTAGCCTGAGCTGGTTGAAAGGATGGCTCCTTTGGTGTAACAGGGCTAATAGGAACTGCTACAAGGGTAGGGGGTTCATGCTTGAGCTTCACTTCCTGAGGATCAACAAATTCAGCAACCAAATGATTGCCATTGTTTGGGGGCCACTGCAAATTGTAAACAGCATCCCGAGTAGCCACAGCTTCTTCCACTGAGGAATACTGCAAAGGGGAGACCATGTAGACAAAGTTAATGTAACAACTATAACCACAAGCTCGTATCCATTGTTGCTAGCGTGAATGCATTTTTAATTCACTACCAATCTTACATCCATAAGTGGCATAACTTAGTCTGGTACAGAAGATATTTATAGAAGAAGTCCATTGTTGCTAGCGTGAATGCATTTTTAATTCACAACCAATCTTACATCCATAAGTGGCACAACTTAGTCTGGTACAGAAGATGTTTACAGAATAGGTCCATTATTCTCAAGATGGTATAGTACTAACTTTCAAAGGGATGGCCTATTACCAATGAGTACCGATTGGTAAATAATTGCCATGTCAAAATGATCCATGATAAGCATGATGAACACATTTTGGGAATGCCCACAAAACACCAATGGCTGAGGTTTGTTGCATCCAAATTCACTTAGTCAGAAGAAGAGTGCATGCTTTTGCAATTAAAGATGGTACAATAACAACAAGAACTAAGAAATATTATAAGTCTTAATATAGCAAGTAAAACATACTGTAACATAGCAGTGGGTCTTGATATGATCCATCCAGAAACTACAAATAGATCCAGTTTTACCAAGAAGCTCTTGCACAGCCTTCAGGGTAAATGGTCGTACAAACTGATCAATTCTCAAGGAAGTTGTAGCAGGTTTCTGAGTTGGTGGCACTGCAAGAACAAAACAAAGGAAAGGCAGTTAGCTTATAGGTTTTTGACTAATGAAATGTCTAGAGTTGAGAACAAAAGGATTAGCAAAGAGCGAAGGACTCACCAATCCGTTCCTTTGGGGAACCTGGACTAGCCGTTGAATCAGACCTGCCAAAAGAGCGTTTGAAAGCAGGCTGAAAAATTTCTTTAGGAACATCAGAACCACTCTGACTCAATGGTTGTCTCCTCTGTGGAACACCATCTCCAGTCCATCGACGCTGACGTTTGATTGGCTCAGCATTTGCAACAGTTTCTTCAGCTACAATCAGCATTATATCAAAACATACTCAGCTGTAAATTTAATTCTGAAAAACTAAATGATCATAGGTATTACTTAGCTTACAATCAGGATAATTATTACACTTGTGTAAAGCAACACTAAAGTGACGAAGAAAAGGTTAAATAACAAAAGAGAAAAATAATCACAATAAAGCCACAACCTGATGAAATTATATAAGATTAAAGAATTCTAGTGTGTTCTGTCACCAACAGCATATGGCCTCGCGTAAAGAAAAATACTACATAGCATGTACCTGCCCTACCCGAATAAAACAGTGCACACTTAATGAAAGTACAAAACCACTTTTAAAAAGTAAAAACACAAATTTCATGTGAACAAAAATAATGTGTTCAACAAAACAAAATTTCAGGGGAAAGCATGTGATTTCTTTGTGCACACAAAAGCATTGTACATATCCACTATACATTAAAACTAGGTTGTTGTTTAAGAAAAGTAAATCTACCAACAAGCTATTGAAGATTATGTCTTTAAAAGTACAAATTTCATTTCCCTGACTGTCTGCAAGATTTTACAGACCAAATAAAATACAATAATAATTTGTGCCATGGTTGTCACAGCGCCCCGGCGAAACCAGTCACCAGGGGACCGACTGGAAGCCTAGGCGCCTAGGCGGGCGCCTAGGCGTCACCTAGGCAAAAAATAAGCAATGAAACCTTATGTTGCTGCTGTTGCTGCTGTGCTGCTGCTGCTGCCTGCCTGCTGTTGCGGCGAGGGAACAGGGGAGGGGGAGAGGATGAGAGAGGCAGAGAGGAGAGAGGCGCCGCGGGGAGGGGTAGCAGAGGCGATGGCGGCGCAAGGGGAAGGAGTAGCAGAGGCGGCGGCACAGCACACGGGGAGGGGTAGCAGAGGCGGCAGCGGCGCAAGGGGAAGGGGTAGCAGAGGTGGCGGCACGGCGCACGGGGAGGGGTAGCAGAGGCGGCTGCTGGCGGCGCAAGGGGCAGAGGCGGCTGCCGGCGGTGCAAGGGGCAGAGGCGGCAGCCGGCGTCGCAAGGGGAGGGGTAGCCGAGGCGGCGGCCGGTGGCGCAAGGGGCAGAGGCGGCGGCTCAAGGGGAAGGGGAGAGAGTCGACTCAGTCGAGAGGGGGGCTAGGGCGACGCCTTAGTCGACCACACATTGACCTAGTCGGCCGCCCAGAGATGCCTGGGCGACCGCCTAGTCGCCATGGGTGACGCCCTGAACAGCCAGGCGGGCGCCTAACTCCACCAGGCGAGGCGAGCCAGCATGGCGCTCGGCGGGGACCGCCTGGACGCCTAGTCGGCGCCTAGGCGGTGCCGTGACAACCATGATTTGTGCAATATTCAAGATTAAGTCTTTAAAAGTACAAATTTTATTCCCCTGACTGTTGCAAAATTCTACAGACCAAATAAAATACAATAATAATTTATGCGATATTTGCACAAAATTAGAATGGCAAGGACAGTCTGATTCATGGAGGATTGTAATCCACACACAGCCATGCTAAAAATACACAGCCTCAAGTTGAAGGAACAACAGGAAAACAAAAAGGGTTGTCAGGAGATAAACCTTCAAGTTTCCTCTTTTCAGTTGAAGCTTCTGGCTTTTCTTCAGCAATAACCTCTTTTGTATCAACAGAGGAACCATCAGCAACAGAATCAGGGAGGGCTACCTCTTTCACATGATCTGAGGTAAGCTCAGTCTTTCCTCCAAGATCAGATTTAGCGTTGGACTCAACTTGCCTAACCTCCATCACATCCTCGTCCATTGACTCATCACCTGAACTCCTGTCTAAATTTAGTTTATCTGGAGAGCCACCTTCATCCACATTAATTGTGGAATCTATGTCCTCCAAAGACGACTGGTTTTTACCCACCTCTTTGTCATCATTCAATGGCTGCAAATCTCCACCTAGGATAATGCCGGAAGATGGTTTTACCATCTCTGGCTTAAACTCTAGTTCTAAATCAAAATTATTAGCATTCAAGTTATCCTTTATATTATTCTGTTTGTTAGTTGATATATTATCGCTAGAAATTGACTCACACTTAATTGGAGACCCTAAATCTAGGGTAACCTCAGGTACCTGATCATTTGGTTTTGGTGTGATGGGCTTGCAGTCCTCGTTTGTGAACCCGGAATCTTTGCACTCACCAGCATGCACTGAAGTATTGTCACCCAAATCATTAAGAACCAGCTTCTCTTCATCATTGTTTATTGGTGCAGTTGCAACATCAGTATCCATAGGATCAGCATCTGTTGGGATGGCATCCACAGGTGTTAATACTGCATCCTGTTGTTGACCTTTGCTGGCTTCAGTAGCATCTGTCTTGACATCAGAAGAAGCCATGTCTGTCTTGACATCAGCACTGGCCATATCATGGACACCAATTGTAACATTGGTGCCAACATCTTCAACAACAGCTTCAGTATTACTTTCAGCATGAGTGTGTTCTTTCTCGACTGTGGAAATATCTCCTTCAATTGATTGTGGCTCTTCTCCTTTGGCTGTTGGCGCCTCACTTAAGGGAGCTTCATAGGTTGCCACCACATTGACCTTGAGGGGCTCTTCAGCAGCAGTAGCCGTGAATTCCTGACTAACTTCTGTGGTAGGAAGTGCAGATTCCTGAGTTATTTGAACTGCTGTTTCCTTGTGAACTGCTGTTTCCTTGTGAACTTCTGTAACAGCAACTGTAGTTCCCTCAGTAACATTCTGTGTTTCAGGATCCTGATTAGCTGCTGGATCCATTTCGATATCTTCATTGGCTTCATCAGATGTTTCTTCACTCTGAATTGAATCAAGGAGTCGTCTCACAAGTTCCTCTTTCAAGCCTTTAACAGGGAGCCTCCTCTTACGGAGTTCGTCCCTCAGATCAGTAACTCTCCATTGATCAATAGGCCGGTTGTTTAGCACAGGGTATGATGACATCGTAACTGCCAACAGAAGAAACCAGTTAAAACCAAAGTCTCCATAATAAGATGTGAATGATTTGCGAGGTAACATTGCAAACATATATAAATTAGAATGGTCTGAAGGGCATCGCAGTCGGACTCACCAGACAACCCCGTCACCAATGAATCAAACGTCAGATACGACGGGTCACAACCTTTCACCGAGACGCCAAAACCCTAGTCCAGAAACACGAAGGCGTCAGCGTCAGACCAAACACGAACCCTAAAATCTCACAAAGGGACGCAGGTGCGCGGAGGGGAATGAGTCGATTCCTCTTACCAGGCGCCGCGAATCCTCCGAGGCCACGCGCTCCTGAAAGAAACAACCAAAACAGCACCAAAAAAAATCCCCAAAAGAAAATCTCGCGGAAACGGAAGTGGGGGAAGGCAAGTCCCGGAGGAAATGAAGGGGAGGACAGTTCTGAGGAGAGTCGAGGGATTGGAAGCTGCGCCTTCCCGCGCTGGATGTGCGTGGAGTTCTAGGGTTTGGGCCGCACGGCGCTCGTGGGAGTGGTGCTAGGGCAACGAGAGGAGGAGCATGTGGTGCGGGAATGCGAACACGCGAGGGGACGGGCCACGGGGGGTTTTGCTTGGATCTTCGTAGCGGCGTGAAGCTGCATCTACTGACAGGTGGGTCCCAGTGAAACAGTTACGCCTTATACACGGAGGTACGCTTTCATGGATGAGAAACGTATTTATTCAATAATGCCATCGTATAATATTACTTTTACACTGTTTTCCACATCGGAAGAAGCTGCCGAAGCGTATTGCCTGCATAAAAAAAATTAGGATATCACAAGAAAAAATACAGAGGCGTTGATGGCAAAAAGGTCGCATGATTTAGGGTGTGATTGGTCGTTGGATATCTCTAGATGGAGAGATTTGAGAATTTGCTATTTTCAAGAAATGATTTTATATTTTTGTCATCCAGGCCTATTGTCATTGACTCGAATAAGCCTACATGTCAGTCTTAAAAGTGGCATCATAATCAAAGTGCACATTTTGATAGTGGCAAATCATCAATGTTTTCCCATAGATGGGATAGGGTCATTTAAGTTGTTTGCTTGAAGGTCGAAGGTAGATAGGATGACCACCGAGAAGAATATTCCTTCAATATGCTGGATGGAGGGATTTAGAAATTTTTTCTAGACCAGCTCATTCAATATTGGATGAGACGATGTGTCGTCTCTTGATTGGTTATTACACATTTAATTATTCGTTTATAAATATTCAAATGATGTTTACACCCAAATTATTTATCCAATTTATGATCTGATTATATTATTGAATTGATTATAATTTAATCTATAAAATAAGATCTCATATGATTGTATTTTTGTTAAAAAATATATTTGACAAGTGGATCCCACTAAATTTAAGTTTATCTCATTCAAGTTATATACATCTAACCAAATAAAAAATTATCTATCTCATCTATCTAACCAAACACGTATCATTTCATCTCTAAATTTATGGATGGAATCATCTTATCCATACTCGTCCCTAAACCAAACGGGTCCTTAGTAAATTTGAAGGTTCGAACTTTAATTGAAAGGTTAAGCCATTAAGATTTCGTGAAAAGTTTTGAATTGTATTTTTTTGGCTGGATGCATGTAGCGATGGAATGAGTTTGTCGGTCTTTGCATGGTTTACATGGAATTTTGAGGCCGTTTGAGAGGGGTAAATAGGTCATACCATTTCCTTGGGCTGGAATGCTCTAACTAAGGCCATCTCCAACAATGTTACCTATTTTGGATTGGCAAATACCCTATTGTGAACCGGTGGCAAAATGACTGTGGTATGAGTATCGGTTATGTCTCCAACAACAGTAGACAAAATGATCATGGTAGTTTTTTCGCGCCTTGGGCAGAAATCCCTTGCTTGCATTATCATTTTCCCTCCAAATCCGCTCGCAGCGACGATGGCATGGTCATCCATTCGCGGTAGTGGCGGTCGGTGTAGGAAAAGGCATGGTCCACAGTTGGCACTATAGGTGGCGGCGAGGTCGGTGCTGGACCTACGCGGCGGTGAGGTCGGTGTTGGGCCTACGTGGAAGGGCGTGGTTGCTCACTGTCCACAACGGCCGATAGACGTGGCGGCAAGGTTAGGGCCATGACGGAGAGTTGCATGCCCGCGGAACAGCTACGTAGGTAACCGAAAATTTCAGGTTTGTCTCCATTAAATCAACACGTTGGTGTATTCTCTTTGTGAGCAGTGATTTGATTTGTCTATGGTGTGGATCATGGCATGGTGGTACATCAAGATGTCGATGTGTGTGGAACGGCTACAGCAAACTGTCGCGAAGAGGAAAAAATAGAAGCAACGACAATTGTAGCATCAATGGTTGTGAGTAAGAAACACAAGTGGAGAGGATCTATCTTTGGGCATGAGGTGAAGAAGTGAGAAAGGGAGGTCAATGAGCAAATCATGCAAAATTACTTCTATGATCCACCCCTTGTATGGCGACGATTTGTTTCGACAAAGGTTCCATGTACTTAGGTTTTCAAAGTGATATTACTTTGCATTGTAGGTTCAGAATGCGTAAATCTTTGTTCCTTCGCATTGTCGATGATGTGAAAGTTAAAAACAACTACTTCATACATAAGAAAAATGCAACATGCCAAAAAGGTTTTGCACCAATTCACAAATATTTAGTTGCAATGAGAATGTTGGCTTATGAAGGCAGTGCTGATGCTTTAGATGACACCTACAAAATGGCAGAGAGCATTGTCATTAGGACTCTTTTGGAATTTTTAGAGATTGTCATCAAAGAATAAACTTATATGACTTGACTTATTGCACGAGGACAAAAATAAGAGTTACTTGATGAAAATGATCTCCTCAAAGACTTTGAAAACTACACGTCAAATAAATTAATTATAAACAGTATAAAAAATCACTTATATTGTATGTAAAAATCTTTTTATTATATATATATCAGTTTTTTAGAAAATTACGCAATTTTAATAGTTAAATTTAGAGTTAAAATAAATCAGTTATGAATTTTTAAAGATTTAATATTATTCTAGATTAAAAACAGAATTATTAAAAAATAGAAATTAAAATTATTAAAAAATAGAAATTAATTTTTATATTTTTTATTTATTCAGGAATTAGTCTAAACTTTAAACAAATTTAAAGGGTATAATTCAGAATTTTTCATTGATCTACCACATCAGCAAAACTATCTTTCAAATATGTAAATTAAGTTGTTTTACAATAACACATGTATTTTTTAGACTATGAAAATTATTTAAGAGTTTATTTAGATTTCAACTATACTTTAAGGATATAATTTAGATATTTTTCTTTTTGAAACCCTACAAGGAAGCTTTCTCCATCCTAACCTCGAAGATACTTTTTTTATTCACGTGGAACCGACCTAACCAGCATTTTTCCATATTAAACAGTATTTTGTGATAGACTGATAGTAAGATGTGCTTATTATACTTGATATTGCCAAAAGGGGTAGTAATTTATCCTGTTATCCATTTACTCATATGTACAAATCATATTAGGATTAGATATATTTCTAATTTTATACCTCTGAATATAATATCAAGTCACACTTTATATCCAACAAGTAAAAAATACAAATATAGATAGTAATTATCTATAGCACTTAGAAGCCGTTAGTTAGATCTGTGTAACCCAACTCCAATCATCAACCCTAATATGGAAACACAGGAACAAATATGGAAATATCTCACGGACACGGATGTGTGTATACACTACCTGTGCCAGCAGCCACGCCCAACTGTCATCACTAGCAACCAGTCAACCGATTAACAGGAAAAGGGTTGTTTTACAATAGCGCTCTGTCTGGTTTGATCAACAGATTGGACTCGTAGGTAAACAGAATTGTCTTCCTGCTATGCTTTTTTGCATATACCTGAATACTCTCTAGTTCCATGGGTTCACTACGTGATACTAGTAAATGTTTTATCGGACATAGGTGATCAAATGATTAGTCCTCCTCTGGATCGAAGTCCCTGATCTTCACATCTGCGTTTTCCCCGTACTGGATACAGTTGTCGATGTGCGACAGCACGTATTGAATGCTGGAAAAATAATTATAGCAGTTAGAGACACGAGAAGTACACGGTTGGAGAAAACAGAAAGAAAATACTCCCTCTTATTACTAATACACGGAGTTTTAGTAAAAAAATCAACTTGTTTTGAACTTGTGTACAACTAAGAAATCAACTCAAATGACTTTGTTACCCCTCATTTATTTTGCTTTGGAAAGGTGAGTTGGTTATTTGTTATAAGAGCATCATTTATTTGACAAGGGTAAACGTGGAAAAATGAAAAGGTACACAGTAGTTCTAAAACAATTTATATTTAGAAATTGCTGAGAAGATTAAAATAACTTATATAAAGAAGAATCAGAGTGAGTACATAACAAACTGGTATGAGTATCTAAACACAATACATAACAAACTTGATGAAAAGTTTTGATTTCACTAAAATATTTTACTTCAAACTCGCCCAAGCTATAAGTATTAAGTACGATCTTTGATTGATGTGATCAACTAGACAGAATGGACAATCCCCATCCAGAACAAGGTGACTCCTGAATTATTAGTAATTCTAAGGCAGGATATATACAACATAGTCACTACCATAATTTTTCTATGTAGCAAGATGGAAATGTGACTTCCAGAAAAGATATATGATACATGGAAGTTGGCATACATGCTAGTAAAGCAGAATGGATAGGGATTTTAGGGAAAAGAATCCATCAATCACTCAAGTCCAAAAGAGTTTTGCAATAAAATAAGAAAGGTAAAATAAGTATCTAAGTAAGCCTGAAATTTTGGGACATGGACTGAGATTCTGCAAGGAAAAGTACATTACCTGCTCTCTTTTCTTAAATCAAGTGGCATGAAATTCACCATGCTGTAATCATCAACCTACATGATAGTATTGAGATTAATTATTAATATTGAGATGAGTACACCACATGAGAGCAAATTTTCTGACCAAAAGAATTTGCAAATGAGACATTGTGGAAATGATAGAGCATGGGGTTACTATAACTATCTGTTGAGATAATCAGACAAGTATCATTATCTCATAGTTGATTCAGATGTGCATAAAGATAACAACAGAATGATTATATCCATCTATTTGAAATATTAACATGAGGAGAAATATGAATGTAGCCTTCAGCATGTACATCATATAGATTCTCAGAGACTGAGACTCCTGCCAGGAGTAACAAAAAATAAACTACTACAAATGGCTAAATTAGTACAGTTTCTCAGACAAATATGAAGAATCCATGGACATAATATTAATGGAAGTGCTGGTGAACTCAATGGATCAGAAACTAAAATGGTAACATCATTAAGATAAAAGGGAAATGTGGGTAAAAGAACTGCTGCATTGGAGACTCTCTATAATATATTAATACTCACAAATACCCAAAAAATGTTAATACAGTGCTGTATTTGATCTACCACAGCTAATCATTGGCAGTGTTTGTTTACCTTGGAACATGAATCAGCACATGCTCAAATAATATAATGGTTGTCTTTCCCCAGTCATCAATTAAACTAAAGAAGAGAAGAGTTGCCCATGGTGACAAAAGAAGTGCATGATACAACTTTCAACCCCAAAAATGTTTAAGCAATTTAAGTTTATTTTGTAGTTGAAAAAAGGAAGTACCCATCAAAATGGTGAGTTTCTTGGTATCAAGAGTAAGCTATATTACATCATAGAAAATATTAGCCATGCAGACAATCCGCCTAAAATGAATAGTGATTCAATGCAAGGGTTTTACATCCAGCATTAATGAGTTTATGATATCCCTAAGGCACCGGTGAGTGGTGATCACATTATTTTGGCAATTACAGGGTTATATAAAGGGTCAACACTCAACAATATACATAATTTATAGGTCCATGGTGGATTGGCAGGCATACCAGTTCAGCTAGAGATTTGTTTAACTTGCCAAACTTGGGTGCCATCTGTCGGTTCAGCTGTGACAGAAGAACCTGAGCCTCTGGATTCAGATACCTAGAAACATTATTATATTAATACAAAGCAGAATAATTAAATATTTAAATAAAGGAGAAATGAAATAAACATACTCTTCCACATCTTTTTTGTTGGAGACCAGATCCATCTTTGAAAGGATGTTGATATGAGGAAGTTCAAGCTGAATCATGGCAGAAAGAGAAGCCATGCAACCACTGATGTACTTTGTCACATCACTAATGAACTGGACCAAGCAAAACAAAACTGCAGTCAAGCTTGTGTTTGAGCTCAATATGTCTTTTCAAGGATAAATACATTAGGTTAGTGATTCAAAAGATCCAAACCTGTGAATCAAGAAGGTACACAGCACAAACGTTGAAATTTTTCCGCTTTAAATGCTCAACAAAGTTACGCAGAACTGGGACATGAGTGAAGAGTTCAATCTGGCCTGGAGAAACAAGGTGTGATATCATATTGTCATATGCTTTTAGTTTTAGGTAAAGTTAAACAATCTAAATATCTCAGCTTCCCCATGTAATCGCATGGGTGGGGGTGGGGGTGGGGGGGGGGGGGACATCTGCATTGCTAGTGACAGATCCTTCTACAAACTAGTATAATATGTTGGACACAAAGATATTGATTAATTGTTGGTTTTACAGTAAGAATAGTAGTCAAAATGAAACTGTGTAAACTCAGAACTACATTTAAAGCACACAAACATGAATTGAGAGTTTTACCTGGGCAATCAAACACAAGATAATCATCATCCAAATAGCCTTCCAATTGTTCGTCCAACCAATCATCCAAATTGTCTTCAAGGTGCCTAAATCTTTATTAAGGAAACAACTGACATCATAAAATCCTAATTAAATAAAGTATTCTCATAACATGCTCTTTAGCTTGACATAATAATATAATATTGTAGAGGTTTTGATTGGATCCTAGTACACATATAGCTCTTCAGAATGTACAAACAAATAAAATGTAAGCTGTAGGCTGTAAGTACTATGAATGGATGAACTAAACATAACGAATGAAGTTCACAGTTGTTGTGTATCTGCCGAAGTGTAGAAAATTAAAAGGTAACATCTATGCAAAATTGCAAATGCATTCGTACACATGGAGCAGTAAATTGGAAATATAAGCAGCTAATGTAATTTATAGTGTAAAGCGGACACTGTTTACTCTTGTAACATCTATATAAAACAGGGAATTAACTATTTTCTGCTCAATAGGTGTTGCTCTTAACAGTTTGCCATTCTGCAGAAGACAGTTAACTATTTGGCAAAAAAAATAATTGGCATATGTAGAATGGCAAGCTGTTAAAACAATGTCCATTGAGTGTCGAATAGTTAGTCTCCCCATATAAAACTATCACTAATGAAAGGTGGAATAAAGAAAGTTAAAAACTTAAAATTATAGAGGTGATTGGTATGAGCAATCCATCCCACCAATGTCAATCAGCATATCGAGAAAGATCTGATGATCACATAGCCATAGAGAAGTAATCCAGTTTTGACTTTGTGTTGATTTCAGGCAGGCTGTCTCAGCCTTCCATTGATTCCTAAAAAAACATGGCCATATTTGAGATAGCACTCTACTTATAATGGTCAAGCAAGTAATCTTTTGAAAGCAATATGTACAGATCTCAAGGGCCCCGAGATAGTGGTAAAACAATTGGAGAAAAACTATGCTAGTGTGCTACAAGAAAAGTTTCGACCCACAACACCCTGATGCTCCACCTCCAACTCAATTAACTTCCAAAATTCAACAACAGCACATTGCAGATAATTTACCATAAGGTCAGTTAAAAGCTAAAGAGCTAGGAAAAGCGACAGTCAACAAATAAGCAAACTCAATGCTGAACAGGATACTCCATGCAATAGATGAGGCCACCATTTGGCCCCAACCCAAGTTCCTCCATGACATCATCCAATGATATGAGCTCTCTAATATCTACAAGAATTTCAAAAGAAGCTAAGTATGAGCATCTGAGCAATATTTAAACGTGTGAACAAGACGAACACAAACATTCTTACCCATAGCAACAGGATAGCTGAAGTGCTCTGCGGCAGGATCGAGATTGACCATATGAATTGTCCTGCCCAGAGTCTCGCAATGTTGATGCAAACTTGAGCAATAAGTCGACTGCACAGCATCAAAAATCCAGCATAAAAATGGATTAGAAAAAACATTCACAGCATCTCCTTTAGCGAATCCTAAACCCCACGGTGCAGCCCTTTGTAGTTAGGTGAACTATGCTTGTATAAATCATCTGATAAGAACATACATATACATCCCATGAACCACTATTAACATTTTAAATTAAACCAAACCCTAGCGGAATGAGGAAATAATTCATAGAAATCAGCTCCCGCTAAAACAGAACGGAAGCAATCCACTCAAAAGTAGGATGAGTTCAGACGAAGGAGCGGAAGCAGAACGAGAACCCTATCTGAAAGGGCCAACGAACAGACTGACCCCAAATCCTAACCAGCGCCGGAGACTGAACTATCAATATCACCGTCAGATCACATAAACCCCTCCAAAACCAAAAAAAAAAAGGCAAGCTGGGGAGTCGTAGACCTATCACCTTGCCGCTTCCCGCGGGGCCGATGACGAGCTGCGCGTACCCCATGGCGGTGCGGGGCGGTCGGGTGACGGAACGACTGGGAAGGACTGGGGTTTAGGGAGGGGAGAGTGGGAGTTAGGTGGTTCGGTGGGAGGAGGAAACTCGCGGACCAGGCGGCGGAGCGGAGGATATGGCGGCGGCGAGGAAGGCGGCGCACGCGGCCGCAATTCTTTTTTATGTTTTTTTTCTTGCGAAATTTAATTATATATCCTTATTTTACGGGGTTAATTTTTTGTGATTGCTAATATGTATTCACTGACAGATAAAACCGTCACCGTCTGACATTGACATGAATAATTTTCTTTATTCTATACTACTATATAATAGACGAGTTGTTTTTACTGATTCAAGCAATCTGATCCATTAATTTTTTACTCATACTCATTGGAACAATCATGACCGTTCATCAAAGTCAACAGCCCCATGCCTATCCTTACCTTTAGCGCCCCGCACCTGCCCTCCAAAATCCCCGCAATTTATCATTTTATCTCTCCTCTCCTCTGATTTCGCTAACGACGCCATTGATCTACATGTCATTTTCTCTCCACTACGGCACAATGCCTCCTATTCGCCGCCACCTCCTTCCTTGTTCCCATCGACTGCCGGCGCTCCTCCTTCGCACGCGCGCCCGGCCTCCTCCTGCTGCCTCCTCACCGACGGCGCCCTCTTCTTCCTCTCTGCTTCCTACTTCCTCCTCCTCCCCTCCTAGCCTCCCTCGACCGCTTCCTCACCTCCACGCGCTGCTTTGCGTCCTTCACTGCCCCCCGAAGACCTCAACGCCACACTCCTGGCCGACTCTGGCTTCGCCGAGCGCGCTGCGAAGCTCTCCGACTTTGATGCTCGTGGCGCCGTCGCCCCCACACAATTCGGTCGCCCTGATACAGGCCTGGTTGGCGCATCAAAGGAGATGGAGCTCAGGAATGCGCGGGGCGAATCGTCGGTGTCTGATCCGGCGTCGGCCAGCGCGGAAATGCCGCCGCTAAAGAGGGCTTCCGACGGCAATGTACAAAAGCGGAAGGTCCCGGGAAGGGAAAAGGCAAGGACAACCCCATGTCCACCTCCGCTGCTAAGGTAAGCACAAAATTTTGCACACCCAGGTGTCCCCCTCCACGGCGCCGCACCATTTTGGGGGTGAAAGGTTTCATTTTTAGAGCTTTTCGCAAGAGGATTCTGACGAGAAGCAGTGCAAATCAATGGAGGAGAGCAATGCCACCGAGGAGAATTCCGGCAAGAGGAAGGTCGCACAGAACAACAGCGCTTCGAAGTTCCCCGAACCACAAAGCGTCGCGGCGACGGACAGCCACAGCCTCGCCAAGAGGATATGCACAGTTCTTGAGACTCTCATCTCGCTTACATTGATCTTATGATCATTAACGTGTTGGATCATCTCCTCTTGTTCGATCAATCCAGGTGAGAAGAGAAAAGATCAACCAGCGGATGAAGCTGCTGCAGGATCTTGTGTCGGGTTGTAACAAGGTAACTGAAGAAAGCACTCATTATTTTGCATCACCCCACTTATTGTTGGTCGAGTAGCCCAGTGTACTCAGATTGGAAACTAGGAAATGTTACTTGTTTCAGGTGGTTGGCAAGTCTGTCATGCTCGACGAAATCATAAACTATGTACAATCGTTGCAATGGCAGGTCAATGTATTTGCTCTGTGCCAAATTCACGGATGCAGAGTGATTGTGAAACTGTAGCTTTTGTTGTTTTAGAATGCAGCAAACACCCATCTGAACCATTGTCTTCCACATCCATTTTGCAGTTTCTATCCATGAAGTTGGCCACCGTGAATCCTAGCTGGACTTCAACAATTTGCCTAACCTCCTTCCTAAAGATGTGAGTTGCAAAAGAATATATGATCTCATTACTACATTTGATTCCTCTATTATTAAGGCAACCGGGACAATTCAACACTTCAACTCATCTGATATATCGGTTTTTCTCCCTGGATCATATGCACCAACCACGCAGCCTGTTGCAGAGCTCGTATTTTCCGCTTGAAACCTCAGGTGCACTGCTGCCCTACATTAGCCAGCCACAGCAAGGGAACCCTCTCGGCTGTGGCATGGCTAATGGCATGGACAACCAGGGTTCTATGCACCCATTGGACCTGCCATTTTGTCGGACAATGGCTCACACCATCCTTTCCTCAATGGGGCTAGCGATGCGGTCTCTCAGGTAAAAATGCATCACTATGTCTTGATCTCGCATGATATTCGTATGAATCGAGACTGAATATGAAGAATGGATGCTTTAAATTAAAGGTTGGGGCTTTCTGGCAAGATGATCTGCAAAGTATTGTTCAGATGGATATAGGGCAAGGTCAGTAGATTGCCACCTCTTCCAATAGCTACAAGTGTAGGCCATGCAAGTTTCTACCTAATACCATAGTTAACACCACGTTAATTTAATTCTCATTATATTTGTAGCTGATATACAATTCTCATTATATTTGTAGCTGATATATATCTTTAAGATACTTCTGCCTGTCCACGGATCTCATTGAGCTCAATTTCTTTTTTCCTATCTCGAAAAAGTCAGAAGAATGATGAACTTTTTGGTTGTGCATTGTGATCATGCTGAACTTCACTACATGCAACTCTGGTTTAGTAATTGGGGAGGTGTCAGAAACCAATTTAGATTTTGGATTCTGTTTGTTCCATAAGTGATCCCATGTAAAAGGACACAACAAAAGGAACATGCAACTAAGCAAGTTGTGAGCTGGGTTTGGATTTGTGGCTGCTTTTCAGCTGCATGATAAAGTACCCAGATTTAGAGAAAGGACTAGGGCAGGCCAGGCTGAGGAGGCCTTCCAATCCCCCATATTTTCAGAGATGCTAGGAGTACATCAGACGAGCAGTGCAACGACATTCACTGTGATGCTATGCTGCTCTTGTTCATGTATAGCTACGTCAGAAAAGAAATATATCTCTGCATGTTACTCTCTATCCTCTATGAACAACCCTTGCATTGTCAAGAATTGGAGCCCCCAATCTACTTCAAGGAGTCCAAATCATCCAGGTTGTGATCACGCTCCAAAACGGGATCAGAGTTGTTCTGATCAATCGCTTTCTTGAATTGGACCAAATAATTCTGTAGCAGTTTCTTGCTTATGCTAATTATTTAGCTTTATTTATGGGCTCGTGCTACAACATAGCTAGCTCCAAATCTATACATATGCTAATTATTTACCTTTATTTATGGTCTATGTCTAAAGATCATCAGTTCTATTATACTCCAACTAAATATAACTTGATATTTATTAATTACTACTTCTGAAACTATGAAATCATAAAAAAATCTAAAATTGAGATTTCAAACTGACATTTACCGTTGCGCAGCACGAACCCATTACTATTTAACTGTCTAATAGACAATTATTTTTTGTTATTTACCGTTACGCAGCACGGATCTATTACTATTTAACTGTCTAACAAATATTTGTTTTTTGTCATTTACCGTTGCGTAGCACGGGCCCACTACTAGTTTTATGAAAATTAAGTATTTATTCTTCACCTATAACATATATCGATAATATGTAGACTAAACGATAAATCTTTGATTTTCATTAAAAGAAGAGCATATAATCAAATTTTTTCTTTGTTCGAAATCTGAGTTTGACCGAGCAGTTTGCAATTTTGCATTTTGCCGCAGCACTTCTATACATGAGTAATTAGATATATTAAAAGCTGCTAGGCATTTGAGCTCTCACGTTGAGCCACGTCAGCTCGTTTGCAAGAGGTCCTTCAATTTTGGTGGAATTAGATAACAGTGTGGTGGTCAGGACATTTTATAAAAACATCCTTCTACTTTGCTAAAATTAATCCAACTAACTCCAGATCTCTCCAAGCCCGCATATCCCCTCCTCTCTCCTAGCGATGCTACGGGCGACGAAGGCGGCGACGGCATCAGCTTGGCGACCCTCCCCCTCCTCTGCGTCCTTCGCTCTCCACCCCCTGACCCTCTGCGCTCGCGCTGGTGATGCGGCCTCCGGCGGCGGTGGCCTCATCTTCACAAAACTCCGGTCCGCTGTCCTCGCCACCGCCGTTGCACTCTCCTGCGCGAGCGTCTATCCTAGCAATGTCGTACTCCTCGTCGCGCCCAACTACATGCTATATGCAGTTTGTTTCTTCGCGTTGCGAATGTGCCAAGCCACCCGGTCTCGCCTCGCCGTGATGTCCCCAGATCCGCCCTGCCCACTATTTCCCCGCGGCTAGATCCGCCCCGCCCCATGCTTCCCCATAGCTAGCTTTGTCATGCTCGCCCTCCCACGCACAAGTTACTAATGTGGCCTGTAATTAGCATCAAGCTTACTTGTCCCATGTTCTGTTCCACAATCCAAATCAAAGGTTGATCGAAAGCATGCATTCTGGAAGAATACAGTTTTCCAAACCGTGGGGCAAGAGCTCACTGCATATCTGGGTTCTGTGCCATGGCAACGTATCCTATGCTCAAAGAGGTATGGTGCTCAAATGCACACATTAAATCTGGGCCAAAGATCTTTCATCCAACGGTGTCCAGCTATTTGCGTTTACACCCTCCCACCTCCTCTTATCCAAAGATTTTTTTTTGCACTGAAAAAGAGGGGGTGGGAGGGTGTAAACGCAAATAGCTGGACACCGTTAGATGAAAGATCTTTGGCCCAGATTTAATGTGTGCATTTGAGCACCATACCTCTTTGAGCATAGGATACGTTGCCCTGTGCCATTACCAAGCAAGCTTCCCTTGTACAACTTAAAGATGCACTACTGGTTTGGAGAGCAAACTTAATCTACACATCGTCCAAAAAAAGGCTTTGCAATTGGCAAACTAAAGAGTTCAAGTTGTCCTCAACTTGCTTCCATCTATCTTTTATGTTCCGATTTCACCTTTTTATGTATGTATTTAATTTCATGGACAAAGATCAAGCTTTTCTTCAGCTATGGCTTCTGTCGTTGTTCTTGACATATGGCAGTGGATCAGAAGCCTCCCCAAGCAATGGAGGAGGGAATCTTGCTCTCTTCAAATCTGCAACTCTTCATCCACAAACCAATCTCTGAACTGAATCCTTTGACCTGTCTTGGTCTATCTATGCTGAATTCCATGATCCAATCTCACTCTTGTGCTCCCATTATAGTAGGTTGGAATCTGTCAATGGCTCAGATATTGCTACCAATTTGTTGCAGGATATCATGAGCGAGGTCCTCAGATATGGCCCTTACTCTAGCAAGAAGTCACTCTTGAGGCTGCCAAATCTTTCACCTAGCTTCCCTCACTCTTGCGCTCATGGTCTGCATCTACGAAGCTCCGTCCACCCTCCGACGGGAACTCATCGGCAAGATCGGCGTGTAGCTGATGCACAACGACATGCATGGTGCCTCAAAGAAGTTGTTGCTTGCCATGGGGTCGAACAACTCATTGTTCCTGATTTGGGCTCCTACATTAAAAGAGATAGGACTTATAGAAAAGAAGCTCAAGAACAATACCCGATGGAAGTAATGTATTCTCTCTATATCCATATATGTAAATGGCATTTTCATGGATATCACTTAATTCATATTCCCTTTTACAGATGAATTGTTGACTCTAGGCCAACATAAGTTATTGATGATACGGTCATCTTACATGTACCATGCTTTGTTCTATCATTGTTATTATTACTAAAATTATTAAACAATGCTTATCATACAACGTATAAATTGGGGATGCATGTGCTTAACTAATGGTTTTATGAATTCTTGATATCTGTCATCCGTTGGCTGATATTGAAGCCCTCTCGCTGAAGGAGCATAGCTTAGATGAACGAATAAGGTTTGTAACCAGTTCCTTCAAGTTTTTGATGTGAAATATTCTTTCACTAAGCATGTTGTTTCATTGTTTTTTGCACTGAAATGCGAGAAAAGTTAAAAGAGCTCACTAAAGATGAAAACAACCAAAAGTAATTTATCTCCTTTTTTTCTTGAAAAGTAACTATTAGTTCATTATAATTACCTAAGATGTTTGGACTACAATATGAGCTTAAAATCTGTTCTTGCATTTCTCTTCCTACATTTGGCTTTATGTTGCAGAAGATGACATGAAGTCTTTGCTCTGCTTTGCTTTCAGGTTTGGTTTATTTTGAAGTTTGAACTCTAGCAATTGTTAGACAACTCTGGTATTATTTTGATGTGCCATATAAATTATCAATAGTATACTTTTATTATTTATACTCAGAATCAAACACTATTGCAATCAAAGCGCCTCATGGTTTGGGCGATTGCATTTGAGACTCTGATGTCCAATATTTTTCTTGTTCAGTGTGCGATCGAATGCTTTTTATAGAATTTACTAAGGAGGATTAAGAAATAGATGATTGTTTTAGCTCTAGAGTACGGCTCCTCCTGAATCTTCACGTTCCTTCAGGAGTGCTATGCCATATATGGCGCATAAGGTAATGTTTCATAAATGATTAACAGGTCATGGTTTAGGAAGGCATAATGCTACTTAATTATGTAAACATGCTGTTATTGCTTCAAGGGCTATTATTGCTTGATAAAAGAATCAATTTGTGAATGTCATGTTGTGTTGCACAGTGAAATCATACATACATGTATCATTACTTATTATAGCAAGATTTTATTATGGCTCGAAGAAGATGTTTTATTTAGTTTCATAAAAGATGTTGTTCAAAGCAACTTTAAACAATACATACTTAAGAAAACATGCTTTATGTAATCTTTTATTGCTATAGCAATCTTTTATGTAGTTTAAAAGAGTCAGTTAAGTCACACTAAGAATATGTTTATTGCTTATCTAACATTATATAGTTTTCAATTTCAAAACGATACATACAATTATGCGTGTTCTCAAACTTAAACACTAAAATATAATTCGTGAAAACAATATGTTTTCCACGGGCGCACAACGGGCGCCTTGCCATCTAGTCATGACCAAAAGCTGAGATCTTTTGCCTACTTTAACGGATGTAGATTTAAATAATCCAAGATAATTTTTATTCGGATTAAAAAACACTAGTCTATTAGACCCGATTTTTAGAAAACACCTAATTATTTTGTGATTTATACTCTAATTTGCTATAAAAGGTCTTAACCCTGGAGTGTAATGTGATTCTCCTCTCTCAAGTCACTAATACTATGACACGCCTCCATTTCCGTACGTATCGCCGTGATGCCCCCAAAGATCGTGGCTGCCTAATCAGCTGCATGTCCATATAGGCTAGTTTATCGGTCAGGTTCATCCGCCCGTCGCAATGAACTCGATCAATCTTACGACTCGAGACTGAGTGCTTGGCATAGCGAGGCATCGTCGGTACATTTGGCCGGCATCTAGTTGTTTGGTTCTATGTACAAATTAAAGGAGAAAAATAATGGAATGGTTCCTAGATATAGATGATACTGCTGTTTGATTCGAGAGATAAGATGGAATCAAATGGAACCGAACTGTTCCTATAAATAGAATATTCCTTGTAGATGCTGAACCGTATAGTACTGATTTTTTAACGAATAAAATGATTCCGAACCATCCCGTTCCATTCCTCATCGTACACCAAACCAAACACTACCTAAGTCGTTTACTACTCCAAACCTAACGAAGTACAACATAATTATATCAGGACATATTTGTTTCAGCTTAGATTTATAATAATTTAATTGATAGCAAAAATTGAGTTAAACCAGTTTACTGAATTGTTATAATATACGTTCTAGATTATAATAAATTGACATAATAATTTAATTTGTTTGTTTTAGTTTGATTGCTATGATTTTAATTTAGTGTGCAACGGACATCGCCGAACATGATATCAATGACGGTTCATCACTCATGTTACCCTTTCTAATCCTAAAACCTAAACCCTAAATCCTAAACCGATCTTGAGATTTCGGGGGCCCGAGACAAATTAAAATTTATGGACCCTTATATATAATGATGATATGATATTTAATATAAAAAACATAAGATATTTTGAACTATTACGTAATAATAGATTGGTTCAGTTATAGTTATATTGCATATATACGCCAGAGCTAATATATCGCTTCATGAAAACCATGCCCGGTAATCATAAAAGGATTGGTGTATGTATATAGGAAACTAACAACCGAGGCCATGTAGATTACACAGATATCGCTAACCATACATACGAAAATTGCTAACATAATATATATATATGAAATCTAACTAATACACAATTAAAATATATAATAAATAATATTCATATAAAATAATATGTATATATTGATTACCTTAAAATAAAAGATCACCGAGACGTTGACCTACGCGAGTATATGAAAAGAGGGGTGTATCGTACACGTGTAGATACATATACAGTGGTAGACCTAAGATTTTACCAATGGGTATGTCAGCATCAAAATCTCTATATGTAATTCAATAAAAACATTTTTTCCAATTGAGTAAATAATTATTAAATTTATACCATATTTTATTGTTTATAATTGGATAAATAATAATTATTTTTTTACTAGAATAATTTTGTTCCTCGAACAAAAAAATAAAAGAAAAAAATCCTTGAATTCTTTACATATACATTAGTAGGCCTAAGATTTTACCAATAGATTTATCACGTCAAAATCTCTATATGCAAGCATATATGGTAGAAATATTTTTCTAATTGATTAAATACTTATTAATTTATGCCATAAAATATTTTTGTAATAACACAAATAATTATTAGTTTTTTACTAGAATAGTTTTTGTTCCTCAAACAGATGAACAACAAAAAATAAAAGAAAAAATCATTGAATTATTCAAAGCCACTAGGGATTGAACCGAAAAGCTTATATTTAAATGACATTAACTTAACCATTACACCACTAAACATTTTTTATAGTCTAGATACTATTTTATTTTTACCATATCCTTACACACGTGTATATAGGGGCTTTAGCTCGGGGGCCTGGGGCGGCCTTTGAAGTTTGAACCAATTTAGACTTTTCCTTCAATTTTGTCCAACCGCACCGTGCACCGACCCGAGGTTTGGCAGGGCGTCACCTCATATCCAAACATAAAAGAGTACAAGCATTCCACCGAAAACCATGAGCTGACATATAATCTGTCTTTGGGCTATAAATTGAATATTTTTAGGGGGTGTTTGGTTTCACCTTGCTAAACTTTAGGGACTAAAATTTAGTTGACTAAAAAGGACTAAGCTTTAATAGCTATTTAGTCCCCATGAGATTGCTAAAAGGGACTAGAGACTATTAACATGGTTTGTCCCTCATTAATACTCATTGGGATGGGAAAAAAACTATTTGCGGACATTTATTAAGGCTAGTTTGGTCATTTTTTACCTGCTTTAATAACTAGTCCTTAAAACCAAACATATAGGGACTAAACTGTAGTCAAGTGAATAAGAAGAGACTAAAATTTAGTTTAGTCCCTAAAAAAAACCAAACAGAGCCTTAAAATAGAAACGAAAAACTAATTTATGATAATGATTTTATGCTTATATTCATAGTGGTATAGAGTCAACGCTGAGAAACAACAATAAAAACTTATAGCTTATTTAGTAGAGCTCTGAACCTGAAAACCAAACAGGATCTTAAAGTAGAAACAAAAAACTAATTTATGATAATGATTTTATGCTTATATTCATAGTGGTATAGAGTCAACGCTGAAAAACAATAATAAAAACTTATAGCTTATTTAGTAGAGCTTTGAATCATGAAATTCATACTAAAATTGGAGTGAAGAGAAATTGACTTGACTCGACAAAGAAACTGAAGTCAGAGCTATGTCAAACACACGTTAGATCCGGAAATACAGTATCAAACATGTCCTAATTTGTAGTTAGTTCAAGCAAATACTCCCATCATGAACCTTTCATGAAGATTTTGTTTTTATAAAACCGTTACAATGAAAAAACTGAAATCTTCCTTATTAATAAAAAATTATAAAGTGATAGATAAATAATATTAAATGAGTAAAAAAATTAACTCACCGACATCGCAAGACCAACGAATGAATTCTTCGGTGGGGCCAGCGAAAATAAAAAGAGAGTAATAGTAAAATAAAGGACACTTCCGTCGAAAGAGAACGCAGCTGGTGACATCTGAACTGTCCCCACTCCCATCCGAGCCAGCCAAGCAGTGCCATCCGACCAGACGCCACATTTTCGAAACAAAGTTTCGAATTTGTTACTAAAATTCATTCGATTTTATATTTATCGTCGATTCTCTTAATAATATATGATTTTAGAATCACGTATCGATAAATTTTCAATAATATATCGAAAATAATCTCTGTTTTTTACTTCTACCGCCTACCTGAGTTTCCACGGCCACCGCGTAGCGTGCCATTGCCGGGGTCGTTACGCTACGAGTTATAGTTTACTACAGCTGGTCACCAGGCGACCCCGTCCCCGGACAAAACGCCATTACCAATTACCAAACTCCTCGGCTTCTTCTCCCTTTCGGCTTTCCCGTCTCGTCTCCCTGCCCCGGCTCGCCGACACGGCCCAAATCCGGACACCCAACCCGGACCCGTCGCCTCGCCTCGCCTCGCCTCGCCTACCTCGACCCGGCGTCTGTCTCTTGTGGCCTGCATCTGCAGCCTCGCCTCGGAGTCCCCGCCGCCTCCCCTCATTCGCTAGCCAGCCAGTTGCGGTTGCTGCTGCTGCTGCTGCTGCTGCCATCCGGACGCGAGATCCCGCCATGGAGGTGAGCGTCGCCGGTTCTCGGTTCCTCCTTTTCTCTCGACTGAGGCGCGTCGCGTTTGCTTTTTCTGGCGCTCGCTGTCGGTAGTGTCTGCTGCGGTTGTTTTGAGACGAATTGCTGCTGCTGCTCCTGCTGGTGGTGGTGGTAGAGGTGGCTGCACGCGGGTTGAGCTTGTTTGGTTGGTGATCTCGCCGGAGTTAATCGTGCGCAGCAAAACGCCGTTTTGGGGACGGGTCGTAGCCTCGTAGGAGATGTTTCTGCTACAATGACATGGCGCTGACCAGCGACAGGAAAATTCCGCGCGTTTATGCCATCGGACATTGCTGCATCCCGATGCAGATTTCTGGTGGATTTTGTATGCCTCGTTGAACGCCAGGGTAATGGGGATGAATTCTCTTTGATTGCATACGAGGCCAGGTGCTCTAATGGTCAGTTTGTTGCTGAATTCCGGTGATTTCGATGTGTTCGGTTCGTGGAATGCGGGTTGGATGACAATAGGATGAACTTGTGCAAGGTTGTTTGGGTCCTTATCTTGCTGCATCAAAGAATGTGGTTTTGTACTCGTTACTCCACTGGTTATTGGTACTTTTGATGGCTCAAGGGTAAAAAGAGCTGCTAGATCTGTTCTTCAAGTTTGTTTGTTTGCTTGCTTGCTTGCCTCTGGCTGGGCCTGCTTCCTATCATCTTCAAGCTCCAAATTAATGCATTTCCTAGTGGCAGGGCCTTTTTAATTCAAAGGGATGCCACATTGTGGCAGAGTAGCATGCTCTAAACTTGTAGTCTGTTCTTTGTTTTGGGCTCTTCTTTATCAATTTTAGCATGATTTGGGGGAAATGAATGCTGTTGTTGATGCTTGCAATTAATCCCTGCTGATAACATGGTAGCTGTACTTTACCTGGCTGTCTTATGCAACATCGTTATTCATTATCATATTTGAACTATGCGTCTGCTTTCAACTTTCTGTATTGGCAATTGACAGGCTGACAACTTCACAGCTATCCAGTTATAATGTTGACAATGTTAAAGCTTAACTTATGTAGTGTCCTAAGGCCTCCTGACACATCTTTGCGTAGCGAGATATTAAGCCATGTCAAATATTAGGAGAAGCAGTTAGGCAGGGTGTGGCAAAATTGACATGGGAGGAGGCTCTTAGAAGAGATTTGAAGGCATGGAATGCGGATAGCGGTGCATGGAATTTGGCGATCCATGTGTCAGAATCATGGCCTAGGAAATTGTGTTTTCTTTAACTAGCACTAGTCCTATTTTTGTTATTATTAGTTGTTTGATTCTTGTAGTTTGATTTGGGTTTCATCTCTAGCCTTGGGACCCAAAGGCTGTTCTTGTTATATAACATGGATTTTGGATGTTGAGCAGGCTACAGTTAGTTGACTCTACTGTCAAGTGGTATATAAGTATACAACTACTACAATCATGCAAGCCCATTCTACTTCCATGTGCTGGAATTCGAAATAACAATATGGATCTCATCTGATCTCCTCTTGTTTTGTTTTCTTATGCAGGTGAGGACAGTGAAAGTTAGCAACATCTCGTTGAATGCTTCAAAAAGAGAGATCACGGAGTTCTTCTCTTTCTCTGGGGATATAGAATATGTTGAAATGCAAAGGTAATTATTCATCATTGGTTATCAAATTGACCATATTCTTATGAAGACTGTAATAGTATTTCTTAAATGCCTGCTTCTGTCTTGACCAGTGAATCTGAAAGGTCACAGCGTGCTTATGTCACATTTAAGGACTCTCAAGGAGCTGAGACTGCTGTGCTTCTCTCGGTACATTCAAGTTCAAGTTTCAGCAACTCGAACCTTAGTCGCTTATTTTTTGTTCCATTGCATTGGTAATTAGGTTGGGTACTTGGTTCTAATTTTTGTATGCAATTATTGCACCTTGCATGCTAATATGCCTCACACTATTTCTATTTATCTTGTTTTATTGCTTCTAATCTTTTGATTACCATCTACAGGGTGCAACAATTGTTGACCTTTCTGTCATGATAACTCCAGTGGAGAACTATCAGCTGCCTCCTGATGCACGCAAACAATCCCCTGTAAGAATATGTTTCAATGTCATACCTTTTCAAATTACACCAAAATGGAAACAAGTCACTTGCCTCCTGGTGATTTTTTGGGAGGGCTATGACTACATTGTATCGCTTAAACTAAAAAGCTCGATTTTTTGAACTATTAACTATTTTCCACAAACAAGCTATTCTTGCAGGGAAAATATTTTGGGATTAGACTAATTTGCCCCTCCTTGTTGGCAAGAATTGAGTGTGGAATAAAGAAAATATAATGAATTTCTTGTAAATACTAGAGGAAACTTGAATTCAATTATATATTTTTTCTTTCTGTTAATGTCTGCATTTCACACTGATTGTCTATATATGTTGTTTCATCCTTAGAGTTACTTTGCCTATTTTGGCAATTAAACAGTTAAATATCTTTGCAATCCTGTAACATGGGTTTGAAAACTATGTGCCATGGTAAGAACACTTCAAAATTAGGCAGTTAATGTGAATCAGCGCTACATGTCAACGTGGAAATGCATTCATTATTTGTCAAAACAGTTATGATTCCATTTGATCAACAAATTTAACTGTTTCCTATTGTGACAAAATGCAGAACTTTCCTGTTGGATATATTGATACTTCATTTCTTTGCATTTGTCTGAATCTCATTGTTTGTACAAAAGGGAGAGAAATCTTCCTCTACTGAATTTGCAGTCAGGAAGGCAGAGGATGTTGTTAGCAGCATGTTGGCAAAGGGTTTTGTCCTCAGCAAGGATGCTGTCAACTTAGCAAGATCTTTTGACGAGCGTCACAACATACTGTCCAATGCTACAGCCACTGTGGCATCTCTAGACCGCCAGTATGGCCTGAGTGAAAAGATCAATTTGGGTCGGGCAATTGTTGGTAGCAAGGTCAAGGAGGTGGATGAGCGTTATCAGGTGTCGGAACTGACAAAGTCTGCTTTGGCTGCTGCGGAGCAGAAAGCCAGCATTGCAAGTTCTGCTATCATGAGTAACCAGTATGTCTCAGCTGGTGCTTCCTGGTTAACAAGCGCATTTGGCATGGTGACCAAGGCAGCAGGTGACATGAGTTCCATGACCAAAGACAAGGTAGACAGGGCCGAAGAGGAGAGGAAAGCGATCATGTGGGAAGAGAGGAATGGACTCATAAGTGATTATGCCAAGATCCACCTCGATGAGCCCTCTTCATGGGAGCCTGCAGTTCTTCCTCTTGAATCTGTGGATGAGCAGAAGCTCCAGGCTGTGTGATCTGCACAATCCAATGATGGTCGTTTCTCCACGTGTTATTCTTTTGTTGATGTCCCATTCCTACCTGTTGACTGTGGTCTGTGTTGTTAGGAGATAGTTTTACTTGTGAGTAAAATTCCTAATAGAATTATGTTTATTTTCCATTTACTATCTACAGGCACGTTCACGGGACACATTCCTAGATATATATATCACATATCACATAATGGGTCTATACCTAAGCTGTATTCTAACTAAGTTTGCAACCCTAATCTCTCAAGTCATAAGTTTATGCTGTGTTGTTATAGCTATAATTTTATGGTTACTCAGATATGTTACGGACAACGAATACTAAGCTATCTGTAACTGTGACTGTGATACCAAACTATCCACCTGTGACTGACACCCGATCTCCAAATCCTTATTCTTGGTTATGATTTGTGCATTCAACATTGTTATCCGGACCAAACAGAATCTCACTCTTCTGCATGCAGGGACTACGGTGGATAGTGTATTTATGGTATTGAAGAAGAATTTACGGTGAATTTCCTGTAAAAACGCATGTTGTGCCCCAACATCCAGCTGAACAGATGGAATTCAGGCGTGTAGCCTGATTCACCTAAGTCTTCTCGAAGAGGATGAGCCATCACAATTTCCCTGTTGCCGCAGCTGCGGATGCCACACACAAAAATAATGATTTTTTTAAAAAATAATATATTTTTATTCAAAAATTCAAATCTGAATTTCAGAATTTACAAAAACAACTTTTTGTCGATGATTAGTATGCTAATCTAGGTCGATGGGTCTAGACGGTTAGTGCAAGGTTTCTATCGGTACTTGATATATCGATCTGGGCCAAATCGCCCCTAGATCAGCATACCAACTATCGATCGGGCCGAATCAGTCGTGGATCAGAGAACCTGCCGATTTAGGCGGATAGGCTTAGTTCGAGAGATAGTCTGCTGATCTAGGACGGATCGATCTAGATTGACAAATCATAGTATGATTAAAAGACTATTTTTGCAATTTCTAAAATGAAATTCGCGTATAGAAGATTTGAAACTTTAAATAAAAAATATATTATTTTGAGAAAAAAAATCCAAAAACAATCACAAACTTGGCTTGATTCCGGCCCTAGTGCCTAAGACCTTTCACACCAAGGCACCAGTGCACCACCTGCAGGCCGGCCATAGGGCAATCCCAACTCACGTAAAATCCCAACTCACGTAAAGACGTCTATATCAATTGGTTTTTACCGTCTCAAATACATATCTACTAGAAAAAATCTTTCTGTCAGATAACTCATATCTATATGTGGGTAACATTTCCTCTCCAAACTCATACTCATACAGGTAAAATATACACAACAGGTATCTATACCCATCAACAAGTACCACACAAATAACAAATGTGTATCTATCTTCACAAAAATAATGTTTCACCTAATTAGATTGATCCCTCATTCAGTTATAAGATCAAAATTATATATAAAAATAAACTTGATCTCAAACATAATAGCAACAATGATTTAACCTACAATAATAGTAGCAATAATTTAAACTCTTCAAAATATAATCTATTGAGTGATAGGTATCCATCGGATAACGGGTATGAATATTAAGAAACCATACTCATATCCGCATACCCATTGGGTAATGTATTTTTCCCATTATTAGATCCACGGGTAAAAAAATTTTACCTATATATCTATCCTAATAGTGTAAAAATTCATTGGGTTTCGAGTATCCATGCTATCTTTAAACCCACGGTGTCTATGAGTGATGTCTTAGATATAGACACAAATTTTCAATGTATAGTTTCTTCAAAAAAAATATTTTTATACAATTATCTATCTTCTTTCTTTTCTCTTCCAATCTCCTCATTTGTTTTTCTTGATTTCAGTAAAGAGCTGATTTGTTTTTCTTGATTTCAGTAAAGAGCTGATTTCTTACATATTTTTATGGTTTTTCTTCTCTCTCCTCGTTAACCTGCTCGTCACTCGCTAAATCACATTAACTTTTGTCTTACGTGGCAGCTCACAGCCCATACACCGTGTTCATCCAAACAGTACGGCTCACCACGTCGTGGAACCGCAACGCACACGCTGCCATTCCACACCCGCGTAGCTTACTCGCTCTCTGCATCAGGGTCCCACTACATGGACCACATGTCAGTGAGACAGTAGACTTACCTTCGCCAAATTGCGGGGACACGTAGCAGCAGCCAGCAGCTACCATCTCGAGAGAGGTCTCGTCTCGCCCCCATTCTCACCGGCCAAAGGGCAGGAGGCTCAGCTCCCCCACCTTTGCGCGATCCCATCGCCGCCGCCCTCTCGCCGCCGCCGCCATGGCCTTCCTCGCGCGGGCGATTCGCCACTCCAACCCGTACCTGCGCTCGCGGTCTCCCGCGGTCGCAGCCTCATGCCGCTGGATCTCGCCGACCACCACCGCTGGGTCGCCGGAGGCCGGCGCAGCCGTGGCGCCTGCGGACCCGGAGATGCCGCCGCCGCGTGATCCGGTGGGCGGGGCGCGCGTGCAGCTTCCGAGTAACCCGGAGGATGCGCTCGAGGTGTTCGTCGACGGGCACGCCGTGCGGATCCCCAAGGGGTTCACAGTGCTCCAGGCCTGCGAGGTCGCCGGCGTCGACATCCCGCGCTTCTGTTACCACAGTCGCCTCTCCATCGCCGGCAACTGCCGCATGTGCCTTGTCGAGGTCGAGAAGTCGCCCAAGCCCGTCGCCTCCTGCGCCATGCCCGCCCTCCCAGGTCAGCCATTGATGCACAAACGACGTCGGGCTTCGCAGTCGTTTTCTGTGTGATGAATTCGGATTTGAAATGTACACTATTGGTGTGGTACGCAAATGCTAATGCCTTAGTCTCTCAGATCCACTCAGCTCATGGATTTCTCAGCATCATAGGCTTCTCGTTAGATTTGCCTGTAATCTATATTGTTTATGGTATGGTTATAAGAGTCAGAAACTTCAGCTTGATGTGCATTGTTGGCTAGCAATTGTTGGAATACTGAATGATTAGTCTACTGCGTGCGATTTCTACTAATATTTGCAATGTTATTGACCTTGGGGCGTATTGTTGTATTAGGGATGAAGATTAAGACAAACACGCCAGTAGCAAAGAAAGCCAGGGAGGGTGTCATGGAGTTCCTGTTGATGAATCATCCGCTGGACTGCCCAATCTGTGATCAGGGTGGGGAGTGCGACCTCCAAGATCAGTCTATGGCATTTGGGGCTGACCGTGGTCGCTTCACCGAGATGAAGCGGTCAGTTGTGGATAAGAATTTGGGCCCATTGGTGAAGACAGTGATGACCCGTTGCATCCAATGTACAAGGTGGTGTTTTGTTGCCTCTTGGTAGATTTGTATGAGTGTCCACCTAAAGTGATTTTATGACTATTCTGTTTGCCTATCGTCTACTCCCTGTTAGTACCTTGTTCTTTAAGATCATATATTTAGGAGTTGGTTCTACAAACTTTTACAAGTTAAAAATTCGTGGCTAAACATTCTTTCTGATTTATCCATGTCCCTCATTTGAATAATGCAATTTTTCTTATTTTGTACTTTGTATTGTCATCGTGCAGTCATTTTATTCATGTGTATTTTCTTGCTGAGGCAGCTTATCATTCTTTACCCAAACAAATATGGTTTAGCTACTTTTTTCTTGCTCCCCTTGGCCAGCATGTAACTTTCAAATTTTTCTAACAATGCAGGTGTGTCAGATTTGCTACTGAGGTTGCTGGTGTTCAAGATCTGGGTATGTTAGGTCGTGGCAGTGGTGAAGAAATTGGAACATATGTGGGGAAACTTATGACAAGTGAACTATCTGGAAATGTTATTGATATCTGCCCAGTTGGAGCCCTTACATCCAAGCCATTTGCATTTAAAGCTAGGAACTGGGAGCTGAAGGGCACTGAGACCATTGATGTTACTGATGCAGTGGGTTCAAACATAAGAGTTGACAGCAGAGGTCCTGAAGTTATGCGCATTGTTCCACGTCTCAATGAGGTTTGCCTGTCCATTCTGTTGTAAATTTCGTTTCTTATTCTGTGCATTTTGCTGGTAATGATCTGCATTGCGATCCCTAGAATATTGTATAAGGACTTTGTAGGGATACTTCCAGTTCCACTCTTTGTATGCCAATGATTACACATGTTTGTATTGCATGCAAGATCCATGCATTGGGATGCTATCTTTGTACTGTAAGCTCATGTCAATTGGTAAATTTCACTCTGATATGTTATCAGAGTTTCTTCTTAATAATTTTTCAAGGTACACACAACCAAATGGGTGTATTTTTCATAATGTGTCATACTATTTCTGGTCTTATTTGCTTTATATTAATGATCTTCTTGATCCTGGACCTAAAAGAGAGAAACATCTTGGTATAGTTCATTAATTTGTAATGTTGCTCAATTTGATCAATTCATTTCCTGTTCAGTTCTGTACATTGTAACACTGATGAGTGATGACTAGTTTTTAGTGCTCTGCATACTTCTACCAGTTAATATGCTTGAGGAAATAGGGCATGGTTGTTTGGACATAACTTGTCCTAGCAGCTTGTTGATTGAATTTTCCATCCTTCGTCTATTATGTCACATATACCTGAAACTAACACTTTACCTAGTAAGCTTCCTGATTTTCTAATGCTTGCAGGATATCAATGAGGAATGGATATCTGACAAAACGCGGTTTTGTTATGATGGTCTGAAGAGACAAAGACTAAATGACCCTATGATTCGTGGTCCTGATGGCAGGTTTAAGGCAGTGACATGGCAGGATGCTCTTGCTGTTGTTGCTGAGGTTTTGCATCAGGTTAAACGAGAAGAAATCGCTGGGGTTGCTGGTAAACTTTCTGATGCAGAATCCATGATGGCTCTGAAAGATTTTGTTAACAAAATGGGTTCGGATAAGGTGTTTTGCGAAGGAAATGGTCCAAATCCTCCTGCAGATCTGCGTTCTAACTACCTAATGAATACTAGCATTGCTGGGCTTGAGAAAGCTGATGTTTTCCTTTTGGTTGGTACACAGGTAAAGTTCTGGTTACCTGATTACCTCGTCTCTGGGAGTCTGGGTATCATTTACTGCCTATTTTCATGAATACTTCCCTTCTCCAATAAACGATCTGTAATTGCATGTCCTTATTTTGGCATTATGGTACATATATGTAGTAATATGCAATTTTCTGTTACACTCACTTTAGTACTTTTGGATATGTTCTCTACTGAAAAGCATTGTTGGAGCCATAACAGCAAAATCTTAAGATATTACACAGCTCAACCACAAACTGGCACAGCTTTGTGGTACAGTGGTGTTTGTTAAACATAATGGAGCTAATGTTTCTTAAAAAAACATTATCTACTCTTGCAACCTTCAAGCACATCTGCACATGGAAACACCATTCCCAGATTCCATTATTGACTAACAAGCTTGAATTTCTTACTGTTAGAGCCAAAGAACTGGGATGGGCATGCAGTCATTCATATTTTTGGTCCTCTATGTGTTCTATTTTTTTTTCTGTTAGTCCCCTCTTAATTACGCTTTACTAGTCATGTTGTTCAGATAGTGTCATCTGATATATGTAATTTGCTATGTCATGGAACAGCCAAGAGTGGAGGCTGCTATGGTTAATGCAAGAATCCGGAAGACTGTTAGAGCAACACAAGCAAAGGTTGCTTACATTGGCCCTCCAACTGACTTCAACTATGACCATGAGCATCTTGGCACAGGACCACAGACCCTTGTTGAGATTGTGGAGGGTCGTCATCCTTTCTGTTCAACCCTGCAGTCTGCTAAGAATCCTGTCATCATTGCTGGAGCTGGGTTATTTGAACGGGAAGATCAAGATGCTCTTTTCACAATAATACAGAGTATAGCCAATAAGTTCAATGTGATTAGGCCAGACTGGAATGGGCTTAATGTTCTATTGCTTCATGCTGCACAGGCTGCAGCTCTTGATCTTGGCCTTGTTGCTAATCCTATTGAGAGCATTAAGTCAGCAAAGTTTCTGTATCTGATGGGAGCTGATGATGTAAGCTTAGACAAGGTTCCAGATGATGCATTTGTTGTTTACCAGGGACACCATGGTGACAAGGCTGTGTATAGGGCCAATGTTATCCTTCCATCATCAGCGTTCAGTGAGAAAGAAGGCAGCTACGAGAACACTGAGGGATGCACTCAGTGGACAATCCCAGCTGTTCCTACAGTCGGTGATGCTAGGGATGACTGGAAGATCATCCGTGCTCTTTCTGAGGTTGCTGGGGCTCAACTACCTTATGATAGCCTCTTAGCTGTAAGGGAACGGATTAGCATGGTAGCGCCAAATCTTGTACATGTAGATGAGAGGGAGCCATGCACTATTTCATCTGAAGTGAAGCCTCCAGTAAAGCAACAAGTGAGCTTTACTCCATTCAAAACTGTTGTGGAGAACTTCTATATGACTGATGCAATCACACGAGCGTCAAAGATAATGGCCCAATGCAGTGCAACCTTGTTGAAGAAGTGATATCTACACCCTCCCAAAAGTAATCATCGGAATACAAGATTTTAGTTCCTTGTTTTTGCTCCAAATCGCCCCAGTTGTTGCGTGCTTGGTGGGAAATTGGAGTATAATTTGGACTGCCTTTAGATTTGAAGAGCAGCAAAACTTAATCTGTGCATTTCTGTATTGTGTACGAGAAGCAGAGCATACTCAATAGTCAATAAGCTTGTTGTCCTTCTGAATCATGCCACAGGCACGGGCAATAATTTTGTTCCCTTTTGTTTTCTCCAAGCAAGCAAAACTGCAAAACATTTACTACTGGATTGTCAAAATGTTGTCGATTGGCCTATGGTTTGCAAACTGCTATGCCGCTATGTTTTACTCGGTGGTCTTCTTGCATCCTGCCGCCTGAATTGATGACTCGCGAATTATTATTGTTCATGTTCCCTTGATTCCTTGCAGCAATGCTTACAGCGAAATTCCGTAGAACCAGTTTGCAGCTGGTTTGTAACAGAGGTACAGAGCCTCATGTTAATTCCAGAGTCCATTCTGATTGGGATATTAAGGTGGAACGTTTCAGTATCGTTGATACCAATGTACAATAGGGTTTAATAAAATGATATAAATTTATTTTACAATATTTTTATTTATCATCATGATTAAATATGACATATTTAAATATGTTGATATATCAAATATAGTGTATGGTTTGAATTTAATTTAAATACCATGTAACAGATGTCTCAAATAAATTTAATATGCAATTTTGATCGATATGTATAGAATTGAACGAAATGATCAATGTAAAGTCGATATGGATAACCAAAATATCGATATTGACTACTATTGAAATTAGAATGGAATGATATGATATTTAACATATATCAATTTGAGTGTTGAAATGGTACACGCTGGTCGGTAACAAGAATAGAAGTGATAAGCTTCCAATACACTGCTATTGCATCTAGATTTTGCTTGGAATCTGGGTACCGATGTACTACTCCTTTCCTTTAAAAAACTTTATTTTTCAAGAAAATTAATAAATTAGTGGTGTTAGTAAAAAATTAAGTTACCTTTTAATGATAAAAAATACTATTGTAAAGTGATAGATAAATATTATCGAGGAATACAACTTCTTGATTTCCGGGCTGAGGTGAGTCAAGAAGTTACAAACAAAGGTTTTTAGACAAATTTAAAAGACTAAAAAATAAGTATTTCTAGGACGGAT
The DNA here is from genome assembly GCA_019279435.1 of Zizania palustris. Lineage (NCBI taxonomy): Eukaryota > Viridiplantae > Streptophyta > Magnoliopsida > Poales > Poaceae > Zizania > Zizania palustris. Next base: position 50,186,769 of record JAAALK010000286.1, on the reverse strand, counting down.
GGAGTACACACTTTATTCCACAAAAGAATTACTTTTAATGTAAAGTTAATAAATAATGTTGAAAGTTAAAAAAAGTTTTCCTTATGAATAAAGAAATAATATTGTAAAAATGATAAGTTAAGAGTGGGTAAGGGATATAAAAAATTCAATATTTTAATTTGTACCCTGAAGATATTTAATGTAGGAAATATGATAGCATCATCACCCCTTTATTGAAAAAAGAGAGAGGTTCAAAGGCTCTCCTCCAAAGGTAAAGACCTCATTTGGATCAAATGCCTCTTTAAACTAAAATTTAGTCATTTCGATTAAAATTTGTACTCCAACAGTTTGGCCAAATCGACTAACTCACCGCCCAAGCTTAGCCATCCAAGTTGGCTGGCTATCTGTGTGCTTCATGCTGGTATATCTAAAGCCAGAGCGATGGGAGCCAACCGGGAGCATAGATGGCAAAATGGGTCGCCCAACCTGACCCAGCCCGAGCATAAGGTGGCCCGATCAAATTTGTGCTCGGGCTGACATGACCCGATAGTGCCATCGGGCCGTGTCGTGTCAACCCACGAGCCAAAGCCTCAGCCCAAGCACGACATAAGTGCCCCTAAAATTGGGACGACCCAGTCCAAAAGCACGATGACCCAGAGTACTCGTGCCGACCCATGGCCCATTCTATTCTATAGTACCGATAGGTGGCCTACAGAACGAGGAGAGGGCAGCTGACTGAGGCGAGATCTATCAGCCGCCACTCGTCATCGAGTAGGGGTCGCGATGAATCGAGTTTAGCCATCGAGGGCAGCTGGCCGGAGTCCAAAGAGGAGGGAAGGAGTGGAGGACTAGGGACCCAACGTCGGTGCGCCGCCAGCCCACTAGTGGCTAGTCGCTAGATCTGCGCCGTTGTCGCCTCGCTACGCCACTGCCTACGCATGTGCACCCGTGCCACACCGCTGCCGACAGTGCGGTCTTGCAGTTGCTGGCTACGTAGACGACATATTAGGAGTGGTGTGGACTAAGGTTAGGGTTTGGAGTGTGAAAGGACACTGATGTCGCCTAGAGGGGTGAATAGGCATTCCTGAAAAATTCTTGTGGAAATAGTTAGTTTGAAAACTTATGAATCGGAAGTTTCGATATAGATTGGAAATTCCGATTTGGATCGTAAGTTCTGGTTTAGATAGGAAGTTCCGATTGATTCAGAAAATCGCCACAAATGAAATTTATTTTCTGAACAAAGTAAATGAATGGAAATGTATGCAATAATATAGAAAACAACTTTTATATAGGAATATGTTCTAGAACCTTGCTAGCAAGTAGATCAGGCAAAATCAAGTATGAGCTAGCAAGACCACGAAGAACACAAGATGAGCATGAATGGTTATTTATCAGAGTTCGGAACCCTCGATCCTATGTCTCCATTGAGAGACCTCAATAGGCCGAGTCTCTTTCAACCCTTGTCCTCACGAAGACTTAGCCGACGCTAAGCTTGGATTTTCTACTCGTTACCTTGTTGAAGCCAAGGCGGGCTTGTACAAACATCTCCCAGCACTCCACAATCTCCTGGATTCTCATGGAGCGACGCCTAACCGTCTAGGAGGTAGCATCTCCAAGAGTAACAAATTCGTTGAAAAGGTTTTGCCAACTCAAGTATTTGTGCTCAAGATTTTTCAAGAAAAACAATCAACCCAACAACAAAAAATCTTCTCGATAGATGAAACAACAAATGTCCAATAATATTTGTGAGGAACTCTCAAGTGGAATCGCAAAGATTCACTCTAGATTTAGACTTGCAAGAGTGTGAGAGTTCTAGGATTTCGAAACTAGGGTTTGGGTTTCAAAGCACATGAAGAACTTTGCCAACTCAAATCTTTGTCCACAATATTTTTAATGAAAGCAACAAACTCAATCCACAAAAATATTCTCAAAATATAGAGCAATGAAATTGCAAGAAGATTTTCAAAGAACTCCTAAGATGAATCGCAAAGATTCGTGCTAGATCTGAGCTTGAATGCAAAAGAGAGTTCTAGGGTTAGAGTTTTGAGAGAGAGAGAGAGAATAAGAGTGTAGTCCAAGAGTTATCTTTCAAAGTGGTTGAGGGGGTATTTATACCCCCAATAAAAATATGACTATTTGGTCATTTTTGGTTGCCTGCCTTAGAAGTTCCGATGGCAAATCGGAAGTTCTGACTAGAAATAAAATTTAGACAAATAGCTTAAATTGGAAGTTCTGATGCAAAATCAGAAGTTCTGATCAAAAAATTAATTTTAGACTAAGAACTCACATCGAAAGTTCCGATGGAAAAATAAATTCCAAATAGAGATCTCAAATTAGAATTTCCGATGGAAAATCGTAAGTTCCGACAGAAAAAATAAATTCAAGGCCGAGAACTCAAGGTCGAAACTTCCGGTACAAGATAGAAACTTCCGACATTCCTTGCGCACACTAGAAAATATGTTATAACCTTTGACTCCAAACTCCGTTTTTTATGATCCTTAACTTTTTGAAAAGCTTATTCAAAAGGCTATCCAACCCAACAAAGATCAAAGCTTAAAACCCAAGGGATAAAAAGTTATCAATGGAATAATACATTTTGAGCAAAAAACTTTTGGGACAAACTCCAACATATCCCTCTTAATATTACGATGGTCGTAGACTCATGTTTGAAAGTAATTCACATAATTCACCTTTGAGCCTATGTGGACTAAAGTGGAGATTTTCTCCAAATTTGTTTCAATTGAAAACATTGTTTCTTCACTTTTGAGGGAACGATAAGGTTGAAGCCATTTCATCATTTAGGACTGTTCACCTATATACACTTAGTTTGAACATTTCAGTCCCAAAATATTTATACATTTGCCTTGAGAAATGTCCGCTTTGAATTTTTGTTTGATGACGATCAACATAAGTGTGGATGCTTCCATATATCCAAGTCACTCGACATCCTTTAGTACATGAAGCCGGGACTTGATCTTCTCTTGCATTTCTTGAATAGATGATGTAGATCGCCTGTAGTTTTCTTTTGGACTTACTTGGTTAATCGACACAAAGATTATACTCGCTCTTCACCATCGCATTGGTTCTTCAGCGTCAAGCCTCTACTTGCCTTTCACCTTTGCATGGTCCTTTGTAGCCGAGTATCACTTGCCCTTTACCATATTGCCACAGAAAACTACTTCTTATCCAACATCTTCAATATGTCCACTTAATCCTCAATACTCAAGATATAATTCAATTGTTATTCATGATAAATAGCTTCTTATCGATCATCCATTTTAGTTTGTATTTTTCATATTCATCAATTATACTTAACAAGCTTTTGATCAAAATTCTACTTGTTGATTCTCACTCATGGGAAATCAACCTTTTGTTTGATGTTAGAACTTAACCTAACACATAAACTCATGAAAATGGTTAGTCCCAACATCCGTTGTCATTAATCACCAAAACTCAATACAACTCAAGGACCGATATCTTTCAAAGTGGACTACTATTTGATGTGCCCGTGCGGATGTGAGAATGAAATATGAAATTTATATGGTGGGGCAGGGGTGATGGGTAGATGTTAGATGGATTTGGTCCATTTATACTATCGGGCTGAGTTCATGTCTGGCTAAAAATAGGGGTCATGTTGGGCCAACTCGTCAGCTGGCCGGACAACCCAAGCATGACCTGGTGCTTCATGACGGGCTTGCCTGACCTAACAGACGATGGGTCGTGTTGGGTCTAGGTCGTGCCAAAATGCTCATGCCTTGTGTCAGCCCATATGACTCGACCCATTTGGCCATCTATAGCTGAGAGCGATCGGGGGCTGCTGGGGACGGTCAGGAGCGACCGATGACAGGAGGTGCTTGGTGCTGCCTGGGGCGATGGCTGGCGGTTCGAGGTGGCAGGAGACGGTCGATGTGACTTGAGGCGGTGAAAGGTGCTCGATGCAACCCAAAGCGACCATAAGTAGCTGGGGGTGGTGGGAGGTGGCCGAAGCGGTAGGGGGTGGCGGTGCGAATAAAAATGAAGAGGCTATTAGAGATGCCTGTACCTCTAAAATAGAGGGCTCCATTGAAAATCTAGCCCCCTCCGTCGGTGAGAGGTCTCGAGGACAATACCACCTTGTCCAAGGTCTAATTAGCAATCACTTATCTTCTTTGAGAAAAAAGTATTTAATACTTATGATATTGAGGGCCCGTTTGGGGAAGCTTCTGGTAGCTAGAGATCCTCGGTAGCTAGCTAGTCTAAGTAGCTGGATAGTCTGAATATCTAGCTGATGAGAATCTGGAGAAGTTGGTGTTCTCCAACTTCTAGATTCTAGTTCATTTCTAGATTCTGTAAGTGCTGATTCTCACAATCTGAGTCGGAATTTGGACCGTTTGTTTCAACTTCAGATTCTAGACGTATCTGCAGCTGCTAGAAGCTCCCCCAAACAGACCCTAAAACTCGCTAAAGCAATGACTAAAAATGTTATATGTGTAATGATTGCTTATAATCATTCAACTGATTATACATAGATCTGTAACTAAGGGTGCATTTGGTTCTGCTTTTGAAACTCGCTAAAGCAACGACTAAAAATGTTATATGTGTAATGATTGCTTATAGTCATTCAACTGATTATACATAGAGTTGTTAACTAAGGGTGCATTTGGTTCTGCTTTTAAAACTTGCTTCTGTTTTTAAAAAGCAGAAACTGAATCAAAGGGGTTTATCAAACCTTTTTCTTCCATGAAAATCAGTTTTTTAGTAAAATTTGGAAGCAGTTTGGACCTACTTTTCTGTTTTTTAGTACAAATTGAATATCATGAATTCAAGGTGTCTTCATTGATCTAACATCATTATGACTTGTATTGCATTACACAATTTCATTCGTGATAACAACTTGAGAGATAAGGAATTTAAGAGGTGTGACACAAATGAGAAGTATATGCCTAAAGCATCGAGGCAAATAACACAAATGTAAGGGGGCGATGAGGTGGAAGGAGAGAACGAGGTTACCATAAACATTATTCGTGACAAGATAGCTATAACATTGGCTAGTGCGAGAACTACATGAGATAGTTTTGTGGTTACTGGTTACTTTATGAGATGAACTATACACTTTTTTATTTATCTAATATATTTTCTAGTTATTTAGTTACGTCAATGTTGACTGTTTCCTATTTATATATATGCATATAATATTATAATGATGAAAATTATGTCAGTTATAAAAAATAATCAGCTCACGTCAGCTTCAACCAAACAACTTTCAATTTTTCCATAACAGATAACTTACAGAAGCTTTTTCACAGTAGACAGTTAACCGCTGCTTTTTCATAGATTACAGCAAAACCAAACTCACGTGGAGGTAACCTATTTTCTTTTGTCCATATTCATATATGCTCATTATCTCAATATTTACACTTGGGGTATACTTTACACTACAAATCGCTTACCTGCAACTTAATTTATTGCACCAACAGATAAGCAAATAGAAATAAAATATTTTAAACATAAATTTAAACTAACAAAGGTGAAGTCTTTAACGACCGCGCCTTATCCTCCAAGGCAGGCTCCAACAAACCCACCTCCACCTCGCCCCCAACCAGCAATCGAAGTACCGAACCATGGCGTCCCACGCCCACTGCGCCACCGCCAGCATCTCGCCGTCCCCGGGCCCGTGCCTCACTCGGCGACGCCGCCGCCGCCACGCGCTCGCGCTCCCGCTCCCGCTCCAGCGCCAGCGCGCCGTCAGCATTGGCGCCTCGCCGCGGACGACGCGCGGCGGGGCCGTCGCGTGCGGCGCGAGGAGGCGGGTGCGGGACGAGGAGTACGAGGACGAAGAGGAGTACGGGCACAACGAGGAGATGGCGCGTCTGGAGCGGTACAGCGAGGGCGCGCGGGACCAGGCCCTCCTCGTCAAGGCCACGGTGGACGACGAGCTGGAGGTCGTGCTCGTCTTCAAGGTAGCATCAGCAGCACCACGCCGATAGAAGCGAACATTCGTCGTCTGGATTACTGCTAAAGAAGAAGAGTATAACGAGAACATTGTTCTATTCAATTCTTGAGTTTGATTACAATTTATTTACTAATTTACAACTTAAAATCTCAAATGCTGGATATTTGATAAAAGAGATGTAAACAATTTCATTAAAACCCAAAGTTACTGTGTTCAGACGAAAATAGTATACATCCAGTTGCTTACGACTGTGTGTATCGTCGCAGGGATTCTCGTCGAGGTTGAGCGGGAGAACGGCGGCGGATCCGGCGATGAGCGTGCTGCCGGAGAGGGCGATCATTCAGACGGTGGACGTGGTGAGGGGGCCGTTTGACCCCAACAACATCGAGTACCTCGAGAAGGATCTTCCATGGGAGGACTTCAGGAGACGCCTCCATTAGCAAAATGTGGCTCTTGCAAGGCCACATTTTGCTACCATTCCAGTCGGCCTAATCACAAATCACAAGTGTGCGGACAGTGCGGAGCATCCAAAATCTCGTAGGAAATGATCAGCATGCGTGTGTCAAGGTGCTACATCAACAAAGAATATGTACTGTATCTGCATTCATATCAATGTGATCCTGGAGGACCATATCATCATCATCATCATACAAGAAGGCCAAGATGGCCAACGAAAATATTTGTCTTACAAGGTGAAAGGACAACTCACATGACAAAAAAGAAAGAATCGTGTACGGAGCTCCCCATGTGGATCCAGACGTGAAACGAATTGGAGCATTTTTTTCTACTGCGATGATCTGTGTCGCAGTTGTAAGTCTATCTCTTCCAGCTGTGACTGTCTAGCCGATCATTTCCATGCGACCGAATCGATCTCGTTCCTTGCAGATTTGTACAGCTCTAGCCTCTTTACCAAGGTATCCCTCTTCTCCATCAAAGCAGGATCCTCATCCAACATCGCGCTGAGTTGTTTCTTCTGTATTAAATGAAAAGCAAATGGGGCATAAACACTTAGTATGATGTCCAAAGTTAATAATTGTGCACAACAAATAGCGCATGTATAAAACCAGAAAATTAAAAAAAATCCTTTTTCAGCTACGAACACTACAATGCATGGAAATCATGGCGTCGCTTAGGCGTCGCCTAAGCGACGATTAGGCGTCGAGGCGAGATTCCGCGGACGCCACGGCGATCGCCTCGCCACAGGGGAGTGTGGCGTCCGCCACATCCAATATGGCGTCCGCCTAAGCGCATATGGTGCCGTATGGACGCCATATGGCTTCGCGGCGACGGTCTGGTGGGCTCAGTGGCAGTGCACGCACGACCTGTGTTCTGCTGGCCCGAGCCGCAGTGAAAGAAAACCCTAGTTGTGATTCTGTGAAAGAAAACCCTAGCTCAGTGCTCACACCTTTTTCTCCTCTGTTGTTGTGCGCCGCCTCCGCCTCGGCCTTTTGTCGTTCCCTCCACCGGAGCTCGCCGCAGTCCGCACCCTCCGCCAGAGCTCGCCTCAGTCCGCACCCTCCGCTCCCTCCGCCGGAGCTCGCTGCACCCTTCGCTCCCTCCGCCGGAGCTCGCCGCACCCTCGGGCCTCGGCTCCCTCCGCCGGAGCTCGCTGCACCCTCCGCTCCCTCCGCCGGAGCTCGCCGCACCCTCGGGCCTCGGCTCCCTCCGCCAGAGCCCTCCGCTCCCTCCACCGGAGCCCGCTGCTCCCTCCGCCAGAGCCCTCCTACGCGGCTGCGCGCATCTTGGGTCTGCGGCTCTGCACGAGTGCGCGCTGCGCTCTCCAGGGGTAAGGCTCACTCCTCAGTCCTCATTTTCCAGTAGACCAGTAGTGTGTAGTGTTCTGATGTTCTTTGTTCTGTGGATGCAAAAGTACTTAGTGTTCTACTGTTAAGTGTTAGCACTAATGTTTTCTCTGTGAGAAAATGTTTTCTATGTGATTATGCTTGATCTGGTTGCCATGCTTGTTATTTGTTGTGCTATATAGGTAGCTAGAACATTTGTTATTTGTTGTTGCTATTATTGTTTGTTATTTGTGTATGACTTGCTATGAACACTTATTGCTATTAGTATTGTGAATTGTGATGATTGATGAACATCATATATTGGTAATAATGTTGCTACAAAATCTGTGAAGTGAGTATGGCGTCGCCTCGCCGCACGCCATACTCGCCTAAAAGTTGTGAAGGTGGTCTGGCGCCTCGCCTCGCCGCGCCGCCGTAACAACTATGATGGAAATTTTGAAAATGATTTGAATATACAAGTAGTCAAGCACAGACATAAGTACATAACCATCTAGGGTTAAGTGTGGTTCAATTATAGATATGAACCAACTTTCGAATCCCTTTCAAATACAGTATATTTCAAGTTTTGAGCAAGGTAGTAAACATACCTCCTTGCTTCCCACATGAGCGTAGAAACGGTTAAGCAAGTTTCTTTTTGCCTCTTTCACTTGACAATGCACCACAGCTTTGGGAATGGTGTTCCTCAATGTCTCACAAACCATGTTAATATAAGATGACACATTTGACCCTGAACAAAACAACGATAGCGTGAATATGGGTAGTTTGGCACTATGCAAATTCAGAAAAGATCAGTTCACGATATTATTTCATCAAAATTCACAAACGGTCAATATTCTAACATGTTTGTTAGTGTCAGCACTAAGCGGAAAGTGAATGACAGTATGCCACTAGAACCCATTCAGATGCACAAGTATAATTAATTATCCAAGGCTGATACATTTAAGGCATGTGACTGCTTGCTAACACAAGGCTGTGAATGAAATATCCAAGAGGCTAGTCAATACATCATCTGCATATGCCACCGGCCGGGGATTCCACAGAATTAGAAGGAATAGTCTTCTTAATTGATATGAAAGGTGGGTAAATGGTCGAAGGTCTAGACCATGTCGTCGTGGTAGCGCCGTTGCAGCGACGCAACAAGGAGGCAGGGGATACATGGAGACAAAGCCTGAACTGAATACTCGACGACTAAACTCCAAATTTTTAGGGTCCGTTTGGATGGACTAAAACTAATTGTTAGCTATAACTAATTGTTAGTTAGCTAATAATTAGTTGGCTAAAAATTAATTCACTCCTATTTGGATACTTTGGACTAAAACTTGGTAAAAGGCAATTTTGCCCTGCTACAGTAACCGCTACAGTGTTTTGCTACAGTGCAGAATGGGGCAAAGTAGCAAAGGTTCCCTATTAGCCTCCATTAGTTCACTTTTGTGGACTAATAGACTAACCATTAATTGACCCATGAACTAATAACTAGTTCACTAATTAGTTGGGTTGTTTGGATGAACTAAAGTTAAAAATTAGCTAATAACTATTAGCTGGTGGGATCCAAACAGGGCCTGAGCAAAGTGTGGAATAGATAGGGGCTTATGGCTCAAGCCACAAGCTCCACATGTAGCCAAAAGCCAAATAAGACACGGATGGATTTTGAGCTAGAATTTGCAAAGAAATTTCATACTACAATGGTCTAGCCCTAGTGCCCTACTCTTGGAAGAATTCTAGCTCCATCCATCATACCGCTTGTTAGGTCAGTTATAGTAGGACTTCATGTGACCTCTCTGTTGGGCAGGTCTAAAAATAGTTAACTAAACTAATTGTCATTAAAGAAACATAATAGAATGGTGAATTACCGATTCTTCTTAGATGGTTGTCCTGATATCTGTCATTGGCTGGAGTGTTATTATTAGCTCCCTTATCTGGTTCGGTAGGAAGTTTCCTGAAAAATTCCACTGTTAGGTAGCTGGCTTCCATCTCAACCAGACGAATAACTGTCTTTCGGCCATCCTCACGAAATCTTTCCAGGCTTTCATTTGCTGCTGCAGCTATATCTGACTGAAGTGTTGGGAAACGCTTCAACTCCTGTGACATCCAAGGTAACCAATTTAAGCAGTCAAAGCGGGAGTGGCACAGAGTGATACCTATAGTGAAATTCACCAAGAAATGAAAATTAACCCAAACCTCTGTTGCTGTAATTGATCTCCGAACAAGCTCCTTCAAGACCAAATGGACCTGGCAGATATGAGAACATCATCAAGACATCACTACATGTAGCGAACAAAACAGATCTAGTGCAATATGGCTTGAAATATGAAAATGTCCCCCTAAAGCACTGGAATAAAGTGTCTTCCTTCATTGAACAACCGAGATGAGGCACATTCCAAGATAATATTTAATCTCCCTGCCTCCCTCCACATTTGAGCATGTGGCAAACTTCCTATAGTACTCCTATATTCACTACTTTGACAAGAAGCTCATCTAGTTCAGCAATCTTCTTCTCATATGATATATTTTATGTCAATGCAGGGAATAAAGTACATTGGATAAGAATAGGCTATTTGAATTTATAGGTTTAGATATCAGTTATTGGATCAGGATCTACTCTTGCTTAACAAAATAACAATTAAGCTAAAAGTGTGGAGAAGTGTACCGCATCTACTGAAGCTTCAGCTGGACCCCTGAAGTAGTTCAGTGAACTATCTATAAGCCTTCTGTACCCTTGCTCCGGGGCAATCAAGTGGGGTTGATAACCATCAGCCTCTGAAATGACTTTTCGGACATTTTGCAGTGAAAGATGCTTATCAAATGGAAGCTTTTTCAGTGCTGCTGGTAATTGGTGGTCAAATACACCATAAATACGATCTCCACCTGGCCGACTAAGAGAACAAAGAATAATTGAGTGTTATGGCATGCTCATGTTTTCTTTGACATGCATCTAAGGACTACAATTTATCAACATATATGGCACAAAAAAGGCGCAGCGCTAAGAAAAGGCTGATCAAATGTCTTACCCGCCATCTAAGTGCTCTTTAAAAACACGGTCAAATGCACGACACATGTCCAATATTGTGTACAGCTGTGCCTGTAGATTATGATAACTTTGAGATATAAACATGATATAGACATGGTTTGGGAATTGATAATATGTTAGGGTGCCACTCAAATTAATATTGCAGGTGGTGGTGCAAGCACCATGAACCTGACAACTTGCAGAAAACTATACCAAGCAAAGTACAGTTTACTCACCCCAGCATCACCTCCAATTGGCCTACCAAGCCGATCCAACTCAGCTTCAATTTCATCAATTGTTTTGTTAATCATGGCTATAATACTTGGAATTTTTGCTCTGATCACAGCCTCTAAATGCTGAATACGTAAGTGGAAGAGTCAGTTTTAGTTCCAAAAAATAGGCGAAGTAGACCACAATAGCAAAATGCCCTGACCTGAGATAGAAGCTTAGCAAGGTACTCTGCACCCATTTTATGTGCCAAATGGCCATAATCAGGGCTACTTTCAAAGTACTCCTTTTCTTTGCTTCGTGCTGCGAGCATGTCAACATTCCTATTGATATCAGCTTGTGACCGGTTAACAATTCCCACCCAGGGGTGCTGCAAACGATACTGTCTCCCCTCAAGTACCTAGAATTCCATGACGAAAGGATATTTTTAGTGCTACGTGCAAAATGGACAAGTTAAGAACAAATGGAAAGTCACACACATCAACAGCATTGGTACCCTTATCCATCAAATCAAGCTTTGTCAAGACTCCAAAGGTTCTGTCACCTAAAAATGTCATGAAGTAAAATGTCAACAGAAAGGACTGAAACAAAACAGATTGAAGTTGTATGATAATAAAAATAAAATATGTATAGATAATTATTGTCATATGCAAGAAATATTTGAAATGACACAGTGAAATTCAAAGCTCACCTGAAGGATCAACATCCCTAGCAAGCTTAATAGCATCTGATGTTGCTATGTCCTGATTAGCTGGAGAGATGGCCAATATGATAGAATTTGGCTGAAGGTTCCAGAAAAGGAATAAACATCAAAACAAAAATGATATGTTTTAATCAAAAACATGATCAAGCATATTTTGCAGCCTATAGAAATGGAATCAGTTATATTGGCATCATCATACAAAAGGAGACAGAGAACAAAATAACACTGTTTGTAGACTCATAGTGCCCATCCCAGAAAAAAGAACAACCACAACAAATACCATCAAGCAAGAACAAAAATGAAGTGAATGTAGTACATGGAGCTGAAATAAGCATAACACTAATCAGTGGGGACATCCAAGAAACATAAGTTTTTTACCTTATCAACATAAGATCGAACCATGTTATCAATATCTTGGACAATAGATTCTTGTTGCCCCTCTGTGGTAAAAAGTTGTGGTCACAAACAGTCACATAAAAAGATTATGCAAACCAAACTAAAAGCATCCGAGGCAACATACCTACAGCAACCTTCGTCAATCCAGGAAGATCAATAAGTGTCAGATTTACAACTGAAAAAAGGGTGGAAAATTATATTACTTCAAGTTTCAAGTGACAAGGACAAAAATCTACTAAGCACAAAATGTCTTTACATAATGTAATAAGGTGCAGCCTAAACACAGTGTATCATAAATCAAGTGCATATAGAATAACCACTTTTGATTTTTCTTTTTATTATTTAACTATTTGTTCTTTAGGATTAAGAAAGAGACTTCATCAGAATGATTCCTTTTACATACATCTTTTGCATAAAGCATGATGAATTCTTAATATCATAATGCATGAAAGTTTGAAACACTTCTAAAGCTCTTCAGGGATGCCACATACAATCTCACAACACAACATTATTCTAAAAGGAGAGGTGTATACCAACACCAGAACTAAAAAGGTGGAAACTAACATCTAGAAATTTTCAAGTTTTAGAGAATTGAAAAAGAGAAATCCTGAAATAGGTCCCAATTTAAAGATGCATAAGTACTATCAGAAATTATTAGTATACTGTATACCACCTCTCGATCTCAAATTTTATCCACAGTAAACAAGGCTTAATTTACCGACATGTATGAAAGCTTTGAACAAGTTAGCAAAGCACCTTGTATTTGAACAAAATCATACATGGTAGACATCACCAAATCAAAAGTTCAAAACAAGCATCAGGACTTACCATGTGGAGAATATATACTCAAATGGATGGGAACATTTGATATAGCTTTTGTTTTCCCAGTAATACGATCAGTTTCATCAGCAATCTCCTTCCTGACAGCAGCTGCAATCATATGAATTTTTAAATAAGCATCGCTTGGAATACATGCAACTAAAAGAGGAGTCCAATTATTAAATAGCCTTTGATGTTTCACTAATATTTTAGATGTGTAAGGTAAATTGTCAAGATATCAAAGTTCAAGTGTAGTAAACAATTGAAGAAATCAATAGATGTAGGAAAAATAACAACAGTCAAACATAATTACATATAATGATTAATGGTTAAAATAATTGCTTACTGACATACAGATAAATTAAAATGTATAAAACAAAATAATTCATTGTATTTTACTCATTAGTGCAACGCTAATCGAACTAAGCAATCCACATAATTATTTTCTACATTGCACACAGGGGCGGCTCAAGGCTGGTGCATGAGGTGGTGCTCTTGCCTAGGGCCCATGGCCGAGGGGGCCCAAGGCCCAGGTATTCAGTAGAGGTGCTCTGTTGCTGTGTCAAGGGCGTCGGATCCCAGAGTGGCCGGCCCTCGACTACGTAGCTCGTAGTCTTGGTCCGTCTTCTCCGGCGAGGTTATACCCCTCTGCCGTAGGCTTAAATTGGAGAATAGAAAGTAGATAGATTGATACTGAAATTGCTTGATTACATCTGACCCTGACTATGGCTTATAATATATAGCCACCAAAAGACTCCCATGCGGGCTAATCCCCTACATTATAGCAACCAATTAACTAATCTTATCTCTTAACAGCTAATCAATCTTATCTCTAGCAACCAAATAACCAATCTCAACTAATTAAGTTTATCTCTAGCTTAGTTTGATTTATTCAAACCTCCTGGCGCCGGCCCCCTTCTTCCTGCGCGCGGCCTGCCTGTTCGGCCGCCCTGCGCAAGTCGCGGGCCCACCGACGTCGGGTGTATGTGTGGCCCCACATGACATCTCTCCCCCCCTCCAAGCTCAGCTCGTCCTCGAGCTGAAAGTCGGGGAACTTGTCACGAAAGCTGTCCAAATCCTCCCATGTTGCTGATGCCGCCGTTTGGCCCTTCCAGTGGACCAGTACTTGACGAACTCCCCTGGCCAGCCGGGCTCGCACCACTTGTTCTGGTTCTGGTTCCACCACACCATGATGAATGTTGGGCAGTGCTGGTGGTGCTGCTGGAGGGTCGCCTACCCACTTCTTCAATAGGCCCACATGAAAAACGTCATGGAGCTTGGCGCGAGGGGGGAGCTCCAGCCGTACAACGACCTCGTTGATGAGCTCGGAGATGCGGTATGGCCCGAAATAGCGTGGTTGAAGCTTGCTATGGTGGTCGGCCATCAGGGACGCGACAGGTCGGTGGCGAAGTCGGAGTAGAACCCAGTCACCCACCTTGTAGGAGACTTGGCGGTGGTGCTTGTCATAGTGTATTTTCTGAACAGCTTGTGCCTGCTCCAATCTGAACCGCACATCAGCCAAGAATTCGTTCCGCTCGTCCATCGTTTTGGCTACGGCGGCCACACGAGTATCTCCTGGCTCGTAGGTCCTGATGGACGGTGGATCCCACCCATAGACCACCCGAAAGGGTGTGTCATGGAGGGATGACTGGTAGGCCGTATTGTACATGTACTCGGCCCATGGTAGCCAACGTAGCCATTGTCGGGGACGATCACCTGTAAAGCAACGAAGGTACATAGCAATAACACGGTTAGCGGCCTCCGTTTGTCCGTCGGATTGTGGGTGAAAAGCCGACGTCATATGCAGCTTGGTGCCCATTAGGCGCATCAACTCCCTCCAAAATGTTGATGTGAATACGGGGTCCCGATCTGATACCATGGACTGTGGCATCCCATGTAGGCGAACAATGTCGTTGAAGAAGGCTTGTGCCACGGACTCTGCTGAGTAAGGGTGTGACAGTGGGATGAAATGGCAATACTTGCTGAAACGATCCACCACAGTGAGTATGACTGACTTCCCCCGAACTCGTGGTAATGCCTCCACGAAGTCTAGTCCAATGTCTGCCCAAACCGCTGTCGAAACAGGGAGCGGTAGGAGCAGGCCCGCCGGGTGTAGGTGTTCTGATTTGTTCCGTTGGCATGTGGCGCAGGCACGTACGAAGTCTTGGACGGTGCGTCGCATGTCGGGGAAGTGAAAGTCGCGGCGGATACGATGCAGCGTGCGCTGCACCCCCTCGTGGCCATCCTCATGCACTGCCACTAGAAGTTCTTGCAGGAGTGGGGATGATGGCGGTATGTACAGCCGCCCGTCATAAGTAATCAAGTCATCGGTGAGAGACCAAGGGGGCATCCGGGAACCGTCGGCTAACTCGTCACGGAGGGCGACCAGTGTCGGGTCGGATGCTTGCATGTCACGGAGCCGCGCGATGAAGTCAAAACGTGGTGCTGAAACTGCTAGGACAGTGCCACCTTCGGTTTCTTCTTCTGTGTCGCGGCGAGACAGCGCATCTGCCACCTTGTTGAGAGCCCCTGGCTTATACTCGACAGCAAAATCAAAGCCAAGGAGCTTTCCGACCCAATGGTGTTGCGGTATTGTGGCGAGGCGCTGATCCAGGAGGAACTTCAGGCTGTAGTGGTCAGTTCGCACTATGAAGCGCCGACCCCACAGATATGGTCGCCAATGCCTGATGGCGTGTACCAACCCGATGAGTTCCCGCACATATGCCGCCAGAGATCGGTGTCGTGGTGCCACTGGTCTGCTGAAATATGCAATAGGGTGCTTGTCTTGGATTAGTACTGCCCCGAAACCGTAGGTGGATGCGTCGCATTCCACCACAAACGACCGTGTGAAGTCTGGAAGAGCCAAGACCGGGGCGGTGGTTACTGCTGTCTTGAGGGATTCGAAAGCCATTGTCGCCTCGCTGTTCCACGAGAAACCTTCTTTCTTCAATAGTGCCGTAGTCGTGGACGAATTTGCGATAGTATCTTGTAAGCCCCAAGAATCCTCTGACCGCCCGTGCGGACTTTGGTTGCGGCCAGTCGGACACGGCCCGCACCTTGGCCGGATCCATGGCGACCCCGGTGTCGGAGATGATGTGCCCCAAATAGGCGACAGATCGTTCACCGAAGGCGCACTTTGACCGCTTGACGAAGAGGAGGTGTTGCTGCAGCACTGTGAGGACGGCTCGTAGGTGTCGAAGATGTTCAGCCCACGATGTGCTGTAGATCAAAATATCATCAAAAAACACCAGCACAAAACGGCGTAGAAACGGCCGGAGGACGTCATTCATCAATGTCTGAAATGTTGCCGGTGCGTTGCACAGGCCGAATGGCATCACCAGGAACTCGTACAACCCATCATGAGTGTGGAATGCCGTTTTGTCGATGTCGGTTCTACGCATACGGACTTGATGATAGCCCGAGCGAAGATCTAGCTTGGTGAAGAACTTGGCGCCGTGTAGTTCATCCAGTAGTTCATCTACCACTAGGATGGGGTAGGCGTCCTTGATTGTGATGGCGTTCAAGGCGCGGTAGTCGACGCAGAACCTCCATGACCCATCTGGTTTCTTGACAAGGAGTACGGGCGAGGAAAATGCCGAGGAGCTTCGGCGGATTAATCCTTGCTCCAGCATGGCCGTACATTGTCTCTCCAGCTCGTCTTTGTGGGATGCCGGGTACCGATAGGGGCGCACGGCGACTGGCAATGCACCGTGGACGAGGTTGATGCCGTGGTCTCGGGATCGGACCGGAGGAAGCCCATGTGGTTCGGAGAAAACACCCGTGAAGGATGCGAGCAACTCGTCTAGCAAAGATGGTGATGCCGAAGTGGTGCGAATTGTTGGGGCCGACGGTCCCTGTATGCCTTGCCAGCAGACTTGTTTTCCTTGTCGATGAAACGTCAATTTCCTGGCGCTGAAATCCCATAGGACCGGACCCAATGTGGCCAGCCATCGGGTGCCCAGTACCATGTCGAAACCTGCAAGGGGCATCACAAATAGATCGGCGTGGAAAGGATCTCCGTGGATGGAGAAAGCTGCTTGCCGAAGAACGCCCACGCAGGGGACGCGCTCGCCATTTGCCACTGTCGCTGTGAGTCGCGGTTGGCTTTGGATGGGCAACCCCGTACTCCGGGCTGCCGACTCCGAGATGAAGTCATGAGTTGATCCCAATCGAGTAGTGCCAGCAGGGATGATTTGCCCATCAAAACGGTGACCTGCATGGTATCACAGAAATGTACGCCGGCAAGGGCGTGGAGGGAGAACACAGGAGCTTCCATGGGTGCGTCCTCTTCCGGTTCATCAGTGATTTCCACCCCGCTGACGTAAAAGAGTCGCTTGCAGACGCGGTTGTGGCCTCGTGTGTACTTTTCGTCGCAATTGTAACACAAGCCCTGCCGACGGCGCTCCTCCTGTTCCGGGCGCGATAGGCGCTTCACTGGCTGCCCCTCTCCCATGGTAGTGGTTGCTGCTGGTTTGGCTGCTGGAGCTGCCGTCGTGGCTGTGCGTGATGGCGGGTTCGGCAGAAGGCCACGGTGGCTTGTCCTGGGGCCTGTCTGGATGGCCAAATCCATCTGTTCTAGCTGCCTCGCCAAACTCATTGCGGCTGCTAGCGTCTGTGGGTTGTGGATGCGCACAGCATGGCTGAGTGGAGGTAGGAGGCCGCCCGTAAACAGTTGCACCCTCTGTATTTCCTGTAGGGGTCCGGCACGGGGTAAGAGCGCCTGAAAGCGGTCTTGGTACTCAGCTACTGTGCCTGTACGCCGACAATCAGCAAGCTCGAATAATGGTGCAGAACGGAGCGGCGGCCCGTAGCGGAGGTTGAGGAGTTCCTTGAAACGGCGCCATGTGAGGGTGTCACCTTCATCTTCCTGGACTTGGATGTACCACATTTGTGCGCCTTCTTCCAGGTTGTACGAGGCCATCCACACCTTTTCTTCTTCCATGATACGTTGTTGATGAAAATATGACTCACAGCGGTTAATGAAGATTAGTGGATCAGACTTGCCGTCGTAACGAGGAAAATCCAATTTCTGAAACCGTGGTGGCCGGTCGTTGTGATGTTTGCCGGTTCCCTGACGCGGCCCGCTAGAGGAGGACGATCGGTCGTAGGCCATCGCCTGGATTGCTGCTGCGTTGGCTTGTACGGCGGACTGCAGGGCCTGCATGTTGGCGGCGATTGCCTCCAGGGCCAACTTGACGTCGTCGCCCATGCTGCTCATGGCTGCCGGGGACGTTGCAGAAGTTGTAGATGGCTGAAGGCTGGTGGAGATTGGCGCTTGAGCGGAGGAGGAACGCCGGGATCGTGATACCAAGTTGTCAATGGCGTCGGATCCCAGAGTGGCCGGCCCTCGACTACGTAGCTCGTAGTCTTGGTCCGTCTTCTCCGGCGAGGTTATACCCCTCTGCCGTAGGCTTAAATTGGAGAATAGAAAGTAGATAGATTGATACTGAAATTGCTTGATTACATCTGACCCTGACTATGGCTTATATAGCCACCAAAAGACTCCCATGCGAGCTAATCCCCTACATTATAGCAACCAATTAACTAAGCTTATCTCTTAACAGCTAATCAATCTTATCTCTAGCAACCAAATAACAAATCTCAACTAATTAAGTTTATCTCTAGCTTAGTTTGATTTATTCAAACCTCCTGGCGCCGGCCCCCTTCTTCCTGCGCGCGGCCTGCCTGTTCGGCCGCCCTGCGCAAGTCGCGGGCCCACCGACGTCGGGTGTATGTGCGGCCCCACATGACATGCCGTGAGTCTACGACTCCTCATATTCACGTTGTAGTTCCTTCTATTCGAACTCCGAAGAAATAGATATTTGTCACCTATTTTGTGCTGTTGGTGGAGTTTGATTATTATTCAAGATAATCATATTACTTTTATAGTTTTATTTTTCCATTATTTTAGTCTTCCTATTGTGATATTGCTATTGTTCATGAATTATTATTTAATATCTCAAACTAAGATTATGTCATTGCCTTGTTGGATGATTGGAAGTTAACTCTTATTAATTTGCAAGTAAAAATATGTATATAGATATACATATATATACATAGATTGATAGGTATACTATATGTACACATATAGTGCCTTAAGAGCGGAAGGGCCCATGGCGTCGAGTTGGCACTAGGGCCCTCCAAAACAATGAGTCGGCCCTGATTTTTGCACATAGTTCTTAAACGTGTTGCACAGTATATGCACTATCCATTACAGCTTCAAAGGCAAGTACTAAACAAAATTGCTCAGTCACTCACTAGTATATTCTACAATGATTGTGAGAACATGTAATCCTCAGTGTTCAAAAATCGCTCCTAGGTGCCCAAAAGGCTCTGGGTGACACCTACGAAGCTCGGATACTTCTCAGAACCTTCGTATCAGTATCTGATACGTATCCGGATACGGATACGTATCTGATACTTCCGGATACGTATCCGGTACGTATCCAGCGATTTTCTATTTTCCAAATAATTAAATTAATTCGGATACGCACCCGATACTGCGGGATACGCAGGCAAAACGCAGGTTTTTTCTATCGCTATCCCGAGCGGTCACGCACTCACGCCAAGCCACAACCATCACTCCAGAAAGTCCAGATCCAGTCTTGACGCGTCGCCGCCTCCCATCTCGTCGCCGCCTGCCGCCGACCGCCGCCGCACCGCCGACTGCCGCCGCCGTGCTGCCGACCCCCACTGCTCTGTCTCCCGCGCTCGTGCAGCTGGATGGATCTCGTCGGTAGTCGCCTCGTCTCCTCGTCATGCCGCCGTGGCTTGGGGCAGCCGCCGGGGCTTAGGGCAGCCGCCGGTTGGCGCATCGTCCAGCGGTTTCATCCAGTGAGCAGATCCACCGCTTCTCTTTCTCTCTGGTTTTCTCACTGTTTTTTTCTCTGGTTTTCTCATTTCATGGCTTTCTATGCTATCCGCTGGCTTAGTGTCTCGTTCTCTTGTTTTTGCTGGCTTAGTGGCTTTCTATGCGTACGTAGAACTGTAGATTAATATTTGCATATTAATGTTCACTTGTTTTGCTGATGGTGAAATTTGTTCATTTACTTATTACATTTCTGTTGTTAATTTTATATGCATTATATATATGTGTGTGCGTGTATATATATGTGTGTATATATTATATATATATGTGTGTGTGTATATATATGTGTGTGTATATATATATGCGTATCGCCGTATCCGTGTTTTTTGAAAAAAGACGTATCAAAGTATCGCCGTATCGCGTATCCGTATCCGTATCCACGTATCTGGGTAACGTAGGGTGACACCACATTGCCACGATTTGCATAGAGGCGGCGAGCTGGGTTGCCCGGCACCTAGGCGGTCAACCACGACGCTAGACAGTTGACTGTGGCACATGGGCAGCTTGGCGTGAGCACATAGCAGTACTGACTGCTGAGGGTGCTGGCGGCCAAGAAATGCAGCCCAGAGAGTGGGGAGAGAGGCAAAGAGAGGTAGCCAAAGCAGCATGGAGGCACAAATACGCTAGCGGGAGGCATGCACGTGGCTTGGATCTACCACCTGCCACCGCATGCTCCCTGGATCCACCGCCAATGCACCATGCTCCCGCCGTCCGTGCCAGTGGTGAACACATTTGCGATGTCCAGCGCCAGTGCGCCCTCCACCCTCCACCTGTCTCCCTCACAGTCCAACACTCCAGTGCAGCAGCAAGTGTGAAGTGTGAACTCTCTCAGTCTCTCCTCAGTCGCTACCCATATGTATAAAATACAATGTATATGAGCTGTAGAGCTGCTGATACCTAGGCTCCCCTAGGCGCTAGGGCAATGCCTAACTAGCGCCTAGCTCCTTCTTAAGCACTGGTAATCCTAATTATGCAGTAACAACATAGTGTTTGATTTTAATGACACAACAGTTCGATATTTTTATGTTTTAATTGTGACCGCCTGTCTGATAGTCTAGCACTGTGTTGATGCTAATTGTGTGCATGCTTGTTTTTAGGTTGATAGGCATACTTCTGTGAACTAAATTGTAAAAGGCAAAACGGTATCCTCTTTACTCTTCTCCCGTGGAAAAGTCTACTTATTGGAATTAAGACTGTTTTGAATAACAGTAACTCTAGTCATTGGGATTAAAGAAAACAAATGAGCTGCTGGACTGCAAAGCATAAATAGAGCTGTGATCTCTTACCAAAGTCAGTGTATCGCTTGCGTGGGGCGTGGAGGAACTCGGCATAGTCTTGCCCACCATCTGTCTTGTGCAGCTGCAGCACTAGAGGCCTCCTTGTCACAATTCCTAATCAAACCCACAAGAATGCACATTAGTTCCTCACAAACCCAGCCGATCGAACTGAAATGGCGAGCAAAAAACAAGCAATCGAGCGTCGGCAATACCGGATCCACGAGGCAGGAAGTCCCTCCCCACTATGCTCTCCAGCACCGACGATTTCCCAGAGCTCTGAGGGCGTCAGAAACACAACCAAAGGGTGAGCGGCCTAGCCAGATCTGGCCGCGACAACCGCGGATCTGCAAGGTAGGTAAGTAGGTGGGGTCGGTGCGTACCTGGCCTCCGACGACGGCGACGGAGGGCAGCGCCTCCCAGAGGGAGTTCTCGCCGCCGCCGCCGTGGTCGCCGAGGACGGTGCACGCGCGCTGGATCCGGTTCACCAGCCCGATCAGGCTCCCCATGGTCGCCATCTCTGGCGATCCCTCGCCTGACTACCCGCCCTACGGCTCCGTATAAGGTCGCGGTGGTCGCCGGCGGCGAGCCGGAGGTGGGATCTATCGGAGTGGAGAAGAGGAGGTGAGAAATCAAAATGATAGCAAGAGATTTTGATTTTTGAAAGCGACGTACGTAGCTTCGCCTTCGCCAGGGAGTGCCGTGGTGGACCGCTCTCTGTGAGAGCCTTGTGACTGCTGGTGGGGCTCGAACTGCAGCGGAACGGCGTGGAGTGGGGAGTTTGAAGAGAGACGTGGGATTCAAATTTTTAAACTGATTATGGTAAACGGTATTCAAATTGATTACTGTTAAACCCGTCAATGTTGTCCACAGACAGATATAGAAGCCATAGAAAAGAAGTGTCCCAAAGTTACTTAGCTACAAACTTATTATCGTTATCCAGGAAATTGTTAGTGAATTACAGCAAAACTCGAATCATGCCAAGAAAGATGCACAACAACACATACATTACATGTTCTAACACATTAACACAAATTGACGCGCCCAGTGGCGGAGCTAGAGTAAAATTGAAGGGGGTGCACCGCTTTAAGCGGTACACCGAATTAAATCTAAGGGGGTGCACAAAAGGTGAAAAATTAACAATAATAACTAATTTTTTTTTGCAAGGGGTTCCTAGGAACCCCCAAGCCAAACCTTGGCTCCGCCCCTGGACGCGCCGATGCCTTTATTCCGAAAGATGAAGAAAATGAAACTCCTACCCACAGAACGGATTCTTGTTGGTAAGCCTCACCAACTCATGGGAGCAAGGGAACTTTAACAGTCGGTCCGATTCGAATCGAGTCAGCAGCATTACATCTTTGGATCGCGCAAGAGGAGATGGTATATCTCATTGTTCAGCTCAGACATATACTCGTACCCGAGATTGTCAGCACGGCTCTTGAATTCATTAAATTCCTCCTGAGGCACTTGTATGCCAACTAAAACATTGGCTCCAGCTTCACCCTGCAGGCAATAATTGGTTCAGAGGAATGTGTTATGTGTTATGCTACTGCTACAGCACGGTTAAGATGTTTGAACTGCATAAAGGTTTTGCAAGTTTATAGCAACACTAATTAAACAATATAATTTTGTCAAGTGAGAATGAGAAGGGTACATGATACAGTGTAGCTAGCAATAAGATACCCTCAGATGCACAGGATTGCGATTAGCATAGAATACCACTATCACAGAAGGGAAACTGATGAAAAGTTATGTTAACACACCTGTGCACGGTAATGGAAAAGGCTGATATTCCAACGGGGGCTGAATGCATCCAAAAATTCCATGAGAGCGCCGGGCCTTTCTGGGAAAATAAACCGGTAAACAAGTTCGTCTTTTATTTCTGACCTGCCACCAATCTGAAAATCAACAGAAAGGAAAAGCAAATAAGATGGCAGCATATATGGATATAAACATGGCCCAAGGGAAATTAAAAGAACCTTCCTTCGGATCAGTTGCGACAGAATTTAAGGTGCACAGAATTAAAATGGATACAATACATATCTCTGCATTCTGGCAGGTAAAGTTTTTAAAATATGTTAGAAAAACTTGAATCACAAGGCAAAACCAAGCATGGGACATATGATTGACTGCTTGTTATGGCAAACAAGTTCTTTATGTGGCATTATTCATATGCAAAAATGTAGCAGAAGAGAAGAAACAGAAGATATAGAACTAAAGCAACATGGTTACATACATGGTAAACAATGTTGATGGCGCTTGCAGTGTTATCATCGAGGATGCTTACAAGGAAAATGTAAGAGCTGACATATATCACTGGAGCAAACATACTAGAACCTCAATTTACTTTAATACAGCTTGCACATAGTCATAATCACACCTAGGTGTATAGTGTGTTAAAAGACATGAAATGTACATCTGGTAGATTATTCACCACACAAACCTTGTTCTTACCATACTATCATGTGATACGCAAGAAAATACAATTAACTAGAGTTAGTTTCCTAAAAAATGTGTGGCCTGGCTATGAAATTGGCAGAAAAGTCCAACTTACAAAGTATCTTAGATGATCCTTTGCCAAATCATTGTCAGTAAGGTTAACGGTCTTCAGTTTTGAAGATTCCATGCGTTCCACCATTGCTCTAAGTTCATTGTCAGTGTAGATGCCAACGCTGCGAGATATAATACCAAAGTAATGGTATAGATAAGCTCATAAGCCAGGATCCCAGGGGAATATAAACGAGAAAATGTTATCTTTCCATAAATAAAAGGTAAGCATAAAATGCTCAACAAAGCTATCTGGGATTGTCAGCCAAGAAAAAGAACCTTAATGTTGATGCACAATAATATAATATTAATATATGAGTCCCCATGTACCTGTAAAGGACAAGGGCGTCTTTTGTATTGGAATCGTATCTGTATTTGAATTCAGTAATATTCATCCGGCCAACCTGCAGAAAGAGGTTAGAAATATAATTAAAAGTTATAAACTTTTACATATTGGTAGAAATATTGCAAGACATACCAGATCTGCAAACTTTTTGAAGCTTCCCTGCTCCTCTGGCAAAAATGTAGCTAAAACTGCTTCTCGTTTTCGACCAACATCAGCAAGCTCGGTTACTATTCTGAGCCGGTCAAAGTTCATATTTGCTCCACTAGTTATTGCAACAACACTTTCCCCCTTCAAACCATAGTATTTGCAGTAAGCTTCAGCCCCTGCCAAGGCAAGGGCACCAGCAGGTTCAAGTATGCTTCTTTTCTCTTCAAACATATCCTGCAGTCATGACCAAAAAAGAAGAAACTATAGGGCAGAACTGCAGAAGTGCAATAGGAGTAAGACTGAAATACAATAGCTGTCAATGCATAAATGTCTAGCACCTGTTTTCATAACAATATCAGCAGAACACCTATGTATAATAAATTTAGGATACTACAGTAGTTGAAAACCAATGTCCACGAACAATTCACAAAAAAACTAGCCACTGCAACAACATTTATAACACTATTCCCACTACAGAGGGTTTAAAACAAGTAATCTTTTTAAACTCTGGTGTTAGACCATTGCAGTGTAGAATATTGATGCAGGAAATAAGTGAAGATTTTTATTTTCTTTTGTGGGACGTTGTATACTGAGCAGTTAGGATTCAATTATTCAAGTACTAGTTAGTCGAGATTACAAAAACAGGCTAGTGTTCAGTTCAACGCCAATTGAAAATGCAAGGAAAATACTTAATTGTAAGTTCCCACCTTTATTGAAGCACAAATAGCATCTCGACTGACCAGAACAATGCCATCTACAAGTTCCCGGCACAAACGAAATGTCTCTTCCCCTACAACTTTGACAGCCACACCATCAGCAAACCCACCAACATTCTCCAGCATGATCCTTTGATCATGACACAAGGACAACGCCATTGCATTTGCATCTGAAGGCTCCACTCCAATTATTTTCACCTGGACATGAACTGCTGTAAAATATATAGAAAATTCCATCCCTCACTGACTAAAGTACACTACTGTAATGAAACACAAAAATTAATAAGTATAATACAGATAAGGATTGGAGTTATGTTATTGACTGATAAAAAACAACTCAACACCCCAAATTGGATTTAAAACAATTGCCATGCTCCATGATGACATCTACAAAGAAGTTTGTTGGCTTTTGCATAAGATTTATCTAAAGAAAACTAGTCTAGCAGATAGAAAGCTAACCTCTGGGCGGACCCTTTTAACATAAGCAGCAATTCCAGCAATTAATCCACCTCCTCCCACAGGTACAAATATTGCATGCACTGGACCTTGCAACTGGCGAACAATTTCCATGCCAATCGTCCCTTGTCCAGCTATAACATCAGGATGGTCGAAAGGAGGTATGAATGTGAGGCCTTCCTGCTCACATCTTTGTTTTGCATATGACTGAGCTTCATCATAGGAGTCCCCTTTGAGTACAACTGTTGCACCCAATCTCTCCACTGAACGCCACTGGAATTGAAGGTAGTAGGCTTACTATTTGATGACCGCAAAGTAAGATACACGGAAGGACAGCTCTAAAGTGATGACATCTGCAGATAAAGAACCTTGATTTCGGGTGTTGTCACAGGCATGACGATAATGGCATCGCAACCCAGTCTTTGAGCAGAAAGGGCTACCCCCTGGGCATGGTTTCCAGCAGAGGAACAGATCACACCCCTCTCCAACTGCTCACGCGAGAGCTTTGCCATCATATTGTATGCTCCTCTCAATTTGAATGAAAATACCTGCACATCAAGTATCCCAAATCATATATAATTGATAAAACAAAGTAATATTAAAGTTGAAAAGGGATTGTACTTCTCAGTTTTCAGTCCACAAGAAACTAAGAACTCAACAACACTAGAAGAACAGTAGAAAATTAAGCAAAGGAAAATACTACGTACCACGCATATGTATAGAGAGAAAAATCAAATATGCAACCTAGGATATCTATGTCAATTATAATAACGGTAGCAAATCAAGCATATCAGATTATGCACAAACTTTCGCGTGCCTTGAATAATGGAGCAGGCCACGAAACCTGAGGACTCTAAAAAAAAGAGGGCTCCAAATAAACCCAAGCGCCTAAACCTGAAGGACTTCAGATTCCTCAGTTTGATATTAGTGCTGATGAGCAAAAGATTGTATTTTCATCACGGAAACACCACATAAACACCCTACGAATTCAAATATCATGTCTAGCAGTGGAAGCCCACTCGTCTCAAAATTTCAGCACTCATGTCTAGCAGTGGAAGCCCACTCGTCTCAAAATTTCAGCACTCAAAGTCAAAGGAATGTAACTATGCAATCCACTTGAAAGTTGAATCGATTCAAACAGCCCTGCAAGTTATGCAAGTCCACTTGAAAGTTGACACGATTCAAACAGCCCCGCATGTCAAACATAATGGAATACCTTTAAAAGCAAACCACTTTGAAGAAAAATTTCGCAAAGAAGAACCAAAACATTCTTAAACCTCCATTACCCACAAAAGTTTGACAGCAACGTGGAGAAGTAAAGAGAATATCCCAGTAGCTATCAAGAATAAAAAGAATCCTTAGATCCAAACATCCCATCGAAAACAACACAAAACACCAACTCCGAGGTAAAACCTGGTTTACCTCCCAGAACCCCAAACATATCAAACTACACGATCAATTC
The DNA here is from genome assembly GCA_019279435.1 of Zizania palustris. Taxonomy (NCBI): domain Eukaryota; kingdom Viridiplantae; phylum Streptophyta; class Magnoliopsida; order Poales; family Poaceae; genus Zizania; species Zizania palustris. The sequence goes on along the minus strand of JAAALK010000286.1, from coordinate 50,160,087 downwards.
AAAATATTTCTGAATACGCGTAGTGCATTGCTAAGGACCGGAAGAAACCCCCGTCATTTCAAGTATGATATTTTTCAGCACACCATCGCCATAAGGCCCCATAAAAAGGGAAATTTAACTATTTGCCACTCTTATCGTTGCCACCTCTTCAAATGCCACCCTTATCGTTGCAATTAATTTTTTGCCACTTTCTACACGAGCCAATTAATTTTTTGCCACTTTGCGTCCAGTCACTTGCCACGTCACCTGCCATGTCACCTTTTTGCCACATCACATGCCACGTCATCATCTTCTTCCTCCTCATTTCTCTCTCTCCCCAAACTCCTCTAGCCGCCGGCCACCGCGCGCCTCCGCCCCCCGCCGCCCCTGCGCCCGCGCGGCTCTGCCACCGCCGCCCTCGCGCTGCCGCCCCCGCCCTGCGCTCGCGCTCGCGCGCCGCAGCTCCCCCCGCCCCCGTGCGGCCACCCCCGCGCCGCAGCCCCCGCCGCCCCCTGCTGCCGCCCCCGCGCCCGCGCGCCGTAGCCCCCGCCGCCCTCGCGCCACCACTCTTGGGCGCGAGGGTGGCGGGGGCTACGGCGCGCGGGCGCGGGGGCGGCAGCAGGGGGCGGCGGGGGCTGCGGCGCGGGGGCGGCCGCACGGGGGCGGGGGAGCTGCGGCGCGCGAGCGCGAGCGCAGGGCGGGGGCGGCAGCGCGAGGGCGGCGGTGGCAGAGCCGCGCGGGCGCAGGGGCGGTGGGAGGCGGAGGCGCGCGGTGGCCGGCGGCTAGAGGAGTTTGGGGAGAGAGAGAAATGAGGAGGAAGATGATGATGACGTGGCATGTGATGTGGCAAAAATGTGACATGGCAGGTGACGTGGCAAGTGACTGGACGCAAAGTGGCAAAAAATTAATTGGCTCATGTAGAGAGTGGCAAAAAATTAATTGCAACGATAAGGGTGGCATTTGAAGAGATGGCAACGATAAGAGTGGCAAATAGTTAAATTTCCCCCATAAAAATGGAGTCGGAAGAAACGAATTAGCCCAAACAGGCGGCACGGATAAGGAGAGGGGCGGCAGAGTTATCAGTTACGGGCTGCAGGTCCTCGCGCTTGATCCACAAGTTGACACTGAGGCGCTCGGAGAGCTTGGTGGCGAGCTGCAGCGGCGACTCGATGGCGACGTCGTACACCTTGGACGACAGCACGCTCGTCAGGTACTCCATCGCGCCGGGGCCTCCTCTGGCGCCCCCGGCCGCCTCCACCCCCTCCCCCTCCACCGCCTTCCCCTCCGCCCAGCGCCCCCGCACCAGGTACCCGCTCTGGTGCTGCAGCGACTCCGGCACCACCTGCCTCATCGGCACCGGCGGCGCAGCCGCCAGAGCCGCCTCCGGTGACGAGGCCGCCGTCGTCGTCGCCGCGGCCACGCGTGCCGTGGGCCTGCTGCGTCCGCGTGCGGTGAAGGAAACCGCCCCATATACGGCGGTGGCGGCGGTCGCCATGGTGGGATGGTGCTAGACTGCTGGTGCCCTACGCCTACGCCTTTTTCGAAGGTGGTCTTCGGGTGGAGGCGCCGCCGCGCATGTAAGCCGGGGGACTCTGGGGAGGGCGGGGCGGGGCGGGGCGACGGGGGTAGGCGCCGCCGTGGGGCCACGCGCGAGATCGGGTGGTCCGTTTTTTCCTTTCTCTCTTTTGTGGCTTTTCCGGCGTGTCCTTCTCGTGAGCGCGCGGCGCGCCTGACCATGTTTTACACAAGCCCAACCAGACAACAATTGTACTATAGCCTCCGTAGTCCCTATTGGTGAAAACAAATTGTATACGGACGGATATCATTAATATCATATCATTTTTCATATATTTTTTTGATTTGGATAATCCGGATACGGAATCGGATATCATCGAATATGAATACAGAACGGATACGAATCGAATACGAATACGGTTATGAATACTTACCGAATATCAATAATGTATTTATTTATTCATGATCACAATTCACAATACACAAATTACAAATTAACAAGTAATAATTAACATCACATGAATCATTACGAATATGAAAATCAACATACAAGTTCACATTACACAAATCACAACAAATAGAGTTCACATAAAAGTGCATGCCACACAAATTTCTGCATGTACAGTAATTACCTGAGCGGGGAGAGAGGGTGGCAGCGGCGTGCCCGTGGGGAGAGGGGCCGGCGGGGAGAGGGAGGCGGCGGTGGAGAGAGGCCGGTGGGGAGAGGGAGGCCGCAGTGTGAGGGGGCGGCGGGGAGAGGGAGGCGGCGGCGGGGACATGGCCGGCGGGGGAGAGGGAGGTGGCGGGGAGAGGGAGGCGGCGGCGTGGACAGGGCCGGCGGGGGAGAGGGAGGCGAGGAGAGGGAGGCGGCGGCGTGGCCGCTGGGAGAGAGGCGACGGGGAGAGGGAGGCGGCGGCGTGAGGGGCCGGCGGGGAGAGGGGCTGGCGGGGGAGAGGGAGGTGGCGGTGGGGAGAGGGCCGGCGCTGTGGGGGAGAGGGAGGCGGCGGCGTGGAGAGGGAAGAGTGGGAGCTTGGGAGTGGAGAGAGAAAAATTAGGGTTGGTTATTGGTAGGATTTTAGTCAAAGTTGACTATTAAAAAGATAATGTTTAAAATTATAAATTTGAATCGTACATCTTTGTTTAAACTTGATTTTTTTCCTATGATTAAAATACAACATATCTAATCTTATAAAAAAATCACATTTTTATACATAAGTTTGCTATTTTTAATTCATTATGTATGTTTCTTTGATTTATATTGAAATTTATCAAATTTGAACTACAAGCACATGAAACAATGAACTAAAAAAACTAGAAAAAATCATATTCATGCATGTGAGTCTATTTTAAGTCAGTATCCACTAAATTTAAATATATATTTTTTTTAAAAAATGTTACGACACTCGAGGATAACATAGAACTTAATGAAATTTTAATTCTAAAAAATTCAAATCAAGTCAGAAAAATACGATACGTCTCATGGTATCATCATACGATACAGAGATGCTGTGATAAAAATTTAAAATTATTTTGACAAAGTTTGCATCTACGATGTTAAGAAAAATGGAGATTTGAGAGTAATGAGTTAGAATGTTAAGAAGAATGTGATAGGTTTAAAAGCAAATCAATAGTTAAATCTTTGTTTAAACTTGATTTTTTCTATGATTAAAATACAACATGTCTAATCTTATAAAAAATCACATTTTTATACATAAGTTTGCTATTTTTAATTCATTACGTATGTTTCTTTGATTTATATTGAAATTTATCAAATTTGAACTACAGGTGCATGAAATAATGAACTAAAAAATCTAGAAAAATTATATTAATGCATGTGAGTCTATTTTAAGTCAGTATCCACTAAATTTAAAGATATATTTTTAAAAAAAATATTACGACACTCGATGGACAACATAGAACTTAATGAAATTTTAATTCTAAAAAATTCAAATCAAGTCAGAAAAATATGATACGTCTCATGATATTATCATACGATACAAAGATGTTGTGATAAAAATTTAAAATTATTTTTACAAAGTTTGCATATACGATGTTAAGAAAGATGGAGATTTGAGAGTAATGAGTTAGAATGTTAAGAAGAATGTGATAGGTTTAAAAGCAAATCAATAGTTAAATCTTTGTTTAAACTTGATTTTTTTCCTATGATTAAAATACAACATATATAATTTTATAAAAAATCACATTTTTATACATAAGTTTGCTATTTTTAATTCATTATGTATGTTTCTTTGATTTATATTGAAATTTATCAAATTTGAACTACAAGCACATGAAACAATGAACTAAAAATTCTAGAAAAATCATATTCATGCATGTGAGTCTATTTTAAGTCAGTATCCACTAAATTTAAATATATATTTTTTTAAAAAAAAATGTTACGACACTCGAGGATAACATAGAACTTAATGAAATTTTAATTCTAAAAAATTCAAATCAAGTCAGAAAAATATGATACGTCTCATGGTATCATCATACGATACAGAGATGCTGTGATAAAAATTTAAAATTATTTTGACAAAGTTTGCATCTACGATGTTAAGAAAAATGGAGATTTGAGAGTAATGAGTTAGAATGTTAAGAAGAATGTGATAGGTTTAAAAGCAAATCAATAGTTAAATCTTTGTTTAAACTTGATTTTTTTCTATGATTAAAATACAACATGTCTAATCTTATAAAAAATCACATTTTTATACATAAGTTTGCTATTTTTAATTCATTACGTATGTTTCTTTGATTTATATTGAAATTTATCAAATTTGAACTACAGGTGCATGAAATAATGAACTAAAAAATCTAGAAAAATTATATTAATGCATGTGAGTCTATTTTAAGTCAGTATCCACTAAATTTAAAGATATATTTTTAAAAAAAATATTACGACACTCGATGGACAACATAGAACTTAATGAAATTTTAATTCTAAAAAATTCAAATCAAGTCAGAAAAATATGATACGTCTCATGATATTATCATACGATACAAAGATGTTGTGATAAAAATTTAAAATTATTTTTACAAAGTTTGCATATACGATGTTAAGAAAGATGGAGATTTGAGAGTAATGAGTTAGAATGTTAAGAAGAATGTGATAGGTTTAAAAGCAAATCAATAGTTAAATCTTTGTTTAAACTTGATTTTTTTTCTATGATTAAAATACAACATATATAATTTTATAAAAAATCACATTTTTATACATAAGTTTGTTATTTTTAATTCATTATGTATGTTTCTTTGATTTATATTGAAATTTATCAAATTTGAACTACAAGTGCATGAAATAATGAACTAAAAATTCTAGAAAAATCATATTCATGCATGTGAGTCTATTTTAAGTCAGTATCCACTAAATTGAAAGATATTTTTTAAAAATGTTACGACACTCGATGGACAACATAGAGCTTAATGAAATTTTAATTCTAAAAATTCAAATTAAGTCTTAAAAATACGATACATCTCATGGTATCATCATACGATACATAGATGTTGTGATAAAAATTTAATATTTGTTTAAACTTTTTCTATAATTAAAATACAACATGTATTAATTTATGGAAAAATTGGATATTGTTATATGTCAATTTTCTATTTTTCATTAATTCATTGTGTTTCTAAAATTTAAATTGAAAGAACTAAAAAAATCTTTTTTATTTATTAAAAAAATTTCTCTGTTTAAAATTATAGAAATTTATCCCATTTTTAAAATATATATTTTTTTAAAAAATATTCTTTATTTTTTAAAAAAATATAAAAAAGATTTTTTATTTCAAACTCCTTGGGCGGTTGGGCCATGGCTCCATGGCGGTGGGCCTGCCTGCCAATCTTCCATAGTGCCATATAAAGGCCTATTATGTGATGCGGGCCTGTAGTGTGGCCACTGGGCCTATATTTTTAATGGGCCGGATATCACTATCCGGATTATCCGAATCCAACGGATATCAAACATATCATATCCGTTTCTGTATCCGAAAAAATATCCGAATCCGAATCCGTATCCGAAAAATCCGTATCCGAATAAAAAAATCTGAATCCGAATCCGTTTTTCTGGATACGGTCGGAAACTATCCGAACCACTTTCACCCCTAGTCCCAAGTCCCAATCCCAACCTGACAGAGATGACATCTGCCGTATACCAGTTATAGGATATGTTTCGTTCAACCGTGGATTTTTGGAAATTTGATTTCTGCTATCAGGGAAAACTACTGTGAGATGACAACTGTCGGAAAACTGAAAGTTATTTGACTGAAATAACTTTCAACTGTGAATTATATAATAAATGTCAATTATGCCTCTAAAGGGGTAAAGGGAGAGAGGTGCGGGGGAGAGGGGTTAGGAGAGAGAGGTGCATGGGAGAGGGGCGGGGGGCATGAATCAATAGGAATTAGAGATATACACAGATTCCAAATAACACTGTAAGAATCTACATATTTTTTGGAATCATTTCTCATTTAGAACCTCTTTGGTTCATATTTCAGATTCACTTTTCAGAATCGGAACTAAAGGGACTAAATCGAATGTTCGGACATTAATTAAAAGGATTAACATAAATTAATTATAAAATTAAATTCCTAAGCTAATTCACGAGAATCTATTAAACCTAATTAATTCATAATTTGATAATGTGATGCTACGGTAAAAATATGCTAATGATAGATTAATTAGACTTAATAGATTTGTTTCGCGAATTAATCTATAAGTTTGCAATTAGTTTTATAATTAATTTATATTTAATCCTGTATCTAATATCTAATGTGACATTTGCTAAATTTCGGTCCTCCAAATGGCTCCATTTTTCCATTCTCTCTTTTGTGGCTTTTCCGGCGTGTCCTTCTCGTGGGCGCGCGGCGCGCCCGACCATGTTTTACACAAAGCCCAACAAGACAACAATTGTACTGCAGCCTCGTAAAACCGTAAAATCAAACGGAGGTAAAGTTTATATCGAACGAATTCTAATTAAAAAGATTAAACGTGAGCTAATTATAGAATAAGATTAAACGTGAACTAATTATAAAATTAAATTCTTTGGTTAATTTATGAGACAAATCTATTAAATCTAATTAATTCATAATTTGATAACACGTTCACCAGACAATTCTATTAAACATAATTAATTCATAATTTTATAACGTAGTGCTACGGTAAAAATGTACTAAGGATAGATTAATTGGACTTAATTTATTCGTTTCACGAATTAATCTATAAGTTTGCAATTAGTTTTATAATTAGCTCCTATTTAATCCTAATTAGTATCCAAACATCTAAGCTAAATTTTAGTCCTCTAAATGGCTCCATCGAAATGGCCCCGTATATAAGGTAAACCAATCAGAACATACTTAAATGTGTACATGTGAAATTGTGGTTTTTAAATCAAATCTGTCCTCGAATTCACTAGGTACAAGGCTAAAACCGAACAGAGAACATAGACTTGTACCATTGAATTAGATCCAATTTTAAGAAACAGATTTATTGATCGGGTAAAACGTATAGATTTGACCGTGTTGATATCTAAACCTGTAAATCCGTGAACACAAATTTAAAAATATGCATATAACCAAAATTGAATCACTACAAAATTGGTTATCGTCGTGTCAGTCGGCAGTAAGATTAACACTATCCTAACTGCATGAAACAGGGTCGATTTAGGCACTGTTTGGAACCTCTAGAGCTAATTGTTAGCTGCTAAAATTAGCTATAAAGGTTCCAAACAAGGCAGCTAATACCTCAGCTAATTATTAGCCAACCCCCCAGATAACAATAATCTCATTAGCTGGTCCAACCCAGCTAATCCCAGCTAATTTAGCTGGTCCAACCCAGCTAATCTCAGCTAATTGTTGGCTATTGTCCATTCTACCCCTGCCCTCTCTCCTCCCTCCCTCTCCTCCACGTTACAGAAAACACTTCTCGCATTCGATCCATCGCACGCCGCCCTCCCGTCTATCCCAGTCGCGTCGCCGCCCTCCACAACCGGCCAGCGCACGGCCATCCACCACCGAATCGCACTGCCGCCCTGCTTCTAATCGCGTCGCCCTGCTTAAAATCACGTCGCCGCCGCCTGGTTCAAATCGCGCCGCCGCCCAGCTTCAACTCGCAGCACCTGACAATGGATTTCTTCGGGGATGAGGAGGAGTAAAACACGATTGTACTGGCTATCATTCAAAGAAATCATGAACTTGTTCCAGGGGCACTATGGTCAATTAGCTCTAGCAACCAAAGAATTAGCTAGGGGTTCCAAACAGCCTTCAGCTAATAATTAGCTAGCTAATAATTAGTTGGCCCAATCCAGCTAATAGATTATTAGCTAGCTAACAATTAGCTATAGAGGTTCCAAACAGGACCTTATTTCAGATTTGGGGATTGGAATTGGTGGACAGACAAATCGGTCTTGGTCGATCGTCAAAATCAATCTGGTGGAAAAAAAACCGTAGAGACAGTTGTGTGATGCGTCGCTTAGGCCGGTAGTCATGTTGCTGCTGTAATTCTGGGTCACATGTTACCTGGTACGATGGATACACTCTGCCACAGCCCACAAGTGTCACACTGGTCCTGGAACGAAGATTCTAGTCAAAAAAAAATATTGCCCGACGGAAATTGTCAAGATTCTCAATTGCAAACATTACAATACGAACCTTTCCTCTTAGAGACAAATATCAGAAATATTAATCAAGAGATGATGGAAACATTTGCCGGCAAAAAAGAAGTGACAATATATTATGGGTGCGTTTGGTTTATTTATGGATTCTTGAAAATCGATTTCTGCTGTTAGTTATGAAAAAAATGTTGTAAGCTGACAACTATTGGAAAACTGAAAATTGTTCGTCTTCAAGTGAGATGCCAGTTCACAATCCCTTATAAATTGATTTTGTGATCATATGCTCATTGGTCTACTAAAAATTGCTCTTCAGTGCTTTGTCATACTTCTACTAAAGCTTTGTATATACAAAAAAGTTATGGTACTGAATTCTGCAGAGGCTTATGAGTAGCCATAAGCTGATATACTTTGTTCCCAAATATAAAAGTCTATGTTTATAGAAAAGTTAAAAATTGTAACTTTTAATTAATAGTTAAGGTAAAAACATATAAGTTTTGTGTTATGGTCAGATTTATATTTGAAAATATTTTCTATATAGAGTCGGTTTCATATCTGTTGATTACATATTTAAAATAGTTGGAGATTTATATTGAACATTATGTGAAAAGCTTATATAAATCATATTTTGGGATAAATAAAGGATGTTACAATGAGAAAGCAGAAGTTGTCTTTCTTCAACTGGTTTCAGGCTTTCAGCTGCGCCGTTGCGAATCAGGCCGAGACAACTCCCTGCCTCAAACCAAATTGTGCAAGGCTAGCTCAGTTTTTTAAAAAAACATACAGTAGTTTTCTACTTTCGGCTCGACTAGTTGGAGGCTTAGAGCCATAAGGCGAAGCGGCCATACCTATACACGTCGTTGCCGTGCAAAGTATGGTTGTAGAATACAGTTAGTGCACTTTCATACTTCATAACTACCAGTTCATGCGAATCGATATTCCGTGTTTGGCACCGTTAATGTCCACCTGACCCAATTATGTGTTTGATTTGTGGGTGTTTGGTTAAGTCGTAGATTCTAAAAAAATTATCGTGAGCTGTAGAAAAATTTAGAAGTTGTTTAGTTGGAATAGTTGTGGATTTATATTTTGGTAGTTCATAATGTTTAGTTACATTATTAATGTGTAATTTTACATGTAAATTATTTTAATCATGAAATTTTGTAATGTTTATATTAAAATTATATATTTTTAAATTACACTAAAATGATATATTTTACTAAAATTTTCACTTTTTCAAATTTTACATGAACCGATATGTTTTAATAGCATGATAGATAATATTTCTTTGAATTGAGAAGGAGTGAAATCTAGATTATACCAACTTTTAAATTTGTACTATAAGAATATGCAGATTCTAAAAAATTGGGTGACCAAAAATTGTTTGGTTCCGATTTCAGTTTCCGAGCCAAGAAGCTCGTTCAAAAATCTGTTCCGAAATATCTTAATGAGAATATTTTCTTAAATATTGAACAAACTCATCGCATTAAATTAATAAAACACACACATCCCATTTAAGATGCGAGAACAACGGTAGACCCAAGGTATGTGATTAAGGCATTGAGCTAGTTTATCTCTTAAAAACTGGAATCATGTCCACGTCCCTAGGCACGTTGGCGGACCGTCACTTGTAGTACTAGAATAGCTTATACCATGAAGAAAGTTACTATTTTACATGCAGATTCGGATGGTTCCTACAGGTGCACGCAAATCATGAACAGACATCCTGACGAATTAATTCTAATCTAAGTTTAGCATCTTGGTCGGTTTCGGTTGGCGTGTTTTGTCGTAACCGGTTTTCTCTAGTCATTTATAAGCAGGATAATGTGACATGGCACAAGTAGGGTTCCAAAGGTACCAGAAGTTCTATAGCACTTTCAGAGAGTTATTTCAATTCAAGCATAGCATACCAGAAACTCTAAAGCACTTATCGCAGGAATTCAGTACTGGAGAAGGACTGTGCTGTAGCAAGGCATTGCACTGGAGTTGGGTTAAGGTCCCTGCAAATCAAACCATGATTTAAAACAAGCTTGGCTTAGAATATGAAAAATAGTCAGATTTGAATGCCTTGTTTATTCCGTCCACTTTGAAATTTTGGCAGCTATCCAGAAAGACATGCCACTTGTTTATTCAAGAATATTAACAGGCTGAGTTAAACAGATGGACATAGAAGGTAATTCAGATATGTCATGCATGGTATGATGTGCAACTTGAGGATAGCAGAACAGAAATGTTTAGAACATAAAGTTCAAAAGCACATTTACATAGTTCTTAGTAATGTACAGGGCACATTCCTTTTGTCTCTTCTGTTTTCTGTTCTTTGCATGCTTTACATGCGAAAGCATGGTGATGTAATGAAATATACCAATGAGCTCTCCACAGTCCACTTGATATTAATTCACACCAGAAAATCTTAGCCCTTAATGTTGATTAAAATATACTCCCAGGTTGTTTTTAGTTGCCCGCGAGAACTTGTATAATTGCCTAATGTAGATTTATATTGTATTGCAATCTTTCTGTACTAACTTCTAGGTTCTTCAATTTATTGTAAGCATGCTGGGGGACATGTAAGTACAATTCATCATAAGATTAATCCTAAATAGAATTGAACCATAGTTGCACTTAATATACTTTGTCGCACAGAGATGGTCAGTTTTCTTTCAACAAAGTCTGACTTGCATTTCACAAGGTTGACATAACATACCTTCTAGATCAACATAGAGCTACAAATTTCCATATATCGACACCTCAATGAAAACTCCCTCTCTAGTTTTTGGCATAGTTGAAATGACACACTAGGTGCAGTGATTCTTCATTTCTTCCTATGCATGGCAGCATGGACATCACATTAGTTAGAAGTTACAATTAACTATCATTTCCCACAACTTTATGTCATCCAAATCAAATTTTATAACAGGCTGAAATTGCCAATACATGAAATGTGTTAAAAACAAAGCAAGAGAAAACCAGAACGATGTAAAATAATCAAATATAATGGACAAAACAAGCTTTACAAATTTAGTAGTGCTACGTGCAGACATCTAAGCTTACACAGTTGTGTTGGTCATCATTATCAAACCAGAGAGAAATCTCTTTCTTTACATCCATCGAACCGCCACATTAAAATCCATGGTTAACCAACATCAGTATCAACAAGCCTTAATAACTAAACCAATGGTTCAAACACTGTTAACAACTTAACAGCATCATGTACCCCCCTCATAGAAGCTACCAGATCTAACAATTTTACCGGATAGTTTTCCTTTATCATTTCTCAAGAGACCAGAATCATTTAGCTCATCAGATCCGAACAACTTCCTACATTCAACTTTCTTTCAGTGTTCTAAAAGGCGCTAGGCGCTAGTCGGGCGGCGACCCAGCGCCTAGCGCCTAGGAGCGCCTAGGCGGCGCCTAGGTCCAACTCATTTTTCTTCATTTTGCTAGTTCCAACCATCCATTCCAGGCAAAGTTTTCTTCTTTTCTCCCACCCGAAGCCATTTCCCCTCCCCTCTCTTCCCCTCCGGTCAAGCCATAACCGGATCTGGCTGCATGGTGGTGAAGAACTGAAGAAGCAAGAGGAGGAGGAGGAGGCGGCAGTGCAGGATGTGCAGGGCCCGCTGCGAGGAGAGAGCGGCCGCCGGATCTGGCCGCCTACTCCCCTACCACCGCCGGATCTGGCCGCCTACCCTCCTCCCGCTGCCAGATCTGACCGCCTTCTCCTCTCCCGCCGCCGGAACTAGCCGCCTACCTCCCTCTCGCCGCCGGATCTTGCCGCCTTCTCCTCTCCCGCCGCCGGAACTAGCCGCCTAGCCCCTTCCCGCTGATGGTTCTGGGCCGCCTAGGCGCCGCGGTCAACCGCCCAGGCCGCGGTTGACCCGCCCAGCCGGCCTCCGCGCGGCGCTGGGGTGGCGCCCAGCGCCTTTTGCCGCCTAGGCGCCCACCTAGATCCGATTTTTAGAACACTGCTTTCTTTTATAGTTTTATTGGATGTTTTTCAGTTTTAAATGTGCAGTGACAAAACAAGTAACACCTTACACCTGAACAAATGACTGAATGAGAGCATAGCAAATTTGTGATCACCTTTGCCTCGAAGTTCATGTTCACACTTTTGATGCAGCCCAATATCTTCTTGCAAGAAGTCTATGATGTGGGCTGCACAATTTTCTCGTATGTGTGGTTGTTTTGCCCTCAATAATGCTGTGATACCGGCAAGTTATCGAGGTAAATCTCGCCCAACTAGGGAAGACCTTTATTCCTCGATGATCTCCATCTGACACTACTAAGGCCTTTATATATTAGGCCCCCCTAATACAGATCAATCTACTATTCTTAAGGAATTACAGATCAATCTGCTATCTCTAAGGAAACAAACCAATCTGCTAATTAAAAGGAAACCACTAACCAACCAATCTGCTAATTAAAAGGAAACCAACTAACCAACTCCTGTTTAAAACAGCAGCATTATCCACTATTATTTAATCTATAACAGCTGTCATGGTCTGGTTTACTCTTCTTGTGTCAGTGACCACTTGACAACATTTTTTCTCGCTTATTTTTTCAACACGGTCATCAATTAGCTCAAAAATGTATGTGTCGTCCTTATCAACTGAGGCATCAACAGATTCAAGAAAGCAGACTGCACTAGGGTTATGGACCAGCAAGTTTATACAATGAAAAATATTTGTAGGCACATACTCTAATTATCCAATGCTCTAAGCATGCTTCAAAAATCTCACATTTTCAGAAGATAACCAAGATCAAGTAACTACAACTAGCCCTATGCATCATTACATTTCCATTCATCTGACATTTATACGATATGCTCTTGGAAGACAGTGAATCAAAATCCTACTGAGAATTATCTAGAATTTAAATAAAATACTGCAAAGTGTACCTTGCAACGTTTTACATCCACTCAGTAGGTGAGCTGGGGTACCGGAGAATCCCTCTGAAATGTCATCAAATGTGGCATCTAGCCAATATGCTGCCTGTCCTGATAACTAACATATTTCGTGATGTCGTTTTAGTTCATATTTTGTCTGGAATTTGATCACATCATCTAGGTTGTTGCTTTTTCTTTTCGATCTCCTTATCAAGGAAAACCAATATTGTTTCTGTGACATGGTTTGGTGCAATTCCTTCTGCGATCATCCTCCTCAAATACTTGTCAGCTTCCTTTAATCGACCAGCTTTCGCATTAAGATTGATCAAGGTATTAAAAGTGACAACATCCGGTTTTATACCCCTCCTAATTATCTGCTCAAGCAAAGAGTTTGCCTCTTCAACCTTCCCCACCTTTCCAAATTGATTGATCAACGTGTTATACATGACAATATCCATGTAAACACCTTTCTTTGACAGTTCAGCAATAATCGAGCCAGCAACCTCAGCTTTCCCCATCTGACCAAGACCTTGAATAATCAGATTGTATGTCGCTATATCATTGGGGCAGAGCTGTCCACCCCTCTCATGAAGAATTGCCCACACCTGTTTCAAATACCCTTTCTTGACAAATGAGGTCATCAGTGAATTGTATGTATAACTCGTTCCTTTCTTTCCCAGACTTGTAAAGATCTCAAATAACTTGCAAGCTACACTCAACTTCCCTTTTGCTAAAAAAATTGACATATATGTATTAACCATGTCAGCATCGAACGTCTTGGCCCCCATACCTTGCACCCTCTGCCCAATGTGCATTGTAAATATAGCTGAATTATTCAAACGGTCAGGATATTTAGCAAGATAATCCAGGTGCGGTGACAAAGACCAATCGTCCTTGGGTTCATCTTCTGGTGTTTCTTCATTTGTATCAGTGCATAACACAGGATTGACCAAACTCATCACGTCATCCATATTGCCATTGAAGGGAAAAATTGATGTCCCATCTTTCCCTCTATCCTGCGGTCCTTGCAAAGCAGACATCATGTTCGACTTCCATCGAATGGCATCTGGCAATACAGAGCTATCTCTTATAAACTTCACTATCTGCTCTTCCAAGTCCCAGCGTTTGCTTTTGTTAAACCCTATCATCAATGATGTTATTGTGACCAAATCAACAACAAATCTTCGCTCCTCCATTTCCTTCACCAACTCTACTGCCTCTGCAACTTGGTCCCCCTTCCCTTCCTTGCAAAACTCCCTCACCATAATACTATATGCAATCCCATCCAACAGCTGGCCTTTCCTCCTTAACTCATAAAACAGACGGCATGCTGCTTCTGCCCTCCCATTCTTGAATAGCCCATCGATCACTGTGTTGTGTGTGCTTGCTGAGCATTGAATACCATCTGCCACCATTGTCTCAAAAAAACCACATGCCTCATCAAGCTTCTTAGCTTTGAACAGCCCATCCAGAAGCGAATTGTACACCACAACATCCCCCTTCACCCCAGAATTCCCTCGCATCTCCTGGAACAAACGCAATGCATCATCCATCCTAAAACTCTTGCAGCACCCATCCACGACAGCCCGGTACGTGAAGACATCTGGCTCAATCCCAGCTGACTTCATTTCATCAAACACCACTAAAGCATCAGACACCCTTGCACCAAAAACAAGTGCCCGGATGAGTGAATTGTATGTGCATATATCTGGCACAAGAGGAGGAGAGACGTCCTTCATAGTTGAGAAAAGTTTGACTGACATATCCAGCCTCCTCCATTTGCCAAACGCGTGGATGCAAATGTTGTAGAACCTTATGTTGGAAGGGAGTCCCCTCCTCGACATTTCATCAAACACATGGCGGAAGTCATCGTAGAGGTTCTTTTGGGACAAGGCGAGGAGGAGGCGGTTGGTGGCTCGGACGGGGGGCGGATGGGAGGCAATGGGAAACAGCCTGCGGATGGATGGGACGGCGGAAATGGGGTCAGGGGAGGCGATGAGTGAAGGGAGCGCGGCGGCGGCTAGGCGGGGAAGGAGGTCGGGCGGCGCAGCGTCGAGGAGGGCGAGCGCGGCGTCGATACGGGAGGCGGAGAGTAGCGCAGAGAGGAGAGCAGGGAGGAGCTCGGAGGGCGACGACGGGGAGATCGCGAACGGGAGGAGAGTGTCGAGGAGGGGAGGCGAGTGTGTGACGAGCGCGCGGAGGAGCACGGGAAAGGTGTCGGGGACGAACGGGCACGACGGCGGGGTGGCGGCGAGAAAGAATGACAGCTTGGACGTCGGCGGGAGCGCCGGGTGTCGGAGCACGTGGAGCCGCACCGGTAGCGGCAGCGGCGCGGCGGGCAGGAGCTCGGGCGGGAGGTGCGGCGTGGTCAGCAGGTGGTTCGCGAGCCGCGTCGCGAGCAGCGCGTCCGTGAGTCTCGACAGAGGCGCCGCGGCCGCCGCCGACGCGACGCCCCGGATCAGCCAGGGCCGCATGGCGGGAGACGCCTCCCCTCCCACTCCTGCCGCTGCGCTCCGCGGTGGAGCGGAGTACCACGGCCACCGCGAAGACCCATGCGACCGTTGGGCATGTTGGTTTTCCAATGGGCCGGTTAGTTATAATTTTATTAACTAAATACATCTAAAAGTTATCACAAAAATTATAGAATCATTATTATCTCGCAAATATCTCGTTGTATACAAAGCTAATGATGATTACTACTTGTGTATATTTAAATAGTAAACATCTCGTTATATACTGCTATAAAATTCGTCTCCTTAACTGAATACTCAAATTATTGGCAGACACCTAATCATCCTAGGTTGTACTGTAGCATTTTTCTATCCTTCTGAGAACGCTGAAGTTTGGTGTGAATTTCAAACTTTGAAATCTTGTTGAGGCTTCTCCATCATTGTGGTACACTGGTACGTAATGTATGCTGTTTTGAATTTGCTTGCAGTCACTACAACAATTTAGGGAACTTGGAAGTTAGCCCTTTCCCGACGAAAGAAGCTAACTTCCGTCGGCATTCGGCAATGGAGAACAACAAGGTTATATTATTGAAATCTCATTCGAACTCATGACTCATCATAAAACCACGCTATGTCGCTCACTCCGAGGCTGTCCAAAAAGGGACAATTCCGAACCTACACATCTCATACGCATGACACGTGTGAGACATGTTGGTCCGAAACGGGTGACGCATATGTTTCGTTACACTATCTACGTTGTTGTCAAATAAAAAATTGCATACGAAAAGAAATATATATAATAAAGTATATATAAATATATACAAGCATAAGTATTCACAAGCATAAGCATACATACAACATCACAATCAACAAAATCATAATATGTATCAAAATATACGCGTGTAGTTCATGTTACCATCAAAATATGTTATGCATTAAGAATCCTGAAAATTCACACATCTAATCAAGCAAATTCAAAGTTCCTGAAAATTTCTCTAAATGGCGACACTGTTCCTTATTCGACAACAACCTATACAACACATATTTTCATTGCATATATACTTTTAGAATACAACTTCTAAACAAACATCTAGAGTTAATAGCAATTTTTTACTGTCCAATTCAATTAACTCAACCAACAAATTTGTTCAAACCAATTTCAACTAGATGACTTCTTAATCAATCTATTATCTGAGAAACTAATCCACAAGTTTTATAAATTTTGAAGACAAGAAATCAGAATTCAAAGCTTGAAATCAAGTTAATAGCATTACTTAATCGTCGGGTGGCGACGGCAAGCGACGACGGGCAACGGGTGACGGTGTTCGGATGGCGACGGCCGAATCGGGGGCGGCGGCGGCCGGGAGTGGGCGGCGGCCGTCGACCGGCGGCGGCGGGCGGCGCGGACCGACGGCGGCGGCATCGGGCGGCGGCAGTGGCGTCGGGCGGCGGGAGTTGGGGTCGGGGGCGCGCGCGTGTACAGGGATTAGGTTTCCCTGTACGCGCGCGGGGTTGGGGATTACATCCCGTAACTTCCGTCGGCTTTAATGGTGGCCGACGGAAGTTAAGGGATGTGTATCGGCCCGGACCACAGACCCGTTAACTTCCGTCGGCTAATTGGCCGACGAAAATGTTCTGTTTTGTTGTAGTGAGTGCAAAGAAGTAGCCGACGGAAGTTAAATTGGCCGATCATAATTGGTGTTTGATAACAGTGCCACAGTGGAACTTCAACTTCAAGAGCATGTATTTATCTGAGCTTAGAACTGCAGTGCTTCTTGGAACTCCTTCAAGCAAAGAAGTTTCTCGTCTGCACCCAACCCAGACGTTTTGCTTCGGCAAACTTTTCACGCACAACTGCCTGCACAAGGGTCATTCTCTTCTCACAAGGAGGCTTCTTCCCTTGGTATTGATTCCTGCGGCTAATCATTATTGAAGTTCGATCACTAAAACCACCGAATCAGGTTATTGCAATCTGCATCCACACGGCCTGACGGCCGTCAGTGGGGTGGTCACCGATTCCATGGAGGAGGGCATTGAAGCGCTGATTTCGTGGAGGAGGACATCGAAGCGCTGCATAATCTAGACGAGGAGGTCATCCGTCAAGGCTATGCCGAGCAGGTGTGAAAGGAGGAAAGAGGAAGAGACTGGCGGAGCAATAGAAAAAACTGACAGTGAGGACCCACATTAAAGAGACGGTGGTGAGACAGACTCACCACCACTTAAGTATAGATTGCATTGAAATCATATAGCATAAAACGCCTTCTATTATATATAGTTGCATTGTTCCTCTTATTATTTTCTAGTTCTGCTACAAAGATATTCAGCCATCCCTATGTCAAGGCTGAAGAACCATGGACCATGGTCCGTGTACATCTTTGTTATTCACACATGTGATCCTGATGTCAAACTGTCACTTACGTTGCCTCACCAAAATCAGGTATGGGATTGAGCAAGAGTACACCCTTCTTCACAAACACACCAACTGGCTTCTTGGCTGGCCACTAGGTGGCTACCCTGCCCCTCAGGTAACTTCTTGAGGTGCAGTAAAGTACTAGTCGTTAGCTCAATTACTGAGAGAGAAGAAAACTTACTGCTTGATGACAACATTGTTTCAGCTTGTGAAATAATAGCAAGCTATGGTCCTATCCATATATTGAAAATGCAGTTCTCAGCGTCATAGACAGCGCAAAAAATCAGACAACGTTTGAGACACCTAGTGAAAAATTTTCATCGCTTAATAAAAAATATGTCAAACAGTTGTAACATTCGATGATACCGTTTGCAACACCCACCAAGAAACATTATATGCAACACCATCATTTTGTTGTTGTTGCATATATAGCGGCTTCTTTGCGTCGCAAAAACATTTTGGATTCAGAAAGAGTAGAATGAGTTCCTCTTTGCGGTGAGTCGGTGACTGGTTGTGTGACCGTGGAAGGTCAGATACCGGTAGGCTAAGAATGATATATAGGTATCCTCGAAAAAAAATCAATACATCGCTTGTAGAAGTACACTCAGTTACAGCTCTATGACCAGATTATCGCCGCATACTGCACCGGCCAGCATCAGAGTATGCTGTATTCGGAAGGGAACAAAGAGGGTCTGGAAAATACACATTTATTCAGGGTGAGATGTAGTAAAAAGCTATCAAACAAGAGGCCAGAAGGGAAGTTCATGGGCACCCTCGACACACTCTAGGACGAGTGGCTCTTCCAGAGTTTATGTGATCACGGTGGGAGCAGATCGGCCAGTGTACTCTTGCATCTTTGAGAGCTTCAGGGCGACATCGACCTGGATTAACCAGAGGGTCAGAATTGCAGTCTGAAGAAAAAGATCGCACACTTGCTGGAAGCCTGGAACAGTCCAAAAGGCAGGACAGTATAGCGAACAGGTATCTTACCAGAGGAGAAAGGGCATCCTGCGAATCCCTCCCAGTCTTGGAAGAATCCTTCTCGTACTGCTCGATGTAGACACGGATAGTAGCACCGACAGAACCAGTTCCAGAGAGGCGGAACACCTAGAATTTCAGGAACTAATGTCAGTTCACCAGTATTTGTTGCAACCTTAGGATGCAGTCAATTCCCAAATTTGCAATGCCAAATTTGTAAGATTTAATGGTGCTACTTGCTTTGCTTTGGTTCAAGAAATTGAAATGAAGGGTATTCAGATAGTGCAGTTCTAATAATAGCAGAATGCAGACGTACCAGTCTGGAACCATCTCCGAAGAGGTAGCGGATACCCTGATGCTTGGAGACAGAGCTGTCAACAGGATCCTTATACTCAAATTCGTCAGCAGCAACCACATCAGAAACATCTGATCGAATCTCCTTGATCAATCTGGGGAAATGCACGATTTAGAGCTAGTACTTAATGGATCTATTGGAAGCTATATGGAAACCAGTAAACAGTTTGTGACCATAAAATAACAAGCATGAAATACTTAAGAGCTGTGAAAGTATAAATCATTTTTGTCAGAACAGAATTCATCATTTGCATGAAACAGGAGGATTTCCACAGTAGTTGTTTATGGTGAAGCAGTGGCGGCTCCAAGGGGTAGTCCAGGTGGGCCCTGGACTACCCCAAAATTTGGCTTAATATATGTTTAGATATTTTATTTAAATATTGATTATGTTTATATTTTTTATTTATGGGTTGATTCTAGTGGATTTATGATATTAAGGGGTGTTTGGATCCAAGAGCTAAAGCAAAAGGAGCTAAAATTTAGCCTCTTTAGGGACTAAAAATCCAAACACCAAGGCTAAAAAGGGGCTAAAAATTTTTAGCCCATTAGCCCCTAAGGAGGAGGTTACAAGAGAGGCTAAAATGCTCATTTTTCACCCATATCTCCACTATGCATGCATGCATGAAAAGTAAACAATAAAAAAGGGATATTTCGGTTATTATACATAGTAATAAATGTTTTAGCCTTTTTTTAGCCCTTGGATCCAAACAGGAATTGACTAAAATTTTAGCCATTTTTTTAGTCATTTTGCTTTAGCCTCTTGGATCCAAACAGACCCTAAGAGATATTAATATTATATTTATCATATTTTAAAAAATATATATTATACTTTGAGTTTATAATGGTACAGGAACACCCATAAAAAAAATCCTGGAGCCGCCGTATCAACCACTGTATTGGTAATGGGTTAATAAGTAATGTACGTACTTGTTAACATCAGAAAGGGACGACTGCATGTTAACAAGGTTTGCCATAAGTTCCTTAGCAGCTCCCGCATCAACATTCTTCAACGAGAAACCATCATAGTTAGCAAGTTATCAAATGTATAATATATGCATAATGTATGTTGATATTTGAATAAAGTACCTCATAGTCATAACGTGTGTAATAATGGCGACCATAAGTACCCCAGTGCTGATGAACGATATCTTCCACAGTAACAAGCTTATCTCCTCCAAGGTTATCCTTGTTCTTGAAAGCAAGAATAGATAACCATGCTAGAACAGCCCAAATGCCATCCTTCTCACGAATGTGGTCAGAACCTATTACGGGTATAACCTTATAAGCATCCCAGTGAGCCAACCATGTCTTCGACTGCAGTGTGAATTTTAACAAGTGGTCCACTTGATTTTCATTGTTCTATGAAATTTCACCCATAACAACATGCTGCTTATATGGAAACAGTATGGCAGTTGCCCTATTCCTTTAGCTCAAGGAGAGCCAAGTCGGTGAAATATCATAATTTTTCAATAAATAAAGATAAATGGTACACATCAGAATGCATGAAGTTGCATGTATGTTATTATACAAGTGAAAAACAATTTTGTTCAAGTAATTTTATTGTATGTTATTGTAGTGTATACATCCAAGATAAACTATGAAAGTGTATAATTATTACCGGTGCCAAAGCTTTCTTCACCACAAATTGAGCACATTCCAGCATCCATCAAGTTTCCAAAAAATTTCCACCCAGTAGGCACCTGAAACATGGTTTTAATATGACATGTTTGTCAATTTGTCCTACAATTAAAAATCTTACAATTGATGGTCCTACTACTTTACCTCAAAAAACTTGAGATTCAAATTCTTAGCAACAACATCAAGGGCAGCTGATGTTGGCATGCTCCTGTAATTTTACCAATGGATCAACATAAGGTAGCACAGCAATATTTTAAATGTTTTTATTACATTGCTTATTGCTGCCTTCTAAACTACTGCAAATATGGTCAGTTCACACCTTTGATGGATGAGGATGAGAACTATATTAATCTTACATACTAGCATAGTTTTCATCTGTTTGTATAGTTTTGCAGTTCGGTCCATTAATTGATTCTTTCTTTCTCTGAAGCAGTACATATTCTACCAAGACACAGCATACGAGAACATAAATGTCAAGGGTTTATGGAAATCTACTGTAAGCAGCCAGTTCCTATTGGAAAAATTGAGAGCTTTTCCACAATATCATGCCTATCATTAGCATTGTATGATGAACACTGAATAGCATGCTTATTCAGACACACAATCAGAATGGAAAATGGATTTTATTACAGGCAGTAGTGCAGTTGGTAGGATAAGAACCTTAATTCAAGATTTTGTTTAACCAGAACAAGGGCAGGCTTTATATCTTAGCAGCTCAATATGCAGGATAACATTGTACCTGGCAACTCCCTTCAGGCCAGAAGCAAAGTAAGGAATCGATTGAACAGCATTGGCTGCAATGATGGCAACCGAGTCTGATGGTGTCACGAAGAATCTAGAACAAACAAAGGACACATCATAAATTTCTTATAGCCCTCATGAATATTACAAAAAAAAAAGCTATGTAGGCTGAATAATACCTTTTACCCAGAATCATGTTGCGGTCAGCATCTCCATCAGCTGCAGCACCAAATTCAGGGGGTTCAACATTTGAGGTTGACTTTCCAAGACCCATCCGTTCAACTAGTTCCTTTGCATATGTGAGATTAGGATCTGGGTGACCACCTCCAAAGTCTTCCTGTAAAAATACAAGAGATCAATGGACAACAATCAAAGATCTATTTTGGTGGCAAAATTGGTTCTATGACATCGAAAAATCTGAAGTTCAGAAATCTACCATTGAAAGTTTCTGGTACATTTTAATACCACTGGAAGTTCCCAACGTTTAATTTTATACCATTTTGTTGCCCTTCCGTTACTTATTTTTCAGTGTTTCATTTTTCCCCAAATAATCAAAGTGAAGAGACATATATACCCCTAGCTCAAATTGAACAAGTATTTTGATAGAGCAGATCAAACAACGCTCCCTGTGGATGCATTGTGTGAGCTGGATGCCCTTGGCATGATGAGTTGGTGATGCAAATAGCATGGATGTGCATGCAGAGATTGCAGTTCTCAAATAGGCCGACAAGTTGATGAGGTAGTGATCAGTGATCTGCAGTGCGGCAATGGTGGAGATCATGTTGAAGTCCTGCTTAATCTTGCATACGGGGAACTAGAAGGGAGCTTGCTGATGAGTGGCGCTGTCTGCTTCATGTTGTGGCGGTGAATCAACTCCGGTGGTGGGACCCCATTTGGATGGCAGCGAATCAATGAGGCTTTGATGGCTACGTTGACGAATTGATGCAGATTCAGCAGTCACAATGGCAAATCAAGGAGGAGACATCAATGGCTGGCTGGCAGCAGCAGTGAATTGAAGTCTTTGGTGGAAAGATTTCGCTGATCACAAAGGAATCAAGAGCATGTCTCTTTGATGATGAAGAAAAGGGGAATGATAAAGGTCTTGGACCCAGGGGCATATTGCTTATATTTAATGTCTGGAACCCAAAACTTGATGGAAATGGTATAGTCGTATGGACCTAAACTTAGATAACTTTTGGTGGTTTTAAAGTGTACCCATATGCCATAGTTATTAAGGCAGTAAGGTGAGGCAAGGCAACTGACCCCATGCCACTGCCGAGCGTGCACCACCACCACCAATCTATGGGACTATAACTGAGTACCCCGTCACACTGCCACGAGTCCGTGTCCTCCTGCTGGTAACCTAGCTTGGGCCAGTGTTCCCACCCTAGGCAACCAAAGCAGCAGGATGCCTTGCCCATGCCACACTGCCTTAGCACTATGGCGACGCCTTAGTGATGTCTTGATAAGCACATGTACTGTTGACTTTCAATGGTAAATTTCTAAACTTCTGATCTTTGGAAGTCACAAAACCATTTTTCCTTTTTTTTTTGAACTTCTGATGGTATAGAAAAAATCAAATTACCTTTGGAACACAGTTCAACAATGAACTTTCATCAGCACCAAGCTCTTCCACAAAGATGTGTTTCGCATAATTTCCAGCGACACCATGGAGAGCATCATAACTAAAAGTGCAAAGCAAGGGTTCAGATGTACTACAGGCTGTTAATATGAGGAGAATGGTAATCAGTTTAGGTCACAGATGAGTACCAGAATGTAAATTTTGGAGATGACAGAAGCTTTTTAATTGACTCAAAGTCAAATATTGTCCTGGAATTAAATACAAAAGACCAAATCAAATCACCCACTTTTGATAAGTTTTCATGATGTTAAAGGAAAGTTCACTTATTTAAAAGAAAACATCAAACAATACATGCCAAAAAAATTAATAAATTCAAATGGAAGCAACTTACTTCATTAGCTTTATGTAATCTATAGTAGAGTCAAATACATCAACATCAAAAGGGCCTTCAGGTCCACTGAAGCTAGTGACACCTACCACAGAAATATCAACCTACAATGGGCAAAATAAAGGAGTAAAATAGACATTCCAATACCGAGGGAGCAAAAGAAACAACAATAAAAAAACAAGTCCATATCAAATCATACATCTGGAAGGTCTTCTGTGATGAGGTACTCAGTAATTGTCTTTGTGTTAGAGAAAATATTATCAGTAACAGATTCAGGAGCAGGTCCCCCATTTTCCATGTTGTATTTAATTCCAAAGTCCTGCCAAGATCAATGAAAAGTGTTAACTGATAAAGAAATTTGTGCCGTGTGATAGGCAGCAGAGATACATCACAAGTATGATACCTCGGTAGGACCACCTGGGTTGTGACTCGCTGTTAAAATGAAGGCACCAGTAGCCTTTGATCCCTATTGTTTGATGCATTGATAAAACACTAGTCAGAGAATTTGTTAACAAAGGGAAGTAAGGAAAGAGTATTCACGGTTACACTGCAAAAGATTATCCTTTGGTGGAAATAAAACTTACATCTGCAGCAATTCTTTCACGGATGACAGCAGATACAGCTGGAGTAGACATCAGGCTGTTTTGTCCAACCCAAACTCGTCTGACTCCATTAGCTGCAGCCATTTTTGTAATGATCTACAGCAAGCAAAATAAATGTCAAATTTCTAAAAACAGCTCAATAAAACAAGTGTTTTATTGTTTCAATAAAAAGGGTAAAAAATGTAAAAATGTTCGTTTTACAGGAGACAACACCTGAAACATGTGAATTAACTGATATTTGATTTTCACAGTAAGGTTATAAAAGCATTGGCGTGGAACAATATTTGACCTTAGAAACACAATACTATAGCATATTAGCATGTCTACATATGTCCCAGGAAGTGGAGGCATGGATACTAACACAATACCAAATGAGTCTAATCATGTGGTTTCCATGTCATAGCTTGATATATGTTTAACCATGTGAAGACAAAGACTATAGTGATATTGAAATGGAAATTTGCAGCAGCTACTACAAATATATAAAAATTTGATAAATAGGGCAAGAAAAATGCACACAATAAATATGGGATCTAATTAGTAAAAAAATATTGATCATAAATTACCTGAACAGCATCCTCCGAGAAATAGCGGCCATCACCAGACACAACAATTGTAGCACCTAAAAGGAAAGAAATGATAGAAAGATATGAAAAAGGAAAAATGAAAAATCACAAAATATTTCAACTGTAGTAACTGGTAACAGCCTTTCCAATTTACAAGGAAAATGAATAAAGGTACACATAAAAATAAAAGCAGCTCAATAATAATTTATCGAAACATATAGTCTGCAAAAAACAAGTTAACTACAGTGTTTTCTTTCTTACCAGATGGTTAAACTTAAAGCCTTGAAATAAAATTAATGGTAGCAAGTTCAATCATTTACAATTCTACTTTTTCTCAACCATAATCACTTATATTACTTCATATTTCATAATGGAAAATAATATCTGGTTATTTTCTAAGAAAAGCAAAGATGCAGTTCGATGGTTGAAGGCTTGAAGCAGGACGAGTGTTCATCTGATAAGGAGCTAACCTTTTACTTTGTCGGCAGGAAGGGCATTAAATGTGGATTGCACAAAGTTCTGGAGGTAATGAGGCTGCTGGAAGACAGTAACCTGGTAACAGTAACAGTGGGACATGTCAGGTTGCGGGCAATGTGCCATATGCAACATTTCAAGCATAGGAATTTTCTCATCCCATTTTCAAACACACACTTCACATTTCAGCCAGGATCCAAACTGATCAGAATAAACTGGACTGTTATACATGCAAGATCTCAATCGGCCATCAAACATACCCAATCAAACGCAGCAAAGTATTCCAGAACAGTATCATGGGAACATTTCTCGCAAGGAGGAACGACTAGCAAGCCCGGAAGAGCAACAAGCCATTGTGCACCAAGTCACTATATACCGAACCACAGCCCCCTCGGACTCGGATCACTTACGAGGAGTAAACAAACTACTCAGGCGAGATCCAGATGCAATTATACAAAGCTAATCAATGCAAGTGTGAATCTCCTAGATCAAAGCCCACGCACGCATACAGTCCAGATCAGCCGAATCCGCTTTCGATCCGACACTCCAAACGAAACAACTGATCCAACCCCCGCAGGACCGCGAGGGACCAAACGCATTCAGCCAACGAGCAATCGCACACGCGAGGCGGCGAGCATCATACTTCGGAGCAGATCCAGCCCAGACGACGGATCGGGCATTCGTATGGGAACCGAAAATCCAGCGCAAGCGGCCGCCGGCGAGATCCGCGGCCGGAACCAAAGATCGGGATAGCCAAGCCCAGCCACAAGCACCCCCGCGTCGCAGATAGATCCGGATAAGGGCCCTAGCGGTGGGAACAGGGGAGAGTTGGAGGAGGAGGCGGAACCTTCTTCCGGAGGCCGGAGGTGCCGGGCTTCTGGCCGTCGAAGGGCGTGGTGGCCTTCTTCGTCACCGAGAAGAGCACCATGGCTGTCCGCGCGCCCAGCCGCCGCTGCTCCGCGAGGTCGAGGCTTGGAGAAGTCGGTGGCCCGGTGGTCGAGAGATCGCGAGCGGAGGACGAGGGAGTGGTGGTGCGACGCCGAGAGCGAGCAGGGTGTAGTAATATAGCGGGTGGGGGCAGAGCACAATTCCATGTATCAATTCCGTTTTACTCAAAACAATTGAGTGCTCCTTTGGGTTGAAATGAATTTTAGAGAAATAAGAGAAATAATGTATGATTTAAATTTCTATAATAATTAATACTATTCAATCCTTTGAAATGGAGGATTGATGTATAGGAAAAATGAAGGAAATTTTTCTTTTCCTTAGAATTCATAGAAAAAATATAGGAATTCAAATATCCACTCCAACCTTTTTTTCCTTTCCTTTGCTAAGTCCAAAGCAAATTAATGCATAAAACTTCAAATGAGATAATATAAGTAGCTTTAATATGAATGTTTAGAAAAAATCTTGTGATTAGTTACTTCTTGTGTTCCAAACAATACATCTCTAATTTTTCCTATGTTTTTAAATCTTCTGTTTTCTACATACATTCCTATCATATTCCTACATTTTTCCTATTCCTTTATTTCTGTATTCCAAAGAAGCCCTGAGTATTTAATTATTTGATTTATGTAAATGATATATGTTTTTTTAAAATAACTCATTTTCAGCTTATAACTAAAATATAAACGATTATGTACTAAACGGAAAAATATAGACAACTTAAATATTAACAATAATCAACAATATAAATAATAATCTTTTATCAAATAATTGAGATTATGTTATAATCCTGATTATTTTAAGATGTATATAATATTATATTTTCAAATAAGAGTCTATAATATTATCTAAGTAGGTGATAGCAAATAACCAAAGCCAATTATGTGTTAATGGCTTCTGTACCACCGTTATTTTTCCAACCGCCAAAAATATCATTAATATTCGTCTAATAGCCTATATGTCATTACAATTTTCCGATCGATTCCTATATGCCATTAGGCCCACCTGCAAGGTGTCTGATTTTTGGTATTGCCCATATTGCCCTTCTTCTTCCCTCAGCCATCCCTATGAGCTCCGGTCGTCGCTGCATCCCCGTCCGCAACACCCACCGGTGGCATCAACTCTCCCGGCGCTGGCCAAGTCCGCGAGCAAGGAGCTGCGCACTGTTGTGGGCAAGAGCAGTGATGGAGCTTCAGGGACGGCGGTGCGCGTGAGGTGCTTCGGGGACGGGGCGAGGGCAGAGCAGGCGGTGGGGCTTCGGAGGCGGTGCGGGCGTCGATGGAGGGCCCTGGCCGACAGCGAAGGCGTGGGGAGGGGCGCGGGGGCCGACGATGGAGCCGAAGGGGCGTGGGGGGCGGGGGCTCGTGGCGGCGGCGGAGGGCCCCTGCCGACAGCGGAGCCGTAGGGAGGGGCGCGGGGCTCACGGCGGAGCCAAGTTGGCCGGCGGCGGAGGGCCTTGGCGCGGTCTGAGGGGGCGGGAGGAGGAGAGAGGAGGAGGAAGATAAACAGTGCAAAAGGGTAATATGGGCATTTGCGAAAAAACTATCTCTGCAGATGACCCCAAATGGCGTTTTGGAGTGAATCTGAATTAATAATGGCATATCGGCTATTCACGAAATTTTGATTGTACTTTTGACGAAACGGAGAATAATTAACCCAATTATTTAAAGTATCAAATCAATCTCTCTTTTTATATTTTTTTCTAGGCGTGTCTTTTTTGTTTGTTTGTTTCACGTAAAAGAAAACCGAGCCGTGTAGTTTGCAGTTCTTCCGTCTTGAAAGGGGCTGTGTTTTGGTGTTTGATTGGTTCTGTGGGTAGCAGGTAATTGTTTCTTATTACATGTTCATTCTTTCTGTGCAACTATATTGGATGTATCTGTGAGAGATTGTGTACTTAGGCTGCTCAAAGCTTCTCACGCAAAAAAAAGTGCTCTTTGTGACTTTACGCTATTAAGTTTTTATTTGGACATGATGTCTTTATGGTACCGTTGGGTAGGAGTGTTTCTTTGGTTTAATTAAATATTTAGTTCTTTGGTTGCGCTAAAGCTAACTTTGCTTGTTGATATCATATGAAAATATTACTTAGTAGATGTTGATTGTACTAATGGTTTTGGATTTTTACAGAGAATTCCTTGGCTAAAGTCGATAGAAATTAGGTTAATATCGACGAAATAAGCTAATTTTCGTCGGTAAAATGCTAATTTCTATCGGCATTTGACCGACGGGGGCGTCTCGATAGAAAATGGTTAATTTCCATCAGCTGGGTCTGGCTGACAGAAATTAGTAGGAACTTTTGGCCATATCAGCAAAATGGCTAACTTCCGTCAGTTAGGTCTAGACCGACGGAAATTAATGAGTATTTTTTTGTTCACCCATTCACAAACACATTCATACATTCACTCATTCATATTCACATCCACAAATATAATCACATTCACATCCATAAACATAATCACACATTCACAATCATATACACATCAACAAACACATTCACACATTCAAAATCACGTCGCTCCACAAATATATTCACATTCTTCACCTCCACAAACACATTCACAAATTAACCATTAAAAGTCACAAATCATATTTAAAGGTACAAGACATTCAAATTTGTGTTCAAATTCACAAGTCGCGTTCAAATCCATAAAATGATAAATCATATGAAAAAATAATGTTTATACTCACTCAACCCTCACTTGGTTGGTTTGGATTGTGGGCGTCACCGCTGCCTCTCGGATCATTAAAATTTGAAGTCGATGCTCCATCTTGATTGAGAGTATGGAGAATCTGAAACAATGTACAAATTTGGGTAAACATTATCAACTAACAAGCCAACTCAAATAATCATCTAAAATTTCATTTATGTAAAATAGACATTAGAACAAAGTAACATGCTAGGAGGTACCTCACTGCAGGAGGAGTACTAAATGGAAATAATGGTGGTGGGAGAGGTATCGGTTGGAACTACGACGTGTTAAATCCATACTGCTAGGTAAATTGTTATACAAGTTATAATGCAATCACTTAGTTTTAAACCTATTGTTAAATGTTATATAGTTGTAATGCAATCACTGGACTTACTTGAAACATCGTTTACTGCTATGTTAAGCAAGCAGCATAATACTCGTCTCACTGCCTTATTGCCTCTGTCAGATGAAGCACTTACGAGTTTTCTTCTACGCGGTGACGGGTAGAGCTAACACCCGAGTAGCTTGTGATGACTGACTTGACTTCTAAGCTCTCACCTCCCTTGAGTTAATTATTCAATTGGACATAAAATACTTACAACATTGAATAAATTATTTACTATTACTGTACCACATATAAAACATTGAGAAATATTGTCTCACCATCTATAGCTCTTTCTACCACCACTAGAGTACACAACCATTGGGCCGGTGGGAGGCGGACGATGACGGTAGGCGGCGGGGCAGGCGGTGCGGTGGCACGGGCAACTTGGTGGCGGACGCGCGGGAGCGCGGGCGGGCGGTGAGAGCGTGCGATGTGTGGGAAACAGGGAAACCTAGGTTCCTCTATATGCACACGGGGAAAATCATACACAGTAACTTCCGTCGGCCACAGTAAAAAGTCAATAAAAATTAATTTAACTTTCATCATCCACGGTGAAAGTCGACGAAAATTACGTAATTTCCGACGATTTTTGAAAATGCCAACGAAAATTTACTGTTTTCTTGTTGTAGCGTTTTTTTGTGAAACGAATTTTTCTTAGATATAAAGGACTATGTATTTGCCTAGAGCACACCTGTTTATATTGTAGGTTTTCTTGATTTGATATGTAGTGTTAATTTTTTTTTGCAGATTTGTATTTTTCATGATTTTATGTTGTTTTGTTTCTGAACCAAACAGTGTTTACAGAGTTTTTTTGTTTTTTCTCTCTAAAGCAAACAGATGTCATGAGAACATATGAGAAAAATTCAGAAAGTTGCATTGGTTCTTGTTTGCCTTCATTTCTCAATTGCTCAAGCAGTGGTGATTGTTAGTTCAAACTAAACTGAACTAATTTTCTATCCGGTAATTATCAATTGACACAGTGAGCTTAGACAAAGGCAAAGAAATATTCTAGAAAAACTATCTCACCTGGACAGATCAAATGGATAATTAATGGCCAGTGCATTATTGGAAGTTCTTGTTGAGCATTGTAACATCGGTGATCATACCTAAAATGGATGGAAGCCACTTGTTCACGCTAATGCCATAAGAAATATAAGTGAGAAGTGTTCCACTGAGATCACTAAAGATAATATTGTGGCACTGTGCAAGACGCACATTTGACAATAGTTATGAATATTCCATCCGTTCCGAAATATAAGTTATTCTAGTTCTTTTCAGATTCATCGATCTATGTATGATCTAACAAATATCAGAATGACTTACATTCTAGAACGAAAGTAGTAACTAGCAAGATGCTTGCTCAAAGTGGTTTTGGATGAGATTGGAAGAACAATAGATAGAAAGAGCTTAGCAAAACTGACAGTTATCGTTTAATTATTATTAGCAGTGACCAGACAGCAGTGTTCTAATAGGCGCCAGGCGCTAGTCGGGCGGCGACCCGGCGCCCAGCGCCTAGCCGCGCCTAGGCGGCGCCAAGGATTCTGCCCATTTTCTCCTTTTTTTTTCATGTTCCTGTGAGTTCCAAAGATTTTTCCTAGTTACGAGGCATTAATTTTACTGCTTCCCAGATGTTTGTCTAGTTTCAAGGCGTCCTCATTAATTTCCCGCACAGTTCTCCACTGGTGTCTCTTCCACTCCCTTTTCTTTCCCTCTCCTCTCCCCCTCTGGTCACTTTTCTTCCCAGCCTTTCTTTCCCTCCCCTCTCTCCCCCTCCGATTGCTTCTCTTCCAGGCGTCTTCTTCCCCTCTCCTATCTCCCTCTCCGGCCCGACATGCTCTGCTCAAGCGTCTTCTTCCCCTCCCCTATCTCCCCCTCCGGCCGCGACATTCTCTGCTCGAGACTCCCCTCTGGAGCATGGCGCACGGCGCCGGAGAGCTTGCGAGTGGTGCATGGGGGCGGACGACCGACGGCACATGGTGGCTGGTTCAGGGAATAGACGGCGCCATAGCCGCCCAGGGCGCCTAGGCCCGTGGTCAACCGCCTAGGCCGCGGTTGACCTGCCTAGGCGCCTCCGCCCGCACAGCCTGCCTCCGCGTGGCACTGGGGTGGCGCCCAGCGCCTTTTCCCGCCTATGCGCCCGCCTAGTTCCGCCTTTTAGAACACTGCCAGACAGCGGTAACTGACGACGATAACCGACTTTATGAACATATCTTAACTAATATAAAGCGCAAACTTCGTCCGTGGATTCCGTCTCCGTCCGCAATCACGTGTGTGCCTTTCCCACATCCCATAAAAAATCGACCAAAACTTGTGCCCTGTGAAAACCGCCCAAACTGGCCGGCTCGCCCGCGTCTTGCACGCGGTTCGCGCAACCCGCCCCGGAGCGCCCTCGTCCGCGCGTCATCTCCCTCGTCCACGCGCGAATTGCCTCCTCTATGGTTTGTTTTGGATTAGAATATATCACATTACTTCTTATCTAAACACGTTTAAATAAATATAATGCTTTGAATATATATATTTGTCATCAACAATAAAGCTTTATTGCAAAGCACGGGCACCTTACTATAAAGCTAATGCTTTGAATATATATATATATATATATATATATATATTTGCTATTAAAAATAATGTTTGTTCAAGAAATATTTTCACAAAGCCAAGCTGCACCTGACAAGAATCAACTAGAAAAAGATGGTTCGGAGTTGAAGTAAGATACCCACTAAAAAGAAAGGGAAAAGAAGACTAAACGAGATTTTCTCCGTACAAAAGAGAAATGCACCTGTGTTGTACTTTGCAGCTACCAAAAAAAAGGAGATAAAGGAGACGAGGAAAACTAGAACGATTTCTTAGCCATTCATCTTAGCTTGTTTGGAGAGCGAGCTGAGTTGGCTCTCCACTACTGCAGAGAAACATTTGCCAAACCAGTGTAAATTCCGTTGCAAAGTTATTCTTGCCTAGGCGCTAGTCTAGGTAAAGTTAGACACTCACAAGTCACAAGCACTTGTAAACATCATATCTATCTGTGTTGTCCATCCATATACATCATATACATGTGTACTAAGGTGCACTATAAAATTAAAGTACTTTCGACTGATATTTCTTGAGTTTGATTCATATTTTTAACCTTAATTTCTTAGTATTGGTTTTTATATGTATGTCTTATTTCTCTTTATCTTTCGACTGATATTTCTTAAGTTTGATTTTATTTTAACATTAATTTCTTAGTGTTGGTTTTTATATATCTGTCTTATTTCTCTTTATATTTCGACTGATATTTCTTAAGTTTGATCCATATTTTTAACCTTAATTTCTTAGTGTTGGTTTTTATATATCTGTCTTATTTCTCTTTATCTTTCGACTGATATTTCCTAAGTTTGATCTATATTTTTAACCTTAATTTCTTAGCGTTGGTTTTTATATATCTGTCTTATTTCTCTTTATCTCTTATTCAATCGCTTTTCATCTCCATCGCTTGTATATTATGATGATGTATTGTCTTAGTTTAGACATAATTTCTTCGTGTCCATTAATTTATTTGATACATTATATTTTTTTCATGTGAAAGTATAATAAATATATAAGATACCATCATGCATCCTATACGGAAGATTGTAAGTATAATAAAGTTTAAGGTTTTCAAAGCCTTACGAAGTTAAACTAAAGTGGTGTTTGGTTTGCTCAAGATAACTGTTGGACCGAAAACGGCGACCAGAGGGGGGGTGAATGGGAGCTTTTAAAATTTCGGGCTAAAAACTTAGCCTTCGGGTCTGTTCTGTCTTCTGCGGAACAGGCTTCGAACACAACCTTCGAAGGTCTGGTTCGGAGGTACTTCGACAGCTCCAAACACAGGCTTCGAAGGAGCAAAAGTTCGAAGCCAAGAAGACTTCGCTCCACTAACAACCTTCGAAAATCTACTCTGCAAAGTCAGTGCAGGCTCCGCACACGAGGTGCATTGAGCAGGCTTCGCACTTCACCCTTCGCACGAGTGAACACCCCTCTGTGGACTTCGACCAAGTACTTAGCGACAGCAACTGGTGCTGGGCTTCGTACGCGAAGGTCTACACGCACACAAAACGGACTACGCTAAGGGCTTTGACACAGGAAGCACTACGGGAAAAGAACAGGGCTTCGCTAGTAAGCAGCGAGGTCTTGCCTCGTGTTACACAGAGCGACAGCACACTGAAAAGCACACTTCGCGAGCAAAACACCCTTCGCCAAGACAGGCTCCGGTGAACTAAAACTAGCGAGGTATGCAATACGAGCTCAAGCAAAAGCACACAGAAGCAGGGCTTCGCCGCTTGAACAAGGAACACAAAATATATTGAACTCAGAATGAATACAGCGAGGTCTGTCTACAGGAGCTCAACAGTAAATGTTCAAAGTGTTAAATGTTACCTATCGAGCCCCCATATTTAAAGCCCACGGCTTCATCCTAAGGAAGTGACTACTTTACCCCTAGGGTTTACATCCATTTTGTCTCTACAGAACTAAGGGGTACAAAAGGTAGTCCACCTTTATTTTGGAGGCTTCTCTGTCAGCTGCAGAGGGGACAGTGTCAGCCTTTTTCAGAACAGACAGTGTCAGCCTTTACAGTGTTGACTTCTGGAACCTCCCTTCGCACCGGAGGGTGCGGTAGCTTCGGCGAGAAGCCTGCAGCCTGATGGCCTTCGCTCCGCCGAAGAAGTCCTTCGATACAGTGACGGTTTTAAGCCGAAGCCGTCAAAGCCCCTTGAGCCTTCGCACCACCACCTCCGGAGTGGATCACCACGGCTTCGCAGCTACTCCGAGCTCGACCACCGTCCGTCCGTGTACCGAAGCCATGCATGGCCGAAGTACCACAAGTCATCCTCACTCCGAAGCCCCACCTTCGGAGTACCACCCTTCGAAGTCCCTCCTTCGTCCAAGGCCTCCGCATGAAGCATTCCATGAGCACTCCGTCGCAGTGCCTCACTCTGAGCACACTCCACGACGAGCCTCACCCGGACAATGCCTTCGATGCACCTCGACTTCTGAGACCTTCGTCGGGTACCTTCGAGTGTCTCCCTCCGGAGCACACTTCGAACCCTTGCCTCCGCAGAGGACTTGGTCCACCAACTCCGAAGTCACTCCATCCGGAGTACCTTCGAAGTGCCTCACCTCCGAGGACTTTGTCTCGGAGCACCTTCAGCCGGAGCCACGCTCCGCACTATCTGCCTTCATCTGGCGCGTCTCGACCCGAGGACCGACCCGGACCACCTTCGCAGCCACCGTGACGGAGCTCCCCGCTTCCCTGGCATCAAGCCACCCGCTTGACCCAGGTTTACCTGGCTCGAACCCTGTCCGTCGCCTCCGAAGTCCCTGCGCACCACAGACAAGCAAACAAGTGTATCCAGTACTCCGGAGACCTCTCCGGGTTAGCAACCTCCGGTACACACTCCGGTGTACCGCCCAAAGTACCGAAGCCATCGGTACGAACCCAGTCATCGCGTACTGTCGGACCCCTCCGACAAGCACACTCCGCTGCACAGCTGCAGCAAGCAAACACCGAACACACTCCCCTCCGAACACCCTTCGGAGGAACCACCTCCGAAGCCCCTCCGGAGGTACCCTTCGAACAGAGGGTAAAAGTCTGTCAATCACTCATCACAACACCGAAACCACCCTTGGTTTCTCAATAACGTAAAATGGTAATAGAATTAATTACAGTGTCAAATGATAACAATATATCATATTACTAGATTTGTTTGGTTAACAAATGTAATGTATTTTGTTTACATTACAATGTTTGGTTAATAAGTATAATGTATTCTGGTAACGTAATCTGATACTAGCCTGTTTAGAATGTAATGGACTAATTACTAGATTATAATATGATTACGTGATATCTAATACCAGTACATTCAAACCAAACAAAATCTAACATAATTTGTTTGCCCCCGTAAACGGACAACGCTTAAAATAAATCCAACCGAACACCTTCTAAATGTCAAAGCTTCAAAATAATGACAACATTTATATACCCAAAATCCAAGAACAAAAAGGAATGGAACAAGTATCCCTTCCATCATTACCAAAGAACATCATAAAGTTTGCAACAATTAGCCGTTATTTAATTAATCGTTGCCTAATCAAACTTTTCATCCCATCATTGACGCAAATGTAAACCAAACCCAGAAAAAAAATCAAATCCCAAGGCCCAAGTCGTCATCCGGTAAGCTCATTGCTCGTTGGACTTGGACCGCGTCGGCCGGCGGCGGCGGCACACCGGCACGCCACCAAGTCGCCGTTGCGATTAGTCCGCCATCAAATTAACGCGCGGACTCCGCGATGTGGGCCGCCGGACTTGGTGGACCACGGATGGATTAGTTTTTAGGTTTTTTCGGGGATTTATATCGTTACAGTTTTACGAGCTCGAAGAAATAGTATTACACTTTATATATTTTAATTTCTGTTATTACAAATTGTCTCCGTAGGAAGTCTTTGAGTACTCCATCCTAAGTCCGTGTCGTTTCTAGTTAATGGCCGTTCCATTGCGAAGAACATGGCGACAATCTTTCCCCGTGCATTCCAACGAACACCGAGAGTCATTATTAGCTTTTGGCAGGAAGCATCCAATGCATCACGGCGTAATCCTGTGAACCGGTCCCTACACAGTGGCTCATGGGTGGGGTGTTTCACACCCTTGTAAATGACAAATTAGTCCATAAAAGTTTAGTTTAATTATTTTCCTAAATTTTCGTCAATTGTGGCTCTACTCCAAGGGAAAATGCAACCAAATTTGCACGAGATTTGGACATTTGGTATGCCCCCAAATCTCGCCAGACCACGCATGCTCTAGGCACCAAACTGTCGGTCTTTGCTGTTCTGATGCACATTTCTTGAAGCGATAAGCCGGACACGGGCCCACATGCCAGCCTCACAGCACGCGCAACAATGCGCAATTGTTGGCTCGGCTGGCTGGCTGTTACAGTGTCAGATTATTTTAAATTAGGATTAAAATTAAATCAGTATCAGATTATTTGATGAACAAAAATTTATCTATAGCTTAAAAAATATAATCTAGAAATAATCTAATAGTCACGATCCAGTGAAAAACCAATTATCTGAACCACTAGCCCGATTATACACACACACATATATATATACACACCCTTTAAAGTTACTCTAAATTATATATACATTATCACCTCTATAAAAACAAATTCAGTTTAATTAATTTTCCTAAATTTTCGTCAATTGTGGCTCTACTCCTAGTAGTCTCCAAGGGAAAATGCAACCAAATTTGCACGAGATTTGGACATTACGCACGCTCTAGCCCGATTATACATATATATACCCTTTAAAGTTACCCTAAATTATTTATAAATTATCACCTCTATAAAAACAATTAGAATTTCATCATTCACTTCAGTGTATTTAAGTTTTTTCAAACACAGGATAATCAGTCTCAACAAATACATCTACCAATACAATTTAAATTATCCACTAAGCAAACTACTTAAACAAATAATTGATGGATTATCCAATAATTTAAGTCATCAAACTTATTTTTGAAAGCCCACTAGAAAAATCGAAATGGAGGCCTCTATTCGACTCTAAAAAATAAGAGAACTTTTAAAATAGGCCAACAAATCCTTATCCATTAGGACCCCTTATCTTGTCATGTGGGCGTGCGTGCTTCCGCGCGTTGTTGCCACACGCACGTACCTCTCACTTATTTAAATTTGAATATTTGTATTTACATTTAAAAATTTAAATATTTAAATACGATTGATGATTATGTTCCTATATTTAAATACAATAGATTATTATGTCCTATATTTAAATTTGGATATGTTTATTTGCATTTTAAATTTTGAAAAATCGTATGTACTTTTAAAATTATGAATATTTAAAATTGAATATTTAAACATGATAGATGATTATGTTCTATATATAAATTTGAATTGTATTTACATTTAAAAATTTGAATATTTAAATACAATAGATAATTATGTTCCTATATTTAAATTTGAATATTTGTATTTGCATTTAAAATTTTGATTAGTTGTATTTATATTTAAATTTTTAATATTTAAATACAATAGATGATTTTGTTCCTATATTTAATTTTGAATATTTGTATTTGCATTTAAAATTTTGAATATTTAAATACAATAGATGATTATGTTCCTATATTTAAATTTAAATATTTGTATTTATATTTAAAATTTTAAATATAGTCGTTCATTATTAAATGATAAAATAATTTATTATGTATTGTGTTTTTATCAAATACATGTGTATGGCGTGTGAGGAAATATTAGAAAATAAAAACAGGGCTTTGTTTTAAGAGTAGATCTCTCGAAAATAAGAAAAACCACAGTAATTTTTTTGAGTTGCTCGCACACTAACACATAGTCGCACGGGTTAATTTCTTATGCACCATTATAATTCTTAAAAATTATAGTTACATCGCAATCCGATTCCCGCTTCCGTTTGGCAGGCCGCAGCCGCCAGCCGCGCCTCTCCATTCCCATTCCTTTCCAAGGAGCGGCAGCCGCCTACCAAGCCCGAACACCTGCCAACCCCCCGGAATAAATCCCGGCTCCGTAACGACGCAAATATCGAATTCCCCGAGGTACATTCCGAAAATCTCGTACGGTTTTTAGGGTTTTTTTTCCCGTTCGGCCAGTCTCCTCCGCATCCACCGCGCCCACTCCAAACCCCCCAACAGATGCGAAACGAACGCCAGCGCGCCGCCCCAGCCCTCCTCTCGCCTCTGCCGCCACCGGGATGGGAACGTGTTGGCGGCTTGTGACTAGACGCCGCGGTCGCCTCGCCGTGCTGGTGGCGCTGGCGATGTCTGTGGTGGTCGTGGCGATGGCGGACGACCTGGCGGGCGACGCGCGGGCGCTGCTCGCGTTCCGGGACGCGGTGGGGCGGAGCGTGGCGTGGAACGGCACCGACCCCGGCGGGGTGTGCACATGGACGGGGGTCACCTGCGAGAACGGCCGCGTGGCGGTGCTGCGGCTGCCCGGGGCGGCGCTGGCGGGGCAGGTGCCGACGGGGACTCTCGGGAAACTGACGGCGCTCCACACGCTCAGCCTCCGCATC
This sequence comes from Zizania palustris, assembly GCA_019279435.1. Taxonomy (NCBI): domain Eukaryota; kingdom Viridiplantae; phylum Streptophyta; class Magnoliopsida; order Poales; family Poaceae; genus Zizania; species Zizania palustris. The sequence continues at coordinate 50,121,835 of JAAALK010000286.1, read as the reverse complement.
AACGCGCTCTCCGGCGCGCTCCCTGGGGATCTCGCATCCGCGGCCGCACTCCGCAACGTGTTCCTTAACGGAAATAAGTTCTCCGGTGAGTTCCCGCAGGCGTTTCTCGCGCTCCCAGACCTCGTCCGCCTCGTAATAGGCGGAAACGACCTGTCGGGCGCCATTCCGCCGGCGCTGGGTAACCTCACGCGCCTCAAGGTTCTCCTCCTCGAGAGCAACCGCTTTGTCGGCGAGATTCCGGAGCTCAAGCAGCAGTTTCAGCAGTTCAACGTCTCGTTCAACCAGTTGAACGGATCCATACCGGCCACGCTCAGGTCCATGCAGCGCTCGGCGTTCCTCGGGACGGGGTTATGCGGTGGACCCTTGGGCCCTTGCCCCGGTGAGGCCTCGCCTTCCCCTTCCCCGGACGGACAGCCAGCGTCGCAGACGCCGGCCCACAACGCCGGCAAAGGTGGTGAAAGCGGCAAGAAGAGCAAGAAGCTCTCTGGCGGCGCCATTGCCGGAATCGCGATAGGCTCCGTCTTGGGAGCCGCGCTTCTCTTGTTCCTCCTCGTTTGCCTCTGTTGCAGGTCGGGGCACACCAAGACGAGGTCTATTGAGATGCCGCCTCCAGCTCCAGCTCCTGCCGTTGTCACCGCTGGCCGGAAACCACCTGAGGTGACCAGCGCTGCGGCCGTAGCGCCCATGGCTACCGTCGACCATCCTCATGCCCCTCTTGTCCAGTCGACTTCGGGGAAGAAGCTGATTTTCTTCGGGTCGGCGGCTTCTGTGATGCCCTTCGACCTGGAGGACCTGCTTCGGGCATCTGCCGAGGTGCTTGGGAAAGGTACATTTGGGACAACTTACAAAGCTGTGCTTGAATCTGGAGCGACCGTGGCGGTGAAGCGGCTCAAGGATGTGATTCTGTCTGAGCCGGAGTTCCGTGACCGTATTGCTGACATTGGTGAGCTTCAAGATGAGTTCATCGTTCCTCTCCGTGCCTATTACTACAGCAAAGATGAGAAGCTACTTGTCTACGACTTCATGCCCATGGGCAGCCTCTCTGCACTCTTGCATGGTGAGAATACGACATTTCTATCTGCTGCGATTATTAATTGTCACACTCGTGGAATGATATTATTGTGCGATGACATGTTCTTCTTGTTGTTGTCAGTACGATTGCATTATTATTCGGTGGTGATGGTACGAGTAGTGCTCGATTTACTCTCACATGTTGAAGCTGAGCAGCTATTTTTTTGTGGCTATTACTTTTTTTCTTTCCTGGTTTGACCACTCATCTGCTGATTGCTCAAGGTTTTGTCTTCTCTATGGAGACTTAGTCATACTCAGCTTTAATGTAGGTCTTGTTTATAATATTGGCATCCTTGATACTTACTGTTTATTGGCTAGTTATTCTTAATTGATGTTATGCTCAGGATTGACTATGATTTAGCAATCACTTTCACTTCTTGGTTTGAATGCAGTAGTTTCTTGATTTCTCCTTATTATTAATACTTTTCAGAAAGTTAATAATAATTGATTGCAACCGGTGCAGAATTGGCTGTCTTCTGTTTTACTTCAATCTGGTTCGTTCTCAGCTTGATTAGTGTGATTTTGCTTTACATTGCTTATATTTAGTGTGATTTTGCTTTGCATTGCTTATATTTAGTGTGATTTTGCTTTGCATTGCTTAGAGTTAGTGTGATTTTGCTTTGCATTGCTTAGAGTTAGTGTGATTTTGCTTTGCATTGCTTAGAGTTAGTGTGATTTTGCTTTGCATTGCTTATAGTTAGTGTGATTTTGCTTTCCATTGCTTATAGTTAGTGTGATTTTGCTTTGCATTGCTTAGAGTTAGTGTGATTTTGCTTTGCATTGCTTATAGTTATGGCAGATGTTCTTTGATGTCTTGATATCATGTTTGAGCTAATATTTGCAGCGAGGTTACAGCCATAATGCCATATCATTGAATGCCAGCGTTTTTCATTTTTATCGTGATTCCTGGCAATCAAGATACTTACTTTTAAGACTTAAGAGGCTAAAACACTTACATCACACAATCTTTCTGCTTTTACTAAATAGGCAACAGAGGTTCTAGCCGTATGCCACTTAACTGGGAGACAAGATCAAGCATTGCCCTAGCTGCAGCCCGTGGCATCGAGTACATTCACTCAACCAGCTCATCAGCATCCCATGGCAACCTCAAGTCATCCAATGTACTCCTAACCAAGTCGTGCCAAGCACGTGTATCAGACAATGGCCTCACTGCTCTTGTTGGTCTGTCATCCTCACCATCTCGTGCCACTGGATACCGTGCTCCAGAGGTTACTGATCCCCGAAGGGTATCCCAGAAGGCAGATGTGTACAGCTTTGGTGTTCTCTTGCTTGAGCTGCTCACAGGCAAGGCCCCCAGTCAAGCCGCTCTTAACGATGAGGGTGTTGACCTGCCCAGGTGGGTGCAGTCGGTTGTTCGCACAGAATGGACTGCAGAGGTGTTTGATATGGAGCTCTTGAGATATCAAAATGTCGAGGAACAGATGGTTCAGCTTCTACAGCTTGCTATAGACTGTGTTGCACAAGTCCCAGATGCCCGGCCTTCAATGCTGCATGTTGTTTTGCGGATTGAGGAGATCAAAAAGTCAAGTGAAAGAGTTGAAGGTAAAGATCAGGAGCACCAAGCCTCAAATCTCGGCGAAGGTGATGATCAGACTTCTAAGTCAGAATCGGTTGAGGCACTCAATCCTTTTGCCCCTTGACATGGATCTGGAATGACATGAGGGAGGAACCGGCTAACTGCTGTAGCCCACATTCACTTGATGGATTTGATGAATCCTACTTTCATCCGTTTAGCATGTTGAATTTAACATCGGTGTCAACCTGATGATTGTCTTTCGACAGCACATGATACTTGGCGCCCTCTATGCTGTGGTAGAGTATTTGGTGGTGTTTAGGGATCACCACCCCAAGTTTGTGATTGCTTAGTTGCTCTGCTTGTTCTTGCTGATTAGGTTGGTTTTAGCTATCCATGTAATTACACAACGCAACCTAGTGTTTGGAATTTCTTGCTGAAATCATTCATGCGTTCGATCCCTTATGGAGTTGATGCTGTTTAGCATGGCCGGTGTGATAGTTGGGTCGTTTAAAGCTAATGATTGTCTGGTGGTTCGTGGTGTACAGTAGGTACTAGCTCCATGCCTCCGCATCATCACCAATAACAAACTGTGAACAAATTCTGAATTTCATGTTCCCAACTAGACAAATCTGTGTGTGTATTGTTGTTTTTTCTTACGCATGCGTAGTTCATGCGTAGTTCGAAACTTTTTCGACAACGAGCAATACCCTGTAGGATTTTTTTATTGTTCTCTATAGATAAACAAACGCTTAACACAAACAACCGATGGAATTGGAGTTATATCTAAGAAGAGGGGAAGGCAGTTTAACCTCCGTGCCTACCTTTTCATTAGGTGAAAGTTTGATTCTAGCCAGCATTTTTACCAAAGAAAATGTATCTAACTTTGTTTCTGAACTAAAAAATTCCCTCGTAATTAGCGTGATTTTTATAATTCTCTTAGAGCACATAAACTGTAAAACATTTTACATGAATTAAACTGCGTCCTCTGAAATTCTTTTTTCGACACTTCCCAGTGGGCCTCGGCGCGTACCAGGACCGTGGACCACGGCCACCACGCGCACCGGATCGGCTCATGTGATCGACCGGGGCCACATTACCTGACGGCCGCTGTACTCACGCGGGCGGCAGACGGCAGCATCCGGCACGCGATCGCCGCCGTCTCTCTCCGGTCCAGCGAGCCGGGCACGGAAGCCTGATCAAAATTGGCAGATTTCAGAGCCCTCGCTTCCTACGGATTTCTTGAAGGATCGAACGTGAAATTGGTTCTTGGATTATTTTGGAATTGTTTGGTTCTCGGTCACACTAATATTAAATAAGTTTGATTAAATTGATAGTTATTTTGTTGCTGTAGATAATTTTTTCGGTCTTAGACGTCAATGATTGGATTATTTTGGAGTTGTTTGATTCCCGGTCATACTAAAATTAAACAAGTTTGACTAAATTAGTAGTTATTTGGTTGCTGTTATAAATTATGATAAGATTTTTTCGTTCCTACGCGTCAATGACTTAAAAAGTATGATAAGAATCTTTTAGACTTGCCAAAGTATAGAAAAAATTGATAGCCTTAACTTAGATAAATGTAACAACTTTTATCAGTAAATGGTGGCTAGCAACCAAACAACACCTCTGAATCTACCTCAATTGTGAATGATGACGCGACACTCCCCGCTACGCTCTCCTTTGGAGTATAATTCAATGAGATTTTGGATTTTAAGTTTGATTCAAGATAAGGATAATTTTAGGTATATTTTTTGTACTTATGCATTTATCAATTATGAAAAGAGAGGTATGCAACAAAAAGTACCGTCAATTATAATCGGCAGCTCAACTAAAGAAGGTAGCCAACACACCATTTTAATGGTGAACTTGTTTTCATTTGTTCTAAAGTCCCGTTTGTTCGAGTTTTAGATTATAACAATCCAGTTTTTTTATAACCTGAAACAAATAGGGTAACTTATTCTGCCAACTTATTATAATTTGGAGTATAGACTATAACAATTCAGTAAACTAGTGGAACCCAACTTTTTTTATAAGCTGCATTGTTATAATTCAAAGCTAATACAGACAGACCCTAACTAAACTATAATTATACCTTTTTATTCAATGATTGATAATTCTATTTTCTATCAAAGTGTAAAACAAGATGCTCGAGGAGTCTTCTAAGGTATAATGGCCTAGCATCACGGGTGGTGGGCTAGTCTATCCGGATTTGAATCCCCGCCTCTTTAATTTTCCTAGGGTTGTTTCCTCCGGCTTAAAAAAATATGCTTACCTAACATCCCTATTATACGTTCCAATAGATCGAGGATTCTACTTTCTACCTAAACAGTAAAGAAAATTTTTATATTGTACTTTTTATTTAAATGAAAAATAAAGATTTACATGTTATTCATCTACGATATCCTATGTATCAGTGAGATGTACTTGATAAATCATCTCAACTAATCAGAGATGTTGACACGAGAATGATTTCCGGTCCGTACGTGTGGTGGTGTTCGCACGTACGGGACCGGCATGCGTGTTGATTGGGCGGGTAATGTAATGTAATGTAATGATTCACGTGAAGACGCTGGAGCAAGCAGTAGAGGGCGAGCTATAGCCTTGCCGCCATGGCCGTCCTTGCGTCGTCCCATCGAGGTGCCACTTGTTACTTGCAACTGCCGGGGGCACGACGACAAACAAAAGGGAATGGGGGCAGTTTGAGTGTTTGACCATGGCCTTATCGGATTGGTGTACACAGCAGCACAAGTTGGATGCATCGGCTTGGGTAATTAGGTAGGTTGAGTTCTAATAGCTTAAATGATTCAGATTATGAGACTCAAGGGGCCGGCCATAGAATCTAAAAATAAATTAGAATTATAAGTCGGCTGCATTGGCTTGTGTAATTCGGTAGATTGTGGTTCTAGTATGTAGAATTAAATGATTTAGATTATGAGATAAATTAACTAGAATCTATAAGCTAAGAATACTAACATATATAGAATTTTATCGATTAGATACCCACCATTTATTTTTTAGAATATGAAGCTCTCTAAACATACCCACATTGGAGAGGAAGGATGCATGGAAGATGATAGAGCTCTTGAACTTAAATATGATAAATAATTTGACTGTTGAACAAACAGCTTAAGGGTTCAAATGAATAAATTTAATAAACAATTTAATTTCTATTTTTAAATATTTATATAGAATTGTTTAGTTTAAAAAGCATGTATGAGTCAAACCCACGGCCAAACGGGTCTAGTAAAATCAATTAAAAATTTAGTTGTAACGTAACAATAAGTGGTGGTGGGGTGGGGGTGTTAAAAGATTCCATATTTTTTAATTCTGTATACTAGGGGCAAGAATGCACTAACCTTAAGCAAGTCAACTTTCATCAGATCATTCTTTCATCTATCTCTATATCGGAAAAATGTAATGATTTGTCGTCTTTAAAAAGTGCGTTCAATTATTTGCTATTCCAGTCCACTGTCATAGACTCAAATAATCCTACATATCAATTGCACATGTGACAAATAATTAAATAACACCCACTTCAAAGTAACAAATAGTAGTTGAATCTCTCCTATATATCTACTGAACAATCCCAGCATCCTAAACAGGTGAACAATCTTCTCCTGTATTTTACTCCTTTTATTTCTAACAATATTCCACAGTCTTTGAACAAACATATCATGATTAATTATCACTACAATGTCACCATCTTCTAGAGTTATCATTCAGAAAAAAATCTTCCAGAATTCCTCCTCACAAGAGAACAAATGCATCTAAACAAGGCATCCTTCAATTAGCATTTGGGATTTGCCACCACCAATAACATAGGCTCATGTTACATCAGCTTAACTATGTTTGGACTTATAGAAGCTTCAGATTGACTGGAAGAGGGACTTGGGAAAACTATGCCAAGAAGAATGCCTCTGATGATGGTGAGAGTCTGAGAACACAGTGGTGTCAGAAGTGTTTTTGGGGAGTAATTTACTGGTGCCATTTGAAAGATCTAAATGGTTTTTTCACCATATAAGTGGCTAAAATTCTAATATATGATTGCATGCATTCTATAATGGTAGAGTAAAAAAGAAAAGTAGAGTAGTTGAATGGTATGAAAGGCAGTGATTTAATGAACGAGATCCTCTAATATCAGTCTTCGAGTAGTCATAATCTCAATCATTCCGTTGCGACTTGATGGTATACGGGCCATACGTTGGGCCACCTCTGCCATCGCCCATCCTGACCGGCACTACAGTCCATCCCATCCACCGCTGCCCTGCCTCGCCCCACACCGACCACCGTGCAACCCTTGACCACTGCTCTATCATCGAACACTGACCACCGTGTAGCCCCGCTCTGTCTCGATCTGCACATCATCGGATTCCAGCGGAAAGGCCGAGATCGCGACTGTTCTCTGATGTTAGGAAGCCCGACATTAGATGATCTCAACCCCATTATGATATAGTACAAAAACTGGACCGTAACTGATCAAACCCTTAACTTAACGACCGCTTTCAATGCAGCCACTAGGGATCAATTCCCATGGGGAAATTGATTATATGTACCAAAGTTGAGCGATATTGTATAATATATCCAAAGTTCATCATTGTTATATAAAATGTCATGAGTTGAGCATCTAAATTGATAATATATCTATAAGGTTTCTCTTGTAAAAAAATCTTCTAAAAAGGACAACCTTACCCTCCCACACAAACAGCAGAGTAGTTGCATAGTATGGAAGGCAGTGACTTCGTGAATGAGATACTCTAATGTCAGTCTTCGAGTAGTCATAATCTCAATCATTCCTTTACGATTGATTAGTGGCGTTAGAACAGTGGCGGACTGGTTGCCCGCCGCTACAATACGTTTTTTCCTGCCGCTACAATGAGTGTTTATAGTAGTGCTATGTGGATCCCTTTAACACTCAACATATCAAGGGACTAAATTTTATGGGCCACACGGACGGGTGCACCAAGTGTGGCATGGTCTGAAACACTTGGTCATCTTGCACTTAATGCACATACTTGATAAGGATTGTCTTGTATTAAATGTGTATGATCTTTAAATCTAGATCTATTAGATGACAAGATCAAGATCGACAATAGAACAAGAGGATATAGATATGTTAGACATAATAATGATAACAGTATAAAATAGAGTATATAAGGAGTAGTTACCCCATGTAACAAAAAGAAATGAGTTCATCCAAGTAAGAACCCTAGCCACGCAAGTAAATTTAGACCAAATCAAGTATGACTCTAGAGCAGTACTCTAAGGTATATCACAATATCTGTGATAGAGATTCTCACATTCATTCAACCTAGTTACTGCTTTTAAGAAATAAGTTTAACTATTAGTGTGCGTAAAAGTTTTGTCAATTTTATTAGCATAGATTCCTCATTAGGCTAGAACTTAGGTTTGTCTATCGATGTGTGCAATAATTTTGTTAGATTTATCGACGTAGATTCCTCGTTAGGTCAAAATGTGTACATTTAGTTATTGTTTTTCAAGAACTTAGGTTTAACTACTAATGTGCGTAATAGCGGTCGGTTTTATCATCATAGAGCATGTGCAACCCTGCTAAGCTAGAGGGTGCTAAAGGAGATAGAGAAATTTCTGCCACTAGCGCTAAGGGTATAGACACTACTACAAAACGACACTGTAGCGGCGGGCAAAATCGACCTATAGTGGCGGGCATCCAGTCCGCCACTGCTCTAACGCCACTGCTATCGCTGGTTAGCAGTGGCGGTCAGAGCGCCCGCCACCGCTGTGTCAATAGCAGTGGCGGGCGCGCTGACATCATCTGCCCGCCACTGCTATTATCAATATCAGTGGCGGGCAGATGATGTCAGCGCGCCCGCCACCACTATGTCAACAGCAGTAACGGGCGCGCTGACCTCATCTGCCCGCCACTGCCGTTATCAATAGCAGTGGCGGGCATCTAATGGCCCGCCACTACAGTGGTTTTGCCCAACGCCACTACAGTGACGATTTGTAGTAGTGAGAGGGCTTAAACTAAAAATGTCATAGTTTCAATGATGCTTAATATCTAGCGCTAAAAATGTTTTAATATAAAAGTTTTAGTCAACACTACGAAAGTTACAAATCATTATAATAGGTCTAAAGGAACAAAAAAAACTGCTAATAGGGTTACGAGAAAAAGAGAAGTCGAACATGATCATTGTAATACAAAGTAGGTTGCAAAACAGATGTAATGATTAGAGATTGAACCTTACCTCTATTTTCTCATTGCTATAAAATTGTACGAAATCTTTAAAATTTTTGAATAAAAATAGATGTATCAGTTCTTAGGCGTAATATATTTTTGAATACACATGATTTTATAAAGTTGTAACATTAATGGTTGACATGTTTCAATGCAATTATCAATGGTACTACGGTTGTGTTTAAAAAAATCGTTGATTTGTCGTACGTGGCACTCATGAAATGGTTACCATGTATTACAAATAGGGCATACAAATTTAATACATAATTCAATCTAGGCCAACGTGTTTTTGGCTAAGCAATCTATACTTCACAGGATAGCTGTATAAGGATCGAGAGATCAACGAAGGTTAGGACATATGGATGGGAAAGATGCAGGGCGAGGATTAGCTTCTGTCCTAACCTTTTTATCACAATATTTTTGATTATTTGTTTTATTCAAAAATCTTTTTTAAATATTATTTATTTTGTTATAATTTGTTTTATTATTGAATGAATATTTTTGCATATTTATTTTCACAATATTTTTGAATAAAACAAATAATCAAATGTTGTGGTAAAAATTAATGTCGTCTTTTATAAAAAGTATTACATTTGTTTCATATTATGAATCGTGAGAGAGAGAGAGTTGTTGACTCATGAGTCACTAGTAAGGTGCCCATGTCATGCAATGGAAATTATTTTTAATGATAAACATCTATCTAGGTGATGAGGACATCACTAGCTCGAATATAACCATGCTTATACTTTATAATAAACAACCCAAGGTTCATCCATTCTATATTAGATTTACATTTTATATATTTGAGCTAAGGATGCTACACCATGAGTTGGATTTATTTTCAATTACAGAAATTCAATCATAGATCAAGCGACACGTTAAGAGCACATCAAAGGCATGAAATATCATGGAAATTGATTGGGGACCAAGTCAAGGCCATGAAAACATAATATACAATTTTGGGACGTTATTTATGTGCCAAGAGAAATTGGAGATTAACATCTACACGTTTTCGACTTGGATTCGGACTGCATGGACAATAACAAATTCAAACGTGCACAACTTTTACATGGCAACTCTGATTTGGATGATCGTGGACTTTTTGAAAAGTTTGAGACGTCCTCTTTCCAATGGATGCAGCTACACTTCTAGATTCGATCCGAAGAGATTGCAATAACAAAAAACAATGTGTGTTACTTAGACTCAGACTTCAAGGAGAGCACGAGCTTCACACATGCATATCTTTCACATGGAAGCTCCGATTTAGATGATCTTGGACTTTTTGGAAAGCTGAGGATGTCTACATGAAAGATAATATATTTATTCCACCGAAAGAATCACGGCCAAGGCTTAAGGATCTAAGTTTCTTTTTTCTAGTAAATCTATTTTGGAAATAATTAGTCCTTTCCATATGTAATAAGTTTTCCAAACTTTGGGAACATCCCTAGGGCTATAAATAACCCTAGAGACTTCAGTTGTAATTTGAGTTTTGATTAGATAAAAGTTTAGCCAAAAAATGAAATAAAAACTCACCGAGCAACGAAAGCTCTGATACCACTTGATGGGGGAATTGGATGGCCCAATCTTTCGGTGAGAGGATAGAGATAAGATAACTTCGATTGGATGGAGACGACGTTGACAACCCGACTACAACCGTACAAGACGTTCGTGTTGCGCCTTAGCGATCGATACACCAACTCTAAGGGTTGTTGATCTTATCGGTGATCAACCTTGTTCCTGCAAGTAATTGAAGAACGAGTAAGAACAAGATAAAGGAGCAACTAGTATTGCTGGATGTGAAAGACACACAGGGATAGTTGGGGTTTTGAAACGTGAAACCGGCGATCTAACCGATCACGGGTTTACACGGATAAGTAGCATTGGCTAAACTTTTATCTAATCAAAACCCGAATTATAACTGAAGTCTCTAGGGTTATTTATAGCCCTAGGGACATTCCCAATGTTTAGAAAACTTATTACATATGGAAAGGACTAATTATTTCCAAAACAGATTGACTAAAAAATGGAAATTCTGTGCTTAATTGGTTCAGCCTGAAAAAGGAACACGCATTGATTTGGTAATTGCGATATCCTCTGATGGAATCTGGAGATGTAGCTGGATCCGTTGGAAAGAGGCCATCTCAAGCTTTCCAAAAAGTCTAAGATCACCCTAATTGGAGCTTCCATATAAAAGTTATGTGCGTTTGAATTTGGTGTTGTTCTTGCAGTCCAAGTGTGAATCCCACACGTGTAGAACTTTATCTCCACTTTTTATTGGCACAAAAATAACGTCTCAAAGTTGCATATTATATTTGGATTAACTTGACTTGGTCCCCAATCAACTTCCATGATGTCCCATGCTCTTGATGTGCTCTTAACATGTCGCTTGATCCATGAAGAATCTGTGTAATTGAAAACAAAGCCAACTTATAGTGTAGCATCCTTAGCTCAAATATATAAAATGTAAATCTAATATAGAATGAATGAACCTTGAGTTGTTTATTGTAAAGTATAAGCATGGTTATATCCGAGCTAATGATGTCCTCATCACTAGGGCATGATATTTATTTAAAACGTTTAATAATGCTGCGATGATAAGAAGCAATGTAATATATTACTGTCTGAAACAAATCCTATTTATAATTACATCTATGTGGAACTGATATAATCAGGACGAGCTAATGGCACAAGCAATTCACGCACGCATAAACAACATTACACTTCATTATTGTAAGAAGTAGCTTGCGGTACTACATGGCAAAAACATGACCACAATACACACAAGTGACAACATCAAAGAACAAGTTGCTTGTCCATACAATTCTAGTTACCAAGCAAGCATGGAACCGCTTCTCCATGAGATTATGAGCTAACTCCATGTCTGCCTCTTGTAGATCTTGTTCACTATGAACTGCTCTATTCGACTGGGCTTCAATGTCTGCAATCAGCTTATTGTAACTCACCCTCTCGTATTCATGAAATAAGACCTATAGCATCGCAGTTAACAACAGTGCCGTGGACTGCGTCGTCGTGGGCGGCGATCGTGGATGGACCCGTCCGTAGCCGTCGGCAAGATGAAACCAGAAGCGGCGCATGTGACCTGGTGGAGGCACGACGCGAGCCTCCGACCCTGCCTTCGCCTGCGCCGCCGACTCGGGCCCGCCCGCCCCCCACGCGCGTCCGGTGCCTCCGCAACCGCCGTGAGGAGGGCCCACTCTCCACGCGCGCCCAACGCCTCCGCAACCGCCGGCCGACGTGCCAGACTCCGTCAGTCTCCCTGAGTCGGTCATGCTCCCACAAGTTTGTTGACTCGACGCCTCTGTTTCTAGGACTGCGCCATCGATCTGTCCGCACGAGATCAAGCCACAAAAGATCCAGATCTATCACACATGATCCAAACTGTTCAGGGAGTAAATTGCTACACGCACCCTGTTTTGTGTACACGGAAATCAATTTGCAGTAGAGGTCATCTTATCCGGTTTTTAGCTCGAGGATGAGCTGATTTCCAAGGGAGGAAGAGAATGTTATGTGCAACAGCATAACTAGTTATATATGATTAGTTAGATTAAGATAAGATTAGTTATTTCTATTTTAAAGATAGAGATAAGGTTAGAAGATTAGATTGTGTTAGGACTATAAGTACCCCTTCAGGGCTAGGGGTACATATAGTCCTAACACAATCTAATCCGCTAACCTTATCTCTATCTTTAAAACATAAATAATCCTAACTAACTAATCTTATCTTAACTAATTCTAACTAATTATGCCAATGCACATAACAATCTCTCCCTCCCTTGGAAATCTGCTCGTCCTCGAGCTGAAAATCTGGATAAGCAGAGTCGTGTAATGGTGAACAACTGAAAATTAATTTCTAGTATACGACACGAGGTGCGCGTAGCAAATGACTCCATGAACAGTTTGGATTTTCTGTGGCAGAATAGGATTTTCTGTGGCAGAAATTTTTTTTGCCCTAATCTGTCCAGACCACAGCCGCCCCCACCAAAACGTCGTGCCCCAATCTATCCAGACCACAGCCGCCCCCTCCGTCTCGGCCGTAACTGCGCTCGCCGCGTTGATCACGGGCCCGTCCGGGCCCGTTGGTGGGGCCGCCCGGAGAAAATCGGTCGTCCTCGTGGCCTTGGAGCTTGACGTTGCGAGGTCCTCCGTCTCTGGCGCACCGGACGACGGCTGCGACGGCACCAAGCGCGCGAGGAGGTCGGGCCTGAGTCAACAACATCGAGCGGAGGTGTGCCTTGGCTGCGACCTGTGTAGGTGCGGCAGAATGACCCAACATAGACGACTGGGGGAGATGCCGACGGTGGTGACAGTGCAGGTGTTACTGGAGGACGTGATGGGGTTGGCAACGACGTCGTCGTTGGAGGAGGAGAAGATGCCCGCGGAGTAGATACATGTGGCTATGGTGGAGGAGGAGATGATGGGGGATCAGCTGGAGGAGACTGCGGAAGCGGAGATTTCGGCGGTTGAGGTGGGTCAGTCTTGGGAGGAGAAGTTGTCAGATTGGGAGGAGAAACCGGTGGAGCAGCTGGCGTCACGGGCGCCGAGGGGGAGACGACAACGACGGGCTCCCTCCCGGCGCCTGTGCGGACATGGGACCGAGGCAAGCAACTTCGCCGCTCAGCTCCACGCACATTGCCCCGCGACAACGGAAGCAGCAACCGTGGAGGCGTTTCCCATCTGCGTTTCCCACTTCTCCCCCTTGCGCTCCTGCCACCGCGATTGGCGATGGTGTTGGCGCGGTGGGGAAACCCATCACGCTGTGGGGGAAACTCGGCAGCATGGAGGCCACCGGAGCCAAGCCTAGGTACGTCCGGAGGTTGGCAACAGCCTGCTGCAAATCTGCAAGGGCTTGCATATCTTCTGCGGTTGGGACGAACGTCATCATGGCGTCAGATCTTTGGAACCTGGCTGCTCTGATACCAAATTGGGAGGAGCAGAGGAGGAATTAAATAATTCCTTCTGCTTAGTTTATTCCATATCCCTTAAGGGGTATTTATAGGCCTAATACAATCTAATCTGCTAAATCTCTATCTTTAAAACAGAAATAACTAATCTTATCTTAATCTAACTAATCATATCTAACTAATTGTGCTGCTGCACATAACAAACCATCTGTACTTTTTCCCTTTTTTGTTCTGGTTTAATCTTATTTTTAAATACTACACAGGTTCTATCATCTTGATGTAATCCTCAGAGTTTAATAAAAACTTCATTTATCTAAAAAAGAAAATCATACAAAGAAACAAACATGTATAAGTAAGTGAAACATGAACTTACACTGTCAAGTTATATTTTGTGAGATATTTTTCTCCCTCATGAGTAGTAATAAGGTCCAACAGTTGCCCTGAAATAGTCTTAAACTCAACCTAACAACAAACGAACAGAAAACAGAGCATCTGAGAGAAGCATTTGTTTTTTTCTCAAGCATATGTGCATGTCAAAAGTTATGGTTACCTCATTGAAGAAATCAATGAGATCAACATAATAAAACTTTCCTTTGAAGTGACGTTAAAGAATTCATGAAATATGGCTGCGAAGGATAATTACAAATTTAAAGCAACGAGGTTGTAATGCCCAAAATCTACTGATTCCGAGTTTTATTGAAATTTCAACTCAAATTTTGATTTTTTTTCTTAAGATTTTTAATTCTTTAGTATTTAAATCCTTTTATTATTCAAACACCAATTCTCTTTTAAATTCTTATTTTCTTAATTTATATTTATTTTGAAAATATCAAGGTGTTACACATGCCAATCTGTTGCAAAACAAAACATTCGAATTTAATCTTATAGGTAACAGATAGAAGAAAATCAGCAATCCAACATTGTGCTAATATGATCGCACTAAAAAATATTTAAAAGGAACATGAATCAGATAATTAACAGACAAACACTTTTTTCAGTAAGTATTCTAAAGTATAAACTTGGTACAATCACCAAAATAGCATATATAAATAAATTGATGGGTAGAAAAAATGCTTTGTTACTGACCTGAGGCACCGTAAACCAACAAATCTGGCCACAACGAGTTTGAGAGTTGTCCTTGATATCATCACGCACAAGAAAATAAACTTGAAGGTGCATAATTATACATAACAATTAGCTGTGCCAAACTTAATGTATAATTTCACTTGACTAACATGCATCCTACAAGACAACATTTGGGGAAACATTACCCATTCACGGCACCAACCAAGGGTGCAGGCAAGAAATATCTCCTCCTTGCTCAGAACATTAGTGCCCTTCAACATCTTGTAATTATCAATGACAGCCCACGGTTGGTCTTTTTTTTAGCACATTGTAATCCAGCATTTGTTCCGAACAAAAGAACAAGTAAAAAAGTTACCTTAGTGATACTTCATTAACAACATGAATAGAACAGAAACACCATCAAATATGTTGTAATGGCCAATTTCTAAAACACAGTGAGTGTATCTTTTACGACAAAGAAAACCAGAATCTTTTCACCAAACCAACCTAAATATTTCAAATATATCCTAACCAATCGAGCGAAGGTGGAAGGAGACGAGATGGGCACACCTTTGCAAGGGCAACAAACTGAGAAAGCAACTTCTTTGTGACGGACTGGAGGTTCTTGTGTGTGAACTTGCGGGCATTCTTCCCAAGCTCCTCCTCCTCCTGCCTCGCTAGGGTTTTGGATTTGGTGGTGGCGGCCATGGCAGACGGCACGGGAGGAGACAACGACGATTGGGGGCCATGACAGGTGGCGCGGGAGGAGACAACGACAGGCCGGCGACATGAGGAATTGGCTAGCAAGGTCAAATCTGGCAAAATCTGTGACGCGGAGGGGCGGAGAGGGAGCTACAGTTGCGCATAGAGAGAGTGTAAAGGGAAACTACTACACATGTGCGGGAAAGAGGCAATCGCCGGCGCTGCGTGCAAGAGTAGAAGAGCGGACAAACGACTCAACCCATCTTCACGCTTTATGTTAGTAGAGATGAAAGTGGTTGAATGTTCTGCATGCAAGTTTGAAACACAATATTTCGTCCTAAACATATGTTGTTCGGTGAAAGAAGCAAAACCATCACTTCAACCCAAAGCGTTCCCTAGAGGCTGGATACAATGAGCTCAGTCTCACCAAGCTGACTTGCACTCAAAACATGTCGACCGATTCAGGCGATTGGAAAAACCATATACAAAATAGCGCTAGAACTATATGACAGAACGAATGTAACAACACGACAACACAAATTTCCCAAGAGTAAAAGAAACGTTGGTACATCAATGTCCGGGCATAGGCTTGCAATCCCCTTGCATGACATGACCAAAGGTCATTAAGCATATATCATGTGCAACAGCAGCCTCAATGCAAACAAAAATCAAGGAGTAAACATCCTGGTAAAATATACGATTGCGAAGCCATGGAGACACTAGAAAGAATATAGGGGAGCTCTATTATCTCAACTGCGTAGGGGAGCAGAGGAGGGCGGAAGCATCTGCACCAACCACGGCAAGCTCACATATGGTACATAGATGCCCTTCGGTGGAAGGAACAAACCGTGATCCACAGTACGGGCAGGAAACATCCTTTTGGCCACGGTAGATTGGAACGTAAGTGGCGCCACAGACAACAAATGGATTTCTGTAGTCATAATTCAGCTCACAGCTATCCTTCTTGCCACTGCACTGTAGCTGCACCTGTCGGGCCCTCTTTGCTTGGGCCTCATTTGGGTTGTTCTCAAGCAGCATCCTTGCAAAGTGCTCTGCAGTAGCAAAGTTCTTCTGCTTGTAGCATAGAGCCATAGCACTAGCAAGCACTAGCCTCATATGAACTCGCTGAAGCTTGCAGTTAGTGAAGTAAGCCGCCAATTCTTGTTGACGGTTGACATCATCCTTCAGTTCCTTCCTCTTAAGTTCCATCCTCAGGCCAAGAATATACTCCTTCACTATCTCGATCAACTCCTTCACTTCATCAACTTCCCTCCTCGAGTCTACGACAATAAGAGGGATGGTGTGCAATATGCTAAGGAACTGCCTCAGCGCTTCAGGGAACTTGCCCTCGGTAGTGGCCTTGTAGGCAGCCTTGAGCCTGTCTTCCATTTGTGAGAAGGTGAAAACAAGTGCAGGAGGTCCTCGCACATTAGGACTTGAAGACTCACTCCAACCCTTCTCAACAGCAACTGGTATAATGGGAGCAGTTGCAAGTGCACGGAGATATGAATGGCTGCCCAGGTGAAGATCCAGAAATAAGGGCTTTAGGGGAGCAAAGTTTTTGATACCCAGTTGGCGGCTAAGCAATCTCATTGCCGTGTCAAAGTTCCCAGCTGCTGCGTGCTCCCCAGCAAGAGAAGATTTCTGAGTCCAAATCTGGCTGACAGGCATGCCTGGTGGAGGAGCAGTGAAGACTGTGGATCGAGCATTTCCAGCATTTTTGGGGGTCTCTGCTTCAGGCGGTAATTCCAGATCTTCAAGGTCCCAGCCACCTTCCTCGCCATCTTCCGCATTTGCTTCACCATCCTCAGCATTGAAACCATCACCACCATTTGCAATTGCTTCGCTTGCATCGACCATATCCAAGTCCTCCTCCCCCCAGTCAGCACCAGCAGCTTCATCTTCCTCCTCCTCACGTTCCACCTTTCCAGTAGCATCCAGCCCACCCTCAAAGATACCACGCATCACCCTCAGCAATGGCCAGTCACCACTGGCTGTGATAGGTGCAGGGGGAATCAAAAGAGAGCCAGATTTTCCTTCAGGTAGAGAAGGAACATTTTCCCCCAGTTCAGATGCAAGCCTATCAGCAATTTCAGTGAGGCCATGCGTGGCAGCAGTAGTATAGGCAAGAGGTAGCTGTCCAGCGTTCTCCAGGATCTCAACTCTTTTCTTAGCATCACCAAGATACAGTGCATTGTGGAATTGTCCCATCAGGTTATTGTTCTGCCCAGCAATTTTGCACATGAATCCCACCTTGTCCATGTAACCAGTAATAAGGTATAGGAAAGCAAGCCTCTCAAAATTCTTTGTCCGTTGGTATGCATATTCCACAATGCCAACATTTCCCTGCCTCAGAGCCTCTATTCCCAACCTGTACCAGTGATCCTTGTCATCGATCTCTTTTGCAGAAGCAACTGCAATTTGGATGTTACCGCTCTCGAGAGCCAGGTTAAACCTGGTCTTCTCATCTTTCACGAAGTGGAGAGCAACTTCTGGAAAGCCTTTCTGTTGTAAATAAGAAATCACAGCCTGACCACACAGCTGGGAATTCTTGATCATACTCATAACATGGTCATATCGTTTCCGTAGAAGGGCCAGCTTGAAAATGTACTCAGAAGCATCAACTGCGACCATCTTGTTCTTTCCATCACGATCTAGACAGAAAATGTTGTTCCCAACAACCCTTGTAATGTAGATTGGAACATCAAGGGTTTTAATAATACCACTATCTCCATTGGGAAGACAATACTTGATATGGTTCAATGTAGTGTAAATAAACACACCATTCTCATCCCAGGCTCCACTTTTCACACGGATGGTTTCATGCAGGGTGCAACGGTGGGAAAGCTTCTTGTCTGCTATAACCACTGCATGCTTGCTCAGCAACGCAACAGACTCCATATCACTCGACCACACTACATATTTAACAGCAGGTGTCTGGAGCTCACCAAGAACTAGCCTTTGCTGCAGATCAAAGATGCTCACTCGGTCTTCAGCCTTGCACAACAAGTTACCAGTCCCAGCATAATAGATTGCATCGGTCGCAATAGGAAGAGGACTTTTCTTCACAATTTCGTTCTTAAGATTCTTCACCAAAACTTGATTGCTACTCTTCTCGAGGACTGCAAACCTGTTGCGCGCCACAAAGACAGCTGACCCACCAGCTCCCTTCTTTGCGTCCTGCAAATAATCAGCCTTGCCAGCAGAGTCCTTGGGAACTATGTAGAGTTCGTATGAGCCACCATCCACATCAGAGCAAATCAACACAGCATTTTCAGATGGACTGTAGGATAGTGTCCTGGGTGACTGGTTCAAGCTTACTGATCCAGGCCTTCTTATTGGAGCCAACTGAACTTCCTTCTGTGTGGTGTACTCAAAGAACCGAAGAAAACGGTCCTTCACATAGAAGACGGTATCACCACTCACAGAAAATGCCGGGCGTTCCCGTTCTAATTTAAACACAATCATACCACTGTCATGACCAGCAGCAAGAAGATTCATTTCGGGATGAGCAGCCAGTATCCAGAAACGGTCATGCTCCCTTCTGAATGTCTGAATACCGGTTCGCTTTGTGGCATCCCAGATGCGAATGCTTTTGTCCTCTGAGTTGGACACAATGATGTCTTGCTTCGCATGGAACATCACACTGGACACGTTATTCATGTGCCCCCGCAAAGTATCGACTTCCCAAGCCTTGGTGTCTGTCCATAAATAGCAGATTAGAATGCATTATTTCCAATATTTTGTTTGTTACATTTTTTGTTCAATTCTACCCATATGCAGAAAAATGAAGTCCCAAGCAAAGTGCTATATTGGAGGTAATTCAGCTTGTTTTGACAATAAGTTTCTTATGAACCAGATGTGTAGTTTTGTAGCTTTGTTATATGAGCAAATGAATGAATGCAAACACAAATATTGATACTGCTTATATAAGGAAGATAATAACAAAAAAGTTCTGGACTTTATGACAGTATTACCATTCATTCTCCAAATCTTCACTTGCCGGTCATCTGCCCCAGAAACAATTAGTGGCAATGTGGGATGAAATGAAGCCCAGTTGACCCCACGGTCATGCCCTTCCAAGACATATTTTACAACAGCATCAACACCTCCAAACAGATCTGTGTTCATCTGGGAGAGACGCAAAATGTCATCTGCAGGTGACACCGACTTCTTCCTCAAAGCACCAATATCCCAGACACGGACAGTCTGATCCAATGATGCTGACACGACCAGATCCTCCTTGGGGTGGAAGGATGCACACATGACATAGTGGTTATGCCCAGTCAGCACAGCCACACATGTGCGTGACTGCCAGTTCCAGATCCGGATTGTCTGGTCATCACTGGCACTTACGATCCATGGGTATTCGTGGTGGAATTGCACAGTGCGAATGTAATCAAGGTGCCCATGAAGTGTGAAGAGACAACGGTGTGTCTTGTAATTCCACACCTTAATCTTGTAATCATCACCTGCAATGCATCACAGAAATCTTAGAAGATGGGATAAATATTTTCATATCCCAACTATATGGGCACTGGTATGCCAGGCAACAGACACCAGTGTGTGCCTTGGTTCCAAGTTTTAACAATCTCAAGGTTTTTGTAATTCCCAGCCCCGCCATTGCTATTGTGCCAGAAAAAAACGAGAATAGAAGGTGCAAACCTCAGTTGCAACATATCGACTCATTCTACCTCATATCCCACCTGTTGTTTCATAAGATTGCAAAATCGATGGAGATCCCGGTCATAAATTGAAACCAAATGGCTCCTGATGGTTTCAAACCAACAATTCACCAAACGGTTCACCATAAGCCCAGATGATACAACAGATCCGACCAACCCATCCTACCAACCAGGATCCCTGCAGAACCGCCAGTCCACCACTCCACATCAAACGCGATCTGATCGTAAAATAGCCTACCGCGAGTGTTGGCGTGGCTCTGTCGATGGATCACAGACACATCTAACATCCTCGATACTTCCTCCAATCCATGGATATGAGCAAACACGTACTCGCGAATGGCAAATCACGCAGCAAATGCTCGAGATCTAGCAGGTTTACCTCCGGAGACGAAGAGCGGCTGCGTCGCGTGGAAGTGTACGCCGCGGACGGGGCCGTCGTGCTCGTCGAAGCGGTCGAGGAGGGTGCCCATGCGGTAGTCCCACATCTGTATCACCCCGCTGTGGAGGCTGGCCAGGATCCATGGCCGCCGCGGGTGGAAGCTCAGCCCCTTCACCCGGTTGCTCTTCGTCTCGAACTTGGTCAGCATCTTCACTGGCCCCGGGTCGTCGTCCCCCGCGACCGCGGCGGAGGAGGAGCCGAACCCCTAGCCCCTGAGCCTGAGGCGACCGGAGGCGAGGAGACGGTGGATCTGGGGCGCGGGGCAGCGGCGCAGGTGGGGGGAGAGGATGGGGGGTATGGCTGTGAGACGGCAAGGCGCCTTAAGGAGACCACCTTAAGCAGTCTCCACTGATCCAACCATTCATGAAGCAATCGACGGTGGATCTCTTTCCTCCGTTTGCCCGCCCTTCCTCTTACTACTCTCAGCGTTACATCATTAGCAGCTGCTTATATTGAATCATGTCATTTTGTTTGTTGAACGTTTAGTTTTTTTTTGCCTTCGAGTATATAGAATTAAAACTAGTGGCTTAATTATTAAGGTCCCGTTTGGATGAATATCCATTGTCATATTAGATGTTCGGATGTTAATTATAAGAACTAAATATGATCTAATTAAAAAACTAATTGCAGAATTCTGAGCCTAATTCGCGAGACGAATCTATTAAGCCTAATTAATCCATCATTAACATATTTTTACCCTAGTACCACAATGTCAAATCATGAAGTAATTAGGTTTAATAGATTTGTCTCGCGAATTAGTCTAGGGGTTCTACAATTATTTTTATAATTAGCTCATGTTTAATTCTTGTAATTAGTATCCGAACGTCCGACGTGACGTGGGATAAACTTTATCCTCCATCATCCAAACGGCCCATAAATATTGTAAGGTCAAACATTCTAACTCAATAAAATATCTCATATATATATATATATGATATCCTACACCATGAGTGTAGTGTAGCTATTCTACCGAGAAATCTACTATTGAGAACAAATAGTACTCAATTGTTATTCTACTGAGAAAATCTACTACTAAAAGTAGTCGGTGTAGAATAGTTATTCTACACACATGGTGTAGAATAGCGCTCCCGTGTGTGTATATATATATATATATATTCTACATTTCGTTTTATTTGTATCGGCATATCATCATTCACTTATCTTGTTTCTCTAACCAAAACATTTATGTTTCTTTTGTCTCTCTTATAATGCCCCCATGCATCTCTATCTTAACTCTATCATCTTTATCGACTCAGTTCACTCTAACTTAATGATCGTGCTTCCATCGATATTGCTACTGATGTCATCCACTACTTACACTCATCGCACGTAGCTTTATGGGCACTACTATCACCACACCACACTTGTCATTAGACTACCACTACAAATGGTATTCGTCTTTACATAACATCGGTGAACTAAACCTAATTCAGATCAGCCATCTTTTCTTAGGGAGAAACTATGGTAGATGTTTAAGGTAGCGGCGCTACCACTGAGTGCTGACTCAATTTGATGGGAGAATTAAGACCCTATTTGTTACAGCTTTGCATTATAAAAATCCAATTTATAAAAAAAGCTAGGTTCCATCAGTTTGCTGGATTATTATAATTTGTATTTCAAATTATAATAAACTGGCAGAATAAGTTATCTTGTTTGTTCTAGCTTATGAAAAAAAACTAAATTATTATAATCTAAAGATGAAACAAACAGGCCCTAAGAGCTACCGTTGATTTGCTTGAGCAAGCGGTGATCCATAGGGTCCAAGATTACAAACAACAGTTTAGGGACTGACCTAATATTTTCTTCAGTTTTTAGTAGACTACAAAAAAACAAACTTGAGAAAATTAACCTTGCAGCTTGAGCAAACAAACTATTCATTACTTCCTCCAGTTCCAGATGTAACTTGTTTTTGGCTTCTTTGGTCATTCCTAAATATAAGTGTTAGATTTTTTTCTCCATCTTTTCTTCCCTCCTTGTCCTTATTGATATGACTTTTCATGTTTTTGATTGCATACCATTTTTTCTAAACTTGATACCAGCTCACCAGATGGTTAAGGGTTTGTTTGGTTCAGATTTTTGAACCAGTTTCCTGGCTCGGAAGCTGTAATCTGAACCAAACAACTCTTTTGGCTACCCAATTTTTTTAGAATATGCAGATTTTTATAGTACAAATTTAAAAGCTGATATAACCCAGATTTTATAACTTTTCAGTTCAACTTTGAATAAATATTACCTACAATGTTATTAAAATATATCACTTCATGTAAACTTTGAAAAAGTGAAATTTTAGTTAAATATATCATTTTAGTGTAATTTAAAAATGTATAATTTTAATATAAACATTACAAAGTTTTATGATTAGAATGATTTACATGTAAAATTGTACATTAATAATGTAACTAAACATCATGAATTACAAAAATATAAATCCACAAATATTCCAACCAAACAGCTTCTCAGCTTTTCTACAACTCACATCTGCTTTTCTACGGTTCACAATAATTTTTTCAGAATCTACAGCTTAACCAAATACACCTTAAGACTGCCTTTGGAATAGATGGTTTTTGGAAGAATTATGTGAGAATTTAACTAAATCATGTAAAAATGTGTAAAATTTATATGTTCCTAAAGAATCCTACACAAATAAATTGAGTTCATATGCCATCAGATCGCCCGCTAGATCAATATTTAATATTTTCAGGTACTAATACCGGCAGGGACTGATCTACCATGAGCTGGTACATATGTGCCCCAATTTTTTTTGCAAATACACACACATATATTTATCTATCTCTATTCTGCTATATAATTAGTGAGTTTAAGTATCTACTTCACCATTCATTTATTAAATCACAACTCTTCATTTATATCTAATAAATCATAGACATCTAATCTTCATTTTCTCTCTCTTGAGTCGTCCAACCCATTATGGTCTCTCCTCCTTTCTTTGTTGCTAGACCTCGCTTATTTTATATGAAAGATAATCTGTTTTATATATCAATTATTAATATATGAAAGTTGATATGTTTTATATGTAAATTATTAATATATGAAAATCATCAAAAAGATAATTTGTTTTATATGAAAAATATTAATATATATAATGTTGATTATATATATGGAAATCAGATTAGTTTTATATAGAAATAATAAATAAATAGAAAACACATTAATATTAAAATATTATTTTTAGAAGCGCTAAAATCCTCTTCCATACTCGCTCCTTTCCTTTTTCGTCGCCTCCCTATAAAATCCGGAATTCATGATCAAATTACGCCATCAATTCTAGACCTAGCCTCGTGAACTCGAGCCCGTGTTGTGGTCACTTGCTCCACTGCTCGCCCACCATTGTCGTTGGTAGTCGCATTTGTCCTCGCTATCAACTCTATAGAGACCGGCGTCCCCTCCCTGTCCTTGGCCAACGCTCCGATCGGATCTTTGACCACCGGATCACCATCGTCGCCTTCATCCCGAACCATACTCGCAGCTCCCACTCATCGCCGAAATTTCAAAGCGAGTTCCCGGAAGGAGACGACACTTGTGAAGTGTTACTAATATAATTGTTTTTTTGATTTTCAACATTGTGTAGCACGAGTAGTTTAGTAATATATATATATATATATATATATATATATATATATATATATGTTAACTGGATTAAAATCTAGCCCAACAGCCCATTATTCCATTAATCAGTCCAGCAAGGACCTCTTTCCTCTCATTGGTTAGATAATTTTGTCCAAGATATATGATTTTACCCTTTAACCATTAAAAAAATATTAGTAACTTCTATTATATTATACATGTGGTTTATAGCATGTTCCTTAATTTTGTAACCCATCATTGAAATCCTAGTACGGCAACTGAATACCGGTGTTTGAATTTGAAACACTAATTAAACCGACGAATTTACATTACACGCCAACGGTGTCAGGCTCTCCAGATTAGTTGTTTCATTTCATAACACGCCATTTTTAACCAGGTGCCATGTGCCCATGTTTCTTCAACTCTAGACAGCTACTACTCAGCAAGCAAGAAACCGACGGCAACAACGAATCATAGGCATGCGGCCCTGCCTTCACTACCGCAACCAAGCATCCAAATCAAGTAGAAGAGCATCGATCACCCGATAATTTTTTTAAAATATATATATATATATATTAAAAAAATCAAATTTGTATATCGAATTTAAAAAATTGCAAAAATAGCAACCGATCAGTCGACTATCGACCAACTGATAGCCAGTCGGCTGACTGGCGCCCGGAACGGCCGCGCCGCGCCCGCCCCCTCGCAGGCACGCCCCCGCGCACGCCCCCACGGCCCGCCCTACCCCCTCGCCTCCCGCGCCAGCCGGCCCCCGCGTCCGCCGCCTCGTCTCCCGTCCGTCCATGTGGCGCGCGGGGCGGGAGCAGAGGCGACGGGCAGCGGGCGCGAGGCCGGCTGGCGCAGGGGCAGGGCGGACCACGGGGGCGCACGCGAGCGTGGTCGGCAAGGGGGTGCGGGAGGCATAGGCTGGGGCGCGACTTGCCGTGTTCCAGGCGCCAGTCGGCCGACCAAGTGCCGACTGGCTGCCGGTCGGCCGATGGTCAGTCAACCGGATGCTATTTTTATAATTTTTGAATCCAATATACATATTTGATTTTTTTTAAAAAATACTAATTTAAAAAAAATCGATCACCAAAAGTACTCCCGTGTCTCGGTATTATTTAACTTTAGTTTGGTAGATGCTATGATATGACTGAGATTTTAGTTTTAAATTCCTATCTATCCATATAAAATAGACTGAACCAGACTAGCCCCTTAAAAGTGAGTTTAAAACGAGCTAATTTAATGATAAAAAAGCTATGAAAGAAGGCAGGCAGGACTTTGCTAAACAAAGTCAGCTTACCCAGAGCGAGAGCTGGGACCCGATCAGCACAGCTGGATCAGATCTTGCCCGGAGGGAGAGAGTTCAGTTGCGTCACTGATAAGCGTGAGACCGAGACCCTGTGAACTGTGATGATGCCCCCACCCCTGGCTGTGCCGTCCATGGCGACAGCTGCTGCTGCTGCTGCGTCAAGGCACGCCACAGTGAACCTAGGACTCGTCAGTGTCACTGTCGCCCCAGCACATGAGATGTTCTTGTCATGGGAGAGGCCTACCTGTGTCCAGGCAAGAACATCGCATTCTCTGAATCATTTGTGGCACAGGGGCTTTGGGATTTCAGCCATGTTTTCGCTTGAGCTTCCTCCAAATTCCTGGCTGTTGCACAGATCAACAGTTCAGCACACTGCAACTTCACGGATCAACAATTCAGCATCTCTCACATGGAGTCGAAACAAATAGATTAATTGATTGCAGGGTCAACACTTCATTACAAAAAAATAAAGCTAAAGATGGACATGGTAATAACTGACAACAATTGAGGTAAGAACAACACCAAACAGCGAAGAAGCTGCGAGATCTCACTTCTCAGTGATTCTTGCTTGAAATCGACTGCTAGAATGTCAAAACAATCTGAACTGAAGCTAATGATCAAGGGTCATACATCATGAACAAGAAGCACAATGACAGCTAAATGCGTTGCGAATTGCGATTTCGTGGGCATGAAACAGAGATACAGGATACACCTGCCGGAGCTAAACTGCGCCGGCGACCAACAGGAGCAGCAACACCGTCATGAACTGACACACCACACCGGCGACCGGTCAGGCTACCGCCGTTGTCCAACCAGCCCCTAGACGCTCTTCCCTGAATTAGAACAACACGGAACGGAGAAATAACTCCACATAAACAACAGCAGCAGGAACGGTGAAATGTTAGCACTTCCTCTCGAGCTGCGCGGCGGGCCTCTCACACGAAGCCGACCTCGGCGAACTGCGGGCGCGCCTTGGTCGTCGTGCCGGAGCGCGGCCGGGGCACCATCCCGTCTGGAAGCGGGTTCTTGCGAGGGCGCCCTCGAGGGCGCGGGATCTTGGGCGGCGCGTGTGGATCCCGTGGTTTGGGCGGGCGGCCGCGCCGTCGCGGCGCGGCGGGGGCAGCGGCGACGACGGAGTCATCGGCCGGAGCGTCGACAGGGGCGGGGGCGGGAGGTCCACCGGGGAAGCCCGGCGGACGCAACTTAGGGGGGCGGCCGCGGCCTCGCTTAGGGGGAGGGTGCGGCGGCGACGGCGGCAAGTCGTCGGGTGAGTCGTCATCGGCTGAAAAGTCCGCCGCCGCCGGCGGCGGTGGCGGGGGAGGCGGGGGGAGCGCATACTTCCCCCCCGCGACGGCGACGAGCTCCCCAGCGGCCGACATGCGGGAGAGGTGCGCGGCGACGAGCGCGGGGTGCGAAGGCGGTAGGCCGCCGGCAGCGCCGGCAGCCGCCTCGATGCGGCGCGCGATGGCGGCCTGGCTAGACCCGTTCTCCTCCGCCAGCGACGCGATCGCCTCCACGATCATCTGCACCAGGGGCACCCAGAAGGGTCAATTCCGGCGAGATCGGCCGCAGATCTGGCCCGGAAAGCGCACGCGCTCACGCCCGCGCCAAACGCGCGCGGCAGCTAGGGTTTAGAGAAGCAATCCTACCTCGGGGTAGGAGGGGAGGACGAGCCCGGACGCGGCGTGGGGCGAGTCGTCGACAGTGGAAGTAGAAGTGGCCATGCCTGCCCCTCTCCCCCCTCTTTCCCGCGCGCTGTCTGGTTGGCTCGGCCGCCGCGCTGTCTCCTTCTCCGGTGCCTGTGTGTGTGGTGCGGCGCGCGTGTGGGATTTGGAGGTGGGAAATTGGGGCCGCGACGCGGATCTAGACCGAGTGAGAGAGAGGGGCGGGGGCGCTGCGGGAATGGAATGCAAGTACACTTTAACAAAGAATCTGTCGGGTGGTACCGGGCCGGACTATGCTATTGGTCCGGTCCGGTCCGGTCCGGTCGAATCGGGTCGGTTCGGCTGAGCCAAACCGCGGATGGTTGGAGCTCTGTTTGGTTCAAATTTTGAACCGGTTTTCTTGTTCGGAAACTGAACCTGAATTAAATAATTTTTTCGTCATTCAATTCAATTTTTTCAGAATATACAGATTCTCGTAGTATAAATTTGAAAGCTGGTATAACCTAAATTTCACGGCTTCTCAGTTTAACTTGGAATGAATATTACATACCATGTTATTAAAACATATCAGCTCATGTAAAATTTGAAAAAAATGAAATTTTAGTAAAATATATTATTTTAGTGTAATTTTAAAATATATAATTTTAATATAAATATTAAAAAAATTCATGATTAGAATGATTTACATGTAAAATTACATATTAATAATGTAACTAAATATCATGAACTATCAAAATATAAATTCATAACTATTTCAATAGAACAACTTCTTAATTTTTTTATAGCCTACAAGTCATAGCAGCTTTTTCATAGCTCACAACGGTTTTTACAGAATTTACGGCTCAACCAAACACTTGCCAGTAGGTTGTAGGAATGCCAATTTTGGTCGTACGTATATGCTCGATGGGTATACCATAAAATATGATATGTCAATATATTAAATAAGAAAATATGAGGAAATTAAATTATGTATGAGATATAGTTTTTATATACAGTATCTAAAGTATAATAAGACAGAAGTGATATTAAATCGATAGTATATGCATTGAGATAGCTAGGTTTAGAAACTAGTTTTTAAATATTATAGAAGATATAAAAATGCCTAGCATTATTTTAGGACTATAATTAGATAACAGCCTAAGCGCAGCAACATCCCAAACACACACTGTCATTATTCTCACACAGAAATCTCATGATTAAATTAACAATATTATCGTTTATAATTGAGATTAAAAAAACTGTTTTGCAACAAAAACTTTGAAAATGGTCACTGGATGACACATCAAACAAAAATATTTTATGATTTACCACTCTTAAAAAATGACTTCGATTTTTTATCACTTTGACCCGCTGTCATATAACCTTATTTATGATCTACACAAATGACAAATGAACAATCTGCAAAATTTTTTAATAGAAAATTCTCAAATCTCACCTAATAACTATTTAAATTAATGATAGTGAAAGGATATAAGTTAGTTGGCATCAAATCTTATTAGAACTTCAATTTTAAACATGCTCAAACGTGAATAATATTAAGATAAGTTATCTCCTAAAAAATTCTCGTACGACATCCCACACACTCATAACCTTCAAACAAGTTCGGACTCACGTTACCTATTAAAAAACTTATTAGCCCAGGGTAAAATTTACTATTTTGGCACTTTAAAAATGTGCACTTTGTCTTCTTGATGCTGACATGTAGAACCATTTGAGTCAATAAAAATGGATCCAAATATCAAAAATACGAATCTACTTTTTTAGAGGGCTAATATCTGTATCCTACGAGGCCACCAAAAACCCTATAATGCCTGGCCGGTTTGATCCGACCAAGCGGCCACCACCCGCAAAACAGCCGGAGGACGACGATTCGCCGGCGGCATGGCTTTCTGGCAGGCGCGCGACTTCCTGTTCTGCCGCGTCTGCGGCACCCTCCTCTCCTTCGACTCGCTCCGCTTCGCCTCCTGCGCGGCTTCAAGCGCAAGGCCAAAGGTCTCTCTCTCTCTCTCTCTCCCCCCTCTACAAGCCATGGTGCGTTCTTGCGACTGATGCGCCCCTTCTCCGCTCCGCGCAGAGATCGAGGGGAAAGAGACGCGGTACACGGTCACGGATGAGGTGCGCGTGACCCTTCTCCCTCTTGCTCGCGCGATCCCATTTCCCTTTCTTTCTTTTTTCCCACGTCCTTTGTCACCTTCGTCGTCTTTGTTAGTTCCAGTTGCGACCAACTTGACAGCCATGACGTTTCTCTTATTCATTCGTATTTTAATCCAGAAAGCAACCAATAATCCTAGGAAATACAGTAATTGTTTCATGTGAGAAGTATATGATTTGGGGTGGAACAAGTCAATCGTGTATCTTCAGCTAGAAGAACGGTCTGTATACTGTATAGTACTCCGGTATCATGTTTCATAAATTCATAGGAATGGCGTGCTCATTACTGAATCTGCATGACATTGTCATACTAAAGCTGTAATTTTGTCATTTTTTTATCTCAATTATCAGTGCTGCCTTCCGTGAGATAACACCATTTCTTCGTAGCTATTGGTCTCAGATTTTTTTTCTGCCCTGAGAAGACTCAAATGGCAATGTCCTTATGCTTTCACATATGAATCAACTGTGGTAATGGAATAGTATGAGTTGTACACAATATCTTACTAACAGCTAAGGTAAGATGAAGGCATTTTTAGCCTACTCTGATCGAGTTCTTCATAGATTAGTACACAGTATACTTATCAAAGACTTAGCACCTAACAGTAGTTTCCAAATGAAAATTTAATTTTAGAGAGCACAAATCCTGCCTTTTTAGATTTTATCTTGTCATAACCATTTCTATCAGATAGTGAAGAAGATTTCTGTGGCCATTAATATGTGTTTGACTTCAAATTCCATGCTGTTGACAGGATATTAGAAGGGAATTAAAGATTGAGCCATTTGTAATTCTTGAATCAGCACCGAAGGAAGAAGACACAGTTTCCCAGAGAGCTATGGTAAGTTAGATTTTTTTTCATCAAAATATAGTCATTGTATGTTTGAATTCGAACAACTTCACAGATTATTTTTCTGTGTTAGGTAAATGAAACCTGTCCAAAATGCCGAAATCCTCAGCTTGAATATTACACCAAGCAGGTTAGATATCGATAATGGTTGATCCGTTCGATTTTCTTTTTTCTAGTTCTGACACCAAACTACCTTATGAAACTTGTAATTACAGCTACGGTCGGCAGATGAAGGGCAGACTGTTTTCTATGAGTGTCCAGAATGCAGGCATAAGTTTTCGGTCAATACCTAGTCACCTTAGGTAGAACTTTTTATTCACTGAGTGTGCGTTTGGTTCGACTTAGATGAGATAGGGTCGTTTCATTCAGTCAGCTGTTTGGTTGGAGAGCGAACGTAGATGAGATAGCCACCGAAAGGAATATTTCTTCAATATGAAGGGCAGAATGATTCCGTAAATTTTTTTTGGACAAGCTCATCTAATATTGGATGAGATAATGTGTCGTCTTCTGATTGGTTATTAGTTATTACACATTTAATTTTTCGTTTATAAATATTCAAATGATTTTTATTTCAAAATTATTTATCCAATTTATGATCTAATTACATAATTGTATTGATTATAATTTAATCTATAAAATACTATCTTATATGATTATATTTTTATTAAAAAAATATATTTGACAAGTCGGTCTCACTAAATTTTAGTTTATTTCATCCAAGTTATATACATCTAACCAAACAAAAAGTTGACTCATCTCATCCATTCAACTAAACATTTCAAATGTAGCATCTTATCCTTAAATCTATAGATAAATTATCTTATTCATTCTCGTCCCTAAACCAAACACAAACAGCCCCTTATGCTTTGGCATGACAAGTGATTTGAAACAGTCATGATGCTTATGCTTATATTTTCAATGTTATCTGGCTGTGCACATCAATCCTTTGTGCCAAACACTTTTTGACAGAACCTGTTTATAGTGGGTTAGCCCATGTCCCGTCCCCAAGTGTGTTATTTTATTTGCAGGTGCCAATTGCACATAACCTAACTGTTCTTGATTTCTAAAGATTATTGACCTGAAGCTGCACTATGATTCTTATATGGCTTTGTTTGTTCACTGTAAAAAAATATGGAATGTGTGAAAAAAAAATTCATATAGTTAGGGTCCGTTTGGTTTGGGGGCGAGTATGGATAGGATGATCCTATCCATGATTTAAGGATGGGATGATGCATTTGAGATGTTTGGTTGGATGTATGAGATAATTTTTTGTTTGGTTATATGTATACGACTTAGATGAGATAAGGTCAAATTTAGTGAGAGCTACTTATCAAATATATTTTAACAAAAATATAATTAAATGAGATCTTATTTTATAGATTAAATTATAATCAATACAATGGTGTAATTAGATCATAATTTGGATAAATAATTTGGGAGTAAAATCATTTGAGTATTTATAAACAAAAAAATTAATGTGTAATAACCAATTAAAAAATGACACATCATCTCATCCAATATTAAATGAGCTCATTCAAAAAAATTCTTAAATCTCTTCATCCAACATATTGAAAGTTCCACCGCCAGTGGGGCGCCGGCCCATTCGTCGCCCACGCTGCTGGCAAGTAGCAGCCCCGCTCTGCCGGAATGAGTGAGTAGTGGACAGAGGAATGAGTGAGTAGTGGACAGACTACAGAGAAAGGGAGAAAGGAGAAGAGAAAGAAAACAAATAATAAAAAAACAATGTTCATAAACAGAAAATGTTTATTAATTATTTATTT
The DNA here is from genome assembly GCA_019279435.1 of Zizania palustris. Lineage (NCBI taxonomy): Eukaryota > Viridiplantae > Streptophyta > Magnoliopsida > Poales > Poaceae > Zizania > Zizania palustris. The sequence goes on along the minus strand of JAAALK010000286.1, from coordinate 50,089,862 downwards.
TGTAGGATTTAGATTGAAAGAAGTCAAAAAATTCTTCCTTTTATTTTCCCTGTTAAAAGATTACATTTTAAAATAAAAGGAAGAATTTTTTTGACTTCTTTCAATCTAAATCCTACAAAATAAATAATTAATTGACTTAGAAAAATATTAATTTTTTCATGGAACAAGATACATTGTATCATGGTTGTAGAAAATGTTTCGAGTTGAAACAAAAATTTAACTATTAATTTTCTTTTATGGGAAATGTTAACTCGTTTGGGAGAATCTTTGGCTTTCTTAACATCATACATGATAACTTCATCAAAATATTTTTAATTTTTTATCACGACATCTATATATCATATCATGACACTATGACATGTCTCATATTTTTCATACTTTATTTGATTTTATTATAATGAAAAAACTATTAAGCTCTATGTTGTTGACCGAGCGTCACAACATAGATTTTTCAAAATTTCTTTCCATGTAGTGGATAATAACTAAATATGTACTCATAATTATGAATATTATTTTTCTTCAAATTTTAGTTCATTATTTCATGCACTTCAATTTAAATTTGATGTATTTCAATATAAATCCTAGAAACACACTTAATGAAGAAAATAATTATTTATCCAAAAAATACTAATTTTAACATGAGATAATCTATGTTGTATTTTGATTGTATAAAAAATTCAAGTTCAAACGAAAATTTAAATATTGATTACTTTAGACCTAATCTATTCATTCTTTAAATTATAATTCGTTCTAGGAGAATCTCTAACTTTCTTAACATCGCATGCAATAATTTTATTAAAAAATATTATTTTTTATCACAACATCTATATATTATATCATGACACCATGACATGTCTCATAGTGATCGAGTGTCATAATTTAGATTTTTTAAAATTTATTTCTATTTAGTTTATAAGAACTAAAAATAGACTTATAATTATGAATATAATTTTTTTAAAAAATATGGTTCATTATTTCATGCATTCACAGTTCAAAATTGACATATTTCAATTTAATTCTTGAAAACATATTTAATGAAATAAAAATATCAAAAAAATCTAGAAAAATGCAAAAAAAAATATATATGACATAAGCAATGTTGTATTTTTATCATACGAAAATTTTCAAGATCAAAAAGATTTTAGGTTTATAAAATTATTAATAACCATTAATAATTTAAGATTGAAATCAAATATTAAAACCCTAGGTCCGCTTAGCAAATCAACCCTTTCCCCGTACCACCGGTCGTGCCCCGTGCCGCCGTGCACATCCACTGCCAAGTCCCAACTCCACGCCTCCAACATCGCCGGCCGGCGGCCACATCGGTCACGACCTCGCCCGCCCCCTCCTCTTCCGCCGTAGTCGTACGCTGCGAGCACCTCTTCTTCCGCCACCGCCTCCTCTGCCCGCCCCGTCCCGTCCTCTTCTGGCGCCGCCCGCCCCCTCCTAACCCGCAGGCCGCAAGTACTTGATCCCTGCAGGTTTGATCACAAATTCACAACGTGTTTGATATAGTTTTGGTATGTCATATGTGTGTTTCTGTGAATGAAGATTCATTCTGTTGATATGTGTTTTGGAAATTTAAATCCACAAAATGGAGGTAGTTGTACTTTTCTGTGAATTATTCTGAACAAGTATCACACATTTTACATAAGAGATCTAATGTTATTTGCCTTGTTTTGAGTGAATATTGATGATCTAATGTATGATGTATCACTCATTTCAACCACATAAACTTAAATAGCATGTTTACTTTTTTGTATATGCAGAATTGTGATGGATTCATCGAAAGCAAGTAGTAATGTAAGTGTTAGTCCAAGCATATGTAAAACAATGTTTTGAAATCACCTATCTAGAAAGCACCAAATAAAAAATGAACAGCAATTTTTGAAGGTCACAAAGAGTGAAAACACCAATGAAACTCATGTTGTCTAGACTTATAGGTATGATGAGACTAAAAGTTTGAAAAATTTTATTTGGTCATTATTATGCATGAATATCCCTTTAATATTATTGAGCATGAGTACTTTACTGATTTTATCAAGTCCTTGCGTCCTACTTTTCTAATTAAGAGACGTTACAGTTATATTACAGTTAGAAAAAACATATTAAATATCTTTATTTAGGAAAAGAAGAAATTGTATGAGTACTTTAAAATATTGGCATGTCGTTTTAGTACTACTATGGACATTTGGACAACAAATCAAAACAAAGGCTATATGTGCATTACCGTGCATTGGATAGATGACAATTGGTGTATGCAAAAAAGAATTGTCAATTTTATGCATGTAGAGGGTCATCACTCAGGGAAGAACTTGTGCAATATATTTTACGACAGTATAGTGGATTGGAATCTTGATAGAAAATTGCTTGCACTTACTTTGGACAATGCATCTTCCAATGATGTATGTGCTAAGGGATTAGTACTAAAGCTCAACAAGATATCTCCCTTGATATGTGATGGGATATTTTTTCATGTGAGATGTTTAAATCATATTTTCAACCTTGTTGCTCAAGATGGTTTAAAGCAAATTGCATTAGATATTGCTAATATTATAAACACAATTGGGATTGTGAAGAATTCCCAGTTGCAATGGGAAGAATTTATTAAATGCGCGGGAGAATGTGAATTAGATGTGAAAAGTGGTCTCTCTTTAGATGTTCCAACTAAGTGGAACTCTACATATATCATGTTGAGACAAGCTATTTATTATAGATCAACTTTTGATAGACTTTTCCTTCGCCATAGAAAATATGTGAGGTGTTTTCCAACTAAAAGTAATTGGACTATAGCAAAATCATTGACCATATGTTTGAAGAGGTTTTATGATGCAACTTTGATATTCTCTGGCACCACATATCCAACAGCAAATCTATTTTTCATTAAGTTTTGTCAAATTAAGCTTGCAAATTCAAATTGGTGTGCTAGTCTTGATCTAGTTATATCAGTTATGGGCTTCTCAATGAAACGAAAATGTGATGAGTATTGGGAAAAGTCCAACATGACTTTTTTTGTAGCTTGTTTTCTTGATCCTAGATTTAAGACAAAGCTAGTACACTATTATGCAGAAAAGATTTATTGTGAGAACTCTCAACAACAAATTGATAAATTTTCGGGTGTTCTTAATCAATTGTTTCAAGCATATGGGTTTAGTGTACAAAGTGAAAAGAATGCAAGTGCCACAAATGTGCAGAATGATTATCAAGTAATGCAAATGCAATAAATGAGGATGGGAAGAATGATGACTATCTTGATGTAGATCTTAAGAATTTCTTGCATAGTACTAGAGTTTTAGAGAGACCAACTAAAAATGAGCTAGAAATTTACATGGAGCAACTAACAGTGGAATGGAGTTTTAAAGATAAAAATGATTTTGATATTCTGACTTGGTGGAAGCATAAGCAACATGACCTTCCTATTCTTTTAAAACTTGCTTGTGATGTATTATCTATTCAAATGTCAATTGTAGCTTGAGAATTAGCATTCAGTACCGGTAGATGTGTTGTTGATCCATTTTATAGTCGTTTAGATCCTGAAGTTGTGCAAGCTTTGATTTGCACCAAAGATTGGAACACGGCTCTTAAGAAGAGTAAGTATTTATTAACTTGGAATATCACTTTTAACTTTGCAAGAATAATTAGTCTTATGTCAAAATATACAGGTGAAAATGTTGTTGGGTCTATCATCGCCGACATGGATTTAGAAAGACTTGAGCGGTCTTTAGCTGCCTCAATGATAACGATGGTTTGCTATTTTTTGGCTATATATTTATTTTTCTCAATTCCATATTTTCTTTAATAGCTCATGTATTTGAATATACATGGCAATGAGATGGACGTAGACTATGACGAGGGACTAGTGGATGATATGGATGCTTTCAATGAGGAAGTCGTGCCTATGGAACAAAGTTTTCATCAATTTTAATTTTCCTTGAAAAGAATATGGATTATTACTGTATGCGTGATGTACACTTTTATATGAACTAATATTCTATTTGCGACGATTTATGTGATGTTAACTTTTATGTGAAATATTACTCTATTTGTGGTGATTTGTGTAAAACATGTACTTTTATGTGAACTATATTTGTAGTGATTTGTGTAATGTGAGTGTATGTAGACTTTTATATTCGTGATGATTTATGTGATGTTAATTATTACTTGTTATTTATATGTTATAATTGTGAATCAAAAATTATATTATTGATGATATCTGATAAATATTCGTAATCATATTTGTATATGTTCCGTATCCACTTCATGTTCGTATCCGAAAAAAATATGATTTTTTTTATGATATTCCAATCTGTTTTCGTTCCTAATTCATGTTGTGCCGTGCATTTGTATTAGCTAACAATTTCCCGCACGTGACTCAGTTGACCGACATTACATGGCAGATTGATTACTGGTGAACGCTGCCATTGGCTACCTGGGCTCCATTGCAGTCATATTAGTCGTCTGCAGGCAACACGAGCATCTCTAAAAAAAAACTCTAAAGAGTTCCGTTCTCTAAAATTTTGGGATTACAATAAAAAATCAACTTTAGATACTCTAAATGATTCTTAAAAATAAGAATTCTCTAAAATTAATTCTTTCGCTTTCGCTCCCTACAAGTAGGGAGCAGAGCATAGACATAAACTCAATTTTAGGAATTCTATTAGAGAGAGAAATCTATTTAAAGTGATTTATATCTCTAAAAAAAATTTCAAAATACCATATAAGGAGTCAAATTTTAGAGATACATTGGAAATGCTCTAAGTTCCGCTGTCTGAAAAACCAAGAGGTCAGATGGGTGATTATAAGGATTTGGGGTATCTCTGATCTTTGTTCGTGTTCCCTTTTCTTTTCTGGGAGTTTTTGGGGTTTGATTTGGATCAAAATGGAGTACACCATCCATCTGGATCATTTTTTTTGTAAACATGCAAAGTACCAAATCAATAATTCATCGAAACCTATAGTCATCTCTACTGAAATTTGGCGCAAACCAAGTAGCACCTTATCCAAATTATCAAAATTTCGCACAAGCCCAACCTAACCCTGGTGGAGATTGGCAGATGGATCGACTATGGCATTACGCAAAATGGAATTTAATTAAAAAAAGGGGGTTGCATCCCCGCCCTGGCAATTCACTCATGGCACCCACCAATCTCAGTACCATTCCAAGATTTTAGTTAAAATCTCAGCCATCCATGAAATAGGTCAGAATTAGGACCTGTTCAGTTAATCCCTTCGGGAAGAGCATTGAGAGAGATTGGAAGAATTGGAAAGAATTTATACTACAATCCCCTCTAATCCCTCTTAACCGAACAAGCTTTTAGTGGGTACCGAACAGGCACTCAACGAGGATAAAATACCGAACAACCAACAGGACATACCTAAGGAATGCTACTTTGAAGTGTCAACAGTTTTGAGTACAGGGCAACATGCAAGATGCCAGCTTTAGGAACTTCATTCCCAATCGTATGCCACAATGAAAAAATGCTGAGACTATATACATCCTCAAGGGTTCTACTTGTATGCATACAGTAACCTCGACCAATCTTTGGTGGCACCCAAGGCCGGTGAAGGGGGAAAAAGAAAAAGGAAAACAAAAAAAAAACAGCGCTCCTAGGTGACTCATGCCAAGTATGGTCAAGGATGTTTCATTGATGATGGCACAGCAATTGTTTGAAAAGAAGCAACATCAAAACTGTACTCGGCTCCGCGCGAGATGTAGGAACAACCTCAACAGGAACAGCCCATGCCTCATACTTTCATCTGCCACATTAATAATAATTACCAGATGAAATCATGAAACAACATTACAATATGACATTTGTGTCCAGGGACTGGCATACTTACATGTACAAGATCTGCACCAGGCGAGCAGCATGTAAATTGTCTGGTCACTTCGAATGAATAAACTCGGATATAACACAGACCGCTAAGTTTCAGATTTCGTTTGTGGTTCATCCTTCAATCCTTTGAACAACATATCGTAATTGATAGAGGCAAGTTGCGATAGATTCTGCAGCAAAAGAAGTTAGAATGGTGTGCAGAATATAGGCACAAAAGGGCTAACGACAAAGTTTTTTCAGTACTCTTAATGATTGGCATGGTCTTTGAAACATGATCCGATGATCGTCACAAATGCAAGGACAAATAAATATGTATCTGCATTGTTTGGTCCACTAGAATCAAGAACTTTGGGTGGTCTACGTAAATTAAGGAATAATTTCTCATATGCCAACGAAACTTTGCCCAATCCCTTATTTACCACTTATACTCATTGGCTTATATATGTCAATGAGCCATCACTGACACCAACATGAAACCCTCATTGGAATTTTTAGCTTACAGATCACAAAGTTCTAGGTGCTATTTTCATATGAATAATCTACTATTGTTTACTATAAAAAAATCCACATCAAAGGGAATCATCAAACTATAAGTTTGGTAGTTCTAGCCTCTAGGTGCTTCTGAGCACAAAAGCTGACTATCTCTGATTACTATGATTATAACAATAGCATTAAATCTATCTACGTGATTACTATGATTTAATGTATATTACAGATTTACAATGCTGAAAACGGTGATATTCACTACTTAGTAATGCGATTGTTGATGACCTGTTCCTGAGGAAATATAAAAGGGAAATGCAAAGAACTGCCAATAAACTTGGGTGTCCATGAATGTAGCCATGCTTCGATCATATTAAGAACATGAAAGAAAACAGATGGCCTGTGAAGCTGTAGGCTTTGAACTAAAACTTAAAAGAAAGAAAAAAAACAGGTTACCCCCCATGACAACTCAATCATGCAAATTGACATGCTCCAGTTATTATAAATTTATAAAGATCTGAAAGGACAATAAATGGCCTGTTAAGCTGTAGGATTACCTTGAATGAGAAATTGCTGAAAGAGTAGTTGACATTTGAGTTGGATACAAACTCAGGGAAGCCACTACTCTCATCCCCCTATTTGCACAATTTGCATAATCATTTAGCAAAGCAACTGAAGAATACAAAGGCAGATAAAATAATCAAGGTTTTCTTTTCTTCTACTTCCTACAATTCCTGAGGAACATGATCTTTTTGATCAAGTAATGAAAATGGTTCATACCATATCATCTTGGTGATTGCTCACACAACTACTGCTGCCACTAAGGCTTCCATTATCACTGGAATCCTCAAACTCATATGCTTCATATATATTTTCATCTGACGGATTCCATGAATAACGGCTGGTGAAGTAGCTTGTATCAGATGCACTATCTGAGGAGGGGACAAAGGCAGCCTGCATATGATTTTGTGTTATCCCTGGTATGCATTTACAATGGCGGTGCAATCCATGTTTACAGAATTTATAATGGTTAACTGTATCCCACCTTTTGCCTAGCAAGGGTATCCCAGCTAATGTCTTTAAAAAATTGATGCTGCTTAACCTGACGGGCATAGGATTATCAACATCAATCATTTCTGTATCATAAGAAGTTTGAACAATGCACATCAAGAATGAAATTTTCAAGCACCCTCAAAAGTCAAAATACCTCAGAGGCACCGTTTGCTCCTAGCCGTAGATGAGGATCTTCTATCAATAATCTGGAGGATGTAGTCATAAAATCATATTAGATATATGAAAACCATAATATTAAAAAAATTGGCAAACAATTTTGAAATTGAGCATGAAGTAGATTGGAAGCTTTGTATGATTGTATCTGTAACTTGCACACTAATGGCTGATAAATACAAATTGTAATGAGAGTGATTTTATGGTCCTTGAGGAGGTACCACATTTCAAGGAGGTACCACATTTCTAGTATTAATTTTGGTACTTCTTGGTACCTCAAGGACCGTAAAATCACTTGTAATGAACAGTTATACCACAAGAACTAGAAATTATAAACCACATAACACACCTAAACATATATAACATAGCAGTGTACTATTCTTATCCTAAAAGCTGAAACTAGAAAAAACAGTAACATGCAATCCTGTAAGGCTGAAACATGAGTTACTGCATAGTCAAACTGTCAAAGTCTTTGAAACATTTCTTACTTGTTAATTAGATCCCGAGCTTCAGAACTCATCTCTTCTGGGACATGTGGCCAAGGTATTTTGCAATTCAGAATGTTGTCAAAAATTGTCTACACCAAGTACAACAAGAATGTCGAGTTAAAAATCACAGTTCCATATAGGCAAAACCTGCACTGAGTCGTAGCAAAGATCTTATAGTATGACATACTTCAGTAACCATCATTTTGTGTTAAATGGATGAAAACCATGATTTTTCTATATGAATGCAAGAACCCACTTAGGCCACCCATGGGCCAGGCCACTTAAATAGCCTATAAGCAGGTTGGCCCACTTGCATATTTAAGCAGAGCTAATTAAGTGCAGAGTAAGTGTTCGCTGACCGCCCCTCCTCTATCTCTCTATATGGGGCTGCCACTTTATTGGATCATTTGGATTACAGTATGGTATCCTGATGTTCCGAGCATGTTGAAAGTTACAGGAAGACATACAGTTTTTTGTATTGTAGAAGATTCACATTACTATGCACAAAATCACGAGCTCCATAGGAGGTAAGTGTTCAAAAGCAACTTCCGTGCATGCGACGATGTGGCCGCTCCTGCGACTCGCGTCTACCCTAGCGGCGGTTCCTGATGGCCGCCCCTCGCCCCCCGCCGACGTCGCCTCCTCGCCGGAGCCCTGCTAGACGTCTCCCCGGGTGCGATCCCTTTCCCTTGCTCTTCCCCTTCCCCTGCTCTCTCCCTGATGGGGCCCCGGACGGCGTTGGTCGAGCTTGAGGCTGACGATGACCTTCGTGAGCTCGTGGCTCCCTGGGACTTCTCACCTGGCCTGGATTTCCAGCGCTTCATTCTGGACTCCTTCGCCTCCCCGGTTCACCATCCCTCTTCCTCCCCGGATGGGTCCTTCCTCCTGCTGGCTGTCTTTCGCCGTTTTACTTTCCGTCTTACTGTTTCTTCGGTTAGCATGGCCCTGCATGCTTGCCTGGGGGGCTCTCCGGCGGGTTTCCACGTCGCGTTTCTTCAGGACAGGCATTTCCAGTTTTCTGTCTCCTCGCGCCGTGTTGGCTTGGAAGTCTGCCGTCGACGTCGGGTCACCACCGATCAGTTCGACGTTTATTTTCATCTGTGGCACGATGGTGGCCCTCGTTGGTCCACGGACCTTCGGCGGTGGTCTGCTGAGGAACGTGCGAGCTGGACCTCGATCCCTCGCCGGCGTCCTCCTTCCTCCTCCCCGCGTCGTCGCCCCTTGGCCCCCCGGTTTAGGCTCGGCAAGGCTCTTGCTGGAAAGCCCTCGCTGAGTTCCCGTCCTTGCCCTAGTCTTCCTCCTGCTCCTCTCTTCCTCCCTCCTCTCCGTTCCGCTTTGCTATCCTCGGCCCGTCGCCGGATCCTCCCTCCCAAAAAGGTTTCTTTTAACAATGTTCTTTCTTTCTTCCCCCCTTCATCCTCCCCCCCCCCCCCCCTCGGCCCTCAGAGTTGGTTCCTTCATGTGCCCCTTTCCTCCGCCGGCTAGCCCTTCCCCGTCGACGAGCTCCTTGCCTCCCCTTCCTTCCCATGCAAGCCTTGCTCCCTCTCCCGTGGCGCTCCTCGATCCTCGTGCTATTTTCAAATTCAATGGCTCTCGTCCTTCCCTGCTTGGCCAGCCGCCTCCTGTGCGGTCGGGCCAGACGAGTGCTATTCCCATTGGGCGTATCTTTTCGCGCCTCAAGTCGGACCTCTCCCCCGACCCCCCTTGGGAACCCGGCCGGCCGCCTGTCCACTCGGTTTTGGCGCCTCCCGAAAGGCGCAGGCTTTCTCCCCCTCCTTCCCCCTTGATGATCTTGCCAAAGGACCGTTCAGACCCGCTGCTTGGTCAGGGTTCATTTCCGGGCCGGCGTATCACCTCCCGTCCTCGCGCAGATCCTGCGACGAGACCGCCTGGTCATGTCCCTCCGGCTCCCGACGTCCTCCCTTCGACGCATCGCATTAATTGTCCTGCGCTCTCGGTCACTTCGGGCCTCGGCGCCCGCTGTTCAGTCTGCCTGCGCCCTAGCCACTCTCTGTCCCCTTGTCAGGGACGCATGTCCTCCCCCGCAGTCTCTTGGGTCCCCTCCGAGCTTCGGCGGATCGTTTCAGCTTCCCCTGCGTGCCGTTTCTGTTGTTGGCGGACATTTTTTGTGGACCCCCCTGGGCCGTTATCTAGTCTTGGTCCCGCTTTTTTGTTATGAGTGCTTGCTCTCCTGGTTGGGCCGGCCCTTGCCCCCACCCCTGTTCATCAGATTGCGCGCCCTTCATGACAAAGACCAAATCCTGGAATATTGTTAGCTGGAATGTCCGGGGTCTGAATTCCTCCTCCAAAAAGTTAGCCGTCCGCAACCTCCTTGCCTCCTCTAACGTAGACATTGTCTGCCTTCAGGAGACTAAGATGGCTACTCTGATCCCCTCCTCCGTCAGGCAATTCTGCCCTAAGCGCCTGGACAGTTTCCTCTACTCCCCTGCCCTTGGTTCTGCTGGCGGCCTCTTCATTGCTTGGGACAGCGCCAGGTTCTCTGGGTCCCTTCTTTCCTCTTCCCACTTTCAGCTCACCATCTCCCTGTCTTCCCTCCTTAACGGCTCCTCTTGGAAGCTTTCCAACATTTATGGCCCCTGTAGGGCTGCTGATCGCCCTCATTTCTTCTCCTGGCTTAATTCCCTCCATATTCCTCCCTCTGAGGACTGGCTTTTCATTGGGGACTTCAATCTTTACCGCTTTCACGACAACAAAAACAGAGGGCAGCTCAACAGGAGGAATATGGCCTCCTTCAATGAGTCCATCAGCTCCTTGGGTCTCCACGAAGTCGCCCTTCGGCACCGTAAGTTCACCTGGTCTAACAGACAAAATCCCCCTACCCTTATCCAATTGGATTGGTGCCTCACCTCCATGCACTGGGCCGACTCGTACCCCAACACCTCCTTTTCGGCGCTTCCTAATGGGTGCTCGGACCACTGCCCTTGCCTTGCTTCTATCTCTACTTCCATCCCCAAGTCTTCTATCTTCCGCTTCGAGAACTTCTGGACTAAACTCCCGGATTTTCTCCCCCTGGTTCAGTCCTGCTGGAACAAGGGCCCCTCCCCGCTTGATCCTGCTCTCCGCATTGCCCAAAAGTTCAAGTCTCTCCAGCGAGCCCTCACCACTTGGAAGCGTAGGCATCACGGTTTCAACCTCTGGATCAAAAACACTGTTATTATCATCAACTTCCTGGACAGGATGGAGGAGCTCCGTCTCCTTTCCAACTCAGAACTTCACTTCAGGAGCTTCCTCCAGACCCACCTGGCTTCCCTCCTTGATATTCAAAACTGTTACTGGAAGCAGCGTTACACTTCCCGTTGGACCAAGTTGGGGGATGCTAACACCAAGTTCTTCCATGCTTCGGCCACCACTAGACGTCGACGCAATACCATTGCCTCTGTTAAGCTGGACAATGGCACCTGGGTTTCCTCGCACGAGGACAAAGCTGAGGCCTTCCTTGACTTCTTCCTCAGTAAAATGGGCTTCTCTGGCCGGCCTAACATGGTTTTTGACTTGTCCCAACTTATCCCTAGAAGCCAAGGTTTGGACCACCTGGGAGCTGACCTCTCTGAGGCTGAGCTTGACTCGGTAATTCATTCTTTGCACCCTGACAAAGCACCTGGCCCGGACGGTTTCAATGGAACCTTCTATAAAACCTGTTGGCCCATCATCCGGCAGGACTTTGTGGATCTTATCTCCCACTTCTCGAACTGTAACATTCAGCTTCATCCGATCAATGGATCCTACATTGCCCTCATTCCCAAGGGCAGCTGCCCCAGCTCCGTCAAGGACTATCGTCCTATCTCCCTCATGAACACCAGTATCAAAATCATCACTAAAATTCTTGCTAACAGGTTGCAAGGAGTCATCACTTCCCTCATTCACCCCAATCAATACGGGTTCATCAAAGGGAGAAACATCCAAGACTGTCTTGCTTGGGCTCTTGAGCTTACTCACAGATGCAAGCAATCGCCCCATGAGTCTGCTATTCTTAAGCTGGATTTTGAAAAAGCCTTTGACACTATTGAGCATTCAACAATCCTTCTCATGCTGGATCAGCTGGGATTCCCCAACAAATGGATCTGTTGGATTGATCTCTTACTTTCCTCGGGCTTTTCCTCGGTTCTGCTCAACGGTTCTTCTGGGCAATTCTTCCGGTGCAAGAGAGGAGTTCGTCAAGGGGACCCTCTCTCCCCGCTTCTCTTCGTCTTAGCGGGTGACCTTCTCCAGCACATCATCAACAAAGCCTCAACGTTGAGGATCTTACAAGGGCCTCTTTGTCATCCTCCGCACCTTGACTTTCCAATTGCCCAATATGCTGATGACACCATCATCTTCCTCCACGCTGATCAAAAGAACCTCTTCTGCCTTCGTGGTCTCCTTAACTCGTTTTCCCAGTCTACTGGCCTCAAGATCAACTTATCTAAATCTACCCTTACGCCCATTAACGCGTCCCCTCAGAATGGGGTGCTCCTGGCTGCCACTTTCGGATGTCCCTTGGCCTCTCTTCCGTTCCCCTATCTTGGGCTCCCTCTGGGGATCCTGAAGCCCAAGCATAACGACCTGGCCTTCCTCATTGACAACATTGAACGAAAACTTTCCTCCCTTTCCCCTTGGTTATCCATGGCTGGCAGACTCCAAATTGTTAATTCCGTCCTCTCTGCCATCCCCACTTACGCTATGTGCACGTTCAAAATTCCCTCTTCCGTCATCTCCTGTATTGACAAAGCCCGGCGCAATTTCCTTTGGCACGGGGTCAATTCTTCCAGCTGCAAATCCTCTAGAGTGGCCTGGCACAAGGTTTGTAAACCAAAGGCCAAGGGGGGTCTGGGGGTCCTTGATCTCCGCACCCACAATACTGCTCTCCTGCTCAAACACCTCCATAAATTCCTGAGCCCCTCCCCCCCTCCCTGGGCTGGCCTGGTTCAGCTGCATTATGCTTCTGCTAAAACCCCACCCCTCCTGGCTCCGGCGCGTGGCTCCCGCTGGTGGCGTGACATTCTTACTCTTTCCTCTCACTTCCGGGCAATTGCCTCCCCCTCCGTGGGTAACGGCCGTAACACTACCTTCTGGGAGGACGGCTGGGCCGTCACCCCTCTTCGGTACCTCTTCCCTCATCTCTTCTCCTTTGCTAAGCTCAGCTCCTGCTCTGTGCAGCACTTCCTTTCGCTTTACTCTTTGTCTGACAACTTCTTTCTCCCTCTGTCCATTGAGGCCCACGATGAGTTTCAGCTCCTTCTCCCTTTGCTGGACAGCTTTATTCTCCAGCCTAATAGTCTGGACAACTGGTCCTTCATTTGGCGCACCAATTCTTACAGTGCTGCTCGCTTCTACCACTACCAATTCAATTTCATCCAAGCCCCCAGTGCTTTTCGTTGGCTCTGGAAGGCTCGGTGCTCCAACAAGCTGAAGGTCTTCTTCTGGCTCCTTATGATGGACGGCCTCAACACTAGACAAGTTCTTCGTCGGAAAAGAATTCTCAACGCAATCAACGAGACTTTTTGCTGCCTTTGCACCTCGAGGGTGGAAGAATCAACAGTTCATCTCTTCTTCGACTGCCCCTTCAGTCGCTCTTGCTGGACTTTGCTTGGGATCCATTGGAGCTCTAATGGCTCTATCCCGGAAAGATTGGAGGCTTTGAAGGCTACTTTTAGGAGGTCTTTTTTTATGGATGTCATTGTAATGGGGGCCTGGACCATCTGGTTGACCCGCAATAGGTCGGTCTTTGATGGGATAGCCCCCTCTATTTCCTCTTGGAAGATGCGTTTCCTTCTTACTTTCTCTGCTCAGTCGCAGCGTTTCGCCCCTTCGATCAAGGCCGATCTGAAACGTTGGATTGAGGCTTTGTAACCTTCTCTTTCCCCACCTCCCCCCCCCTAGTGTCTTTGTATCGTTCTCCGGATCGTTTTTTTTTTAATAATAAAATCTTGGGTAGGAGCCTCTCCTACTGATTTTCCTCAAAAAAAAAACGAGCTCCATATTGTCCAACCTACAAAAAGATCTGAACAACAAACAGAGGCAATCGGTCTACTTCTGATTTACTGAAAACTGTCTTTGCTCAGTTTTGAATGCTTAAGAACTTTATTCGACATCACATAAATGACAGATAACTATTCAGTAAATGAAAACATGATACCTGGGGGTGTTCTGCATTGAATGGAGGTATTCCAACAATTAGCTCAAAAAGTATAACACCTATGGACCACCAATCAGCACTAGCACCTGAGAGGATAATTTGCAGGGCAAAGATAATTAGTACCCAACAGAGAGTCGAAATGAGAAGACAGTCCAGAGATTAAAAGACAACTATGCTGAGTATTTTACCATGTCCTGTCCCTAGAAGGATTTCTGGTGCTAAATAATCAGGGGTTCCAACAGCAGAACGCTTTTGTCTCCGTGTTTGGTGATCCATTTGCTCAAATTCACTCATTTGAGGTTCATCATCTCCATACAATAAAGACCCACTAACAGCAGGACCAGAAAGATCATCTGTGCTGTTAATCAGACCAACCTTGGATAACCCAAAATCTGTCAACTGAAGACAATTAAGATTGATAAGCAGGACATATAGAAGACAATAAAATGAACCAAATTCAAAAATGAACCAAAACAACATTTTCTTGTCCATAATGTTTATTGCTGTAAGAATTACAGGTTAAACAAAATATCATCCTACTCAACTCAGAAGCAAATCTGTATAGCATTGACAGTTCATTAAAACATGTACTCCCTCAATTGGAATGAGGTCACAAGGGGCATAGAGGGGGATATCTCTTGGTGTATGCTTTTCGCTGACGATCTAGTGTTAGTTGATGAAAGACAGGCAGGAGTAAATAGGAAACTAGAGTAGTGGAGGCAGACTCTAGAGTCCAAAGGTTTTAGATTTAGTAGGAAAAAAACTAAATATATGAGATGTGACTTTGGCACTACTACACATGATAGGGGAGATGTTAGTTTGGAAGGTAAAGTAGTGCCCAAGGATACTTTTTGATATTTGGGATTATGCTTCAAAGAGACAGGGATATTGATGAAAATGTTAACCATAGAATCAAAGACGGGTGGATAAAGTGGCGACAAGCATCTGCATTCTATGTGACAAGAGGTACCACATAAGGTAAAAGGCACGTTTTTATAAAACAATGGTTAGAGTTACTGTTAGGGCCTGCTGTTTGGCGCAGGTAGTAGTCGTGGGAGGTGGGAGGCCGGGAGAAATCCCGGCGGCGAGGGTGGCGAGTCGCCGTGCCGGCGACCCGAATTAGAGGGCTGTAGAGACTACAAATCTCCAGCTGACTTTATTGATAGTACTGACCGGCTTATATAGCCTTACAAACCAATCTTATCTCTAACCAAAACCAATCTAATCTTAACTAACCAAAACCAATCTAATCTTTATCCAAAACCAATCTGATCTTTAACTAACAAAAACCAATCTCCACAGATTAATCTAACCAAAATTTAATCCCCAACTAACTCCCTGGCGGGAGGGGTGCGCTGGCTCTCTGGTCAGCCGCCCCCCCTTCTTGCGCCGGGAGTAGACTTGTCCCACCATAACACTTACAGTGTTGTATGGTGCAAAATGTTGGCTTACAAAAGACGACATGTTCAACAGTTAAGTGTTGCAGAAATACATATGTTACTTTAGATTTGTGGGCATGGAAGAATGGATCGAGTCCGGAAAAATGATATATGTGATAGCCTTGGGACATGTTCAATACCAATTGAGATGGTTTGGACATGTCTAACACCGGTTGATATGGTTTGGACATGTCTAACGGAGAACCTTGATTAATGGATCCTATTGAGTTTTAACTCTAGCCTACTCCAACTTGCTTGGGATTGAAATGTGTTGTTGTTGTTGTATCTATCATGAAACACAAAACAAGAAACATGGAGAGAAAGGTTAATGACCATACACACGCATAAATACCTTTATGTGTCCATCATGAGCTATCAGTAAGTTATCTGGTTTTAGATCTCTATGAACTATGTGCATAGAGTGCAAATATTCCAAAGCTAGCACCTGTAGGATAAAATAATTATAAGACGGCAAGGAATAATGAAAAAGGGACAAGGGGTAGAAAGAATCGTTAGCAACAGAAACATACAACTTCTGCAAGGTATATGCGAGCAACATCTTCATCCAAGCACCCTAAATTTCTCAGTAGAGAATACAGATCCCCTCCATTTAGGTACTCCATGACTAGATACAAATTTTCTCGGGAGGTAAAAGAATAGAAGAAACGAACCTTAAAAAACATTATCCATTTCAGAATCATACTAAAACTTCCAAAACTAAGAGTTGCATGTATAAGTTCACTCACCACAAAAGGATTCCTCACTGTGATCAAGATATCACGTTCAGCCAATATACTCTCAACAGCATTTTTCCTAATCATATCTGCCTTCCTTAATACCTGCTTCAAAAGTAAGCTGTTGTTGTTAAACCACATGGATGTGCCGTCCACCACAAGCAAAAAAGAAAGTAATAATAATGGATGTTTAGCAGCCAAGCTAAACCCCAACTATTGCTTAGTGTCTTCGAACTATCATGCTGGGCAGAAGAAAGTAAGGTGTTGCATCAATGTACAAGACCTCAAGGCCCTTTCTAAAGTATCGATGCAATCCTATCAGACCAGGGTAGGAATTGTCAACTGAAACAAAACTACAGCTGAGTGTCAACAAAAACAAATATCATTGAAATTGCTTTATTGTTTTTTTAGGAAACAAGATTGAAAGGTCATTAATGTACTTTTCCATTTTTTTGATGACGGATATTCAGATAGCAATATTTTCAGTTTTTCGTCAACAGCATCAACATTCTTCCAGGTGCAATCAATAATTTTTTTTGTCAAGGAGAACGCATACAGGTACATTAGAGAACAAATATATGCCAACAAATACCTTTATAGCAAAGAGGTCGCCTGTAGTTCTTTTCTTCGCCAAGAAAACACGTCCAAAAGCTCCACGACTGATAGGTTTTATGATTTCAAAATCATCGATTGAAGTACGATCCTTGACTGGGTGTACAGGACTAGCTCGTAAGCTACGCACAACATCATCTTCTTCATCCATTACAGTACTTGCTGAATCAACTTTGTCCATATCAACTGAATCACAAAGTTGCAGGTACTTCTCACTAAAAAAATATACAAATGTGAAGGCAGATTAAGAAATGGGAAATAACATAGCTGAAGCAACATGCCAAAATTATTTTCATATGCTGTCATTTAGTAAGAATGTCAACTATAAAAAAGGACAATTGTGCACTGAACTCAGCAGACTCACCGGTGGAGCTTTTCTATACGTGTACCAAATGTCTGCACCGTGAGGGCCTCATGCTTCCTACGATTGACAATTTCTTGCAGATCTTCTATGCAGGTAACCAATTGGGATAATGCACTTTCTTCGTCCAGAGGAGTACTTGCGATGCATCGCGCAATATCAGCAAGTTCAGCAATCTACATAGAATGAATGACACTGTTACAGCAATTCCAACAGCCTGAGGTTGATGGATGAAGTTCAAAAATTTTCTATAAATCAACAGTCAGTGTTTGTTGTGTTGTATTAAAAAATCATTTATTATTGGCAAACAATGCATAGTGATCCTAGATCATAAGGGGGTAAACACCATGCTGAGGGCCAGTGTGACAGCTGAAGGGGGAGTGCTCTTTGATACAGAGTTAAACAATTAAACATGATATGATTGACCTTCTTAATTTTTCTTCTTGTTTAATTCTTAAAGGACTAGCTAAATACATGTGCACTTGCAACATGTAAGAATGAATAATCTATAGCTTTATATTGTTCAAAATAAACTATGTGTTTTTTGCATTAAACATACCCTTCACTCTTTTTGTTAGTGTTTACAGATGTGAAATTAACTCGTACATTACATATATACATGACACTTTGAATACCTTGGACTTTTCCATGTTAAATCATGATTTTAGAAATTCAAATAACAAGAGATAATTCCGCCTATGTTGTCTCAAGTCTCAACATAGCAAGTCCCAAGTCCTGGTATAGGAGGAAGGGCCCCTTTCCCCTAAAAGATTGTGATAGGCTTGGCGAGCCAATGAAAAACATATTCACTCAAATGGAGATGAAACTCAAGTTTAGGTTTTAACTCTAGCCTACCCCAACTTGCTTAAGATTGAAAGGCTTTGAAGAAGAAATAACAAGAGATAACATACAAAAGGCCTATTATGCAATATTTTTAAAAGTCAGGAAGCAACAACAACAAAGCCTTTCAATCCACAAGCAAGTTAGAGTAAGCTAGAGTTGAAACCTAACAGGAGCCATTCTTCTCTCCACGCACTCCTATTCAAGGCCAAAATTTTAGGAATATTTCATCCTTTCAAGTCTCTTTTTATTGTCTCCTCCCAAGTCAATTTCGGTATTCCCCTGCCTGTCCTCACACTATTGCCGTGCCTCAGGATTCCACTGTGCAACGGTTCCTCTAGAGTCTGGAGTTCTCCGTTTGACATATCCAAACTATCTCAACCAGTATTGGACAAGTTTTTCTTCAATTAGTGCTACCCCTAGCCTATCACGTATATCATCGTTCCAGACTCGATCCATTCTTGTGTGTCCACAAATCCAACACAACATATGCATTTCTACAACACTCAATTGTTGAACATGTCGTCTTTTGTAGGCCAACATTCTGCAACATACAACATTGCAGGACTAATCGTTGTTCAATAGAACTTACCTTTTAGCTTTTGTGGTACCCTCTTGTCACAGATAGTGTCAGAATCTTGTTGCCCTGTCATCCACCTGGCTTTGATTCTATGACTAACATTTTCATCAATATCTCCATCTCTTTGAAGCATCGATCCCAAATATCAAAAGGTATCCTTCTTAGACACTACTTGACCTTCCAAACTAGCATCTCCTTTCTCATGTATAGTAGTGCTAAAGTCGCATCTCATATATTTAGTTTTGGCCTTGCTAAGTCTAAAACATTTGGACTCAAGAATCTGTCTCAACAACATTTGTGACCTCATCCAGCACTAAGGCAATTAGATAAGGGCTTAAAGTTGACCCTTATTGTAGTCCTGTTTAAAAGGGCAATCTGTAAAAAGGGTGGTGGACTGGTGGTATTAGGTGGGGTGGCAAATTCATCACTACCAACACCACATTCTTTTTAAAGGGGTATAGAAAACAAGCCCCTTGAGCTCCCAAAGCATCAAGATTCAAGCTAATACATTGGAGATAATAGATATCCTCTAATTAACACCATCTCTAATGAACATCTAATGTGTGGCAGCAGCAGCTAAGCCAAAACCATACACGGTATATTCGTTGATGGCCTCCTATTCATGATATAAACATGACATGACACAATGGCTAATTGTAATATTAGTGATATTATTACCATTCCTTTTGAACAAATATATTCCGTGCATGGAGAAACTAAATTTCCACAAACAAACAAAATATTTAATCACAGTCACTAGCTTAGTAGCTTTGCACAATGTGCATTCACTGCATTGTACCTGTATAAACAAAGACACTGACTACTTTTTCTATAGTTTGGTAATCTAGCAAAATAATCAACTACTCCCTCCAGTCAAAAACACATGAGGTTTGACTTTTACATGGTATTTGATGCATAACATTTCACCATACTTTTATATTAGATTAATTTTATGTTTTTTAAAAAAAATATGAGATCGTGAAAGCACTTTTCAAGAAAAATCTACTAATGCCATTTTATGCTCTTCAACTAAGTATTGTAAAAGTTATTTATGGTCAAAGTTTTAAAAGTTTGACTGGATTTTGGTTAAAGCATCATGTATTTGTGACCAGAGGAAGTATATTATGTGTGTGTGATTAAGAAAGCTACCTGTGGAAGATCATCGCTCTCATTAATTGTACTTCGGCCAGCTAAAAGCATGTCTATATGATTTGATCTTGGAGTTGTTAGTGGAGATCTAGGGGTCATACTTCCTGCTGATGATGTAGCCATTCCATGATCAGATTTCGGCCCAAAACGAGTCTTACATGTCATTGAAGGAATATTTCTTATGTCATCCAGTGAAATGGTGCTATCAGCCTCCTGGAGGTAATCAAGCATGTCAGCAGAACCTCGTCTAGAACAATCAGAGAGCTTTGGAGAAAAGCCATCAGATTCTTCATTGATGCTTGAATTTGAAAATTTTGCAACATCCGGACTGCCAGCAGCAGTAGGAAGGTCTTTCTGTGAATAAGACTCTACCAACTTTTCTAGTGCTTCAGCGACTCTGATTAGACGATCATCAACACTTACACCTTTTTTATCACACATATCAGCACTTGCACAGATTTTTGAGTGATTTTCTACATAATGAGTAGGGACATATTCTTCACATATGCGACAC
This sequence comes from Zizania palustris, assembly GCA_019279435.1. NCBI lineage: Eukaryota > Viridiplantae > Streptophyta > Magnoliopsida > Poales > Poaceae > Zizania > Zizania palustris. The sequence continues at coordinate 50,069,462 of JAAALK010000286.1, read as the reverse complement.
ATTATTGAACCCTCTTCAGAAATATTTGGCTGATCAGACCAGTGACTCCATGAGGTTTTGTGTTGATGCTTGGGAGGAAGAGGTTGATGTGATGTAGACTCCACTGGACTGGTCAATTCAACACGACTACTAAGTACAGGGAGTGTGTCCGTTTTCTTATTAGGTGAATCATCCTTAATAGGGGTAGAGTCTTTTGGGGACTTTGTAACAGGTGATGGAAAAGGTTTCCAGGAAGAAAAGCGTTCCCTGGTTGGAGACTCAACCTCTTTCTTAACATCTGTATCAAGTGGTGAAAGAAGCTTAATAGGCTTTATCTCCTGGCTTCTTTTCCATTTAAAATTATGCTGCTCTTGACTATGTGATTTTCTTGCATCACTTTTACTGTTTCTGGTTGTTGTGCCATCTACACCTGGTTGAGCTAATATCTGCCTATCAGCAGATTGTATGATCTTATCGCGTTGATCCATAACAACTTCATCCTCTGCAAAGCCACTCTCCTTGTGAAATTGGAGCAGCCTTGTACATCTTGTTAGGATAAAAAGCATCCGAGTGTACAGTTTCTTCAGAACACCCATTGGGAGCTCCTGACGATGATCATCTAAATCTTGTACTATGCCTTCACACTGGAGCCAAAACTCCCCAGGTGTCATTACGCAGCAGCTACGTGCAAGTATTAGCAAATCTTCCAAAGTTTCCTTCCACTCAGGATGAGAGTCCGCATACTTTTCCATTACACCAACCAAGTCTCCCGCAAATACTGCCAAGTCTGAATTTACCTCTTCCTTTGCCTTCTCAAATCTCACCTGAATAACTTTTAACACGTCCTGTGTTGATGACAGAAGAAAACATTTTTTTGCTTGGTAAAATAATAATATGAATGCCACTAATCACTGTCACAATGACCATGAATTGAGAATACCTTCAAGTTGTAGATGCCACGAGGTTTCCAGAAAGGGAATGGTCGGACCCCCTTGGAGTTCAACTCATGCGAAAAACTTTTTATATCTGCGGGGACTCTCTTCCTTGGAGCACTGGTAGCCTGCATAATGGCCTTAAAGCGTGGAGACTCTGATTCCTTTGGTGTTTCACAAGGATCATATGCACACTGTGGATTATGATGTCAATACAGATAGGTGTAAGAAAAGAGAAAATATGGTTTTGTCATCATTTTCTTAATCTAAATTGTGAAATTAGCATGTAGAAGCAGCAGTACCCCATTATCCGGTATGTGAGTTGGAGTCCTCAAATCTCCAGAATGGTTCCACAATGCATTTGATTTAGCTGTGTATGAGATAGATCAGGCACACGTGTATCAGATTCTTAAGTTACAGAAGAAGCATTTGATTCTAATTTATAGAAAGATTCTACAATTGTTAAATATTGTACCCCAGTCACATGGGATAAAGAAGAATGGACAAGCCTACAGAATATGCAATTTCATATGGGAGAAGCAGAAACTATAAAATGCTATAAAAGCACATATTATAGAAAAAAAATCAGCCAGTTGTGGCAACAAGTATGAATCTCTATAGTAAAATATTTCTCAGCAAACTAGTATAAGGTTTGCCATGAATTCCAAACAGTTCACATTTGTGAAGCAGTAGCAAAGCAAACTGAGCAAGCTGAATGATAAAGCTCTGATATGCATAGACAAGTATTAGAAGTACAAGTGTGAGTAGTCTACCGCAACTAAATGAAACCTTGCTCAAGCCATATATCCAATTAGCTGTATATATATAAATTTAAAAGCCATGCACAATTAACTTAACTTCAATTACAAGCTCATCAGGAATAACGTATGTTCAACCACTAAAAAAAGCATGCAATAACTAGCTTTGAATTGTGTTCTATGTGCTTAGCTAATTTGGCAGGCCCTCCTTACTTTAAATGGTAAAACCCATCCTTGCATTAGCACAAGTGGTTCAAATGTAGCATCTAGATACCATGCAGCACAATGAAAATCATGCATGCCCACCTCCCGATAACCTAACACATCTAAGGTGAACTCATTATGTCTTCTATGGTTTTAACAAAACAATAGGTTCAGTAAGCTCTGAAGGAAGCATGAATTGAATTGCTTAAGGTTGATCTCCCCTTTACTACCGATGCAAGAGGTCACCACTGCGAAGTTCTAACCCCTAGCTTCAGAAATCAGTAGCAAGCTTGATCATGCTACAAAACCCTGAATAAGAGTTTAAAAGGAAATACATCAGCAGGATGATAACCTTTTGCAGAGCTCTTCTCATCCAATCCCAGGTTCAATGCTGTCACGCCCCGCACCTGCTGTTCTGCCGCCTTCCCTTTCCCATGGCTACCAATTGCACCACCAGTGCTTGAATCTGCCCACGAGCTTCCAGCCTTCTTCCCGCCTACACTAGCCGATGTGGCCGATGGGTCTGCCTGCGCCTGCCCACGCGATAGATTACTACTCCCGAGCGCGGCGGCGATGCGCTGCCCCTCCTGCGGCAGCGGCCCGGATCTCGTCTTGATCCGGTTGAGCCCCAGCGAGGACGCCAGGATCGGCGACAGCGCCGCCGCCGCCGCCCCGCCCGCGACCCCGCCATGCTGCGACGCGGCGCCTTTCCTCCCATCTGCCGACGTCCCCGCGGCGCCCTTGGAGCCACCCGCCGTCACGCGTTTCCTGGAGGTCTCCGATATGGTCTTCTTCTTATCGGATCTCGACGACGCCGGTGCCCCCGCCGGCGCCGAAGTTGTCGTCTTCGGGCTGTTGCTCCCCTCCGGACTCGACGACTCCGACGATTTGTGCCGCGATGAGAAGAACCGCCCCTTGAACACCATCTCCCCTCCCCTCCCCTCCCCTCCCCTCCCCTCCCACCTGGAAGGAATTCAGTAGAACAGATGGCGGGGAGACGGAGCAACCTGCAGGTTTGAGAGCGAAGAGAGCACAGAGCATAGCCCAGCAAATCTGAGAGAGGAGAGCGCAGCCTCGCCGACGCGAGTACGCTACCCACTCGAACCGAAACGAACGGCTCGGTTCGTCGGCCGAGCCCGCCGCCCGGTTCGGAGCAGAGAGCAGACCAGCGACCGCGCTTTGACTCGGCAGTGGGGTCACGTACTTGCCGCGTGTTTATTAAGCGATTCATTTTTTTAAAAAAAAATGTGAGCTGTGAAAGTTTATTATGAGTTGCGACAAAACTTAGAAATTATTTATTTAGAGCAGACGTAGATTTTTATTTTGATTATTAAATATTTGTAATGGTAATGTAGATAATTTTTATGAAATTTAGACTGAAAAAAATTACATTTATACATAGAAAATTACAACTTTTAAAGAAGATGGAATGCCTATAAACATGTTTGGTTTATAAACACGTTCAGTTTTTAACTTCTTAACCAAAAAGATGGTTGAAAAAGCTGAACCAAATACAATATAAAAACCTTGTTTAGTACGAATACAGATTTATAATTTTTTGAAGCTGGTTTCAAGAAACCCTACATATTGTACCAAATAAAATAAGATTCAAATAAAACAATATTCAAAGTATTTAGTTGAGCAATTTAATTTATATTTTGAATAAAATAAAAATTTTCACTAATTTATTATACATCCAACATAAATCTTAGAATTAAAATTATACAAGATAGACTCTAATTATTATAAAATCATGGAATCCGTTTCTACCGTGCTATCTATTGTTCCATGCTCTCTCGTGTAAAAAATAAATTGTTTTAGATTTGTATCAAGATTTATCTAAAACAACTTATTTTATATTTTATTTTGCATTTAGTACCATTTTCTTCTTGTTTATGTGCTGTTTTTCTATCGTATTATATTTAATATAGATAAACAATGAAGATACATGATAATTAATAGTTTTTTTTATACCGAAGGAAGTACGAGGGTGATTGTTCCAAACAGGGAAGCGGGTAATTTATGTTTTTCTCCGTGTTCTTTTGTTTATGCATTTCCATGCATTTCCAAACAGAGAAGCTGGCTGTTTGTGTCAGCCCCGTTTGTTTGAGCTTTTGCTTTTCAAAAGCTAGCTTCTAGCTTTTGCTTTTGGAATGGTGGCTTTCTAAAAGCTAACTTTCTGAAAGCTATCGTATGTTTGGCAATCTAGCTTCTGGACGGCGTCGCAGCAGACCAAGCAAAGCAAGCAACAGAAGCAGCATCTCAGCTGAAGCCACGGATGGCGTCGACGATCATGGCCGCCACCTCCCGTGTCCTTGCCGCCAATGATACCCCGCTCCGCGACGTCGCCGCTGCCGTCGTACCTGAGGAGGGAGTTCCCCGGCGACTACGGGTGGGACACGGCGGGGCTGTCCGCCGGTCCGGAGGCGTTCGCTCGGAACAGGGCGCTGGAGGTGATCCACGGGAGATGGGCGATGCTGGGGCGCTCGGGTGCATCACGCCGGAGGTGCTGGAGAAGTGGGTGTGCGTCGACTTCAAGCGAGGAGATGGGAAAGGAGCAGCGCCGGCCAGATCTGAAACGGGAGAGGAGCGCGTGGAGGGAGATGGGGGAGGAGAGCGCGGCGGCTCGGGCGGACGGCGCGGTAGGAGCGTGCGGCGGGAGGGGGGAGGAGCGCGCGGCGGTGCTGAGCAGGAGCCTCGGCGCGTCGTCGGTGGCGGCGCTCTGGCCGTGCTCACAGAGGGCGTCGGGCGCGGGCTCGGTCGTGCTTCGGGGGAGCGGGGCGGCGAGGTTAGCTAGAAGGGTGAGGTGGAGACGGCGGCTCGGGCGGAGGGCGCAGGAGAAGGCGCGGCGGCTCGCCGGCAAGGAGAGTTCGAGGGCACTTGGCGGCGGCAGAAGGTGGGAGGAAGAGAGACTAGGGTTTCGGGAAGAGAAAATAGAAAAAAAACGATTCGAGCCACTTTACCAGTGGCAGGTGGGTAATTACCCCCAAAAGCCCACCAGAAGCTCGTTTTTTGGCACTTCTCAGCTTTCCATTCAAATATGGCTTTTCATAGCTTTTGAAGGATGAAAATTTAGACTAGAAAGCTAGCTGTTTGTTTCAGCTTTCAGCTTTTGGGGGCAAGAAGCTGGCTGAAAGCTCAAACAAACAGGGCCTCAATATAGCACCTGGTTTGTAATTGTGCCCTTAGCTCACACTACAACAATCCAAAAAACTTCCGTCGGCCAAAACCGACGGAAGTTAGCCTTTTTCCAATGGAATAAACTAACTTCCGTCGGTAAAAAACTAACTTTCATCGGCATTTGACCGACGGAAGCGGGTAGACGGAAGTTAGCTAATTTCCGTCGGTTTTAATGGTGGCCGACGAAAGTTAAGGCTTCTGTATCGGCCAGGAAAAAATCTTCTTTAATTTCCGTCGGCCGCAGTGAAAAGCCGACGAAAATTAAAATAGCCAACAAAATTTTATTATTTTCTTGTAGTGTCATCGCTTTCATTTCTTTATCAATGGATGACACTTACTATGCTACTTTTAGGTTTTGCTTTTGTTTATAGTAGTGAAGCTACGAAGATGTGATGCACTAATCATTTATTATGGTATACTAATAATTAATGCAATAGGTTGTTAGCTTTTAATTGAATTTGGTTTTTGTCTTTATTTTGTTATATTTTGGCGTGTACATTATTTAGGCTTTATTTTGAGCCCTAGACAAATTCTGGGTTTTGCCACTAAACAAAGGTCCTGAACATGATCTCAAGTGAGCTACTGTTGGACCGGAAACGGCGACCAGAGGGGGGTGAATGGGAGCTTTTAAAAATTCGGACTAAAAACTAGCCTTCGGTTTCAGTTCTGTCTTCTGCGGAACAGGCTTCGAACACTATCTTCGGAGGTCTGGTTCGGAGGCGCTTTGACAGCTCCGAACGCAGGCTTCGCAGGTCCAAAAGTTCGAAGCCAAGAAGACTTCGCTCCACTATCAACCCTCGAAAATCTACTCTGCTAAGTCAGTGCAGGCTCCGCACACAGGGTGCTTCGAGCAGGCTTCGCACTTCACCCTTCGCAAGAGTGGACACCCTACTAGGGACTTCGACCGAGTACTTGGCAGCAGCAACTGGTGCTGGGCTTCGTACACGAAGGTCTACACGCACACAAACGGACTTCGCTACGGGCTTCGACACAAGAAGCAAAACGGGCTTCGATCAGGGCTTCGCTAGTAATCTGTGAGGTCTGGCCTCAAGTTACACAGAGCGAACGCACACTGAAAAACACACTTCGCACAAAACACCCTTCGCCTAGACAGGCTTCGGTGCACTATAACTAGCGAGGTATGTAACACGAGCTCAAGCAAAAAGCACAAAGAAGCAGGGCTTCGCCGCTTGAACAAGGAACACAAAAATATTTGAACTCTGGATGAATACAGCGAGGTATGTGGCTACAGGAGCTCAACAGTAAATGCTCAAAGTGTTAAATGTTACCTACCGAGCCCCCATATTTATAGCCCACAGTTCACCCAAAGGAAATGACTACTTTACCCCTAGGGTTTACAAAGAATTTGTCTCTACAGAACTAAGGGGTACAAAAGGTAGTCCACCTTTATTCTGGAGGCTTCTCTGTCAGCATTGCAGAGGGGACAACGTCAGCTTTTTGCAGAGCATACAGTGTCAGCCTTTGCAGTCTTTGACCTTCTGCAGCCTCCCTTTGCACGCGAGGGTGCGGTAGCTTCGGCGAGAAGTCTTGAGCCTGGTGGCCTTCGCTTCACCGAAGTCAGTCTCCGATACAGTGACGGTTTTGAGCCGAAGCCGTCAAAGCCCTTGGGCCTTCGCACCAACACCTCCGGAGTGGACCACCACGGCTTCGCAGCTTCACCCAGCTCGAACTCCGTCAGTCCGTGTACCGAAGCCATGCAGGCCGAAGCACCACAAGACAACCTCGCTCCGGAGCTAGCCTCGCTCCGAAGTCTTCCTCACTCCGAAGCCCCACCTTCGGAGCACCACCCTTCGAAGTCCCTCCTTCGTCCAAGGCCTCCGCATGAAGCATTCCACGAGCCCTTCGTCGCAGTGTCTCTCCCCGACCACACTCTTCGACGAGCCTCACCTGGACCATGCCTTCACTCCTTCCGGAGTACCTTCGAAGTGCCTCACCTCCGAGGACTTTGTCTCGGAGTACCTTCACCCGGAGCCACGCTCCGCACTTTCTGCCTTCACCTGGCACACCTCGAACCGAGGACCGACCCGGACCACCTTCGCAGCCACCGTGACGGAGCTCCCCGCTCCCCTGGCATCAAGCCTCCCGCTTGACCCAGGTTCACCTGCTACGTTCGTCCGTCGCCTCCAAAGTCCCCGCGAACCACAGACAAACAGACAAGTGTATCCAGTACTCCGGAGACCTCTCCGGGTTAGCAACCTCCGGCACACACTCCGGTGTACCGCCCAAAGTACCGAAGCCTTCGGTACACACCCAGTCATCGTGTACTGTCGGACCCCTCCGACACGCACACTCCGCTGCAACAGCTGCAGCAACCAACCACCGAACACCCTTCGGTGAGACCACCTCCGAACCCCCTTCGGAGGTACCCTTCGAACAGAGGGTAAAAATTCTGTCAATCACTCATCACAAACACCGAAACCAACCCTTGGTTTCTCAGCTACATACTATTAGATATTCATTATACTTATTATTTTTGACTTGCTATTCATAGCAACAGTAAGTCTTTCTATTCAAATTGACTTATTATTTTGCTATTCACTCCAATATACTTGTTAAAAATGACTTCCTATTTAAATGTAGTTATATTTTATCAATTTATATGCGTGCAAAGAAAATAAAAATAATCAAATAAACTCAACATTCAATAAAATAACAAGTTTGATTAGCTTGGTAGATGTATAGAGAAGAATAACAAGCCTCCTAAAATAACAAGTCAAATAACAAGTACAATGGAAGGATTTTTTAGACCATACTTGTTTTTTTAGGGATAACAAGTGTGATAGCATGTATAATTGAGATGCTCTTAGAGATTACAAATGGAAGCAAATAACTATGACTTGTTTGGTAGAGCTTTAGATCATGAAATCCATACTGAAGCTGGAGTGAAGCACTTGAAGCTGGCTAGACTCTGCTTCACCACTCTAGTTCATTTTTCTAAAGTGCTTTCATTAGAATTCACTCCTTAAAAAAAATGTTTGTCTTAGTTCTATCTTGACAGGATAAAGAAACTGGCTTAGCTCCAGTTCTATAGGACAAAGAAGCTGAAGTTGACCTTGCCAAACACACCCTATATATTTGAGGGATGAACCAGTAGAAATAGGGTTGACCTAAATGGTTACAAATATAATTGCGGAGTGACATGTCATGTAATTTTGAACTGGGAAGAAAGAAACTAATCATTTCTTAAATTCTCATATAAATCCCAAGAGTAGAATATTTAGTTGGGCCGAACTACTGACGTTTGGTTGGGCTAAATTTGGGTGTGGAAATTTGAGAATTTGCCACTAAAAAATTTGTATACTTCGATTATTTGTCACTTGTATGAATGATAAGTAAGTGTATAACAGTGGGTTAAAATGGCAAATAATTGAAACTCATTTTCACCGGCGGCAAATCATCAAATATTCATATTCCGTTCGGTGTCACTTGCAAGTTTCAACTTTGATGCGATGCACAAACGCCTCGGCCCGGCGGCCGCGGCCGTGGCCACTATGCTCCGACGGTTCTCCCACCTCCGCTCGACTGCGCAGCCGGACCCGAGGACCGCCTTCCTACGCTCCGAGATCGAGGGCCGTGGCTCCGATCAACAGCCAGCGCCGACACGGGAGCTAACAGAAGAAGAGCCGAGATGTGGCGAGCGCGCTCGCAAGCTGGCGGCCGTGGATATCGCGCACCCGTGGCCGGAGTGGGTGGCGCTGATGGAGCTCCTCCTCCACAAGGGCCACCTCGAATCCTCCGTGTTCGCCGGCGGCGCGGGCAGCTCGCTGTCCAAGGACTCCAACATTATCCGCACCGCCTGCCTCCGCTTCGGGCGCGGTCGCCCGGAACTTATCAGGTGAGATACTCCATCTCGTGTGCATGCGTGGGTTCTTTTCCGTGGTTGGTGCAGTGCACCGATGCCCCTTGAGTTGTGTTGAGGCCATTGTCACTGCTGGGACTACGGTTTAGCTGCATGCGAGGTGTTTGTTGAAATGCGCCGGCAATTTATATTCGTGTTCCCTGCATATAAAGCTGAAACATTTTTGTTGCAGGTACCTATCAAGATGGGATATTCAGGTTGCTCTTAAGCGCGGGTGCCCCAGCATTGACAGGAAGGTTGTTAATTCTGGGAAGCGATTGCGTGCTCATGTAGGCCTTGATGAAGGAGAGGTAAGTAATAAGTAGATTATCATTTATTTCCATTTACTGTATTTTTCACTTTCACGTGATTTTTTTAAAAAATGCTTGTTAGCATAAATATTGATTAAAATCTTCAAACAGTTGGATTATGCCTAAATTGCAAAATTAGAATTAGGCACACTAGAAAAGAGAAGAAACCAAACTACATGCACACAACAGTTTGTCTACAGAATTAGTATTAGTATTTCAATGTTGCTTATAAATCTACATATCATATAGCATTTCTCCAGCATCAGTTTATGCTGACAGGTTTGCAGCCAATGCAATTTAAGGGGTGGTTGCGAGAGGGCATACGTAAAGGCTAGGAAGGAGGAGGTTGGAAGAACTGTGGATGTTATGCGCATCCTTTTGACTCATGGGCTTGATGCCATTACTGGCAATGTGGAGAACACATCATGCCTAAACAAAACTGTTAAACAATCCATAAAGAACCTACTCAACGAGATTATTGAGTTCGAATCCATTGGCCCTGGTTCCAGTACTGAGAAAGCTGCACACCATATGCTAAAAGAACAATCTTCTATACCCTTGAAACAGGGCGATTGGAACTGTCCCAAGTATGTTGGGAAATTAATGTTTATCACATATGCATTTTGTCATCATGCCATGTGTTTTCCATAATAGAATATAATGCCATATGTTATTGCCAGATGCAACTTCCTTAACTTTGCGAAGAACATCAAATGTTTACGCTGCAATGGGGAATTTGAAGAAAGGTATCAGCTATTCCATGAGAACCAAGAGCATCTTCCTCTCAAAAAGGGTGACTGGATATGCAAAAGGTGAGGCTTCCCAAAACTCTAGTTTATGATTAAGATTGACTGGGTGTTCAAATACCCTTTTTTGCACTTTTACTGATCTTATATTTTCAGGTGCAACTTTTTGAATTTTGCAAAGAATACGAGATGCTTGCAATGCCATGAAAAACCAACAAATCGTCTACTCAGTCCAGGGGAATGGGAGTGCGTCTCGTAAGTTGCAATTTTGTCATAACATCACATAAGCATATATATTTCATTGTCTTGATGTATAGCCTCAATGTGAGACAACTTGGAAAAAAGTTGTTAGTATTCACAGCTGGCCTTACTATATGATTGATTGATGACAGATGTAATTATGTGAACTTCAAGAGGAATGCATTCTGCTTGAAATGTGGTTGGAAAAGACCGAAATCATTAAACGACCAAGACACTATTGAACCTCATCGTGACTTAGAACATAATAAGCACCCCACTATTTCATTCGTCCAAGGCGACCTCCAATCAAGGAGTCGGCTAAGGATTCTGCAAGATAAGGCTCCATTATCTGACGAAGATTCAGATTTCTGGAGCGCAACCGACGAGGATGGAGCTTACAACAGTGCTGACGGCAGGCCTCCACTGCAGAAGGATTACAAGTTCCTTGAAGGTTTTCCCATTATTGGGGGTAGAACTGCTATGTGTCAAGATCCTCTTGAGAGGGAAAAATGGAAGGAAGAAATGTCCAGGAGAAGCAAAGGGCTCCAGACCAAAGTGTCAGAAGAAAATAATCATGTCCGTATTCCTAAAAGCATTGAGCAGATTGATTCTGGTGATGACGATGATGATATCTCGTCATGGTTTTCCAGTGGTACTAGTAATACAAACATGAAAAATGCATAGCCACCTTTCTGTGAACACTGGTAACTGTATAATTTCATCTGTAATGTTACCTCTATTATCCAAAGGATGGTGTTTTATACATTGGCTCTGTTTCTAATGTACATGTTTGTGCGCTATTTTTTTCTTGCTATATATCTAAAAAATGGTTAAAATACAACTATGTAAAAGTAATTTTTTCATGACAAATCTACTAATATCATTTTCACACAGCAAATCTACTATAACATCCTTCTTGAGGTGAGTGTGTATGAACCTAAAAGCAGTTAGATGGAGTAATGAACAATAAAAAACCAAAAGTAATATACATATTCTAGAAACAAATTTTGATCTCTAAAAACACTACGTCTTCGTGAAGAAACCTCAAGCAATTAAGCGATCTGATTGAAAGCCTCAGAGGTGTCAGGTGTGCATCAAATACATCGTACCCAAAAGTAAGATTTAATGGTGCCATGATGTTTTTTTTCCTCTGAAAAGAGCAGTACACTGAACAATATACTGAGAAGTAACTCATCAATGCAGATAGATTGGGAGTACTCCGGCGGCAGCAGCACTTTGATGCATCCCCTGAATTCCTAAAGAAAAGCATCAGAAATCAGCAGTTTTTGTGTTAAATCGCTGAATGCCCACAAAAGAGGCCCCTACATTCCAAGGAAGGATCGTCTTCTTTTTGTCCTTGCATGTTTGGTTCGAGATTCCATGGAAAAAACGCTTTAACATTTTAGGTGTTTATGTTGGAATAGTTTTACCTGTTGTACGGTATGTACGGTAGAGTTTATCTAACTTAAATAGTAGTAAAGTCTCTTACCTCTCGAGCTAGTTTTTGGGTATAAACAAGGCTTTCTCTCCGTGAAAGCTAGAAATTGGATCAATTTCTCCTATAATGAGCCGACAAATAGTATCATAGTCTGATTCAAAAGACATTAAGATGTGACGGAGGAAGATTGTTGAAATAGTGTCACTTTAATTGTGGGGAAGAATTTATCCAACTTAAATAGTGAGACTTTTGGTGTGTAAATAAAACTTAGTCCCAGTGTGAACCGAAAGTTAGATCAATTTCTCCTATAGTGGATCGATAGTTTATTCATTGTAATTTGATTTTACAAATCATAATCATGCCACGTCTGGACATCATCGGGAAAACAAAACACCTTTTGAAAAGTACAGATCAAGGAGAGGAAATGGAATTTAAGCCTAGCAAACTCACCACAATCACATGCCTGCTTAGTCTTTCATTGCAATGATCCAATCGAGTTAAAAATTTAAAACCTTTTTTTGTTGGAAGATTTGCTCTCATGTCACACATAAGTTCGTGGAATTTGCCCTTTTACCCTATATGAGTGTATGATATGTGGCTACTAGGCCCAGTTGTCAAACACACAGAACGTGATAAAAAAGTAAACATCACTCAACTTTGTGGCATAAAATCAAAAATTCCTTTTTTTTGTTTGTGTTCCTGAAGATATACACAGTTGGGGCATGCACTTGGTTCATCTGCGACGTGGTTGCGCTGTTCACCTAACAGAGATGGACTCAAAACTACAATTGCATGATTAATTGACATTTGACAATATTCGAAAGAGACCCCCAAAATATTTAAGGGGGGTGTTTGTTTCCTATAGTCTAAAATTTATTCTCATCACATTAAATATTTAAATATTATTTTAGAGTATTAAATGTAAACTATTTACAAAACCCATTCATAATAGGTGAATTATTCGCGAGATGAATCTAATAAGTCTAATTACACCATAATTTGTCAATGTGATGCTACAGTAAACATTTGCTAATCATAGATTAATTAGGTTTAATAAATTTGTCTCGTGGTCCTCCAATTCTGTAATTATTTTTATAATCGGTTCACGTTTAGTTCTTCAAGTTGATGTATAAACATACGACGTGACACGGACTAAACTTTAGCCAAACACCACCTTATTTTCGTAGCAATTAGCACCAACCACTCGCAACTCAGGCTCTATTATATTAGTCATTGCGCATCTCAAGAGTGATTAGCTTAGGTGGTAGCTAGTAGTGTAGTCTGTGTCATATCGAATGTATGGACACCAATGTGAAAGATTAAACGTGAACTAATTATAAAAATAATTTCATAATCGGAAGATTATCCACGAGATGAATTTATTAAACCTAATTAATCCATAATTAACAAATGTTTACTATAGCATCACATTGTCAAATCATAGCATAATTAGACTCGTTAGATTTGTCTCATAAATAATCCATCAATTATGAATATGTTTTATAAACAGTCTATATTTAATATTTTAAAATAGTATCCAAACATGCAAGGTAACAGAACTAAACTTTTGTAATAGACAACTAAATGACAACCATCGAGAGTAGTTAGCTTAGGTGGTAGCTAGTAGCAACCGTGGAGTTGCAGGTGCAATAATGGGTTCTACATCATGGATGGTTTGGATTTACCTGACACATCTAACCCCTCTCTGCAACACATCCTTCTCGTTTTGCTGCTAACTGTTTTGGCACGCTTAGGTTATGTTTGGATATTTAGTCCTGAATTTTAGTTCCATCACATCGTATGTTTAGATGTTATTTTGAAGTATTAAATGTGGACTATTTATAAAACTTATTCATAATTGGTGAATTATTTGTGAGACGAATCTAATAAGCCTAATTACGTCATGATTTGACAATGTAATGCTACAGTAAACATTTGCTAATCATGGATTAATTAGGCTTAAAAAATGTCTCGTGAATAATCCTTCAATTCTGTAATTATTTTTATAATCAGTTTAAGTTTAATCATTTAATTTGATATTCAAACATCCGATGTGACATGGACTAAACTTTAGTTTGTGGAACCAAACCTCCTCTTAAAACATACAGTTATCAGTGAGAAGATGTGTTTGGTTCATTTTTTTGGATTAACTTAAGAATCTAATAGCTAAACTAAACAAGAATAAGATGAAACTAGCTTTTTCGACCACAATAGTTTTTCATCAGAATGAGATAAAAGTTATCTGTCCTCGGATTTTATAATTTCATGATTGTTGTCTCATCCGTTCATCAGTACGTACGAACTTAACTATTAATTGATCTATAAAATTATTATGTTATGTAATTAAGTTTTATGAAATCGCTCCATCTTAGGTTGTACTCTAACCAAACAATTTCGTAACAAAAATGGCAAGTGAATCATGCAAATTTTGCAATCCTCTCCCTTTCCCCAGCACTCCACTCCAGCCGAGCGGGCAGCATTTTCACCTCCCTCTCTCTCGCACGTCTCCCTCCACGCGGGGCTTGGAATATTCTTGTCCTCGCGGGCCAGTTTAGTACTAGTAGGAGTTGCTAGCTTTCTGTACAGCTCAAAGAAGAATTGCAAGGGCGGGGCGGGGCGGGGCGGGGCGGCAGCGGTCGGAGCTGGAGGAGGAGGAGGGGCTCGCGATGGGGTCGGAGGGATCGGCCCCGGTCGTCGGTGAGTAGTCCGGTCGCTGTCCGTCGTTTCTTGGGGATGGCCTCTTCCGGAATTTTGTTTTCGCGCGGCTGGATTCGGGTGGAGAAGGTGGGATCTTTCGAGTCCAGGACGGCAAGAGCTCTCGAATTCAAGATGGGATTTTGGGACCGGATTCCCGTGCGGCGTGATAGTTTTTTGGTGTCCACGTAGTCAAGAAACTCGGGGGGCAAATGTAGATTAGATTCTTGAGGAATTAGGAATGCTTTGAGATGATGATGTAGGGCAAGAGGGGAATGCTGATGGGTAGTCTCAACTCTCAATTGGAGTGTCACTGTATGCCTGTGTCAGGTACTCAGGTTGAGAGACTATAAATTGGTCTAAGCAACATGTCGGAGTCGTTGGCAAGTTGCCCCAAAATTCGCCGATCCTTCGGAAACTCTGAGGGATTAGCTCACATTTATCTTTTTAGTGCGAATTGTTGCATATGAATAAGTTTGAGTTATGATTAGTCCATAAGTTTGATCTTAATAGCGGTCTGTTGACATTTCAACCACTTCTTGAGATACATTTTGTAGAACGAGATTTTGCTATGTAACTAGTACTCTTGCTATGTCATGCTCAATATTAAGAACAATTATGCTATAGTTAATCTTGTTGTTTTCTTTGTGTTCATCCTGTTTAGTTGGTAGATTAGTACACCATGCATCGAGTGCACGTTTTGCTATTTGGAGTCAAGCAACAATATGTTACATACAACACGGAGTGCTTCCGTGCTGGGTCATGCATGTGGAAAGAGTTAGTATGTGCATGCATGGATTAGTGGAGTGCATCATGTCAGGTTAGTCGTGTTAGTCGGCTAGCTACGTGAGTGATTGGCCTGATTGTGTGGCCAAATGTGGCTTGGCTTGTGGTTGAGCCGTTGCTCATCTAGTGCATGCGAATGGCTATAAGTATGGTTAGTGTTTAGTGTTTTGTCTAGTGCAGTGTGTGTTGAGATAAAATACAAGTGAAGGGCAGTGTGTGCAGTGCTACAAAACAACCTTGTGTGCGTGTGTGCTTCTCTCCCATGAGCAAAACAGCAGCATCAACAAATTATAACCAAAACTCACCCCACTAAGCTGCATGACTCAGTATCTTGGCCTTCTTGCAGGGCGCTTGATTCCAAGAAAAATACAATCTTTTTCTTTCATGTGAGTCCATGTAATGTTTCTGCTTACCACATCTTGGGTGTTTTATTCTCTCAATTTTGCTTGATGTTCTTTGATGAATAGAATAAGGCCAGAACGGAACATAAATAACTCAAATACTCAATAACTAGCAATTGAATCTATACTATATGGGATTCACCATTCACCGCTCTTATAGTTGGTAAGGATGGTTATATACTCATACTTCCTTGATCCTAAAATGGTATATAAACTACATTAGGATTTAGTAAGGACAAAAAAAAACGTTTCTAATAGCATATACGTTTGCTAAGGACATTTGACTTCTATGGCTCTAGTATCAAGTCTCCAGCATGGAAACTTTGGCCTTCGCAGAAACATTTGGCCTGAAATTTATTTCTGTTGTAAAAATGGGCTTATGCATGAGGTGAATGTATTTATTACTATCTAGAGAAGAAACCAGAGTTACTTTCAGACTCAAAATTTTCTCGTCCTTTCATTCACGATGGAAAGAGAGACCCCTCATGTGAAGGTGGGGGTTTCGACTCAATGACACGATATGATTTTCTAACTTGGCATTGTGACTATGTTTCTTTTTAAGTTGCTGAAGAAACATAAATTTATAGTCATTGCATTTTGTTTTACAAACAGATATAAGGTTAGACAAAACATGTTATCCCAACTATTACGTCTCTCACAACTGTTCCATCTTTTTTTAATGCATTAATATTTTCATTTGCAACTTAGATTAAAGGAAAAACAGTTAGGCAGAGAGCCACACGACTAAAAGCAGAACACCTAATAAGATTATGATAGTCCACCTCAATCCATATTCCATATAGAGCCTAAGTATTTTTGCATCTCCTAAGTCCTAAAAACATGTATTTTGGTGATAACCATCCTATAGATGGACTATGAAAAAACAGAATACGTTCCCTTTTTTAACACAAGCATATCAACTTTAACCACTGATTTTGTAATCTGGCCATAGAACTACTCCACAGCTATTGGGTTCAAGAACCGAAATATCTGGTAAATTAACAGAGTCTGGAATCTGATTATGGTCTGACTGAGATTCCAAGAACATAGCCGAACCAGTACTCCATTGAACACCTTCCTGAAAGTACATTTCCCCACTTCAGAAAATTCCATACCATCTACTCATTTGTAATTGCAGTTTACCTAATAAAAGTATTCATCACAAGAAAGCATCATAAGGTACTGTGTGTATTGCCCTAGTGCATAAGAAAGTCTCAAAAATATATGTAAGTACATAGATGGAGTGTGCTCGTTCTGGAAATCTGTGCCTTACACTAATGCAAAAAATTGTTAAATTAGCTACTAAACTTCAATTTTGCTTGAGTGAGTGAGTTGCTGATAATATATTGAGTTCGTTATTGTGCTGAGTATGTTCTCTGCAGTTCCCAGAAACTTTAGACTGCTAGAAGAGCTTGAGCGAGGTGAGAAGGGCATTGGTGATGGAACCGTGAGCTATGGAATGGATGATGCTGATGACATATATATGCGTTCATGGACAGGAACTATCATTGGTCCTCCTAATGTATGCCGTAAAACACCAATTAGTAGATATTAACTGCATTTGTTTATGCATGCTCGAACTAAATTATTACATTCATTTTGTATTGCAGACTGTTCATGAGGGACGAATCTATCAGTTGAAGTTGTTCTGTGATACAGACTATCCGGACAAACCACCTGCTGTTCGATTCCAGAGTCGTATCAATATGACATGTGTGAATCAAGAAACTGGAATGGTACCTGTCCACCTGCTTTCATTTGTACTGAAGTGGTCAGTGATGCTGATTGTCTTAGTACTTACAGTGGGTTGTTTTTCTAGGTTGAACCAAGTCTATTTCCTATGCTTGGTAACTGGCAAAGGGAGCATACAATGCAGGACATCCTGATCAGCTTAAAGAAGGAGATGTCTGCTCCTCAGAATCGCAGGCTCTACCAACCTCATGATGGTATTTTCCATTTCACTGCTTCACTAACTGATATCTATCTAATACTAGCTCACTCAGAGGAATATGGCGGCTGGTTGAACTAGCAGAAGAGATCATTAGGTATTATAACCTCATAACCATATTGGATTCTAAACCTACTTGTTTTTTATGCAGGCAATGAAGACCAAAGAGTAGAGCAGAAAGGTCTAGCGCTTAGATGCGTCATCATGTAAGAGACAGAGACGTGAATTGCAATGTACAGTATTGAATTGAGTAGCATCAGGCGCAGAAAGGAGAAACCCAAGATTCCCTGTAATCTGGCAATAATTACATTGGATCCAGACCATGCTGGCATCTCAATAAAATGTTGACAACTTTGTTAATTTGTCTGCACCCTGTGTAAAACCTTTACCTGATCACCTCTCTCGATCACTAAAGATTGTGAGACGTGTGCCAATTGATTCAGAAAAATATCTCTTCCATCTTTCTGCTTGTCTATTCCAGTCTGAATTATTAAGCTGTCTCCTGAAACCTGTGGTTTTCTTGCACCTTCGGAATGGTGACCTAGTGGATGTGTGTGTGTGTGTTTTTAATGAAATTCAGCCCAAATTCAGTGAAATGCATTCTGCTTACTTTCTGATAAACCTGTCCCAGGAACCTAGCACGCATTCTAGTTGCAGGGCGTCAACTTCAGCTTGCCACTTGACACAGCACATTGGAGAAATCTTTTGCCACTTAACACAACACCAAATCCAGATGAAATTCAGCTAAACACATTGGAGAAATCTTGTAATAAACCCAAACACTGAACCTTCTAGTCAAAGCAAGCAGGTGATCGTGCATTCCAACTCAGAGAGATCCTTGGCGTTTCAGCTTGGGAAAGCATGCATGTCTCTCCCGCGTCAAGAAAGAGAAAAAGAGGAGGACAAGCCGTTCAAAAGGGATCCCTGATGAAATGTGAGCAAGTGCACAAGCAAAGGCAATGTGAGGTGCTTCCTCCATTTGCAAAGCTGACAAATGCATCCAACGATCCAATCCAATGTGCTACGAACCATCTTCGCCGTGCTCGTCTCTTTTCTCACCGGCCAAGCCTCAGGTTGCCGACACGTACGGCAGCTGCAAAATGTGAAGGCCAGTACTTTTTACGAAAAAAAGGAAGTAAATTTTCGTAAAACTGCATCGTGTGCGACGCACACAACCAAATTCAGATTTTTTTTCCGAAAGTAATGAGCCGATGGAAATAGAATTCAGTGTTCAGACTTCATAGCAGCAGAAGAAGAGAACAAGAAACAGCTGAGTATTCAGACTATGGCGACAAACACTGGTGTCAGAGATATATACCACCGTAATGTTCGTTTCACTCTCGCAGAATTCTCAAGTATAACAAAAACTGTCGTGGCGTCGATCAGAGATGCCATGACAGTGCCAATCAACATCCTCCAAGCCAGGCTAGGCTCTACAGTGCTTACCAGATCATGTTCATCAGTTCAAGAGAGGGACCATTTGCTGAAAAGCAAACACTGACAGCTGACAAGTCCTGGATGTGAGTACTGAGAGTGAGTAGGGTGCTACTGATACTACGACAAACTCATAGTGGCATTAACGAAAAGCTCATCACTCTCCATTAACTTCCCCCATCTTTATCCAGAAGGTAGCAGTAGGCAGCAGCGAGCAGCAACAGACCAACAGTAGGGTTCATCTTTGCAACTTGCAAGAACGTCCCTAAAGGACAGTAAAAATACTGGAACCAGTACTCTTAACAGCTCTGTTTGGTGTCATGACTGTCCCCGTATTTGAACCAGGATGAACTGGCTGGACAGAGCGGTTTTTAACATAAACAGGTGAACTAGATGTGGGGATGGGAATTGATCCCTAGTGGCTGCATTGAAAGCGGCCGTTAAGTTAAGGGTTTGATCAGTTACGGTCCAGTTTTTGTACTATATCATAATGGGGTTGGGATCATCTAATGTCGGGCTTCCCAAAATCAGAGAACAGTCGCAATCTCAGCCGTTCCGCTAGAATCCGATGTTGTGCAGATCGAGACAAAGAGGGGCTGCACGGTGGCCGGTGTTCGACGATAGAGCAGTGGTCAGGTAGGGCTGCACGGTGGCCGGTGTGGGCAAGGCAGGGCGGCGGTGGATGGGACGGACCGTAGTGCCGGTCAGGATGGGCGATGGCAGAGGTGGCCCAGCGTATGGCCCGTATACCATCAAGTCGCAACGGAATGATTGAGATTGTGACTATTCGAAGACCGACATTAGAGGATCTCGTTCACGAAGTCACTGCCTTTCATACTATTCAACTACTCTACTTTTCTTTTTTACTCTACCGTTATAGAATGCATGCAATCATATATTAGAATTTTAACCACTTATATGGTGAAAAAACCATTTAGATCTTTCAAATGGCACCAGTAAATTACTCCCCAAAAACACTTCTGACACCAGTGTGTTCTCAGACTCTCACCATCATCAGAGGCATTCTTCTTGGCATAGTTTTCCCAAGTCCCTCTTCCAGTCAATCTGAAGCTTCTATAAGTCCAAACATAGTTAAGCTGATGTAACATGAGCCTATGTTACTGGTGGTGGCAAATCCCAAATGCTAATTGAAGGATGCCTTGTTTAGATGCATTTGTTCTCTTGTGAGGAGGAATTCTGGAAGATTTTTTTTCTGAATGATAACTCTAGAAGATGTTGACATGGTAGTGATGCTTAATCATGATATGTTTGTTCAAAGACTGTGGAATACTGTTAGAAATAAAAGGAGTAAAATACAAGAGAAGATTGTTCAACTTTTTAGGATGCTGGGATTGTTCAGTAGATATATTGGGAAGATTCAACTACTATTTGTTACAAGTGAGTGCTATTCAATTATTTGTCACATGTGTGGTTGATATGTAGGATCATTTGAGTCTATGACAGTGGACCGGGATAGCAAATAATTGAACACTTTTTAAAGGCGACAAATCATTACATTTTTCCGATATAGAGATAGATGAAAGAATGATCTGATGAAAGTTCACTTGCTTACTGCATTCTTGCCCCTAGTATACAGAATTAAAAAATATGGAATCTTTTAACCCCCCCACTTATTGTGACGTTACAAGTAAATTTTTAATTGAATTTACTAGACCCGTTTGGCCGTGGGTTTGACTGATACACGCTTTTTAAACTAAACAATTCTATATAAATATTAAAAAATAGAAATTAAATTGTTTATTAAATTTATTCATTTGAACCCTTAAGCTATTTGTCCAACAAACAAATTATTTATCATATTTAAGTTCATGAGCTTTATCATCTTCCACGCACCCTTCCTCTCTGATGTGGATATGTTTGGGGAGTTTCAGATTCTAAAAATAATTGGCGGGTATCTAACATGTAAAAATCTAAATATGTTAGTATTTCTTAGCTTATAGATTCTAATTAATTTTCAGATTCTACGACTGCTAAGTCTCATAATCTGATTCATTTAATTTTAGAGACTAGAATCCTAATCTACTAAATTACACAAGCTAATGCAGCCAATTTATAATTCTAATTCATTTTTAGATTCTACCCCGGTCCTAAAGTCTCGTAATCTGAATCATTTAAGATATTAGAACTCAACCTATCTAATTACCCGAGCCAATGCAGCCAACTTGTGCTGCGGTGTACACCAATCCAATAAGGCCATGATCAAACTGCCCCCATTTCCTTTTATTGGTCGTCATGCCCACGGCAGTTGCAAGTAACAAGTGGCACCACGACGGAACGCAGGTCATGAGATCTAGGAACCTGGGAGAACTTAATTTTAGATGTACTTCCTAAAATATAATTAAAAAATATATAAATAATATTAATATAAAATAACGTATATATATTAAATTACCTTAGAAATTTCTACTAATGTTTCTTGATAATAAAACAAATTTTATTGATGATGATATCAATATCAATTTCATCCAATAAGTGTTTCTCAATGTATAAAGTTGACAAATCATTTAACTTCTCCTGAGACATTATAGATTAAAAAACAAAAATCTCTATAATTGACATTGGTTTATCGCAAAGTGAATTATAAAACACTTAACTCATAAATTAGATTATTTAAATTCAGGTCAGATGAACCATGTAGAGAGAAGATTAATGTCAACATTATGCAACACACATTTAGTTTGAGACCATCAAATGACTTCAAAGTTGCTAAACTCGTTAAAAACCTAAATATTTATTTGAATGATTAGAGTTTTTCAAATCTCTTTTTCAA
Source organism: Zizania palustris (assembly GCA_019279435.1). Classification (NCBI taxonomy): domain Eukaryota; kingdom Viridiplantae; phylum Streptophyta; class Magnoliopsida; order Poales; family Poaceae; genus Zizania; species Zizania palustris. The sequence continues at coordinate 50,047,761 of JAAALK010000286.1, read as the reverse complement.
TAAATTATTTTTCATATCAATCAAAAGAGAGGCTAGGGCTAGGATCGGCGATCGAGGAGACGAGCATGAAAATTAACATGCAAATTGCAAGTTTGCAACTTGCTTTGCGACTTCTTCATATGTCCAACATGATTAGCCCATACGTATACATATAGATTACATACATATACATATACACACATTCATTCATACATATATATATACATGTATATATATACATACATTCATGTGTGTATATATATATATATATATATATATATATATATATATATATATATATATATATATGGGACCCACTAGGGGGTGGGGGCCCGGGGCGGTGGCACCGGTGGCCCCACCCCAAGGCCGGCCCTGATGGGACGACGCAAGGACGCCCATGGCGGCATGGATCCAATGGGTTTTTATTCTATTAGGGTAGATATGAAGGTAAAATTGTTCACTTGCAAGTCTACTAATGGAGAAAAATAATACCCAACAGGTATGTGGGTATGTATATGGTTTCCTAATATCTATACCTGTTATCTGATGGGTACCCATAACCTAATATGTTGTATTTGTTATATTTTGGGGAGTTTAAATCATTGCTGCTATAGTTGTAAATTAATCATTGATATATTATGTTTAGGAGTTTATTTATATATGTATTTTTGATCTTATGACCGAATGAGCGATCGATCTAATAATTAGGTGAACCACTGTTTTTGTGAGAATATATATACAATTGTTATTTGTTAGCCTGTTTTGTTTGTGGTGTCTATTGATAGGTATGGATACCGATGGGTATATTTTACCCGCATGGGTATGGATTTGAGAAAAAAATGATACCCATATGTATATATCAGTTATCAAACAAAAAGATTTTTTGTAACCGATATGATTTTGAGGTGGTCAAACTACCATTGCCATCTTTATTGGCGCCTATAGGCTATAGCTCGCCCTCTACTGCTTGCTCCAGCGTCTTCACGTGAATCATTACATTATGTTACCCACCCAATCAACACGCACGCCGGTCCCGTACGTGCGAACACCACCACACGTACAGACCGGAAATCATGCTCGTGTCAACATCGATCTCCCTCCCAGGCCCCTAGCTTCTAACAAGAAAGAAAACTCTCAAGACGAGCATTATGAAGGCGTGTAGCTAGATATGGCAACGGGTACGTATCTGCTGGATATTACCCGTCTACACCCGCACCCGCTAAATAAAAATTCATCCGCTACAAAATCCACACTCGCTCGCGGGTGCAAAAACTTACCCACACCTAATTTCAGACCCGCCATGAATCATAAATATATCACTGAAAAATGACATATACATCTATAAGTAACAATAATTTACACCAACAAATATAGTCTAATAGATCATTGGAGCATATTACTTCCACACTAATTATGGGATTAGGGCTAGGGTTTGGGATGCCTTCGAGTATATATATGTATTCGAGATACTACTATATGGGTCATGAATGGGCTGAATTTGTAGGGAAATGCACATAGGCCTTCGGGTGTATTTTACCCGCGGGTAAGCAGGTACGGGTACTATGCAGTCGCACCCGCACCCGCTCTACCCGTTGGGTAGAGGTTTTTGCCCAATAAGGCACTCACGGGTGAAGATATTGTTCCACACCCGTTTTCTTATCGGGTAAAACCCATCAGATACTCGGGTTTTGGGTAACCGTTGCCATCTCTACGTGTAGTAAACGAGAATTATTTCAGATGCCTCGGAGATAGGTCTACTAGAAACGTCGTGACAAACGTTTGGAATACAGGGGGTCTAGTGGTTCGTTGTCGCGTCAAATATTCCAAAATTGTGAACAGCATGTTTGAGAGATACGGAATAGAGATGTTTAGGTGAGCATCTTAGTTTACGCCCGGAAGATTGAATCATATATCTACGATCTGTTTAGATATGAAATCGATGGTCTATCACGCGCCTCACCGATAGGTATTTCAATAATAAGTAGACCGGAAAAATAAATCTTTAATTTTAAGGATACACTATCGGAAATTTATTTATTGTTTGGGTAGAAAGTAGAATCCTCGATCACTTGAATGTAGAATAGGGATGCCAGGTAAGCATCTTGTTTTTTTTTTTGAAGCTGGAGGAAACAACTCCTTGAGCATCTTTGTTGGGAGAAAATACTTCATTCTCATGATCCTCAAGATTCTAAGATAATGGCAAGTCATGACCTCATATCTTAAGACTTGTCTCCGAATGGAAAGACTTGAAGACGGAGGGTCCATCCAGGCTCCGATTTGAAGGGACCCTTCGAAAGGCTTCTCCTCCGAAGTGGAAAACAACCAGAAGGATATGACGTCTATTTTATCGACATCCTTCGAACATATTTTACCATATTAACCCTATTTGGGATACCGAAATCGTTTCCACTATGTCGGTTGTAATTGAGAGGTAAAAAGGTCTTTTCTCTAGAAATTTTACCTATAATACCCCCTTTCTTGCCCTATAATAGGCATCGAATATTCATATATTCAATACACCACTTCGAACTACCTCGAGCTATTATCCTATTCGGAGGCTTAAGATAGTTCACATTCACAAATACTTCATTTGTCAGTTTTTAACTTTATAGAACCTGTTAGCGTAATCCGTTGCGCCAACAATCTTGTTTTACACTTTGATAGAAAATAAAATCATCAATCACTGAATAAAAAAGTATAATTATAGTTTAGTTAGGACAAATAAAAACAAGTTCACCATTAAAATGGTGTGGTGGCTACCTCCTTTGGTTGAGCTGCTGATTACAATTGACAGTACATTTTGTATTTGTAGGTGTTAATTAAGATATTTTTTTAGAGTGTTTTTGTACTTTTTGTTGCATACCTCTCTTTTTCATAATTGATAAATGCATAAGTACAAAAAAATATGCCTAAAATTATCCTTATCTTAAATCAAACTTAAAATCCAAAATATCATTGAATTGTACTCCAAAGGAGAGCATAGCGGGGAGTGCCATGTCACCATTCGCAATTGAGGTAGATTCAGAGGAGTTGTTTGGTTGCAAACCACCATTTACTAATAAAAGTTATTATATTTATCTAAATTAAGGTTATCAATTTTTTTATACTTTGGTAAGTCTACGGGATTCTTGTCGCTTTTTAAGTTATTGACGTGTAGGAACGAAAAAAATCTTGTCATAATTTATGGTAGCAACCAAATAACTATCAATTTAGTCAAACTTGTTTAACCTTAGTGTGACGGGGAACCAAACAACTTCAAAATAATCCAGTTATTGACATGTAGTACCGAAAAAATCTTGTCACAATTTATGACAGCAACCAAATAACTATCAATTTAATCAAACTTGTTTAATCTTAATGTAACCGGGAACCAAACAACTCCAAAATAATCCAAAGTACCAATTCCACGTTCCATCCTACAAGAAATCCGTAGGAGGCGAGGGCTCTGAAATCTGCCAACTTTGATCAGGCTTCCGTGCCCGGCTCGCTGGACCGGAGAGAGACGGCGGCGATCGCGTGCCGGATGCTGCCGTCTGCCGCCCGCGTGAGTACAGCGGCCGTCAGGTAATGTGGCCCCGGTCGATCACATGAGCCGATCCGGTGGGCGTGGTGGCCGTGGCCCACGGTCCTGGCACGCGCCGGAGCCCACCGGGAAGTGTCAAAAAAAGAAATTTAGAGGACGCAGTTTAATTCATGTAAAGTGTTTTACAGTTTACGTGCTCTAAGAGAATTTTTGAGGATTCTCTTTTAGTTTCTATAAAAATCACGAGGTAAAATTTTTGTGTTTCAAACGAGTCTCAATAAGATTTTTTTCCCAGCGTATGTGATTACGAATTAACTTAATTCTAGAAAAATATAGATCACTTGGTTCCCTTTTGTCCAACCCCCTACGGTTGCCCCTTTTTTCCTAATAGAAAGCTTAGAATTATGAGGGAATTTTTTAGTTCAGAAGCAAAGTTAGATACATTTTGGAGAGTGTTGTCTCCCTCCATGAGATCTTGCACGATGTTAAGGTCAAAAAACAGAAAGGTATTATGTTAAAACTAGATTTTGAGAAGGCTTATGATAGAGTCAATTGGGATTTTTTGGTGGAGGTGCTTGCCAAAAAGGGTTTTGCTCAAAAATAGATCAGATGGATGAAAGATGTGATTTCTGGTGGAAAAGTAACTATAAACATCAATGGTGCTAGGGGGTTTTTTCAGAACCTACAGGGGGTCAGGCAAGGTGATCCTCTTTCTCCTTTGTTGTTTAACCTAGTGGGGGACGCAATGTCTGAAATCTTTTTGAGAGCTAAGGAGAAGGGACACCTGTCAGGTCTTGCTACGGATCTGATCCATGGGGGTTTGACCCACCTGCAATATGCTGATGATACCATCCTTTTGATGGAATTTGCAGAATCAAATTTCATTACAGTCAAATTCCTCCTCTATTGCTTTGAGGAGCTCTCTGGAATGAAAATCAATTATCAAAAGAGTGAGTTGTTTGCGTTGGGGGTTACTCAGGATGAAGCTCAAAAAGTTGCTGATATTTTCAACTGCAAATTGGGGTCTTTTCCTCTGTTTTATCTTGGGCTTCCCATTGGTCACTCTAAACCCTCCAAGTCCGATTACCAAAAACTGATTCACAAAGTTGAGAGAAGGTTGTCGACTTGGAAATGTGGGCATTTATCCTACGAGGGTAAGATGATTCTGATCAACTCATGTTTGAGCAGTGTCCCACTCTATTCCATGGGTGTTTTTCGTCTTCCTGAATCTGTTCACCATCAGTTGGATCAGATTAGAAGTCGTTTCTTTTGGGATGGTCTTGGTGGGAAAAAGTATCATATGGTGAGCTGGAAATCTCTGTGTATTCCTAAAAAATTTGGGGGAATGAGTTTTGGGATACCAGAGTAATGAATGATGCTTTACTTGGCAAATGGATCTATAATCTTGTGAATGATAAAAAAGGTTTGTGCTATGAGGTCCTCAGGAATAAGTATGGCCTTAAAGATAGTATTTTTGATATTTTTAGAGGGAGTGGGTCTCATTTTTGGAAGAATGTTTTGAAGTTGAGAGATCGAATCCAGAAAAACTGTGCCTTTAGAATTGGGAATGGCAGGAATATCCTCTTTTGGGAAGATAGTTGGATCTGTGACCTTCCTATTAAAATAATTTCCCCCCATTTATACAACATTTGTCTGAATCCTAGGGAAATAGTGTACAGTGTTTGCAACAATGGTTGGCTCATCCATTTTAGACGTTCCATGTCTGTCTTGGAGAATGGTGATTGGATGCAGTTGAGGGAGATGTGTGATTCTGTCACCCTTAATGACAATGCAGATAGTGTTTCCTGGGTGCTGGATAAATCAGGCTATACTGCCAGGTCTTTCTATGTCTGGTCAGTTTTTGGGGGAGTGGTTGATGGGGATTCGAGGTATATTTGGGATTGTGTTGCGCCTTTGAAGGTGAAAATTTTCTTGTGGTTAGCCTTAAAAGGGAAAATCCAAGTTGGGTAACAATTAGCTAAAAGGGGTTGGCCGGGTGATCCAATGTGTAAATTGTACGGGCAGTTAGAATCGGTGGATCATATGTTGTTTCATTGTGCGGTTTCAAAGTTTTTGTGGTGATGTATTAGAGATTCGCTCGGTTGGTTGAGTATTCCTACTTCTCATTCGACTATCTTTGACGTTTGTGGCGTCGACGTGAATAAAACGGATAAAATCGTAACACTAGGTGTCTTTGCTGCTGGTTGTTGGGCGATTTGGCTTATGAGAAATAACTTTGTTTTTAACGATTATTTGTCTGCAAATGTGCTCTCTCTGCCTTATTCAATGTTGTGTTTCTTATCTCAGTGGAGGACCTTAGCTCCGGCGAAAAATCTGGGTGTGCATTCAAGAATCGTCGACTTGCTCCGTGCTCTTCTCGGAAGGATGTCAAGAGCTTCCACATCAAGAAATCTGTCTGACTAGCTTCTAAATCTCCTGGAGCGCTTAATTTCTACTAAGTCTGCACAGTTCCATTCCTTTTGGGTTCAGCTTGCTCAGTCTTTTGAGTTTAGGCTAATGCGTTTCTAGGTTCTGGTTCATCATGGTGGTGTATTTTGCTTGTAATTTGTTGTGGCTTGTGGGTGATGTTTCAGGTATTGGTTTGTTGTTGTAGTATCGACCTCAAACATGTTTGGTTCCGCCCTGGGTGGGTGTTGAGTTTGTATGCTCTCTTGTAAAGCTGGTATCCCCAGCAGAACAACGGTAACCATATCTTTGGCTTTCAAATAAAGACAGGCGTAACTCTTGTTATGCCTTTTCTCAAAAAAAAAGTTAGATACATTTTCTTTGGTAAAAATGCTGGCTAGAATCAAACTTTCACCTAATGAAAAGTTAGGCACGGAGGTTAAACTGCCTTCCCCTCTTCTTAGATATACCTCCAATTCCATCGGTTGTTTGTGTTAAGCGTTTGTTTATCTATAGAGAACAATAAAAAAAATTCCCACAATATCTTGCTCGTTGTCGAAAACGTTATTTCTGAACTACACATGCATAAGAAAAAACAATACACACACAGATTTGTCTACTTGGGAACATGAAATTCAGAATTTGTTCACAGTTTGTTATTGGTGATGATGCGGAGGCATGGAGCTAGTACCTACTGTACACCACGAACCACCAGACAATCATTAGCTTTAAACGACCCAACTATCACACCGGCCATGCTAAACAGCATCAACTCCATAAGGGATCGAACGCATGAATGATTTCAGCAAGAAATTCCAAACACTAGGTTGCGCTGTGTAATTACATGGATAGCTAAAACCAACCTAATCAGCAAGAACAAGCAGAACAACTAAGCAATCACAAACTTGGGGTGGTGATCCCTAAACACCACCAAATACCCTACCACAGCATAGAGGGTGCCAAGTATCATGCTGTCGAAAGACAATCATCAGGTTGACACCGATGTTAAATTCAACATGCTAAACGGATGAAAGTAGGATTCATCAAATCCATCAAGTGAATGTGGGCTACAGCAGTTAGCCGGTTCCTCCCTCATGTCATTCCAGATCCATGTCAAGGGGCAAAAGGATTGAGTGCCTCAACCGATTCTGACTTAGAAGTCTGATCATCACCTTCGTCGAGATTTGAGGCTTGGTGCTCCTGATCTTTACCTTCAACTCTTTCACTTGACTTTTTGATCTCCTCAATCCGCAAAACAACATGCAGCATTGAAGGCCGGGCATCTGGGACTTGTGCAACACAGTCTATAGCAAGCTGTAGAAGCTGAACCATCTGTTCCTCGACATTTTGATATCTCAAGAGCTCCATATCAAACACCTCTGCAGTCCATTCTGTGCGAACAACCGACTGCACCCACCTGGGCAGGTCAACACCCTCATCGTTAAGAGCGGCTTGACTGGGGGCCTTGCCTGTGAGCAGCTCAAGCAAGAGAACACCAAAGCTGTACACATCTGCCTTCTGGGATACCCTTCGGGGATCAGTAACCTCTGGAGCATGGTATCCAGTGGCACGAGATGGTGAGGATGACAGACCAACAAGAGCAGTGAGGCCATTGTCTGATACACGTGCTTGGCATGACTTGGTTAGGAGTACATTGGATGACTTGAGGTTGCCGTGAGATGCTGATGAGCTGGTTGAGTGAATGTACTCGACGCCACGGGCTGCAGCTAGGGCAATGCTTGATCTTGTCTCCCAGTTAAGTGGCATACGGCCAGAACCTCTGTTGCCTATTTAGTAAAAGTGGAAAGATTGTGCGATGTAAGTGTTTTAGCCTCTTAAGTCTTAAAAGTATCTTGATTGCCAGGAATCACAGCAAAAATGAAAAATGTTGGCATTCAACGATATGGCATTATGGCTGTAACCTCGCTGCAAATATTAGCTGAAAACATGATATCAAGACATCAAAGAACATCTGCCATAACTCTAAGCAATGCAAAGCAAAATCACACTAACTCTAAGCAATGCAAAGCAAAATCACACTAACTCTAAGCAATGCAAAGCAAAATCACACTAACTCTAAGCAATGCAAAGCAAAATCACACTAACTCTAAGCAATGCAAAGCAAAATCACACTAACTCTAAGCAATGCAAAGCAAAATCACACTAACTCTAAGCAATGCAAAGCAAAATCACACTAACACTAAGCGATGCAAAGCAAAATCACACTAAATATAAGCAATGTAAAGCAAAATCACACTAATCAAGCTGAGAACAAACCAGATTGAAGTAAAACAGAAGACAGCCAATTCTGCACCGGTTGCAATCAATTATTATTAACTTTCTGAAAAATATTAATAATAAGGAGAAATCAAGAAACTACTGCATTCAAACCAAGAAGTGAAAGTAATTGCTAAATCATAGTCAATCCTGAGCATAACATCAATTAAGAATAACTAGCCAATAAACAGTAAGTACCTAGGATGCCAATATTATAAACAAGACCTACATTAAAGCTGAGTATGACTAAGTCTCCATAGAGAAGACAAAACCTTGAGCAATCAGCAGGTGAGTGGTCAAACCAGGAGAGAAAAAAAGTAATAGCCACAAAACAATAGCTGCTCAACTTCAACATGTGAGAGCAAATCGAGCACTACTCGTACCATCACCACTGAATAATAATGCAATCGTACTGACAAAATACAAGAAGAACATGTCATCGTACAATAGTACCATTCCACGAGTGACAATTAATAATCGCAGCAGATAGAAATGTTGTATTCTCACCATGCAAGAGTGCAGAGAGGCTGCCCATGGGCATGAAGTCGTAGACGAGTAGCTTCTCATCTTTGCTGTAGTAATAGGCACGGAGAGGAACGATGAACTCATCTTGAAGCTCACCAATGTCAGCAATACGGTCACGGAACTCCGGCTCAGACAGAATCACATCCTTGAGCCGCTTCACCGCCACGGTCGCTCCAGATTCAAGCACAGCTTTGTAAGTTGTCCCAAATGTACCTTTCCCAAGCACCTCGGCAGATGCACGAAGCAGGTCCTCCAGGTCGAAGGGCATCACAGAAGCCGCCGACCCGAAGAAAATCAGCTTCTTCCCCGAAGTCGACTGGACAGGAGGGGCGTGAGGATGGTCGACGGTAGCCATGGGCGCTACGGCCGCAGCGCTGGTCACCTCAGGTGGTTTCCGGCCTGCGGTGACAACGGCAGGAGCTGGAGCTAGAGGCGGCATCTCAATAGACCTCGTCTTGGTGTGCCCCGACCTGCAACAGAGGCAAACGAGGAGGAACAAGAGAAGCGCGGCTCCCAAGACGGAGCCTATCGCGATTCCGGCAATGGCGCCGCCAGAGAGCTTCTTGCTCTTCCTGCCGCTTTCACCACCTTTGCCGGCGTTGTGGGCCGGCGTCTGCGACGCTGGCTGTCCGTCCGGGGAAGGGGAAGGCGAGGCCTCACCAGGGCAAGGGCCCAAGGGTCCACCGCATAACCCCGTCCCGAGGAACGCCGAGCGCTGCATGGACCTGAGCGTGGCCGGTATGGATCCGTTCAACTGGTTGAACGAGACGTTGAACTGCTGAAACTGCTGCTTGAGCTCCGGAATCTCGCCGACAAAGCGGTTGCTCTCGAGGAGGAGAACCTTGAGGCGCGTGAGGTTACCCAGCGCCGGCGGAATGGCGCCCGACAGGTCGTTTCCGCCTATTACGAGGCGGACAAGGCCTGGGAGCGCGAGAAACGCCTGCGGGAACTCACCGGAGAACTTATTTCCGTTAAGGAACACATTGCGGAGTGCGGCCGCGGATGCGAGGTCCCCAGGGAGCGCGCCGGAGAGCGCGTTGATGCGGAGGCTGAGCGTGTGGAGCGCCGTCAGTTTCCCGAGAGTCCCCGCCGGCACCTGCCCCGCCAGCGCCGCCCCGGGCAGCCGCAGCACCGCCACGCGGCCGTTCTCGCAGGTGACCCCCGTCCACGAGCACACCCCGCCGGGGTCGGTGCCGTTCCACGCCACGCTCCGCCCCACCGCGTCCCGGAAAACGAGCAGCGCCCGCGCGTCGCCCGCCAGGTCGTCCGCCATCGCCACGACCACCACATACATCGCCAGCGCCACCAGCGCGGCGAGGCGGCCGCGCCGTCTAGTCACAAGCCGCCAACACGTTGCCATCCCGGTGGCGGCAGAGGCGAGAGGAGGGCGAGGGCGGGGGCGGCGCGCTGGCGTTCGTTTCGCATCTGTTGGGGGGGTTTGGAGTGGAGAGAGAGTGGGCTGAACGGGAAAAAAAAACCCTAAAAACCGTGCGAGATTTTCGGAATGTACCTCGGGGAGTTCGATATTTGCGTCGTTACGGAGCCGGGATTTATTCTGGGGGGTTGGCAGGTTCGGGCTGCCGCTCCTTGGAAAGGAATGGGAACGAAGAGGAGAGGCGCGGCTGCCGGCTGCCAAACGGAAGTGGGAATCGGATCGGATGCGCCGATCCGACGGGCGGGGACGGGAAGAAACTGGGATTTCGAAAATGAAAATACATTAAAGGTGCTTTCTAAATTGAAACACACAATGACATTACAAACATATCCTTTCACCTTTTTATTTTCTTTCTTCCCTTTCACCTTTTACCTCCAATTGTTAACTATCTGTTTTCCCGAGCAAAGGACTACTGTGATGGGATGGCGAGGTCATAGTGTCATCGAGCGTCAGCAGCCAGCTTAGTTGCACCGGGAGCGAGGGCATGGAGCGACAGGCAACGGGTTGTCTCATTAGTGGGGATGGAGTGGCGGCAGAGGCCGGCCTCGGATTGTCTCAAGTGGTGGCGCGGCGAACAGTTTGGGGGCACAGGAGCACAGGGGCACTCAACGGTGTAGAGATTTGAGTTGGCCAATGGGCAGTGCGTAGCGGCGATGGGAAATCCCACCACTCAAAAATTTTATCTTGCTTGATTCACGAAATTGGTTGAACACGTAAGAATATTTTTTTACATTAGATTTCTTTCATTGATTGCCTTATGTATGTGGCCTTTCACTGAAGTTATTATAGAATATTGATTGACTTAAGAGAATAATGATATTGAACTTCAAACTTTATGGGCAAATGATGATTTTTAGCTTGCTTCTTTATAGTGTATATTGTTTCAATATTAACAAATAAAGTAATATGAATTATTTATGTTTATAAAAATATCATTATTGTGGTATAATTATTTTAAGGTATGTTAACAAATAAAACATACAATAACTCAGGGCGAAATAGTAAATTCCAAACAAATTCCACAATTTCTGAATCTAGATTTGTTCCGCAAGTCAAACAGGTGAGGTACTCCACAGTGGAGCAATAACTCCACTCTAGATCAGATTCAAAGTGGATTTCATAGAGTGAAGCGACTTTTTAGAGTGGAGTAGTCTCAAACAAGCACTGAGTGTGTGACCATACTATTGTAGATTAAGGTTTAAAATAATCAGAATTGTTGGATAATTCATCAATTATTTATTTAAGTAGTTTTCTTATTGGATAATTTAAATTGTATTGGTAGATGTATTTGTTGAGACTGATTATCCTGTGTTTGAAAAAACTTAAATACACTGAAGTGAATGATGAAATTCTAATTGTTTTTATAGAGGTGATAATGCATATATAATTTAGAGTAACTTTAAAGGGTATATATATATGTATGTATGTATAATCGGGCTAGTGGTTCAGATAATTGGTTTTTCTCTGGACCGTGACTATTAGCTTATTACTAGATTATAATTTTTTAAGCTATAGATAAATTTTTGTTCATCAAATAATCTGATACTGATTTAATTTTAATCCTAATTTAAAATAATCTGACACTGTAACAGCCAGCCAGCCGAGCCAACAATTGCGCATTGTTGCGCGTGCTGTGAGGCTGGCATGTGGGCCCGTGTCCGGCTTATCGCTTCAAGAAATGTGCATCAGAACAGCAAAGACCGACAGTTTGGTGCCTAGAGCATGCGTGGTCTGGCGAGATTTGGGGGCATACCAAATGTCCAAATCTCGTGCAAATTTGGTTGCATTTTCCCTTGGAGTAGAGCCACAATTAACGAAGATTTAGGAAAAATAATTAAACTAAACTTTTATGGACTAATTTGTCATTTACAAGGGTGTGAAACACCCCACCCATGAGCCACTGTCTAGGGACCGGTTCACAGTATTACGCCGTGATGCATTGGATGCTTCCTGCCAAAAGCTAATAATAATTAATAATTCTCTGTGTTCGTTGAAATGCACCGGGGAAAGATCGTCGCCGTGCTCTTCGCAATGAAACGGCCATTAACTAGAAACGATGTCGATTTAGAGCATCTCTATTGTAATTGTTATTTTTGACCTGTTATTTATAACAATAGCAAATCTCCCTATTTTAATTGGATTGTTATTTTGTTACTCATTCTATTGTACTTGCTATTTTATGGGGTTTGCTATTTCTCTCACCAAACTTGCCATATGTAGCAAGTTTGATGAGAGAAATAGCAAACCTCCTAAAATAGCAAGTACAATAGAGACATCTTTTGAATAATTCTTGTTATTTTTAAGAATATCAAGTTGAATAACAATTACAATGGAGATGCTCTTAGGCTGAAGTAATCAAAGACTTCCTACGGAGACCACGGTAAAAATGAATCTTATTAAAATTTCAGTAAAATATATTAAATTTCAATTTAATATGTTTGAACAAGAGTAACACTAAATTCACATTATCTTTCCACTACCGTGGCTGCTGGCATGGAAAAAAGGAATAATTAGATCATATCATTGCAATTTTATAAGTTTAGAGAAATATCATTATAATTTATATATTTTGATTTATGTTATTACAATTTTAACTCGGTCTTCTAGTTCTCTGAAATTGTAATAGTATATTTTGATTTATGTCATGAAAATTCTGCTATAGAAAATCATGTTCTGCCACAGAAAATTAAAACTGTTCAGGGAGTCATTTGCTACGCGCACCTCGTGTCGTATACCAGAAATTGATTTTCAGTTGTTCGCCATTGCACGACTCTACTTATCTGGATTTTCAGCTCGAGGATGAGCTGATTTCCGAGGGAGGGAGAGATTGTTATGTGCATTGGCATAATTAGTTAGAATTAGTTAAGATAAGATTAGTTAGTTAAGATTATTTCTGTTTTAAAGATAGAGATAAGATTAACATATTAGATTGTGTTAGGACTATAAGTACCCCTTTAGGGCTATGGAATAAACTAATCTTATAATTAATCTTATCTTAATCTAACTAATCATATCTAACTAATTATGCTGCTGCACATAACATTCTCTCCCTCCCTCGGAAATCAGCTCGTCCTCGAGCTGAAAACCGGATAAGATGACATCTACTGCAAATTGATTTCTGTGTACACAAAACATGGTGCGCGTAGCAATTTACTCCCTGAACAGTTTGGATCATGTGTGACAGATCTGGATCTTTTGTGGCTTGATATCGTGTGGACAGATCGGTGGAGCAGTCCTGGAAACAGAGGCATCAGGTCAACAAACTTGTGGGAGCATGACCGACTCGGGGAGACTGGCGGAGTCTGGCACGCCGGCCGACGGTTGAGGAGGCGTCAGGCGCGCATGGAAGGTGGGCCCTCCTCGCAGCGGTTACGGAGGCATCAGGCGCGCGTGGGGGGCGGGCCCTAGTCGGCGGCGTCGAGCGAAGGCAGGGTCGGAGGCTAGCGCCGTGCCTCCACCAAATCACATGCGCTGCTACTGGTTTCATATCATCGACGGCTACGAACAGGTCCATCCACAGTCACCACCCACGACGACGCAATCCATGGCCACCCGCGAGCCTAGCGGCGCAGGCGCCTCGGCCTCTCCTCTTGCGACGATGCAACAAACGTGGTGGGGTGGAGGCAACCCATGGCAGAGGGAGCGGAAGTTCGGCTAGGGTTTGGCCGATGGCATCGTTTCCCTTTCCTCCTCCCCGTTGTGCTTCTACCTCCTCAACTAGCGACGGTGGTTGTCACGCCCCGATTTAATAAATCAGGACTTTTATTGAAATTCCATAGAAAATCAATAAAAACAAGACGCTCATCATGCGACCACGTACAATACGAGAAAATCATTCACGGTTCGTAGACCGTATTAGTACAAAAGTGAATAAATATGAAGAGAAACTAGTAAATCAAAGGGGTCCTAGATGAACACCTCCTTCCAGTCTCGCCTTGACTGGGTCGCTACTCCAGACCTTCATCCTCCTCGTAGTAGACGGGCTCTGATGGTGTAAGTCAACGGGGTGAGTACAAACGTACTCAGCAAGCCACCGAAATGCAAATATAATGCAAGACAATAACAAGGGAGATAGTGGCTAATTTTGCGGAAGAAGCATAGTTGTAAAGCATTAAATGTGATCGATTTATTAGTACTAAAATGTAAACATGTCTATGCATCATCATCTTTCTAACTCGAGGAGTACGTTTTACCTCCTCGCACAACAGTCCTTACATGCCATGAATATCTCAACCATTCAATCATTAGTAAACTAACTGCGAGTAGTCACACAACCCGCCCTTGACCGTGAGCTCGGCTTTTCGAAAAGATTAAATTACTCTGATCAGAGATGTACCACTGTACCCACAAGGCACGCACTCATCACTTACACCAAAGTGTAACGAGATGACCCATTCCACGGGAACTCATGCCAAAACCTTCCATATGGTCTTCTCCGACTCCACAACACCCTCTTATGGGTTTCGTATCGTGTCTCGACGTGTCGAGTTCTCACCATACCCCCCCTTGAGCCATCGTCGGTACAAGTCACCCGTAGGCTTGCCCCTTGTACCCCTCCACTATGGTGCATAGAGCCGGAGTGTTCCACACTTCCAGTTAGGACTTACCCATTAGACTTGTGGTTGGTACGGAAGTGCTTTGCAACAGATCCCGCAGACCGGTCCTTATAGTGCCTCGGGTGCGACCAACCAGTTTCCGAGCTTGCACCCGGAACCCACCATACTTAACTTAGCCAACTCCTTCAGAGTCCAGAGACGAGAATAACGGGGAATTTCATATATCAGAATCCATCTATCTACGACTCATTCTTTATTTCCTATAGCAGTTGTGCTGGTATATTGGGCACTAGCTAATATAATATTTGTAGAGTGACAAGAAGTTAAGGCTCAATAAGCATGGCTTGGGTTTGCACACAAGGACGGGAATCTAATAAATATAAGTGTAGGGCTTGATGTTTGACTAATGCAATATTAACCTATGAGTTATAGCGATAATTTATTAAAACATGGGCTCAATAATGATCAACTGTTTCCACAGGAGGGGTCGATGACTTGCCTTGCTCAACAAAGGGTGAAGGTGGAACCTCTGGATAGAACTCCGGCTCCTCGACGAACTCGTAGTATTCTCGATACGGAAAAATAAACAATACATTCAATAAACAGATAAAAATCCACCAAATAATAAACATATATATTTGTGGTCTTTATTATGTGAAATAGGATTTATTATTCTGGAGTTTGGTGAAAAACAATAAAACTTATATTTTGAGGTTTTTCCCTATTTATTTTCTGGAATAATAATTTTAACCCTAATGGGTTCTTATTCATTTAATTGCTAAGATTATTTTGTGCCAAAATAACATACTGTTTTTATGTCATTAATGTGTAGAGAATAAAAAGACAAATTTTCCAGAATTGAAATGGTGAAATTTGGAGTTAAATTGAATAAGATATGAATTTTTAAAGTTTAAACTAATTTTCTGGATTTTATTTTAAACAGAAATGTGCGTGGGTCCACGGTGAGCTAGGTCCACCATGGACCCGCGCACTGTGCGCGTGGGCCGATTGGATCTGGACCGTTGGATCCAGATCCATCGGTCAGTGGCTGGCGGGGGTGTTTAAGTGAGATCGGAGGGCTCAGATGAGCCCGTACCGGTCAACGCCAGTCAAGGCCATCTGGGCCCTTGATCTGGGTTTTAATCGTAGCCATCCCCCTTGGATCTGACGGCCACGATCTCAACCGGCACGGTGGCGGCACGGGGGAGGCTGAGACCGTCATCTCCAGCTCCGGTCGAGCGGCGGCGAGCGATCCCCGGCGGCGGAGAGGGCTTCCGGCAGGGCTAGGGCCAAAAATGGATTCAGAAAAACAAGGGGGCTTCAGGCGTACCGGCGGTGACGACGTCGAGACAGTGGCGGCGATCAGCGGTGAGAAGAGGCGGGATAAGCCTTCGGGTCCGGCGTCGGCGAGGCGCTCCGATGGTGGTCGGACCGGACGGAGGTGGGGCCGGGGACGGGGAGGTGACGGGGGTCACGATGGTGGCGGTGGTTAGGGCGTCGGTGGCGTGGAACGACGGCGATGGGCTACCGAAGGGAAAACAGGGGAAAACCCTAGAAAGGGGGTGGCGGCCATCGGGATTGCGACGACTAGGCTCAGGTGTTGTGGTCGGGTTGCGGCGAGGGTGGGAGGCCTTTTATAGGGCTCGCCGGTGTGGTTTTGGCATGGAAATCGAAGGAAACCCGAAGGGATTTCTTGAGTACTCTGGTCAGCTTCCATGCGCTCGGATCTTCTTCCATTTGGGTGAAACCGCGTCGGTAAAGCATGGAAGGCGATCGTCGGGTCACGGCAAGTCTTGGCGGGGCTCAATTACGGCAGTCGGTGGCCGGCGGTGGCGAAAAAGGCAAGGGGGCCGTCGGGATGGAAGGGGAGGGATCCCCTTCCATTTGGAGAAGACGAAATTGACAGGTGGGGGCCACCTGTCAGCCGGCGGGCGTGAGAGAGGAGGGGCCGACAAGTGGGCCCGGCGTGGCAGCGAGAGAGAGGGGACGTGCGGGAGGCCGACGGGTGGGGCCGGTGGGGCGTGGCACGGAGGAGAGAGGCGGAAGGGACGCGCCGACAGGCGGGTCCCGCTTGTCAGTGACTCAAGGTTGGGCTGGGCTGGGCTGAAGGCTATTTCAAGGTTAAGGCCCATTTCGATTTAAAAATGTTTTCTGATTTAAAATAAATCCAGTAATTCGTTTATTTGATTTAGGGTTGAATCACTGTTGATAAAAATTTGGAAAAATTCCTAAAATTATATCTTGGCCTCTAGTTCATCTCATGAAATTTTCAGCTCCAGATTTTGAGTATTTATCTCTGTTTGGCTTAAATAGGGCTCTTTATGGGTTTCTCTTTAATTATAAATTCCAGAAATGTATTTAATAATATTTTTCTTTTATTTTAATTCTTTTTTAATTTTTAGGGTGTTACAGTGGTGGCAGCGTGGCAAGGACAACCTGCTCCATGGCACGCTTGTCGGCCGTGAGGGCTGCATCGTCCGCGGAGGGCTCCATGAGGGCCACCTTTCCTTGCTTATCTGCGGCCTCCTTGATGAGGATGGGGCTAAATGCCTCCAGATCCTTCCTCTCCCCTTGTGCTTCTTCCTCTGCATCCGACGACAATGGTGACGTGTGCGGTGGGGGAACCCGTTGCGCCGTGGGGGAAACTCGGCAGCATAGAGGCCACCGGAGCCAAGCCTAGGTACACCCGGAGGTTGGCAACAACCTGCTGTAAATCTGCGAGGGTTTGCATATCTTCTGCGGTTGAGACGAACGTCGTCATGGCGTCAGATCTTTGGAACCACTACAACAATTCAGGAAACTTCCGTCGACAAAAGGCTAACTTTCGTCGGCATTTGGCCGACGGAAGCGTGTAGACGGAAGTTAGCTAACTTCCGTCGGCCAATCCTAGCCGACGAAAATTACTTTTTTTTGTGTTTTCTTTTTTGTGTCGACAGGCCAATAACTTCCGTCGGCTAATATTGGCCGACGGAAGTTAACTAAAAAATCCAAAAAAAGAGAAAATTTGCAAAAGAGGAATTTGCTCTGGAAGACGTGGGGGGTTGATTCCCACAAAAATCTATGTCCTGCGTGATTGAAGAAACAAGTTAACAGATATCTTCTACACTTTACACAAAACTGGAGTAACTATGTTCTAGTCAATCACGTGTTCACCATCGCTAACACTAATTTTATGCTACATCACTAACTTGAAATCATAGTACACTAATTTTGCCAGACCAGTATTGACATCTCCAATCTGCTCTTCTAATGCTAAAAGCTCCTGTAATGCAAATAAAAGAAACAAATCAGATAAAGTCTCCGGTGAGACAAAAACTCAAAAAAGGTAGCCCGGATGAGCTGGTATTCCATACCTCATAAGTCATGTTGTCTATATCTAGCCGCATATCTCCATGTTCATCAACAACATTTGACACTTCATACAATCTCGAAAAATCCATTATTGTAGCATGCTGCAGAGCCAAACAAAATATATATCAACATGAGTACTAGATGTACACTTGAAGAGCAAGATGTTCAAAAAGATATACATTCATCATTCTACCATTCTGAACTGACTGCTTGGTTTCTTCAATAATCATATAATCATATCCATGGTTTCAATAATCAATAATCATATCCAATAATCATATCAAAATGAGAAATAAACAAGTTTGGTTTCCATTGGCCGGAAATAAAATTAACAGAAACAATGCGAGACAACTGCAAAAGGTGAAAACTACTGTCTCGCTAAAAAAAATCACCAGCCCCGAGCATTGAAACAACACATTATAAAAAAAATAAACTTCTGTTACAATCCTGTAATATATGCTCTTAAGTATTTCAATAGTTTTTCCCCAAGAATATTACTGTATGTCGAAATACATGTCGCTGCAGAATCCAAACAATCTGTGCAGTCAACCAAGTGAACCAACCTTCACCATTATATATAATGTAAAGCATATAGAATGGTTGTATGAAAGATCTCTTACTCAAAGAGTAAATTTAGGTAGCCTAACTGTTAGGTTACAAATAACACAAAAAAACCATCTATTGCATGCATGTTTACTGTTTAGGTATGTAGGACTCTAGGACTCCATGATCGGAGTTAGCTAGGTTGCATCACTTAAATTCAACTTCTAACAATGAACATGGATAACTTTTATGGTATATTGCATGTGTTTAATTAAGACTATCTCGATTAAGTTTGATATTTGATTAGATCTACGTGTCTACTAGTTATTGATATGTTAGTTTTAATTACTTTCATTCTACCCCCTGCTTAGATTAGATCTAGCATATCAATCATGTTAATCTGGTATTCATTGGCTAGATAAGAATGTATTATTAATATTAATCTGGTATTTTCTTGGTTTAGTCTATCAGGTTAGTATTAGTGGTGCATATCTTGTTTAGACGAAAGGGATTAGATTAATATTTCATTGGTGTTTTAGCTGATGAATTACACTTTTATCATGCTTATCATCAGCCATTATAATTTCACATGAATAATGATTTAACACTATTTTAGTTAAGTCCGATCTACTAATTTTATTTTTCATAGAGATAATGTGTCAATTTAATAAATTATGACCATGATGTTATTGATTTGCTTAGATAACTAAAAAATCAATCGGCGATCGAATGATGTGATACCTTGATGCGGAAATGACCACCTCGCGTCCCAGCCCTGTAGCCTGCAAGCCCCCGCTGATGACCTCGTCGTGCACTCGTGCAACAGAACCGCTCCGTCGACGTCCTCCTCCACGGCGGCCGCTACACCTCTGCGCGGCGATTCTTCCACGCCCTCCCCGCCCGCTCCGTCGTCACAGGGAACTCGTTCCTAGCAGCGCTCGCCCGCCGACGCGACGTCCGCACGGCGCGGGACTTCTTCGAGGCCGGGGAGGCGGCGGATGCGGCGGGAGGCCGGGGAGGCGGCGGAGGCCGGGGAGGTGAACGGAGGCGGTGGGAGGCCGGGGAGGCGGCGGGAGGCCGGGGAGGCGGCGGGCATAGTTGCGCGGAGGCGGCGGCGGGGAAGAGGAGAAGGGAAAAACCTAGGGTTAATTTTTTCCGTGTCATTACAATTTTCACGGTTTGCCAATATGCCATCGGTGTGTCACCGACAGATGGGGGCCGCCACAGTCACTGACAGTGGCATATAGGCAATTTCTAAAAATTATAATGGCATGTGAGTAATTTTCCCAAAAACCTAGGGCTGGGAACGAAAAAGAGGGCGGGGGCTGGGAAAAAAAGCATGTAGCTGTAAACTTAACTTCCGTCGGCCACATCTAAAGCCGACGAAAGTTAATTTTAACTTCCGTCGGCTTTAATGCTGGCCGACGGAAGTTAGGGGATTTATACCGGATGGGGAAAAATGCCTCTATCTTCCGTCGGCTACTGTGAAAAGCCGACGAAAGTTAGCTTAACTTCCGTCGGCTCCTCTAGGCCGACGGAAGTTATTTAACTTCCGTCGGCTTTTCGAAATGCCGACGAAAGATAAAATAGCCGACGAAAACTTTCTGTTTTCTTGTAGTGAACCTAGTTGCTCTAATACCAAATTGATAAGAGCAGAGGACAAATTTAATGTTTTTTTTAAAAAAATGATTTTGTGCAATCACCGCCGCATTGTTCAGTACAAGATAACTTACTATTTATTCTATCTTCTGATAGGATTCACTGATCTCTAAGGGATCTTTAGACTGTCATTTTGGTAAATTGTGGAAGTGTGGATAATTGTCAACAATAATGTTAACATTATTCGCGGAGGGTGGCTCCGGCTGAAGGTACCCCGAGGCAAAGTCCTCAGAGGCGAGGCACTTCGAAGGGTGCTCCGGACGAAGTGACTTCGAAGTATGGTGGACGAAGTCCTTAGCATTGAGGCAATGTGTTCGAAGTGTGCTTCGGATGGAGGCACTCGAAGGGACACCTGACGAAGGTCTTGGAAGTCAAGGTGCATCGAAGGCATGGTCTAGATAAGGATCTTCGTAGAGTGTGCTCGGGGCTGAGACACTACGAAGGGGTGCTTAGGGATATGTTTCATGCGGAGGCCTTGAATTGAAGGACTTCGAAAGGTGGAGAAGGTACTCCGAAGGTGGGGCTTCGGAGTATGGCTGATTTGAGATACTTCGGCCATGCATGGCTTCGGTACACGGACTAACAGAGTTCGAGCTGGGAGTAGCTGCGAAGCCGTGATGGTCCACTCCGGAGGTGATGGTGCGAAGGCTCAAGAGCTTTGACGGCTTTGGCTCAAAACCGTCACTGTATCGAAGGCTGACTTCGGTGAAACGAAGGCCATCTGGCTCCAAGCTTCTCGCCGAAGCTACCACACACCTCGCATGCGAAGGGGGGCTTCAGAAGATCCAAAACCTGCAAATGTTGATCGTGTCTGCTCTACAAAAGTTGATGTTGTCTCCTCTGCGAAGTTGACAAAAGAAGCCTCCAAATAAAGTAGACTACCATTTGTACCCCCTCATCTGGCTGAGACAAAAACAGTGTAAACCCTAGGGGTAAAGTAGTCCATTTACAGGACTGAATAGTGCCTATAAATAGTGAAGGGTGGCTAGGTCTAGACAACACTTTGAGCAACCATTTCTAGAACTCCTGTGCTAGCCGCCACATCCATGTACTCTCTCCTATGAGTTCTTTTTGTGTTCCCTGTTCATGCAATGAAACTTTGATTATGTTCTTCATTTGCTGCTTGAAATTGTATCCTTGTTTTGCACTGCATGCTTTGACTCCTTCGTGCTCAACTTCATACTGGTCAAACCATTTTTGCACTGGTTCCTTTTTAGAGAAGGGTAGGAGTGTTTTGTGCGTGCGAAGTGTGTGCTTCTCAGTGAGTGATCACTCTGTGTAAACTGAGGTATACCCTCTGATTACTAGCGACGCACTGAGTAGAGTTGTACTCAAAGCTTGTTCTCTGTTTTTAGCGAAGTTAGTTTCTTCTGCCTGTATGCCTTCGGTATACGAAGCCTAGTACAAGTTGCTAGTCAGAGTATATATTCGAAGCCCTCAGAGGGAAACCTTCTTCCGCGAAGTGCGTAGTACGAAGCCTGCTCAAAGACACCTAGTGTGCGAAGCCTACATTATTCTAGCAGAGTTGTGTATTTGGGTTTGAGGGTGTGAGCGAGGTCCTCTTGAATTCGAACTTTTGCTCTTTGTGAAGCCTGGTTTCGGAGATGCAAAATATCTCCGAACCAAACCTTCGAATGGTGTGTTCGAAGCCTGTTCCGTAGGAGACTGATTTAAAACAGAAGGCTACTTTTAGCCAGAAATTTTAAAATCTCCCATTCACCACCCTCTAGTCGCCCTTTTCGGTCTAACAATTGTGGTTGAATGTGAGTGTGAATAGGGGAACCAGGAAAACAAAAAAAAATATCAGCTAACTTCCATCGGTTTTGACCATAGCCGACGAAAATTAGCTGCTTTCAGCCACGTGGGCAGAAAGCCTAACTTCCGTCGGCCAGGGCCAAAGCCGACAGAAGTTAGAGCCACCTAACTTCCGTCGGCCAGACTAGCCGACGAAAGTTAGCACGCCTCTGCTGACGTGGCAGAGTTCCATGCTAACTTCCGTCGGCCACGAGAAGCCGACAGAAGTTAGCCTTTTGCCGACAGAAGTTAGCTTCTTCCGTCGGCTTTGGAAGTTATTTGGATTGTTGTAGTGATTAGCAGTTTTTTCCTTTGGACCTATTCTAATGATTTCTAACTTTCATGGTGTTGACTAAATCTTTTATATTAAAACATTTTAGCACTAGAAATTAAGCATCATTGAAACTATGGCATTTTTAGTTTAAGCCCTCTATACCCTTAACGCAGGTGGCAGAAATTTCTCCCTCTCATTTAGCACCCTCTTAGCAGGGTTACACACTTACACATGCCCTATGATGATAAAACCGACCGCTATTACGCACATTGGTAGTTAAACATAAGTTCTTGAAAAACAATAACTAAATTTCCACATTCTGACCTAACGAGGAATCTACGTCGATAAATCTAACAAAATTATTGCACACATCGATGGACAAACCTAAGTTCTAGCCTAATGAGGAATCTATGCTAATAAAACTGACAAAACTTTTACACACACTAATAGTTAAACTTGTTTCTTAAAAGCAGTAACTAGGTTGAATGAATGTGAGAATCTCTATCACAGATATTGTGATATACCTTAGAGTATTGCTCTAGAGTCATACTTGATTTGGTCTAAATTTGCTTGCGTGGCTAGGGTTCTTATTTCGATGAACTCATTTCTTTTTGTTACATGGGGTAACTACTCCTTATATACTCTATTTTATACTTTTATCATTATTATGTCTAACATATATATATCATCTTGTTCTATTGTCGATCTTATCATCTAATAGATTTAGATTTAAAGATCATACACATTTAATACAATACAATCCTTATCAAGTATGTGCATTAAGTGCAAGATGACCAAGTGTTTCAGACCATGCCATACTTGGTGCACCCGTTTGGTTCGTGTGGCCCATATAATTTAGTCCCTTGATCTGTTGAGTGTTAAAGGGATCCACATAGGTTCACCTTACTCTAGTAGTCAAGCTGCTATCCTACTGTAATAGTCGGATCACCACTTTGCTTAGCCATTCTTTATGACTATACCTAGCATGATCATAGTCATGTTCGAGAAGAGTCTTATTACCATAGAGAATGACTCTTACAATTAGTTCTTGCTACGAGAGGCACACAACCACACGGTCATATCGTTCAACGTTTGATGGTTATATAAATCCTCTCTAACTTAAGAGGTCACTCCTTTCTCAATGGTTGACTAAACATTATGAAACAAATCACCTCAATGTGAGGACCGATATGCTCCTACAAAATGCATGAAATATGTGAAGGGAATAACTAGGTTTTGTGCTGCCTCGTTCATGCATCAACTAATCGTTCTAAAAAATAATAGCGCTAGTATACATTCACTACCCAACTTCTTTCGTTCATCCAACCAATCCAACTTGTTTCATTCATCCAACAAAACATAAAATTATATCGTTTTATATAATCAATCTAACAAAATCTCGTACAACCAACCAAATGAACTACTTATACCATATCATCTAGCACTATTTCATTATGTACCATCTCATCTTATTAATATTTTGTTCAACCATATAAACGTTAAACGTTAAACGTTAGATAACCTAATGTTAGTGTGCCGTGCAAGCAAATCTCCGGCAACATAACGGACAAAGCTGTCCCTCTCCGTGCGATCCCCGCTCGCCGCTAGCTGGCGCCTGGCAGCGGCAGCGCGATCCCCATCTCCCTCCCTCCCTCCCCGAACCAGTAACCGTCCAACCGCGACGGCGACGCCCCCACGTTCCAAACCCGCGCCCGCGCCGGCCGCCAAACCCCTCCAAAAAGGCCGAGAGGCCGAGAGCCCGAAAGCAACCGCGCCGAAAACCGTCGCACCCTCCCTCGCGTGCGCCTTCGCCGACCTACCCGCCCCGCCCCGCCCCCTCCTCTTGCAAGCCTGGTTTCTCCCTCATTCAGGCCCCTCCCGTCCAAACCCCCGCAGAAACCGAGACGAGACGAGCAGACCAGCGCCGCGCGGTCGCAGGCGCAGGAGCACGCCGCCGCGGCGTTCCGGCCGCGCCGAGGTTCGTCCGATCTGCGCTCTGTCTCGTCCCCTCCGCTGTCATGCATTCCTGCTCGCCTGGTGCGGGTGGGGCGGATTGGGTATAGAGTATGGTAGGGAAGTCGTTTGGTCGCGGTGGGGGAAGGGGGTGGGTTTTGCGATTCGGCGATTTTGCTGCGCTAGGATCAACCGGGATTCGAGGTGGTTTTGGTTGGGATCTGGTCATCAGGGTGTCCTTGTGGAGCTGGTGTTTTTGAGTCCGCGTGCTGCGGGAGGTGTAGATACCGGTGTCGTCGTGTTGCTTGGATGCCTCCATTTCGGTGTTCATCAGAGCAGGAAGGTGAAATTCCCGGCTGTGTACCCACCACCCTTAGGTCTAACTAAACGGAAATTTTGTGATCGTATGAGTTTTCCCGCTAGTTGTCATGATCATGTATTCATGTTGCTCTATGGATGTCGTTTTGTAGTTTCGACTTATTTGTAAGGCAATGGTCTATTCCTTTTTCATGATATGGCATTGTTGGTTGGTGATGCGGTAGTCAAATTATCCTAAAGAAGGTAAAAGAGGAGTAGGAACTTCCCATTTTTGCTGTGATGGTTTTCTACCAAAATCCATATACTGGACATATCGTCATATTCCTACTTTGATTTGATGATGCCTTGTTCTTATTACTTGTTTTTATTCTCCTAGGGTTCCTGGTGCCTAGTTGCTCAAAATGGCTGACCTGACCGACATGGGCTGCTGTAGTTGTTTTGGCTTTTTAAGGAAGCCCAGTGTGCCCATAAGTCGATCTCGGAACACTGATGTCATCTTATCTGAAGATTTGTTGAACCATCAATCTACTGAAGATCCTGATGGAAGCTTCTACACTGGAGATGATCCTGATAGAAGCTTTTACGACAGGGATGATCTTGACAGAAGCTTCTACAATGGCAATGATCCTGACAGAAGCTTCTATGATGGAGATGATCCTGATCATCTTTATGGAAGTGGTGATGAGCAGCCTCGTAAGAGGTCTGAAGATATTATACTGTCAAGAGCTCGGGATGGTTTTGCATGTAGAGAAAACCTAGTTAAGGAGACTAAAAAAGTATTTCGCTCAGAGGTACCATCTTCTTATATTTGAGTTTTTTACCAGTGTCATTCTATTCACACATCCATTTTTTATGTCCATCTATGGATGTTTAGTACTTTAGTCTTGTCCAGCGTAAACCTTTTTTACAAGTTAGCCCGTGCACGAGAAAATGTCACATGGACAATTGTTATACAAATAAGACTAGCTCAGCAGTTTGACAGCAAAATCAGGAAAAGTTGGTACTTGAGTCCTGTTTGAGTGTTGGGATCTCCAGCATGCATGAATGTGAAAATTTGGTGTCTCTTCTAGGTTTTAGACATGGCATATCCTGTAGAAAACACTGCTAGCTGTCCATGCATCATGCTAGGAAAGCGACAAGCTGAACCCTAATAACTAATCATGGAAAGTCTAGATATGTTCTTGTCATTATATAGCACATGCTTTTGGAATGATCATTAATTAATTTGACCTTGTCATTATATTATATAGTAGTGTAGAAACGGTTAACTTACCATATAAAAATACAAATTGTATTATATATTCCACTAAAACATCTATGTATTATGCATACATGCAAATTTTATTTGTTTGAAAATACCATGTTCAGGTGATCCACTGTTTTGATCAGTGCTGTCATGAATTCATGTCCTTTGCAAAGTCTTGTGAAAGGGTTATAGAGTTTTCTTACATGTTTTTCTTTCGGTACATTTAGGATGAAAATGGTAGCAAGATGATTAATCAATATGTTCACTTGGGCAAGATTGGAGCTGGAAGCTATGGCAAAGTGGTAAGATAGCTCAAAGTGTGCTATTAAGTGACTTCCCAGTTCCCACGATAAATGTCTAAATCATTTTTTTTTGCTAAAAAAGGTTTTATACCGAAGCATGAAAGATGGAAAGCTGTATGCAGTGAAGGTAGTGCTTTATGTTATTCTTATGTGTTGATACTCGGTAACATAAATGACTTTTCTGTTGACCTTTTCGATGAGTTGTTACTTCTTTCTGATAGTTAATTGATTTTTTTGTACATACTGCATACACCAGAACTCATTAATAACTAGCTGCTAATCTAAACACTTTTATTTGTTGAGTTATTCTTATAGTTATACGATTATATTTATGTTACATGCACAGTGGTGGCATTAAGCTGATGTAATTGTAGCCTTTGACCATCTATTTCAGGTTTTGAATAAACCTTACATGATGAAAGTGCGTGTTGTACGATCAGAAACGGCCATGACAGATGTTCTTCGGGAAGTGAGTAACTTCGTTATTGCAATGCTTGTCGTTTATTTTTTTGTCATGAAGCAACTTAAGTGCTCTGGAAAAGTAGCCATGCACATAGTGACATAGTTACCAGACCCATCCCAGCCCTTGACCCAGTCCAGGTCTTGGGTCAGGTCAGTGGTTAAACTGCACATTTTATTTAAATAAAGATATATAAATGTGGCAATTACTAAATACTAATTGAATTTGTTGTAGTACTCAATATCGACTTAAATAAGTTGCGCAATACAATGCACAACAAAGTGCAAACTAACAAATCCACTTAGTTCATGCGTGCTCCATGCACTAGGTCCTGTGTTTGAGCCCTGGTGGATCCACTCATCCACGCTGTGCATTCTTTTTTGCAATTTCTTAATCAGGTCTGGGTTGTCCTGTTCATATTGACTGGTTCACTCTGAAACTAGCTGGTTCAAACTAGGTTTATCCTGTTCAAAATAGGTGAATTGTAAGATGGTCCAATGAAGCTCAGCATGGCAGAGACCTCAGGTCCCTTTTTATTAGACTGCTGGGTCAAGCTTAGTCTGATAACCTTTGGTTGCATGTGCTTTGAAGATAACACTAACATTGTTGGACCAACCACATCCATCATCCATGGTAACCAAGTTGTGCGTGCTCACTGACTTTGCTCTGTTCAGGACATGGGCACGAAAAAAGGATCTAATTTTGCATTTATGTGGTTAATTTGATTGGAACAAAATTGCTTACTGCAGAATATTTGTTTGCTACTATTTAATGTTTATATTATCTGACAGCATCCCCTTTTGTATTGGTAACAGGTATCCATCATGAAAATGTTGGATCATCCCAATATAGTAAATCTTATTGAGGTGATTGATGACCCAAATGTAGATAAATTTTACATGGGTATGTAATGACACTCTCATTGTTACATTTTTAATTTATTTTCCTCTTTATTGTAACATGACATTTTCACTGGTTTTTCAGTATTTTTATTTGATGTTTCATATAATTCTAACCAACATTTTCCATTGGTATTGCCAGTTCTTGAGTATGTTGAAGGAAAAATGATATGTGATAATGGTTTAGGAGAAGCTACCTCCAGAAATTACTTGCGAGGCATAATCTCTGGTCTTATGTATCTTCACTCTCATGTAAGTTTTCCAATTTCCTTCACTAATATCTGGTTCATCATGGTGAATGCACAGCAATTCATTGTCAACTGTTTGTAAACACCAATGGTATATGAATCAAACTATTCACGATAAATTCAATTAACCAGTGTATTTTTTAGACCACATGTCAAAAGGGCCTACTTCTGTTGAAAGCAGAACAGTGGAGTACTGCCAGTGCCAGTGTCTATTTCATTAGCAGTCTTATAAAGTGTTTGTATATCGATAGGATATTTTGCAAGATATTTGAGCAGTTTCAAGTTTGTATCATACCAGATTAGTGTAAACAACATATTTTAACTTCACATTTTTAAAAAATCACCTAAACTTGGATATATTTGCATCCAGGTTGAGCAGTACCTGAGATCTCTGCGAGGTTCTCTCAGCAATTCGTTTTTACTATAATCTTAGTCAATGCTTGCGTGCTGAAGTTCTAATTATTTTTTACTGTTCATCATCCTTTAGCTAGTTACTGAGTCTTTCTGTCTTTGGGGGTAACATGGCATTTCCAAACAACTTTTTTAAGCCCAGCCAAGTGTTACTATTTGAATGCTTATGGTTTCATAAAAAATCTTAAACCATTTAAAGGGAGAAGCAGAAAAGTGTGTTCTTTTACTTGTAGATTATGGAGCTTATACACACATTTCTTTTCTTATCAATTGTTTCATTCATTCATTGCATTGGAAATTGAACTCTTACATAGTTTTCTGGTTAAATTTAGCTAGAAATGTGATATATCATCAATTAGGATGGTGATGTGCACCAAATCTTGGTGCAATTAGTCTATCCAATTATTTATCACAAGATCTAAATTCTTAGTTAATGCATGCTCAATGCTCTTATGTGCATAATAGATATTGGTTGCAGGTTACCTGTGACATGATTTCATAACCCATGCCAGAATTTATCTTCCTTAGTAGGCCTTCTTGACGTTTATTTTCCCCAATTTGCACAGATTTATAATTTTATATATTACAATCTCAATCTGATACAAATGTTATCTAGCTACACATTTCTCTATTTTATTTATGCAGTTTGTAGTGTGTTATGGCCTAAGGGCTTCCCAGGTCACTTAACACTGAATTTTCCTGCTGTTATATACAGAACATTATTCATGGTGATATTAAACCAGACAATCTGTTGGTCACAAGCACACACAATGTGAAGATTGGGGATTTCAGTGTTAGCCAGATTTTTGAGGTGGGTCTTTATCCTGTAGCTTTTGTATATTGTTATGGCCATTATTTCCTTCTCATGGCATAAAGGGTTTTCAGTATAATGAATCCCCAGAAAATTGTGTGCGTTATGATTTAGACTGTCTAACAAAGGGCAATTTTGGGACTCTTTCTAAGCCAGCCTTCTGTTGATCCAAACACTTGAATTATATATTGTTCTCTTCCTGCTGTCCTGAATATTTTAAAGATTACTTGAGCAGATGATCACATGCTTCATCTTGGAAATTAAGTAGGCCCATGACTTTATACGGTAAAACAAGATGGTTGCGCACATTTGATTATATTTAACTGGATGCATGATATATTGATCTTTTGATTTATGGCGATGTAAAAATGTCTATAACATGTATGTGGTTTTTTAGGCAATTTAGGCATTTGTGCAATCTAATAGCTTGTTGTTGACTTGCTGTACTGATAGAGTGATACATGTTTGTATGGCAGGATGATGATGATTTGCTTTGGAGGTCTCCAGGTACTCCTGTTTTCACTGCACCAGAATGCTGTCAAGGTACAACTACCTACGTTTTATGTTTGAGTTATATATGCTGCATGCAGAATCAGTCGGTCACAAACTATCTGTATGAAGTGCAAAAGTTGTTGGATAGCACAGCAGCTATAGATTTTCCCCAGTTATTGCAGAATAGCAGATAAAGTAATCTGCTGCCCCCAGAACACCCAACAGTCACATGGAATGAGTCCACTATTGATATGCCATTTACATTTAGAATATGACGGAAATTAATTACTTAGTGCAGCTTTAGAAGCCAAAGTATGGCTTCGAATGTAGTGCTAGTGATTAAAAAGGAAACAACCACGATTCTTTTGCCATTGGCTCGAGTAGCAAAATAGTCTTTAGCCATTGGTACAGACTTGCTAAATATGACCAACAACCCTTTAATCTATTTCGCTGCAGGTTCTGCATACCATGGTAGGGCATCTGATACATGGGCAGTTGGCGTCACTCTATATTGTATGATTTCTGGTCACTATCCATTTCTGGGAGATTCCCTGCAGGAAACTTATGATAAGGTACACAAATTTCTCCCGTACATTTCCGTTTGCTTTTCCTGTTTCATTGAACTCATTCAAGTCGTATCTGTGGAATAGATTGTCAATGATCCGGTGCAAATACCTGACGACATGAACCCCCAACTTGCTGATTTGCTGGAAAGGCTTCTCTGCAAAGGTTCTTCTTCTTCTTTAAAAAATGTTTTACCATGTTATGATTCCTGCTCATTAGTCTTGTGTGCCAGTTATATTCTCTACTAACGAACGTTTTCTGTTGTTTCCACACGTGGTTGCCTTGCAGATCCAGGAGAACGTATCACCCTGCAGGCTGCAGCTGAGCATCCTTGGGTTGCTGGAGACGATGGACCAGTTCCTGAATATTTCTGTAGATGTGGGTTTGGCCGTAGAAAGAAAGATGGTTCTCGGGGAGAAGTACAGTAGCAAAGCATCATTTGCAGTTTATCATCCGATGGTTTACTGTAGATAGCTCAAGTGTGGCAAAGCAAAGCAAGTGAGATGGCTGACTAGGCGTGTCTCTCTCTCGTCTCCGTTTACCCTTTTCCGATTGAGATTTTTGCACACATAGCACCAGCATCTTTGGGTTTCGCCAAAATAGCATCCCAACGACGCCAATTGGAAAAATGACATTACAATTGTTGACAATTTGAACATATAGCATCCCCATCCACTAAACAAGTTTTGGCAGTTTATTCCATGTGTATACCAGTTTTGCCCTCGTCTCCTCACAGCCAAGAGCTCGTCTCCTCTCCCAGCTTCTTCTCCTCTCTGCAAAACCCTCACAGAGCACACATAGCATCGACGCGCTTCCGCCGCCGCCCTCCGCCCCCGGCCACCGCGAGCCCCTACGCGCTTCCGCCGCCGCCCATGTGTGCAAAAATCTCTTCCCGCTCAAGGTACGAACGCTGCTGTGCTCCGCCTCCTCGATCTACAAGTAGCAAATAATGTGAGCTTGTGGTCTGGGCCTGCGCACAGAGTCAAAGCTGGACGCACCGGTGCCAGAGCTGCTGTCGTACCGCGTCCGCGAACTGATGACCTTCGGCAACGGCGGCGGTGACCACCGGCACAACCTGATCGTCGAAATCTTGTCGCGGGCCGTCGCGGCGTCGAGGACCTCGTCGGGGCTCATCCTCAACACCTTCAACGCGTTGGAAACCTCAGAGATGGCCGCACTCCGGCGGGACATCGACGTCCCAGTGTTCGACGTCGGTCCTCTCCACAAGCTCTCCCCGGCAGCGCCGTCGAGCAGCCTGCTGAAGCATGATCGTGGCTGCCTGGAGTGGCTGGATGCGCAGGCCCCGGCATCCGTCCTCTACGTCAGCTTCGGCAGCATCGCCAGCATGAGCGCCGCCGAGCTCGTCGACATGGCGTGGGGTATCGCCAATAGCGGCCACCCTTTCCTCTGGGTGCTCCGCCCAGGCCTCGTCCGCGGAGCGCCGACTCAGGCCACCCTGCCCGACGGCTTCGATGACTCGACGCGCGGCCGCGGCGCCGTGGTCAGCTGGGCGCCGCAGGATGAGGTCCTGGCGCACTGCGCCGTGGGTGGATTCTTCACGCACTCCGGCTGGAACTCCATGCTGGAGGAGGGTTTTGCAGAGAGGAGAAGAAGCTGGGTGAGGAGACGAGCTCTTGGCTGTGAGGAGACGAGGGCAAAACTGGTATATGACATGGAATAAACTGACAAAACCTGTTTAGTGGATGAAGATGCTATATGTTCAAATTGCCAACAATTGTAATGTCAATTTTCCAATTGCCGTCGTTGGGATGCTATTTTGGCGAAGCCCAAAAATGCCGGTGCTATGTGTGCAAAAATCTCTTTCCGATTGACCTGTTGGCTGTTGCTCGCCTGACCACCTCTGCACATTTTTTGGTGTTGTACCGAGTGAGATCCCATTTCTTCTTTTTTGGGTGTCTAGATCAAGTTTGGCTGTTGCAACATGCAAGCTTTTCATTTGGCAATTCTTGGATCCAACATATAGTAACATTCATAGAAAATAATATAGCACAAAATTCTTTTTCAAGGCTGTCTTCCGTGATATCAGTCATCACATGAGCGACTGATGGCTATTTTCCACCGAAAGCGCTACGAGTTACTGCGTATTTTTCCTCAGGGAAAGCTTACTGCAATGGCAGATATTGATGTGTTTGTGTATACCAGTTAATGAAGAGTTTAGGTTCTGACATTTTTCATAAGACGGTATGACATCCACCCAAAAGGTAGCATCAGCGCCTAGGAATTATCTTTTCAAGCCTTCAAAGTTCAAACCGTAGTAGGGGATTTGCGTAGAATTGAATCTTCAAAGAGGATTCTAATCATGAATTTGAACCGTACTATCTTTAATACTCCCTCCCAGCTTCCTAAAAATATAACAAGTTTTATGTAAACTTCTCCCTTCTCGAGTCTACTTTACTATTCCCTCTCACCATCCTAGAATAAGGCAAGTTTTCTGTAAAGTATATAAATAACATATTTGACTAAATTCCATGCTTACAATTTTCTAAATATAGTATATATGACATAACATTTAATTCTTGCTTTTTTTCTTGCCATCATGTTTCGTGCATTCGAAATGGGTTGTGAGCTTTTGACTCACCACTAAATCATTTCCAACTGTACAATAAATCTCCCACAAGTATCACCACAAATTGTGTAAACCTGCTGGTGCTAAAAATATTCAATACCCAAACATAAAAACGATCACCACAAATTGTGTACATGCCCTAATAACAAACTGCTTTTTTTAATTTAGTGTCAATAACGAGAGTATGTCCTGTTTGATGGCTTTATAGTTGATTTGAAAATACCGAAACTGCCCCTTGACGTTGGTTCATTGTATGCTAATTTTGAAGTAGCAACAAGTTGACAACACCGTAGCGTCGTTCTCTTTTGTCGATTTGCACCCTGGTCGCAAGTCGCATCTTACGCCATCCCTGGCACAGCAGAGTCAACCAAAAAAATAAAATAAAATAAAATAAAAAAGAAAAAGCCACCCTACCTTGGCCTCGGCTCCGCGAATTACTCTCGCGTCGGAAAAAAGGACGGGGTCTTCCTGTCCTCTCCGTCTCCGCTTCTCCGCCTCGTCCCTACCCTCCCCCGATCTGCTGCAGCGGCGACCACATGATCTGACCGCATTGCCGCCGCGGAACCCCCATGGAGGCGCTCAACGAGCTCTGCGACCTGGTGGCGGCGCACCCGGATCTGCTCCTCGCCGACAAGCTCACCTGGCTCTCCTCCCGCTGCGCCGCGCCGGCGCCGGCGCCGGCCGCCCCGCCGAGGGCGTCGCGAGCGCACCTACACTCCCTCCTCGCCCTTGCGCGCCTCCTCCCCGCTGGTGGAAGCTCCTCCCCGCCCCCTCCGCCGCTCCTCGCGTTTCTCGCCTCCCGCGCCTTCCTCTCCCCGTCTTTCTGGCCCCAGTCCTTCGCCCCCGCGCCGTTCCTCTCCAGGCTCCTTCCCCTGCTCACCGCCGCGCCCGTCTCCCCCGCCCTCTCGTCCGCAATCTCCGCTGCGCTCCTCGCGGCCCTCGACGGCGCAGACCCCGCTTCTACGCCGCTCGCCCGCGCGTTCCTCTCCGCTGCGGCGTCCAGTCCGCCGTCG
The DNA here is from genome assembly GCA_019279435.1 of Zizania palustris. Lineage (NCBI taxonomy): Eukaryota > Viridiplantae > Streptophyta > Magnoliopsida > Poales > Poaceae > Zizania > Zizania palustris. The sequence goes on along the minus strand of JAAALK010000286.1, from coordinate 50,014,135 downwards.
CTCCTCCCTGCGGATGTCGCGCCCGTCGCCGCTCGGCTGCTCCTCGAGTTCGCGGATTCCGAGGAAGCGCCGCCCAAGGCCAAGGGGAAGGGGGATCACACTGCCGGAGAGGAAAATGGAGGGGTCAGGGAGGTGGTGCTGAGGTTTGAGGAGGAGGATACAGAGGAGCTGGAGCGGAAGGAGGTCGCCTTCAGGCTGATCGTGCATATGTTGGGGAGCGAGGGTAGTCTCGAGTCCGAGAAAGTTGCCAAGGTCAGGAATGCCGCTGCACGGCAGGTCCGGTCGCTCTCAGAGTTCCTGAAGGTGAGATTGGGTTGTGCATGACCCTGCGCAGCTAGTGTGTGAACAACAGAGGTTTCTGCATTTGCATTCCTTGTGTACATGCTGGCGAGCTGGGTGTATGCTTGCAGTTAGCTCATGCTTGTTGTGATGGTTGGCAGATCAGGAAACGGGACTGGAGAGAGCAGGGTGTGCAGCTGAAGACAAGGATAAACACCAAATTATTGTGTTGCCAGGCTGCAGTAGTGGTGCTCGTACGGAGTGTTTCTTCCATGGATATTGATAACAAGGCTTCCAAGGATATGCTCCAGCAGACTCTAGCTTGGTTCATCGAGGCCACTAAGTCATGCATACTCTCATCCTGGCGCAAATTGAAGATCTGTGAGGAGCTATTTTGCACTCTGCTCAATGGGATCAGCCAGATAACAGTCTCACGTGGGGGGCAGCTACTGCCAGTGCTGCTGATTCCTTTGAAACCGCTTGTTGTGAGCACTTGTTCGCAGGCATGTTTCTTTTGCACTGCCCTTGCTTGGATTCCTGAAATTTATGCGTTTATAGAGATGTTTGCTGATGTGAAACCGACCACTTTGGTGCAGGCTGACATGACAGGCAGTAGCCCTGGTGCTTTGTTTGAGGCAGTGACTAAGTTGAGCTGTGAAATTATAGAGTTTGGCTGGACAAAGGATAGGGCTCTGGTCGATACATTCATTATGCGTTTAGCTGCATATGTACGTGAGCGGAATGATTATGAGGAGGAGGTATTCCTTATCTTTTTGGAAATTCTATAGTTAAGTTACTTAAGTAAGATTTGCTACAACCCAAGTGTCTTTTTATTGGACACCGCAACTCCACAAGGACATCTTGTACCATATTTCAGGTCACTGCTGTCTGAAGCATTATCACTAGATGTTATTTGTGCATGTGTTCTGAAAACATGATTACTGTTTTTTAAGCAAATACTAATTAAAATGTGAAAGCTATACCTACAGTTTTTTGTTATCATATAATTACTGGTTAGTATGGTGGTCAGCATGCTGAAAATCTGTAAAATTTAAGCAGTTATTCTCTCTACCTTATTATCATCTCAGCAGACATTCAACATGTCAAGTTACCATGAGTGCCAAATGTATCATTGTTACCGTCAAAGTTACAGGTTTGTGATTACATGCAAGTAAGAGTGTAAGAGAGCATTAGCATGATATTTCTATGAGCTATTGCCACCATTACCACTTTATGGTGTTGTGGTAAACTCTTGATTATACTGAAAGTCTGAAACCAAAAAGATTCAGATTGGACCAGAGTGTTGGTTTTTGTGCTTCTTGCATTAACCACAATTTTGACTATTACAATCCTTGGTTTTATAGTAGTAAAAAAATCAGGTGTTTTACTTTATAAAACATTTCTTATTACCAAAATGCTGGCATCGTTTTCTTTCTGGATTCTAGCAATTTTTAAATGTATGTCAATGTTCAAGTTAAACTTCATTTTGCCCTCATGTGTACAAATATAGTCCTTTTAAAATTAAATTTCAATTGCTGCTTGCTTGCTTGACGGTGAATCCTTTCAGGATGGCAAAGAAAAAGCTACAATTCCGGTGATGCGACTTAATGTTATAAGCCTTCTGGCTGAGCTATGTGTATGCTTGAAAAAATGGGAAGTTGTAGACATGATTTTGCCTCTTTTCATTGAACATTTAGAAGAGGGTGATGCTTCATCTCCAAGTTTATTGCGACTTCGGGTATGGAACCTCTGTATCATACTCGCTACCATATTTATTTTTTGTTTTGTATCTCTTGTTCTTTCCGTTGATCAAATTTGATAGTATTGCTTGCAACTCTTAAAGTAAGCACCCCTTTTGCACTCTTCTGCAGTTGTTAGATGCAATATCTCGTGTGGCATGCTTGGGTTTTGAAAAGTCATATCGTGAGAGCATTGTGTTGATGACAAGAAGCTATCTCGATAAAGTTAAAGGCGTAGGATCTGCAGAAAACAACACAGTACCGTCAGAAGCAACAACTGAGCGAATAGAGGTCTGTGCCTATTTTCATGAGAAACTTTTGTTACAACTTGTGCTTCCATATTCCATGCTAACTGGGTCAACACGATTCTAGACTCTCCCTGCAGGATTTTTGTTGGTTGCTACCAACCTCACTAGCATGAAACTCAGGTCTGATTACCGCCATAGGCTACTGTCTCTATGCTCAGATGTGGGTTTAGCTTCCGAATCTAAAAGTGGGAGGTAATATGCCATATTGTTGATTTATACTCTTTAATTTATGATCGCTGAAGTTCAAACTTGTTGAATGATGTAGATGCTGTTTGGATGCCAACATATTTTCTTGTGAAGGCCTAGAATCCAATGCATGCATCCTTAGTTTATTAATTTTGATAGTTGGCAGCATCATTTTGTGGGTGCCTATTTCTTTTAGTTCATACTGCTTGATTACTCATCGTGATGTTCCTTTTTTCACTTTATGAAGTATCACATCTCTCTATCAATTTGTGCCTGCCGTATTTATGTTTGTCACATAAAAAATGACATGAGTAGATTTGGCATCACAATATTTTCACAATGTTATAGTTTCATTACTTCAATCATCATTTTATGTATTTTTATTCTTTTATTTTCTTGTCATCACTCGTTTTACAAAAAATGCCATTTGTCTAATGCTTCTCTTAACTAATTAACTGCAGTACTATGTACTTAACATAATATTTCATTACTGCAGGAGTGGTGCTGATTTGATGGGTCCATTACTTCCTGCAGTTGCTGAAATTTGTTCTGATTTCGACCCAGTTTCCACTGTTGAGCCATCATTATTGAAATTATTCCGTAATCTGTGGTTCTACATTGTCTTATTTGGGCTAGCTCCTCCAATACAAAGCAATCAGGCACCTACAAAACCAGTTTCAACATCATTGAACACTATGGAAAGTATCAGTGCTATAGCCCTTCAGGCTGTTGCTGGACCCTACATGTGGAATAGCCAGTGGTGTGTAGCAGTGCAACGCATTGCACAAGGAACTCCACCACTGGTAAGTTGTTTGGTGCCATGGGGCTGAAAATAGTTTGTTTCTTGTTCAATTAGTAAATTGAACTTGTTTTCATTCCTTTCCTGGTACTACTGAGTACTGAACATATCTTATTATTGAAGAGAGATTTATAACATATTGTTGAGGGTTGCTTTTTTTAAACCACCTGTTTTTTTGGACAGTAATGGATTATAATTCTTGGATAATTACTATCCTCATTCATTCATTCATATTTTTCTCTCTCCTTTCATGTAGAACTTACCAGTTAGGATTGTTAACCTCCCCTGTTAATCAGCCATGCTGACGGTTGATTGTCTTGCTTTCCTTAATACCTTGTTTCCACCATGTTTGCTTTTGTCATTTCAGGTTGTCAGTTCAGTAAAATGGCTTGAAGATGAGCTAGAGTTGAATGCTCTTCATAACCCAGGTAGTCGTCGTGGCAGCAGTAACGAAAAGGCTGCTGTTGGACAGAGAACTGCACTTTCTGCGGCGTTAGGAGGTCGAGTTGAGGTAGCAGCAATGAGTACAATTTCAGGTCAATGTTTATTATCTATTGACTTCTTTGCTGCTTATGCATTTATTTATTTTGTCTCACAAATACAATATTACTTCCAATTTACTAATATCATAAAACTATAGAATTGAGTGCATTGCATTTAGATCCTTCAACTTCTCAATCATCCTGACAGTTCAGTAGCAAAATGTCTCGTGTATAGTATATCTTTATACTAGTGATTAGTCCAGTTACCAGAATAGGTTGATACAGAAGCATAATGGCTCACCTAACTCTTCTGTGGTTTGAGTATTATATTAGTGGTAACCCATATGCATCCCCTGTTTGGCCAGTATTAGTCCACTGTTTCTTTCACATCTTGATATCCCTGATATGTGCATCAACAGTACCCATGGTGCTACATTACCATTCGCATACAGCTAGAATGCTGGATGACAAGTATCTTTGAGCAGTGAACACAACCCTTAAACTACCAAGCACAAGATTGAGAAAACAACAGAGCTGATAAATGCTTCATCTCCTGCACATCTCAATGATTGATTCAACAGATGATTTCTGTGAGGTTTTTTATGTTGTGGGCATGCTAGGATGTTTCTGCTTTTTTCACCCCAACTGAGAGCCTGAGACAATTATGCAGAATTTGGGGACGAGCAATTAGGAAAATACCATTTCATAATAAGTCCCACTTTTACTGCTACTTCCGATGCCCTTGTAAGATCTTCACATCCAACAAACTTTCTTTCCTTAACACTCCCTATAGTCAGAAAGATATGATAACCCCCAGAGGGCAGTTGTGACCAATGGCCACTAATTTCTATGGTAATATAATAATAAAATCCAATAAAAATGGTAATTTTATGAAAATATTTTTCGAAAAATCTACACATATATTTTCATGTATCAACCTAAATATTTAGTAATGGCCTGCCCCAACTTGCTTGGGATTGAAAGGTTTTGAAGAATAACCTAAATATTTAGAAGGACAATTATACTCAGATATTTGAAAGTTTCAGTACATCCATATCCAAAATGACATGTATTTCTGACTGGAAGGGGTATTTGTTGCCCTTTTCAAGGATTAACTTGTAAAGTCTAAAATCTGCAGTTTTGAAGAGAAAACTCAGAAAAGGATGGGGAAAAAGTTCATTTGCCCTTCCATTTTACATCGTTAGAACTTAACTGGATTATTGGACCCCACACTCCTGTTTTCATTACGAAACGTTACAGAAGACAAATGAAATTCTGTAAGTAGCCTACTAATACCCTTTTTACTTTATTTTCAGGGGTTAAAGCTACATATCTCCTTGCAGTTGCATTCCTTGAGATATTGCGTTTTAGCTGCAATGGTGGCATACTTTCAGCTACCTCTACTTTGAATAAATCAAATAGTGCATTCAGTTGTGTGTTTGAATATCTGCTTACCCCAAACTTGACACCAGCAGTATCTCAGTGTTTGACTGCAGTTGTGCATAGAGCTTTTGAAACGGTGTTGTCATGGCTGGTACGATTCACACTTCATCATTCTTTTGAGAAAATAAGTTGTCATTTGGATTTATTGTTATGTTCACTACAGTGTTTAGCTATGCAATTTGCTGTCTTCACAGCAGTTGCCTTTTCTTGTTAATTCAAATTCTTGTGTAAAGAAGATACACAACTTTCTAGTTTGATGAACCACACGTTCTTGACCTTTGTTTTGCAGCCTTGACCTCTTATGGTGGCACTAATATAGTAATATTTCCTTTTGCTTCAGATATTCCTGACTGCCTGTTCATATATAAGATTCTTGAGATGTAAGCTAGAAGTTGTAGTGAAAATATATTAATTAAAAGTGTACAAATGGCTGCTTTCTTGATCTGGAAAGAAAACATGATTGATATTGTCTCATAAGGAAAGGTCTCATGCAGTAACAGACACTTTTTCTCCAGAGCAATATTAATGAAGCATCGACAAAGTAGCAATTTTGTGTCCAATAATTGGAATCTGCTTTGTATCTTATTTCATACATTAGGAATTTACTTTAGTTTCTGTTTTGTGTAATTTGTACTTTGGGAGTTACTCCATTATCCATTCATTGACTTTGCATTGTATTCAGCTCGGTGATTACATTATTGTTATTATATTACTTTTATTGGGCATGTGATAAACTTTTAACATGTAGATGTGCACTGGAACAATGACCCTTTTTGTACCCAGGAGGATCATATATGTGACATAGGAGAAGGAGCTGATATAAGAGAATCTGTTCTTTCTGTTCATGCTTGCTTCTTTATAAAGAGCATGTCACAGAGGGATGAAAATGTTCGTGATGTGAGTGTCAAGCTGTTAACACAGCTAAAGGAAAATTTTCCACAGGTTTGCTTGGTCGCTTGATTTGGTGTCTCATGTTTATTTTTATTTATTGAGACACTCTGATGGACACTAATGTGCAATATTTTTAGGTCCTATGGAACTCGTCATGTTTGGATTTACTTCTAATCTCTGTTCATAATGAATTAACTTCTGGTCCAGTTAGCGATCCTGCTTGGGTTGCCACTGTACGCTCACTATATCAGAAGATTGCCAGGGAGTGGATAACGAGTGCTCTTTCATATGCTCCATGTACAACTCAAGGCCTTATACAGGTTTAGCGAATATAATATTATCTGGCCTTACTTTTCCCACCAGCACTGTTCTGTGACGCTGATGCATTTCTTGTTAGTAGATGATCATTGTCCTGTCCATGATATGGTTGCCATTCGTTCATCTAGTTAAGATTGAGGTTGCTGATCTCATAGATTCTTTTTAACTTTCACTATATATCTGTATAGTATGTTGTTTCACACTTAATTTTTTAGGACATTTATGTTCTTAAAGCATTTAATTGTGCTGGTCAGTTTCTACCTTTTTTGACCCTCTCTTTGGTTACCATTCCCCTGTGCCATTGTCTTCCTTTTGAACCTTGTAGGGTTCATGCACTCAATTGAATACAAACAATTCAAAGCCCTAAATTTCTGAATATAGGTAAACAATAAAGTAATTCAATATACTCTGAGCATTTATCAATGTTTGGTGAAGATAATACAACAATCAGGTTTGCACTAGTTTGAACATAATACAAGGAGCCTATGAAGTTTGCATGTTTTCTGTAATGTTGCCTTATATGATTTCATTTTCCAATTTTCGTAGCCCCATTCGGTGGTAATAGGTTCTTTAGAGTTCAGACCCCAACTTGAAAGGATAAGTGTTGGATTAGCAGTTTTTCTACAGGGATTCTAATAAGATCTAGAAGCAGTATGGTATAAATTAACTATTTCAGTTGTACCGTTGCAAAGAAGTTACTGCAAACCTTTCACTAGCAGTGTCATGCTGTTGTAAGTTTGTAACTGGTGGATCACTGTATCAGCTAGTAAAAGCTCATTGCCCTAACATATATTGGTGAAAGTACGCCCATTGTTGTCATCTGTCGTGTCAAATGATACATGCATTTAAATTGTTGACTGTAAAAAATCACTTAGGTAGCAGCAACTGCTGGTCTTTCTAGAAGTGTTTATTCCACAAACTTTATGCCATAGGCATCATCCAGAATTCCTAATTGCATCAGAAGTTCATACTCTATCATTTTTCACCTAATGCCTAGGGCCTATAATGATTGATAAGGTTTTTAATGGTATTGTTTAGGAAAATTTTTGCAAGCCAAGTGGAGCACAAAGATCACAACATACAGCAGATGTTGTCTCACTTTTATCTGAGATACGCATTTGTAGTGGAAAGAATGATTGGAATGGCATTAGGACAGCCAACGTTCCTGCAGTTATGGATTCTGCTGCTGCAGCATCAGGAGCCAAAAAAGAAGCACCTGACATCACTCTAGAAGTACTGTCAACTGCAGTAGTGACTGCAACTGCCAAATGCAACCATGCAGGAGAGATTGCCGGTATGAGAAGGTTATTCAGTTCTATGGGAGGCTTGAACACGGGCATGTCTCCCCTTGGTACACAGTCTGCACAGCCCCATCAATCTTTTGATGAAGTTTTTCTGTCTAGATTTGTTCGTCTTCTTCAGGAATTTGTTGTTACAGCAGAGAAAAATCAAATAGATAATACAGTGTTCCGTGAAACTTGTTCCCAGGCTACAGCATTAATTCTTGATCATATGGTAAATTATTTGCACCTGGATTTTCCTTAATACCTTAATTATTGGTTTTGATTTCATTTGCTAATGATGTAACACAGCAGGTATCTGATTCTAGAGTAAATCTAGATGGATTTTCTCAGCTCATACGTCTTCTATGCTGGTGTCCTGCTTATATATGTACCCCTGATGCAATGGAGACTGGGATATATATCTGGACCTGGCTAGTATCTGCAGCACCTTCCCTGGGTCCTCTTGTGCTTGCAGAACTTGTTGATGCATGGCTGTGGACAATAGATACCAAGCGTGGTCTGTTTGCATCAGATATGAATTACTGTGGTCCTGATGCAAAATTGAGGCCACATCTCATTTCTGGTGAGCCTGAGGCACCACCAGAAAAGGATCCAATTGAAGCAATAATAGCCCATAGGCTCTGGCTTGGCTTCTTTATTGATCGGTTTGAGGTGATAACCACACCTTTTCTTTGTTTATTTTATGAATCTCATACAATTTATTTGTCTCCTCGTCTAAGATACCGGCATGCATGCACCAACCTAACATATCTGCTTACTTTTGATGGACTTTTGATTTTTCTACTTAACCCCCTAGGCTAGTAGGCTACAAAACTGTCCACTTAATTCCCTAAACATTCAAAACCAGTGCATTGAACCTCTAGGCTGGGTTTTAGTCACTTTTGCCTCCATTGAAGCTGACACTATGACAGGGCAACTTGATTAGTGATTACTCTGCAACAATTTATATATACATTGACATTCATAACCCATGGGGTCCTCATGTCAGTTTGAGCACCATTACTCTCGCTATCCTTCCATCTTTCATTCTTTCCTCCTAATATGATCGTCTGCATTCTGTCTGTCAAGGCCATGTCTGGCCACAGTTCTGTCACCTAAGCAACCTATCTTGACTAGCTGCTCAGTGCCCTCACTGTCATGCACTCATGCTGGGCTGTTCCTCCCTTCCGTTCTTCCAGTAGTGGCTAGAGCACAGCAGCCAGATTGGTTGGATTAGCTACATACATCACATGTAAAAAGGAAACAAGGAAAAATAAGATTGGATCTTGACCATATGACCTTGAGGCTAGAGTTCATGGTCAGCACCAAGACCAATATGGTGGAACGTGGATGGTTTAACATCCCAGATGAGTTCCTTGCTATTGTTGTGTGCAGACCTGGATTGGATTGATGGCCCCATAGGATCTATGCTTGTAGAATTATTGCTACCACTTGATCACCCTGTAGTTGTTGCTGTGCTCCTGTGGAAAACTATGATCCTGGTGTTGATTTGTTGACAGTGGACAAGCAGTGGCTTCTCCAGATCCATTGACATGTGAAGCCACTGTGCAAGAGTTTTATACACTTGATTCACTATTATAATTTATAAATGGCATATTTTTGGCAATGTCCTGTATATGTTGACAAAACAGCTTAGGAAACTCCTTAGGGGTTTAACTGCTCTGGTTTTGTAAGATTGGGCTAAGTTCATGGTTGTCATGGCGTCGCCTAGGCGATGCCTAGGCGTCCAGGCGGTCCCCGCCGAGCGCCATGCCGGCTCGCCTCGCCTGGTGGAGTTAGGCGCCCGCCTAGCCGTTCAAGGCGTCGCCTATGGCGACTAGGCGGTCGCCGGGCGTCTCTGGGCGGCCGACTAGGTGAAAGTGCCTTCGACTAAGGCGTCGGCGCGTCGCCCTAGCTCTCCTCTCGAGTCTCGACTGAGTCGACTCTCTCCCTCCCCTTCCCCTTGCGCCGCCGCCTCTGCCCCTTGCGCCGCCGGCCGCCACCTCTGCTACCCCTCCCCGTGCGCCGCGCCGCCGCCTCTGCTACCCCTCCCCTTGCGCCGCCGGCCGCTGCCTCTGCTACCCCTCCCCGTGCGCCGTGCCGCCGCCTCTGCTACCCCTCCCCGCGGCGACTCTCTCTTCTCTGCCTCTCTCATCCTCTCCCCCTCCCCTGCTCCCTCGCCGCAGCAGGCAGGCAGCAGCAGCACAACTTTTGGTATGAACTTTGAATCTTGTTATCCTGTATGCTATGCCAACTTTTGGTTGCCTAGGCGACGCCTGGGCGCCTGCCTAGGCGCCCAGTCGGTCCCCTGGCGACTGGGTTTGCCGGGGCGCTGTGACAACCATGGCTAAGTTACACATGTAGTCTATAGTGTTATGTAGGCACAGACCTAAGTTTCAGGGGTCAAATAGAACTTTTTGTATATATTTACAAACTATGATAAATTGTATCATCTCTTTTAGATCCTTTGTACCTGTGAATCAGTGATCTGAAAAAAAACCTGCTTCAGTTGCTTTTCCAGAAAGTGACACTCTTGTGATATCTGTGTATTCTAAAGATGCATATTTTCTGACCATCAGAGATGTATCTTCATATTAGCTGTTGTCTATGCTATGTTTAAACATCGTCTTATATGGGTTTATTTTGATAGGTGGTTCGGCATGATAGCATTGAGCAACTTCTACTTATGGGTCGGATGTTGCAAGGGACGATGAAATCTGCAACTCATTTTTCTCACCATCCTGCCGCAACTGGCACATTTTTCACTGCAATGCTCCTGGGGCTGAAATTTTGCTCGTGCCAGTCTCAGTCTAACTTGCAGAAATGTAATATGGGGCTTCAGTTATTAGAGGACAGGGTATATCGGTAATAATCACTTCATTACATTATTTCTTGTTTTAATATATTTCTCTATTTCCATACCTTTGGATTATATTTTTGCGATAGTTGTTACTTAGAAAATGCTGATGTTTCAGGGAAGGAAATTTGAGTTACAGGATGTATTAAAAATTTTGAAGTAGAATATAGACACTTGAATCAGAATTTTAGTTTGTTGCCTTGGTAATTTGGTGTTTAGGTCATAAGGTCTATTACACTAACTGACTCTGGAAGTTGATGACATTGACAAGAGACTTCTTTAACATTTTGTGCCTGTCTCTGTTTTTGGACAGTCAGTTGAGACACTGATTTCTTGTTATTAATCATGATAAAGCATCAATTGATGTTTTTTTGTGATTCATCTATATCATTAAGGAATACATGATTATGAAGTTCATGTACAATTTTGCTTTATACTTTCTGTGCCTGCATCTTCATTGTTTATGCCAGCTGTACAATGTTATTATCTACTAATGTATTTTTATTGTACATCTTTTGTTTCAGTGCTGCTTTGGGATGGTTTGCTTATGCACCTGAATGGTATGAATCCCAAAACAAAAGCTTTGCTCAGAGAGAGGCCCAATCCGTGTCAATATTTGTCCATTATCTGCAAAATGAGTGCCCCAGTGGTTCTGTTGATTCTGGTTCAAAGTCACAGGGAGGTGAAGGTGAACTCAATATGGTATGGTGTAACTTATGTTTCTTCCCTTTTTGTTTCACTGCCCTTCCCTACTTAATGGACTATTAAACTGCTCTCGTTGACTCAGGCTTCTACTGTATGCTAGGAGGCTGATGAAGTTAGGGCTAATTTTAGGAATCTTTATTGGTTAATTATAATGAAGTACATGGTCCTCTATATAGGGAGGTTCTTGTGCTACAGTACCTCTGTTACTGTTTGCATCAACAGTAACTTAGCCCCCTAAGATTACAATATCTATATCTACTTGCTTTTCGGAGGGAGTATTCCTGGACTACAATACCTGTGGGTGGTACTATTCTTTTTTTTTGATAAATAACCAGCAGGAGAGTCTCCTACTGAGGTTACGTGTTAAAAAACCAAAAGTTTACAGGAAGAGGGGGAGAGAGAAAATATTACAAGGTGTCCGCCCACCCCCTAAGCTCCTCACGGAGTGGGGATTTGAGCCTGAAGCTTTGAAGAAGGATAGTTTGTCTAAAGAGAATTAACCAGCTAGCAACAGAGGGGGACTGATGTCGGAAGACTACATTGTTGCGAAGAAGCCAGAGAGACCATGCGCCAGAAACGAGAATTTCCAAGGAGAAGCGGCAGGAGAGAGCACCTCTGGCCCTGGCCACTCTTTCCGGGCATGAGTCGGCAGGGGGCCAGGTTAGGCCAATTTTCGACCAGCAGCTTGTACTAAAAGCACAGTCGAAGAAGAGATGTTGAGAAGTTTCCTCATGCGGGATAGCACACATAGGGCAGTCGTATTCTTGTCTTGGGAGTGGGACTTTTTTGCGTCTTAGGATGTTTCTTGTGTTGAGTCTGTCTTTCAAGAGTAGCCAGAAGAAGACCTTGAGTTTGTTTGAGCATCGACATGCCCAGAGCCATCGATAGGTGGAATGGATGGTACAGTGCCTGTAGGTGTTGTAATAAAACTTCTTTGTGGAAAAAACCTCCGAGCCCCAGATGTAATTCCAAATATCATTGCTGGCAGAATCATGCTGAATGTCCATGAAGAGCAACTGAAGTTGAGATAATTCCCCAAACGCCTCCTCTGACAGAGGAAGGAAAAAGTGTGTAGCAAGGTCGGGGTTTTCCAGGAAAGCCCTGAGGGAGCACTTATGGTGCCTAGCAAAGGAGAAGAGTCTTGGAAGGGCTATGTGCAGGGGTAGGTCTTTCCATTGATCAAACCATAAAGAGATAGTTGTTCCATTTCTTGCAAGAGGCTTAGCAATTGCTAGAAAGAGCGGGCAGAGCCTTTGAATTCCTTTCCACCAAGCAGAACCTCGGCGGGAGCTGAGATGAGGTAGGGTGCCATTGTGATAGTATGTTTGCCAGATGAGGTCCACCCATGGGACGTTAGCCCTGTTGAACAGCTTGTCCAGATGTTTCATCAGAAGGGCATTGTTCTGGCCTGTGAGGTTGAGAACCCCTAGCCCTCCTTTTGCTTTCGGTCTGCAAACTTGTGACCATTTGACAAGTGACTTAGAGGGAGCAGCCTGGTTGTGTCCTCTCCATAGGCAGTGTCGTCTGGCTGTGTCTATTTGCTGAATGACTTTGACTGGTAGTTGAAACATACCCATAGTGTAAGTGGGTAGAGCGGAGAGGACGGAGTTTACAATCTGAAGTTTGCCTGCTGATGATAACCAGAATGAAGTTGCTGCAAGCCTTTTCTCAATCCTTGAGGTAAGAGAGTTGAAATCTTGGAATCTAGGAGCTTTAAGTCCCAAAGGCAAACCAAGGTAAGGCATTGGGAGCGTCCCTAAGGGGCAGCCGAACGTACGTGCGATGCACTCGCGCTCATCTGCGGGAATATTGATTGGCACCATACAGGACTTGGCAAGGTTAATTTTCAACCCAGTGTATGCTGTATAAGCGCTGATCAGGCCTTTTAAGCTAAAGATGTTTCTTTGGGAAGCCTGCACAAAAATGATAGTGTCGTCTGCGTACTGAACCACGGGAAAGTCTTGTTGCTTATGACAGTCTGGTGCTCTGAGAGTGCCACTGGAGGCAGCAGATTTTAAAATGAGTTGCAGAAGCTCAGCTACAATGACAAAAAGCAATGGGGATAAGGGGTCCCCTTGTCTTACCCCTCGCTTACAGTCGAAGTACTTCCCAACTGAGCCGTTGAGAATAATTGCCGAGTGGGCGGTGGAGAGGAGTCCGTGAATCCATTTGATCCATAGCTCAGGAAAGCCCATTTTGTTTAACATGAAGATGATGGATGAGTGCTCTATCAGATCAAACGCTTTTTCAAAGTCCAATTTGAATAAGGCAACTGGTTTTTTTGAAAAGTGGCACTGATGTGTAAACTCTAGACTCCAAGCAAGACAGTCCTGAATTGACCGCCCTTTAATGAATCCGTACTGATTGCGATGCATGTATTTTCCCATGACCGGTTGTAAGCGGTTTGCTAGTATCTTTGTAATCAGTTTAGTGGCAAAGTTCACCAAGGAGATGGGTCTGAAGTCAGTGATCATGGTGGGGGAGTCCATTTTGGGGATCAAAGTGATAAAAGAATTGTTGATGGATCTGAGGTTCAGATTACCCGTGTGGAAGGCCTCAAAGAGATCGTAGAAATCCTTTTTGATAAGATCCCAGGAGGTTTTATAGAAAAAGCCGTTGAAGCCGTCTGGCCCTGGGGCCTTCTCAGAGGGCATGGAATGTAAAGCAGTATCAATCTCAGAGAGAGAGAATCTGGAGATTAAATTGTCTAAGTTAGTCGGCTGGGGGAAGGCAATGGGGCAATAATGCTCGTGAGTAGCGCCTGTGGAGAGCCCCAGTCGATCTATGAAGGCATCAAGGAGGGCAGCTGCCTTGTCTTGCTCGGAATACAAAGTTTCGCCGTCTGCTGTTCTGAATGTTGAGATAGTATTGTGTCGCATCCTGTTAGTTGCAGCTGCATGAAAGAATTTTGTGTTTTCATCCCCAAAACAAGTCCAGCGGACGGTGTATCGCTGCTTCCAGTAGGTTTGCCTGATATTGAGGAGCCGTTCGATCTGGGCCCGTAGAATTACGCGAAAGTTAGATTCCCAGAGGCTTAAAGCCCTGAATTCTTCAAATGAGTCCAGTGCCCCAATGATAACATGACACGCTCTGAGAGAAGATTCAATGTTACCAATTCTGGTACCCCATTTACGGAGGTTCTTCTGGAGGGCCGTTGTTTTGAGGGCAATGTTGTGAGCCGCATTGAGGGGGGAAACCCGTCTGAACCAGGAGGCTGAGACCACGTTCAAAAAGCCAGGATAGGTGGCCCAGTGATTTTCGAATCTGAAGAGATAGGGCCTTAGAAGTCTTGTGCCAATTTCAACAGTGCAAGGAGTATGATCTGAAATGAACCTGTCCTGAGCCGAAAAGGTTGTTCTTGGGAAGTTGCTAATCCAGTTTGGCGACGTGAGGCACCAGTCCAGCTGAATGAGAAGTGGGTTGGGTTGCATGTTGCTCCAAGTGAAACAACGACCTGAAAGGGGAATTTCAAGAAGTCCATGCTTGCTGATACAGTTGTTGAAGCGCTGTGTCGATAAAGAGGAAGGTCCCGGCCTGTTTTTGTTGTGTGGAAATCGATAGAGATTAAAGTCGCCTAAAAGCATCCAGTTGCTCTGAGCAGAAACATCAAGATCATTTAACCAGTTGAGAAAAGTAGTTTTATCAGGCTCCCGACATGGCCCGTAGATAGCAGAAAGATGCCACGGGTGACCATCAGATATAGAGGTGAAAGCCACAGTGAGCTGAAAGTTGCTTTGGGAGACCACTTGTCCATGTAGGCGAGAGCCAATCCAACCGATGATAATGCCGCCAGACGCCCCCAAGGAAGGAGAGAAGGCAAATTGGTTAAATCTCTTTGGAGCGAATTCTCTAATGGTCGAGTGATCCACATGCGATAACTTTGTTTCTTGCAGACAGAAGATTGAATAAGATTTGTTGAGCAATAGAGATTTCACTGCCAATTTCTTTCTAGGAGCGTTTAGGCCCCGAATGTTCCAGTTGAGAATTGTCCAGTTAACCCTTCGACCCATAATGAGGATAAACGATCCAGAAGCGCCTTAGAACCAAGTTGTAAGGCCGAAGACAGCCAGACACAGGAGAACACAGCCGAGACACAAAAATTAGAGCAGTAGGGATGCAAATATGCCTGGTTCCACATAGTCCAAAGAGCACAAAGTAAAGGTATGTGCTGACAATAGAGGTAGTACTAGCAAAAGCCCCATGATGGCAGGAGAGATTACAAAAGCACTTAAACGTAGTCCAGCCCAGAGAGAGCCCCCCACCGAACAGTCCTTTGTGAGGTAGTGTCAACATCCTAGTCGTTCTGGGGCGCAGCGGCAGTGTGTGAGCTCCCTGGTTCTGCCGCCGAGAGCTTGTCCACAGTCACGTGCTCTGTAGGTATACCACAATAGTGGATAGCTGAATGTTGAATTTGTTCAATAGAGAGAGGGGCATGAATCATACCAGCACTGGTAGCCTGAGCAAAGTCCTGAATAGTGGGTTGGGGAGGCAGTTGAAGCCCGTCCTCATTGCGGGCCATGCTATCGGAGCCCTGCATGGGGATGTAAAGTTTTTGGCGGGAATTCAGAGCAGTTCTAAAACCCAGAAGCTTCTCTTTAATGCGAGCACTGCGACGTAGACCTGAGGCGGCGAGGACACTTACAGAATGCCTTACCACACTGTTATTGATTGCAGGAGGGTCTGCCCTGGGAATAATTGCTTGCTGCCGACGTTTGTATACAAGCCATGTGTGTGGCTTAGGGTTAGGGCCAGATAGCGGGGCCTTCGGTGAACTGATTTCCTGGACCCCTTCATTCATAGCAGAATGTGAGCTAGATCCGCTGTTCGGAGGGACTGACACGGCAGAGGCCTGGATACTAAGTTCATCTGGTAGTTGCACTATCTGGGGGACGTTGTTTTGGTGCTCTGGCCAGGGCTCCCACTGATCAACGTCAACCATTGGCTCATCATCCAAGTCATGTGCCGGGGGGTCGTCAGCTATGGCCGCGGCATTCGGGACCCCTCCCGGAACCATCTGGTCGTTGACCCACTGCTGGATCCAGGCCGGCTCATTCGGGAAAACCACTCCATTGAAGGGATGAGGGTTCCCCCCATTAGGCGGCAGATCATCTTCATCACCTGGGAAGCTATCTGCGGATTCGTTGCTCAGTATGTAAACCGGAAATGTCCAGGACCGTCCTTCTCCATCCATCGAGTGGCAAGCTTTGACTGTAATACTACGGGGGATGTCTATAGTGCTATCCACCAGGACTTTCAGCATGACTCTACTAAGACTGGTATCCTCAGAATGCCAGTACAACAGTTTGCCAAAAGAAGCAACAATCTGCTCTAGAAATGAGAAATCTTTGAAGTCAAGAGGGAAGGCCAGAAACATCACCCAGACGATACGTGCTGCCGGAGAGTTGCGGAAGTTCAGTCCTTCATCATGCTTCACGAAGGTTGTCATTCGACCACTAATCCAGAAAGGACCCGAGGTGACCAGGCAGTCACGCTGGAAGATGCTACCCATTTTGAAAATCCCTACCCCTAAGGGATAAATGCAGAACCTCAGAACTTGAAGGCGCATCACCTGAGTAATGTAGTCATGAACTTGGTGTAGGAATTCTTGGCGTTCCATGGCATCCAGATTGTCCCCACAGAGAAGGATCACCATATCTTCATGTTTCTTGATTTGCTGACCCGAAAGCGTGATGACATTGCGCGGCTTCCGGAGCTCGCCACCACCATCAGAGATCATTCCTCCTCTGGGAAGATAGGCAATGGGGTCCATAGGAAAGTTCGCCATTGGAGAGGGACCAGAGTTAGTGCTAGTGCAAGAGAGGGGGGGAGCTAAAGATGAGAAAGCAGGAACAATGGCCAACGAAGGTGGACTGAGGGGGAAAGGGGGGGGAACATGCTTATTAGTCCTAAAAGAAACCTGGGCAAACGGAGAGCAAGTGGTAGAGCCAGGGATGTTACAGCCAGAAATGCGGGGAAACACAGGGGGTAGATTGAAAGAGGGGGTGGCTGACGCACGGGGAGGGGTGCAATTAATGAGAGTCTGCGCGGATTGGATTGATGGAGTGTTGCGGCCAGGGGAGCAGGGGGACAAGTCGCGATGCAGCCTGGAGAAAATCCTTTTTATGGGGACCATGCGGGAGGGAGATTTTGTAGGCCGGTGAAGCTGAGGTGTCAGGGGCCGGGTACTAGAGACGGTTGCAATAGCCGAGGAGTAGCGAGAGTCGTTGAGGGGCCTGACAAAGGGGCCCAGAAGAGAAGGGAAACCTTTTCTGATAGACATGATTTCCCGGCGAGAAGCCCGAGAGCCGGGAAGAGGTACCAAAATCGAGCCAACCAAAAAGGAGCCAAGTTTCCTACAAACCGGCAAAGAGGCAGGAGGGCTGGAATTCAAATTTGAATTTGAGATGGAAAGAGAGCCCGAAGGCCGGCAAGCAGGAACATGAGCCGGGTCCGTTGCCCGAAAGTTAAACACAGTGTACGAATTCGAGAAGGAGACGTGCTTCCGGTGACGGGCATGGAGCGAAGAACTCTTGAAGGAGGAACGAAGGGAGGAAGAAGCGGCGCGAGACGAGGAAGAGTGAGGAACCCGATTGCGAGAGCGAGGAGACGACCAGCTGGCAAGTTCTTCGCGCTCCCAGCGAGGGAGTTCCAGACGCCAATTCGCCCCACCGTCACGCCAAAGGTGAAAGAAAATGTCGAAGTGCTTAGAGAGAAAACGTCGGCGGCGGCTTAGAAGGAGCCCAACCTCCTTAGAAGCGACTGAGATCCGGTAAAACCTATCTTTAACGAACTGAACGTGAAAACCAGCCGGAGAACCACCGATGCAAGCGTGCAAAGCCAATCCAACAGAGGAAACTGAAAGTCTAAAAGTGAAGCGCCGAAAGGAAACAAGAAGGAGGAAGGAACCCGCCGGCGAAGAGGAAGGATGATGAACAGGAGAACCAAAACGCTGGAGAACAAGGTTTTGAAAAACCTTGCTAGCCGAGAAATCCCAATCCGAAACCAGATGGGCCAGGGCTGGATCCTGCTCCAACTCAAGAAGAGCCAGAGTGGGGCCAGCCATAGCCGAAGGAGACGAGAGACGTACCGCGAAAGGCTAGGGGGCGCCATGAGGGGCCGCGAGCGAGGAGCGCGAGAGGCGAGCGAGAGGCGCCATGTCTTGCTCTTGTTTGGCTATCTTCGAATGGGCCACTATTCTTTTTTTTAGGAAAGGGTGGTACTATTCTCGTGAACAGTACTTGCCCAGTTGCCTCCTTAAGAATACAATGTCTACTTCGTCACAAACCATACCTCTATCTTCTTAATTAGACTGATAAATTTCCTTAATAATAGATGGGGATACCAATTAACCAACCCCCTACCTTAGGAAACAATTAATTATTTTATTTAAGGAAATAGATAGTCTAATCCTAATCCTAAAGTAGGTGAGGATTCATGTGCAATACCAACTACCATGACATAATCCATCTCCTACTTGTTGACTGCTTACAATATAGGCCTTGAGGGCGATGACTATCATTGGTATGTGGATGAGGTCCAAGTATCTTGTGTCTTGGTGCTGTAGTGAGGTAAGGGGATAGAGAAGGGATGAGTCATGGGAAGAGAGAAAACAAGGGAAAGAGAGCTTGTCAGAAAAGGAAGATGCACCAGTGAAAGAGGGAGAGATGACATTTAGTTTGTTCTTTCTTGCTTAAAACAAAGGATAAATGGATAATGGCTCTATTCTGTCATGGGTACAGGGAAACCCTTCAGCAGAGATGGAAATTCGAGAATGAAGATTATATTTATGAGGAAAAGGTGATTGAGGGCTTGAACCTTGTCGACGCGGCGGAGCCATAATGGCTGACGCACCAATGAGGCAGGATTACAAGGCTAGGCCTAAACAACTCGATGCCCTAAACCCTCGGTAAGGCACTGTTTATATAATACAGTGCTACCGTATCTAATCTAACAAACTTAACTAATTCAATCTCAAACTCTAACAACTAACTAACTAATTAGGACTCCACATTGCTTAAGTCTTCTTTCCAGCCTGGTGCACCAGCCAGGACTCCATCCTATGTGTGGCCATCCAAGACTCTAGCCTGATCAGCCAAGGGCCGATCTCCTTTCCTCCAGGGCTGGTACACCAGCCGGGTCTTGACAATTCATAGGAGAGTCCTGATAAGTAGTTGAATATAGAATGCAACTATAGATACTAACAGATAACCTAATGCATTGCCTAATCTGCTGTCACTGCCCTCCTTGCGTGCACAAACCTATTTTAATAATTGCCATGAAATCTACCTGTCTTCCATCTCCACACACTACTTTTTAAAACCTCTCACCTTGCCTTTTTTTCATTGTTTGCAGCCAGACCAGGTCCACCCTGTATGGGGCTTAGTGGATAACTATGCAACTGTACGGGAAAAGCGTAAACAATTACTTGTTATGCTTTCTCAGAATGAGGCAGACAGGCTTGAAGTCTGGGCACAGCCAATAAATACAAAGTAAATATCGTCATGACTTTATTTTATTTTTTCTTATTTGTGCTATTGAGTTCAAAATTACATGTATAGCATGTTATATATGGGCAGAGATACATCGACATTTCGTGGTAAAATTAGCTCAGACAAATGGATTGATCATGCCAGAACTGCTTTTGCTGTTGATCCTCGAATTGCGCTCTCTATGATTGTGAGGTTTCCAACAAACTCAGCATTGTCATCGGAAATTACACAATTGGTACAGGTATGGTTCTTGCTGCCTTTGCTACCTTCTCAGGCAACAATTTTGCCTTTTCTTTTCCTTGTTATGCAAGTTCTGTTTCCGGATCTCTGTTTTTCATTGTCTTTAGGGCTGCATTTTCCCAATTAACTTTAGTTTAAGATGACATCTTTATTTGGAATATATCAAGATGACATCTTTGAGAATGGTCTTTCTTGAAACAATTATAACTTAGTTGAGAAGATGTACGATCACGAATCCTCTTAAAACAACCATGCAACCACATTAAGGACAGCGTCTAGAAGTTTTTAAACAAAAATAACTTTTGGGTGCTATTACGGTTTATTTTACCCCTATGGGCTGTGGGCTGTCTACTTTGTATGTCAAAAGCTATGATGCACCAATACGTGACAAATCGCAAGTTTCTGTATCAGATACGTATCCAATGCGGCGATACGTGTGATATGGGCTTGATATGGTATTAGAGAAGTATCAAACATTTAACAGCAAAACAAATAAACTAATTCAGGATACATCTGTGATACCTTTTCGATACTTAGTCTCCAATACAGGACCAGCCGCATCCTGCTCCTGCCTGTATCATCACCTCGCTGCTGCGCGCCCCATCACTGTCTCTGTCGCTGTGGTCACCTTCCTGCGGCAGGTGGACTCCCACCGCCTTGAGAAGGTTAAGCGCTCTGCCTATTGTCAGAGCGGTGGCACGAAGCGGAGACCCCAAGTGCTCCACCTGTTGGCAGAGTGGCGGCGGCGTGGTGGGGCGGTGGTGCGGCAGCAGGGAGCAGAAACCCCAAGAGATGATGTGAGAGCAGAGAGGGATAGATGAATCTGAAGGGTATAGTGGGAGAGATGAATTTGAAGGGTATAACTGAGTTAAAATAAATAATAGAAAAACTAATGGAGTGTGATTCAATTATAATATTTTACAAGAAAAATATAGTTATTTGCTGTATCGTTGTATTCGTGCTTTTGGAAATTTTCATATCGCCATACCAGTATCACATATTGGTGCAGCGTAGGTCAGAAAAATTATATGCCAACCAGATCAAGTATGAATATTAAAACTCATGTATTAAAATAAAGAAATGTCAATTTTGTCTTGTTAATAATGGCAGCTGATGTAACATACTGTTGCTTTTGGATGTTGCCAGTTTAATTTATTTTGTGTGAGATTCACACATTGTAATTGCAGAACAAAATCTTGATGTAACAACTAGTGGATGTTCTGACAGTGTTGACTTTGTACTTGAACTTGGTTACTCATGTAACCTGATAAATAGCATTTGGGCCAAGTAGAAATAAAATTAGCACCTGACTTAGTTTTTAACTAGATCATAGTCATTTACAAAGATAATATACTTGCTGACTGTGCTGTGTGTTTGATTTCTTTTTATTATGCATTTTGTAAATCCTTCTAGCTGTTCTTTTCTTTCAGTGACAAGGGTGCCATATGGTTCTATATATTACTGTGCTCTATTGATCTTCCTTGCAGACACACATATTGGAACTACGTACAGTCCCTGAAGCATTACCCTTTTTCATCACTCCAATGGCAGTAGACGAAAATTCATCATTGTTACAGCAACTTCCACATTGGGCTCCATGTTCTGTTACACAAGCATTGGAGTTTCTTACCCCTCCTTATAAAGGACACCCCCGTGTTATGGCATATGTTCTTCGTGTCTTGGAGACATACCCACCCGAGACTGTTACCTTTTTTATGCCACAGTTGGTACAGTCCCTCAGATATGACGAAGGGGTGAGAATTTCTTTTGATAATGTGTATATTTCTGGTATCATGGAGACCATGAAAAACATTAATTGTTTCAACATGCAATTTTGATTTACCATTCCTTGTAAATAATGCAGTGCATTCATCTCATTTTTTCTTGCCTTTAAACTCATCAGAAATTGGTTGAAGGATACTTGCTTGGAGCTGCCCAGAGAAGCAATATATTTGCTCATATCTTAATATGGCATCTGCAGGTAAAATTTAGTTTTTACTCTGCTATATCAAATTGTCACATGCAAATAAAAAACATGTTTCATTCTTCAACATATTCATAGCGCGATTCTATAACTGAGTTTTTTGTTGGCCTGGAAACATAAAACTGCAGGGAGAATGTGTTCCCGATGAATCTGGGAAGGACACGGTTGTACCAAAGGTATATCACATTTTCTGTTTTACATTCCTATGCTTCTACTAGCGTATGATGTTGCATCACAACCCCTCCCCTAAAAAAGGAAAAAAAAACAAAACAAAATTGTGGTTGTGCTTGTGTCTTGTGGTAGGCATTGTGTGATTGGAACATATGATTTTTTTATCATTACGCTTGTTCCTCTTCCAATCTGATGCTTCTTCTGACAAATGATACCTCTCTTGTACCCTTTTCATGCATGCTGTTTTTGGTAAATTTCCTGTCATATACGTGTTCATTTACTCTCTCGAAGATGTGAATATGATATTAACAGTCCTTTTCTTCAGACTACTGCATTCCATTCCTTGCTTCCAGCTGTTAGGGAGAAAATTATTGATGGTTTTACTCCAGAAGCTCGTGACATGTTTGAAAGGGAGTTTGACTTTTTTGACAAGGTCACCTCAATTTCTGGTGTTCTTTTCCCTCTTCCCAAAGAAGAGCGGCGAGCGGGTATTAGAAGGTATTTCTAAAAAACACTGTAGTGTTGTTTTGTTGAAAAATTAAGAGATGGCTACCGATTTTCCATCTTCTCCTGTGGGTTCTGATAAAAAATGTTCTCATGTGGTATCTTTTGCACTAAACTTGTCATCCTAAACTCATTCTTCTAGGGAACTGGAGAAGATTACCGTGCCAGGTGATGATCTCTACCTACCTACTGCAACGAATAAGTATGTGCGGGGCATTCAACTAGACAGCGGTATTCCTCTCCAGTCTGCTGCAAAAGTTCCAATAATGATTACTTTTAATGTGGTTGATCGTGATGGAGATCAAAATGATGTGAAGCCACAGGCTTGCATATTTAAGGTATATATTTATTTTGCAGTGAAGTCTCCAGAAATAATGTGTTGTGTCTTATGGTTATAACCTATGGATATAGCATGTGACTATCATATATGGAACTATAAGCCTCATGTTCTTATTTTGGAGGCTGGTTTGTTAATTCATAAATTAATTAGCATAAAATTGAAACTTGCATTGGATTTCTAAATCTATTGAGGGGTGCAGCATATGTGGTAGGAACCATCTTATGACTGCTAATTTTCTAGCATCCACTGATTCACAGTTGACACAAGCAATTTCTATGCAACAACAGGTTGGTGATGATTGTAGACAGGATGTGCTGGCTCTCCAAGTTATTGCTCTATTAAGGGACATATTTCAAGCTGTTGGATTAAACCTTTATCTCTTCCCATATGGCGTTTTACCGACTGGACCAGAGCGAGGTATAATTGAGGTGAGCATGCATTTGTAGTTGTTTGGTTATTTTCTTGGACCTATATAGACTATAAAATAGATCACCAATTACTGATCTTGGCCAAACACACTCTTAATTGATCCCTGCAAGTGTGAACATTTGAATTTAACAAGTAAAGTTTACTCTTTTATTATGGGTCTGTTTGTTTCAGCTTGTTTGTTTTGAGATTATAACAATCTAGCTTATAAAAAAAGCTGGGTTAGACCAGTTTACTGAATTGTTATAATCTTGCACTTTAGATTATAATAAGCTGACATGATAAGTTGTCCTGTTTGTTTCAGTTTATGAAAAAAAGCTGGATTGTTATAATTTCAAGCTGAAAAAAACAGACCCTATGTTATATTTTGACATTAGAACAACTAAAATGTGCATGGTTCAAACTCACCTGCTTGTTCTCCAAATTTAATTCAGTGATCAAATATCTAACATTTTTTCCAAAAAAAATATGATTCTGATCTTGGCGTGTTATTAATCTTAACTTAAATGATATATTTGAGTAACATTTTTATTACAACTTTAGCAACGAGTGAAGTCGATAAGATCCTTCATAACTAATCAGTGGCATTGTGCGATAGTTGTTTACCTGTTTTCTTGGTTCCTCCGTCATTCATCTCAATATGACTGCACTGTAGGTTGTACCCAATACTCGGAGTAGAAATCAAATGGGTGAAACAACTGATGGTGGTTTATTAGAGATATTTCAGCAAGACTATGGCCCAGTGGGTTCACCTTCTTTTGAAGCTGCTCGTGAAATGTTCATGATCAGTAGTGCTGGATATGCTGTTGCTAGCCTACTTCTTCAGCCAAAGGATCGCCATAATGGCAATCTTCTCTTTGATAGGTACAAGTCACTGTTCTTACCTAAGATGAATGAGAAAAGGTAGAATTAGTTGCTTAACCATCACCTTGCTTGTTGCAGCCACGGTCGACTGGTCCATATTGATTTTGGATTTATTTTGGAGATTTCACCTGGAGGAAACATGGGGTTTGAAAGTGCACATTTCAAGCTAAGCCATGAGATGACTCAGTTGCTTGACCCATCTGGAACCATGAAGAGTGACACTTGGAACCAGTTTTTGAGGTAAATAGTCTTCAATCTTCATGCATTTTCTTCCAACGAAATAGAATCGAGTGTTGTTGCACATGTTCTTATTTAAACGTTGTTCTTTCAGATTGTGTGTCAAAGGGTATCTAGCAGGAAGGAGACACATGAATGGGATTATTACTACCGTGCAATTGATGGTGGACAGTGGTCTTCCTTGCTTTAGTAGGGGAGAACCCATCGGTAATCTGCGAAAACGTTTTCATCCAGAGATGAACGAGCGCGAGGCTGCTAATTTTATGGTCAGAACATGTGCTGATGCCTACAACAAGTGGACTACCGCAGGCTACGACTTGATTCAATACTTGCAGCAGGGCATTGAGAAATAGTGAGCTTCTACCCCTTTCTTTTTGTAAATGGTATGGTCGTGTACATCAATTGTATGTAGCCGCAATTCTTTTCTGTAGAATTAAATTATTGACAGGTTCATTCTGTATTTCTGTAACGATGGATTTCAAGGGATTAACAGAGCCAGAGAGGGCATATCAGTGTAAGTTAAACAGAGCATATTCCCCCTTTTTTTCTTCTTATTCTATCGCTAGCTAAATCTTACGGATTCCATTCATTTTCCTAAAAATGTCTGGCTTATAATTTTATTATGTGGACATATGTTCCAACAAATTAACCGCATAAGACGATATCTTGCAATGTTAGCTTTGGCATGTGGAGTTTTCTTCTTGTCCAGAAACAGCGTCATCATAAATGATTAAATGTCAGATAAAGAACAATGTATCAACCACTTGCTCAACAGTTGTACATCTCGCTACTGGAGATTGGTCTCAAGTGCGAGCGTAATGCTAATTAAAGGTGAAGCTACTCCGAAATCATATGTAGCCTGCAATACTGGATGTCAACCGTTAGCCCTGCCTAAAATCAAACAAAGCTAAGTGGTTCATTTACCCGAAGCTTCTCTCCAACTGAGGTAAGAAATGTACGTTTACATCTTGCACCTCGTACACATGGATATGGCCAGTGAATTTGGACGAACACAATGGCAGGATACATCCATGATCCATGTGCTTTGTCTGCACAAGACTTACGTTATCATATAACTGGTGGTAGGAAATTTTGAGCTAAACAAAGTAATTCTGGCATAGAGATCGGCGATCGAAAAAGTCATGCATGATGCCCAGTATGTTCCCCGATACCGGAGGTGTCAAAATGTTAAAGCTGATCAACCACCATACGGAACATGAACCTAGAGCCACACCAAATATGTCCAAAGAAATTATCAACTTCCGGTGATGGGAGTTTTGTCTACGTCTCAAAATAGTTTAGGATATATATGAGAGATTTTTTCACTATTTAAGTTGAATTAATTCAACCTCAAAATCAATGTAAGACTATTCTAACAATCTTTCCATTCACACATTGGTGTCTTTGATCTAACATACCATCCACACTATTGATACCGTTTGTCAGCCAACTAAAAAAATTGATCCAACATTCAATCCACATCAGGAAAAAGCCTTGTTTACATTCTACGAGCTAGTTTAAGAGGTGAGTGACTCTCTACTATTTAAATTGGGTTAATTCTCTTTCCAACAAAATAAACCACGAGATCGAAATATATAGAGAGAGTTTATATATCCAAAAGAAAAATGAAAAAATTACAATAATTGTGATCATGA
The DNA here is from genome assembly GCA_019279435.1 of Zizania palustris. Taxonomy (NCBI): domain Eukaryota; kingdom Viridiplantae; phylum Streptophyta; class Magnoliopsida; order Poales; family Poaceae; genus Zizania; species Zizania palustris. The sequence continues at coordinate 49,987,935 of JAAALK010000286.1, read as the reverse complement.
GGTCACCCAACACAGTATTGGAAGCATGCATTTACGTGAATACAAGAACACTAGCCGTTCTCCCTTCAACACTCTCCAGTTACATACTTACTTACACACCATCATATATTATAAAAAGGCCTTTACATCATACATGTCCTTGGAACCCTAACCACATTATGATATATATATATAATTTCATCTTAAACACCATCAGTATACATAGGCCTTTACATGCATGACTTGAGATCAAAATCTACAGCCTTCATCATTAGTAGGACATTTCTTTACAGAAACAAATAAAGTACACAGCCTAGCTACTACACATACATAACTTATCTACTTAATTTGCACATGAAATTCTGCACAAACGCAACCGGATACTTCATTGTGGTACGCTCGTGCATGCATAGATTAATTCTGCTCAAAACTAAACACTTCACCAAATTTAACCTGAAACGAACAAGCTACGAGGAGTATGTATGTACGTATATTTAGTTATTGGATCATGCATGCATGCATGCATGTACGCGTCGGAGACGTACGACAGCGCTTTCAAAAACGGAAGCGCCCGTGCGCGCCGTGTGGCGCGCGCATCAACGGCAGCGCGCACGGCGGCGCTAGCTGCTGCCTTGGCAGTGGCAGCGGCGGCAGCGCGGCGCGCTTGACGAACCGGCCCTTCATCCGCGGCCGCTTCTCGGCGTTGAGCTTGCGCACCTCGTACCGGATCTTCTTGGCGAACAGCCGCGTTCGCCGCTTCTCGCGATACCGCGACACCCGCGCCTCCCGCTCGCCGCCGGTCACCGCCGTCACGGCGCCCGCGCCGAGCCCTCCCCGGATTCCCGCCTTCACGCACGCAAAGGATCCCATGGCAAGCAGCAGCTCAGACCAGAAGCTAGGTCGTGCAGAAAATGGCAGAAACTTACAGATCTCACGAAGAACTTACCGGGAAGTCTGGCCAGCACTCGCCGGGATCGAAGCGAGGGCGCTCCCCGTGGAACCACGGAGAGGATCCATCCCTGACCCACGAGTCGATGACACCCTCGTAGTCGAGATTGAGTATCGTCTCCGGCCGCTTCCTTTTCCGGTCGTCTCGTTCCGGCGGCGCCGGCGAGTTGGTGTCGAAGTCCATATCCAAATCCAGTTTCACCAGCTGAGGCTTCTCTTCGTCTAAGAACCTCAGGTCGTCGAACCCGTCGCCGACTCCCATGAGGAGACTCTCCATGTCCGCTGCGAAGCTTGCGAGTTCCATGTCGGGCACGTCGAAACTGGAGGCGAACTCCGGCGATGGTTCAGAGAACGGCGTGAACCGGCCCGGCTTCTGCTCGATCTGCTCCCCGTCGTCGGCAACGGGGTTGTAGAGCTCGGCGAGCATGGAGTCGAACACCGGGACGCGGTACAGCAGGTCCTCGTCGTCGTCCCCGCCCTGGTGGTCGATGTCACCCACGATCCCAGACTCCTCCACCTCGAGGTCGGGGACCGCCGACGCTGCCGCAGCCAACGTCGCGGCGGCGACCTCGTGCTTGCCTCCCCCGAGCTTGGACCGGGGCGTGCGCGGCCGGCGCTTAAGTCCATGCAGCCACGCGGGCGCGTCGGGGTCGTCGACGGCGCAGGGAGCAGAGCCTCGAGGTGATGACCCCGTAGAGGACGACGCCGTTGGGAGGCGCACGCGGTGGTGGCGCCGCGCCAGCGGGTTCGCCGAGTGCACGGACGCGTCGCACGCCTGGCACAGGAACGCGTCGTCCGCGGGGCAGTGCCACCGCGCCCTCCGCCGCATGCACCCGTCGCACGCGCGCGCCGTCCGCGCCCCCAGCGCCGCGCCCGTCGCCGCGGCGCTCGCCATTCCGTCGAACACAGCACAGTCACGTAGCGAGAAGTAGTAGTAGTAGTAGGAGTGTAATACCAGCAGTTAAGCGAGAGCTTAACAAAATGGGAACAGTGAGGAAGGCATGCCACTCCAATCAGTTTCCTTTATAAAAAAAATATAAGGAATCCTCACGGAGGGCCCACGTGTCATTGGCGAAGGGGTGACTGACAGGGTGAACCAGGCAAACGAGCGGGAGGTGGGCCCCGTGGACACGCTTTTCCGCCACGTGCCACGTGGCTCCGCGAGCGGAGAGGAGGAGTGGCGGTGGGGCCAGCGAGGACGGTTATCTGCGAGCTGATTGGCCCGCGAGGCGCGCGGAATCCGGAGGGGTGGAATACAATTGGCCGAGCTGTCACCCCGTGGGATTTCCGGTGGGGCCCACCGTAAGGGATGGGGACGAGGCAGAGGGGATTAGGATTACACACCAATATTAATTCCATTCAAATATGTCAAATTTGGGTCTTGTTTGGATACTACCAACTAATAGTTAACGATTAAAATTAGTTTTAGTACATCCAAACAATATAATTAGTTAATGAACTAACTATTAGCTCATTGGCTAACTAATGGATAGTCCATTAGTCTAAAAATGAACTAATTTGATCTAATAGGATTCTTAAGACTATTTTGTCCCTACTCTACTATAGCATGATTATTATATTAAGGTCAAAATCGACTTTAGGCACCTATTAGACCAAAATATCTAAACATTCATGACTAATTTTTAGGCAACTAACAATTAGCTCTAGTTATTAATTAGTTAACTATTAGTTCTTGGCCAAACGGGTCTTAATCACACCAATATATATATATATTAAGTTATATATTATATTATATTAAGCTATATGCTATATACATATTCAAATATATCATGTTTAACGGGAAAATATCCTGTGCAATCACTTATATTAGTGTAATCGTGTAATCATGTGATCTGGTGCATCCAATCAAGCGATCTGGAGCATCCACCTGAAACCTAGTACTTTTTTACTTTTAACCTCCTTTCATATGTAACCGTTGGATCTAGATTGGATGCACCATATCGTTTGATTGCACGATTGCACTAAATGAGCGATTGCACAGAATATTTCCCCATGTTTAACCACACCAATATATATTTAAAATATGTTTATATTAATGTAATAGACCCTAAAACGGTACACCAGTATCAATCAGTTGGTAGAAATATTTCATTCTAATAATCAAACCGAAATAGTTACCAGAATAGAATAAACAAACTTGTTACAGACTACTAGTGCCGTTTTAAATTTGTTCTTATGATAACTGATGTTGTTTCGAATGATATTGGTTTAATTTAATATGAATTATATCAATAATTATTTACTAGATAGCGAAAATAACCATGGTAACTAATCTATTATCGTAATTTTGGAAACCATTTCTTGCACTAGTCACTCATGCATTAGTCACTCATCTGGTGATTCTTCTCGGATTCCTTGATTGAGCTTGTCCTTTCGGAACACAGATGCATAATTTTCGCCTGATTTTAGTTTTCCTCTATATATACATACATACATATATATATATACATATATATATATACAAATAGCTATTCTACGTCAGATCGTTTGATTGGATGTACACGTGGTCGGTGTAGAATATCTATTCTATACACGTGGTGTAAAATAGCGCCCCCGTCAAACTAAAAGCACGTATTTTTATGTTGTGTGTTACATAGGGGTGTTTGGTTTGGGGTTGCTAAAGTTGACTAAACTTTAGTCCCTTTTAGTCCCTAAATTGTCAAACATGGGGACTAAAAAGGACTAAAGTTTAGTCTCTAAACTTTAGCCCTTTAGTCCCTAAAACCTTGCTAAAAGGGACTAAAAGTACTACTTACCTCACATTCATCACTCTACTTTAGTTCTTTAGTTCTTAGAACCAAACATGAAGGGACTAAAATTTAGTCCTATAAAAAAAGTAGCTAAAGTTTAGTTTAGTCTCTAAAGAAACCAAACAAACCCATAGTCGAAGATATGAAATCACTTCATGTGTTAAAAACCACGCCAAAAAAATGAACTCTGTTTTTAAGTTGCCGTTCAAATTGAGTTCATCTCAGACTCGTAAAAGAAGTAGGAGATCTTTCTAAAAGTAACGCGGTGCAGAGGTAGTGTTCTTGTTGAAAAGTCCCCTAAAAATCCACAAAAAAACTGCTGCGGTAATCCCCATTTTTAACTTTTTCATGAGAAATGTGATAATTCCCTATTTTTGTAGAGCAAATTTGTAATCATTTATTGGCGATGACATTAGTCGTCTCTTGGCCGTTCCTGTCATACAAATACAAGGTCGGCATCTGCTCGCAGACAACACACATTCGCAAATCTGACACCGATCGATGTATGCATGAAAGGTCCTCTCATCGATATGATCGACCATTTGTATTTTGATGGCGAGAATAATTCGAGTGAGGAGAATAATTTCACTCTCACATCTTCGAATGTAATTTGGTGTGACTTTAATTTGTTTGCATCGTTATATAATATATTCTCCCGTGAAATTTATTTTGAGGTGTGTGCTAAACTGCCAAGGTGCACTGAGAGAGGAGTGCTTCTTCAACTATATTAGGCTTAGGGATGGCTAAGTCTTGCAATTACGGAATTACGAATTTAGAATAAAGTTTAGTTATAACATATCATATATATCACTAATACAGAAACCTTTCAGTGACTGGTGGATAAATCTTCCGGCATTTTTACCGCGTCGGTAATATAACATTATTAGTGATTGAACACATTACATTACAACATGTCACTAATAAGGCAACATCATAGATGTGTACAAAGTGTATTAGTGACACACATTAATTATCCGTCAATAAAACCCTATCACTAAAGATTATGGTGTGGTAGTGTATGTAAGTAGATATTAAAAGATGTGTAAATCTTATATGTAGAAGTATACTTTTTACAGTCCTAACGTTATCAGGAGAAGTATCATAGGATATGTTAAAATTAACGCTAAAAATTATGATATCTTTTATCAACAACAACAGTAAAATTTAGGAATAATTACCAACGGTGCTGGCTCGATGTGTTCTTAGCAAAAAAAAAAATGTTCACAGAAAAAGGAACAGTGATGTTTTAGATAGCTCTGTGTGCATAGAAAATCTACCCTGCACAGTCTCACAGCGATGCGTGGCTTACGTGTCGAGCCTAGCTGCAGGGCTTCTTCCTCCGGCTGTACAGGACGGAGGCAACCAACTTGACGGATAGCCATGGCGCCAGATCGCCGCCGACGGCGACCGTCACGGGGCCCCACGTACCGCCAGTCACCCTCCCCTCACCGGTCGAGCGCGGCGACGTGGCCGCATCCGCCCCATGCAGCGCCTGTGGCCCGTACGCGTCACGGCCGACCACGACGACCGAGACCTCTGTATAAGTGTATAGTACCGCCGGATCGGAGGAGGAGCAGCCAAGCTACGGCTAGCCGGCCGCCATTGGTTCGCCCCCGCGGTGAAGAACAAGGCTGTCACTTTCTTGGCCCTCGTCGCGACTAGCTACAAAATTAGTAGTTATCCTCTGGCTCACCGGCGATCTACTGATCCACATGCCTGCTGATCGATCGGTCGCCGTCGCTGCCATTTGAGACGGCCCTAGGGTCAGCAGCAAAAATAGTAAAACGAAAATAGGTTAGTTTTTTTTAGACGTGGAATTTGAGACAGCAGTGTGACTTTTGATTTGAGATGACCGCTGGAAGTGGCCAACTGGCCCAAACCGTTTCGGTAAACCATTTGGTTTGGTTTAAAATTGAAAATTGAATTTCATAATTTGTTGAAATTCTTACGATATGATTTATGATGCTTCTTTGTGAAAAAGTTTTTTAAAAAATTAAAAAATGGAATAGTTTGGAACACGAGATCAGTTCAATAAAAACATGTCGTCCCAATAGTCTGCATTGTCATCTTTTATTGTTTTTCATAAAAATGACATTGCTAATTTTTTTATGATACATCATTTATTTCATCCAAAAAATTAGCAAATATCATTCCAAATTTTTTATCAGTGCAACACGAATTTTCTTCATATTTTCTATATTTTTCTAGAAATTTTCAACATTTTTCAAAAATTTCTGAATGTTTCTATATTTCTATGAATTTGTAAAATTTTTCTATGTGTTAAAACCGATACCTTTCCGCAGCTAACCGTCTAAACCCCATGCACCCACCGGTTTTGCAAAGTAGTGATCGGTGAATCCAGTTCAGGCAAAGCTGACCAGGTCTGTTGTCTTGTATGTTTCCGACTTATTAGAGTTGACTACTAATTCATCTAAAAAATTGACCAATAGAATCAGAGTAGATATTATAGTACAGACGCATCCCAGTTTTCCATTTGAAAATGGTAGTACGTGCATTTTAAAACTTAGATGGCATTAATCAATTAGTTGAATTTATCTTTTTTTTTTGGCTTTTGTACAACAATCATGATCAAGCGTGCATTTACCAACAAGATGGTAATTGGTGATACAGAGGTTTACATAATAACGGCTCAAACGCACCACCACACCTCACTCGGCCATTTCCCATCCACAACTGCCTCCAAAACTATCAAAAAAATATCTACAGAAAACGTATTCAGATTTCAGACAACTAATGGGCATAAGGAATAAAAGTCAACTATAGCATCAGTTAGGATACTATGCAAAGATTCCTGAGATCAAAACCCAGATTTTAGTTTCAGCATAATGAGGTGACGATAGCATGACATGGAACTTCAGCTCGATTTAGAATGCATGTGGCAGAGTCCGATTGCCAGCGTCCAGGATGATTTCATCGCTTGCATGCGTTGTGCTGTGCAAACATTTCATGTTAGCCATGCTCAGGGACGCAATTTGAAATTTGAAAAGCCGATGCGTGCATACCTGAGATAGCTCAAAGCTGACATTCTGTACAGCAATGTAAATACAAGGAGATGCAATCCAATTGTGTAGAAGAATATAAATGTCCGGGCATATCTGTGCATACAAATTGAATAGATGTTACTAGTAAAATGCCCATGAGTTGCATTGGGTTTTAAAAAAAAACACCAATAATTCGAAAAGATCATAATTATATATATTTAATTATTTATTCAGGAAAAATATATATGATACACCATCAAGCCAAATCACATGAACAAAAAATACATTACTCTAGTGGTGGTGGCGGGTAGCAGATTCACCACCACCACCACTAGTCTTTTATATAGTAGAGATATAAGTTATAGAATTGATATCCCGTTGAAGGGGCTAACATTGAAAAGAAGCAACTACTTAACTGTTAACACGTGCCAGGGATTGAGAAGTATGGTTTGATGGCTGCATGCAGCAGTGCGCCCCAACCGCCTGGTGCGCATGCAGCCGCATGCAACAGCACAGAAGAAAAGGAGAAAAAGGAAAAGAGAAAAAAGAAAGAAAAATAAAAAGAAAAATGTACTTTTACATTTTAGAAAAATCATACAGGAACTAAGAATTTTGCGCAAAGGCCTTGAATTTCTGAAAAATCACACAAAACTATGAATTTTGCGTATAGACAGTTAGATTCGCTCAAAATTTTCTTATCATCACAATATATATATTACTAAACATGTGTGCAATAAATATATCATGCTCTAAATATATTACCATTAAAATTATAAATCCATTGCAACGCAGGGGCACCTTACTAGTCATCAGATATACAAGTATACAACATCGTAGTATCGGGAATGGTCAAATAGAAAAATAGAAAATGTATAGTTCTAGCTTTAGTGTTTACCAGTTATCATCAAAGATCAGCATATGCAACAAAGATCAAGAGGTAAATTGAGAATGAAATGCACCCAGAGAAAAAGATGATAGCATACTTGTTACCAAGGAGAAAACGTCCACTACTAAGAGTGATTTTATCTCTTAAGCCAAGCTCCTTGTATCGTTGATCCTTTTCCTGGATATGGAAATAAAAGTAAAAGTAAGTTATATTGAATACCATGCATAACAAGTATTATCATAAAATGTTAAAATTATGTATACCTTCTTTGAAAAAGCAGCAAAAGGATTTATGTCATCCTCGTACATTTTCTTGTACTTTGTCTCGACATCTGAAGAACCACTTTCAATATCTTCTGCATACTGCAAAGCACAATATAACATAGGTCAAAAGCTAGACAGTTGCAGATTATGTTATTTTCCCTCATAAGGATGTGTATGCAAACCTTCTTTGGTCCTCTGGAAACAATTTTCTCATGGCTATAGTCCTGCACATATCGAATCTTCCCATACAGCTGAACATTATCTGCTTTAGTTTTTTCCAGTTCTACAACTAGCATTTCATACTTCTCTCTTAGTCTCCTTAGTTCCTAGGACACACAATGGCAATAGGTCAGTGGTATGACACACAGTGACAATACTTAAATATATCTACAAGTTGAAAAGACAAAGAAGCATCATGAGAAATGAAATCATATATGAGCATAAACAGATTTACAGCTTTAAAGAAAACCAAGGGCATGACACTCTCATCTCACAATTCATTGTGTAGTAAAAGAGACAGACCATCACTGATAAATCACATGGTTTCACTGGCACCAAGACTTGTTCAAAAGAAAGCTATATCAAATTAGTGTTCACATCTAATTTTCAAATTTTCGTGAAATACCTCCTCAGTTTCACGTAGACGTGTACGGAAACGATCCCTCTGATTGCAAATGACCTTAAGCATTGAACTTTGGTCTTGGTCTGGTGGTGCATGCCTTGGATCAGTACCCTGAAAATATGTATTAGGCAACAAGGGAGTGAAGTGGTCATTCTAGTATGATCTGAAAATAATTACATGTTCGGTACAAATTGAAAATGGATAGAAAAGGAAATTATTAGCACATTTTGTTCTTTGCATAAACATGGATATATCAATATGTATACAAGTATAACAAAACAAGATTGCATTACTATTTAGTTTATTAACTTGATTATTGACTCTAAGAAGCAGCACAGATTTTAGATTAAAACATATTTTTACCAACCAACTGTTCTGATAGAAGTTATGAAAATACTAATAGTGTATACAAAAGACCAGTAATAATTAGTAAATTCTTCAGTGCTTTACTACTGCACATCCATTTTTTTAATAAAGAGTTGTATATGAGAATTTAAATTTTAAAGTTAGGTTTCTCTCACATGTTTTGTCCACAGCTGAGTTAAAGCAGGAATTATAGCATTATATATGCCATATCACAAACAGAGAGGGTGATTGGAGCAAGGGAATTTAAAGGAATTTTGTAACAAGATACTGCAGAAATGCAGCACGTTCTGCAACAAGTGAACCTAACCTAGAAATTACTAGTGTTTAAAAAAAGCAGACACCTAGCACGCCTAGGTACCGCGTGCTGGCTCACCCTGCCATGTATAGGAAAGATGACCAGATTAAACGGTTTTCCACCTAGGCGGTTCTACACGTGCCTACTCGTGCCTAGGCAGAGTAGCTGGGTGGGCTGGCCAGAGCACCCTGTCTGCCAGCCCGGCAGCCCGTGAGGCCATGACTGCCAGCCACTTCACCAATAGGGCAACAGGCAACAAGATGTTTGATATTTGCATGTGTGATGTGTGTGTCGTATTCATATTGCTTGCTTGTGACTTGTGAGACATATGTGTCAATTAGTTGCTTTGCTTCTGAGTTGTGAATTGGCATGTAAGAACTAAGAACTAAGACGTGGTGTTGGTGTTGTTAATATTTAGCTATCACTTATTGGTTATTGTCATAATCGTTATTGAATTTTCATTTGTTACTTGTTTGTCATATTGTCCTAAGAATACAGTGCTGTTGTTAAGAGTTTTGTTCATTTTTAATGAACTTTATCATGTGCAGGACATTGGGATATATCACATATGGAGATGCAGGAAGATGGATCATGGTCATGAATGCATGGTATGTGATGACATCAATCTCTCTATGTAAATGCAAATTTAGAATTCATGTCAATTTGTCAATTTGTCATTATGTGAAAATTGAATATTTACATTTCTAAATAACACCGCCTAGGCACCAATGCCTAGCCACCACCTAGGCAGCCTAGGTACTGCTAGGTGCACCGTGCACCGCACCACCTGCTTACTGCATACCACTTTTTGAAACATTGTAAATTACCTCTGCTACTTCATTTGAGCCGATCTCTTGAAGATCCCAATCGTTCAAAAGTGAGCTCCTCCTATCAGTTGAACTATAGCCCTGCAAAAGAGCCAATATATATTAGTTATATGTCATTCAGAAGATGAAAGTAAATATAGTAAATCATTTGGATTCTCGTTTTCTGAATTTCAGAATTACATAGTTGTATCAATATGATATCACCATTCAAACTCACACACTAAACTAAGTAACTAACCATGGTACATAAGTATCAAATCAATAGTGATAAATTGCTACTCTGCAAATTATCACAGAAGCATGAAAAGGCAACCTTTAGTATGTCATCCTCAAGTTTCAAAATTAACTTCTGCTGCTCTTCAGCCTTTGCAGTTAGTTCAGCAATCTTTTTTTCAGCTTCCTCAAGAAGACTTGACTTCTCTGATATTTTGACCTTCAAGATATAAGAACTTATCAGCCAATCACAACAGAGAAAGATAAGTTTACCTTGCATTTTTATGCATGACAGAAATATGGTGTCCTGCCATCGAAGGAATTTCATGGATCACAGTATTCTAGTATTCAAACTAAAGACCAACAAACCTTGAGTTGTGTTAGTTCATGCTCCATTTTGCGGTTCTTGTCAAGAAGCAAAGCTTCCAGCTTGCTCATTTCTTCACCATTTGTTGCTAGCTCCCAGTCTTCAGCTTCAATGGAGTTGTAACCTACAGCCTAATGGAAATAAAAAATGGTATGTCAACAGGAATAAGGATATTAAGAGAGAGAGCAAGGTCACATGGAGGAATTATGAAATAAAACATAATGCTATCACAAATACATTATTTTAGTATCACCACTGATAACAAAATGGGTATACTCTACTCATAGGAGGCAACACGGGAAAGCAGATATCATGTACTATATAGGTTTGCAATTGCATTGTCATGGCATACAATGTGTGCTGAACTAATTGATTGTGGATGTAATATAATCACAGATCAGAACTCTCTAATGCACCGATACTTCGCCCAGCCCACGTTCCGTATCCGATACGTATGTGATACGCCGATACGCCGATACTCCACCGATACTCGTATCGGCGGCGTATCGAATAATAAAGATTAAAAACAAATCAAAATAATTCTCTATACTTTTCCGATACATTTGCGATACTCCGATACTTCTGCAGCCCATTGAAAGTTTGGCCCAATAACAGAAACCGTTACTCTTCTCTCAACAACACAGTCCCTAGCCACACAACTCATTCTCTCCCATCCCCATCCGCACAGCTCCAAGCGCCTTCCGTCGTCGTCGGCTCACTATCGCCCACCGTCACTCGCTACCGCAGAGCCGCCGTTGTCGTGCCGCCCACCCCGCCTCGCCTCCAGGTTCTAGCGTCGGCCCGCCCCGCTCCGCCTCGAACTGTCGCTGGCCACCGCCGTAGCCGCCGACCAAGCCCTTGGCCACCGTCGGTGCTGCCGCAGAGCCACCGGTGAGGCGCCACCCCGCCTCTAGGTTCTAGTGTCGACCCGTCCCGTCCTATCCCGCCTCAAACTACCGCAGTCACCACCGTGGCCGCTAGCCACCGCCAACACCAAACCACTCTTCCATCTGATCTGTTGAGTAATGATCATTCTTCATCTCTATTTTTATTTTAGATTGCATGAAGCCTAAAATGAACTATATGTCTTAACTTCTGTATTTTATTTTTTATATATGTATATACTCGCCGTATCGCTGTATTCATGTTTTTTGAAAATTCCGTATGACCATACCCATATCGCGTATCCATGCAACATAGTCAGAACTACATTAATTATCAGGACAGAGGGTTTAATATCATGATGTGGGGTTAGCCTGGGTGTTTGCTCTAGTACCTGCAAAATCTGAACCTTTTTCTTGAGATCATCTACCAGCCTTGTTGTTGGTCTTTCTTGAAGTTCTTTCTTCAACTCCGTCAGAGCATTTTCCTATAAATTGTAACTTTTAAGCAACATAAAATGGTGGATATAGTATACAGTTGCATAAAAATCATTCCAATAATGCAGGCTGTTTGATGCAACAAATCATCAATGCACATTCTAAAAATGACTATTACATGTAATGGAATAAATAATGTCTATTAAACCCGGGCGTAACAACAGAGGCTAGTATAAAAGAAATGGATAGTGATAGAAGCAAAGAAACTAATATATATTTGACTAAATTTTGACAGTAGATTGTAAGGAACTAAGGAATAAGTAATAAACAGGTAGATGATCGCTGCAAGGTCGCTGTGCACTACAGTCCTACTCCTACTCCTTTATATAACACAAATTTCAAACAGGAGGTTCACTAAGTAAGAAAATAGCTGTCACTTCCATAATTTTACATGATGAATAAATGCAAACTTAAATGAGTAGATGTAGAGACCTTTCAGAAGTCCACATCAAGAATAATGAGTTTTAGTTCAAGAAACAGCTATCGACTTAGCACATACTAAAGTTTTTTTAATGATTGCTACCTTATCACTGAGTAAAGCAGTCAACTTCTTCAGTTCATTAACATGTGTTTCTCTCTCAGAAGATAAAGTACTTTCAATATTACGCAATTCTGCATTCAGATCTGTGATAATCTTCTCCTTGGCATTCAAGGAACTCTCAAGTATATCACTTGAGTCCACATAGTCACTGCAAAATAACATGATTCATGTAAGCTCAAATAAAATACTACTCCAAACAGAAATATTATTAAAAGGCACTAGTGTCACCAATATATGAATTATGGATGACTGACACACCTACACTTTTCAAATCAATTAATGGCTTAAATGCTTAATGCATCATATACATGGAAAATGAAAATAAACTGACCTACTATTGGTTGCATCTTCATTTGTTGTTTGCAATTGAGATCGCAAATCACCCTGCAGAAAAAAACATTAAAAAATGGTATTCTGGATCAGCCACTGCCCACTGGCCAGCAATAGCTGTATAAATTTCAGCTCAGCAATAAGCTGAAGATATTCACAATGAAGATATTCTGGTTATTGATTTTACAACTATCTAATTTGGTTTACTTGGTATCTCTACTAATTTTACACAATTGGTTTTTCTAATACAAAATTAGGCAGTAGTTTCAATAATGTCATGTATACCAAATGTCTTAAGAGAGGTCTCAGTGCAAAGGCTCCATCAATCTCAAAACCTCTTTGGTAGGAGCAGGAGTAGGAACTAAATAATTCATTCTGCTTGATTAATCCAATACAATGGGCTAGTATTTATAGGGTTAATCCCCTTACTTTATCCCTAACATAGAATCATATCTTAAGCTGCACATAAAACTCTTGTATACGGTTCAACAGCAAAGGCTTACTGATGGAAGAACTTAGAACCATCCATGTATGTGATTCATGGTAACAATGCTCATTCCATGATTAATAGAAAAGAGATAGTACCACTATCAATGTTATGTTTGAATGTCTGTCTAGTCAAAAATGCATTAAACTGCAATTGAAGAACAGAAAGCTACCTTTTCTCTCTCAAGACTAACTAATCTTGCTTGGGCTCGTTCAACTTCATCCAACAGAAGATTGACTTCAGCTTCCTTTGCAGTGCGGTCCTCCTCTGAAAGAAACATGATACTTAATCACGACAATGAAACATTTGAATATATCTCTTCCACCAAGGTACCAAGTCACAAAGAGCTTGAAGGTGACACAGTTACAATAAAAGTAACCTGATTGAGTGCGTAGCTCAAACAATTGGCTTTGTGCTGATTCATGTAGCTTCTGCATATTCTTTACACTTTCTGTGGCTTGTCTCAGCTGGTCCTGCAACGACCGCTCCCTACAGTCATGAAAAATAAAGGTCAAAATATACTTGAGATGAAGATAATTCCATCGCAATTATGATGATCATTTACATTCCTATTTACCATTAATTCACAGTACCTATCTTTCAGGGCTTCAAGAGTCTTCTGGCTATCTTCTGCCAAACTCCTTTGCTTCATTTCAACCATTTCTCTCACTTTTTCCTCCATCTAAAATCATTAAAATGGAACAATGAATATTGGAAATTTGGAAAAATAGAACCTGGTAATAATGAAAGTTTGATTTTTGGAATAAATTGGAACGGTATATCAGCAGTAAATTATGGCACAAAAGTGATCATGTCAAGATTATTTATCAACAACACCCATATCTGAACAAATAGTTCACCTTTATACAACTTTGAGACGAGGCATATTTATGATACAACTTTGATCAGTAGTTTACACTCAGAAAAGCATTATTAGCAGGTCAGAATATCAGCAGAACAAAACATACTTATATAACCATTAGGTGAAGTATGACATTTTTTATTTTTGTCCCTAGCATCTATGCAAAAAATAGGCACAATATTACCCATAATTTGAAAACAATGTGAACTTCTGAAACTTAATTGAAAACAATTCCTATGGATAAAGCTTCCAAATTGGCAGGAAATCAGTTTATTCATTCAAAGGGTTATAGACTATCATATGGACAGAAGTCACTTTTTATGGCTGAGAAAACAACAGTATCCAAGGAACTTAACTTTCTACCTCCTCTATGGAAAGAACGGAAGAAAAATTTTACTAGCTAACAGAGAGCAAGCAAATGAGTGGCATCAGAAGTTCAGAACAAACCTGTTGTTCTAGCTGACGGTTTCGCTCCTCAAGTCGCCTAATTGTTGCTTGTTGGTTCTTCAGGTGTGCAGCTTCTGCCCGATATTCTTCAAGCTCAAGTTTCATCTTCCGATTTTCAGTCTCCAGTTCAGATAGTTTCTGGTCTTGCTCCTGAATGGATTGAGATCATTAACAGGAGAGATTGTGGGAAAATGGGAGCACCATAAAATGATTGAACCCTACCAGTTAGAGATATTTGCAACACGCCAACACCAATGACCAAACAATCTTTTCTAAAGTTTCAAACCCTGCTCTGTACTTATAATTCTATGCTGGAACAACTAACTGCCATTTATATTTTGCAGTTTGATGACATTAGTACATTACAGTTGTCCTTTCAAATTTAGTAACAGGACTATTATTGCTATTACTTGCTATGTTGTATGGGGTGAGTATACAGATGAGTTGCTAAAAAGAACAAATGTTGTCTAACAAATGTACTTAGGTGTCAACAGGAAATATTGAAATAATATGATGGAAACTGGCTACAAACGACATGGCAAAATGTCAAATGTTGGTGGAAATGGGTAATGCAAGGGAATTATCTCTAAGACGGCATGAAAAAAAATCAGAAATGAGCTAAGGTGAAATATTTGATAGAGCATACAGCCATAGAAGCAAGAGCTGGATATGGATCAGGGGCTTCATAGAGCTTCTGGTAGATGTTGAGAAATGCATTTTCTCCAAACTTTGCTCTCTTTGTGAGATTGTCAACTTCCTCTTGATAACTCTTCAGCAAAGAGTTGAATAAACTAAGCTTATCATCTGGAGACGCCTTCTTAAAATCCCTAGTGCTCTCCGCAAGACGACGTCTGTTCTTCTGGCTGGTCTCTTGATTCTCTGCAATCTTTAAACCCTGCTCATCCAAACCACTTCTTTCCTTCTCCAAATCAAAGTCTAAAGTGTACAATAAACAAGAGTCAGATTATCCGCAATGGATAGCACAAACATTTACATCAAAAAGTATCAACAAGAAAACTTAACAAACTATGCATGGTTTCCTTCTATAGTGCATGATTTACACTTGGAAGTTACTTCAACATTATAAGTCCCTAAAAGGAACTACAATCAGTAGCAAAGCATCATGTTATCCACACTGCTACTAGCCTCTTAGCATGAAGCAAATGATCAGAGAAGCATCAAACGCTATGAAAGACAACATTCAATCACTAACTCATGGTACAAACTACAAAGGCTGTTTCTGTAACGTGTGCCATGCACTATACATAGAATTAATTTTGGGCACTAAATGTATGCCAAAACCTCTACTGAAATTTTGAGGTATACTCGTTATGTCCGCAGTTCGTAAGTTAAGGATCACGCAAGTCTTCACTATAATTGAGGAAATGGAGAGCAGTAGAGCACAAATTCTAGCAGTAGACTGAAATGGAAGTACCAATGTAGGTAAGTAGGTTAACATGCCCCGCGATTAAGACCGCTGGGCTCGCGATCAGTAACAAGCCCAAACAAATCTCCGAAAGCTCTAACCGGCGACTATCCAATCCATCCAGTCCTCGGGTCTCACCAACTCGAACCAAGTCATCGCATAATCGACCAAGTGGAAGCGCGAAGGCAAGTTAGATCCGGCCGGACCTTTCCAGAAGCTGCAGACGACGGCCAGCGGCGAGGATATCGCCGCGGCGGCGGACGACGAGGAGGACGGGGGAGGAGGAGGAGGAGGCGGCGGCGAGCGGTCGCGCTCCGCCGCGGCCGCCCGGGCCGGCGAGGGCTCCATAGTCTCCGGGATCTGGGCGTCCGGATCTGCTCGGGATCCGGTGGGGCGGCGACCGGCGACGCGCGGAGGGATGTGATCTGCGGTGCAAAGTGGGTTTTCTCGCGCAGTTGGTGCAGCCTGGTCTGGTTCGTGAGCGGAGAAGTGCGTGTGCCGTGTGCGTCCGGGGGCGCAGCCAACGCGTGGGTTCCACTGCGAGCATCGGAACGTCTGTGACGTGGCATTGTCACCTGCTGCAGTGCTATGAACCATGAGCCCTTTAAGCTCTTTACTACAAAATTTAGTCTCACGTCGAATATTTGATATTATTTTATAGTATTAAATATATATTATTTATAAAACTCATTTATAATCAGTAGATTACTCACGAGATGAATTTAATTATGTCATGATTTGATAATATAATGCTACAATAAACATTTGCTAATAATAACATAATTAGATTTAATAAATTTGTCTCGTGAATAATCCTCGTATTCTGCAATTATTTTTATAATTAATTTACGTTTAATTCTTCAAATTGATGTCCAAACATCTAATGTGACACATGCTTTTCATACATAACAAAGGCGTAATTAAAACAAAACAAATATTGATGTAAAAATTAAAGAGTTTTGTAACATAAAAACCCATTTATCCACAAAGACTAATATACACTGACCAATAGTGGTCTATGTAGTTGTTAAAAGCTTGAAACAGTTTCTTTCGTGAAGCTACATGTAGGTAATGTTTCCATTATAAATAGCTTAACGACTGTGATTAAATGGTTAATATTATTTATGTAGCATTCTTTGCTGCTGATAGATTGTGGATTATCGTGGATACGTTTCTTAAGCCGTAAGATTTTGAGCAACTTTAGAAGTCCGGGAACTTTAAAGCCGCTGTAGATTAAATTTTAGAAACTAATTTTAGGATAATTAAAGTTTTTTATTACTTTTGGCAGTTTGGCTGGCAGGACCATTGCAAATTGAAATAAAAAAATTTATCTTTGTTGTATTAGTGGTAAAGATGTCGATAACAACTCTGAAAAGCATATACATACAAGCACCTCCTTCCTTGAAAACTTTCTTTACGAATATTTATTAGAAAACTTTTTTAAAATCAATTTTTTAACTTCTAATATTTAATCCATTTGTTTGTTGTGTTCTCAAATAATTATCATAAATTTGGCGTCATCCATAATTACCATCCACTTTATAACGCTAGTCCATTTCAGTTTAGAGACGTGGAACCCATCGATGTCACAGTTGTACACTCGAAATAAACAGAAATAGCATAATGCAAGCATGAAAAGAGTTGTAGCCTTAGAAGTTTCAAACAATTAAAAGAGTTGCAACATCATGGACACAATACCGTATTAGATCGACTGACAAGTGATTTATTTTATTCAATTACGACCAGAATCAACTAGAGATTATAATAATCTAATAAAGTAGTAGAACCTAGCTTTATAAATTTATAAGATAGATTTTTATAATCTAAAACTGAAACAAACAGATTTTAAAAGATTAGTTAGAACTTACTCTCCACAGTCCGGCGCTTTAGAAGAACGGCACATCGCACTCTAATATGTGGGTTTACATACGGAGTACAATGTACAACCACGACGGATGGACAAGATGCCTCCAAACCAGAGAAAAACGAAGACAACTCGACAGTATAAATAGCGCGTTTCGACATGTCCACAACAAGTTTACAAATCATGACAGGCAGTACATGTCACCCACTCACAAGCTGGGCAATCGCGCACCTGTATTCTCAAACACAACCAGCCAATGAAATGCGTCTAATACAGCAGTTACTAATAATGTGCTGCAATACAGAAAGTAGTGGAAAGTTACTAATTAACTAGTAAATAAATTCCTGAAGCAAGTCGTGCACATAACTGTGTCCACTGGGTACTTCAGCTCGACACGTTTGACAAGATGCCGCCCTACATCTTATGATTCCGCATAGCAGTTGATTTGATCCTAGCACATCTTATGATCCAGTAATACAGGTAGCTGAGTAAATGGACTCAGAAATGGCTTTCAGCTCCGATTAGTGGCCCTCTCCTTCAGGCTTGGATGCTTCCTTGATCTCGTCTCCACCATCCTCCTGGAAGAAAATGGAGGATGTAAGATTAGATGCCAACATACCATACATCGCTTTTGAACACCTATGGTAATGATGGGACAAAATACACATCAGAGCAAATACCGCATTGTCAGATGTCCAGAGAGTCAGGTTGTCACGGAGAAGTTGCATGATCAAAGTGCTGTCCTTGTAAGACTCCTCACCGAGGGTGTCCAGCTCGGCAATAGCATCATCAAATGCCTATGGAGATTGCAAAGTTAACTTCATTCTAGATAGCTCGTAAATGCATCTTTCAGTATATCAGGCATGCATGCATCACACCACTTGATGCCAAAGGAGAATACAGAATATAATTTCAAGGGACACAAACATTTCAAGATCAAAGATAGGGATAAAGGAAATATATAATTCAGATATATCATCTTTCTGTTGATTTTTATATGACCCTATAAACCATGAGCTGTAATACTTAATCAATCAGTACAATTGAAGTGGCATTTATAGTCACAAATGCAGCACAGCTGCTGACCAATTATCAGCACTTCATTGAAAAGAAACCCATTGACAGACTGAACATATCTTTCATAGAGGTAACATGATGAACATCGAAGCAATTGGTATATTCACTATTGAGTATGTCTAAATTGTTCCTACCAGTCTAATCTCCAGTTTTTCTTCGATGATTAATTTAACATGATGTACTAAAAATTAGAAGAATCATGTAAACATATACAGGGAAGTAGACAAATACATATTACAAACAAATTGACTGTATGTGCCACATCTAATTTAAGGATTTAACCAAGAATAAAACTTAGTAGAGGGTAAATTCTTCAGATGAGTTGAACAGAATGCAAAGCCAGAAGATTATTATACTGATACTTATTCTAACTTGCACAGTATAAAGAATCATAGGAACATTTTCCCCACAACTTCCACTTTGACCAAACAAAAAGAAAATGACCTGAAATGCTTATGCATGAATTTAACAATATACCAAAATCGCATGACTATTCATGATAAAAAGCAATCGAGCACCTTCATTTCAAATATTCAAGTTAAGAAGTAATACAACTACCAAAAATAAGTTTAAAATTTAATCAAAAGTGAAAACTAACCTGCTTTGCGAGGTTGCAAGCACGGTCTGGTGAGTTCAGAATCTCATAGTAGAACACTGAGAAGTTGAGTGCAAGTCCAAGCCTTATCGGGTGAGTTGTAGGCAGTTCAGCAAGAGCAATGTCCTGAACAAGCAAACAAAGGTCAACATATACACTCTCTGTTGATATATCAATGCCTCAAAAATCCATAAAATTTACTAATACGGACAAAGCTCTAAAGGATGCCACATAATGAAGAGTCATAGCTAGAAAGTGCATATCCCAACCATATTCAAATGTGCACCCCATGCATGATATTTTAAATTTCCAAAACAAAGGCCTAGCATGTAGGATACAACATCAATGGATGCCTGGATGGAATGACATAACAAAAGTTTGAAATACACTAAGCTAATCCAAGAAAAGAATCATAAAATTGCAAACTGAATACCATTATGCATCATATATATTAGCAAAAAAAAACTAATGGAGGCCAACCTGGGCTGACTTGTATGCCACAAGCGTGTTCTCAGCTGCTTCCTTCCTCTCAGCTCCAGATTTAAACTCTGCAAGGTACCTATACATTCACAATCAGAACATAAACATTAGAAAATTAACAAAAAAAAGTATTCGCTAAAAATATTTCTTGAAACACCAGAAATAAATACCTGTGGTAGTCACCCTTCATTTTCAGGTAAAACACCTTGGATTCAGCAGCAGTGGCAGAGGGAACGAGGTGGGAATCCAGAAGCTTGAGGATACCGTCACAGATCTTGCTGAGCTCGGTTTCAATCCTGCTACGGTACTCCTTGATGGATGCAACATATGCCTCATTCCCACGGCTCTCCTCCTTCTGCTCAATAGAAGAGATGATCCTCCAAGATGCCCTCCGAGCTCCAATCACATTCTTGTAAGCCACAGAAAGCAGGTTACGCTCCTCAACAGTGAGCTCACCAACATCAGTGGTCTTTGCCACCTTCTCCATGAATTCGACCATTTCCTCGTAACGCTCAGCCTGCTCGGCAAGCTTTGCCATATACACACTCTCTTCACGGGATGCCTCAGCAGGCGACATTTTTCCTCTCCTTTGTTCTTGGACACAACCCTCGTCTGACCTTATATACCTGCTAACAATGCCTTAGCACAGTTTCTGACTTTTAAAATGTATCATTGCTTACATAAATACAACCTATATGGCTATATCACTTGTGGACCATTTACAACAATCTGTATTATTCTCTAAAACCAACCCAAGTGGAGATCGATAGCCACTATCCATCCAAAGAACAATGGACGAAACCCTAGCAAATCATACAGATCGACCTCCTTTGCTCGATTCCAACCAAGTGGACGGCACTCCACTTTCCATATTGGACAACTAGCGCAACCTTTATCAATGAACTGGAATCATTCTGAGACATAAATATTCTAGTCCATCCCCAGCTACGCCTTGGAATACTTTTTCTATTTTCTTCTCTCACTTTTTGAGTGATTCCGTCAGACAAATCAACAAGAAAGTGGCTGTCAAAACAGTGATCTAGTCCAACACCACCAAACCTCAAGCTAAGAAAACGACAAGGCATTGTAGCTTGTTCCACAGAACAGCAAGCAAACAAGTTGTAACAGAGTGACAGGCTAACAAACTGCTCTCCTAGCGAAATGAATAAATCTGCAGTTCATCGTACGTGAACCGGATCTAACAGTACAACGCACTAGATTGATCAGCCGAACTAACTCAAACAAGGAAGAGAAACGAATGCACATTAACAATTAAGTACAGGTCTCACGCAGATCTCAAGTCCTCGCTGAACCAACATCACGATTCCGAGTAAACACAACGCAAAAACCATGCGGCGGACGCGCACAAATCCCAATTCATAGGTGTAAAAATGGACAAAATCAGACGAACCCTAAACTTGCGCGTCAGATCTGAGCCTCCAATCCCACCCAACAAAACTGTCCGACCCCAGATCTAACACGATCCACTACACATCCACACCCCAGCTCGAACCAAACAGGTTAGACAACTCCGAAAAGAAGATAGAAGAAATCCACCACAAACGGGAGTGCAGCGAACAAAATCCGAAGAACGAACACTTCACCTCGGGTTCACGCAACCAACCAACCAACCACCCTGTAAAAAAAAGATACACGGGTAGAAATAAAAAAGAGACGAAAGCGAAAGAGGAAGCACCTTTCCTCCCAAGCTCTCCCTTCCTCTCCTTACGAGCTCTACTCCCCCGCTACCGAGGCCGCGGATTTGTTCGCCGGGCTTGAGGGAGTCCGGGGCGATCGGGAGCTGCGAGTAAAAGAGGCAGGAGGGGAGGAGAGAGAACAGAGCAGAGCGGAGGAGAGGAGAGGACCTGGGAGATGGTAGTAAAAATAGAAAGCGACGGGTGCGGTCCCTCGAGAAGCTCGCCTGGCCTTTGGCGGTGGTCGGCCAGTGGGAACGCGACGCGTCGCGTGCGCCGCGACGAGGACGGTGGCCGTCCGCGCGGGGGCCGGGGGGCGCGGTCAAATCGGGAGCCCGCCGCGCGCGGCGCCACGGGCCACGGCGGTGGTGCGTGGGACGGGCGCAGTGAACTGGTGGGAGAGGGGGGTTGGGTGGGGGGACACGTGTGAGATGTCTATTGGACCCTCCTCCTTGGGGGATTTGACCTTGGTGGATTTGGACCAGGAGGAAGCCGTGCGCCGATCCCGTCACGTCGAATCTGCAAATATAAGGAATAATTGGATCACATCGTTAGAATTTTACGAGTTTTTTTAAAAAAAACATTACAATTCGTTCATTTCATTATAAATTCAGTTTAGTATTATAGTTATCTAAAATATTAATGAGATATTTTAAAATTTTCTATAATTGTAATGACATATTTCGGAATTCTCTAAATTTATAATGATATATTTCTAAATTCTCTGAAATTGTAATTACATAAATCTAAATATGTGAATTGTAATTTCATTTCTTTATATTAGTAAAATTGTAATGGTATGGATCCAACTAACCCCAAATATAATAATATGTTGTAAGCACCCTGCAAGATTTGTTACATTTTTTAAACAAGATTTTTTTAGATCCGATTAAAATTATTTCTAACAAAACTTAAAAAATAGATGGTAAAACATGGAATTGTGTATAATTTAAAATTATTATTTAAATAATGTAGTTTTATTTTAAACTAAAAAGGAAAGCTTAAAATATCTTATTTTATCGTACAAACTACAAATTCGGTATACATTAATTTTATACATTAATTAACAACGAATATAACATGTTTATACAAACTGACGAAGAGATCGGACAAACACAAGTATTACAGTTTTGAAAACTAAGGAATAAAAAATATAATGAGGTTAAAAAAACTAATTTTATTATATTTCATATTTAAAACTTTGGCCGCGTCTTTTTTTAGCATGTCCTTCAAATATGTTATACTCCTATTATCAAAGTATATCACATCGTAAATGCGATCAAATTAACATCATAAATATGCCTCGTATAAGGAATAGTTTTACTATCTTTACTTATTTAATATATTGGCACACCATATTTTATTGAAATATATAATGATTTGACGCTTATTTATATGAGTGGCTGTTTGGTTATATTAACATTTATGAAATTAACACGAGCTATTTATTTCAGTGCCAAAAATTAAAATCACTTATTTTAAATGTGAAATCGCTAACAATAGTTTGGAAGAAGAGCAATCACCGGGCCCACTTGTCATCTTCAAAACACGGCCCAATAAGTATGCAAAGGAATCATTTTAGGCCGCGAGCCCGTTATTACAGAGTGTGTCGGTGGCCCACAACAAAACGTGCAGTGCCTAGGTCTTCTTTTCTTTTCTGACTTCTTAGCGTTGACTTCGTGCTTCCAAAAAGAAAGAAACATGAAAGATTTTTTAAAATAATAAATTTTATTCAAAATTTCAAATTTTATACGTGGATTTAAAAATTTACAAAAATGACCTTCTACTTATCTCCCGCAAGAGCGGAGTTTTTTAAGCTTGTTCGGGAATAAAAAGTGAGAGAAACGGTGGATATGTTCACTACTAGACTACACCAGCTACTATGTTAAAATAATTTAATATAAATAATAAATCTAACCATACGTCGATATAGATTGGTCGGCCTAAATCGGTACACCGAATACCGATAGAAAATCATTGTTGGGAATATGATCCCGAACAATTTCTCGAGTAGTTTTAAGTCGATCTTCCAATGGTCAGAATTCTTCGGTAGACTTATGGGGTCCGAATGCTTCCAAGTTCACTCGGGAGGAAGGCTTACGACCACCAGTAATTAGATGGTCACCATTAAGAGCTAGGTTGTTACTAAAGTCTCCATAATCCCGCATTAATCAAAGCAATTATCTTTTAGAATTAATACCCATTAATTGTCGGTCATTAATGGGTTAATGGGGCTCTTTACTTTTGATTTGTAGCCCTAATTCCTCTTATATACAAGGAGTATAATGTTATCATCAGAGAGTCCCAAATCTGTCTAAAAATCATTGTCTCTGCCTCATAGTGCATCACCCCCTTTAACCTAATCAAAACCCCTATTCGGGTACTCCCGTTGAGAACTGATGTCGCATACAACGACAACCATTTTTATGAATTCTGAAATTCATATCGAAAAATTTGAAATTTTGAATAAAAGATGTTTTATTTTTAAAAAAACACCAAGAAATGATGTTGGATTCCTGAACTGAATCTATCCATGATCGGCCTAGCTGCATGCTCGATCGGAACATAAACGTCAGCCCATACAGCAAAGGGCCATGGCATTTGGCATGGCCACCAGCGTTTATGTGGGTTAGTGCATAGGCAGATAATTTTTTTTTTGAACCGCGTAGGTTTGGACAGCAAGTATAAACAAAACTATATGCATCAGAGTAAATTTCTATGGATCAGAGTAGACAAAGAGTAGCAAATGACATAATACCTAAGCCTACACATAGACTGCAGTAAGTAACATATGTCATTTGACCGGAGTCCGGACACAAGGCTGAGATAGCCTACTCGATATTGCATCACAATTTTATAGATGAAAAATTTATCACATACCCTTCATTTAAACAAAAACTATAGATTTAGTTTCCTGACCTATATGTAATACGGAGAATAAATTCTCAATTTCTCGTCTAAAAATGAGTATCCGTCGTGAAAACTTTGAGATGGGCCAAAAACTTTTTTGGAACTATTGAAAGTTGTATTTTTGAAATTAAATCTCGCCCCGAGCTTTTAGAATATTTTGCTTCCAAAACTTGAAACGGACTACTCTGTTAGGAAATATAATATTTATAATTATCAAATAAATATTATCCCTATCGTAACTAAACAACTGATATTTCTAAACTAGAATAAATAAGAGAAGAACAAATCATTCGAATTAATTTGTTTAGTTCTTATATTCAAGTTTGAAGCGAAATATAGAAAGAATCACACATAGTAATTTAGGGGGTGTTTGGTTCCACCTTGCTAAACTTTAGGGACTAAAGTTTAGTCCCTTTTAGTCCCTAAATTGCCAAACAAGGGGATTAAAGTGGGACTAAACTTTAGTGACTAAAGTTTAGCCTTTAGTCCCAAAGAACTTGCTAAAGGAGACTAAAATTACTACTTACCTCTCATCCCTCACTCTATTTTAGTACTTTAGTCCTTAGAACCAAACAGCTATGGACTAAAGTTTAGTCCTATAAAACAAAGGAGACTAAAGTTTAGTTTAGTCCATAAAATAACCAAACAGGCCCTTATACTTCCCTGTTTTTTTTTGCAATAATGCTCAGCATGTGCAAGTTGGTACAACCCCAGCTCATCGACAGTTTAGACGGTTGTGCTTTAGCGTTGTCACTGGACCTCGCCGTGCGCGTATTCCGAAGCCTGCCTGCTGCCCGCCCAAAGAAGCGAAATTTTCAGGTCGAGTTCTATCCTTTTTTTTCCCGAAACCGATAAATAAATCAGCAAAAAAATTTCCAAGTTGATGCTGATCTAATCGAAAATAGGTCATGTATGGATCCAGGGATTAGAGTTAGTTTGGGTTAGATTTACCCCAACTAACCTCAAAATACCCATACAGGAGGGTTAGAGTTGGCTATTTCAATCTAACCCATCAAAAAAAACTAGCACCTCCAAGGGGTGCTAATTGAGGCTAGTTTGTATGAGGCCTACTCAAAAAAGGGATTTCTAGCCACACAGGATCTCCACATAGCCACACACCACACAGTGAAACTAGTCTGGCCACAATAAATCAAGCTGAAAAGTAGTCAAATGATTAAAAAATAACTAATTCTAACCTCTAACCCTTGCATCCATACACCTCAAGGGCTAGAGTTATTTCAGAGTTAATTTAGTGTTACAATCTAACTCTAACCTCTAGCACTGCTAGAGTTTCCATACAGGGCCATAGAAAAAGCTCCGGTTCATCGCCTATTCTTATATTTATACCTCGTCGTTTTTAGCTTATTTTCGGGTCGTTTTCGTTGACTCGTAATCACTTTTTTTATACGACAAATGATCCAGACTGTTCGAGTGGTGCTTCACAACGATGCACAGCAGGGGACAGTAGGTACCCGTTCTGAATTTCTGATACGGAAACGGGCCCACATGCTTGATGAACTTATGCTTGATGAACTTAGGGTATTCTCAGCTCAAAAACCATCTAGTAGTTAGTTTCTGTACATGACACATTACTAAAAAACTACTCTTAGAAACTCTATTTTATAATGTATGATTTTTTGTCTCCATTTACTTTTCTCTCATTTACCTAATCACAAATGAGTGGGACTCATGTATAGAAATTACTACAATCTCCCAATGTATATAGAATAGTTTCTTCATACTCGATATTGCTGATAGAAATTATGTCTTGTATAAGAATTTATTTACTCCACTCTTCTTTTCTCTCTTCATTAACTCTCATGACACATCATATTTTTTGTTTATGTGGAATGATATTTAATGCTATAGAAATTATCCTAATCATTATATTGAGAATGTCATTATGAACCAGTCGCACACAGTCACTTCTAAAATGTTTGGCTAGCCCTTTACATTTTAGAGCATTAAATAATGACTAGTACCTCCTCCATTTTTTTAAATGCCATCGTTCATTTTTCCGTAATATTTGATTATTTATCTTATTCATTTTTTAAAAAAAATACCATTTATTTTTTTATAATTTATTTATTATTAAATATACTTCAAACATAACTTATATTTTTTATATTTACATAAAATTTCTGAATAAGACGAAGTGTTAAACATTATGAAAAAAAATCAGCCGCGTAATTTTAAAAAATAGAGGTAGTATGTGATTAGCTTTGCTTTATAGCCGGAATTAACGAATACTTGCAATGTACGTTCTCTATTTTGTTTTATTTCATTTTATATAAGTCGTTTAATTAAATTAAATTTATCTAGTTTTTAATGAATAAAAAATATTGAGTAATAAATATTTTATTAATAAATATTTTATAGTAAATTTAATAAAACTAATTTGATAGTACTGTATTTTATATTTTTGTAAAAATAATTAAAATAAGAGAAATTTGACTTATACACAATCTAAACAAATCATAATAGTAATAGAGGAAATACACCGGCGAAAAGTTATTATGTCAGTGAGAAAAGTTTGGTCACTTCAATACCTTTATTATCTCGACCAGAAAAAGTAAGTTGACATTAGGAGGTGTTTGGTTTGATGTACTAAATTTTAGTCTCTTTCGCATCGAATATTTAAATATTATTTTAGAGTATTAAATATATATTATTTACAAAACCCATTTATAATCAGTGAATTATTTGTGAGACTAATTAATGAGCCTAATTACGTTATGATTTGACAATGTGATGCTACAATAAACATTTACTAATTATGGATTAATTAAGCTTAATAAATTCGTCTCGCAAATTATCCTCCGATTATACAATTGTTTTTACAATTAGTTTATTTTTAGTCTCTCAATTTAATATTCAAACATCTAATATGACACGGACTAAATTTTAATAACTACACACTTTAATACTCGTAGGTTACTTTGGGTGAAGACGATGGCCTCACGAGTCATGGGTGGCGAGGTTACGTCAGTCAAACTCCCTCACGGAGGGAAGAAGTCGCCAGATGCATCTGCAT
Source organism: Zizania palustris (assembly GCA_019279435.1). Lineage (NCBI taxonomy): Eukaryota > Viridiplantae > Streptophyta > Magnoliopsida > Poales > Poaceae > Zizania > Zizania palustris. The sequence continues at coordinate 49,960,270 of JAAALK010000286.1, read as the reverse complement.
CGTTGTATCGGCGGTCAATTCCGGCTCAACGCAAACACCTCCGGAAGCTTCTCGTTAATCACTCCAAAAGTTTCTCAAAAGATTTGGTTGATGTAAAAGCGATTAAAATTGAGAATAGATATCGGAGTGATGAAATTCAAACAAACAAATTTGACAGTAAAACGTTAACAAACAGGTTTTAAATAGTTTTTTATATTTCTGTTTTAAAAGATAATAAGTTATAGAGTTAAAAACCTGTTCAAAATATAACAACCTGTGTCCTGGTACATGTAAAAGTTAATTGTTAACTCTAGAGTGTTGTTAGTATGCTACTCACAAATAAAGTTGATTATTCGCTACTTCACCTAAATACTCCTCTACTCGAACTCACCCTATTATTATAGGGGGAATGACATCATGTACCTCTTGAGTGCTTTTAAATCAATCGGTTAGAAACAAGGGATTGGAGGACAAAACATTAAAAATGACCTCGAAGCAGATCAGATCGATAATCAATAGCGAAACAGTCAACAAAGTGTGAAGGAAACCTTCTAGGAAACCCTGAGTTCGGGACTCGGGGAATATCCCGATTGCGAAGACTCGGGATGAAAGCAACGACATGTCACATTTTTAATCGTTGACATAACTTGAGGATGTCACTACAACAAAACAGGCAACTTCCGTCGGCCAAAGCCGACGGAAGTTAGCCATTTCCCGACGGAAGAAGCCTACTTCCGTCGGCAAAACGCTATCTTCCGTCGGCCTTTGGCCGACGGAAGCGTGGCGACGAAAGTTAGCTAACTTCCGTCGGCGGCCGACGGAAGTTAGCTAACTTCCGTCGGCTTCACCTGGCCGACGGAAGTTAGCCCCGAACTCTGCCACGTCAGCAGAGGGGACGCTAACTTCCGTCGGCCAGGCTGGCCGACGGAAGTTACGGGCAGCTAACTTCCGTCGGCTATGGCCATAGCCGACGGAAGTTAGCCTTTCTGCCCACGTGGCCGAAACCAGCTAACTTCCGTCGGCTATGGTCAAAGCCGACGGAAGTTACCTGGTATTTTTTTTTTATTTTTTCCTGGTTCCCCTACTCACACTCACATCCAACCACAATTTCACATACATTCACAATACACATCCAAAATCACATTCAAACTTCACATCTCACATCCAAAATCACATCTCACATCCAAAACTTCACACATCACATCCAAAATCTCATAACACAACTTAATTCACAATCAAAGTCACAATACACATCCGCATTCACATATACCATCCAAATTCACATACAAAGTCACATAACATATCGAGATTCAATCTAGGTTCATTATACACATACATACTCACTGATCGCCCACATTTGGGTCGTGGGCGCCGCCGCTGCCTCCCGCTTCGTCCACATTTGCCCCGGAGGCTCCATCTTGACCAGGCGTACGGAAACACTGATGAAATAGACAAAATTAGAAACGAACTCAACTACCCTTCTAAACGCTAACTTAAGTGTTTAGGAGGTACCTCAGGTGATGTAGGAGATAGTGGTGGTGGCGGGGGAGGTAGTGGTTGGAAAATGGACATGTCAAATCCACTGTTTTGCTGGGCTAGTTGCTACACATGTTGTAATGTAATCAGTTAGTTCTAAACCTATTTCTGAATACTTTTGAACTGCAACACTCTAAAGTAAGCTTACTTGGATCATCGCCTGCTGTTGTGCTAAGCAGGCGGTATAGTACTCTTGTTGTTTCTTGTAGTGCTCGTCGCGCCGCCTCATGTCCTCCCTCATACAAACCATCTCCGGGGTTTCTTCTGAGCGACGACGGCTGGAGCCAACTCCGACGGAGCTCTGCGACGACTGAGCTGACTTCTGAGCTCTCACCGCTCTCGAGTCAATAACTCCATTGAACATGGAGTACCTGCAACATTAACAGGGGTTAGTTACCATCACAATACCATACACAAAACATTAATAAAAACATTGTCTCACCGTCCATGGCTTTTGCCACCTCCGCTGGAGTACACGGCCATTTGGTCCACAGGTTCTCTCCGCCAATCATAGTTCTCTCCATGGAGTCGAACCATGTGTTCACCATACTGCGCCTGCAAAAAACATGTCCGATTAGCTAGACGCAGAAAAATGAAATTACGTCAACTCTTAATAACATCTCACCAAATGGTCCGTGGCTGTCTGGCTACACATAGGGGTGGCAACGGGGCGGGGCGGGTCCGGGTTGGTGAATACCAGACCCGAACCCGGACCCGGTAGGACCCGACCCCGTTAGCCCCGCGGGTGAAATTTTTCACCCGGACCCGGACCCGTCGGGTCCCCGCAAACCCGTCGGGTCCCCGCGGACCCGTTTTGAAATTTAAAAATATACAAATGACATAATTTATAAATCACAAATATAACAAAATTCAAACTAAATATCACCGTAAATCATCTTGTTTACATTTTCCAACATTCCAACAAACAAAATTCATCAATATTAAAGTTAGGTTTTTTATCATCTTACATTAGACCAATATATATATACATATATATACATATACATATACATATACATATATAAATATACATATATACATATACATATATACATATATATAAGTTTTTTATTTATTGGATCGGGTACCCGCGGGGACCCGCGGGTTAAATAATCAACCCGAACTCGAACCCGACATTATGCGGGGCCCCGACCCGATGAACCCGCGGGTGAAAAATTGAACCCATCCCCGGCCCCGTAGGGGCGGGTCCCCGGCGGGTCCCCGGCTCCACCGGGGATATTGCCACCCCTAGCTACACAAGACATCTGGCTGCGCCGGATCGCTTCCTTTGTTACCAGAGGTATACACCTCTATGTCACTTGGCACGTTGCCAGATTTAGCTTCCTGTGCATTAGAAATGAGTTAGTCGCATTACAATGTATCTATAGCTAGAGAGTGACAGATCGGTCTTACCAAGCGTTTAGCGTGGCGAATATGTCCGTCGGCACCATATCTGTGCTTCGGATCCGTCCCGCGGCATTGTCTTTTCTGCTCGGAAGTCTTCTTAAATGCGGCTGAAGACCAAATCTTGCAGAATTCAAAATAGGCGTCCTCGCGGTTTGCCAACCACGGAATCCTCACCTGAACAGAGATGCTATTTGTATTATATGACAACAAATCTCAACAATCGAAGAGGTAAAAAGTTAGAATTGTTTACCGAACGGTATTCTTCTTCAGTCAAATAGACTGACGATGAAAGCCATAATACGAGTCACGAAAGCGAGAACGCTTACGGTGGTGTGCTCATGCAATGGCTCTTCTGAAGCTCGAAGGATGTCGAAAAACTTTTGAACCTCCGGTGTTGGAGGATCCTCGGGGTTTGATTCAAACTCCGGTCGTATAGCATCAACCATCTCATCCATCCTATCGTCAGCAACGCTATCATCTTCTTCTTCCACTACCAATACCGTCTTTTTAAGCCCTGTCTCGCCGTGAAAAGACCAAACTTCATAACCTGGCACGAAACCATATTTGCAAATATGCAATGACAACGTCCTCTTGTCTTGCCAACGAGAATTTCTGCACTTCATGCATGGGCACCTCGCGCCAGTGTTTGTTGTCAAAGCGAATGCACGATCAACAAATTTCTCAGCGTTGATTACCCACTCCCTCGTGTGAGCTCCACTTTTCATCCAACCACTATACATCCACCGTCGGTCGTCCTCAGCCATTCTATATGCAAAACATTCATTCAATCAAAGGGCTCGCAACAAACACACACCCTGGCCACCCCCCGCCTCCGCCTCCGGACAACGGAGGGGAAGTAGAGGCGGCCGGGCGGCCGACGACGCAAGGGGAAGCAGAGCCCACCGGCGACGCGATTCACCATGGCGTCCGGCGGTGACCGCCTGGACGCCTAGTCGACGCAGGCGATGCCGTGACAACCATGGTCTATAGGAAAAGATAGGTCCTAAACCCACCCAAGAGTGACCGACAAAACGTGGTATTTATGACGAGCCATGAGTCCGAACGAAATTTCAGCAGCATAACCCCGCTGTTCTCCAATTGCACGCTTGATAGTGGTGCAATGGAGAACAACAAGGTTATGTTACTGAAATCTCATTCGGACTCAGGACTCATCATAAAACCACGCTCTGTCGCCCACTCTGAGGCTGTCCAAAAAGGGACAATTTCGGACCTGCACATCTCACACACATGACACGTGTGAGACATGTTGGTCCGAAACGGGTGACGCATAGGTTTCGTTACACTATCTACGTTGTTGTCAAATAAAAAATTGCATACGAAAAGAAATATATATATTAAAGTATATATAGATATAATACTAATCACCCAATGAAATCATGCATAAAATCTACCCTAATACATTAAATTTACTGTCATAATAGATTTTAATTTACTGTCACCGCTTGCTTTTACTAAAATCTACCCTAATACATTAAATAACACTATTATTACATTAAAATTCTCATCTATTCATCCTAATACATTAAATAGTACTACTATTGCATACATAAAATTAAACTATATGGTTAACGCCATAAACAAAGATAATTTAATACTTGAGTCTAGGTAAACTATAAATATGTAGATAATTTAATACTTTTTGCAAATTAACATCTTTAAATGAAAGTAAAATTAATTAAAGCGGCGCACCTTGGCGGCGTCGACGGCGGCGTCGACGGCGTTGGCGATGGGCGGGACGGCGGCGATGGCCGGGAGGAGGCGGTGGCCGGCGGTCGAGGCGGCCGGGAGGCGGCCGGCCGGGCGGGAGGCGGCCGGCCGGGCGGCGGGCGGCCGCGGGCGGGCGGCCGCGGGCGGGCGGGCGGGCGGCGGCGGCCGGGCGGGCAGCGGCGCGGCGGCGCCCGAGGCGGCGAGGGCGGGCGGCGGCGGGAGGCGGCGAGGGCGGGAGGCGGTGGCGGGCTGCTGGGAGCGGGAGGCGGCGGCGGCGTGGGCGCGTACAGGGAGTTAGGTCTCCATGTACGCGCGCGCGGTTGGGAAAAGGACGACCTAACTTCCGTCGGCCAGCATTAAAGCCGACGAAAGTTAGCTAACTTCCGTCGGCTTTAATGCTGGCCGACGGAAGTTAGGGGGATCCGGACGGCCGCGGAAAAACCCTCGCTAACTTCCGTCGGCCACTGTCAGAAGCCGACGGAAGTTAAGTTAACTTCCGTCGGCTCGTGGAGGCCGACGGAAGTTATTTAACTTCCGTCGGCTTGCCCAAAAGCCGACGGAAGTTAACTTGGCCGACGAAAATATTCTGTTTTGTTGTAGTGTGTAACTACCAATCTTGAATATAAATTAAAATATTAAATAACGCCGTGATTATTAGCTCACGATACCTAGTGAATCATTGATTGTTAACCCTTGACCACCGGGATATATAAGGTGTCGTTTGGCTCAGAAACAAAGTAGAATGGGACGGTTCTGTTCTAGTTTTTTTGGATGAGATCGTTCCATCTTGTGTTTGGTTATTAGGGATGGGGATGTTCTAGTTTTATGTTTGGTTGGTGGGTTGAGAGAAACGAAACTCTGTCCTGGAACCTCCGTCCTGCACCGAAACACCTTTGGCTCGTTTCAAAATCTCCGTCCCATCCCTAAAACCTCCATATCGAAACCTCCGGTCCATCATAGAACCTCTAGCCTGGTCTCAGAGCCTCCGAGCATGAGGTGGGATGAGTTCGTCCCTTTATTTTTGTGGGACGAGTTCGTCCCGAATATGAGAGGAATATTCTTTGGTGGGACGACTCTGTCCCACCTAACTCCAAACCAAACACTCTAAAAAACAGGACCATCCTAGCATATCCCACCTCGTCCCTCGAACCAAACGTCGAGTACCTCACACATTCACGCTTACGCACAAGCACAAACTCTCATACAAGCGAGATCCTTTAATCAGGTTCATGAGTGCATATTTGATCATACAAGACTAAATCTCATTTATCTCTTATTTCTTAAGATAACAATCGAATCACGAACGAGAATCTCTTCGTAACGAACTAAACAACCTAGCAATCCCATCGGAAGACCACCATATTACACGACACGTATTCTAAGATTTTTTTTCTTACCCATCCATCTAATATACGCGTCGAAACATAAATTTTTATATTACATAATAAAGCGAAGGAGTATTTATATATAATGACGCTATCCATGAGTTTGAAAGTTGGCATGATAATGCTAGTTTGAATTATCCATTAAACTGCTTAAGGACTGTTCGGTTAATTCTTTTGAAGAAGGGGATTGAGGGGGATTGGAAAGGATTGGAGGGGATTTATACTACAATCCCCTCCAATCCCCTTCAATCCCCTAACCGAACAGGCCCTAAAGAAATAGGCATAAGAACAATCCTAGCCCATTCTAACCCAATTACGATGGTTTATTAACATTAATAATTGTCATATTAGCTAAAATCTAACGCGACAAAAAAATTGTTGAAGTAGAAGAGAAATGATGTCTAATAGAAGACGATAGTTCTACACAATATCTAAATAAGCGAAGAAAAAGATCGAAAGAAAAAGAAACTCGTATATAAATTTATTTCAAATAAACTATTAATAAATAAGGTAGCGCATATAAATGATGTATTGTAATTCCATTCATGTATACGGTACCGATTTCATTCGATTTTGCGTAAATTTGGTACTTCTTCTAAGTTCTAACACGAGTGGCGGAGCGTGATTCTGAATCGTAGGCTGCGGGTTACGACTCGAATAGTCCAATCTCGTGCCGTGACACGTCTCGTGTCAGGAATAGTAGTTATTTTTTTAAAATAGTATTTTAAAAAAATGAAATTTATACAATGGTTTTAAAAAATTACAAAAATATTATCCGGTCGGCGCTGACTGACGCCACGTCAGTGCCAGTAGTCCGATGGGCCGTCGACCGGCACCCGGAACGCGCAGCGCCCCGGGCGCGCCACGCCGTGCTTGCCCTGCGTCCTCCTCGCCAACAGTGCCCGTGCGCGCCGTCGTGCCCCGTCTCGCCCCTCACCGACCAGATACTTTTTTTTTGCAATTTTTTGAATCTGTAGTACAAATTTGTTTTTTTAAAAAATATCAATTTAAAAAAAATCTTCGGAGGCTGATGCCTATATAAGGGAAGCGTCTGATCTGCCGGACAGCTAGGTGCTCTTCCATTCCCCCGGTTCTCCCACCACGAGGGCAGATTCCCGGGCGCGCGCCTCCTGCTTGCTATACATAGGCGACGGCCTCCCCAACCTCGTCGTCCAGCCCCCGACCCCGCCGCGCCGGTATATTTTTGGGGCAGCGCCCATCCTGCGCTGCGCCGCGTGCGCACACCGTCCCGCCCGTCCGCCAGCGGTTGGGTGCTTGGCTAGGCTAGGCTGTGTGTGGACGCCTCGGGCTCCGGGGGAAGGAAGAGGATCGGAGGGAGGGAGCGGCCGTCTCTCGGCTAGCCGGCGCGCGGGGTGGGGAGAAGGTGACAGCAGCAGGCAGGCTGCAGGATGCTCGGGTTCAGGTCGCAGATGCCGTGGTCGGCGGCGGCGCCGGCGGAGCCGCTGTGCGACGCGGCGGCGGCGGTGGTGGCGGCGCGGAAGGGGATGGAGACGCCGCTGACGGCGGTGGCCGAGGCGTTCGAGGAGCTGGCGCGGAGGATGGAGGCCGACGGCGGGGAGCTCCGCCTCGGGCCGTTCGGCGACACGTGCGCGCTCGTCTCCGTGCTCTTCAGCTGCCTCGGCATCGCCTTCAGGTTCGCCGAGATCGAGTACGTCGCCAAGGTAATAGCCTCCTCCTCCGTCCCATAATCTCTCCAACTCTCCAATCTCGATCCTTCCGCATCATGGTTCTTACCGAACTTCACTTCTTATTTTCATCTCTCCTTTCGCCCGTGCCGCATCAAAAATTCTTGCCGCACGGCGAGGTGGAAGAACCGTGCGGGCGCGGGCGACGCCCGATAAAATAGAAAAAAAAACATTTTCAGAGTTTCGAGCTTGACTTTGGTTAAATCAAATCATACCTCTTGCCGTCTTGCGCCCGTGTTTCCATTGGATCTTGCACCGCCCACCGCAAAAATTGGAATACTTTTACCCATTTTTCCTACGACAAAAGTCGAAACTTTCATCTTTCTCCTCTTCAAGAAGGCTCCATGAAAGAGCCGCCGTGTCCGCGTTTGCGGGCAGCATCTAGACCTTCACCTTCTCGTTTTCTTTCCCAGATTGACCCCGAAGAATCTTTGTGGCGGCAGGAAATCTAATCTCGTTTTGCCGTGTGAATGATCATCCAGGTGAACGATCTCATCGGGGCAGCAAAGTCGTACGGCACGCTGAACGACATCCTCGACAAGGACATCGAGAACGACTCCGTCAAGAAGCAGGGCAGCCACTCCCGGAACCTACGCAGGGTCCGGCTCGGCCTCGGCCTCATCAAGGCCCTCTTCGAGCAGTTCCTCTCCACAGAGTACGTCTCCTCTCACTCAAAGCACAAACTTTCGATTCGAAAATGGAAATGTTGACAGAATCATTCGTCCAGCTTATGGCCACTCTGGCATTCGTTTTTTTCCAGGGATTGCTCACTGTATGATGCTGCCACGACAGCTTACGGGCAGGTGTGTGCGCCGTTTCACAGCTGGGCAGTGAGGAAGGCAGTTGGTGCTGGGATGTACACTCTTCCGAGCAGGGAGCAATTGATCGTGAGGCTGAACGAAACCGGTACGCAGATGAGCTAGACATCTGAATTAGCCTGAAAATCTCATGGGCTGAATGCAAATTTTCTTTGGGTGGCAATCTTTTGCACTCATGTACGTAGTGACATGTTGCTGGTGCTGTCCTCGTGCAGATTGCTCTGTGCAGAAGGAGATGAGGAGATACATCGATGCTTCCAGCCCCATCATAGACTACATCGACAACCTTTTCCTGTCGAGGAACATTAGCCTAGATTGGTGAAACTGGAATTGGAGATCATATTTCCAGCTTTACGTTGACAAGCTGTTGATGACGCGCCATTGTTTTGTTCTTTTACTTAGATATTATGTAGCCTTGGTGGGTGACAGATGCTCTCACTGACTCCCTTGCACTGTCTTATGTACTGTATAATTAATAATTGTGTGGTGATTCAGTATGAACACAGATTACTATTTTCCCAGATGCACGCTTCATTCCTATCACCAGGATTTGCCCCCCTTAGACCACAAGAGAACAATAATTTGAAATTCCATTGCCAGACCTTAATGGTTGAGACTAAGAAAATCAGATTATTCAGATCCAAATCTTGCGAATTGTTGACCATTAGATCGAAATCAAACGACTCACAAGCATCGATGATATGGTGGGGGACGGGAGTTGTAAGTATGCAATTCTACCTATCATGTTTTTAATTCTAATGTGACTAAATATTAGTGGGATTTCATTATGATTTTAGTAAGCTCAGGGATTCCGGTCCATCGCCGTGAAATGGGTCTGGATTGAGCTCTCACAAATAAACCTTAAGGCCCTGTTTGAGAACGAAGTTTTTTGTAGTTTTAGAAGCAATACTGCAGTATTGAACAATACTACAGTATTATATACTAAAAGGTGTTTGACAACTCAATCTGAAATCTATGTAAAGTAAACTGTAGTATTATAAATGTTGTACTCAATCTATACTATTGAAAACTTTGGTATGAAGCACTTTTTCCAAAACTGTGGTATTATAAACTGTAGTATTGTCATGAACATAGTATAGTGTAGTTTTTGAAATATTGTAGTTTCTAAAAACTGTGTTCCCAAACAGGGCCTAAGTGTCTAAGATAAGATTTTAGTGAAATTAGAGATTTATCCTCTACATTTTTAAGAGTTGGTTTGGAAGCCCACAATCTCGACCCATTCTCTGGAGATGGGCAGAGATTTTAGTTCAAAATCCCGGTTAATCCTCAGGGTCTGGACTGAGATTTTGGGCTCCCAAATAGACTCTAAGTGTGTGGTAAGAAACCACACTAATGTGTAAGTGAGGGGCGGATTCAAGGGTATGTCAGGTGGCCCGTGACATACGTAGGATCCCAAAAGCAAAAGTTAGAAAAATACGTATTAGCACCAACAGTAACTCAAAGCAATTTGTGACCCAAATGGAGAAGGTGGCTCTGTTTTCTATTCAATTTTCACATGTTTTTATCAAAACAGTGTAAATTTTATGACTTCAGTAGTGGTTTTCTAAAATTTACTTGAGCGTTGATTTATTCTAATAAGAAATACATGAAATCAACTACTCATTCAAAAATGGAAAGTAAAATACCTCATGAACAAATCATGGCGCCTTCAAATATTGCACATATACATGTGCAGATGTGAGTGGTGGTATACTGGTACGTGTTACATCTTCTGTGTAGTTGAAAAAAAAAGTAATTAACTCATGATTTTTTTTCAGCAAAATCGAGCACATGAGTTTTGGGCCTTTAGGGCCGAGCTTGTTTGGTTCACTGCCCTTGTGAACTATACTATTCAGTCAATGGCAAATTTTGTCAATAACATTTTTTTTGGTAAAGTGTATTTGTTTGGTTGGTTGCTGAAATTTCAACAATATGTGGACTTGCTTACTAAGATTTTAAGGATGAACCAAATGAACCCTTGTTGCTGTTGTCACTGCCAATTTGTTGTCAAGGCAAGAATGGGGCAACAAGCAGAACAAATTCCTAGGCAGCCCTCCTGTTTGTTTCATGTCTCTAAAATAAAAAAATAGCTAGTTAAAAATATATTATTACAATTTCTATAGTTTAGAAATATGATATTGGTGTGTCACTATAGCTAAAATATACCATACAGTAATCGATTGTAATATTTTTTCAAAATTTTAAAATCAAATTCTAGGGTTGAAAATAGGATTAATTGCTTTCATGCCATCGTTATTTTCTAATTCGCTAAAAATATCATTAAAATTTTGATATTTACTCATATGTCATTACTATTTTAAATCCACTCTTTTATGTCATTTGGACCCACCTACAGACTCTGGATATTTGCTCATATGCCATTACTATTTCTAATTTGCCATTTTATGACATTATTCTTTTATAAATATTTGGACCCAAATGACATAAAAGAGTGAATTTGAAATAGTAGTGACATATAAGCAAATACCGAGATTTTAATGGTATTTCTTGCGAATTGAAAAATAACGGTGGCACAAAAGCAATTAATTGCTTCCAATGCCACCGTTATTTTCCAATTCGCCAGAAATACCATTAAAATTTTGATATTTGCTCATATGCTATTACTATTTTAAATTCACTCTATTATGTCATTTGGGCTCACCTACAAACTCTGGATATTTGCTCATATACCATTACTATTTCCAATTTGCCATTTTATGACATTATTTTTTTATGAATATTTGAACCCAAATGATATAAAAGAGTGAATTTGAAATAGTAATGATATATGAAAAAATACCGAAATTTTAATGATATTTTCGACGAATTGAAAAACAACTGTGGCACAAAAAATTAACCCTTGAAAATAGAGAAGGAAAAATCTTATCTGATCTCTCTCCTGTTCCTGAAGAGATCGTGAGAGGCGTCCACAGCCAGGGAGGAACTCGCAGCTCCAGCCTCTCCACGTGACCTCTCCCGTCTCCACGCCGGCGGCGGCTCATGTCTCTCCTCACATCGCCCACGCCGTTCGGGGCGGCCGTCCGCCAGCGCGAGCCCGCTGCCTCCGCCACCCGGCTCCTCCCCCTGGGCCGCCGGGCCGAGCTGCACGTGACGCTCGCGCGCAAGGGCGGCGGCGTATCGTCCCGCACGCAGCGGCGCCAGGAGGAGCGCGGCAAGAAGCGCCGCGGCGGCGGCAGCGTCACGGCGCCCGCGCCGCCCGACTTGGAGGAGGACGCCCGGGAGGGGGTGGACTGGGAGGGGGAGCCGCTGGGGTTCGAGGTCTCGACGACGCCGATGCCCGAGTTGCCGGACATGGAGAAGGCCGACTTCTGGGAGGGATCGCAGTGGGACGCCCTAGGCTTCTTCGTGCAGTACATGTGGGCATTCGGCGTCTTCTTCGGCGTGAGCACCTCTTCCTCCTCCTCCATTACTTGTCGCTTTATGTGCAGTTGATGCGTTTTGTGCAGCGTTGTTCTTGGTGCTCCGAGCTCAAGTGCTCAGAATTAAATCTTTAGCTTTTTAACCTAGAAAAACTTAGTTTGCAGCTAAATAAACACCTTTATTCTGAAACTTCAAATGTACAATTGTGCAAAAGGGAAATCTGCACGCGATAAGCCCTTCAAATGTGACAAGCGGTGAGATGACACTGTCCGGGACTGGCGTTAGCTGTTTCAGATTGTAGAGTGGTTATGTATTTATGTGAGCTTAATGAACCAACTATCAAACTTCATGCTCATTCAAATTCATTTCCTGTCATAAGCATAAGAGTTTAACTTCATATATAGGTTCTGATTTCATTGTTTGTTAGCACTTAGCACAGTGATAACTTTCCATATCTGGACCAAAAGCAGATTCTTCTGCAGTGTCTAGTGAGTGGTAAAGAAAGAACTTGTTGTTATATATTGATAGAAGATTTCCTAGGATAGTTAGGGTTAGGACTAGCAGGGTGCTTAGGGTTAACTTTGGGCTTGCTCGAAGATGAGGACGCCATGGCACGTTGTTGTGGCGTCAAGTCCGGCGAACGGCGGTGAGAAGGTTAGGAGACCTTCCCGTTGCTTCAGCACTAGGCTTAGATCGGTTTAGAACTTAGGGATTTGGTTTAGAGGCTGAGAAAAGTGTTAACGTGATTAACCTTAAACATGAACTTTGCCTCTCCCTTTTGTAGTGCTGCTCAACAGGGGGGCTAACAGAATTCTGTTTTGGCGCTCCCGATCAACGTGCAATTTAGGCCCAGGCGCATGCGCATGGCCGTTGTGCATGTGGAGAGGAGATGGACTTCATCCCCCTCTCTTCTTCCCGGGAGATCTGTAGCTAACAGTATATATCTATATCTATCTATATATATATATATATACATGAACTTGTTTCTTTACATGTTGTTTAGTGTTTCTTCATTGAGACATTGAGTTACATTGCGGATGGCATGTTCCTGGTATTTATTTATTCACTGGTCATTTCGTCCTCTTATCATCAGTTCCGTTCACCTATGGTAGTCCTAACCGGGTAAATCTAAGGGATGTTGTACCTCTGCTTTGCCGATGAAGAGGATGATCCCGCTGTAGCGTCGGAGTCCGGTAGACCAGTGAGCAGCCGGGTAGAGAGCATTCCCGTCGCTTCGGCACGGCTTAGATCGGTAGCCAGAAATGTGTGTAGCTAGGCGTATGGACAACCAACCCGTGCATACGCCCACCTTTCCTCTTTTATGTGCCGCGCGACAGGGGCCCTCAACCGAATCGGTTGGGGCGCCCCCGATCAGGGCGCCTGAAGACCAGGGGCCTAGTTAGGGTGTGGCGAGTCTTAGGGGGAGAAGTGGGACTCGGCCTCCCCTCTTCTCCCGAGAGATCTAATCCCAACATTCTCCCCCTAGATCTCATCTTAATTCTTATCTCAACTCAACATTACCTCTATCTCATTATAAATCAATGCATAGAGCGTGATGCATCACAGTAGTCAGTTACGTACTATGTGACTCAACAGCTACAATACACCTCTCTACTCTGAAATAGTTTCTAAACTTATTTTGGGCCCTTATAAATCCATAGATCATAGGCTTTCCTTAAACCCATGTCGACTAAGTGTTCTTTGAACACAGTGGGAGGTAAGCCTTTTATGAGCGGATCCGCAAGCGTTCGCTTGGTACTTATATGCTCTACTTATTGTTTGATCTTGGATTCTCTCCTCAACAATATAACACTTAACTTAGATGTGTTTGACAGCAACACACTTCTTGTTGTTATAGGAGAAATATACTGTTGACTCATTGTTACAGTATAACTTAAGTGGTTTTAAAATGTTGTCGACCACTCTTAAAACCGGAATTAATTTCTTAAAAACATAGTGCCTGTCCGACGACCTCACAACTTACTACAAACTTGGCACACATCGTGGTAGATGCCATCATAGTTTTGTTTGGAGCTTTTCCACGACACAGCTCCCTTTGCGAGTGTGAATACACATCTTAATGTGGACTATTTAGCATTCACTCATCTCGCAAGGTCTTAATTTGAATAACCCACAATCGCTAGGTTACTTAATCTTTCATACATTAGCATGAGGTCGTTGTGCCTTATATAAATCACAAGGCTTTCTTAATTTAATCCAGTGATCTATTTCTGGATTTTCTGATATCTGCCAAGCATTCCGGCGGCACAAACTTAGTCAGGGCGAGTACATAATTGAGCATACATTGGCTTCCGACAACAGAAGCATATGGAACCAATCTAATTTGATCGATCTCATATTGGTTCCTGGGATACTAAAGGTTCCCAATTTATCACCCTTGACTATCGGATCAGGCGATAGCTTATACGCATGCATACTATATACTTTATCAGTATATCTTCTAGTATGCCGTATGCGATAATCTTAATACCCCCTTAATGATATCTTAGAGAAACTCCAATCCTAACACATAGGAAAATTTCTCCAAGGTACTTAATGTCAAATGAGAGGACAATATTTCTCAGTTTCTAATAGTAGATGGACATTACCACTTGAAAACGGAATGTCATCCACATGCCAAACTGGGAACATAAATCTCCATTCTTAAACTTAGCACAAACACAATTGTCCTCTTCATTATTCTTAAAACCCAAAATTTTCTAATAGTCTAATTAAATTTCAGATACCCTTACTTGAAACTTATTTAAGTCCATTGGACTTAGATAAAACAGTATCATAAAATTTTCTTTCCATTTTATGACAAAACACTTAGTTGTGTCATATAGACATTCTCACTTAAACCTTATTGAAAATGTCGTCTTTATATCAATCTGATGCAGTTTAAGTCATAATGCGTCTTAATGATTCTTAAAGAATCCTTAAATAAGACATACAAAAATGTCTCATTTAATCTGCTTCTTATCTGAGTTGGCACATTATTTACTAAGTTAGAGAGTTGTTCCTTTACTTCTTCATTAGCATCATCTAGAAACGCAGATTCCTGAATAACAGAAGTCTCATGTACAATAGATGTCGCTAATGAAGGTCCAAACTCAAGTGTTGGACAAAGGACACTATCACAGATACATGGAAAAATTGCTCTTGAATCATAGGAGTGGATTCACTAACCCACTTCTCTTCAAGATTAATTTCTCTAAGTACCGTGCTCCCCCTGATTAAAGCATCTTCTAAAAAATACATGTCTCGTTTCTACAAACTTAACATGTCTGTTAGGACATTAAAAACGAGATCACTTAGACTTAACTTTACAGTCAATAAAATTGACAACTTACTGTCTTATGACTTTAACTTATTAATATTTGGGTTAAAATATAGCCTTAGCAGGACGACATACCCTTATTCAAAAAATAATTTAGAAAATGGTTATCGTCCTGTCCATAATTCTTATGGTGCTTTTAGGCACAGACTTATTAAGGATCCAAATAAAATTATGAATGGTGGTTTGAATGCCTCCATTCACAAATTAATCGGTAGAGTGGAATAACTTACCGTACTACTTACTATGTCCACTGAAGTGCGAGTGCATCTTATAGTCACTCTATTTAGCTAAGATACACCCGATATAAAATACCGGGCTATTTTGCCATTTTCTATAGAAATCGGCCATACGGGGTATATTGACCGTAGCACGGTCAGATCTTACCCTTTTTAAACTTTAGATCATGCTGATATAAGAATCAGCCTTAAAAACATCTTAAATTTATCCAGAGCAACTGATGATCTGATCACTATGATCTGATCGCTCTTAGATTGGATAAATGTTAATCAATTAATTTTAAATCACCATTGGGCAGAATTAGAATCAATTGAGCTTAAATATAATAATATTATCACCAACGTTGGTCAGGAGATAAAAATTACTACAATCATTAAACTTAATTTCGCGTCTTTCTTAATTTATTTGACGTATTTATCTTAATGCAATATATGCTTGAAACTTAGTCCAAAGGAACTAAAGCGGAAGAATTGACTAAACGTTCAATCCTCCCCCTCGAAATATGGTCCATTAGATAGTGCCATAATTTTGAAAATACGTCATCAATTTTTTTTCTCTTATCATTATTCTCAGATGATGAAATCATCTTGAGAAAATAAATAAAGTTTGTCATGCTCAAAAGTAAGACTAAAGACTTTATTTCTAAGTGCGAAAATTCATCTATTACCATTCTCGTTCATCCATTTTGGGAACTCCACATATTCCTTCATGTGGTGTTCCTCCTTACATGTCTGTACATGCCCTTCAGGACATCATGTTCCTTTATGTGAGCTTATAAGAGGAGTCGTCAACATCATTAGAACAAGTCTTATAATGCTTCTTCCCCTTTATTCGTGTCACACATTATGACCTAAATTATTGTGTGCTTTCTTAATTCTTATACATAGTTTGAAATCAGCACCTACAAACTCCAACACTCTCGCTGTAAGTTGTAGTTGATCACAAAATGATCAGAAAACTTAGTGTGACGTCATAATAAAAAATTTGGACGATAACATCCTCATCGAGCTCTTTATTCATGGGTTTCAGCTTTGAAAACCATGTCGCAAAAATTTACTAAGCTTTTCTTAATAAGCGTGCTAGCATACGCCTTAGTAAAGTCACCTTCTGATACTCTTTGCAGTATCATGATGTGGGATAGAACCCCTAATTGGCTCCATAATGGAGCTCTTAATCATAATACATTTTGTGTTACCACTGATTTCATTTAGTACTATATGTCTTATTTTATTCTTACATCGGCGAAGTCACGTAACCTTATGACAAAAACCTCTTGGCTTTCATCTTCTCAGGTCACGGGCTTCGCACGCTTAGTTAGACAATCAAGCATTAAAGCAAGATTTATGTCCTATAGCACAATCGCTATCTTAATATCTCATCTCCGGGAACCGTAGTTCTCACCATTGAGAGACTCAATGCCGGAGATATGACTTAGCAAATTTCTAATAAGGAATATTATCAAAATATATATTATAACAGATATAATATGATACATGAAAATTTAACGTTGGTCAAAATTAACATGAGATACACTTAATACTTAAAAGACGAATTAATTCTACATCACCGTTGGGCAGAAATAGAATCAATTCAACTGAACCATAGTAATTTCATCACCAACGTTGGTCAGGAGATAAAACCACTATGTTAACAAAATACAACATTTATAATGTCAAATTAAATTATCTCGTTGGTTCAAATCTAATTGACAGAATAAATGCTACTTAATTGATACGATGAACATGGTACTAAACTTATAAACAGTGTATTCACAGCGGAAGTCTTAAAACTAATTAATACACTGCTTAATTAGTAATAAAAATTCTGAATTTATAGCATGGTACTAATTTTAAACAGTGTAAAGAAAGACTTAATCTAAACATGCACAACAAAAGACTTAATTTTAATTAATACACTGCTTAAAATAGTAATGAAAATTCCGAATTCAAACTTAAACAAAATTCCTTAAAAATATTCTTCAATTAAATGTAGTCCTTGGACTAAATTTAATAAATAAATATCACAAAAATACTAAAAATGCTTTAAGACTCAGAACACAAAATTTCTGAGTAATCTTAAAACAGTGTATGCACAACGGAATACTTAACATTAATTAATACACTGATTAAAACAGTAACAAAAATTCTAAATCAATATTCCTCAATTAAATATAGTTCTTAGACTAAATTTAATAAGGAAAAATATCATAAAAGTACTTAAAATTGCTGCAAAAATTCATAATAAAATTTTACTGAGTCTGCACAAACTTATACAAAATTTTCCCCGCAGATACCTTATCTTTTCTTAATTTTTGGGCATTTTTCTGAATTTCTAGAAAATACTTAAATGAAAAACTAATTCAGAAATGCTGAAAATTCATAAATCTGAATTTGGCCTATTACTGAGCAGAAATTCCAGCCCAAATGCGAAAAGCAGCCGGCCCGCAGCACGATTCGCAGCCCGGCCCAGGGCGTCCCCCCCCCGCGCGCGCGTACCCAGGCCGCAACCTGGGCCTGGGCCGCGAATCCACGCTCCCGCCTGGGCCAAAACGGGTCCGATCGACGGCAGCCGTCGATCTGAATCGGACGGCTGCGCGTGATCCTCGCCCGTATAAAATCCCGCGCCGCACCCCCGGAAACCCTAGTCCCATTTGTTCCCCCCACACCCGAGCGAGCGCAGCGGCGCGCGGGAGAGAGCAGCGACGGCGGCGCAAGCGGCGAGGCGCGGAGGAGCTCGGCCGGCGAGCGCGACCAGCGGTCCGCCGCCGCGGCCAGCTGGCCGGAGCACCGCGCTCACCCGAGGGTGAGCGGGGCTCCGTCGAGCTAGCCCGCGGTGGCCGAAAACGCGAGCGTCCCGAAACGCCGACGGTGAGTGGTCTCCGGCGCAGCGGCGGGTGGCTGAGCGGCGACCTGAGGGGCCAAGGTAAGAACCCCGAACCCCTTTCTTACCTAGGGTTAGGGTTAGGGTGAAAACCCTAACCCTAACTTTCGGAACTGAGCCCCTTTCCGGTTTATCCTTTCCCCTTTTTTTTCGTGTGTGTTCTGTTCTTACTGTCTTACCCGAAGGGTTTCTCTAGGGGTTTTGGGGAATTTTCTTAGGGTTAGCCGAAGGCTTACAGAGGGGATTTCCGGGGCTTTTCTTAGGGTTTCCTTAGAGTCTTATGCGGGTACAAAGGGGTCTAACAGAGATTCTTAGAACATGAGAATGGCGTCGGTTCGACGCCCAAACCCTAGCTAGTCTAGCCCTAGGTCAGCTCTGATACCATTGATAGAAAACACTTAGGGGTTCACCTAGGGTAGTCCTAACCGGGTAAATCTAAGGGATGTTGTACCTCTGCTTTGCCGATGAAGAGGATGATCCCGCTGTAGCGTCGGAGTCCGGTAGACCAGTGAGCAGCCGGGTAGAGAGCATTCCCGTCGCTTCGGCACGGCTTAGATCGGTAGCCAGAAATGTGTGTAGCTAGGCGTATGGACAACCAACCCGTGCATACGCCCACCTTTCCTCTTTTATGTGCCGCGCGACAGGGGCTCTCAACCGAATCGGTTGGGGCGCCCCCGATCAGGGCGCCTGAAGACTAGGGGCCTAGTTAGGGTGTGGCGAGTCTTAGGGGGAGAAGAGGGACTCGGCCTCCCCTCTTCTCCCGAGAGATCTAATCCCAACAGTTGACTCTCGGACATCTGATTAATTACAGTCATATGTTGGCTCTATAGAGAGAATTTTCTCTGTCAGTTGACGTTGCATACTTGTGCAGCTGGTTGCCTGCGGGTTCGCGGTGGCTACATATAACGAAGGAGCGACAGACTTCAGAGAAACCCCTTCTTACAAGGAATCCCAGACGCAGGAGTTCCCCGAAGAGTCGGAATCATCAGGTTCTGATGTGTTTGAAGGTAACCCAACCGAGGTAGCACCAGCTCTTGAGTAGGCATCAGAAATGGGAAGCTGTATTTAATTTGGAGGCTAGCTGTAAGTCTCAGCAACAGTCAGCAAGACATGCACACGATTGTACAAGCTTCACTCGACTCAAATCTCAGTCTTACGATAAGTAGCTGGCGATTGTTGTGTACGAAATTTCACATCGGATGATCCCATGATGGAAATCAGAAAAAAAAATAAGAATATAGATGGTTAGCAGTGATAAATTCAGCAATGAGTTATAAGATTCCTGTGTCGTGCCTGGTTGTCATGTACATTCTGCATGTTCTTTCACTTCTCAGTAATGTTCATACCGACGTATATTTTGATCGAGTCTGCCAATCGGGCATACCTCATTCTGTATGAATTACTTGCGCAGTCTCTGTAGTGAATCCAATATAGCATTTTTTTGCGACAGCAACAAGCCTGTTTCAGTTTCAGTTTTAATTATTGAATTCGGATGCAGTTATTTGCCTAGTTAAAATGCCTTATTTGGCACACCTTCACATATAAGATTTCTTGTTAGGTTTAGGTTTGATCAGCTCTAAGAACTTTTGTATCTAAATCTATTGGTAGATTCAGAGTATTTAGAAATTCTATAGAGTTTTAATTTTGAGCTAAAACTAAAAATATAAAGTCCATTCTATATATTCCACATGTGAGTTTCCCCACATTTCACCTCTTAAATGTAACCAAACACACTTTAGTTAGAGAGGAATTGATTATATGTCTCAAAGTTGTATGGTATTTGATAATAGGTTAATTTTTCCTGTGTCATTATAATTTTCATGACTTGTCAATATGTCATCGGTATGTTAGATGGGGGCCGCTATAGTCACTGATAATGGAATGTATGCAATTTTTTGAAAATTATAATGATATGTGAGTAATTTTTCTTTGATAATATGTCCAAAGTTAAGAAATCTATATGTTCTAATCAGGTAAACCATATACACTAAGGCATATAGTCAAAAAAATTTAACTTTAAACATATAATTAAAGATTAAGACATATAATCACTTCTCGCTGTAATTACCCCGAGGGAGGGAAGGCTGTTCTTCTCTCGGGATATTGGCTTTTCATGACACGGAAAACCGAAAGACGGCGAGGACGGCCGCCTGTAGATGCTCACGCGATCCATGGCCCGGTGGTTGCGCACGAGAAAGCTACACGAGGCGGCCTGTATGTATATGTAGGCGCCGCCGCAGCTGAGAGACACGCTGGGTGTCGTACTCTCGTTCTGCGCCACGATGATCGCGGAGAGCGCAGCGCAGGTGGTGGTGTGACTGGTGTCCCTGCTCGTCGTGGTGCTCGTCGCCGCGCGCGCGCGGTGATCGCGTCGGCGGCGGAGCCGGGCGGTACGTGTTCGGCCCTGAGGCCGACGAGCAGCACGCGCCGGCGCCGCCGTGCCGCCGGCTCGGCTCCTGGTGGCGGTGGCCCGCCAAGACGGGTGCGGCTGAGCCGGCGGGTTTGCCTCGCCGTCGTGTGTTGCCGAGACGGGTAGATGTCGATGTGCCTTCGTCGTCTCCTTCACCGGATGTCCATGTGCACAGCAGTTTTACTAGCTACAGTTGCCGACGGAAATTAGCGTTTTGCCGACGGAAGGCCGACGGAAGTTGTTTGTTTTGTTGTAGTGATGGTTTACTCATTTCTAGGTAGTCGTGTAGTCCAGACTCCAGACTTCCAGAGCGATCAAATCTGCTTTTAAAATTTACTCCATGTTCGATTGATTAGTTCATTGCCATAGATGTATCGTCGTAACGAGATTACAGGGATATTTTGGATCCAATTGTTGTCATAGAAAAATCACTCATCCTCCTTAATATGATACATGCAACGATGAAGCCTACTACAACCAATATACAGTGCTAATTAATTGACGAAAAAAATATGAAATGAGTTTCTTTTCTTTTCTTCCCATCTACGTTACATGAATCTGCAATATAAAACTGTAGATGCTGAAATGATGAGATCAAGAAACCATCTGGTTGCATCTAAAATCCCCTCTTTGTTCTGACTGATATCGGCCTGCTCCTGACCGAATCTTGCTGCTGTTGCACTTGCAACTTGCTCTCTGCAGTGATCTCATGGCGGCCTGCGTCGTCCTCGGGCAATTCCTCGATCTCTGAACTGTGGTTCCGGGCATGGCGGACATGTCCAATCCTACCGAATTTCTTGCCACCGCCCAAAGCTTCGCCGGCGGCGAGCAGATCCTCCTCGTTAGTGTCGTCGACCTGCGTACTTCCCGGCATCCTCCTGTCGTTGGGCCCCCCGGACTGGCCTCGAGACAGCTCCATGGCGGCCTTCGCGGCGGCCGCTGCCGTGGCAGCCGACTCAAACGCGGCCTGCGCCGCCGCTTCCACGTTTCTGTACCTTCGCGCCGAGTCGGCAGAGCCTTCTTCTTCTTCTTCCTGCAGCAGGTCCACCCGAGGTTGGTGGAACCTGTGCATCTCGTCGTCACGCTTCTGCCCCCTCCGGTTGGAGCCGGAGTCCTCGTAGGAAGGCTCGTGGTGGGAGACGTGCAGTACGGTGGCGATCCCTTTCTCGGCGGCAATCTCCTGCAGCACCATCTGCCTGCTCTCCAGGCTCGGCTGCTTGGTCGACAGCTTCTGCACGATCTGCTCCAACCATTTGTTCGGGTTTCAGTCAGTTACTCAGCTAGGATCAGCTATGAGTCTGTGACACAAGTGTGGCGGGTTCTCGGTTTCCTCACCTTGGCATTGATCCCGCAGCCGGTGCGGAGGTCGGCCGCCGCGGAGACGAACTCCCTGCCGAACTTAGCCGCGAGGAGGCGCTTGACCTCCTGCAGCTCCGGCACGTCCCCGCACCTCGCCGCCGCGTACACCAGCCCTGCCGCCGCCTCACGTAGCTCCTCGGGACATTCCCTGCTCGAAAATTAACGCCGCTGATCAGCACGAAGGAAATCGAGGAAAAAAGCGCAGGTTTTTTACGTGTTCTGAGAGTCTCATTCTCACCGGTGGGAGTCGACCAGCGCGACCCGCTCGACGACGAGGTTGCAGTAGGCCTCGAGCATGAGGAAGACGTCGAGCGTGCTCTGCTCCCGGATGACCTGCTCGGCGCGGAGCAGCGCCCGGTCGGGGTGGCCCAGCCGGAGCAGCTGCTCCACGTCGCCGCGCGCCTGCGCGCACCGCACCTCCCTGTGCCCCCGCAGCACGCCGAGCCGCCTCACCGCCAGCCCCAGCATAGACTTGAGCCGCGCCGTCTGCTTCGTCGTCCTCCCCAGCAGCACGTCCAGCGTCCTCCCCATCGCCGCCCGAACCGATCGAGCAACTGCCTCCTCCTCCGCGAAGTCCTGCGACTCCGGCTCGGTTTTATATACCACTGACCATGACCAGTGACCACCCGCGTGTACGCGGTGTGAAAACGAGAAAATGGCAAGAAATAATTCAAGGCGATGCAACTCGCAAGGATGAAAGGCTCCTGAATCTGTCTGATCGATCTAGGCGATGGCGGCTCGGTTGATTGCCCGAGATTGGTACGGTTTCCTTTGTGGCGAAGGAGTTGTGCACTTCTGCCTCGCCGTCGTCGAGCGCGACGTGTATTTAAGCGTTTCCGATCGAGTAATCAACACGCGTGTGCGCCCGCGCCGCGCATGCACCACGCTCCTGGCCGTGGCCCCGCCCGCTGGCTGCCGTGCCCGGACCACTCGGCTGGCTGCCGCGCACGGACCACTCGGCCTCGCGGGGCACGGTCGCATGCATGCACGCGAGGCCCGCGGATTTTGTCCGCCGCGACCGAGAGCGAGCGCACAGCGCAGGGGTGGTGGTGCTGGTGCCTGGCGCGCGGTGTGCGCGAGTCGACGTAGCGGTTAGCCGGCCGGATGGCAAACCGGCTCACGTCGTGCACGCGTGATTTTGGGTCTCGTTAGCCCTCCCATTATTCTACGTTTTGACCGAGCAACCGACCGATGATCGATCGGTAAAAGCAAACCGAAGGGGTAGAAACTAGAAAGCGTGCGTGGAAAACGACGGTGCGCCCGCTGCGGTTGGCAAATCTGAAGTCAATAGTCTAGCGAATAAGGGTCGCTGCTGATAAAAACTAGTGTTTTGTGGTTGGGCGCTGTGGAAACGGGTGAGTGATCGCCAGCCACGCACGGTTTCGTATGGTGTTTGTTCATCGATGCGGTCGCAAAACCGGGTGAAAATGGTTCGTCTGGATGGAGGCATAAGCTCATCACTCACGCAACATCGACCAGTTAAAAAGTATCTCCGATAAATATCTTACATTTTATTCCCTAAATCATTCCAAACTCTATCTCTTCTCAAAAATTAATCAATCCACGACAGTTTCCCTATAATCTTAATCCCTATTTTTTAAATCCTACAAATACAGTTTATAATATGTGATAATTTTGTATAAAACTTTGATACATTCAAATATGTGTATCGTCCAACCTATAACAACTCATAATGGAGAAAATAATATGCACGCAAGAGAAAAAATATATGTGTAAATAGAAAATAGGGACTTACTAAACTAATCATATATTTGAGAAAGATGAATGGTGATTTAGGAAATAGATTAGGAAATATACTCATTTAGGGAGACTCTTGGACAGGGACGGAGCTAGAAATAGAACATGAGGGGGGCAACTCACTACTGACATTTAGATTAGTTGTCTTATAAAAACTATAAATTCACTTTTTTATGGCTAAAGGCTAAATTAATCAATGACTAATTACTAACAAAATTACAATTAAAAAAGAAATTAGATTTCAACACATCAATTACATAAATCACATCAATATATAAATACAATAAAAAAATGAGGACACCGAGATCATGACGTCATCATCTCTACAAGCTAGCTAGTAACTAGGATTTTTTAGATACATTTTCACTAAGTTTAGTTTCCGACTGATAATATATATTTTATTACCGCGCTAGTTATATAAACAGTATAACGACAGAAGATGACCTTCTGATCTGCTCATTGACCTACATGATCTATAACAACGGCCTTAAATGTGTTTAAATTTAGACTACCAATCTAACTTTATATTACACATTTTGCTTTCAATCATTTAGTCTGTACAATTATGTCTAAGCAAGATGCATAAGCCGCCATTTCTCCTAGCAAAGCAGAGGAAAATGAGATTATTAGCATGCTTACGCAAGAATCATTGGAAGGGGCTGGGCCCCTAGGCGCCCCCTTCCCTCCTCCCCGCTTTATTTTTTTGCCAAAATATCTAAATTCAAATTTAAATAGTCATATAAGTAATCTTTTAGAGTTGCTCTAAGAGTGTTTGAGGTAAAATGGTTTGAAAAAAATGATTTACTCAAAATTTGAAAGTTTGATTTAGTGCAGGTTAAAAATAACATATATTTCCGTGTCCAGATGCATGGTGTGCTACTATGCTTAAAGGTAATAGGTGTTCTCTCAGGCTGCTGGATGATATGTTTATAAATTGTTGTTACGTAGATGATTTGCTTATATTGGGGATTGTCGTTGTAGGACGATATTTCAACCAGGAAATGAATCATGTATACAACTTTTTTCCTCGTGACGTGGTTACCCTGTTCCTGGAGACACTTTAACTTGCTCAAGCCATATGACTAGCACGTTATCTCTTGCTCCGTTGCTCGGTATGAACTGCAGAGATCCGGACTTGGTCGTTTCATTGAAATTATGGAAAAGGAACATCACGATGGCTACGTGTGAGAATCATCGTGTGTATTTACTACCATCCACACCGCCTATATAGTATGCTGGCATGGGAGCAGAGCTGACATTGGAGCATGCCGACTAGCTTTTGTTAAGGTACAGTACATTTATCCCAACCTGTTTTGAATTTCAGACATCATCGATTCTTTTTTCGAACTTAGAATTATTGAAATAATGTGGTGATAACCGACGAAATACTGATTAATATATATATATATATATTAATTTATAAGAGCTGAAATCAGTTTCCGAGACAACCTAAAAGTCAGACTTGGAGTTCCTCAAAGATAAGAGCCTTGCCAATTGCCACCCTGCAATGCAACTATACTGCAAACGAGCTAATAGCTTGGTTACAAGGGTGCGTACAGACGAAGCTGGAAGCTAGAATCTGAACCAAACAACTATTTTGGTCGCTCAGCTTTTTTAGAATACGTAGATTCTCCTAGTACAAATTTAAAAGGTGGTATAACCTAGATTTCACAGCTTCTCAGTTCAAGTTTAAATGAATATTACTTACCATGCTATTAAAACATATTGGTTTATGTATAATTTGAAAAGTAAAATTTTAGTAAAATATATCATTTTAGTGTAATTTAAAACTATATAATTTTAATATAAACATCACAAAATTTCATGATTAGAATGATTTACATGTAAAATTACACATTAATAATGTAACTAAACATCATCCACTGCCAAAATATAAATCCGCAGCTATTTCAACCAAACAGTTTTTTAGATTTTCTATATCTCACAGCTCAAAACAGTTTTTTAAAAACATACAGCTTAACCAAACACACCCTCTTCTAGGTCATGAACAGATTATGCGTTCGGTTTCAACTCATCAACCGACCGGTAAAGAAGACAAGAAGGGGACTTTACAACCCCGGTGACTAGCAGGCACAAGCTATCCTTGTACTCCAACACTCTTTGTGCAAGTGCTACAGGATGGAGGCAGTCGTGCTCGTGACACGGCCCAACCGGTAGCAGCAGCGCCACACCGGTGATCAAAGTCAGGAACAGCCTAGCCGTACGTCCTTCCTATACGATCCACAAGCCACCGAGCTACAAGTTAACCCGTCACTGTGCTGCGCTGTTCGGCCTGTCACTCATGGGCCAGCCCAAGTCAGCCGCGTGCCACTCGTCAAACCTGACCACTTCTCGCCGCGCCGGGGCGCAGGGTGCCCCAGCTGGTGATGGTGAGTGGTGGTGACTGGGTCTCATAGGTCACAAGTCGTGTGCGTTCTTTTCCCCCGTGTAACTCTAAGCCTTCGCTTTCGCCTGACCGATCAGAGTCAGCGCAGGTTTCCAGGTTTCCACGAAACGGGGCTACATGTACTCTACAGCCTCCCACGTCTTCTTCCAGAACGCGACGCGCGCCGGCGCTCCGGCGAACGGCGGCGCCGCCGCTGAATCCGCTCGATCACAAGCTGTCCGTGTGTTAAAGCCGCTGTTTTTTTATAGTCGTGTTCTAGATTCGTAGGTGCATTGCCGTCTCTCCCCGGCGTTGATGCTGCCAGCTAACTGATCCTTTTCGCGGGCGTACTCCGTGTGCTTTCGGTTAAAGTTCATTCCAAGCCTGGATTAAATTAATGGATACGAGACTCCGGGAATTCAGCGACCTGATTCAAGAACATGGGAATGCGCCATGTTGAGGACGAAAAGACCACAAAAAACAGAGGCGAGGCCGCGCTGGAAAAGTGGAAAGCTGAAAGTTCGTACCTGTACTGTACGCATTGCAGTGGCAAAAACTAGGTTATTTCCTGCACGACATGCCACCGCCTCGTCTCGTTGGGTTTGTATATCTCACGATGGATTTAAGTTGGCAGCAACCACTGGGCAGCGGCCAGTGGCTGACTTGAGAGTTACGGCAGACAAGCCAACAGGCCTCAGTTTCGGAAGTTGCTGTGGTCGCGAAGGTGCCTTTCGACATGCATTAGGCTCAAGAATTGGCCTGCAAGTTGTATGGCCACGGGAAGAAGCCTGCAGGGAAATATGGTCCTTCCACATTCTGGGCCGAATTCACTCTTCGTCTGGCCTTCCCACTTTACGTGGAGCCGTGCAGAATCCAATATCTCGTTGTGCTAAACATTATGGTTCGTATACTCTTAGAAGGCTCGGCCCATTATCTTGACTTGTACCGTACACGAGACAAGCATCGGACGTGAATGCGTACGTGATCATGACGCACCGGCAGGCGGCAGCTCACAACGACGTCAAGTGACGGTACCCAGTACATACCCACCCGCCGCGCAGCTTCGCTTCGGTGCGACTGCGATGGGATGCGCGCGCCACCACCAGCATGCGTGGTTGCATCATATCGCGCCGCTGCTCCCCTCCTGTTTTCTCCGGGCAAAAGGACGACCTCCCGGCGGCAACCGGCGAGAGCGGCTGTCGATCGATCGGTGCGCCCGGAAGCATCTACTCGACCTAAACCTGCAGCCCCCCTGATGAGTACATGTGTGCACGCGAGCTCCGATATGATCGGCTATTCATCCTGTTGAGGGGTTGGGGTCAGGGTCGGCCCTGATATTTTTGTGGCCTGGTGCGGAACAAAAAATGGAGAAGCCCCCATTATAAAATAATATTGAAAAAAATAATGCCATTAACAAATCTCACACTAATAAGTTTAAATACAAAGGAGAAATATCTCTAGATTATTTAAAACAAACTGTTCGTGACTTATAACTAATTTGCAACTGGACTTTATTAATATTTGTGAGGCTTATTAGCATACTAAATTTTGGAGGCCCCCTACTTTCGGAGGCCTGGTGCGGTCGCACTGCCGGCACTGCCCGAGGGCCGGCCCTGGTTGGGGTGGTACTTCTACCACCGGAGCCTAAATACTAGTGAGTGGTGATCGGTTCAATTCTCATTCTAAATTCTAATGCTGGTGGATGGTGGCAACAATGGTTATGTCCTCGTGGTGAGCTATACGAGTGATCCGACTGACAACATGGTAAGAACAGATACTGTCGATTCACCGATGTTCACCTACCACCGCTGCCCGTTGCTAATACTCTTATACGTCTACCTGTGCGATTCACCGACCCACTGAAAATAGATCGAAGACCGTTAATTTTTTTTTGCCTAAGCCTCCCTAACGTTAGGAACGACCTGGGTGGTAGGTGAGGTCCGTCAGATCCCAAGTTCACAACTAGTGTATGTGTATTAGCAGAGGCCATCCGCAAGCACCAGTTATGCACTTATGATTATGCATGCGCCGATTGACTGCAACGAGCAGCTCTTGATCCTGTTGCACTACGATGAGTAGTTGCTTGCTTGTTCATCAGCTGGGTGGAATGCTAGTGTATTCCATCATGCATGCGTGTAGTGATGGGTAGGTGTGCAAAACGGGAGGGTCATATTACCTCTGTTTGTATTCTGATTAGGAAGAAAAAGACTTGCAGACTTGTTCAACTACAAAAAGAGGATATGTTTCTCTTTCATATTTAAGTTTGCCAGTTGTTCTAAACCTTTCGACGCGAAAAAATTGCCATTTTGATACTCCAAAAATATGCACTTTATTTATGATGACACTCTTAAGGCTGACACATAGAATTACCTGAGTCAATAAAAGTGGATCCGGATGTCAAAAATACGAAAGTCGCTTTTTTAAGTGTAAAATAGCAAATCTCCCTTCCAACGCTGATTTTAGTGGAATAGTAAAAAAGTAGAGAAGAGGGTATCAACATGGAAGAGTTTGTCACCTATCACATAGTAGCATGATGATCTTGATTAATTCTTGTTTAAGTAGTATTCCATTATATGCTATACGAGTTTATTTAGTTATCAGACATGATTCATCAACAGTTGGACAGCGTTAGAGGGAGATTTTTTTGGGATAGGTCAGGTCAAAAGAAAAAATATTATATGATTAATTGGAAAACTTTGTGTTCCTAAGGATTTTGGTGGAATGAGATTTCTAGATACTAGAATCATGAACATGGCTTTGCTTGCAAAATAGGTGTTTAGACTGATGGATGCTCAAGGAGGATTGTGTTATGATCTCTTAAATAAAATGTATAACTTGGAAAAGAGTTTTTTCTCACAAAGGGCGGTTCAGGGACTTATTTCTGGCAAAATTTACACAAGATAAAAGTATGGATTGAGAGAAATAGTAATTTCTAAGTTGGAAGTGGGGAGAACACTATGTTTTCGAAAAACTTATGGTTGGACGATATTCTTCTGAAAATAAGATTCTACAAGTTGTATGATATTCGTTTACATCGTTATGACATGGTGGTTGATGTTTGGAGGAATGAGAGGGGTTTACAATTTAGAAGATCTCTAACTACTGAGGAGAAAGAGCAATGGGACAAGCTTATGGAGTTGCTAATGGAATTGTGCCCAAGAGAATTCTAAGTGAATCAGAAGTTCCGGTTGCAAACTGGAAGTTCTAGGATTCTTGAGCTATCGGAAGTTCCGGTTGGACAAGAAGTTCGGGCTAGACATAAGAATTCATTTTCTAGACGAACCATAAGTTCTGGGATTTTGAAGCTTTCAGAGCCCAGGAGTTCGTTTTTTGGACGAACCGGAAATTCTGGTTATGAACTGAAAGTTTTGGGTCGAATTAAATCAGGAATAGAACGTCCAAATCGGAAGTTTTGATTGTAAATCGGAAGTTTTGGATCAGACACAGAACATTTAAACCGGAAGTTTCGGTTGTGAACTAGAAGTTCTGGTCAGGAATTAATTCGATACAAAACAACAAAATCAAAAGTTCTGGTTCAGACGAAATAAATTAAATTTGTTGGGCTTTAATACAAAACAAATCGAAGGAGGGTGGTTGTGGGATTACCGTTGCCATTGCTAAAACCCTAGCCGTCATATCCCAACAATTGCTTGGTGGTGTTCATATAATTGATGGCCCAGACCATATTATTTGGGGTTTGGACAAAAGAGGTTTTTTTCTTCAAAATCTCTTTACAGATGGTTGGCGTTTCGAGGTGCTGCTGATACTGGTATGAGATGTGTGTGGAAATGTCCGTTTCCATTAAAAGTTAAGATGTTTCTATGGCTAATGCTTAGGGGAAAGAAAAAATTGGCAAGGGGATCCACTGTGTAAGATTAGTCACCAACTGAAAACTATTGATCATCTTACGTTCTAGTGGACAGAATGCCCTCTGTCCAGGCTTTCTTGGCGCTTTGTTAGAGACTCTTTGAATTTGAAGCAAGTACCAACCTCCTCTCATGATGTTGGTGGCTGAGTGAAAAAAACAAAGTTGTTTTGTTTGGGGTTATTGCTGCCAGGGGTTGGACAATCTGGCTTTGGAGGAATGATTTTGTTTTTAATAATCATCTGCATTCCAATGTCATGAATTTGCTCTATAAAATGATATCTTTTTTGACCCGGTGAACGAATTTGGTTTCGGGGTGCCCAAAAGAAAATGCTTCAAGATGGCAAACATTACTCCACGCAGACTTCCTAGAGACGGTAAAAGAAGACAAGAAGCACTCAAGATCTCCACAGTAGCTGCATTGTTTGCTGCTCTTCTATCATTGGGGCTGATAACACAAAGTTGTTGTGAAGTGAAAAAGGTGGCGGTAGATTGCCAAAGACTTGAGCCATTTTTGTTTTTCTAGTGTGTTGGTCTGTGAAACATTTATGACTTTTATGATGCTGGGAGAAGTATGTTCCGTTGAAACCTGAAAACCCATCGGTGAACGATTTTGGTGTGAAGATGGATTTTATTTTGATAGATATGTTTTGATCATCTTACGTTCTAGTGCCCTCTGTCCAGGCTTTCTTGGCGCTTTGTTAGAGACTCTTTGAATTTGAAGCAAGTACCAACCTCCTCTCATGATGTTGTTGGCTGAGTGAAAAAACAAAGTTGGTTTGTTTGAGGTTATTGCTGTCGTGGGCTGGGCAATCTGGCTTTGGAGGAATGATTTTGTTTTTAATAATCATTTGTCTTCCAATGTCGTGATTTTGCTCTATAAAATGATATCATTTTTTACCCACTAGAAGAATTTGGTTTCGGGGTGCTAAAAAAAGCTTCAAGATGGCAAACATTACTCCGTGCCGACTTTCTAGAGACAGTAAAAACATAAAAGACAAGAAGCACTTAAGATCTCCATAGTACCTGCATTGTTTGCTGCTCTTCTATCACTGGCGTTGATAAGACTATTCACAGTGGTGAGTTTCATAACACTGTTTCTTAGAAGTCCACATCAACTTTGCAACTGAATGAAATACACTCTCTTAGTGGAGAGTTTTATTTCACTATTTTCTAGGCTAACCAGTGTAATTAAATGCAATTAGCTCTCATGAATAACCTCTCTGTGATGAAACGATTTGGCTTTCAGTGGGCGTTTCATTTCATTTCATCTGTCTTAGAAACGGGTTAGCACCATGTCATGGTGATGACACTACTTCCTTCTCTTCTCTCATTAATTAAATGTCATCTCAGCAAAAAATCTGATGTGTCATGGTAGTTAATACCATGAAATCCCCCATAAAACCCCATTGTGAATAGCCTAACAAAAAAGTTGTTGTGAAATGAAAAAGCTGGTGGTAGATTGCCAAAGAGTTGAGCCATTTTTGTTTTCCTGGTGTTGGTTTGTGGAACATTTATGACTTTTATGATGCTAGGAGAAGTGTGTTCTGAACAATTTTGGTGTGAAGATGGGTTTTGTTTTGATAGATATGTTTACAGGGGTTTTAAACAGACGTATGCTAAACTTAATTGTAAGATGGGAACGAACCTAACGGAGACCTCCTCTGTTCCTTATTTGCTTTCTAAAAAAGGCAGCGCGCGTGAGCGCCTTTTCCTCGAAAATAAAAAGAAAAATTACTCACATGTCATTATAATTTTCAGAAATTGCCTATATGTCACTGTCAGTTACTGTGGCAGTCCCCATCTGTCAGTGACACATCGATGGCATATTGGCAAACCGCAAAAATTGTAATGGCACGGAAAAAATTAACCCAAAATAAAATGCGGCGTCTGTTAGGCGTTGCTGTGGATAACAAGAGTATTCCACATTTGACAGGCAGAACACCAACGTGTGTGCGTTGCTGTGGAGGCCTTTTATTTGGTACATATTAAATCAGAATTATGGTTAAATCAATAGCAGAATGCATGTATGTATAAATACGGAAATTATTTTTAGCGCAGGGAATAATTATAGCATGAGAATGAACTATTAATTACAATCATATAAATAAAGACATGATTATCTCGTTGGCTGGTTGGCTTGAT
Source organism: Zizania palustris (assembly GCA_019279435.1). NCBI lineage: Eukaryota > Viridiplantae > Streptophyta > Magnoliopsida > Poales > Poaceae > Zizania > Zizania palustris. Next base: position 49,927,950 of record JAAALK010000286.1, on the reverse strand, counting down.
TTTATATTAATACCTCTAAATTATCTATAAATTCTCGCTCAAATATGGAAATAATAGACTTTTATCATTTACTAAAGGGCATTTAAGTTTTTTATTTTTAATATAAGATAATCAATCTCGGCGATCAGTCTCATCAAACAGTTTAAACTATGAGCTTGTTTGAGAGAGCTCCAGTTCCTCATCATTCTCTACTTTAAAACTCTACGGTTTTTAATTTCACAATTTAAATCATAGAACACATCTTTAGCAACTCTAATATTTTATACAGGAGACCTGATTTCATGGAGTTGACTCCTCTGTAAAGCTACGAAATTAACACATTGTCATCTTACTTCGTGGTGGAGTGACGAGTTAAAGATCTACCAGACAAACCTTATATAGCTAACAAATTATCTAGACAATTTAATCATTCAATTATAATCCGTGTACGTTAATTTCATCCCATCTTTCGGGCGGCCAACCACTAATAAAAACATTTCGCACCAGACGTGCGTGCAGCATGGGCGATCCAATAGTTCGTCTTGAATGTGACCTACAAAGTGCGCGCTGCTCGAACGAAGTTTGGACTTTTTCGTGGACTCACGTTGACCTGCTTCACTTGTTCGACCGGCAGCTTCGCATTACGGGTCACGCACCAAGAAAATTTTGGTACGCGCGGCTCCGCGTTCTGGAAGGATCGGAGCACGTCCAAAGCAAGTCGGTTATTAGGTGGGCAGCGTGATGCAACCTACAATTACGTACCGAACTGTTCTTGCTGTGTATCATTACGCCTTAATTAGGTAAGCCATCCAATGAATTGCTTGCGCGTAACGCTCGCATATATCGTTAGGCCGTTTGTTTCGGTTTGAAATTGTAATAATCAAATTCATAAAAAGTTGAGTTTAATTCTGATTATTATAATTCATATACTAAACTAATATAATAAACGATATTTTTAAAATATTTTTTTAAAAAAAATCAAATATGTACGGCCGTTTTAAAAATTTACAAAAGTAGCATGTGGCCGACTAAAGCTGACGTGGCATCCAGTCGGTACTTCAAATGCCACCGCATATTATTTTTGCAAATTTTTCAAACATGCATATAGATTTGAATTTATAATCTCGACATAAAACAATACCAACCATAAAAACTAGAAACTTCCGTCGGTTTATTCAATTTTCAAAAGGTGAAGCTCTCGCGATCGATCCGCCGATCGAATGCGCATGCACCAGTGTAAGCATGAATGCATCATCTTCAAACGCAAGTGCAAAACATCGACGAAATCATCGCGAACCGCAGAGACGACCAAAAAAATGGAGACGTACCAGAAGGCCTGGCCTCCTGGGGACAGCACAGCACAGCGAGGCGACCCGGCGTCGTCTACTCTAGCCCCTCCGATCCGTATGCCATAGGATGCCGGAAAAATTGATTATATATTATAAAGTTGAGTGGTTTTTAATAATATGTTCAAAGTTGAAAATTCTTTGATTATATGTTCTAATCAGTACATTTTGTTTAATTGATTAGGACATATAATCAAAGATTTTTTAACTTTAGACATATGATCAAAAACCTCTCAACTTTAGTACATATAATCAAATGTATGGCGCGCGGCGGTGTTTGCACGTCGCTTTTCCACGAGCCATTGACTAATAGCTCTTGTGCTTTACGAAATTTCGACGGCGAGTCCAAAGTTATGGACTTATGGCGGCCGCTTCATTCTCTCAGCCGTGTGGACGGGTGCAGTGGTTGGCCATTGGCCTACCTCTGTTCGATCGGCTAATCCAATTAACCAATGTTTAAACGATTTTTAGAGAAAATTGTACGATTCAAATTTCTATAGAAATTATATTGTTCACTAGTTTGGAACATAGGATTATTGAATAGAAAAAACGAAGGAAAAATTTTCTTTCCTTAAATTTAACCTCTTTTTCACTTCCTTTTTGAAGTCCAAAGCAAATAAATGATCAAAACTTCAAGCGAGAAAAAATACATAGCTTTATTATATTGTAATATGAATATTTGGAAAATAACTTTTTAGCTTATTACTAAAAAACTAAAAGACATCACACTTTGTAGAAATTACCTATTGTTATCTCATACACTCAAATATCAATCCTCCGGATTTTATTTTGAGGGTATTATAGTTTTTATCTTCTAAATACAACAATCTATATTATTAAATAGTTCACAACTTATTCTTTAGCTTATAAAAAGCCAACTTATTATAAGCCCTAGTAAGTAATATTACGGTAATCCTGACCTCAAACAAACATTATATTGCCTTAATTCACTGTGTCGCCGGCACCGATTCTGTCATTCCGAGTTCCAACTTAACACGAGACCGCAACAATCGTGGATCCAGCAGCTAGTCGTACGTGGTCATCAGTGTCATTGTATTCACACGTACAATATCATTTCACGGCATGTAACTTTTGTGTTTGTGTGAAGTGGTAGCTTGGTGGGTTGGTGTATCTGCGTGTCTGCCTATAAAAGCAGGGGCTTGCCGCTTGCTTGTTGCATCGTCAGTCAGCTGCCTCACCAGCATCTACACCGAGCTTGCTCTTGCACCTCTTCCTGAGTCGATCAGTTTCCACAGCCGGCCACTAGCTAGCTAGCTAGGCATCGATGGCGGCTCAGGGAAGGGGCAGTGCATCAGCTGGCCGCAGAGCCGCCGTGCTGGCGTTGGCCATCCTCTGCGTGCTCCTCCACGGCGAGTTCGCCGAGTCGGCGGTGTACGCCGTCGGCGACCGCGGCGGCTGGAGCTTCAACACCGGCGGATGGCCGGGGGGCAAGCGCTTCCGCGCCGGCGACGTGCTCGGTGAGTTCCTCATCTCGTAGTATACACATGGCGTCTCGTGGTTTAATCACACCAGGCAACTACCGTACGTGGCGCAACGGTATTGTCGTACTGCACCGCCTATCTCACCATTTAATACTACATACATGTCTTTTGTTTTCTTATAAATCAAAATTTTCTAATTTCTTAGTACCTTAATTTCAAATTTGATATTTTATAATTAACAACAAACATAGACAGCGTTGTTTTTTTCCGTCTAAATTTGTTAGAGTATGAAATGTTAAATCAGTTTAATTCTATTATCTATACTATTTTAAAAGAAATAAGTAGTGTGAGTCCCCTCACCATCTTCAGCTTCGATTCAATTCACATGTTTTTATTTGTATGATATTCTTTTAATTTATAAAAAAAATCCTGTTGTATTGCACGTGCGCTTAGCTAGTGATATAAAATGTTAAATTGGGTTATAGGTTACAATAGGATACAACGAGTACTATTAAATAATTTTATATAAAAATATACTGTATACTACATCGTAAAAATAATTTTATTATTTTATTACGTTGTTTAAAATTTAATTAAAGTTAGAAAAATCAAACCAGTATAGATCTAGGACCATGGAATTATATATATATATATACAAATGCTATCTTACACCACTGGTGTAGAATAGCTATTCTACCGACAAATCTACTACTGAGAAAAAAATAGTACTCAATAGTTATTCTACTGAGAAAATTTACTACTGAAAGTAATCGATGTAGAATAGCTATTCTAGACGCGTGGTGTAGAATAACGCTCTCGTCTCTCTCTATATATATAAGGCAATGCATGTTAGTAACTTTTGTTGGGTGCAGTGTTCAAGTACAGCCCGGCAGCGCACAACGTGGTGGCGGTGAACGCGGCGGGCTACAGGTCGTGCAGCGCGCCGAGGGGCGCCGCGACGTACAAGAGCGGCAACGACCGCGTCACGCTGGCGCGCGGCACCAACTACTTCATCTGCACCTTCCCCGGCCACTGCCAGTCCGGCATGAAGATCGCCGTCACAGCCGCCTGACCACCGGCCAACCAATATATGCAGCCAGCGCGCGCCCCGGCGCCGGCGGCGGCCGGGGGCAGCAGGACGCCGGCGACGAAGTAGTTCCCAAAATAATTCTGTGTCGCGTTTAGGTCTCTGCTTGTTTGATGCAGGTGAGGTCAGGTCAGTTTAGTCTTGGCAGTATTGAGCACTAGAATTATGGGGTCTATATTTGACAAGAAGCAAATAAAAGCCATACCGCTGCGTGATGGCCCAGCTTTATGTACCAGGTTTTGAATTGAATTCCGTGTGTAATATTATGGTTCTCCATCGTGTCTGACTTCAATTATCACTGGTTGTCTCAAATTACTAGCTGATGTGGAGCCGAGAAAAGAAATAAAAATAATAATTTATCTCACTACTACTACTTGGTTCCACACGAAATATACTCAGTTTTTTTAGAATACGTGAAATCTCCTATCTATTAATTCGTCGCTAGTTATTTTCTTTTTTCTCCACGTTTTCTAAGAGAATAGTGAATCTAGTAAAATAACTTACCATACCATTACAGATGCTCGAACGACAACTGCATCGTAGCAGTAGTAGTTCGTACAATGTCTCGTTTTACGTCAGTGCAATGTCAGGATCCCGTTCGGGCTTATGAATTAGGCAATCAGATGGGCTTCATTTGGGCCGATCTCACGCGATGGGCCGTAGAAAACTCAAAGATGATATAGAATTCACATCCTTCTAACAAATTTTAGTTTCGGCCCATTTTAGCAAAAGAAAAAGGGGAAGTCGTCTTTGCTCCCGTTTGGTTAGTCATTGTCCTATCATTCGCGAGATGAATATATTGAACCTAATTAGTATCAGAAGTCAGATGTGACCTGAGCTAATCTTTAGCTACGGAGCCAAACAACCCCATCTACGGACAATACACAATAGTACGTTGTGGGGCAACGATTTCACCGGCTCTCGCCGCCGTCCTCCAGCTCCGGTGCCGGCGGCGACCCCAAGCTCCCCATTCCACCCCCTCCGCTGGTCTCGCTTCTCGACCTCCATCGCCGGCGACGGCGAACTGTGGGCTCAGAGAGGCTAGCAAGTAAAGATCTGCGCTTTATTTGCGGTGGCCGTAGGCCGTAGCAGCCAAAACGATGAACAATTTGTGTAGATGTCAGGCAAGCCGGTCATGTGATCACGGCCTCACGGGCCCGTGTCCTATGCTGGATTGAAGCTTTACATTTACTACAGTCTTCTGCCCGCTCTGCGCCACATTGATTATCGCTCTCAGGCACTCAGACTTGGTGCTCCCCTGGCAACCAGCCAACAGCCAGCTACATAGCCACACTCCTATGCTCCATTTCAGAATCCGTACTACTTCACCTTGCTCATTTTGACGCGATAGTAATTCTTGTTGCCTTCAAGTAGTGCACAGATGTGTCATTTCTCCCCTTGACCAGCAACCAAGCTCCCTAGTGTAGTGGATTTCAGATTCACAGTGAGTCGTCAGTGACCGGTGAGACGGTGAGAGTAGTGGTGGGATGGCTCGGGGAAGAGGCAGTGCAGGGCGAGGTGCCGTGGCCGTCGCGTGTTTCGCCGTCGTGAGCTGCTTCTGCTGCTTCCTTGCAGGCTGCAGCGTCGCAGACGCGGCTACTTACTACGTCGGCGACGGCGGCGGCTGGTCCCTCGGCAGCGGGGGCTGGCCCAGCGGGAAGCAGTTCCACGCCGGCGACGTCCTCGGTAAAGCTCTGAACTTTTAGCTAGGGAATGTACGTAGTGTAGTCTGAAAATTTGAGGTGGTTGCACACACGGGGGGATCCATGCATGCAGTGTTCAGGTACTTGCCGTGGATGCACAACGTGGTGGCCGTCGACGAGGGCGGGTACGCCGATTGCAGAACGCCGGCGGGGTCGAGGACCTACACCTCCGGCGCCGACAGCGTCAGGCTCGCCCGGGGGGACAACTTCTTCGTCTGCACCCGCTACGGCCACTGCAACCTCGGCATGAAGATGATCGTCAGCGCCGCCTGACCGACCTTCAGAAGATCATTTCTTTCTCGCGACATGCATGCATGCGAACTCTTTTCTCGACCGAAAATCACGCGAAACATCTCTAGATTGCCCCATTTGCTTCGTCGTCCTAAATTAGGGAATTATCTGTTTTTATGTGATCTCAGGAATGTTTTATTTGTTCTGAAGAAAAATTCTCGAGGAAAAATTCTTGAGCACGCGTTTGTTTGGTGAAATGGATTGGAGACGAGTGAGACGAGATTAGGATGAACCATGAGAAGAAGAAATATTCTCCGAGCTCGGACACTGACGCATGATCTGAACAGACAAAAACAGTAAACTAAGCAACATGTCGAAACCGGCCGATTAGCTGAGCCTAAAGACGAACCGAATCTTCCATCCGTATCCTGCTGTCAGTTTCTTGGGCAATTGACAGAATGTGGACTTTTGGTACACCAGCTTTGCCCTTTTTATGAACGAAGAAGTTGCGGCTCCTCCTGCAAGTAAAGTAGGATCAAGTGACATTTGACCATGGTTTAGTGGCTACTGACTCTAGCTGCTCTACCCGCCCAGCCGCGTGGAAAATACATATCTCAACGTCGTCTGCACATAGACGTCGACTTCTCTGGCCTCTTTGGTCTTTTGCTCATGCGAAAAAGAACTAAATTTTGGCAGAATCTGAGAAAGATTTAGGGTAGGTTTGATTGAGCCGTAGATTATAGAAAAATTTATTGTGAGATGTTAGCTGTAAGTTGTAGAAAAATAGTTGTGAGTTGTGAGCTGTAGAAAAAAATATTGTGAGTTGTTAGTTGTATAAAAGCTAAGTAATTGTTTGGTTAGAATAGCTGTGAATTTATATTTTGATAGTTTTTGAGCTGTGAGCTGTAGAAAAACTGTTGTGAGTTGTGATCTGTATAAAAACTAAGAAGCTATTTGGTTAAAATAGTTGCGAATTTATATTTTGATAGTTCACGATGTTTAATTACATTATTAATGTGTAATTTTACATGTAAATCATTCTAATCCTTAAATTTTGTAATGTTTATATTAAAATTATATGTTTTTAAATTATACTAAAACGATATATTTTACTAAAATTTCACTTTTTAATTTTATATGAACTGATATGTTTTAATAGTATAGTAGGTAATATTTATTCAAAGTTGAACTGAGAAGCTATAAAATCTGGGTTATACCTATTTTCAAATTTGCATTATGAGAATCTACAGATTTTGAAAAAGTTTAGTGACCAGAAGAGTTGTTTGGTCAGATTCCTTTCAAACCAGGAAACTGATTTAAAAATCTAAAGCAAATAGACTGTAACTATTTACTTTTTACTACTCCCACAGTCCCACGGGTAAACAGAGAAGAGTATATCGAGGTCAACGACTTTACCATAACTCCATAAGTCATGCATTATTATTACTGGATGGATGATTTCGTCAATGTAATCCCCAAATTGGAAGAGATATATAATTGAAACTACTCCAATTCATTGACTTCGTTTAAAAATATCACCACATGTAATGTAATTGGTAAAATGCTACCCACTTGCTGGACAATTTGAAATCTTACCCTTCTAGATTTTCCCGGTTTTAATTTTTGTAAATCTAAAAAACATGTGAAATAACATAATTACGCGGATCATTAAGACCATAATTATACAGTTTGTAATCATTAATCAACACTGAAATAAAAAAGTATACTTACACTTACTGAAAATCGGTAGCGATGCATCAGATCCAGATTACATCACGCGTGACGTCTGAAAATAACGGATCTCTTCGTTGACTTTAAGTAAAATTTAATTATATATATATATATATACACACACGAGACCTTTATTCTACACTAAGTGTGTAGAATAACTATTCTACACCAACCACATGAGTCTATTTTCAGTAGCAGATTTTTTCAATAGAATAACAATTGAGTATTATTTTTTCGTCAGTATTAGATTTCTCAGTAGAATAGCTATCTTACACCACATGTATAGAACAGTTATTCTACTGAAAAATCTACTATAAAAAAATAATACTCAATTATTATTCTATTAAGAATTATATACTACTGTTACTAACAGTAGTACTCTCGTCTTCATTGTAAAATAAAATAGATATACATACGAGACAACCTAGCCTTCGTCCTCGTGAAATAAACCAAAGAAAAAAAAATGAAAAAGTAGTAAAGAGCATAGCCCAATAAACCAGATTTGGTCAGAGATTTCTTGGGCCGGAGGACAGCCAGAGATTCTGGAACCTTCTAGACGCATCGGCGTCCGTATAAAATAGCCAAATCGGCATCCATTCTGCACGGCCTCCGAACCATAATCTCATCCTCTCCGTCTCCGATTTCGATTTCCAGAAAAACGAGCAGCTTCGTGCAGCAGAGGAAGCAATGGCGGTGTCGATCGAGCTCACGAAGGAGTACGGATACGTGGTGCTGGCGCTGGTGGCCTACGCGTTGCTCAACTTCTGGATGAGCTTCCAGGTCGGCAAGGCCCGGAGGAAGTAAGTCCCCCGACGAGAGCTCGCCCCCGCGGGCCGCGGCCCCTATTCTTCTCCTTCTTCCCCCGTCTCATCTAGGTTTGGAGAATTTGATGGGGTTTTCTTCGACGTCGTTGGCTGCGCCAGGTACAAGGTGTTCTACCCGACCATGTACGCGATCGAGTCGGAGAACAAGGACGCCAAGCTCTTCAACTGCGTCCAGGTCCGCCACCCTAGATTGTTCTCTGATCTGTTCTCTGTGTCTCATGGGAGGAGATGGTACGGTTACGTTAGGCTGAGTGTCTGAAGGAATTTCGTGTTGCGCTTGCGCAGAGGGGGCACCAGAACTCGCTTGAGATGATGCCGCTGTTCTTCGTCATGCTGCTGGTCGGCGGCCTGCAGCACTCCGTCATCGCCGCCGCGCTCGGGGTGGTCTACACGGTCGCCAGGTTCTTCTACTTCAAGGGCTACGCCACCGGCATCCCAGCCAACCGCCTCAAAATTGGGTACGTTTTGCTTCCTTCCTTCTAATCATGTGATTGGTGCTTGCGTTATTTGCATAGGTAGATAAACACATATGGCCATATGGATATGGTGATAAGACCTAACAAAATTTTGGCAATCATTTATGTATTTGGTCATATACCTAAGGAAAGAAATCATGTAGAGAGCTAAGTGTCAGAGACCAACCTGATTCATATGTTTTTGTTTTTGGTGTCCTGGGAAATTTTCAGTCTAAGATACAATGCAAATTATTTAGATATGTATGAGTATGATGATGGGTCACACCGGATTATTCATGAAACGCTTCTAGAAACATTAGATTTCTTTAAAAACTTTCTGGCTTAGACATCCTTTTTCAAGCTACAGAGTATTTGTAACTTTATCAAAATATTTAATTAATCTATATAGTTAATTTATTGGCTAATGAGCTCCAATGCAGTAGTTTAGATTGACTTCGTTTCTAGTCCTGTTTCTTTCTTGGGTAGCAATCAGCCAACACATTAATATGAACATCATATATGAGTGGTTGCCAAGTACTGGTATGAAGTAGAGTTGGTATTAAATACTCAATTAAAGTATAGTAGTAGTACAGTAGTGCATTACACCCATAAAAATGTCAAATGGGCGTTTATTGGTGCTCAGAGTGACAACGTGGAGCAACTTACAAGTGGAGCTTTCAACATGCTGGTGTCTCGGTGCTTCATTTTTTTATCCATTTGTAGTCAAGATTGCAGCTACTACCTAACCTCCGTGGCGTTATGACGTTCTGGCTATGGATACAGTGTTCAATACAAATATCTCTATGCATAGTATTAAATATATATAACTATATAAAATTATTTCAAATCTATCGATATCATTTTCACATATCAAATCGTAATAGTTTTTATTCTGTTAATGATTTAAAATGGAATGGTTTGACTACACCCATTCGAAGTCAACATCCTGCTTAAACTTCCAATATTTACATGTTTCATAACTCATTTAGGACAACTCATTTAGGGCCTGTTCAGATAATCCTCTTAGGGAAGGGGATTGAGAGGGATTGGAGAGGATTTATACTACAATCCCCTCCAATCCCTTTCAATCCCCTTCAATCCTCTCCTAATCAAACAGGGTTTTAGGTCCAAGATTGGTTATTGGTAAGTGTTGCAGATTGCAATCCTACAGAGGTTAGCTGTTTGTCCTACACCCATCACATTTGCAGTGTTAATTGTCGGTTTCTGATGGATCAAAGTGGTTCTAACTTTTCATATCCGTGTGATTGCACAATTCCTGCTGAGTATTCATAAATATGTGTGTAAGTGCGGGTGTATGCGCTGTTTGGAACGTTTTTTCTGTCTTAATGCAAAGATACACCATTCTCCTGTGTACTCTTGAAAAAGAAAAGAGTGGTTCTAATCCGGTTGAGTTGATTTTCGGCGAATGCTGCAGGGGACTCAACTTCTTGGCGATCTTTGGGTTGATCATCTGCACGGCGTCATTTGGCATCAACCTGGTCCTCAGGGAATCCCTGTGAGCTCTTCAGTTGACCCATGAGCTGAGAGCTTCCGTTGCTGGACTTGATGTTGCCTAGGCATAGAACTTTTGTGACTTCAGCCAGTTAGAGTTACTAGTTTGCTTCTTTCCTTTGGTGTTAACAGACCAAGTATGTGTGTGTGGTCAAATAAGACTGGTTGTGGAATTCCTGCTGAAAGATTCACCTACATGGCATGGAGGTGGATAAGGATTTCAGCTCCAGCTTCTGGTTCCCTTCTTCTTCCTTTGTAGAGGGGGGTTGTATTGTAAAAATTTACCTTTCACAATATCAGTGTTAAGCACGGCTGTAAAATTCTCTGACTGTCATTGGAGAACGAGCCAGATCTAAGCTATGGCAGCCATTGGAGTTGTCTACAAACAGCAGCAACAACAAAGAATACCTGTCAAAACGTGAAAAAACTCTTGCAGGCATGGAAACCTGACGTACACCCAAGATGTCAACAGGAGCATATATGGTGATCAAATTGTTTATGAACTACCGGCAAGCTATTCTTTCAAGCATAAATAAATAACACGCAGTACATTAAACTATACGCTACATGGCAAATATCGATGTTAAATACACCCTCGCTGGCCTCTTGCAGCAGTGAATCTCCTCTCGGCTGGTGTCGCCCTTTTGCTCACTACATGCCTGCGCTCCCCTTCGTATGGCAAGATGTCCTCGCTGTCATCCTCTCTATTGTCATCCTCCTTAGGACGAGTCAAAACTTTTACACTTGCCAGTGGATCTGCTGAGCGGTTCTTGCCCGATCTTGCCCTACTGCTCACTGCACGCTTGCGCTCTCCTTCGTCTGGATCGGAGCTATTGTCCTCCTGACCAACAGAGTCAAAACTTCTACTTCTATCAGCCCCTCTCGTGTCTCTCCACCTATTGTATCCCACCTGATTGTCCTGGGTATTATTTTCAGGGCCTTCATGATTGCACTTCAAGCAGACCTTGTTGCGTCGGAAATTGACAAAATTACATCTATAGGAGAAGACAATGTCTGATTAGAATGTTGAGGGCGCAATCACAAAGAGATGAGGAAGTCACATACGAGGGGCACTCCCATTCTCCAGGGTTGAGCTGCCTTTTTGGTCGAGATTCTTCACACTTAAAACACATCTTATTCCGTGCAAAGTTCATGAAGTGACACCTAAAACGAAAGTAAATAAGTGATCAAGGTAAATAAAACCACATTGAACAGTAGAAGAAAGCACATATAGCATTCGATAATTACTGTGGGCAGATCCAGTCTCCCATTTTCATTTCGGTGGTCGATGCTTCTATCTTCTTTGGCCCATCTGCTTTACATTCAAGGCAGTGTCGATTTCGAGCAAAATTTAAGAAGTTGCAACTGCCAAAATGAGAGTATGTCAGGACAAGGCCATCAATAAGGCAACAACAGTCCCACACACTCATACGCTGCAGATGGGGATAAAAAACAAAGAAAAAACAGTGAAGTGAAAAATAGAAGAGGTATGCTCATACAATCCACTAAAAGAAAATTACAAGGATTGTAAAATCCCTGATAATATCAGGTTGGTGTAAATCAACCAGTTAACTCAATATTTATTTAACTCAATATTTTCTTTGAATTATGTCTATTTTTCGCTAGGGAGGGCGCCGATGGGGAGAGGAAGAAGACAGCACGGGACTGGGAACTAGAGGGGAGGAAACTAGAATCTGTATTACTTCTTGCTTGTCTTCTCAGGTCTGATTACATCCCTATATATAGGGAAAACAGCCTAACCACCGTAACTACTTTCCTAACTACCTAACAAACTTATCTAATACCTTCTTCTACCCTTGTGCGCCCTGGACCTAGGCCTCTTTGGGGCTTGGGGCTACGCTAACTATGAAATCTCTCCCCTCCTTGAGAATCAGCTCGTCCTCGAGCTGAAAATATGAACAAAGATGTTGAAACTCTTTTGTTGGCGAAAGAATCACCCATCCTTGAATTAATGACGGCAATGAGGACGGAGCGGTAGGCGGTTCCCCTTGAAGCTGTATTCTGGTGTAGGTTTGTGTGCGTGGTTTCTCCGTGGCCGCTTCATCAATGCGACTCCAGACAATCAACTCACCGTTGCGATGGAAGGAGATGCACTTGTTGGTGAAGTCCCACAAAACTGGTCCCAGAGTGTGTAGCCATTGCACTCCCAAGACCATATCGCAGGCGTCTAGTGGCATGACGACACAATCGATGGGAAATATGTCACCCCCAACAACCACTTTGACATTATTGGCGATCCTACTGCATACGACGTGTCACCGTTGGCCATGCGGACTCGAGTGCCGATACAAGGATGGAGATGGATTCCCGTGATAGCAGCAGCCCTCTCTGAAATAAAATTATGCGTAGAGCCCGTGTCCATAAGAGCGACAAAGTAAGCACCATTGATATGTATCGCTAACTGCGTCGTCTCAGAAACATGCGGTTGTACTCCGGCAATCGCATATAGAGAAATCTTGGGGCCGATCGTGGTATCTAAACCATCTATATCCTCTACTTCATCATTGCCGGTGGATGGAGCACATAACCAAAACAGCCGCTTGCGTTTGTGAGTTGGGCTAAATTTTTCATCACAGTTGTAGCATAATCCAGCCTCTCGTCGTGCTTGCATTTCCTCTGGTGTTAGGGTACATCGTTGGAAACACCCTTCTTTGGAAACTAGGGTTGTATGGGCCGTTGTCGCCTCTGTTGCCGCTGCCACATCGACTGGAGGTTGCTGCATGATTGGCCGATGGTCCTGTGCTCGGGTTTGTTTGTGTTTGGCCTCTGTTCTTGCCGCCTCATCTATCTTGGCGCGCAATTCAAATGCACGGGCAAGGCTCATCGCAGTCTCCAAAGAAGCGGGTGCTTGGAGCTCAACATCGATCTGCAATGTGCCTTGTAGACCTTGTGTAAATAATTCAATTTGTTGTGTTTCCGTAGTTCTACCATCTCTGTAAAATGCTTCCATGAAGGGGTGTCATACTCGCACTCAATTCAGGTGTACCATTGTTGTGCTGCTCCCGTGAGAGGGAACGCTGCGAGCCGCACCTTCTCTTCTTCCATGGTTCGCTGACCGCGAAAAAATTGTACGCATCGGCTGAGCCATGTAAGAGGGTCTTCTTTCCCATCATAGGTCAGAAAATCCCACTTGTGGTAGCGAGGAACTCGGCCCTGTTCTTGTGAATTATCCCCTATGGTGATGGGGCGTCCAAGAATCCCCTTTCCGCCATGATCTTTGCGGGCAGCATCCTGATCTTTGCGGGCAACATCCTTTTCTGCCTCCAGCCAGTCCATCTTAGCCTCTTGTGCTTGCTGCCTTGTCTCGATCGCCTCTATCTTCTGCAGCAGGTTTGATAGTTGGGCGCTGATGACGGCAAGAGCATCTCCATTGCTGCCGGATGACATGTCCACAGGCGCAGGAAGAGGCTCTGATACCAAATTGTCACGGCCTGGCCTTGGCCGCAGGTTGTAGCCATGTCTCGTCACGGTAGAAGAGGGGAAACGACGCTAGGGAGGGCGCCAACGGGGAGAGGAAGAAGATAGCACGGGACTGGGAACTAGAGGGCAGGAAACTGGAATCTTTATTACTTCTTGCTTGCCTTCTCAGGTCTGATTACATCCCTATATATAGGGCAAACAGCCTAACCACCATAACTACTTTCCTAATTACCTAACAAACTTATCTAATACCTTCTTCTACCCTTGTGCGCCCTGGACCTGGGCCTCTTTGGGGCTTGGGTCTGCGCCGACTATGACACTATGATTGTACCAAAGAGCAATTACAATCCTGAAATACAGTTTATTTGGATTCGCTCATTGAGAAATTGTTAAAACCTAAAAGGATTCCTATAGGTTTAGCAAAATCATCAGGCATGAGGCTGCTAAATTGGTATGAAAAGGTACCCGCCTTGTAATAATCACAGCATATGGATTATGTTGGAAGGAAGAGTCTTGTCAAAACATTAGATATGACTTTTCAAACATGCACTACAAACTTGCCTTATTTAAATAATCAATAATACTGAGTTTGGTTCAAATTCATATGGATAGATTGTTATTGCAGAAGCAAACAATATTTGTGCTAATAATGCAATGCAATAGAATATCGCATGCTACAGTATAATATAGTGATAGTTTGATGAAATTATCAGGACTATTGGGCTAAGTATATAAGCAGAGATTATCTCATATACCAATAGAATACAGTGATAACTTGCGCAAAATCAAACACATAAAGTACAACATACCAGAATAGGAGAAGAAAACAGACAGGCTCAATCAGAAATTCAGAATGCTTAATAACTTGGAATAAGCAGTCCAAAAGAAAATCTTGTCAATCAAATAGTACACTATAAAAGAACCATATAAAAGCTATATCATTTTCAGTTAACACTGTATTATGGTCAACAACATTGAACAGTATGTTAAGTGGTAAATAGGCATACAAAACAATGCCATAACATTGCTTCTTTGATGAATTAGTTAGCAGCATTCAAATGGAATAAGTATGTACACTTGTACAGCCAAGTGGTCGTCAAGGAAGTCAACAATTGCCTTCTGCAATGTGATAGACAGTTAAAATGCCATGTTATCATAAGCATGGCAAGCAAAAAAGTATAATCATTCACCAATCACCATTCATCAGAATGAGATAAATCTGGTTAGAAATAGCTGGTTCTAATAACAATATTGTCGTTGCGTACGAACAACAGTACACTACGGGGGTACCCGCAATGAGATTTGTATAGGTCTAAGGGGGAGTTGTGACTACGATTCAATTGTTACCTCAAGATGTGAGGCAAAAGGGAAAATCAGGGGATTTAGACAGGTTCGGGCCTCTCGGAGGATAATAGCCCTACTCATATGTCTCTCGGAGGATAATAGCCCTACTCATATGTGTACTATTGAGAGAAAGGATTCTCTCTGGAAAAACGTGATTTGACTCAATTGAATGTGTAGACGTTGTGTGTTTCCCCGTTGTGTCCTTCTATAGGCTCCCTCTGATCCCTTTATACAAGAGGGACCAGGGGTTACAAATGATGATAAACGACCAGAGAAACGGTCAAGTAGTGGGGAGTGACTAATGAAGATAACTGATATCCTTGATAACGGTCTTCATGGTGATTGATGATGGCCCAGTGTTCTAAAAATCGGATCTAGGCGGGCGCCTAGGCGGCAAAAGGCGCTGGGCGCCACCCCAGCGCCGCGCGGAGGCCGGCTGGGCGGGCAGGGCGCCTAGGCGGGTCAACCGCGGCCTGGGCGGTTGACCGCGGCGCCTAGGCGGCCCAGAACCGTCAGCGGGAGGGGGCTAGGCAGCAGTCCGGCGGCGGGAGAGGAGAAGGCGGCCAGATCCGGCGACGGGAGGGAGGCAGGCGGCTAGTTCCGGCGGCGGGAGAGGAGAAGGCGGCCAGATCCGGCGGCGGAAGGGAGGGAGGCGGCTAGTTCCGGCGGCGGGAGAGGAGAAGGCGGCCAGATCCGGCGGCGGGAGGGAGGGAGGCGGCTAGATCCGGCGGCGGTAGGGGAGTAGGCGGCCAGAGCCGCCGGCGCTCTCTCCTCGCAGCAGGCCCTGCACATCCTGCACTGCCGCCTCCTCCTCCTCCTCCTCTTGCTTCTTCAGTTCTTCACCACCATGCAGCCAGATCCGGTTCTTCACATCCTGCAGCTTGACCGGAGGGGAAGAGAAGGGAGGGGAAATGGCTTCGGGTGGGAGAAAAGAAAAGATATTGCCTGGAATGGATGGTCGGAACTAGCAAAATGAAGAAAAATGAGTTGAACCTAGGCGCCGCCTAGGCGCCGCCTAGGCGCTCCTAGGCGCTAGGCGCTGGGTCGCCGCCCGACTAGCGCCTAGCGCCTTTTAGAACACTGTGATGGCCTGACCTTTAAAGCTGACCATTGGAACTTCAGTGGTCAAGAGGCAACTTCCCCGAGTGCGAGACTTCGGGGACTCGGGGCCCCCTACCACCAGTGTTCTGGAGAAAGCTGACCGCTGGATGGTTAATGCTTAAAAGCACTCGAGAGGGAACCCGAGATCATATTCTTGACAGGTACTCATCCCTACTCATCCCTGGTTTTATAAAGAACCTAAGAGAATCACCATAAAGCCAAGAACTGAAGAACAACTAACAATTGCAATGCACAATCTATGCCCTTAGAGCCTCATATGCGCCATAAGAGTTAAAGTACCTACACAATCCCTTTTTTACATAATGGAAATAACTTTCAACCTCGGCGCCACCTATGGATGCACACATCCATTTAAATGTGAGCACCAGGAGCCCTGGTGGGTAGAATCATGTACAAACAATTCCAAGTTAAAAGGTTCATAACAGAAGGCAGTGAAGCATAACACTCAGTTACTGTACTACTGTATCAGAGAGAACTTACTTTGGGCACAGCCAATCACCCATCCTCATTTCTGTTGCAGATGTTTGTTTGTCCTTTCCAGCTGAGACCCTAGATTTTGCACCTGATCGTGTGCCCTTGTCAGAATTTCCGGTCAGTGACTCCTGCTTGCTAGAAGTTTGGAATACAGGTTTAGGAAGTGATGGATCAATTGCCGAGTCACTAAGGACAGTGAGCTCTGAAATAAGCTTTCTTGCAGATTCTTGGACACCACCATTAACAGAATTTTCTCCTGAAAGGCTGGTTGGATCTATTGCATAACTTAGGAGTATGCGCACAACATCAACGGTACGAGCCCCTTCCTCAGCCTTTGGAATTACATAGGCTTTGTCACAAGATCCACGCAATTTGCAAGCACTGCATGCCTATATTGCAAAAACAAAATAGTGTGACCGTTCTTGTGGAGTCAAAGTAAACTGTGGGAGGGAAACAGCATGTTATGTTTAGAGAAAAATCAAGAATCCATTGCAGCAAGAAACGTGATATATGTAAAGAAAAACAAAGAGTCTGTTACAGCAAGAACAGCAACACAATATGTTCAGAAGAGAATAGTTAACTTACATCCCCTTCATCAACCTGCACAAACTCTCTCAGCCTCTTTGCAGAATTCACGGGCTTTCGGAAGATGTTAGGACAGCCACACACAACAATAGCTTGAATATCCTGTTTAGGAAGGGAGCTGACACAATAATCCAATCAAATTAAATCCAACCAAGTTACCAAGCTAGAAGAAAAAATTCATCATACACCCTCCCTTTAGATTGAAATTCAAGATTTATGGCCCACATGTCATTAACTTGAGTGGACCCCACATGTCATTGAGATGACGGAGGGTAAATCCTGAAAGTGCATCTAAAGGGAGGGTATATGATGAATTCACCCAAGCTAGAAAGACATGATACTTGAAAAAGTAGTAGGCACAAACAGTTGAAAGAATCAGTTGACCCTTAAATCCTTAATTGTAGTCGCCACTGATAATCATCATGACTCGAACTTGCATTTATGTTATGGATTCGCTGGATAATATTTTATTTATCATGTTAATCAAATAGAAGTACTAAGGGAGTTCGTGCTCCAGGATGTGATCATTCATAAGCTCTCATCAAACATACATAAAGGCAGAGGAAAAATGCATCAGAAATCATTTACCTTACTATCCAAAATGAATAAGAGGAAAAATCAACACTGCATATCATGCAAATGGGATCCCAGGACATTAGGGAGAACCATCGACTATGTTGTCGGCACCCCATTTCGGGACTGTCAGGCGTCAGCTCAAGAATGCCCAACTTATTGAAATTTGAACAGCACTCTGTTGCGATTAACGCAAAACCTCACTGACTAAAGCACTAGCAATGTAAACGGGAAATTTAACTATTTGCCACCCTCTTCGTTGCCACCTCTTCAAATGTCACCCTCTTCGTTGCAATTAATTTTTTGCCACTCTCTTCGTGAGCCAATTAATTTTTTGCCACTCGGTGTCCAGTCACTAGCCACGTCATCCGCCACATCAAATTTTTGCCACCTCACGCCGCCACGTCACCTCTTCTTCCTCCTCCTTTTCTCTCCCCAAGCCAAGCCGGCCACCGCCGCGCCCGCACGCCGCCGCGCCCGCGGCCGCTGCCCCCACCCGCCGCCGCGCCCGCCCTCGCCCGCCTCCGCGCCCGCGCGCCGCCGCCCCTGCGCCCGCGCGCCTCCGCCCCCGCCGCCACCGCGCCCGCGCGCCGCCGCCCCCGCCGCCTCCGCTCCCGCCGCGCCCGCGCCCTCGCCCGCGCATTTGAGGTAGAGGCGCGCGGGCGCGGCGGGGGCGGAGGCGGCGGGGGCGGCGGCGCGCGGGCGCGGTGGCGGTGGGGCGGAGGCGCGCGGGCGCAGGGGCGGCGGCGCTCGGGCGCGGAGGCGGGCGAGGGCGGGGGCGGCGGCGGGCGGGCGCGGCGGCGCGTGGGGGCAGCGGCCGCGGGCGCGGCGGGCGCGGCGGCCGCGGGCACGGCGGCGTGCGGGCGCGGCGGTGGCCGGCTTGGCTTGGGGAGAGAAAAGGAGGAGGAAGAAGAGGTGACGTGGCGGCGTGAGGTGGCAAAAATTTGATGTGGCGGATGACGTGGCTAGTGACTGGACACCGAGTGGCAAAAAATTAATTGGCTCACGAAGAGAGTGGCAAAAAATTAATTGCAACGAAGAGGGTGGAGGGTGGCATTTGAAGAGGTGGCAACGAAGAGGGTGGCAAATAGTTAAATTTCCCAATGTAAACAGCTAAGTAGAATCCAGTTCATGCACATAATCAAAAGGCGATAAAACTACAGACATCCATCTCACGGCCACTAACCTGATGAGATCGTAGCGCTCTCGCCCGAACTTCATGCAGGCGTTCTTCACCCTGTTCAGATCACTGTAGGGGTAACTGTTGGGCGAGGCCACGGGGGCCTCCGCTTCCGCCGCCGCCGCAGTCTCCCCTCTCTGGCGGCGCCCTCGGCAGCATCAACGCGGGAGGCAGGAGTGGGTTTCTCGAAGTACCCTTTGGCCCTCAGCTTCTCGAGGAAATCGCTCCACTCCGGCCACGGGTGGCCTGCTGCTGCGGCGGCGGCGGCGGGAGCGTCAGCGACATCGACTGCGGCGGAGCAGAAGCGGAGGGAAAGGAGTGGCCCAGCGAGGCGGCGGGAGGGGGCTGATAGGAGGGAGGGGGAGGCAAGGCGATAGGGGCGGAGGAAGGAGGAGGTCAGGGTGACCGCTAGGAGCTTGGAAGAGGAAGCCATGGCGGATGGGTGTGACGCTATTGGGAATCAGATGAGCATGGAAGCGGGAGCGATTAGGGTTTTAGGGGGCTTTGTCACTTGTAGGCCCTGACGCCGTGTGCTTTTATCAGTATTTTTTTTAAAAAAAATGGTTGCCATAAATTTGTAAGTCAATAACATCTTTTTAAATTATAAAAATCCAGTTTTTAAAAAAATAGGTTCCAGTAATTTATTGGATTATTATAATTTGAAGTCCTTATTATAATAAGCTAACAAAATAAGTTATTATGTTTTGTTTCAGCTTATTGAAAAAAACTAAATTGTTATAATTTAAAGCCGGAATAAACGGAACCTTAATATGATCTATATATAAAATATTTTATAAGAGTATTTTTGATTGAGTAATAATTCTTATATTGATATAAAATATAATATAAATATAAATGTAGGAATCCTCCAATACAATGATACCGATGATAATTTGTTGGAAGAGATGATCGGCAAACATGAATGGATGCTCTCTACGTCTTAATCCGAGAGGGTAATTGTTGGCGTCAATCCTTGATTTTTTTCTTGGCTTTTGTTGGCTGATCGATTATATAGGGTTTTCTTTAATTGCCTTGCACCGTGATGTGATTTGATTCATGAACGTTTGGTTGAATGAAATAAAGTTTAGTTTGTATCACATCGGTGTACATTAATTTGAATGACTAAACGTGAATTGATTATAAAAAAATATTGTAGAATCAGGGAATTATTCATAAGACGAATCTTAGTCTAACTAATCTATGATTAACATATATTTACTGTAGCATCGTATTGTCAAATCATGGTGTAATTAAACTTATTAGATTTGTCTCACGAGTAATTTGTATATTATGAATGAGTTTTGAAAGTAATATATTTATACCTGTATGCTTTTCGTATTCAGGTCTCGTCACCCGAAACCGTATATTCCTTGCTTATTTATCAAAGATGCATACCTCTTAATTATAGAATTTGGCTCATGCATTCTATTGAATATTGGGTATCTCATATTTAATATAAACAAACTCGACGTCGTATTAACATAAGCACGTAGAAATAAAAAAAATAACAACACGCTGATAGAAACAAAAGTTATCTATCTAAAGACCTGTTTCGTAGTCACTAATCCCAACTTATCCACGTCAGCCAATTTAAAAGTGATATAGTAACTAGCCGTATATACACGAAAAGAAATATATAATACACGAAAAGAAATATATAAGACAATCGTTGGGATATGACTTTAGATACTTCTCAAAGTTTCTAAAAAGAGTGGTCAAAAGATGAGATATTAAAGACAACCTAAAAAAGGGTAGTCATCCAAAAGCAAAGAAGCGGTTGACGGTTTAAAAGGCTCTCAAGTCCCACACTTAGAGGATGACATGAAACACTTGGTCGGACGATCAAAGTTAATAGCCAGACTGTCTCATCGATGACAATAAAGATCAGATATAAAACTATTCAATCAAGATAGCAAGTAACACTAGGATTAATAGTCTACATCCCAACCATTTCAACTATTGTAAAAGGGACTTAATACGGCTCATAAAACCTAAATGGTAACCTCATTCCCTACAGTATATAAAAGGGCTCTGGGAACCTCTTACAGGCATGCATTGACATATTCTCGTACGTTTAAGACTATTTCAAGCTCTTAAACTCATATGTATCTTCCGGAAGACATAAACTTGTTTAAATACTCAATAGTCAAAAGACAACTATGATATCAAACCAACATTATATTTCACACCATAACTAGTCTAAATTCAATATGAACAATGTTGATTATGCATTTTTACAACCGGACAAATCCAACCATACTCCAATCTAAAGGTTTCAATTCATACACCGGTCCAATCTAGTTTTAACAAATCATTGGTATTGGGCCACGACAGATTAAAATTATATAGTTGAGTAATATATTTTATTTTATACTAAAAAAATAAAATTTTAAACTATTTTACAGTATTATTCAAATTCTAGACTCTAAATCTAGATGTTAAAGTTTTTTTTTAAGAAAACCCGAAATCTCATGAGTGGTAGCCACACGGCCACACCCACACCGTGGCCACAAAAACGCTCACACGAGCAGGGGTAGCTCCTTCGGCGAGGTGATGGCCGGTGGGGCAGGCCGCCCGCCCGGTCCACGCATCGGTTCGTCGTCCAATCCCACCACGCGGCGGCCGAGACGAACTCCGGCCGAGCCGACCAATCAAACGCGGTCGTACTGATCCAGTGCAGGCCTAGGCCATAGCCGTCGCGTCTCCATCCTGCCACCTCCCCCAGTCCCCCCTCTCGTCCGTCCGTCCGTCCGGCCGCGCCGCAACCGCACCCCATCCCGTCTCGTCTCGTCCCGTCGCGCCCGCCCGTCAGGCCGGCCTCACCTCGCTCGATCCGGGCGCGCGCTGGGTCGCCATGGCCACGGACCAAACCCTCCCGGTCCCGATCGCGCTGCCCCCCGCCGCGCCCAACCCTGACTCGACCCCGACCGCACCGCTCGCGGTCGCGGACCCGACCACGCCCTCCGCCTCCGCCGGGCCGCGCAAGCTCCCCGTCAAGCGTCGGTCCCCACCGCCGCGGCCATCCTCGCCCTCATCCTCCTCGCCGGCCTCCTCCGACCCCGCTGGGGCAGCGGCGGCAGCCGACGCGAACTCTGCCGGCAAGCAGCCGCAGCCGCCGTTCAAGTTCCAGCGCATCTGGTCCGAGTCCGACGAGCTGCGCTTCCTGCAGGGCCTCCTCGGCTGCGGCGCGCAGGGTCTCGTTTTCCCGCGGGACCTCAACGTCTTCTACGACCGCTTCTCCGAGTCCATGCCCCAGCCCTACACCCGCTCCCAGCTCTCCGAGAAGCTCCGCCGCCTGAAGAACAAGTTCCGCAGCGTCTCCGCCCGCGTCGCCCGGGGCCTCGATCCCGCCCGCCTCGCTCCGCACGACCGCGACGTCCTCCACCTCTGCTCCCGCCTCTGGGACCCCGCCAACGCGGCCACATCGCCCTTCGCCGCCACCGACACTTCCTCGGGGAACAAGCGCCGCCGCGCCGCCCCACGCGCTGGCCCGCTCACGCTCTCGGCTCCCTCAGGAGACAGCAACTCCCATGATTACAACGGGATTAGCTCTGGTACTCCCGGCGCCTTTCCAGATGGAAATGGGGAGGAAATGGTGTATCTCGAGCAGGAAAGTGGGCAGTTTGGTTATCATGAAGCTGAAGGTGCCGCTATTGTGGCTGATGGAGGCCTCGGTGGGATCGTGAAGGAACAGCCTGAGACTCTTTCTACTCTCCCCAATATTGGGGAAATTTCAGTTTGCAATGAGAATGGAAATGGCAAGGCCGTGGTGGTGACACGTAGTAATGAGCATCGCATGGCAAATGCCGTGCTGGACATATTTGAGCAGTGCCTGAGAGAGGTGAAGGCCAATGGAATTACCAGCGGAGGTAATGTGGATGGGAGCACTGTGGATAGTGAACTCGCAAAGCGGTGGAGAGCACAGAGGATTGATGAGCTTGATGTGTTGAGCCGGAGGCTCAGGTTGCTTGTTGAGGATGCAGCTGGAGCTGGTCACTAAATGGAGATACCGGTGGTTTTGGTGATGTGCTTCCACCCTTCGTCCCTTGTGTACAAAATCTAGATTATCAAGTTATCATGCTATGTTTTGTAGTTCCTCACTCAGCTTGGGCCTTGCATTAGCCAGCCTATTATGCCCATCATATGCTTATGTACATCACCTACGGATATTGCTATTTAGTTTAATCATTTCAGCAGCATAATATATCTGGTTCTACCATTGTTATCTATGCAGCTGCTTTCTGTTGGTATCATTTTTAGTTTATGTTTATGATGACTAGCTCATGTAGTTTCATCCATTTCACCTTCTTGGCTTCTTCTGGTTTCATTACAAACTGTAAAAAATGTTACTTATAAGTTATAAGTTGTGAAACAATACTGTTCTGTTTCCTTGTTGACCACTTTTGTTATCCTGAGTTTTTTCTTAACCAATCTTAGTGCTATTTCTAAAGCTGCTCGAGCCTGCTATACTAAGCATGAACAGTTGACATCATTGCATAAAAAATGCTTTAGCTTGTAAAAAGATTCCCACATTACAGCTCTACAGGTGTGAAAAAGAATCTAGGAGTAGTCAGTATCAAAGTGTGGGCTTTTTATTTGATTGTCATGTGATACTGCTGTAGACTTGGGCAGTGGTATTTGCAATTTTGGTGTCACTGATAGGAACAGTCAAACTTTAGTTCATTTCAATGATGACATTGTAATACAGTATAATTGATTGTTTAAGACATCTATCAGATAACCATTTTAAGATAGTTGCCTTTTACCCTGATTGTGCTAGTTAAAGGAAAGAACAAGGTAGAGAAGCATATACTTTACCTGAGTCTGAGCAAGTTGGGGAGTTGAGATGTTTTTTTTCCTTTTTGGCATTCCATCCTTTGATACAATTTTGGGAATATTGTGGAATAGAATTTGTTTTATCAATAATAATAATGATTGTTCTACCATCTTGAGTATACTATCCAGCAATGTTTCCATAAGTAGGTTGTTTAGACGAAAAATATATTTTGAGCTAAAGCATTAAATATCTGCCTATATTCTCGATAGCAAATTTCTTAGTGAATGCTGTAGTGATTGTCTGCACATTTCATAGGGCTCTAGCTGCTTGCAGCAGTTAATCACATTATTGTTTAGAAAGCAATAACGCCAATTACCTGGTCTGCACAAATCAAAGAATCAGAATGAGTAGAGCCGATGACATCTACTTCCATCCAACATCAGAATGCCTTTCATAATAATTTATTGACTGCAGTTCCTAACATCGATACGTTTTTGAGGTATCTGGTTTGTAGCGAAGCTTGGCATATTTAGCTTAAATATAGCATGTGTGAAGCTTCATATCTCATTTACTCATGTCATTTTAGGATGCATGACAATGCAATCCTCATTTGCTTTCACTCTAGTAGATCCCTTGTCATTGTGAGACCCCAGCTTGACATTAGAGGAATGTTGGAGTAAGACTTGTCTTCTCTTTCATAGAAAGAATTTTACGCATATACATGTTTCCATGCTAATCGGAAGCATTCCCATGCCCTTCTAAATGTCAGCACACATGCTTGATATAATGCTGTCCAAGTGAGTTGATTTTTTCAGTAAGATGGTGCTCCATGCAGCTGTCTTTTGCAGATGTGTGGTACATTACAATTTTTGTGAGATATTTGGAACAGTGGTTCACTCAAATTTTTGTTGTCCTGGCAAAAGGTTGGCACATTCCATATGCTCAACTGAATTTGTTAATGTTTGCATTATGTCTTTTTGGATATTTTCGGGTTCCTAGCTGGTGCAATTTTTCTCTATAATTACTGTTGGTTTCAAGTGACCTGTGCAACCATGCAATAGACCAAGGGTCTTGAACAACAGTCGGAAATTCAAGCATGATATATGTACTCAAATAAGAGAAAATCTGTGTGTTCAAAAAACAGAAACAAGAGGCAGCAATTTGCAGTTTCTGTCTGTCTTTTTTGCCTCCGTCCTGTGTCAACCAAGAAACAGAGCGATCGATGTATTATTTAAGTGGCATGGTTGAGACTTGAGTTAATCAAAATCTGTAGTTTTTGCAGTCCGTAGCATTTTGAGAATAATGTGAACTGTTCTCTGCATGTTAATTCCAACTATGAAATTGCCCCAGAATTCATAAAGTTGCTAATTCTGCATCCTTAGCAGAAATGAAGAGTTTAAATGGTCTAATACAGTACTACCTCTATTCCAAAATATACCACATAAAAGTTCTTTATATGATCTTCAAGAAATGTTAATGTTGATCATTAATTACTCACTGTATAAAGATAACATTATATGAAAGTATTTTTCAAACATCAATCTACCTATATAACATACATGTATAACACCAAACCTAAATGAATATTTAGCTTAATTGTTAGTAAAAAATTATAAAGTTTGGTTTTACAGAAATACCGACGACTTGGTCATGCAATTGCTGATGAGTTGGATCCTCATTCCTCCCAGTTCTGTGATGCATGTCAGGGAGCTTCCAGGTGTGTGCCTCCTCAGCTTCATTTCTGGGTATCGCCGAAAATCTTGTCTTGATTAGCTTCATTTAAATCTCTGCTCTACTGTGCTTTTTCTGTTCGTCCAAATCTCTGAATTGGCCAATCTGTTCGTCCAAATCGGACGTGCCGTTTTGCTTGGTACGACTTGAGCCAAGTGCAAGTGTGCAACTCGATACTGGCTTTTTCCGTTGTGTAAGGTAGAACCATTTAATGTCCTTGTTTATTGATGCTTTCTTTTCTGAAATATGATTACTGATTGTGTTGAAGCATCGTGTTCATTTGTTCAACAGATAATGGGATTTTAGCTCTGAATTCTGATCGTGAAGATATGAGCATCACAAATTCAGTTGTTGCTGGGGTGATTGACAGATTATCCTCATGCTTGACATGATTCTTTGGGTCCATTGCTTTTTTTTAGTTAATTGTATTGTCAGCCTTCTCTTCTTCTTTTTTTTTGCCAGGGTAACACGTGCAGGCACTATCTTGTAATCATGCACCACCACGACATCTTCGATGAAAGCAAATCCCAGAACAATTCTGCGGGAAACTAAATTAATCGGAATGCCGATTCTTCCGGTTCCAGCGTGATTTGAGGATTTTTATTATCCGGAATACGTACGTGCGAGCAAAGTAAAGATGAGCTTTACGAAGCTGGACGTTGGAAAGCCACAGGTAAAGGTACACTCCCACTTGTCATGCACCCCTAGATGAGTAGCCGAAAGCAAAAAAAGATCATCTTCTTGGGGACCTCATATCCATTGTGTTCATGCCATTAGAGTATTAAGCCAATTCTCTATCAACATTCCTCGTTTCACTCACTCATGATCATGTCATGGAATGGTTAGCATCAGCATGTTTCAATGGAACAACCAACCACTTTTCATGGCTTTACTCTGTTTCTCTTTTGAGATGCTTTTTCATATCAATATATTTAGAGATTTCATATCTGAAATATCTTTCCAACAACTTCTTTATTATCCTAGAATTTTTACCATCCTTCTTGTTTCTAGAGAGGGACTATTATATATTGGAGAAATATGATAAGAAGTGTTTATCTGTAAATGATATAAGAGTAAAATATAGGAAATATGATATTAATAGTCTATTATTAGAGAGTAATAAGATCACAAAATGAATTTCATTAGGAATGCTCTCTATACATAATAGAGATATTGAGTTTTTTTTGTTATTTTTAAAGATGCTCTTATTTATAGCCCTAAAGAGTGTTTTTACCTCAGAAAATATTAAAATAGGTGTAGCGGGTGACACGAGTATGATATACTCAAAAAACTACTCTCTCAAAAGGAAATTAGACTAAAATGGTGCAACACTACACTACAAAACTTGCCTATAGATCACCAAACTTGGGGCAAAACAAAAATGCTAACCGCTAATTTGGCTATGTCACAAGGCTCTCTTTTGTAGACGAGGAACTCTATAGGACACCCTGCTACCTCACAAGCCATTCTTCGGGTTGACAAACCGTGAATCCACATATCAATTAAGATTATGGATTAAAAGAATCGGAGTGGATCGGAGGGGAATGACCCCGTTGAGAGAATCAAGAGAGTTTGGAATTTGGAGTGGAGTGAAAGGTGGATGAAAAAGTCTATCTTAATGAATGTGCCGATGCCAAAAATCGTGAAAGAAGAAGTTGTCCGAAGAATGAGGGGGTGGAATAATATTTGTTTAAGGGCCTGTTTGGGAACCCCAAATCCCGGCCCATTCCCTGTGGATGGGCCGGGATTTTAGTTTAAAATCCCGGCCCATCCACAGGGAATGGGCTGGGATTTGAAATTCTCAAACAAGCCCTAAGTAAACCACGAAACCACCTTAAAACCTCTCCAAACATTATACCCTATTTATTCATAATATAACAAATTTATAAATTTATAGTTACGATATAATAATATTATAAGCACTGTGGGACACAGCTTATTACTTGTGCTTACGAGCGGCCTCACGTTTGGTGAAATACGTTGGAGATGCTACGGCGGTGCTCGACGCGACCAAGAGAAATCGGTTTCTTTGGTTGGTTGGTTAGCTCGCCGTCCGAATGAGACGAGCAGAAACAGAATCTACGTACTGTACTGCAGCACGCAGCAGCAGGAAAAAGATGAAAAGAGAGGAGCGGTACAGTACAATGGGTACCAGAAGCCCAGCACACTGGAAGACGGTCAAAGATTAACGGGTAATTGTCTGATTAATCAGCGTTTAGAGCCGAAAAGAATCGGGCAGTTACCAGCTAATTACGGCGTCATCCCAACGTTCGGCTCTGTTCTTTTCATGTCTAGGGCGATTTGATTGCAGTCATTAGGGCTTAATAATGCGGATTAGTAGCTCAAACACCACCCCAGCTTTTCATTTTCCTCGGCGATATCTGGCTGCTTCCGAGGCTCCCTCTCTGGCCGCCCTTCGGGCTTCGTCTCCGTCGTCTTCCGCTTTCCACCAAACTCCCCTTTCCTTTCTACTCCCTCCTAGTTCTTGTGAATACCTGCAAATATAATCCTGTCACTATCACTAGTCCCACTTCATCTCCGCGTTAACGATTTCATATTTCCATCTCTAGGTGTGATCTCGTTTGCAATCCCAGATTCCACCTGTAAAAAAATCGTCCTTGTTGCAATCTGCAATAGCCTGGAGGAGTGGTCGGTCACGGTCTTCAGCTTGGACGGAGGAACTGAGGAAGTAGAGGAGGTGGTCGGTTGTTCACCAGAAATGGTGTTTGGATCGTATTCTCCGCTCCGTTCCAATCCGATTGGCGAATTGTAGTCGTATTCTGCGGGATTTAGCGCCAAAAGCACGACTTTTTGTGCTTTTCTTCGGTTCCACGGCGAATTCTAGTTGTGAGGTCGGCATCTTGATCGCATTTTCTCTCCGGTTGCAAGGAACTGAGTTGGGGAGATGGTATCGGAAGCGCCCATGGCGGGTGCCACACTCATCACCACGGCGCTTTGCAAGAAGAGCAACCGGGTCGCGCGGGTGCTCGCCTACGCGCTCCTGGAGTGGATCCTGATAGCTCTCCTCCTCGCCAATGGCTTATTCTCCTACCTCATATCGAGGTTCGCCGACTTCTTCGGCCTGGCGCCGCCGTGCGCCCTCTGCTTCCCGCCTCGGCGTCGACAGCCTCTTCGAGCCCCAACACCAAGGGAAAGGCGCCGGAGCCGGTGCCGAGCCCCTACGTCGCGTGCTGTGCGACGGACACGCCGCCGAGGTGTCCCGCCTCGGGTACTGCGGCGCGCACCGGCGGCTCGCGGACGCCGGGGACATGTGCGAGGACTGCGCGTCGGTGGCAGCGTCCGGGAAGGCGCTGCTATCGTGGATGAGGCGGAGCGAGCTCGGCGAGCGGGACCTGGCCTGCGGGTGCTGCGGCGTCACGCTCGAGAGTGGCTTCTTCTCGCCGCCGTTCTTGCTTCCCACGCCGGCGGCGTGCGACATGGACCGTGGTCACAAGAGAGATGCCTCCATAGCAACTCTGAATGGAGACGTGGTCTTCGTGTCCGAGGAGGGCCCTGTGTTGGAGCTTTTTGACGAGAAACCTTTGCTGGAGGACGACTCCATTGTTGACATGGCAGCTCCATGTTCTGAGATTGTTGGCAATGTCGAGCAGCTGGTACCTCTTGAATCCGCCGATTCGTCCGTTAGAATGAGTGCAGTGTCATCTCAATCCCATGGTGAAGGGAAGGAAGCAATTGATCATGGAACTGCGGAGCAGTGTGATGTGATGCTGAAGAACATGACTAGCACCAATGAGGAGAAATCTGTGGTGGCCTTCGATGATGAAAAGGTGGGTGATATGGTTGGTAGGATGATCGATGAAGAGATTGCTGCCCTGGTTGTCTCACAGGCTTCTATGGTGGATGGATTCAACAATGAGATTGATGGAGAAACAGCACAAGGCTTAGCTGATCAGCAGTGTAAGGCATTCTTCCTCTGACAAACTTCAACTTGCATTCTTGTTATTCCAGTTTACACAATCTCTGGCTATTAATACGCCTGCTATTGCAATTGCTTCGCTGCATATGTTTTTACTGCACCGCCATTTTCACTGCATATCTACTAGTTCTGATAGCCATTTCGACCACAAAGTATAATCTAGTTCCTCTTGCAAACTGTCATGTAACTCTGCTGGGGATGTTCATTGAGTATTCATGCCTAGATTTCAAATTTTATCTACTGTACTCCGTTTGCTATTCTAGATTTTAGTTAGCACTCATGCTTTCATCTTGGCTGTACGGCCACATTTGTACTGGCGAGCCTTTTTTGCAGTTGAAGAAAAATGAGAAACACCCTAAGCAAACTGAATGTTGTAGGATAGGATGAAATGGACGTCCTAACAAAATAGAAATGAACTCATGTCACTTAATGTCCTTTGATTTGTTCTGTGCTTGTAGTATTGTCTATTTAATGTTACTAAGAAATCCACCTCGATATTTTGTTGCGTGCAGCTTCTGAGGAGGATACTGGATTGAAAGACAAGGACAAGGAATTATCAGTTGGGAGCGAGATATCTGAGGATGAACAGGTTGATCAGGGTGCTATAAAACAGGAATTGTTTTCCATGCCAATAAATCCCAGAGTGCATGATTTTGCTATTGATAGTTTGGAGGGAAATACTGAACCAGTTCATCAGGCCGAGCTAAATAATGGATGGAATTCCATGCCGATGGAAGCTGTGGTGCATGTTTCTGAAACTTCAACTGAGATCACCGAAGAGGAACTGGTTCAGCATGCTGAGTTGAGTCAAGAATCAGATTTGATGCCGATATATTCTCGGAAGCATACTGATGAAGAGGATAAAATTTCACAGAGTGAAATAAATCAAGGATTGGACTCTGTGACAATTGATTCTTGGGAAGAAATTCTTGTGATTTCAAATGAGGGTACTGGGGAGAAGCAGGTTGAACAAGCTGAGCTGAAGCATGAATCAACTTTTATGACAGTGCATGTTGTTGAGTTTGTAAAAGACTCGTTTGATGCTAACAGCAGTACATGCAATGGTAAGAAATAACATTATACATGTTCTATTCGTATTTTTGTTGACTTCTCTAATACAATCGTCTAATTTTTGTTTTTAAATTTATTCAGTTGATTCAACAGAGGCTGCTCTCCCAAGCTTACACCTTTCTTATGGACCATCAACAAGCTTAGACAAATTATGTCCTGACTCTAATGATATTGAATCAGAGAGAGCTCTGGATATGCTAACTCATATTGAAGGTATTGGTGGTTTACAGGAGTTGCCAGACCATAGATCAAGTGTCGCTACTATATCCACTGATCTGAAAAGTATTGAACTGGCGAGTGTTGATCAGTTAAAATTTGCTTTGGCAACTGCACAGAAATCGTTGAGCGCCCTATATGCTGAGCTTGAAAATGAGAGGAGTGCAGCTTCTATAGCTGCTGATGAGACTATGGCAATGATAAATCGCTTGCAAGAACAGAAGCAGCAATGCAGATGGAGGCAATTCAGTACCAACGACTTATGGAAGAACAATCAGAATATGATCAAGAAGAACTACAGAGGTTGAATGAACTAGTTGCGAAGAGAGAGAAGGAGAAGCAAGATCTGGGGAGAGAGCTCGAGCTGTACCGCCACAAAGTTCATCTCTTTGAGGCAAAGGAAAGGATAAAAATATCCAGGCTAAAGGCTGATGACCACAATGGCTCCTCCTCAGAATCATCAAGTGCTGAGGACAGCGACGACCATTCCCAAAGTTTCTATGAAGGTGATGAATCTGCTCATGGTCTTAATGGAAGCAATGGTAGTATCCCCGCTGATGTTGTTTTACAAGAAACTGCTAGGCATCTGGGTTCACTTGATTGCTCCCTTGCTGATTTTGAGGAAGAGAGACTCTCCATATTGGAGCAGCTCAAATTGCTAGAGGAGAGGCTTTTGACCTCGAAGACGAAGATTCCGATAGTGTTAAGATGGACAAGCAATTCTCAGAAGAAAATCATTTGATTGGTGCCTTAAATGGTTTCTCTGATGATGATGATAGCAACTTCAAACTTCATGACAAAAGAAAAGGTGTAAGCTATAGGGGAAAAAAGCTCCTCCCATTATTTGATGACACTACTATAGAAAATGGGAATGTTCTGACAAGGCAAGATCCTGAGATAGATCATTCTACAGAAGTTGTGTTGGAATCAATTAATGAGCAAGATAAACTTGTAATTGCCCATGAAATTGATCAAGTTCATGAGCGGCTGCTTGCTCTTGAGGCAGACAAGGAGTTTATAAAACAGTGTGTGAGGTCTTTGAAGAAAGGCGACAAGGGGTTTAATCTTCTTCAGGAGATCTTGCAACATCTTAGGGACCTGAGAAAGATTGAACAGCATGCAAGGAACTCAGGAGAGCTCTCGTCCCATTACCTACATCTTACACATATTAAAGGTGAAAAGATGCAGTTCGTATTTATGATTATCTGTTGAATTTTCTTTTCCTCATCAAGTATAGTGCAATCGATGTTTCATGTCTACGCCAAATGGATATTGGTTTAGTACAAACTCTTTAGTTCCATACACATTGAACAGAGAAAATACTACTTCACTAAAAGAAGCTGGACACCCCACATGCTCTTTTTACAATACTAAACTATTCACCAAATATTCCTGCCTAACAATACCACATCCTATCCCAAATGATTTCTGTTAGAACCTTAATTATTTCCTGATGGTTCCAGATCATCCGCAGTCTGTAGAGCATGGCGATCATGTTCGAGGAAAATACATTCAAGATGAGAGCTTTAAAACAACGAAAAAAAGATTGCTAACCAACTAGTATTGTCATGCCAGAAGGTTGGCACATACCAGGAGGGAAATGCTCAAATTGTACAGATGGTTCAGGGTTGCCATCCGGATGGCAGATCATGGAGCAATTCTGCCTTCCAAGGTCCAAGGTTTTTTTCGTGGACCACTTTCCACGTCCCATTTCTTTTGGTTTCATTTATGGTGGGAGTTGGGGGTTCCAAACTTCATCTCAAGAACAAAGGGTTGGTGAGCCACCCCCATGAGGTGTGTTTTGTGGCAGAAATCCTGGATTGTGATAAAAACTTGGAATTCATTAACACAGAACATGATGCCATTGCCAGCTTTGGTGCCAGGTATAGAGTGAGTATAAAAAAAGGCTCAAGAAAAGCTAGTCCCAGTGGGTTTGTGTAGTTGTTGTCTTTATTTTTTTCCCTGTAAAATTTATAGTTGTATGTGATGCTTTTGGAACGAGGTGTTCTGAGTGCATTGTGCATAGCATGATTGTTTGATGAGAATTGATGTAAACATGCATGTACTGCTGTGCTTTGCTTGTCTGCTGCTCCTCTCATTTTTCAGATACAAGCAGTATCTGTGAATGGATGCAGAGAACACATGTGCTTGATTATGCTTCTGAAAGCAACAGGTTTTGCGTGATTGAATTAGCTGTCAGAAATCATGAAACGGACCATTTGGGTCACCGGTGCATGGATGCAGCTCACCAAACAATCTGTTGGGTGGACCTGCCAGCTCTGCCCTACCATGTTGTGCATTCTTCTTCTTTGCAATTCCGCCATTACTGTTAGCTTGACAAGTTCTGCTGCTGCTTCTCGCATTGAAATCTAAGCTGATCAGCTAGCTAGCTAGCTAGCTTCCTTCTCTTTTACTTTTTTCTTTTCGTGATTTAAATGAAGCCACTAAGCTGCTAGCTAATGCATTTATCTCAAAATATAGATACATATGTTAAGCAAATGATTAAAAAATTATACTATTTTTATTAGGATGGACAAGTATAAGTCTGAAAGTGATTAGGTGGAGTAATATTACGATGAGTGTAGTAGATAGCTACTCTGGAAAAAATTGCTATTTTGACACTCCAAAGATGTGCACTTTGTTAATGATGACACTTTTGAGGTTGATATGTAGGACCACTTGAGTCAATGAAAGTAGGTCTGGATGTCAAAAATACAAAAACCACTTTTTAAAAGTGTCAAAATAGCAAATCTCCCGCTACTCTTATTGTCTTACTGAATTTCATATTTTATAGTAGATAGCTACTCTGATAGTTGGAATGAATTTGATATTTTATAGTAATATTTATATTGATTGTTATATTCGTTATAATATAAAATATTAAATTCGGTTATATTTATAAGTATTATGGGATTTATAATGGGTAGATTGGGTAATAAGTTTTGTGATGAGGGCCCACGTGTAAGCGAGAGGAGGGTGCGTTGCGATGGAGGCTTGCGAGCTGCGTCGATAGGGATGATTGCTTTAGCCTTAAACATAAAGGCTGGGATGATTACTTGATTAGGGCAAGTCTGTTACTCTGACACATGGCCCCACTTCATCTCTCGTTGATACGGTGGTGCGTGTATCTACTGCTATCAAAAGTTATAGACAAATTTAGAATTTTGAAGCTAATTTTAAATATTATATATGTTATGGTTTTTCGTTCTTTTTTTTTGATAAAAATGTAGTGAAATATTAAATATTTACTCTAGAAAATAAGTTAGAAAACATATTTACCGTCTATGGTTTGGAGAGAGACGTGGAGCTGAGTCGGTAGCGGGGTGACGTCAGTCTCGGGCGGTGGACGGTGGTGAACCGGCGACGGAGCAGAGACGACGGCGGCGTGGGCTCCGGCTCCTCGCTATGCAGCCTCTGACCGGCGCCGATCGAAAGTGCAAGCGGCAGAAGTCTGATATGGATTGGGCTGGAGTGGGATTCCCACGGGCGGACGTGTTGGGCCGATCGAGCTGCAGGCTGGGGATGAAACCGCCACAAAATCCAGGAATCCGTTGCGAATTCCAAGATACCCCACGCATGTAGACGCTATCACGGCCCATGTACAGATCACGGCAGCGACGATCACTCGGCCGGTGCCGCCGCCACGGCCCAGTTCGTGGATCCGGTAGGCGGTAGCTCCCATGCCGACGAAGTGACGAGTAGGAGTAGCCCAATCTTCTCCCGGAGGCCGGAGGTCAGAGACCCCAAACCGTCTTCCAACGCAAACCCTCCTCCACGAAGCGCTCCGCCGCCGCCATGAAGCGCTCCGCCGATGCCATGGAGACGAAGCCTGTGTTCCTCACGCGGGAGCAGCGGGAGAAGCTCGCCCTCGAGCGCCGCCAGGCCGCCGTCACGGACCAGCGCCGCTCCGCGATCGACATACTCCAGTCGCTGCCCCGCCCCCCTCCGCCGCCTCCACCGTCCAACCCCCCTCGCGACTCCTCCTCCTCTCACCACCGGGACTCCTCCGACCGGGACCGGGAGAGGGACAGGGACAGGGACAAAGACAGGGACAGGGAGCGAGATAAGGACAGAGATCGGGAGCGCCGCCGCG
This sequence comes from Zizania palustris, assembly GCA_019279435.1. NCBI lineage: Eukaryota > Viridiplantae > Streptophyta > Magnoliopsida > Poales > Poaceae > Zizania > Zizania palustris. Next base: position 49,893,096 of record JAAALK010000286.1, on the reverse strand, counting down.
ACGACGACTCCCGCCGCGACCGAGATCGTGGTCGGGACCGCGACCGAGGCGAATCTTCCCGCCGGGACAGCGACCGGGACCGGGACCGGGACCGGGACCGGGACCGTGACAAGGACAGAGACAGGGAGCGCGGGGACCGGGAGAAAGATCGGCTGGAGAAGATGGCGGAGAGGGAGCGGGAGAAGGAGCTGGAGGCGATCAAGGAGCAGTACCTGGGGTCCAAAAAGCCTAAGAAGCGGGTCATCAAGCCCTCGGAGAAGTTCCGCTTCTCGTTCGACTGGGAGAACACTGAGGACACCAGCCGCGACATGAACACACTCTACCAGTCGCCCCACGAGGCCCGGTTGCTCTATGGCCGTGGCTTCCTCGCCGGTATTGACCGCCGTGAGCAGAAGAAGGTGGCTGCTGCACATGAGAAAGAGACACGAGCCGAGCAGCGACGCAAGGCTGGTGTGGATGACCGTCCTGAGGATGATGCAGTTGATAAGAAGCAGGCTGATGCTGCAGCGAAGTATGATGCTTTTGACATGCGTGTGGACAGGCACTGGACTCAAAAGTCTATCGATGAGATGACGGAGCGGGATTGGCGTATTTTTCGCGAGGACTTCAATATATCCTACAAGGGGTCTCGTGTGCCCCGTCCCATGCGAAAATGGTCTGAGAGCAAGCTTGGCACTGAGCTTCTCCGTGCTGTTGAGAAAGCTGGGTACAAGGAACCTTCGCCAATCCAGATGGCTGCCATTCCACTTGGTCTCCAGCAGCGTGATGTTATTGGCATTGCTGAGACAGGCTCTGGCAAGACTGCTGCTTTTGTGCTCCCTATGCTTTCGTACATTACCCGCCTCCCACCCATAAGTGAGGAAAATGAGGCTGAGGGTCCCTATGCTGTTGTCATGGCACCTACCCGTGAGCTTGCTCAACAGATTGAGGAAGAGACAGTTAAATTTGCGACCTATCTTGGCATTAAGGTTGTGTCCATTGTTGGTGGTCAATCAATTGAGGAGCAGGGTTTTAAGATTAGGCAGGGCTGTGAGGTTGTCATTGCAACGCCTGGTCGGCTTCTTGATTGCTTGGAGAGGAGGTATGCTGTGCTCAACCAGTGCAACTATGTGGTTCTTGATGAGGCTGATAGGATGATTGATATGGGCTTTGAGCCTCAGGTTGTTGGTGTCCTTGATGCCATGCCATCCAGTAACTTGAAACCTGAGAATGAGGATGAAGAGCTTGATGAGAAAAGGATCTACAGGACTACTTATATGTTCAGTGCCACTATGCCACCTGCTGTGGAGCGTCTCGCTAGGAAATACCTGCGGAACCCAGTTGTTGTTACAATTGGTACAGCTGGCAAGGCCACAGATCTCATCACCCAGAATGTGATCATGACAAAGGAGTCAGAGAAGATGTCAAGGCTCCAGAAGATACTCACAGATCTTGGGGATAAGACAGCCATTGTGTTCTGCAACACAAAGAAATCAGCGGATTTCCGTTCAAAGGATCTAGACAAGGCAGGCTTCCGCGTCACAACCCTACATGGAGGGAAGTCACAGGAGCAGAGAGAGATCAGCCTTGATGGATTTAGGAACCGACGGTTCACTGTTCTTGTGGCAACTGATGTTGCAGGGCGTGGTATTGATATTCCTGATGTTGCTCATGTCATTAACTATGAGATGCCTAGTTCAATCGATACATACACACATCGTATTGGAAGAACAGGACGTGCAGGAAAGAAGGGAATGGCAACTTCATTTTTGACTCTAGAGAACACTGATATTTTTTTGATCTGAAACAGATGCTTACGCAGAGCAACAGTCCTGTGCCACCTGAACTTGCAAGGCATGAGGCGTCCAAATTTAAGCCAGGCTCACTTCCTGATAGACCTCCAAGACGAAATGATACTGTTTACGCAACTCACTAAAGCATCTATTGCTGAACAGGCCAAAGATCTTCCACTGTTACAAGGAAACTTTTGGAAACAGAACGATCTAGATTAGTACTGAGGTACAAACATTATGATGATTATCCGTAATTTTCTCTTTTATGTTTGAAAACCGTCTTCTATATTGCCACAACTTAGTATATGTTGATGATGTTTTAGCTCTGGACTTATGTATCTTTTCTTATCGTTGGTGATAAAATTCAGAACGTGTATCTTTTTTATTGTTGGTGCTATAATGCAATCTTTGTTATGTCCTAACATGGACCCATCCACATGTTTAGTGCATTATTTACAGCTTAAACAGATAGTATATATTGATGTTTATCGTTTGCAGTAGCATATTGCTTCAGAGTTATTCTTCTATCGTTTTTGCAGAGGACATATGTTGTTTATGATCTTCAAATGTGGAGATTTTACATGGTTCTAACAACATTGAGTCCCAAGAGGTGCTAATTTACTTTCTTATTTAATATGTTTTTATTATGCACTTTGATACTCCATTTGTAATAGAAAGACTATTTCTAGTCCCAAAAAGACTTCATTTCTACTTCCTTACTTATCATCGATTTACAAATCAAGATGTTGTATTCCTTCAATACCCCTTACCTACGCCTTCATAACACTACTTTCTTATTGATAAGGGGCACTTTTGTCTTTTACTCTTAGTGCTAATTTATCATTTTATCTCAAAAATAAAGTCTTTGTGGGATGGAGAGATTATTTTTTAGAAAAGGAACAAGTCTATTGATCTCCCAACTTAAGGGGTTTGTCATTGTCTACTCTGCCCCTTGAACTATGAAACTGCCTAAATAATCCCCTGAACTATCTAAAACTGTCTAAATGACCCCATGGTGTTTCTGAGGGCTTGCTTTGTATGTGGCATGCCGACGTGTATAACTTGCTTACATTGGTGTAATGATTGGTTCCATATAATTGGTTCACTTGTTTGCTTCTCCAAAGTTCATCCTAATATTTTTTTATGGAAACATGTGAAACACAGAAAAGATTGGGTCTCACTCTGTTTTGTGTTTTCTAGCTGTGTGCTGTCAAATACGTATCAGAATCTACAATAGGGATATATCTGTAGCAAGGTTGAAATTTTGAAGAATTTGAAGTATATCATTGGATTGAGTTCTGGCTGATGAGAAAATTGACCATACATGGGTCTGTGTTTCTGTGATTTGTGTTATCACCATTTGTCGTCTCCCAATACCTTCGCTGTTTGTGCCTGCTTATTACATTATCCTGTAGTTTATAAATCAAAAGGCCTGTTATTTTGTTTGAACTTGTCATGCGTATAATATGTTCCCTTACACAAACTTTGAAGGCCCAACTTACATTGCCGTGGATGCATCTTATTAAGTGATTCTGTGTGTTCTATGTTGCCTGTTGCATGTTGTCTTGATTCCTCTCTCTCTCTCTCTCTCTCTCTCTCTCTCTCTCTCTCTCTCTCTCTGAAGTTGAACCAGCGCTTATCTATATATTTTGAGTTGTTCTTTATAATTATATTGCTGGTTTTGACTTTAGTCCAATATTGAAATATAGAATGCTGTCATTCAGACGTACCCTGTGGGGCCGTGCATGCTTGAGATGCTGATAAATGGCAATGGTAAGCTTATAAACCTATTCCTTCTTGTAGCTCTCTATGCATTTTTGAAGTCACTACCCTCTGACAGTTGATGAACTCAATTGGTGGAAGTACCAGAATGTTTCTCCATACATGCCTATGGCCCTGTTTCTTACACGAGCTGTGGTCATATGTGGTAATTCATATTGACCTAGTAGGCTAGTATGTTTGGTCTACGCTAAAAAAATACTCTGTACTGGTCGTCTACTTTTGTGTTATTTTCTTTTAGAAAATGGAAGCTGAACTTTGATCCGTACGAAGAGGAGTACTTTGCAATGCTGCCATTGGAGGTCAACGATGGCATGCAAACAAACAGAATCGACATCAGCAGATTACGGTGGATCCTTGGAAGTTGGAACCATGTAATTCGATAATTTTCTGTCAGTTGTGCTGATAATGGATATAGGGCATATGCAAACCCAGGAATTTTTCAGAGCCTGAGCACTTGTACATTACCTTAAATCGATTTTGAAGTTGTGATAGATCCTGTAGGATTTCGGCACGTAGCCCTCAAACGAACCGATAACGAAGAACGAGATAAGAATCGTGCGCCCGTGCTTGTGTGGACACATTTCGATCCCACCTGTGCAGCAAAACGAAGCCAGAAAACGGCAGAAGCGAGACCGAGAAAAATCTTCGTAGCAAGGTAGCTCACGCTTGTCACTGCAACAGCACGCCGTGCCAGTGCCAAGTGCCAACACCATGACAACCTTCCTGGGGAGCTCGCCGGCCTTCCTCGCCCGCCCCGTCACCAAGCTGCACCTCTCCTGCTCGCAATCGTCGCGCCCGCCCAGTCCCCAGCAGCCGCCGGAGCAGCCGCAGCAGGCCATGCAAGCCCAGCCGCAGGCGAGGCCGAGGCGCGCGCCGGCGGCGAGCGCGGACTCGACGGACTGGGTGGCGTCGTCGCTGACGCGGCGGTTCGGGATCGGGGCCGGCCTGGCGTGGGTCGGCTTTCTCGCCTTCGGCGTCGTGTCGGAGCAGCTCAAGACCCGCTTCGAGGTCGCGCAGCAGCTGGCAAACACCAAGTCAGTGCGGGCGGCCACTGGTTCCAGCTACTCAGCTAGCGTTGTCGATTGATTCGAGTTTTAACCGCACTAGCTTACATCCCTCTCCATGTCTTCTTCCTCTTCTCGCAGGGACGTGGAGCAAGAGCAGGAGGTCGTTCTTCCCAACGGGATACGGTGAGCAGGCAACAAGGCATCTGCTTGAATCTTGATCTTCTTCTAGGTGGAGAGCACTTGACATCCGTGGTCATGTTCGTGCAGGTACTACGAGATGCGACTCGGCGGCGGAGACGTGCCGCGGACCGGGGACCTGGTGGTGATCGACCTGCAGGGGCGGGTGGCCGGCGCCGGCGCCGGCGGCGGTGGCGAGACGTTCGTGGACACGTTCGGTGAGGGCAATCGGCCGCTGGCGCTGGTGATGGGGTCGAGACCGTACACGAGGGGGATGTGCGAGGGGGTGGAGTACGTGCTGCGGTCCATGAGGGCCGGCGGCAAACGGCGGGTGGTCGTCCCGCCGGGCCTCGGGTTCGGCGACGACGGCGCCGACTTCGACACCGGCGCCGGCGCGCAGGTCCCGCCCGGGGCTACGCTGGAGTACGTCGTGCAGGTCGACAAGGTGTCTATCGCGCCGGCGTGATCGATCGACGCGAGCTGGTCGATCAGCTTCCCGCTGTCGGCGTTGCCGTTGGACAGAGATTTTGTAGCTGCCTGGAGACAACTTCGCCGCAAAAAATCTCAAAATGTATAAAACTTGCACGCGATTTCGTCCTGTTCAAACCTCAAAAGAGTTCTTCATGTTCATGTCTCATTTAGAGCGTGGAAATTTCACAGTAAATTTTGCAAGATAATTCTTCAGTCCAGAATTCTAGTAAGTAGCAAGTGTCATTTAGAGCATTCCTGGTGTTTCCCTAAAACTCATCCACTATACCTCTCGTACAGGAATAATTGTTGAAGATTAATAGATTTTTTTAGGAATATTTGATGATTTGCCACTCCTAAAAATAGGCTTCGATTATTTGCCACTTTCTCCCACTGTCATACACTCAGATGGTTCCACTTGTCATCCACACAAGTGACAAATAATCAAAGTATACAAACCTTTTAGTGACAAATCATCAAATTTCCCTTTTTTTATCATTCAACGGTTTCATTTTCAACAGCTATATTTTTATCGTGAATTTTTATTTTTTCATGAATAAATAAATATCCCTCTAATTAATCTAACTAATTGATCTCAAAAACATCTTAAAAATTATAAAGGAAAAAAATACGATATCAGAAAGGAGCTCAAACCAGCGACAAAAAAGGCAACTCAGAAAAGGGCCAGAATTAAACACAACATTCACAACTTATAACACGCTTCTAACATCCTGAGAGATACAAGTGGATACGTTTCACTGCCCTAAGAAACAAAGGGCAAAACGAACAACTGTGCACAGCAACAGAGTATTTTTAATTTTAGGATCTACACATTGTACCAAACATACCACTTGAGCTCAGGAGAGCAACAGTGGAAGTCGTCAGCTGACAGGATCACGCTGCGGCCCACGATTGTAGAGTGGGAGCTCGAAGAGGAAACCCATCTTGAACCATGCAGGCAGGGATCCATACAGAGCTGGTGGCAGTGGGATGAGAGGGCTGAAGAGGACAAAAAACCAATGCATAAATTCTCACTCTCAGCTGTTGCAGTGTAGTTGCCTTGAGCGTTGGAGAGGGATATTATGAAAAACGACATGTCTATGGATGTTTTTTCCTTACCTTGTAGTGTTCTTGTATGCGCGGTATTCTTCTGTCTGTCCGAAGCGCTTATCAGCAGATGACTTCAAGAACAGAAGCACAAATGGTGTGATGTGTTAGCCTGCAAGTAGGAAAGAAGCAATGGATTTGGGATGCAAGATATTAGTTGTGTTATGCTAACCTCAAGAAGAGGGATTCCACTGACGAAGAGAAGCAAGAGTGTCAGGAATATAGGTCCCAAGATTACGAGCCATTCAGCTCCTGAGAGAACTGGGGTAGATGCTACAAATATTCCCCACCAAAGAAATATCTGTGTCAAATTAAATTTTCAAACATGCATTAGATAAAATAATAAAAAATAATTTGTATCGTAAATGGTGTATGCAGAGTATGATGTAGTATGCTCAGAATTTGTAAGGAATTAAGGATATAACCAGCTATGCGCATCAATATCTGGAATTGGTGGTAAGGGATAGCAATGCAAGATGAACCAGTGAAAAAGAACGAGGTCAGAAGATCTTAACAGTGATAAACTTGTTTGTTATAGCAAACTATCAGCACAGATTTTACTTGATTTTCAAGGCTGTCCAGCTGCATAAGCAAATATTTTCCGCTTACAGGTTAGTGTAGCCTAGCCTATATGTGCAAAGTGAATTGACTGACCTCTCCAAAGTAATTTGGGTGGCGGGAATAACTCCAAAGACCGACATTACACCACTTTCCTCTGTTGCTTGGAGAATTCTTGAAAGTAAGCTTCTGCTGATCAGCTACTGCTTCAACACCTGCCCCGATCAGCCACATTATCCATCCAATGATATCCCGGGCTTCAAATGAGGGATTTCTGTCACTTGCATTCACAATTGTAACAGGCAAGCTGACAGTCCAAACCCAAACAGCCTGCCCAAATCAGAACAGAAGGCCCAGTAAGGCTCTCTTAAGACATGAAAAAATTAAGCACGTGTACTTGCAGAACAGATGTTGCAAGTGGTTACCTGGAAAATCCAGAACACTGCTAATTTTCCCAAATTATTGCGCATATCATCAAATCGTTTGTCCTCTCCCCATTGCAAAATCCTAGACATAATTAGGTAAAACAAGCATTAGTGACCTCATTTTTGACAACATCAACATGTTTTGGCTCAAGCTAAAGACCAGCTGTGTAGCAGTAAGGAAGGTACATCAACTATTTAGGTCATGTAACAAAAGCATGTTAGTCTTGAATTACATGCTAATAAAGTTTACTTCCTTGAAAAAATAGGTTTGTTTCATGAGAACTGAGAAACTACTAGCATTTGCAACACACCACATCAGTCTTGGATTCATTAGTAGTTATTGTTAGAGTGTGTGTGTGTGTGTGGGACTGGTGTGTGGGCCCCGGGTGGGGCCCTCCTGTAAGGCTCCTCTCTTTATCCTCCCTACCCAAGGGAGAGGAATCAATCCATCCAGAACCTTCCTACATGGTATCAGAGCATTAGCTCCTCCTCTTCTCTCCTTCCTCGCCGCCGCCGCCGTCTCCATGGCCGACGAGCTTCCTCCGGCGAGCCCCACCTTCTCCTTCTCGTCTCCGGCCGCCACAATGACCGGATCCGCTTCTCTCCCGCCCGGATCCGTCCCCGGGGCGGCCAGATCTGGCGCCGCCGCCCCTTCCCCACTCGGATCCGTCGCCGGAGCGGCCGGATCTGGGGCCGGCGGCCTCCCTCCGCCGGGTTTCGGCCTCTTCCCGCCCTGCCTCGGCGCCGCCGGCTTCCCCCCGCCGGGGTTTGGCCTCTCCACGCCCTGCCTCGGCGCCGGCGGCTTCCCCCCGCCCCGCCTCGACGCCGGCGACTTCCCCCCGCCCTGCCTCGACGCCGGCGCAGCCGGTTCTGCTGCCGCCGGGCTTCCCCCGGCCGTTTTCGCCGCCGGCCCGCCCGCCCCGCCTGCTACAGCTGCCAGGCCGGCCGGATCTGGGGCCGCCGGCCCTCCCCTGGTCCCTAGGGTGCCGGACACCACCCCCTCCGCCACGGCTGTGGACTGGCCGGCCCTGGGGGGGCCTCTCTTGCTGCTGCCAGCCTCCACCAGGCCCCGGGGGCGCCGCCTCACCTTCCCCCCACCATGGCCATGTTCTGGCCGAACCTGAGTGGCCCTTCCGCTGTGGCCTCGGGCTGGACGGCCACTACTGATGTGGTAGCCGCCGACGCTGCCCTTGCTGCCGCCCTTGCCACTGCCAAGACCGCTGCCGCTGCTGCCCGGTCGCGCGAGCGGGCAGCCGCTCTTGCTTGGGAGAACGCTCGCCAGACCGCGGATGCTCTAGCCCAGCATGTCGCTGAGGCCGAGCATCACCTCGGGCGGGTTGACCCCACTGCCACCCCGACTCCAGCTGTCGCCACAGATCCGGGTACCGCACAGCTCCACGCCCAGGCGGTCGGTGTCCAGAACATCCGGGCGCTTGTGCCAGTCACCCTGGATCCCTCCTCGTCCTCCTACGCCCGCTGGCGCGACCTGGTGCTCCTCACCCTCCAGCGCTATGCCCTGGATGACCACGTCCTCATCGACACTCCGGTGGTCGCCCAGGGGTCCGTATGGCGCCGCATGGACAGCGTGGTGCTGTCATGGATCCTTGGGTCCATCACTGTTGAGCTCCAGGACATCGTGCGAGAACTGGGTGGCACCGCTCGGCAGGCCTGGGTTGCGATCGAGGGGCAGTTTCTTGGCAACCGCGAGGCTCGTGCTCTCCAGTTGGACGCTGCTTTCCGCACCTTCGTCCAGGGAGATCTCTCCATCTCGGAGTACTGCCGTCGCATGAAAGGGATGGCGGATTCTCTTCGTGACCTTGGCGAGCCTGTTGCGGACCGCACCCTTGTCCTCAACATCCTCCGTGGTCTCGGAGACAGCTACGCCCATCTCCGGACATGGATCACCAGGACAGTGCCGTTCCCCTCCTTCCGCAAGGTTCGTGATGACCTTGTCCTCGAGGAGCTGACCCGGGGACTCGCTCCCACCTCTACTACCGCGACTGCCCTAGTCACCCCCGGCTCCATCCGGCCGGTCTCCCACCCACCGCCGTCGCCGGCTCCCTCCCTTCTTGGTACTCCCACCGCCGGTTCCCCACTGGCGGGGGGGGGGCCGTGGTGGCGATCGCGGTGGCGATCGTCGTCGCCGGGGAGGGGGGCGCCGTGGTGGTCCTGGCCGCGCTCCGGCTCCTACCTCCGCCATGCCAGCACCTGCCGCCGGGAGTGCGCCCTGGCCATCCTTCTCCAACCCATGGACGGGGCGCATTTCCATGTGGCCGGGACAGTTCACTCCTCGGCCTCCTACTCCGCCTGCGGCCATGCTCACCGGGTGGCCGATCCCGCCTGCTCCTTCGGCGTGGGGCCCGTGGTCCGGTGGGTGGGATCAGACGGCCCTCGCGCAGTCATTCAACACCATGGCGTTGACTCCGCCGGCCACTACGGATTGGGTGGCCGACTCGGGTGCTTCCTTCCACACCACTCCCCATGATGGTATTATCTCCACTCACAGGCCCCCCCACCCATCTCACCCTTCTTCCATCATGGTTGGGAATGGCTCCTGTCTTCCGGTCACCTCCGTGGGTGATGCGACTCCTTGTGGGTCTTTTCGCCTACAAAACATTCTTGTCGCTCCTGACATTGTTCATAACCTACTTTCCATTCGTCAATTCACCACTGATAATTCTTGTTCTGTTGAATTTGACTCTTGTGGTTTGACTGTGAAGGATATGGCCACCCGGCGTCCTCTTCTCCGCTGTGATAGCACCGGGCCCCTCTACACGCTTCGTCTTCCACCTTCCGCTGCTCCACCTTCGTCCGCCCTTGCCACCACAGCGTCTTCCACACTCTGGCACCGCCGGCTTGGTCATCCCGGTGTCGACATTTTGGCTCAGCTTTGTCGTAGCTCCTCTATTCCTTGTACTAGGGCCACTAGTGAGCACGTTTGTCATGCGTGTCAATTAGGTCATCATGTTCGCCTACCTTTTTCTATTTCTTCCTCGCATGCTGTACATGCGTTTGACCTTATTCACTGTGACTTGTGGACCTCTCCAATCATGAGTATTTCTGGTTATAAATATTATCTGGTTGTTCTTGATGATTTTTCTCACTACTCATGGACATTTCCCTTGCGGTCCAAGTCGGATGCCTTCCCCACGCTCACTCACTTCTTTGCTTGGGTCTCTACTCAGTTTGGGCTTACTATCAAGGCTGTCCAATGTGATAATGGTCGTGAGTTTGACAACTCTGCTTCCCGGGCTTTCTTCCTCTCGAAGGGAGTCCAGTTGCGCATGTCCTGCCCCTATACCTCCCCTCAGAATGGCAAGGCTGAGCGCATGATTCGTACCACTAACAATGTTATGCGCTCCATGCTCTTTCAGGCTTCGGTTCCCGCTCGCTTCTGGGCGGAAAGTCTCCTTACTGCCACCTATGTGCTCAACCGCCTGCCTTCTAAGGCCACGAGCGCTCCCACCCCTCATCATGCCTTGTTCGGTACCCCACCTTCCTACACTCACCTTCGTGTTTTCGGGTGTGCTTGCTATCCCAACACTTCTGCCACTGCTCCTCATAAGCTTGCGCCCCGCTCGACCCTGTGTGTGTTTCTTGGCTACTCCCCCGATCATAAGGGGTACCGTTGCTTTGACCTCTCCTCTCGTCGTGTTCTTATCTCACGACATGTCATCTTCGCTGAGTCTGTCTTTCCTTTCTCCGTTGACTCCACACCCACCACCAGCCTTGAGTTGGACTCCCTGTTTTCTACTGACCCGGTGGTTCAGCCACCTTTGTCTTCTGCAGGTACTTCACCGACTGCTCCGGTGGCTCTCCCGCCTGCTGGCGAGCCGTGTGTGGCAGCGGAGCTGCCCGCCGTGCCGCCCGCGGCCCCTGTGCCCCCGGCTGTGCCACGTGCGGCCACTCCTCCCCAGCCGGTGTGGCCCTCCGTGCCATGCGCGTCCCCGCCGTCCTCGTCCGTGCAGCCCGCGGCCCCGTCCCTGTCGCCTCCCGTGCCCGGGGTTGGCCCGCTGTTGCCGTCGGCGTCGTGTTCCGCCCCGGACGCGGCCCCGGTCGTACCCCGTGGCCCCGCGACACCTGCTGCGCCACGCGCGGCCCCGACATCTTCTTCCCGCTACGCCGACCCTGTTCGGGTTTACCAGCGCCGTCCGACGGTGGCTGCACCGGCCTGCTCTCGCGCCGAGCCGCCGGTGTACCACCCGCCCCTCCTCCACCGCGATCCCCGCCACACTCACCCGATGGTGACTCGGCGGGCTGCGGGGGTCCTCCGTCCAGTTGACCGCCTGGTCCTCTCCGCCACTACGGAGCCGCCAGTCTCTCCCGTACCCTCCACTGTTCGTGGCACCCTGGCGGATCCTCACTGGCGCCACGCGATGGAGGAAGAATATGCGGCCCTGTTGGCCAATCAGACCTGGGACCTGGTGCCTCGCCCCTCTGGCTGCAATGTGGTCACCGGCAAGTGGATTTGGACACATAAACGCAAGGCAGATGGCTCGCTGGATCGCTACAAGGCTCGCTGGGTCCTCCGGGGTTTCACCCAGCGCCCTGGAGTTGACTATGATGAGACCTTCAGCCCGGTGGTGAAGCCTGCTACTGTCCGGACCGTGCTCTCCCTGGCTCTTTCGAGGTCCTGGCCAATTCACCAGCTCGATGTGAAGAATGCCTTCCTCCATGGCACCCTGACGGAGACTGTCTACTGCAGCCAGCCTGCGGGTTTTGTGGATCCCGTTCACCCTGAGCGTGTTTGCCGGCTCAACAAGTCTCTGTATGGTCTGAAGCAGGCTCCTCGGGCTTGGTACAGTCGGTTCGCCTCCTTCCTGGTGTCTGTGGGGTTCAGCGAAGCCAAGAGTGACACTTCTTTGTTTGTCCTCCACCGCGGTGCTGACTCAGCCTACTTGCTGCTTTATGTGGATGACATTATTCTTACTGCGTCCAGCCAATCTCTCCTTCAGCGGATTGTCTCCTCGTTGCAGCAGGAGTTTGCCATGAAGGACCTTGGTGTCCTCCATCACTTCTTGGGAGTGACAGTGGACCACCGCCCTGATGGCCTCCTCCTTCACCAGCGCCAGTACGCCTTGGATGTCCTTCAACGCGCAGGGATGACTGACTGCAAGCCCTGTGCCACTCCCGTCGATGCTCAGTCCAAGATTTCCGGTACAAAGGGCACACCAGTGGATGATCCCACTGCCTACCGAAGCATTGCTGGCGCCCTTCAGTACCTCACTTTCACTCGGCCGGATATCTCCTATGCGGTGCAGCAGGTGTGCCTTCACATGCACGACCCCAGGGAACCGCACCTTACCGCTATGAAGCGGATTCTCCGCTATCTGCGCGGCTCCCTCGACTTTGGGCTTCACCTTCGGCGTTCTCCTGTTGCGGACCTCGTGGTTTACACTGACGCCGACTGGGCGGGCTGCCCAGACACGCGCCGTTCCACCTCCGGCTACGCCGTCTTCCTTGGTGGCAACCTCGTGTCTTGGTCATCCAAGCGGCAGTCGGTTGTCTCCCGCTCCAGTGCCGAGGCTGAGTACCGGGCGGTTGCCAATGGGGTGGTCGAGGCATCCTGGCTCCGGCAGCTACTCGAGGAACTCCATTGCCCCCTCGCCAGGAGTACGTTGGTCTACTGCGACAACGTCAGTGCCGTCTACCTCTCCACCAACCCCGTCCAGCACCAACGCACCAAGCATGTGGAAATTGACCTCCACTTTGTTCGTGATCGTGTCGCCGTGGGAGCTGTCCGTGTTCTACATGTGCCTACCACCTCCCAGTTCGCCGACATCTTCACCAAAGGCTTGCCTTCCTCCACCTTCTCCGAGTTCCGCTCCAGTGTCAACATCCGCTGCGCCGGAGTTTCGACTGCGGGGGGTGTTAGAGTGTGTGTGTGTGTGTGGGACTGGTGTGTGGGCCCCGGGTGGGGCCCTCCTGTAAGGCTCCTCTCTTTATCCTCCCTACCCAAGGGAGAGGAATCAATCCATCCAGAACCTTCCTACAGTTATCCAACTAGCAACAAACATGGTTTTAAATGCTAAATATGTTAACTGATTTACTGTACAATTCTTCAGAAGTTAAGCATTTAAGAACACTTCTGAAGATAGATCCTCATTTTTAGTGAATATCACATATGCTTATTGATGCAAATTCATTAACTAGTTAATTAAGTGAAATGAATTATGTATTGATAGGATGAGCAATAGTCTGCAGAGATGATAGTTAAATGCTAAAATAAAGCTAAATGCAACTATCATGTTTGGAAAACAAGTACATGTTGTTTTTCATATATTCTAAGTGTTGTAAAGAAATGAATGATGATCTACATATCAGACTAACTACACAGAATGTGCATGAAGGCATGAAGCATTTAAAGATAGCTGAGAGTTTAGTTATGCATTTCAAATTTGAACAGAGTTTGATTTTTAGGATAATATACCTCATCAACAAAAACAGTGCTAAGCGAAGGCCCCAAATCACAACGAGCACGGTCAGTACAACCTGAGAAAGGGATCAAAGTTTAGAAATCCAGAGTTACAAAGAAGTATACATTGTTACAAATGATATTAAACAAAAGTTATATAGTAAATACTGAGGAATCCCACCATCCTTTGCAAGATTTCCTTGAAAAATGAAACAAGGTTATCCTTCATACTTTATACTCTTCAATTTTGTATGCAATGTTGCTCCAAAAAATAACTTCAAAGGAACCTTTTAAGTTACTTTGTGGTATCTTTCACAACTTGCAAAGACTAGATTTTATTGGAACAAACACATGCGTGCCACATATTTTCCTTCTAAAGGGGTAAGAATAGCTATATTAACATCTAGTTTACTTATCTTCCTGTCATCCTTTCTTCTTTTATAGGCGTACTACCAATTGTAGGATTTAAATTTTAATGTAAGTGGTGACTGGTGAGGCAATTCTTCCAGCTCCACGAACACTACTAATCTACTATTCAATCTTAGAAACAGAAGAGATAAACTGTACTACATTGCTGCAGATGCTACAGTATCTGCCACAGAAACATCCACTCCCAAGCTAATTGAACTGCATATCAGTGATGGCAGGACATCTCTAAACTAATTAACTGAACACGAAACAAAATCATGGCAAGTCCAACGAACAAATAACCAGAAAGGAGAATGAAAGTAACTTTCAAACTAATATCTTGTTGGCATTCTGCGGTGTTGAGAAAAGATATCGACCATATTTGCAGCAAGAGAGTAACAAAGTGAGCACTTTTACTTCACACAACCATTTACCTGACGGAAATGCCATGCTCCCTTCAAAGCTAGTGTTAGGATGGCGATTATGATAAAATTCGTACTTCCTGTAGGACAGAGGAACATAAATCAATTAAAAATAAAAGGTAAACCATACAAAGCTACTTCCTTCTTGAAAAATTATGCAGGAATAATACACGCTCATATATAAAGAAGGGAGAAAATCCTAATCATGAACAGTTTCTCATGAAAAACTTGGTATATAAAGCAACAATCTCATCACAAAGCTTCCGGATTCCGCCGGAAAAGAACCTGGAACGTTACCTGCGAAATCCGTCACCTTATCGAACCGAAGGAGAGCAGTGATGATGAAGAACACTAGCTGGTACCCCACCTACCACCACCAGCACCACCACCACAGAAAACGGAACAGCAAATCAATAAAAATCAACAGAGAGGATCGCGTCTCTTGGAACGAAGAGGGAAGAAGGTTGGGGACGAGACGAGGGATTACTTACAGTGACGATGGCGGTGAGCGCCAGGAAGTGGGAGTCCAGCACGGTTCCCATCGCGACTCCTCCTCTTCCTCCGGTGCGGCTCCTTCCTCCTCCTGCTGCTGCTGCTAACGAGCTTCAGGTTTCTCGCTTTACCACGCACAAGACGGGGTTTTTAACGGAATGGATTTGTTCGACGGCCGCGTCAAACTGCGGGAGCACGCGCGGCCTAGGCAAAAGGTTGCGCCTTGCGGCTGGAGTTCGGCCAGCGAGGCGGGGCGGGGGGCAGTGAGCCAGCGACCGTGCGAATGCTTGCTTGGCCCGGAGCAGAAGGCAGCGCCAGCGGAGGAGAAGTGAGGATCAAGTGCGCCAAGCCGCCAAGGCGTCAACCGACTGGTTGGCTGCTGTCTGCTGGACCGTGCTTGAACCACAGGCTGACAGGCGAGAGAGATTGAAGCTTTTCTAGTGAGCAGATTAGTCACCTGCGAGACTTTCGGGGGGAATCTGGGATGCCTTTTCAGTTGGATTGGATCACGAATTTGTCAATGTGACTGGTCAATCGGAGATTGTGGAGCATCGTCCGCCGGCGTCGAAAAGCCAAACGGGGAACAGCTCAAGGACAAATGAGCAATTGAAGTGGCCAACAAAACAATGAGCACTAGCAAATGCGGTAATCAGCATGCATTCTAGATAGGTCGAATCTTGTGACTCTGCAGAGAGGATTTTTCTAGCAACATGCATGTTAGCAGAATCAGTCACCAGTAACCCAAAGTCGCTGACACTTTGATGAACCTCCATTCATATTACTCTGGGTGTGTTTGGTTGTATGATTGTATGAAATTTGAAATGTCAATTTATGAAATTTTATATGGTTGTATGAAATTTGAAATGTTAATTTATGAAATTTTGTATGGTATGAAATTTAAAATGTCAATTTATAAAATTTTGTAAGGTATGAAATTTAAATGTCAATTTATGAATTTTTGTATGGTTGTATGAAATTTGAAATGTCAATTTATGAAATTTTGTATGGTTGTATGAAATTTGAAATGTCAATTTATGAAATTTGTATGGTGGTATGAAATTTGAAATGTCAATTTATAAAATTTTGTATGGTTGTATGAATTTTGAGATGTCAATTTATGAAATTTTGTATGGTTGTAAAGCCAAAAACCAAAAGCCACAAAAAGCATATCTGAAGAAGCTTTCACATTTTCACTACACCAAAAACTGTTTTTACTAAAATCTGATGGCTTAGAATATACCATTTGATTTGGCTTTTGACTTCCAGTAAACAAAAGCTGTTCAAAGCCAAACCAAAGGGACCCTCCATATAGCACAGCTTTTTTTGCATATTATCCAAATAGTCGTAAAAAATAGAAAAGATTATCAAGTGATATGTAACTACGTAGATATGCAAGTTAAAATTCCACCTAAACAAAAATAACAACTAGAACTTATAAGGGCCGAATTCTTTTTTCTCCATATTTTTTTTTTGAGAAAGAGAGGACCGAGTCCTCCCCCATTTCCATTAAAGAAATGAGCAAAGTTCTACTACAAAACACCACACACAAACACACGCAAAGTCCTAACAATCCACCACCTTATTACAGTTCGATCCGTTTTAACTTGCACACCCAAGTAACATCAACGTCTCCAGCTATCACTAGTGGACATTCAAAAGGACCAACATTAGTCGCAAAGACGATTCCCGCCGGCGCCCCAGCCATACTTTCGGTCAAAGATCTCCCTTGTTACTTGCTCGAGCAGCCGCACCCCCATTGCCAGACTTCCTTCCTTTTCCGTCGACCTCTGCAATATGGACCATGAATCGATCCAAAAACATATCAGGTTGATCAATTCAGTAGGGTCACGCAATCTTTTCCTCTTAAAACATATATCATTCCTTATCTTCCAAATGCTCCAAAACAAAGCTGCAACCCCTACACCAACAAGCCTCTCTCTTTTTTCCCCCTTCGGCTGAACCAACCATGCCAGAGGTGATCCATATCAGAAAAAGGGCCAATGCCAAAACATACTCGGACCATTGTCCAAGCAAAACGAGCAAAGTTACAATCAAAGAACAAATGTTGCACAGTTTCATCTCGGAGACAGAAATAGCAACTTTTAGAGTTCCCTTTCCAACCCTTTTTCATCAGATTCATCTTTGTTAAAATTTTATCTTTTTTAGCCATCCACAAGAAAATCTTAACCTTAAGTGGTACCTTCAGTTCCCATACTACATCAGCGCTCCTACAGGATTCTTGCAGTTTCAGTGCCATATAAAAGGATTTTACAGTGAAGCATCTATTCTTTGTCAATTTCCAGACAAGCTTGTCCTCCTCCTTGGTGAGTATCACATCTTCACACAGTTTAAGCAGCTTTATCCATTCCCTGTATTTATCACCAATAATATCCCGCCTGAATTTAACATTTGATAGACCATTTCTCACAGCATCAGCCACAGTAATTTTTTTTGTCAAAGTTATCATATACAAGGAAGGAAACAAATCCGACAGCTTCCCACGACCTGTCCACTCCTCTGTCCAAAAAAGTGTTCTATTACCATTCCCCAACTTTTTCCTACAGAATTGCATAAAAGTATTTCTCATTTCTGTAAGTGCCAGCCATAACTGTGAATCTCCAATTTTCTTCTTCCTTTGCATTAAAGGATTGCCCGATAAATACTTAGTTCTCAACATCTCTTGCCACATACCTTCTTCGTTTTCCAATCTCCAAATCCATTTTCCCATTAGAGCAACATTCATCAGTTGCAGATCTAGAATGCCCAAACCCCCACAAATTTTTGGTCTACAGATTACAGGCCATTTGATCAGATGATATTTTTTTATCCCTTGATCTTCTTGCCACAGAAATCGAGCTCTAAAGAAATCCAGTTTTTTTCTAACTCCTTTGGGTAGAAGAAAGAAGGATAGCATATATAAGGGGATACTGCTTAAACATGAGTTAATAAGGAGTACCCTGCCTCCAATGTCCAGTAATTTCCCTTGCCAACACCTCAACCTACTTTCAATTTTATTCTCACAGTTCTTCCAGTCACTGTTCATAATTTTTTTCCTATGAATCGGCAATCCCAAATATCTCATGGGCAAAGCACCCATTTTACATGTCAGAATCTCACAAAATTGTTTTTGCCTTTCTGCATCCATGCCAATACAAAAAACCTCACTCTTGTCAAAGTTGATTTTCAAACCAGACATTTGTTCAAAGAGACAAAGAACAAATTTAAGATTTTTTGCACTATTCAGATCATTCTGGAAGAGAAAAATCGTGTCATCAGCATATTGTAACACAGAGATCCCATTAGTCACCAGCTCATGCCCCAAACCATTAACCAACCCATGCTCTCCAGCCCTTTGCATCAAAATTGTAAGTGCATCTGCTGCTATGTTAAACAAGAGAGGGGAAAGAGGGTCCCCTTGTCTTAGACCTCTATTGGTTTTAAAATAGGGTCCAATCTGATCATTGAGCTTAATGCTCACCTTTCCCCCCATAATGCTTTTCATAATCCAGTCATTCCACTTACAGGGGAAACCCTTAGCCTCCAACATCTGGTACAGAAATGCCCATCTAATCTTATCATATGCTTTTTCAAAATCCACTTTAAAAACAACCCCCTGTTTCTTGTCCTTAGTCAAAGAGTTTAAAATTTCATGTAAAACTACCACTCCTTCAAGTATATACCTCCTTTTGATAAAAGCAGTCTGATTTTTGGCAATGAGATAATCTATAATTTTTTCCAGCCTTAGCATTAACACCTTAGTCACAATCTTAAAGCTAACATTTAACAAGCAAATTGGCCTGAAATTTTTAATCTGATTCGCATCCTTACATTTAGGAACCAAGGTAATTACCCCAAAGTTTAATCTATCTATATCAGCTGTCCCTTGATGAAAATCTGCCAGCATGTTCAACAGATCATCTTTTACAATATTCCAACATTTTTTATAAAATTCTACTGTGAGACCATCTGGGCCAGGTGATTTATTATTACCCATACCAAAAATAGCTAATTTAACTTCTTCCTCAGTGAAAGGTTTTAATAAAGAAATTTTATCTTCTTCATTCACGTGAATCATCCCAACATTATTCAGTTTGATGGAAACTCTATTATCTTCTCCAAAAAGGCTCTTATAGAAATTAGTGACATAAACCATTTTTTCTTTTTGGCCATAAATTGTGTTCTCACCATCTTTAAGATAAGCAATTATATTTTTCCTCCGTCTACCATTAACTTTAGCATGAAAGTATTTTGTATTATTGCTACCTTCCAAAATATCTCTCTCTTTACTCCTCTGAAACCATTTCAACTGTTCCTCCCTCATAAGCAATCTCAGCTGGGATTCAAGCTCTCTCCTCTCTCTTCTTTCATTCCAAGTCATTCCAAATTTTTCACAATGTTTATCAATCTCATCAATCCTCTCCATGATTGTTGTTTTGGATCTTTTATAAACCCCTTCCCAGTTCATATTCCAACCTTTCAACTTTTTTCTTAGAGCAAGCATCTTTTTTTGCCATCTATCTAGGGAAGATCCATCCACTTTATTCGCATTCCAAACATCACTAACCACTTGGATGAAATCATCTCTCAACATCCAACTATTCTCAAACTTAAAAGCTGAGCTTTTATTCTTTATACTCCCAAACTCTATCAACAAAGGGGAATGATCAGAAAGAATTCTCTCAAGAGTTATCACATTGGCAAGGGGGTAAATTTTCTCCCAATCAGTATTCATCAAAACCCTATCCAATTTTTCCAAAGTAGGATTAACATGATTATTGCTCCATGTATATAGGTTACCACTCATATCCAATTCTCTAAGATTATGCATATCAATAACAGCATTGAACAGAAAGCTCCATTTATTGTATCCCCCAGCCTTATTTTTCTCACTTTCTTTCCTTATGATGTTGAAATCTCCACCATAAATAGTAGGTTCCTTACATTCCATGCAAATCTGGGAAAACTCAGTTAGAAACACATTTCTATCCTCTGAGTGAGCTGTCCCATAGATCACCACCAAATTCCAAATGTGTTTATCCATCCTGTTTTTAATTTTCACCTTAACATAATATGCACCCACTTTTTGTTCCACCATTTCCATCATATCCTCATCAATCCCAACCAGTATCCCCCCAGATCTCCCATGAGAAGGAGCCCAAGTCCAAGTGAAAAGCTTCCCAGCACTTAGAGTTTTTTCTCCATATAACAAAACACTTTCTCCAAAATTGTTTAACTTAAATATCTCACCGCTGTTCTGGCCCAAGTTGCAACGTCCAATGGCACCGTCGCGATCCAACTCAGGCGCGGCGGTCAGCCGGTCGGTCACGGTGAGTAGACCGGCGCGAACCAGAAGCAGGGTGGCTTGTACCCCTCCGCCCGGGGGAGCGACTCGACGACCTCCATGCCCCTCCCGTGCTTGGCCGTGAGGCTGTACGCCCACACGCGCGTCTCGCCGGCATCGTCGACGGCGAAGTAGACGGTGCTGGGCCTCAGCCCGGGGCAATCCCGCGTGGACGCGGCCACCGCGCCGGACGCGTCTACGAGCACCGCGACGTCGCCGATGTCCTCCGCCTCCTCCCACGTCTCGCCGCACTCGTCCAGCACGCGCACCACGAACACGCCCCCGGCCGCGCCCGCGGCAGGGCGGAGCAGCTCCACCTGCACTAGCTCGCTGCGGGCGCCGGGGCCGGGTGTGGACTCCACCAGGAAGCTGCGCTCCACGTACGTGCTCGGCCGCCGCGTTACCGAGGGGATGATCTCTGGCGATGCGGACCCCAGCCCGCGCAGCTCGGGGAAGGCGTACACCATCCCGTACCGCGTGTTGGCGTACAGCTGCCCACGGTGGACGGCCACGTCTACCACGGCGGGGATGCTGGTAGGCTTCACGCACTTCCAAGCGCGGTCGCCGGGGTGCGCCGTTGCCCACTGGTTGCGATGGTGCACCTGCCGAAAGATCGCGACCACCAAGAGCCCGTCGTCCGGTGTGGGCACCGGCACGGCCTTGTGGATTAGGCCGTCGAGACTGGAGATGGTGCCGCCATGGTGGACGCGCAGTCCCTCCGGACCGCATTCGACATCGTCGACGAGCGGGAGCGTGAGTACAGGGGGCAGCGGCCTGCGCTTACCAGTGACGAGGTCGAGCAGGTGCATCTCGCCGCGATCGTCGGCAGCCACTATCACGCCGCGGGAGGACCCCAGGGGCACGAACCCTCGGGCCTGCTCGCGGCCGAGGCGCGTGGGTAGGGTGACAACGGGGACCTCGCGGTCGCGGGAGACGACGAAGCGGCAGCCGTCGTCGGGCTCGGCCGCCTCAGTGGGGAGCAGGAGCCAGGGCCGGTCGGTGCACGGTCGTCCGCGCCCCGCGACGAAGGTAGCCGCCGCGGCGCGCCAGGAGGCACAGACGGCGCGGAAGCGGAGGAGGTCGAGGGCCGGTAGGCGGCCGACGATAAGGAGGAGCGTGTCCTCGTGAAGCTTCGACCACTCCGACATGTCTGTGTCGCGGCGGTCCGCGGTCGGCAGGTGTCGCCGGCGAGGAGGAGATCCGTGTTTATACGACTGAGGAACCGATCAATCAATCGCGAGAGATGGCGGCGGAGGCGGTTGCCGATTTGGGAGTTGCTTACATTTCACACGCCCCCATTTTGGGGGTGAGATTTCAGATAAGCGTATTCTCTAAGCTGCATTTTCCTTTTTTGACGTGGCCTGGGTTAATTTGCCTGTCCAAGCGGCTAAAACATAAGTAATAAAAAAAGCTAAAATTTTATTCCATTGATCGGCTAAAAATGATTAAATCATTTATTGTTATGTATAATAATTGAAATATTTTTATTTATTGCTCTTGCTTTTCATGCACGGTGAGAGTATGGGTGAAAAAAAGGACATTTTAGCCCCTCTTAGCTGGGTGCTAATGAGCTAAAAAAATGACTAAATTTTAGTTTCTTATATTTTAGCCCCTGAATCCACACATGCCCTTAATCAAGTTCTCCCTGAAATCCGCTTTCCAAGTGATAAAACGTAAAAGCTTGCGGAAAGCGGTTACGTAGCTTCCAGTTTTGTGTTACCCGTTGGCCGTTGCTGTTAAGAACATCGGCGACGATTTAGGTCCATTGTTTTAGTTTATTTATAAATCAATTTAAATTTAAATATATACATAAATTGTTTTATTTGGTGTTTAATTAATAATACAATTGCTTAATATTTAGTGAAGTAGAAAATCAGTTCAAGAGGCTCAATCTAAAAGTTGTTTCACCAATAAGAAAATTATTATTTTAACAGTAAAATTTTCAATCTAAATAGTTTATATTTTTTAAATTAAAAGTTGATAATAAGTTGTAGGAAAAAAAATCTATTTTTACTATTAAACGGGCGTGTGTCCCCCACGTCACGAGTCTTCCTCGAGTCGACCGCCGCCATCGTTGCCGTCGGTGCCCCCTCCCGCCGCCTCCGCACGCCATCTCACCCTCGGCTGCACCCGCTCTTGGCCGCGCGCGCCGGCTGCCGTCGGCGCGCGCCGCTCGCGCCCCTTGCCACTTGCCAGCCTGGCAGCCGCGCCCTGCGGCCCTGCCCTAGCCGCTTCACCACGCCGCCGCCCCCGCCTCCTACGCCTACACATGAAATGCCTATTACTATGAGATATGTGTAAGTCGATTCTTGGACTAGTATAAGAACTAATTTCCATTTGCTATGTGACATGATGTCTAAAAGGCATCTAATCATGATTCATGAAAGATAAGTAGTTGACGAAATAGAGTATGGGGTGACTTGGTTGAATGAGATCTCTTTGATTGTGGAGAGAGGATTTGTGGATCTGTCCCTGTGAGTGCTAGCTAGTGATGGTGATGCTTGTCTGTATTTTTCGGGATTTCAACTATTTGTCATTATTCTTAAGTAAGTGAGTGTTATTCCATTATTTGCCACCCGTGTGCTGATATGCGGAGCCATCCGAGTCTATAACAGTGGACAGAGTGGTAAATAATTGAGCGCACTTATTGAGAGTGGAAAATAGTTGAATTTTGGTATTTTTTGATTAAACTCTAGTCAGTCATTAAATTTATTTATATCATGAATTGAAAGAAGCAGAAAATTAGTATAAAGGTTTCGTACTGTTTGTATAAAATTGAAAATATGATGAGGTGATTAATCTTAATTGATGTGATACAGCAAGCCAAACACCTCAATTCTTGTGGTGCATGGACTCTCAATGGTCTCAGGGTACTTCGTGCTGGAGATGTTCTCGTCTTCTCGAGTGCGGAGGAGGTGAAGAGGATACATGACTGCATGGTTGAGTTCATTCACAGCTTCGACATCAGAAGCTCCCCCATCTTCTATACCATGTATGTCGCGACGGGATCGTCATGGACCCTGAGCTATTCACTGTTCTTTTTGCTGAATAGCTATCTCTGTATGCATGTCATATACTCATATATAGAGTTGTCCAGAGGAGTAACATCAATTTTCAATTTTTCATTGCTAGACTTGGTTGTCAGTGGCACACTGCACACATAACAGTTTTAATTTTGTAATTTACATCTTAGATGTGGAGGTTTTACTTAGTGACTTATATGCTATCATTTTTCTTTCTGTTTCACTCAAGGCATTTGGGTCCTTGAAACAGCAAAAGGAACTTTCAATAAAGTTGGGCATGGTTAGTAATTTAGTATGCCAAGTGAAAATTGTTTTTTCATGTCTGTAATTGTTGCATCATGATTGATTGAATCATGAAATATCATTGTACAGCTCCTGTTGCATGGGTTGGATCCTGATGCCTTATGTCACATAAGATGTAAATTGTCTAATAAGACAAGTTCATGTGAGAATAATGAGTGCACTTAATATTTAACTAAAGAACGAGAAAATTGTATGCCCTCTTATTACTCAAATAAATATGTTACTTTACATCTGAACCAGAAGTTCCATTGCCTCCTAAACTTGTATTTGATTCAAAGGTGCTTCTTGAGTACTCTTATAACTAATTATGTAGTGTTTCAATGGACGTTGCTGTTCTTGTTCTAAACTTTAGGTCCAAACTTGTTTTTATTTCTTCTGTTTGCATTTCCATTAATCTGGGGTTAACTCAAATCAAGTTCAGTTTGTTTTGTTAAATTTGTCCTGCTTGGTTACTATTTTCTAGTTAGCATTAGTTGCTATTTTCCATGCTGTGAATAAATTAATTAGTGGAATGTCTGGAAAGAAAGAATGAGAAGAACCTTTCAAGGGGAAAGTTTACCGATGTCCCAAGTAGCATTCATAATTTTAGAAGAATTAAATCTGGAGATGGGAGGTTCTTATCTGTCATAATTGATCATTTTCTGTTTTAAGAGCATTACATCCTTTGGTGTATTCTGTAATCCTAACCTGCTGCCAGGCAGGCATTTACCTCCTGTTCTGTAAGATGTAAAACTCTACTCTTGCTTTAATACATAGGCAGAGCTCCTGCCATTCTTTCGAAAAATAGCTTAATTAGTTTTTGTATTTAATATATTTATGATAAGATATCTTGAGACATCAACATTCACTACCCAGTATTTTATGCAGCATTACATGAACATGGCCCTGTGTTCAAAATTTTTGCTTTCTCAGAGAATGTTTCCAACCTGTTTTATTCTTTATGCTACAAGAGACCTGCAGTTATTCAGTCTATGTAGGTACCTTGTGTGGTTGTGGTCTCTAGTTTCTTGTTGGTGTTTAATATGATGTTTATTCCTTATTGGGTTAATTTCATCATAATTCAGCAACCTGGCATTGGTGGCGAGGAGGTGCCACACCAGGATAACACATTTGGCATTCCTTTATACAGAGCCTCCATCATGCACAGTGTTGCCTTTGGGCAATTTCTGGATCACATAAAGGTAGATTTTTCCTAACAAATTATTTAATGTAAAAAATATATTCCTTGTGTTTTTTCGGAACTTATGAATTTTTATTAATGTCGCCAATGATTCACTCCAGATGGTCTGAAAAGGTGAATGATCAGAGATGCAACTGGTACTCATTTTGATCATCCCTCACCAACCTATGTTCAGAAAGAATTTGTGCCATTAGAAGTAAAGTCGGGTGCTTTGGTGGTTATTCATGGTGATCTTATACATCAGAGGTAAAGTTACCCTGTTTGCATATGTTTCCTCATTGTAAATTTGTAATCATCTGCTTCATTTTTTAGTAACGTGCTTTAGCTTTTCTTTTGCAGCTTTGAGAATCTTTGTCCAGTGTCAAGGCATGCTCTGAGCGTACATTACATGTAGTTGATACTGAAGGATGTGAATGGTCCAAGCAAAATTGGTTAGTGTATCATGCTTCTTTCGGAGAATTCTTAAGTTACCATTATATCTTAATTTTGTATTTTCTCATGGTGGTCTTTGCATAATTAACTGCCAGCACTAGAATTGGGTAGAAACAAGCACTACTTCTAACTTGTGTTGAACACTTGCACTGTTGTTTTTTGCTCTCTTTTTTCTCTTACAGGCTTCCTTTATGCTTGTTTTCTCAGGTTACAAAGGAAAACAACACCTGAACCGCGTTATGCGAAGTAGTTAAATCAGTTGTCTATATGTAAAAATAAAAATAAAAGTCAGTGACGATAGTCCTGCAAGCAATGCCGATGGTGCAAGTTGCTTATCCTCGTCGCAATAAAATTGTGGAACGCTGTTGGGCAGCCGTGCGTTTCTTCCGCCTGTAGACAATGTACACACGTTGCTACTCCGATTTCATTGATAATATATGCCTCTAATTTATCTCCAGTGCTGAATATTGTGTCGAATTCAGGTAGTTCAGTGTGCATCAAATGGCAGGATCTATCAAAAGCTTATTTTCAACCAGACGATGGATTAATCCACGGTTTGATGAATTGTTGAAGCGAAGCAGCTTTTCTTTAGTTTTGCTTCAGCTGCTGTTGTTTTTCTTGCCAGATTTACTACTACTACGCCAGCAATGGCTGATACTAGTAGAAGTGGTCCTGATCACGAGGGTTTCTGCACTATATTTTTTATGGAAAAAAATGGGTGCATATAAAACACAGAGAGCAAGCAATACCGTGCATTACACATGTCATTGTGTTTTGTATATGATGATGATCAAATCATGGATCTAGTTTCTATCTAATGCATATGCTTTGGATGAAAACGAGATTAGTGAAGCCCTGTTTGTTTCAGCTTTAGATTATAACAATCTAGTAGTTTTAGTTTTTTTCATAAGCTGAAACAAGCAGGGTAACTTAATCTACCAGTTTATTATAATATGAAGTCTTCACCCAACTTTTTTTATAAGCTGAATTTTTATAATCCAAAACTGAAACAAATAGACCCTTAGGTTGTGATCTAAGCATGGAGATAACATATAGTGTTGCTTAGGGTAGTAGCTTAGGGTTTGTTTGTTTCAGATTTGGATTATAAAAAATTAGCTTATAAAAAAAATTGGGTTCCACCACCAGCTTGCTAATCTAGTAGAATAAGTTACTCTATTTGTTTCAGTTTATAAAAAGTTAGATTGTTATAATCTAAAACCGAAACAAATAGGGTCTTTAGTTTATAAGGCACATCTTTTTCTGGTCACGGAAGATATAGTGATAGCATCTTTCACACGATCCAAACTGGGAGACGAGTTGCCTTGTCCTATGTATGAGTATGACACGCATATGGGCTTGTAATCAAGTAGAAATCACCCCCTGCTGGGATATCTAATATCTTCAAGAATATTGATGAGGAAGATTTTACAGTAATTATACAAAAAACGTATCATATTAGTAGCACAAACCAAAGTCCAAAAGCATGTAATGTGATTTGCATATATTTTGTGAATTTGTGTCGTCGGAGCTCTGTCCAGACAGAGAGCCCTCGTGTGAACAGGCGACGCGTGCGTGCAGCCGGAGGTAGCCACGACACGGCTACACACGCACACACCAAGCAAAGCAAAAACATGTACCACTGCATGCACCCCACCTAACGCACAAGTTGATGTGCTGTGCTTATCCTGTCGCGCGGCCCCAGCCTGCCGCCGGCGCCGGCGGCAGGGCGGCCGGCCGGTAGGCTATGGCTTGTGCAGCACCCTGCCGGCGATGACGGCGGCCTCGATGACGAGGGTGATCACGTCGATGACCTCGTCGATCATGCATTTGTTCCCCTCGAACGTCGACGAGCCCTCCCGCAGCCTCGACAGGCACTCCAGAAGCTGCTCGTTGCACTCCGTGCTCAGGTAGTCATCTGACGCGCGCGGGAAGGAAAACAAATTAACCAAATTACGCAGAATCATCGAGCTGCTTGTTGATTGGTAATCAAAACTAATTAGTGATGTAATGAGTAGCCAAGGAGAGCTAGGCGGGTTTGAGTGAGAGTGATGACGACGTACTCTTGGCCTGGACGCAGCTGTCGTGGTACATGCAGCAGGCGTCGAGCTCGTCGCACGGAGGCTCGCCGGGGCAGCCGCTGTACAGGATGCCGCAGTACTTGCCGTAGCGCAGGAACGGCGGCGCTGCACACGCACGCACGCACGCACGGCGAGAATTTGAGCGCCAGATCAACACGGGTTGACGGGATTGACGACGAGGAGGAAGAAGAAGAGGCTAGTTGGGCACTTACTCGTGCAGTGGTCGGATTCGCACGTGCGGCTGCACGCCTGCTTGCTCTGCGCTCGCGGCCGATCCAATCCACACGCACAATCACACGGTTAATTAATTGATCACATTAACTAATCTGTTCATCAAAACGAGGAGATCGATCGACCGATCGAAGTATATACGGGAGTACGGGAGTACGTAGTCGTCCCGTATGTCATATATACGTACCACGCCGTCGCCGGTGGACTGGAGGCCGACGTCGAGCGCGGCGGCGTGCGGCGCGAGGACGGCGGCGCAGAGGAGGAGCAGCACGCCGACCCCCGCGAGCCGCAGACGCAAGCTTCCTCCGCGCGCCATCACCATCCTCGTCTCCAGATCTCCGGAGAAACCGATCCCGGCCACTCCCTTCTCCTCCAATGCTCTAGCTCCGTGACGCACGTACGGCTGCCTCTGCAGTCTGCACCGCCTTAGCTGCCGCTGCGCCGAGGAGATTCTGTAGCGGTGGGGTGGGGTGGGGAGGGGGAAGCCGAGGCGGCAGACGACTCGAGCTTTGCGAGCTCTAGTTGGGCACGCAGCGATTGCTTTAGAGGGAGAATTATATTAATAGTTTTGGTTGTATTCGTCTCGTGAGCGCGCGCCGCTTGTTTGGTAGCTTGACGAGGAACTCACGGGATGGCTGCCAGTTTGACATGACAGCTCAGGGCAAAGGAAATATTGTGAGCTTTCTTTCCATACAAATTGTCTTCTTCCCATTTTAAGGTCAATGTGCAATTTGGTTCTTTAGTTTAGTTATGTTATTGTGGAGAATGTTATTTTAGAGTATTAAATATAAATTATTTATAAAACTTATTTATAATCAGTGAATTATTCACAATGAGTCTAATTGTGTCATGACAATGTGACTACAATAAATATTTGCTAATCATGAATTAATTAGGCTTAATAAATTCGTCTCACGAATAATCCTCTGATTCTATAATTATTTGTATAATTAGTTCATATTTAATCTTTCAAATTAATGTTCAAACATCAGTTGTGACATGGATTAAATTTTAGTCTATGAAACTAAATGTCCCCTAAGAATGTAGAGGGAACATGATGGTTTTACCCTTTTAGATGGTAACTAGGTAGGATCGTCGTCAGTACAAAGTTATTATTTTTTCTCCTAACTCTAATATAGAAATCATCATAAAATCTATTAAAATTGTATTTTTTTCGTTAAAATATATAAATTTTAATATAGGTGCTCACATGTAGATGTTCTTAACGACTCCACAAGAATAAAGAGATGAAACCCTATTTTAGATTCACTCTAAATTTAAACCTTGACAAACAAACCAGGCTATGTGTCTCTCTTCGACTATTGACATAATCGATGCATTGCTAAGGGCATCCATCTTAGATATTTATTATGTTGTTACATAAGAAAAATATGATGTGGTAAATAATTTAAAGAAGAGACATATTAGAATATGAAAAAAATCATGTTTACAGTAAAACACCATGTTATCACAATATCTAAGACAAAAATGAAATGTGATTGGATTGAAGAGGAGAAAGAAATGAAATAGATATATATACAAACTAACTTCACGCCCACGTTAAGACATCATGCTTAACATCATGGTTAGAAATATAGTTTCTATAGATAATATATTGTCGACGTAACAAAATAATACGCTACTTACGAAACTATGGTTATGGGTTGAGAATGTACTGACGGTACACCGTACACAATGATTGTTAGTTCCGTGACTTAACTGATAGTCATCGATGATCGGTTGAGTGCTCGTGTGCCGTGTCGTCTTCCGTTGCCGTCCGT
Source organism: Zizania palustris (assembly GCA_019279435.1). Lineage (NCBI taxonomy): Eukaryota > Viridiplantae > Streptophyta > Magnoliopsida > Poales > Poaceae > Zizania > Zizania palustris. The sequence continues at coordinate 49,863,694 of JAAALK010000286.1, read as the reverse complement.
CTCCATGTGCCATAGGCCATAGCCCATACGTATAGTATTTTCCTTTAATTTCCGGGGCATGAGCTCCTCATGACCAGACGACCAGTGTCAAGCATATACACGATTGATCCAGCCAGCTGCTAGCTAGCTCTTGGTTGTGGGTCGGTTTCAAATTTAGATTAGTAATTGTTTTGGAGAACTTCTTCATCAGTTCGACAAGCCGGTAAAAATTAAACTAGCTAGGAGGGTAATAATCCGAAAAAAGTGTTTAGAGATATGATATTTTGTTACTGATTATTGTTTACTTGAATATATCATATGACTTTGTGCTCAGAGAAAATCTGATAAACATACCGTTAGTTTACCGAAGATTCAAGGTTGCAATTTGAACGGAAATTACCAGATCGAGCACACATGCAGCTGGTATAGTAGTAGCCTTTGCTTTGGGAAATTTGACCATTCGCCGCTAAAAAATTTATACACTTTGATTATTTGCCACTTGTGTGGATGACATATGGGACTATCTGAGTGTATGACAGTGGACCGAAGTGACAAATAATCGAAACCATTTGTAAGAATAACAAATCAAATGCTTAGCAGAATTCCTCTTGTTATTCCAGGTGAGGCCTTAATTGTTTGACAAGTCCAATCCGGCGAGAATTTCGATCCAAATCCGAGCAACATTCTGGCCTTGTTTAAGGAGCCAACAGTACAACAATTCTCTTCGAGACTTCGACCACGAAGAACCTCTAAAAAAACATGGAGAGACCATGCACTCGCGCTCTATAGCAACGCTACAAGTGTCACTTATCATAAGTACATATGTTTTTAATTATGGGATCCAATTGTCATGGCTCCGTCCAATGGCTTTCCTTTGACATCAAATCATGCAGGAAACAAAAAAGCTCCTGACTCCGATTACTCTTTATAGTTACGATCCGCGTCGTTGATCTGATAGTGCGGAGGCTCCTGATACTGTGGAGGTGGACCCTACCTCCGTATGGAGTCCACCTCTGAAGCTCCCTTCGGCACCCGCCAGATCGAAATCCGACTGTGCGGAGAGTGGCGACTACTAAACCGACTGCATAAGATCTCATTTCGAATAAGCGGATAATCTTCACTAACTTTTTTGAGAAACCATGATATCAAAGAAATGACCTCTTTAATGTATCTCTCCAGACGACTGAACAAACTTCACTAATGATTGATTTTTAGTAATGAGTGAGTTGATAGCAGTTACTAGAGATCTTCTTAAATGATGAGTCTTAAGAATTATTATCACTATCACTAACAGACGATAATATCACTAATTAGTGATGGTGTCACATAGGTTTGTCAATAATAGACGGTCATTAATAATGGATGTATATCTATAATCACTATTAACGATAGATCATTAGTGATACGATAATAACGATCGGTGCCACGTCTAGTGCTAATGACTTTTATAGTCTGTAGTCTGTCCTAATAAAAAATGTAAAGAAAATATGTAGCTAGCTAGCTTTTATTTCTCGAGCTCTATAATTCATATAAGATTTAAAGCTAGATCAAGCAGCCCATGAATAGGGAGAATAATGTGAAAACAGAAGAATATACAACTTAAGTAGTGATGATATCAACTCATTTGATGATATAAAATACTTGGATCGGATGCCTCCAACTGTAGCGACGATGATTACAACTTCGTGATCACGCTAATGAACTATTGGTGCAAGCAAAAGAAAAAAAATCATTCGGATTAGCTATAATATTACTGGTTAGTGCCGCTAGACTATAGTACATAATGATACAAGTTTTTGTACCAAAAAACAGTCCTATTCGTGCTGCCTATGTTGCATATCTTACTATTCTTTTTCGTCGCAATTTTCAGGACAAAAATGGTGCTTCGAAGTAGAGCGAGCCTACAAGGAAATGCTGAAATTGTAAAGACACCAAACAGATAGATCAACGAAAGCCGGAAGAAGTCTAGGGCTTGATCAAACCAGAGTGACGAGAATTAATCCAACTATCTAGTTGGACACCAATCAGCTCCAATATTTGCTCACGCATAGAAAAAACGGTCAAATATAATACACCGTCATATATTCAGGAAAATTAATTATATGTTTCAAAATTAATCGACATTTTATAATATCTTAAGTTTATCAATATTTTATTATATGTCCCACAAGAGTTATCTAGTTTAATAATATATCTACGGGTATCTTTTACGAATAAGGAGTAAGATTGAGGAGACGGTGGAACGGCAACAACTCCTCGCAGAGGTTGGCATGGAAACGATTCCTCTGCAGTCGGAGGGGGTGACTGCAGAGGGTAGTCGGGCTTCGCAGCCGTCCAATCTTGATCGGACGGTGCGAAGCCCCCTTCTCTCTTCGAAGTCTCCTACGAAGTGGGTCCCACCAATGCGAAGCCCGACTGCACAGGATCTCATTTGGGTTGACATAGGGAGATGGCGCAGAGAACGTGGGAGGGCTACCGCTGGATGGCCTAGCGTCGAAGAGAGCTTGGATAGCCGCGGTGTCGGAGAGGGCCTGGATGGCGACAACGTCTTCTTATATGTCCCTATTTATAAAAGAAATTCTGTAGCTATATTATTAAACTAGACAATCCTGTGAACATATAATAAAAGATCGATAAATTTAGGATATATTATAAAAATCTGATCAATCTGGGACATTTGATTAGTTTTCCCCGGATATTAAGATGGTTTAGGCAAATGCGTCAAGTACGTTGCTGAGCTTAGCTCAAAACCTTGTTAAGCAAATCGTCACCAATCATTTAGGCTCTTTATATTAAATAATTTATGGAGAATTAAAATCCTCTGAATTTTTTCAAAGTGTCACTATGAACAAAAGAATATGGTTGCAAAATTTGTACGGATTATTTTCCTGTGCTCTCGTTCACATACATCATATTTCTATTTTCCTTTTAGAAGTCCAAAATGCTTATATTCCTTATCTGTTTCTCTCTCTTGAAGGGATTCCTTAGAACGCGAGTTTAAGAAACACAAATTTTTAGTATGTCTATACCATCATTTATTTTTCATCGTTCCATACTATATTTATATATTTAATATGAACAAACAAAAAACACACATTAATTAAACTAGTTATTTGATACCCGAAATCATATGCAAAACCATTTATTTTTTGAAACCTAAGGGGGTGTTTGTTTTCCCTAATCCAAAATTTAGTCCCGTCATATCGAATATTTAGATACTATTTTAGAGTATTAAATGTAGATTATTTACAAAACTCATTCATAATCGATGGATTATTCGCGAGATGAATCTAATGAGTCTAATTACATCATGATTTGACAATGTGATGCTACAGTAAATATTTGCTAATCATGAATTAATTAGGCTTAATAAATTTGTCTCGTGAATAATCTCCTGATTATGAAATTATTTTTATAATTACTTTAATTTTAGTTCTTTAAATTGATATCTAAACATACAAACCAAACACTCCCTTAAAAGTATTCTTGATATTAGTGTATATTAGGTTGTCACTCCACTACACATAAGTGCCATATCCTCTGATGTATGTACAAAACTATTGAACTACCTTCAAAATAACCAAAACCATTTAGGTTACGCAGACGTTAAAGGTTATTAGTGCTGTTTCTACCTGAAATTTGAAATACTCCGTCCGTTTTATACCGTAACTCCTTTGATTTTTTTAAATCAAATTTATTGAAATTTAACCAAATTTAAAAATTTATATCAATATCTATAATATTTATTAAATACCCTACTAATACATATTTTATAGTGAATGAATTTAATAAATCTAATCTAATGTCATAGTTGTCGATATATTTTAAATTTGACTAGTAGTGTATATAGCATAAGACTATTCACACTGAGAGTTTCACGGGGTGTTTCATGATATTAATTTTTATACCACATCAGATTTTTTGCTGACATGTCATTTAATTAATATTTCATGAGAGCTAGTTAGATTTAATTACACTGGTTAGCCTAAAAAAATAGTGAAATGAAACTCTGGACTAAGAGAGAGAGTATTTCATTCGGCAAAATTGATATGGACTTGATTTTTAGGAACCAGTGTTATGAAACTCACTACTGTAAATAGCCTAATACATTTTTTCTTTCCAATTTTTGGTTTACATGATTTGATTTTGAGCAAGCTATAACTATCTTTCAACTTTAAAGACAATGGGTTCGCAACGAGATGCACGATCCAGTAGACGAATTCTGTTAAAAGTTTTCTTTTCCCCATCTCGTATCCCCGACGTATTTAAGTTCTCGAAGCAAGCAGACCCACGGTATTATCCATCCATTCGCCACGCCTCCGCCGCCGCATTCTCCGCGCCTCGCCGTCCGCCGAGCTACCCCGCCCCGCGCCGCGACCCGCGACGCGCACCCGACCACTCGAAATCCCCGCGCGAAACCCTAATCCTCGAGCTCCCATCCGCCCACGCGGAGCAGGCGAGCCCGCCCCAACCCCATGGCGTCCTCGGCGGCGGCCAACCTGTGGGTGCTGCTCGGCCTCGGCATCGCCGGCGTCCTCCTGGCGGCGCGGCGGCTGCGGCGTCCCGCGCGCCCCGACAGCGGCGCGTTCATCGCGCGCCTCGAGCTCCTCCCCCCGCCGCAGCCCCCGCCGCCCCAGGCGCGACACCCTCTCACGGGACTCTGCTTCGCCATCGCCGACGCGTAAGCTCTCGCGCTGCCGCCTCGCTCATGTTTGCGTGATTTATAGACTCTGATTGGATTGGACTGGTAGGGAGCGTGCTAGAACCCCTTGAATAGTTCGATCGCTTGAATCATACTAGCATGGTATCTCTTCTTCTCGTGGTGTTCAGCGCAGTGGCGAACCTAAGACAACACTTGTTGGGGTCTGTTACGATTTAACAGTCCAATTATAAGTAAATTTTAATTAATATAGGGTAAAACAACAGTAAATGAACAGCTTACCCGGTGTCCTGTGCACCGGGCGAGTTGTATGTAGGAACGCCACTGGTTCAGGGAGGCAGAATTTTGTGTGCTATGGGCGATTTAGGGAGATAATTTCACTCTACGTTGCATATTGGATTTGCTGAACTAGACCGGGCCTTTGTTCACACACACACACACACACACACACACACACACATTGCAAGCATTGCTAGTTTGGGTATTTTGTAGCCAGGCAGCCTGCTATGTTTGCATTGCCCTGTTTTGGCCCCAAAAGCGGAGATGATCTTACAGTTCATTATAATACCTTACACGGTATATGTTTATGCATCACTTGCCAAATATTATGGGAAAATTGTATATATGCCACCAAAATTTCAATGGTACCAATAAATATGTTCAAAATATTTCACATACCCTGTTACCATTTCCGTTTGACTCATTTTGTTGACCACACCAGCTGACAGCAATGCCCCTTGCTCTAGCATGACATGGTAGTCAGATCGATCTCAAGACACCAAAATTTCCCAATTCACCGCTGGTTTTATTCTTTGCTGTTGGGAAAAGCATGCGTTTCTACTTGTTGAGCTCTGCCTGGGGCCAATGTTGGTGGCCGCCTGCACCCAGTGGTGAGGTTTCTCAGCGGCACAACGCCCTTTGTCTGGGCATTGGCACTCTGCTGGTACACTCACTCCTGTGGTACCGCTGCCCAGCAGAGCAGCTCTCATCACGGGTGTTAGTACTCATTAAAAACAAGATGCTTTTTGGCATGTTTTCTTTAAAACATATGTATGTGGTGTGCCAACTTACCCAAACATAAATTACCAGGTTTCTTATGGAAAAAGTAGATCTGAACACATTGTAATACTATGATCGTGGAAATATTTGAAAACGAAGAAAAAAACTGAACCTAAGTATTCATCTTCTTACCAAATTATGTTTTAGCCAAATGTATCTCAGGGATGGCTCCCGACGCGAGTTATATGTTTTAGCCAAATCTATCTCTTACCAAATTAAGTATTCATCTTCTTGTGACATAGTTATTATGTTGGTAAGGTGAGGCGAGGCACCTAACTACCTTCATACCTTTTAGGCAAGTATGGCATGCGGCGAGGGACAATAGGAATTGAAATTTAGAACCACATGAAGTATAAATAGTTAAACAAGTCCATACTCCATTCAATATAAACATACATACATAATCCCTACATGGTAACATGGATATATGCTAAAGGAAATCCTATAAACGGCAGGAGTTGATCAGTTCTATATGGAAATCATCAATATATGGAAAGCTGATTGGTTGTATATGGAAATCATCAATATATGGGAAGCCTATTCACGACAGGAGCTGATTTATTTCCAACAAAGACAGAGCAAAGGAGGGACATAGCAGGAGGGAGAGATATACATAGTAGATCGGGAGGGACAAGACAGAGCAGATTGGAAGGGAGAGGGAGACCACATATCTGGAGCGACATTGACCGAGCTGAGTGACGCTATGCGAGGGAAGGCCGCTGCGGCCACACCGAGCACGGGAAGGTTGCCAACAGAGGTAAGAGCCATGGAGGAAATAGCGGCAGCGAAGGGAGCAGCGACCGGCAGAGGGGATGGTGACAGCATACATTGCACTCCATTTCCTGTGAAGGTGGACACCTCAGTCCGATTAGGCGAGGCGTCGATTGTGGCGTCCACCGCTGGCTGCGCAGACGCCAAATCGTTGATTAGATGATGCCTTGATACTTCTTTATCCGACTAAGGACTAAGGAGGGTTCATGGTTCAGCGCATATTTTAACTAGAAGAGAGGTACATGCTCTGGATCAAACTAGTGCTACTTAATCTGAACTCTGAAGTGAACTTGGTAGCTCCTTTGACATCCTTCTAAATTTGATAGATACTTGTTGATACTTGATAGATCATATATGCCAAACTAAGGGTCTGCTTGGAAGGGCCCCACTCCACCATTTTCATCTCCACTCCAAAAATCCATGGTGGTGTAGATCCATGGTTGATCAGAAACTAGCAAATGGCATGTTTGGCTAGCTCTAGATCCAGGAAGGGTGTGTTAGCAGGTAGAATGTCTATTGTACCCTTGCTTGATACAATGTACACGAATGCAATGTGTGCTTATATGTTATATATTATATATTTTAAGGTTTATAAATTTAAATTACACATTATTAGACAAATTAAAATATATATTTATACGAATATTTTAAGCATCCTATCATGGAAAATAAATAAATTACATATTTGTAATAACAATGTCGACAAAAGAGAAAATGTGGCCCAATTATAATATATTTATTAGTTCCAATTAAGAGAAATGCTTCACACATAACTATTTTCATGTTACATTTCATACTATAACACTATTTACATATAGAATTCATATATCTATGGTATACAATTTCAACAAAAGTGAAATTTTAACAAATTGCCAAGAAAAGGGTAAATGCTATTAGCTATGTAGATAGTTGTCACTGGCAGGGGAGATACTCAGATTAGTAGGAACTAATCTTCTTAATTGCTATAAAAAGTGGGTATATGGTCAAGGGCCTAAACCTCGTCGTCGCGGCGGCGCCGTTGCGGCGACGCGACAAAGAGGCAGAGATACAGGGAGGCTATGCCTGAACTGAATACTCGACCCCTAAACTCCTATCAGGGCCCTGTTTATGTAGACAAAGAACCAACCCCTCTAACAATGGAAATATCAAACTAAATCCTGACTTGCTAACTTAAGATCTAACCAAATCTATTTAATTGGTAGATATATGATCTCAAATTTATTTAATTGGTATATATGATCTCCTTGCTAATCAAATCTATATCTAATTGATACTTATCTGATCTCCTTGGACCTATTTCCTTCTCTAGCCAAATCCCCTGATTTTTGAGATCATGTTTCCTTCTTTAGCCGGACCTGCTGCTACAGTACCGGTGGTACTGTTCACAGGCGGGCCAGGCCCTCCGGCCCATGATCTGAGGCCATGACAATAGTGCTGAGTCTTCACTTGCAAACCATAAGGAGACAAATCAGGTGCATAAAAATTTGAATCATCTAGCACAAGGAAGTGCACTTGAGTTGATGCTTACCTGTCACAAACAGCACATGCAGGTCCATTACTCATGTTCTATCTTCCTTGAATTAAACTTAGTATATTCTGCTTGAATTAAAACAGAGAGGAATGAGGATAGAGGTCAGCATTTTATTGTATAAACCATATGCAGGAATGCACCACAAATGATAACTGAAGGCAGCAGAATGATACATATTTACATTATTTGTTGCACTGCTATTAGTTATCAAAGAAAATTATTAACAATAGGAAATTAGGTACACAGATCAGTGATATACAATGGAAATTTCAGACTCTACGTCAAACTTGAACTGAAATATACAAGTACTAGGAGAGCAAATAAGAATACATTCCTGGTTAGATTTACTAATATCTTCACATCTATAGTATATCTTTGGAATGAGCAAAGTTCGTAGAATTAAGGCATTCCGGTAGTATAGCTGTCATGTGGGGCCGCGTGTATACGCGACGGCGCCGTGCGCGAGATGTGCGCCGGGCAGCAGAGAGGGAGGCGCACAAGGCCCAGGAAGGGGGCTGCGGCTGAATTTGAAAAGAGATAAGGATTGTTAGTTCTATTTTGAATAAGTCAGTTTGTTAGTTTCAAATTCAAATAAATCTGGTAATGGTAGTCTTATCCTTAGTTGGTTAGTAACTTAGTCCTTAAGTCTAGGAAGGTTGGTTGGCCGAGAGGCTATATAAATCCCTTGTAAGACAGATTAGAGAATAAGAAGTATTTTGGCAATCTTTCTCCCACTTCCCCTCTTCATTAAGCCGCCGGCCAGGAATCTAATTCCCGCCGTCGAAGGGCAGCAGCATGGGGGTATAACCCCGCTGCAGCTACGGACCGAGACTACGATCTCCGTAGTCGGGGTCCGGCTACCTTGGGCGTCAACGCCCTTGACAACCTGGTATCAAGGGTCTCTCGATCCTCCGCCACGCAGTCCAGCCGATCCACCTCGTCGTCGCCGGCTATGGGAGATCAACCAACCCTCGCCGACCTCATGGCCAAACTGAACGCCCTCACCACCGACATGGCAATCATGAAAGCAGACATGGAAGGCTTCAAGGATCGCTCCTCGACTTCGGAAACCAGCGGTGGTGACCGCACGGAGGCGCCACGCGACCTCGATCGCCCACCCAGGTTCCAGAAGCTCGACTTCCCACGCTTCGATGGCAAGTCCGATCCTATGTTCTTCATCAACAAGTGCGAATCGTACTTCCGGCAGCAGCGCACCTTGGCAGAGGAACGCGTCTGGATGGCGTCATACCAGCTGGAGGGTGTCGCTCATATGTGGTTCATCCAACTGCAAGAAGATGAAGGCACACCGCCATGGGGCCGATTCAAGGAGCTCCTAAACCTGCGGTTCGGACCGCACCTACGATCGGCGCCCCTCTTCGAGCTCTCTGAGTGCCGTCGTACGGGCTCCGTCGAGGAGTACGCCAACCGTTTTCAAGAACTCCTGCCGCGCGCTGGTCGGCTCGATGAAAGCCAGAGGGTGCAACTCTTCACGGGTGGACTTCTGCCACCGCTCAGCCATGCTGTTCGGATTCACAACCCGGAGACCCTCAACATGGCCATGAGTTTGGCGCGTCAGGTGGAGCTCATGGAACTGAGTCGTCAACAGCAGGCCCCTCCCCGGCACGCGCAACGGGCGGCCCTCCCGACCCCGGCGGCAAGACCGGCGCTTCCTGCGGGCCCACCCGTTCTGGCACTTCCCGCCCCGGTGGTCCCATCCCAGAGTCCGGTACTTCCGGTTCCGCCATCCCGAAGCACAGGGCAGCAGGCAAAGCGCCTAACCACCGAAGAGCAAGCTGAACGAAGACGCCTCGGCCTGTGCTATAACTGCGATGAGCCATACTCCAGGGGCCACAACAGGGTCTGCCGTCGGCTTTTCTACGTCCACGGCATCGAACTCGTCGACGATACAGATGCGGCCGCCCCAACTAGCCAGGAGGCGCCACTGTTTTCCCTCCGGGCCGTAGCGGGTATGACGATCTGTGAGTCTATGCAGGTGCGCGTGACGGTGGGTGCAACAACGTTCACAGCCCTCCTGGATACGGGCTCCACGCATAACTTCATCGCAGAGGCCGCAGCAGCGCGTACAGGCCTCTACGTCCACTCCCGGCCACGCCTCTCAGCCACGGTGGCCAACGGCGAACGGATCACGTGCCCCGGGGTCCTTAGTCAGGCACCGATCGTCATCGCCGACGAAGATTTCTGCGTCGACCTCTACGTCATGCCACTCGCCGGCTACGACGTCGTCCTCGGCACACAATGGATGGTGACGTTGGGGAAGATGGTGTGGGACTTCACCTCCCGAACAGTTGCATTCACTCGCCATGGCCGCTCCATCTGCTGGGAGGACATATCCGCACGACAGGAGCCAAGACTCACCGCCATCACGTCACCGGTGGATTTATTGGACGAACTACTAACGACCTTCAACAGTATCTTCACCGAGCCAACCGGGCTGCCACCGCAGCGCGCTCGCGACCACAGCATTGTCCTTAAAACGGACGCGCAGCCGGTGGCTGTCCGGCCATACAGGTATCCGGCGGCCCACAAGGACGAATTGGAGAGGCAATGTGCCGCGATGATCGAGCACGGCATCGTACGGCGCAGCGACTCGGCATTCTCTTCCCCGGTCCTCCTCGTCAAGAAGCCGGACGGGTCATGGCGTTTCTGCGTCGACTACCGGGCACTCAACGCGCTTACCATCAAGGACGCGTTCCCCATCCCCGTCGTCGACGAGCTGCTGGACGAACTCCACGGGGCGCGCTTCTTCACCAAGCTTGATCTGCGCTCGGGTACCACCAAGTCCGCATGCGGCCAGCCGACATCCACAAGACGGCGTTCAGGACTCACGACGGCCTGTACGAGTTCTTGGTAATGGCGTTCGGGTTGTGCAACGCCCCCGCCACATTCCAGGCTCTAATGAACGACGTCCTCCGGCCCTTCCTTGCCGCTTTGTGCTCGTTTTCTTTGACGACATTTTGATCTACAGTGCCACATGGGCGGATCACTTACGCCATTTGCGCGCCGTCTTCAGCACACTCCATCAGCACCAGCTCTTCGTCAAGAAGTCAAAATGCGCGTTCGCGGCATCGTCCGTCACATACCTTGGCCACGTGGTGTCGGCCGCGGGCGTCGCCATGGACCCGGCCAAGGTGCAGGCCGTGCGAGAATGGCAGCAGCCCCGCTCCGCGAGGGCCGTGCGCGGCTTCCTGGGCCTTGCCGGGTACTACCGGAAGTTTGTGCACAACTACGGCACCATAGCCGCACCGCTCACCGCCCTGCTCAAGAAGGACGGGTTCGTGTGGACAACCAACGCGGCGGAGGCGTTCACCGCACTAAAGGAGGCGGTCACTTCGGCTCCGGTGCTTGCCATGCCGGACTTCTCCAAAATGTTCATCGTCGAGTGCGATGCGTCGTCGCACGGCTTTGGGGCGGTGCTGGTCCAGGACAGCCACCCAGTGGCCTTCTTCAGCCGGCCGGTAGCCCCCCGGCACCGAGCTCTAGCGGCATACGAGCACGAACTCATCGGCCTCGTCCAGGCCGTACGCCACTGGAGGCCCTACCTTTGGGGACGACGTTTCGAGGTCAAGACAGATCATTACAGCCTCAAATACTTGTTGGATCAGCGGTTGTCCACAATTCCACAACACCATTGGGTGGGAAAACTCCTCGGCTTCGATTTTACAGTTGCATACAAACCAGGGCATACAAATGCCGTGGCTGACGCTCTGTCACGCCGCGACACTCCCGAAGAAGGATCGGTCCTGCTAATGTCAGGCCCACGTTTTGACTTCCTCGAACGTCTTCGCCAAGCCAATACCTCCAACCCGGCACTGGTGGCCTTGCAGGAAGCAATCAACAGCGGCTCTAAGTCTCAGCCTTGGGCCATCACAGATGGGTTAGTCCACTACGGAGGACGGCTATACCTACCACCGGACTCCTCGCTGCTACAGGAGGTGTTGCAAGCGGTCCATGAGGAGGGCCATGAGGGCGTCCAGCGCACGCTGCACCGACTCCGCCGCGACTTCCACTTTCCTAACATGAAAAGTATGGTGCAGGACCTGGTTCGGGCATGCACAGTGTGCCAGCGCAACAAACCGGAACACCTCCACCCGGCCGGACTATTGCTGCCACTTCCGGTACCGCAGGGTGTTTGGTCGGACATCGCCATGGACTTCGTCGAGGCACTGCCGCGCGTCCGGGCAAGTCCGTCATCTTGACGGTAGTCGACCGTTTCAGCAAGTACGCACACTTCATTCCCCTGGCGCACCCATATTCAGCGGAGACGGTGGCTCAGTCTTTCTTCACCGAAGTCGTTCGGCTGCACGGCATTCCGCAATCCATCGTCTCCGACCGCGACCCCGTGTTCACATCCCACTTCTGGGGCGAGCTGATGCGATTGAGCGGTACCAAGCTGCAGATGTCAACGGCTTTCCACCCACAGTCGGACGGACAGTCGGAGTCCGCAAACAAGGTGATCATAATGTACCTTCGATGTTTGACAGGTGATCGCCCACGCGACTGGCTGCGCTGGCTGCCATGGGCAGAGTATGTTTTCAACACCGCCTTCCAGTCGTCGTTACGCGACACTCCATTCCGCATCGTCTACGGACGCGATCCTCCCTCCCTGCGTACCTATGCGCATGGTGATTCCAGAGTGCCGGCAGTAACCCACACGCTGGAGGAGCGAGCAGAATTCCTGGAGGACGTTCGGCACCGGCTTGAGCAGGTCCAAGCCATCCAGAAGCGCAACTACGACCGTCTTCACCGGGAGGTCACCTACCAAGCAGGCGACTGGGTTCTGCTTCGACTGCGTCAGCGGCCTACTTCATCCATGCCACAGGGAGCGGCGGGCAAGCTCAAGCCTCGCTTCTACGGGCCATATCGCGTGGTCGAGCTCATCAACGACGTCGCAATCCGCCTGGCCCTGCCACCTCAAGCCCGCCTACACGACGTCTTCCATGTTGGGTTACTCAAGAAGTTCCGGGGCGCTCCACCGCAAGAACCACCTGCCCTGCCTTCTGTTCGCCATGGGGCGATCGTCCCAGAGCCAGCCAGGGCGGTCAAGTCAAGGGTGGCGCGTGGCGTGCGCCAAGTTCTCATTCAATGGAAAGGGGAATCTCCAGCGTCATCAACTTGGGAGGATGTCGACTCGTTCCATGCCAAATATCCTCAATTCCAGCTCGAGGACGCGCTGCCTCTCGAGGAGGGGAGAGATGTCATGTGGGGCCGCGTGTATACGCGACGGCGCCGTGCGCGAGATGTGCGCCGGGCAGCAGAGAGGGAGGCGCACAAGGCCCAGGAAGGGGGCTGCGGCTGAATTTGAAAAGAGATAAGGATTGTTAGTTCTATTTTGAATAAGTCAGTTTGTTAGTTTCAAATTCAAATAAATCTGGTAATGGTAGTCTTATCCTTAGTTGGTTAGTAACTTAGTCCTTAAGTCTAGGAAGGTTGGTTGGCCGAGAGGCTATATAAATCCCTTGTAAGACAGATTAGAGAATAAGAAGTATTTTGGCAATCTTTCTCCACTTCCCCTCTTCATTAAGCCGCCGGCCAGGAATCTAATTCCCGCCGTCGAAGGGCAGCAGCGTGGGGGTATAACCCCGCTGCAGCTACGGACCGAGACTACGATCTCCGTAGTCGGGGTCCGGCTACCTTGGGCGTCAACGCCCTTGACAATAGCTGAGCTATAGAGCAAATGAACCAAAATGGAGCAATAAATTAAATTGACATTAAATCAACTTTGTAGTGCAGATGAAAAATCAAAGTGGAGCAGCACATAATTCCAGAAACATATGTCTAGATCTGATAACATAAGACCTAAACAGACTAGCTACTTCTAATCGGTTAAATCTCACAGTAACACTTCTAATGACTGCATGTCTGCAATACATTCACTAATGAAAATCACAAATTAGCGATTACCTGCTGGCTATTTGCATGTTGGCTGTCAATTGAGGCGGCAATATATCGGCGCCCAGCGGCTGACTTGCGTCGCTGGCCAGGACCATGGCAAGTCACAACCTTGCAGAACATACCGAGGCAGACAGCAGCAGCAGGAGGACAATGATGCTTGGTGAGAGGATGATGACATGGAGAGCGATGGCACGGGTGGGCGATGACAGTCGAAGGAGAGTGGCTTTGTTTTGGAACTTCCGCGCCCCCTGCCATGACCTGGTGCTGAGCCACTTCATGTCAACCTCCCTGCTGTTGGACAAGCGGGTGGTGATGTGGGTCAATGGCTATTATGGGCTCGCTAGGGTAAGTGTTCAAAGACCAAGGGATAGAGCACAGGAGCACTCACTCTCTACTCTCTAGTAGCTTCAACAGGGCTTCTCCCTATCTAGTTAAGAGAAGCTCTAAGGCTTAGGGCTAACTTTAGAAATTCATTAATTGCTTGATAATAGAATACATGAGATCCTTTTATATATTGGGAGGACTAACTTGACATACAAGGAACTAGTTCCTACTATTATGGAAATCACTCTAATCTCTATCTTAGTTCCTAACTAATAGATGTAATACCAAAATAACTATATTTCCATCCTAAATCACCTAACTTGCCATACCAGACTGTTGCTACAGTGCCGCATACTGCTCATGTGCTGCTACAGTGCCGCACTATAGTACTATGTTCATTGCATTACACCCCCTCACGGTGAGGCTGCTCATCCTTGAGCTGCGGTGATGGCCATGGTTGAAGTCCTTGGTGATATGCAGATGAGTAGGTGCAGCGCTTGCTGAACAACACTTCAAAGAGCATTGACAAGGGTCTGAAGGACTGTAGCAAGTTCAGCAACCTCATGATGTGGCTTGATGTTGTTGGCATCATGAATGAAGCGCACAAAACAGCAGCAACACCATTGTTGTCATGAAGCTTGGTGGCATGTGGTTGGCGTTGACCCTTAACTGTTAGCTGTTGTGCTCCACACCACCTAAGGCATCATGTAGGCTGTCAATTTGGTGAAGGTGATGGATGGAAAACAAGCACCCTCTTCTTCTTTGGCATAGACACCAATGACACAATTAAGGGCAGGGAGGCTGAAAAAATGTTAGTGAAGAAGTTGGCAGTGTGACCAGCGCTAACTCCATTGTTGAGTTAGATGGTTGTTGCATGGTTGTCACGGCGCCCCGGCGAGTCCAGTCGCCAGGGGGTCGACTGGACGCCTAGGCGCCTAGGCGGGCGCCTAGGCGTCGCCTAGGCGACCAATTAAATTCAGCATTTGTTGGCTTTGTTGGCTTGCTGCCTGCTAGGCTGAAAAAATACTGCAGTACTGCTTGCCTTGCTGCCTGCTGCACTACTGCAGTACTAAGGGAGCACAGCCGGGGAGCACAGGGGAGGGAGCACAGCCGGGGAGCACAGCCAGGGAGCACAGGGGAGGGAGCACTGTTGAGTCAGGCCACTGACGCTTAGACTGGCGAGCTAGGGTTTTTGCGTGGCGGTTGAGTCAGGGCCCGGGGAGCACAGGGGAGGCGGCCGGGCGGCCGGTGGCCGGGCGGCCAGTGGCCGGGCGGCGCAACTGCGCAAGGGGAAGCAGCGCAGTTGCGGAGATCTGGCGGCCGGCGGCGCAAACGATACTTGTTTTCCGACGGCCGGCGGCGCAAGGCACGGGAGCAGCTCCGGCAGCCGGTGGGCGGCGGCGCAAGGCACGGGAGCAGCTCCGGCAGCCGGTGGGCGGTGGCGCAAGGGAAGACCGAAAGCAGAAAGGGGCTGGGCACGGGCGGCGGCGCAAGGGAAGACTGAAAGCAGAGCACGGGCTTAGAAAATATACTCACAGACCCTAGGCGCCCGCCCAGAGTCTCCCGGCGACCGCCTAGGCGCCATGGGCGACGCCTAGACAGTCCAGGCGGGCGCCTGGACAGATCCAGGCGAGGCGTTTCAGCTAGGCGTCCGGCGGCCACCGCCTGGACGCCTAGTCGGCGCCTAGGCGTCGCCTAGGCGACGCCGTGACAACAATGGGTTGTTGCTCGTTTGTTGCATTTTTCTGCTTCTCTACTCGTGTAAGGCGCAGATCGTGGTCCTCAAGCCATCGATTGATGGACAGCAATTGCTTGTCTCAGGCTCGGCGATCAAGTCGGTGAAGAATCTTGTCGAGCTTGATGATGATTGCCACATTATCCAAAGCAGCTTGTGTTTTGGTGGACATGGGACACCGGCTTGTGGCTCTGATACCAAGATGTTATGGGCTCGCTAGGTTAAGTGTTTGAAGACCGGAGAATAGGGCACTCACCCTCTAGTAGCTCTGGAAAGGCTTCTCCCTGTCTAGGTAAGAGAGGCTTTGAGGCTTAGGGCTAACTTTAAGAATTCATTGATTGCTTGATAATAAAGTATATGAGATCTCTTTATATATAGGGATGACTAACTTGACATACAAGGAACTAATTCCTACTATTATGGAAACCAAATTAATCTCTATCTCAGTATCTCTACTTCCTAACTAAAACCAATATCTTCCTAACTAATAGATGTAATACCAAAATAACATTCTCCATCCCAAATCACCTCGCTATTGCTACAGTCCCATGTACTGTCCACGAGTTGCTACCGTGCTGTGCTACAGTACCATGTTCATATCAATGGTGCAAGCAGAGAAGGCGGCAGCAGGTCAGCTAGGTGGGAGGGCTAGGTTTTCCGGATGCGAACTGAGAAATGGAGGGGAGGGGTATTACCCTAGTGTCAGGCAGGTAATTACCCCTGAACTCCACAAGTAGGTTGAAAATAGGCCCATGGAGCACCTTTTTTCTTGTTCCATCCTTTTGTACTGCTGGAGGGCCAGCTCCATGGAATGATAGAGCAGGGGTGTTTTGAAGGGCTCCACCATGCTCCACAGTGGAGTTCGGAGCTGGCACCCTCCCAAACGGGGGATTTAATTATTTGCCACTCTTAACATGTGAGTGGCAACAAAATTGTCACTCTGAGTCACTGACATGTGGGGTCACCTGAGTCACTGACGTGTGGTCCATTAATTGACACATGAAGAGAGTGACAAATAGTTAAATTATCCCCCAAACAGGCCCTAAGTTTCTGTACTTGTAGATTTCCTGAGAACTGTGTCGTGGGTATATCTGTTTCTTGGAGAAAATGCTATTTGTTGCAACCCAACTACACAAATTCTGGGTTACACTGTTCCAGATTGACTTTTGATACTTAGAAACTATTCATTTGTGGCATTTCTTTATACTACTAAAAGAATCAAACTGCTTGTTGTTTTTTTTTTGAATTTGCGCACTGGTGGCCAATGATGTTGCATTTGATCTTTTTGATACCTTGTTTCTGGCATTGAGAAGTGGCAAATCCAATATATTGATTTGGTGTTAAGGTTCTTCCTGTACATCGTTTTTTTGCCTTTGAGCTCAAATGTCTTCTTGCTTTGATGATTTGCAGATTCAATGTCACTGGTTATATAACAAGTTTCGGCAGCTTAGAATGGGCAAAGACACATGATGAAGCAACACAAACATCTCTAGTTGTTTCATCTCTTGTAGATGGTGGTGCTATTTGTGTTGGAAAAACTGTTATCGATGAGATGGCATATAGGTAAAATTACTTTTTTCATATGGCTTCTGAAAAGTGCATTAAAAAATTCACTTAACTCCTCTTCCCTGTTCTATTTATTTTTGTGAAAATATCACAAAAACAAAAAAATGTTCTCGACATTTGTGAGGATTACTTTTCCATCATTAACTTGTATAAGTGTGCATACTCATTGTACATTACTTGTGCAGTATCCATGGTGAGAATAAACATTTTGGTACACCAACAAATCCTGCTGCTCCAGATCAAGTACCTGGAGGATGCTCAAGTGGGTCAGCCGTTGCTGTTGCTGGTGGCATGGTAGATTTTGCCTTGGGTGAGCTGATTGTTTTTAATTCATGCATGCAACTTGCTTTCCTCATTTAAGCAACATTATGTTTCTTAACACTATTGTTTAATGCGACTTGCTCTGTCATCCTTTAGCTCCAGAGCTCAATATAAATCTAAATTTCTGGTACACTTGAATGACCTTACTAAGTTGTTTATGCCAAGTTCACTCTGGTGGTGATTATCTGGATTTCAGGATCAACATTTATGGTCCGTATAAGTATAATTTTTTCAATACATGTTACTGGTTAATTGCTGTTACGTGCATCTCAAGAAAAGCTTTTTTTTGAGGTAAACCAGTAGGAGAGACTCCTACTGAGCATCTTAAGAAAAGTTGCTGCTATGTGACTACATTCCTTTACCTGGAACGGTTGCACCATTCTACCAAGTTGTCACTATCTGACCTCCCTTCAACGGATATTAACCTTCATTGTCACAGTTGAGGATCTAGAACATACTTCTGTATGGAGGTGTCAGACACAGACTTGAAATTTCTTTTGTGCCAAGCCTTCAAGTTTTCACTGATTTTCAAAATTATAAGAAATTAAGAATACCCCCTCCTCTGTGACAGTTGTGGAACCAAAAGTCTTGTGTTCGTACTTTGTGGGTCAAACAGACTTCAATGGATAAATAATACACTGGGAATGTGATGCTGCAGGTATCGATACCATTGGAGGAGTAAGGATACCAGGTAGTTACTGTGGCGTCTTGGCGTTCCGGCCTTCCCATGCTGTTGTCCCTAACAGTGGTGTTATTCCTGTTGCTCCTAGTCTGGATACCATAGGTATCTCTTGAAACATACTTATTCTAAACTATGAATTTATATGTATTGACTTGCAACCTCTTCTGGTCACTATTAATTCAAATTTCTAAACTCGTCATGTCCCATTATTTTAATTCTTGTCTACAGGCTGGTTTGCGAAGGATCCAAGTGTACTGCGTCGTGTTGGCCATCTTCTTTTGAGGCTACCTTATGCTGATACTCGACAACCCAGACATTTTTACATAGCAGATGATTGCTTTGAAATGTCAAAGGTACCTGCAAGAAGATTGACTCAGGTGGTGACAAAATCTGTGGAAAAACTCTTTGGAAGTATGTATCTCCTCTTTACACCATCATTTTTATTTCAAAAGTCCCTTGGTTTTTGCTGCCAACAAACTTCCTCATGTCAACTTTTTTTCTTTGTGTATTTCATTAGGACAAGTATTGGGTCATGTTAATCTTGAAAATTATTTGGCTTCAAGAATACCCAGCCTGAGGAACTATTCAAATGGTCAGAAGAATGGTGACTCAAAGTTTTCTTCATTGCTAGCACTTTCTAGGGCCATGCAGTTTCTTCACAAGTATGTTTCTGCCTTACACAATCATGTTATTAAATAAACAAGTAACTAACAGTTTCATATGAAGTATAGCCATAAATTTCCTGTGATTTCTAGCCTTTTCTAGTTATTTATGTGGAGACACGTTGTGCAGTATGTGCACTGGTTTGTGAAACAATACTATCAGATGAACTTAATACATTTGTAGGGTTGACTGCTTGTAGACTAATTTTCCTTATAGAATCTAATTGCAAATTGTGGTGATGTATAATTGAAAGGGCTATATTTCTTCCTTAGCAATCACAACTTTTTGGCATTTGCAAACAAATAACACCTTCATGATCTGTTCTGTGCTGTTACATGGGGTGGCTTTGGTTTAGAAATTTCAGAAGACATATTAGACAAACTTTGTTTATATATTCATCACTTACTTTTTTTATTAAACTGACATTTTCATGTGTATATTTCTTCTATTTGACTTATTCTGTATAACTCTTGGTACAATCTAAGTGTTACTTTGTTATTCAATCCAGACATGAATTCAAAGATCAACATATGGAGTGGATAAACTCAGTTAAGCTTGCTGTTGATGCTTGCATAGTTGGTAATTTTTCTGATGATGGTGAGTTGACTATTAATAGAAGCCAAGATGCGAGGAAGGAAGTGCGTGTAGCTCTCAATGCATTTCTTAAGGTATGTAACATTGAGTTCGGAATGCACTAGAATTTAGCGAGATTTCAGTTTCAAGTCTGTACATTAAATACTTGTTTGATCTTCTTACTGATTTGTTAATACATTTATTTGATCATCACTGAGTTTTGCTGGTTTAAATAGATAAATGTTATTGAAAAACCTTAGTATTATGATTATTATGCCTCTGAATGATATATGGAAAGCACAAATAATGTTATATAGGTTCTACAAATGCAAGTAAATGGCTTTATGCATAGTATTTCTATAACCTTACAAGCTTGGTAAGTTAACTTGTTAAATGGTAAGTGATGTTGCCTTTTGTTTTTCACAAAATTAGCTTTTCTACAGTTATCAGCTGTGCTTGGATATTTTATTTTCTGTCTGCAGAGATGACTCTATGAAATGGCTTGTTTTATCTCTCATAAGTCATAAATGTTGGATTTCATACTCAAAGTGGCATGCATAGTAAAGTTGGATCTAATACAATTTTTTAACCATCTGCATCTGCTACTAAACACTATTGTTGTGTGTCTTAAAAAAGATATTTACTCGGTATTGGGAATATGATCTCTTTCAATTTCAACCATTCTACTGTTTTAGTTGCAAAGGAGTGTATTGGAATGAGCATGCACATTAACAGGCCTGTTTTTCCTCTCCACTTGGCAATCAATATAATCAACTTTTTGACTTTTCACCATCTATGTTTCATGTTGCACTTGTTTTCCTCACTACATTATGGTTTGGAACCAATCATTGAGCTCTTTTTAAGCACTCAGCTGGTACAAGGTTAGGGACAGTTAATTGCAAAGCTGCTTCTGCTGGAAATGAAGCTAGCCGTTCATTTACTTTTACCAGTGTACTGTTAGCCTGCAGCATACATCTGATATTTTTCTTTGCGAAAAAGAAAGGCTTTGAAAAAAGTTTGCATACTGGAGGATCCTTGTTATGTGGTGATAGTTTTCCTATACTGCTTTTGTTTCTGATCCATAATTCTTGTTTCATAATCTTTACATGCCATTGGATGTGCTGTGATAATCTTATTTACTGGTGTTGTACTATTGCTTTTTCATGATTATGTTTTGTTAATCCACAGGATGATGGAATTCTGGTCATTCCAACTGTTCTGGGATGCCCCCCAAAACTAAATGCCAGGGAACTTTCATCTTCAAACTACAATGTTCAGACATCATGTCTTACATCTTTATGTAGCATGTCAGGGTGTTGTCAGGTACATTATTACCATTCATACATCATTCAAGTTTATGTTGCTAGCACAGTAAACCTTGTTATTTCGTTTCCTCTAATAACCATCTGTCGATTAACCTTGCAATTCTTCAAACCATCTGGCATTTTGAACGAGTGAATCTTTCATGGATGCACAAACTTTGCATGCTTCTTAGCATCAGTAATATTGTAGCTTTTAGGGGGCAACTATAAAGTGCTTGGAAGCTGCAAGCACCTCAAGTAATGATTAGTTAACCCCTCAGTGTTATCAATATAATTGAGTTTCTAAATCTCTTCATGGTATTTCCATCATTACTACAAGGGAAGCTTCAACTTAATCAACAAATGACTAGACTTGCAAAAGTTATTCCAAAATTGCAGCACTCTACTGCAAAATTAACATGGGTAAGCCACATATGATTGTATGAATACCACAGAATGATAGTGCATCAATGGATTGGTAACTTAACATTGGAGATGGCCAACCATGGAATTTCAAAATTGCTAGTTTTGATCTGAATTCTTCGATTGATTGTGAGGCGATGTTTAGCACTTTAGCTGCTGACTCTAGAGGAGCAAGCCGTTCTCTGGTTATATTTTGGCCTGAGTGAATATGGGTGGATGTTTGGGAGGGCATGAATTTGATTAATGAATGATGAGTTGCAATGATAACTCTGCTTTAGCTTCATCGCACATGGAGTTGCTTTTATGGTAAGCCCTTACCACATCTTAACTAATAATGTCTAATGCAACTATTATGATGACTTTTTCAGGTGACGGTTCCTCTCGGTATACATGACAAGTGTCCTGTTTCAGTTTCTTTCATTGCAAAGCATGGTGGTGATCGATTTTTGCTGGATACTATTCAAACCATGTATGCTACCATCCAAGAGCAAGTTGGCATCCTAGCAAATTCTAATGTCTCTAGTAAACAAGCGATGAGTGAAGAAGCGGCTGAAGCTGCTAAAGAGAAAGTGAGTTACTTTCTTCTGGTGGTGATTTAGTATATCTTTCATTTTTCTATCTTCTGCTCAGAAATTCTCTGCCGCTACTTTTCCTTGTAGCACTTATGCATGCCATTTAGATGGCAGTTCACTATTTGAAGAAAAGGCTTCTGATAATGCACTAAGGAAATGGTAGTTTTAGGTGTTGCACCTTATCATTTGACATGTTGAAACAATGTTGGCTGATGGTAATGCACAAATCAGTATTCCAGTGTATACTCACTGGTACAGTGGTACCAACATTTTTTTAGTGCACTAAGCCTATTTGTCATGGCCCAAAATTTATGTTCGAGTTGATGTTTTGAATACTGCTGTTGAAGTGAAAAAAAAAACAAAGCTAGCATTATCGGTTTGTATTAACAGTTTACCTTTTTTGTGTCCTTACTGGGTTTTCTTTATATTGCTTGTTCCTTGGCAGGGTAACAGTGCATTTAAGGAGAAACTATGGCAAAAGGCAATAAATTTCTATACCGAAGCAATCAAATTAAACAGTAAAGTGGCCACATACTACAGCAACAGAGCTGCTGCTTTTCTAGAATTAGCTAGGTATGATCTTCCCCTCTGACATCTTTTTCTCTCCAATTATTCCTTGATGAGTTGGCAGCTGTGATTCATTTCTTTGGTGTATCAATTGCTTCATTGTTTGGCTTTTTGTTGGTCCTTTCAGTTATCGCCAAGCTGAGGCAGATTGCACAAGCGCCATCGATATTGATCCAAAGGTTCGGATCTGCTTTCTTGGCTCAAACTTTTATACGCTTTCCTATATTGTCCAAAGAATTGTAGCTGTATTTATTATTAATAGACTTCTTTTTATAAGCTTTCTATAGTGTATGCTCTTAAATCTAGTTGAAGTTACATTGTTTGATTTTTTTTCACACAATTGAGCGAGTAGTGTTTGCTATTCATCCTCACATTAATATTTTATTCTTTTAGAGCATAAAAGCTTATTTGCGGAGAGGCACTGCAAGGGAGATGCTGGGTTACTATAAGGAGGCTGTTGACGGTTTGTCTTACCTCTCCCTTTGTACCTAATAACCTGAATTAAGGTTTCCATGTTTATTTGATACTTAAGGGACTGGATAGCTCGTAATTATTAACAACCCACCCCCAAAATTTGTATATCTGCATCTGTAATAGGACTTATTATTGTTTTATTCCTTTACTACATTTGCAGATTTCAGCCACGCCCTTGTACTGGAACCCATGAACAAGACAGCGAGTGTTGCCATCAATAGGTTAAAGAAGTTATTTCCGTAAATTAGCTGTTGGAATTTTTTCTGCATGAAGTTGTGATCTCAGATGCACACTGCACACTCAAGTTCTGCGTGTCTGGGGTGGAATAGAAACCTGAGCGCCACCAGTCCATGCTGCTGCGCATGCCAAGTTCATAAGGTACTTAATTGTCGTTGCTGGTGGCAATAGAGCTGGTTATCATCTGTGTTGTCAATTGCTTATTACCCCCAAGTTTTGGAAAATAGAATCAAAATCAGATTTTGAGTTGATCACAGTAAACTATGCCTTAAAATATGCTCTACGGGTGTTCTTGGTCCATACCACGTATAATATCCGTTCTGGCAATTATTTGTTGAAACACCCTGATTTCCCCAATAAAGCCTCTTGCCATTCTCAACCTTTATGCTGTGCCCATCTTTCTTTGCTACTCTGATGTCTGAACTGCAGCTTTGAGGACTCGTCTGAAACGGCTGCCTCACGTGAGGTCGCTGGCAGAGGCTGTTAGGCTGCCATGTGCTGACGCCTGACGCCCCCATTTCTTAGCCGGCTAAACTAGTAGTATTATATACCCAGCCGAACCTTTCAGACTTTTCTTTCGGCTTTGGTGGTTTGCAAGTTGCTATCACTGGAACTTCCGGTGTTTGAATATGTCTGCATCAGTTATATGCGCCTAATCCAGCGCCGGATTGCTTAAACACGGGACCGTCCTGAGCACGGACGTTTCACTGTGCCTGAGTCAATTTTCCGGCTCTAATAAATGGGCGATACATTGATAATTGATTGCTGAAGTTAGGCTCGGGACCTCGGGTTGTTGGGTCAGGTCTTGATCCATTACATGATATCTAGCTCAGGCCATTGGTTCGTCTGTTCTAGCGGCAACCACTATGCCACTAACTAGTTAGCTAAGAAGATTATACTACTATGCACCTAAGATTCTTCCATCTCCTCAATGCAAACCTGGCCTTGTAGGTGCCTTGATCTGTTCGTGAATTTTTGCATGTAATCACCCACCCGGATCATTGTTGTTTTATCTCCTGGGTTATAGGTGGATTCAACAAACGAGTGGCCTTTGGCCTTAGCTGCATATTAATACCGGATGCAAGTAACGAAATTAGCAGTAAACTGTAAGAACAGCTGTTGGTTTGATCAGTAAGAGCAACTTCAATAGTAGCCCTCAAATTAGTGTGCCTACTTTTGATTTGAGGGCTTCCTTTATTTTTGAGAGGCCTGTTATCAAAATAAAGCTCATATTTTCAATTTCCACCATTTCTTCCCATACTATACACATATATTTCATAAATCATAGTACATAATATATTATTTATTATTTAATAATGAATGACTATATTTAAATATTCAAATTTTTAAATGCAAATATAAATATTTAAATTTAAATATAGGAACATAATTATCTATTGTTTTAAACAATAGAAACAAAATCATCTATCATATTTAAATATTCAAATTCTTTAATTTAAATACAAATATTCAAATTTAAATACATGAATAAAATCATCTATCGTATTAAACACTAGGAACATAATCATCTATCATATTTAAATATTCAAAATTTTAAATACAAATATTCAAATTTAAATATAGAAACATAACTATCTAAACAACACGAACATAATTATTTATCATATTTAAATATTCGAATATTTAAATGTAAATAAAATATTCAAATTTAAACAAACGGGAAGCGTGACGTGGTGTAGATGAGAGTTGGGATAGGGGGCTCTAAGGATGAGGGTTTGGTGGTATATTTTGGGAGTCTTATTTTTGAAAGGGCCTTGTTGGATTTTGTTTTTTCTCGCGAGTTTTCAAAAATGAGTTTGAGAGCTCAAATAGGAGCCCTATTGGAATTGCTATAATTGGCGACACAAGCAGGGTAGCATGCCGGCCCCGGCGCCCAGCTGCACGGAGGAGATCAACCTTGACCTGGCTTCCACTCTCTCTTCCGCCGCAGTGCAATCTTGGGCAATGGTGGGCTGCCGATATGTAGTGGCATGTCCATAACGATTAGGAAACGAACTTTCGAATATATTAGATATCATATGGAACTAAATAAATCAATTTGTATTATTATGAAAACTATTTGTATAGCCGGGTAATTTGCTATCTTCATAGGTTTTTACGCAATCGCATGTGATAGAAATGGATTTTCTAGTGTAATGCTGACCGGTTTGAGATTTACACGACGGTTTCTCTTTTGAACCGCCTATATAGTGAAATGGAAAACATATGTAAAGATAATTTTTAATAGTGCTGGTCTATAAACTTATAGCAAATTAAATTTATCTGAAAATGTATTCATGATACTTGGCCTAACCGGAAGGCCTTAGGATTTGGGGCTTTATACGGTCATATATTTTGTACTTGCTAGGATAGTGTTGCTACTGAACTAACTGAGGTAAATGGGGGAGACAACCCCTGCGCACGAGCGGTTAAGGATAAAATAAAGTAGACGAGCACGTCCTTGCACAGCTTGTTCCTGTACGGAATTTCTCCGATTACCACAAATTGCTTTACCTGAAAATTCAGGTGTTTAGATCGAACTGAACCTTACATCCCAATTATCCCCGAGCAGTCCATTTTACGCCTGTAAACGTTATTTGGCTTGAAGCTTAATTTAAGCCTATCAAATATTGATAATATGAAATTTGGTAAGGTAGAAGTACGTGGGGATGTGTTTGGTTCAAATTTTTTTATCAATTTATTTGTTTGGTGAATAACTTTCTACAATTATCAGATTTGGTGTTATCGGGTTATGTAGGAGTTCAAGTTATGCACGATCCCACATTTTGGTGTTAACGTGGATTCCGGAAAAACTACCTTAAGCTATAGAAAAATTTGAAGTGGTTTCGTTAGAGTAGTGGTAGATTAGAGCGATTTTCATAAAGTTTAAAACATAAAACAATGAGTTTCATACTTAAAAAGATAGGATAACGCAAACCATTAAGTTATAAAATCTATAAGATTGATAACCTTCACTCTGTATTACCAATTGTAGTCGCAAAAGCTGATTTTATCATAGATTTATTTGGTTATCTTTTAACTCTCTAACCAAAAAATAGGTTAAAAAACTAAACAAAACCACCATAAGATGCAAATGGCTAGCAAAAGACAGTGTTAGGTCAGCTGTGGTTGTAGCGTTGTACCGCCTGATCTATGTCTGGCTCCGCCCCCGCCGCCGCCGCCGCCGGCGGCGGCCGGCGGATTCGTTGCCGTGCATGCATCATGACGGCACGAGAAAGAGTAGGAGATGTGTCGTGTGTGTGCGTGCAGGCTCCTGGTGGCGGTTAGGTACGGCTCCTTTTCAACGTTAGCTTTACACGCCCGTCCGGTCGGGACTATTATGAAGCCGCGAACAGAATCCCGTGGAGGCCACAGCTCAGTGCTCTGACCGGGGCACGAGAGAATGAGGCCGGGGGGCGTCACCCACCTGCCGCGCGCCAGCGGCGAACGATTCCTGGCCGCCGAGACGGCAGCTCGTCGTCGGTGGCAGATGCCCTGCGACAAACATAAATTGAATCGCTCGTTGCATCGCCGGGATTTTGACGAGTTCACGAGGAGATATCGAACTAGTTTCCGTAAAAATCAAGGGCCGTCCCAGCCCTGAAGCCGGGCCCTCCGAATTTATATGCCTCCTCAAGATATGTATGTACCCGTCTATTTATTTTATTTTCTAACGGTTAGTTGCAATTACAGTCTGAAATAAATGATTTAGATTTTGCATTAAGATGAGAATCACGAAATTAACTAAAATTCAAAATCTTACTCTAGATTTTCAATAACTAAATATTCAAACCGGTCAACTAATTAGACTAGCTGACTAAAAGATGTGTTGTGTATATAAATTGTATTTGCAATAATTAAAATATTATATTTACGGCTGCTGGAGTACTCCAAAACTATATAGTCTCTGTAGGGTACGTATAATACTAGTACAGTAGGTTTCGTGTTTTGCGACGGTACTTATTTTATTATTACGATGATAAGAGAAATTTCAGTGAATCTAAATACATGTATGCAAAATTCATAGTTTTGCGTGATTTTTCAGAAATCTAAGGGTGTTTGCGCAAAATTCTTAGTTTCTGCGTGAGCAAAATTCGTACTTATGCATAAAATACATAATTAAAGAACTGAAATGCAAAAAAATACATAAAATTCTTAGTTTCAGCGGACGCTTTTTTATATAATATTATGATAATTAAAATATTATGTTTATAATTGATATATAAATATTTTGCCGTCTCGTTTTTTTCCTACTTATGCTAACGGCATGCGCACTGATCGATGTACGGCGCGCCATTTAACAAACGACAACATGTCTTGTAGATCAGATTAGTGAGCCTCTGACAACAGACTACCGATTTGTTAGATCTTAAATAATGTGAATTCCATGTCTAATCATCGCTCATTATGTATATATATTTATCCCTACCATGTGACGCATGGTTGTATTATATTGTCCATTCGTTCATGCATATCATGTAGCAATGCTCATGGGTCTACCACCACCGTAGCCGTACTATTGTTAAGTTTCAGGTCTACCACCCGACATGATGCTCGCTCTATTATTCATGTCACAATCCAATCCATGCTGCATCCTTTCTCATCTCAGTGACCATTGCAATTAATCGTGGAATTAGAAAAGGGCTTTTTAATTATTGTAAATCTCTTACTTCTCGAAACACTAAGAGATAAAATTAATCCCGAAGCTTATTAGTTCAAATTGCCTTTAAAAAAGTTGCGTTTGCAGGAAGAGATAGAGGAGATCGATCTCAGGAGCGTCTTGCGACAAAGCTTGGCGTTGCCTTTCTGTTTCTGCCGCTGGATCTGAAGAGCCGAACAGGCTCATGTTTTGGGCATTCATCTCTCTCTCTCTCTCTCTTTCTCTGTCAGCCCAGCGCATGCATGCATGCATCATGCATGTGGTGCTTTGTGTTTCTTCTCCTTGTGCAGGGACCCCAGATCAAATGCGTGGCCGCATGCATGCAATGCAACCTTCTGGGAGAGATCGATGCATGCATGATGAGTTGTATGTTCCTAGAGCTAGCTTGCTTGCATCTGGTTGCAACATGGCATAGAATGGTATATATGTGATATATGCATGGTTCTTGGGATATATATATATATATATATATATATATTAAATACTATCTTACACCATGGGTGTAGCATAATTATTCTACCGAGAAATCTACTACTGAGAAAAAAATAGTACTCAATTATTATTCTACTGAGAAAATCTACTACTGAAAGTAATCGGTGTAGAATAGCTATTCTATACACGTAGTGTAGAATAGCGCTACCGTGTATATATATATATATATATATATATATATATATATATATATATATATATATGTTAGAATTCAGGGGTGGACGACCTAGCTAGGCTGTAAGATAGTTGGGGTCAATGTCCGTTATAAACCATATTATGTCATACGAGACAGCAAAACGCGTAAGCATTAGATTTGTAGGGCTTATTTGGAACGTATAAATTTTACATGATTTTTATAGGAATTACACTAAATACTCTAAAATTCTTTTAAAAAACGTCGTTCGAGATCAACAAACTGGTGTGGATTTTGAGACGGAGGGCTAGCTGGAGGCAAGCAGAGATCTCTAGCCCAAAATTACATGAGGAATACATCAATGAGGTGAGCGTGAGCATGGCTCACCTTCGTTACTAACAATAACACAACCGCATCACAGTTTCGCGCGCACGAGTGGACGACGTACGCCTCCAACGAACTGGCGTAAGCCGTCGTCTCCTTTTTCATATTTTAGGTTACCAAGATGGCAAATAAGATCTTTTGTAGTTGGAGACTTGACTCTTTATCACTGATATGTGTGTCAATAGTATTAGAGCCTACGTGTCAGTGAGAGACACAATGAAGTCGATTGTAGAGAAATTGTTAGCATCGCAGACCTTATATTTTATCCTCACCTTACGTTCGAACATTTATACACATCCGATACAACTTACAAGCGGAGAGCTCTGGTACATTCTAAAAGATCGATCTAGTGAGAAAATGACTATTTTCCCTTATAAGCTCCTCGCAACCTCACATAGCTCACCAGCCCAACAACCTAGTAACCTAACAGAAATGGCATCACCAAAATGGCACAATGAGAAAAACATGACCCCTTGCAATATGGTTAACTTATTTCATACTTTTCACGTTCTAAAATATAACTGTTTTCAACTATTTTCTTAACTAAACCATACACAATCATTTCGTATTTAATTAATTTATCTACTTCTTTATTTTAATCCGTCGTCGTAACTGTGTCTTATTTAATTTTATCTCTATCTACGTTTCATTAAAGAAAGCTACAATTATTTATATTTTGGGACGTGAAGAGACTAAAGAACGCTACTCTACAGTAGGCCGGGTCTCCACCCGTCAAAAGTCAAAGCTCAGCTCGCTGTGGTTCACGTTCCTTATTCCTATTCCTCACGGTTCTGAAATCGTAAGTTAATTAAGAGCACAAGATCGAGTCTCTTCGTGATATTGAGACTAGGCTCCGATCCGGTCACGTCAATTAATGTTGCCTCCTACTCCTGCTCTCCCCTTCACTCAGATTCGATCGTATCACATCATAATTTTTTTTTGTGAGATGAATTTATTAAGTTTAATTAATTTATTGTTAACATATTTTTACTATAAAATCACATTTTCAAATCATAAAATAATTAGATTTAATCCTGCGTGCATCGCACATTGCACAAAGAGTGGCGCCTTCTCTGTCGGATCGAGGCTACAAACGCTACGTGTCCGAGAGTCAATGCGAAGTGAACCGCTCATCTCCACATCCACGGTCTCGATTCCCTCTGGTTGTTGAAATATCTTGAGAGTTATAGATAACTCTTTAAACAGTTAATATTATTGTTTTATATTTTGTATAATGAAATTAGAATAATAAAATTAACTAGTATTCAGAAGCTACGGAACTCTAATTTCTCCGGATTATTGCTAATAAGATGCTCATCTATTTCTTTTTAAAATTCTAAGCTTCATAGACATGAACAATATTATCTTTTAGATATATAGCAACAACTACTCACCAATCTATTCTACCTGTTTTAATATTACTTATTATGATAACTAATTAGTTAATTTCCACAAGCATCTCACAATTATTGTAAGTTTGTGGTTCTTTATTTGGCTGTTTTTGAAACTAGATTTTATGTAACTTGCACGTACGTATATAAGGGTGTGTTTGTCATGAATCCAGCTCCAGCATTTTTATCATGGGGAGTTGAAGTCAAATTAAACTCTTATTCTGAGTAGTAGATCCAAATGAGAGCACTCCAGAAAAATGAACTAACGTAATGGAGTAGGATCTAGTCAGTCTCAAGTGTTCTACTCTAACTTCAATATGGATCTCGGAATACAGAGCTCTATCAAATAGGTTCTAAAACTGATTGTAAAGTTCCCCACGTTCCAATTGGCGTGTAATTAATTGTTCGTTGTTTAATGGTCCCTGTAAAATTAAGCATATAGTATAGATTAAGCGTGCATGCCGGCAGGACCACGCGTCCTTTTGCCGACAAACTAAATTCTAATCAATTTCACTCCGTGCATAGATTGCTTTCGATGCGCCTCTAATCTACCAATTGACCTTTGTTTACTACAATTAGACCCATTATTTTTTTTGCCATCGCGTAATCCGTAGATCGGAGAGTCTTATCTCCTCCATGTAAGAAACGTAAAATCCGGCTAATAAATAGTTTGTTAGTGTATATAAAGTAGCATTTGTGAAAGGTACGTGAGTTAGCTGGCACTAAATCTTGTCAGAACTTCAATATTAAGCGTGCTCAGGCTGACACCCATGGCTTTCGAACAATGTCGGGCTCATGTGGCCTATTTCAAAAAAAAATATAAAGTAGCATTTACTAAGTACCTCACGTCTTAGCTTTTAGCTTATATATAGCAACCTTTAGTTTAGAAGGATGTATTATATAATAAGATCACAATTCACAAAATAGTTCTTAGGGTGAGTGAGTGTGGGCTCAAAAGTGGATAGAGATAAAAGTATTTTTTATTATATGTATGACAAATTTTAAACTACGAAAGACATTGTATTTTAAGACAATTAGAGCTAGAATTTTTTATAAACAAAACTAAGGGTTATAGGCATTTTGAAATAAGATTGTTGTTTTTAATCTTATGCTCTTGCCAATGAGTTATGTGGGGCTTATGTAGAACAGATCGAGTAGGGTTGACATAACAGCTACCATAGTTTTTATGGTCCTACCACTAAACAGTTTATAAAAAAAGTTTTAATAAATACTAAATCATATTGATTTTAATAATAATCATATCATCTATCAGCCTTTAAGTTGTCGATAATCAAGCTAGTGAGGTTCAGTTTGGCATAGATCTAAATTTTTTGGAGGTTGATCTAAACTAGTTCCAACATTTTAGTTTTTATACTTCATCCGGTTTTGATACGAGCATAAGGGTCCAATAGTGAGACAAAAAAATATCTTTTAGCATGCCATCCAAAAATCTAATAAAAAGTAGTATAGTTTATTGGGTATGCATAAAGTGTTGTATTAGTCAGTAGTCGTGTATACGTATGAGCCTTGAACAGTCATATAGTATGTATTAATAAGTTGACGGAGTAATATATAAATTAAAGTTGAATTATTTTCTTTTTCATTAGACATATATATATGTATCAAAATAAAATGGAGGCACTTATCCCGAATCTTGAAGTTCTGGAGTTGTATGTACAAATATGATTTAGACCTCAGTTTTTATAAACGGGATGAATCCTGCTATACACACGACTGAGAGAACCGACTTTTACACGACAGTTATACTCACAAAGCGGAGTAGTGATGTTTGCTGCATTGACACGACTGTTATCCTCATAAAACAGAAGGTCATCCGAGAGTCGGTTTATTTAGTCGTGTGTATAGCATTTTCGAAATGTGATATACTCACAAAGCGGAGTAGTGACGTTTGTGTTAGTTTCTAATGACTTAGGGTTCTTAGGATCGCCTAGGGTTAGAGCTAGTAGGGTATAAACTTGGGTGTGTACCTTGCAATGTGCTCCGGGATAAGGAGGACGCCATAGCATGGTGCTGTGGCGTCGAAGTCCGGTGAACGGCGGTGAAGGGGGTTTCCCGACGCTTCAGCACGAATGTAGATCGGTGTAGAGTTTGGGGTGACTTTGCACACGAACGTCAACCCTTCTGTGCACTGTCTCCCTTTCTTATATAGTGTTGTGCGCCAAGGGCCCTTCAACCAATCAGTTGGGGCACCCCCCGATCAAGGTGCCTAAAGACCAGGGGGGTCTGTTAGGCTAAGTCCGAGTTTCAGGGAGGAGAGGGACTCGGTCCCCCTCTCCTCCCCGAGAGCTAATTACTAACATTCTCCCCCTAGATCTCGACTTAGTTCTTAACTTAACTTAACATTACATCTATTCCATCATAGATTAATGCATAGAGCATGCTGCATCACAATAGTCAGTTACGTACTATATGACTCAACAACTACAATGCACATTTCCATTTTGAAACAGTTTCTCAACTCATTTTGGGCCCTTATAAATCCATAGATCATAGCCTTACCTTAAACCCATGTCGACTAAGTGTTCTCTGAATACATTGGGAGGTAAGGCTTTTTGTGAGCGGATCCGCAAGCGTTCGCTTGGTACTTATATGCTCTACTTATCATTTGATCTTGGATTCTCTCCTCAACAACATAACACTTAACTTAGATGTGTTTGGCAGCAACACACTTCTTGTTGTTGTAGGAGAAATATATTGTTGACTCATTGTTACAGTATAACTTAAGTGGTTTCAAAATGCTGTCAACCACTCTTAAAACCGGAATAAATTTCTTAATACATAGTGCATGTCCGGCGACCTCATAACATACTACAAACTCGGCATACATCGTGGAAGATGTCGTCACAGTTTGTTTGGAGCTTTTCCACGACACAGCTCCCTTTGCGAGTGTGAATAGACAACTTAATGTGGACTACTTAGCATTCATTCATCTCGTAAGGTCTTAATTAAAATAACCCGTAATCGCTAGGTTATTTAATCTTTCATACATTAGCATGAGGTCGTTGTTCCTTATATAAATTTCAAGGCTTTCTTAATTTAATCCAGCGATCTATTTCTGGTTTTTCTGATATCTGCCAAGCATTCCGACGGTATAAACTTAGTCAGGGCGAGTACATAATTGAGCATACATTGGCTTATGACAGCAGAAGCATATGGAACTAATCTAATTTGATCGATCTCATATTGGTTTCTGGGATACTAAAAGTTCCCAACTTATCACCCTTGACTATCGGATCAGGCGATAGCTTATACGCATGCATACTATATACTTTATCAGTATATCTTCTAGTATGCCGTATGCAATAATCTTAATACCCCCTTAATGGTATCTTAGAGAAACTCTAATCCTAACCTATAGGAAAATTTCTCCAAGATTCTTAATGTCAAAATGAGAGGACAAGATTTTCTTAGTTTCTAATATTAGATGGACATTACCTCTTGCAAGAAGAATGCCATCTACATGCTAAACTGGGAAAATAAATTTCCCATTCTTAAACTTAGACAAACACAATTGTCCTCTTCATTATTCTTAAAACCCAAGATTTTCTAATAGTCTAATTTAAATTTCAGATACCCTTACTTAAAACTTATTTAAGTCCATTTGACTTAGATAAAACGGTATCATAAAATTTCCTTTCATTTCTATGACAAAACATTTAGTTCTGTCATATAGACATTCTCATTTAAAACTTATTGAAAATATCGTCTTTATATCAATCTGATGCAGTTCTAAGTCATAATGTGCCTTAATGATTCTTAAAGAATCCTTAAATAAGACATACAAAAATGTCTCATTTAATCTGCTTCTTATCTAAGTTGGCACATTATTTGCTAAGTTAGAGAGTTGTACTTTACTTCTTCATTAGCATCATCTAAAAATGCAGATTCCTGAATAACAGGAGCCTCATGTACAATAGATGTCGCTAATGAAGGTCCAAACTCAAGTGTTGGACAAAAGACACTACCACAGGTACATGGAAAAATTGCTCTTGAATCATAGGAGTGGATTCACTAACCCACTTCTCTTCAAGATTAATTTCTCTAAGTACCGTGCTCCCCCTGATTAAAGCATCTTCTATGAAATGCATATCTCGTTTCTACAAACTTATCTTTGCAGTCAATAAAATTGACAACTTACTGTCTTAGGACTTTAACTTATTAATATTTGGGTTAAAATACAGCCTTAGCAAGACGACATACCCTTATTCTAAAATAATTTAGAAAATGGTTATCGTCTTGTCCATAATTCTTATGGTGCTTTTAGGCATAAACTTATTAGGGATCCAATTAAAATTATGAATGGTGGTTTTAATGCCTCCATCCACAAATTAATCGATAGAGTGGAATAACTTACCATACTACTTACTATGTTCACTGAAGTGCGAGTGCACATTATAGCCACTCTATTTTGCTAAGGTACACCCGATATAAAATACCGGGCTATTTTGCCATTTTCTATAGAACCTTACAAAGGAGTTCAAGAAATCGGCCATACGGGGTATATTGACCGTAGCACGGTCAGATCTTACTCTTTTAAACTTTAGATCATGCTGATATAAGAATCAGCCTTAAAAACATCTTAAATTTATCCAGAGCAACTGATGATCTGATCGCTCATAGATTGGATAAATGTTAATCAATTAATTCTAAATCACCGTTGGGCAAAATTAGAATCAATTGAACTTAAATATAATAACATTATCACCAACGTTGGTCAGGAGATAAAAATTACTACAAGCATTAAACTTAATTTCGGGTCTTTCTTAATTTATTTGACGTATTTATCTTAATACAACATATGCATGAAACTTAGTCTAAAAGAAACTAAAGCGGAAGAATTGACTCAACGTTCAATCCTCCCCCTCGAAATATGGCCCATTAGATAGTGCCATAATTTCGAAAATACGTCATCAATTCTTTTGCTCTTATCATTATTCTCAGATGATAAAATCATCTTGAGAAAATAAATAAAGTTTGTCATGCTCAAAAGCAAAACTAAAGACTTTATTTCTAAGTGTGAAAATTCATCTATTACCATTCTTGTTCATCCATTTTGGGAACTCCACATATTCCTTCATGCGGTGTTCCTCCTTACAATGTTTGTAGAAGTTCTTTAGGACATTATGTTCCTTTATATATAAACTTATAAGAGGAGTCCTTAGCATCATTAGAACAAGTCTTATAATGCTTCTTCCCCTTTATTCATGTTGCACATTATGAACTAAATCATTGTGTGCTTTCTTAATTCTTATACATAGTTTGAAAACAGCATCTACAAACTCCAACACTCTCGCTGTAAGTTGTAGTTGATCACAAAATAATCAGAAAAACTTAGCGTGACGTCATAATAAAATTGGACGATAACATCGTCCTCGAGCTCTTTATTCATGGGTTTCAGCTTTGAAAACCATGTCACAAAAACTTACTAAGTTTTTCTTAATAAGCGTGCTAGCATACGCCTTAGTAAAGTCACCTTCAGATACTCTTTGTAGTATCATGATGTGGGATAGAACCCCTAATTGGCTCCATAATGGAGCTCTTAATCATAATACATTTTGTGTTACCACTTATTTCATTTGGTACGATATATCTTATTTTAATCTTATTTCGGCGAAGTCACGTAAACTTATGACAAGAGCCTCTTGGCTTTCATCCCCTCAGATTACGAGCTTCGCACGCTTAGTTAGACAATCAAGCATTAAGACAAGATCTATGTCCTATAGCACAATCGCTATCTTAATATCTCATCTCCGGGAACCGTATTTCTTACCATTGAGAGACTCAATGCCGGAGATATGACTTAGCAAATTTCTAATAAGGAACATTATCAAAATATATTATAACAGATATAATATGATACATGAAAATTTAACGTTGGTCAAAATTAACATGTGATACACTTAATACTTAAAAGACGAATTAATTCTACTTCACCGTTGGGCAGAAATAGAATCAATTCAACTGAACCATAGTAATTTCATCACCAACGTTGGTCAGGAGATAAAATCACTATGTTAACCAAATACAACATTTATAATGCCAAATTAAATTATCTCGTTGGTTCAAATCTAATTGACAGAATAAATGCTATTTAATTGATAGGATGAACATGGTACTAATCTTAAACCAGTGTATTCGCAGCGGAAGACTTAGAACTAATTGATACACTGATTAATCACTAATGAAATTCTGAATTTGCAGCATGGTACTAATTTTAAACAGTGTAATGAAAGACTTAATCTAAATATGCACAACAAAAGACTTATATCTAAAGGTCATCCGAGAGTCGGCTTATTTAGTCGTGTGTATCACAGACACTCAGCACTGCTGGTGTCCAACAGCACTTACATC
The DNA here is from genome assembly GCA_019279435.1 of Zizania palustris. NCBI lineage: Eukaryota > Viridiplantae > Streptophyta > Magnoliopsida > Poales > Poaceae > Zizania > Zizania palustris. The sequence goes on along the minus strand of JAAALK010000286.1, from coordinate 49,826,911 downwards.
GGGAGAAGCCCCGTAATTGAGTGCTCAATAATGTTCCTACACTGGTGTATTGCACTTCTTTTCAACGCTTCGAGCACCGGATCAGGAGCAGGCAGATATTCTCGAGAGAGCTGAGGCTGAACTGCCCCCATGCACCGATCTCCTCTCCTGGTCCTGGTGCACCCCTAGCTAGCTAGGCAGGCAGATCGCCGTCAACAGCAACAGCTCACCCACAGGCCACAGCTCGGCTACGCAAACGTAGGCCCGCCGCGCGCCGGCCGGGCGGCCGGCCCGCCCGCGCCGGGCTCGGCTCCACGCACGTACCTACCTGCGTGCTACGTCCCTACGTGCAGTCCGCGTCCGCCGCGCATGCGTGGCCCTCGCCGCGACAGCGGCACGGCGCCGGCCCGGCCGGCTCTCTCGCGCGCGCGCGCACATGTCCGCGCCGCGACAACGAGGTTTACCCGCCAACAGCGCTGCACTTGCACGGCGGGGCAAGGCGTCGCCAGCAGCGCTGGGCTGGTGAAGCCATGGCATTGGCATGGCAGGCTGGCAGCAAAGGTGACGGGACCTGACGGATAGGACGGGGTGGTGCGTACGGTGTTTACGTGGATGGAACCAACGCTAAGGCCGACCAGACAAGACGTCACTTGCTTTCCTGTGATCCGGTCCGGTCACCGAAAGAAAAGCTTAAGGATATTTAGAGTATTAAACGTAGATTATTTATAAAACTATTTATAATCGGTGATTAGGTAGATTATTCGCGAGATGATTTTAATAAACCTAATTACGCAATGATTTAACAGTATGATGTTACAGTAAACATTTGCTAATCATAAATTAATTAGACTTAATTAATTCGTGTATCGCGTATAAGCCTCTGATTTATAATTATTTTTATAATCAGTTCACGTTTAATCTTTCAAATTGATGTCCAAACGTCTGATGTGATATAGATTAAACTTTAACGTACAAAACCAAACGCTTAGTGGAAATGTAATAAAAACAAAATAAAGGAAAAACGTTTCTCACTCGAAGCTTTAGTTATTACTCTATTTACTAGCAGCCAGTACTAATACACTTAAACAGAGCTTAGAAGTAGTTGTTCATTATTATCTTATTAAGGTAGAAGTATTTCCCCCGGTAGATAACAAGTCAGCTTGACTTGACTCGGCTTGTTAAGCTCGTTACAGTAACGAGCTACTAAGCTAGGTTGGCTCGTTATGTTAACATAACGAACCGAAAAGCAATCTCGGTTCTATCTCATGAGCCAATCCTGTAAAAGAGCATGAGCCCATAGATGGACAATTGAATCAAGGTGAATGATCAATACAACATTGAGCTCGTTAAGCTCGTAATAAGCCAATTCAAACTAAAAATTGATTCTGAGTCAAGATGAGATTGTCATGAGTGTCCTGCCCTAGTCACACGTACAGGTATGTCTAGGGCTGGAACCGGCAGCAGAGCTTACTCTTGAAGAACATCTTCCCGATGGGCCATGACTTGCTACTGTTCCCGCCGACGATGCCTTGATTGGCGAATGGCGATGAGTTCTTTCAATGCCACGATGGAGTACGGACCCAGGCCGGGAGTCCGTGACTGTCCCGTGTCCAGCGAGACGGAGCAACTTCTGGTCAAAAGTGGCGGTGCCATGGGGTTTCTTACTCGTCGGCGGCTAGCTGCTCGCTCTCGGCCCTCCACTGCGGCTGCGCGCGACGAGCTCCTGTCCTCGCCGCGTAGCCGGCCACTCCTGCCGATCGAGTCCCGTGTCGCGGTGTCGGTGTTCCACTGGTTGTTGTAGTCGTCCTCGGTGGCTCAGATCGCAGTCTCGCAGAGCCCCATCTGGAGATGGAGGCGCCGCCGCGTTGGCGCTTTGGCTCAGGCGGCGGCCGGCGTCGGCAGCGGTGTCGGCTAGCGTGAGATGAACTGAATAAAGATGGTTCACGGCAAATTTTGCCGTACCTAAAATTATGGCAAATTTGATTACATTAATAGTTATTTGGTTGCTGTCATAAACTGTTGTAAAATTCTATTTAGTATCATATGTCAATGACTTAAGAAATATGGCAAGATTATTTTAGACTTACTAAAGTGTAGCAAAAAATTTGATAACCTCACCTTAAGTAAGCGTGACAACTTTTATTGATAAATGGTGGTTAGCAACTAAATATGTTTTGACGAGAACATGGCTTAACAATTGTAATGTTAATTTTAGTCATTTCACGTTCATTTAAAAAACAAAAAGAAATGACAAAAAAGCATACTAAGCAGTAGTGTTTTAGCAACTGTAATGTTAATTTTATTGAAATGATTTATAATTTTTATTAATGTGTATACTATTTCTGCTGTGATGGGAACCTGGCTTTGTTGGAGAGATATGGATCGGCGAACCGATTAGATATTTAGATGCCCACCCCTGTCACTCCCGGTGCCACTAGAATCATGGTGTCACATTACGCTCGATGCACATAACAAAAAGAAACTCGTCTGCTCGATCTCTTCATGTTTTTGAAGTTTTTCTGGTGAAAACTCTGTAAAATCAATATGATATGAAAACTCCCTGAAATATAATTTGTACAGCTTTTATACCATCACATCAATATTTCTGAAATGGAAAAAATGAAAGACTAAACAGAGGGGTGTGTTTTTTCCCCTGCTGCTGAGAAAAGTGTGGCGACCATGCATGGATGGTCCCTAGCCGATCGATCCAGTCGGTGACTGAGTTGCATTTGCATGTGTGTGTCTTGTTGGGACCGAGCTCGTGCTGCTCCTGAGATTTCTGCAAATGCTTCAGCTTCACGTGAGGAGGAGGCGAGGAGGGGTATATCTCGGGTCCCAACTCGATCCCAGCAGTGGGCGCGCCACCATTCGCAGCGGTTGGTGGTGGTAGGACTTAGGAGTATTGTCCTGCGCCGGCTCTGATGGTTGCACACAAATCAACGGCCAAAGAGATCAGATCAGATCAGAGGTTGCCAGGGGTTGTGAGATAAAAGAGGCTAATATTACTTATTACTACGTGGCAGTATCAATTCATGCTACAAAAGATGAGACGTTGGATCTGTTTGGTAGAGCTTCGGTTCCTAAAATTCACATTAAAGTTGGAATTAAAGCTAGCAAGATCCTATTTCACTACTCTAGTTTATTTTTCTGAAACCATTTATTCTCTTCTCATAAAAAGTGTTTAACACTCCAATTTTACGGGACAAAAAAGCTGGAGCCAGAACCCTACCAATTATATCCTGAAAAGACGGTTTCACGCGCTCACTGCAAGAGCCTCTTTGGCTCATTCTCAGTTACCGTTTGGGTAGCTTTGGAAAAATATTAGCTATTGTTGTCAGCTAATATTACTTATTTCACGTGACAAGTAATTTTTTTCATACATAAACAATAATACGACGTGAGATGCATGATGATGTACTCAAATTACCATTGAACGGTAAAATCACTTAAAGTGAAAAGGACGTGCCAGTGTCAGTGTGCGGTGCAGCGTGCCGTTTTTTCGGTATATGGGCAAACATTTCCGACTGATTAGTGGACCGTACGAAGCATCTTACGTAGTCGTAGCTGCCACGGTAGGAGCGAGGCGATCCTTTTTATCCCGCTGGTTTGGTCGCCACACTCACACTGACGGCAAATGGCAAATATTCTTTCCCACTTGAGCAAATTCCCATCAACTGGATATATAGGATAGCATGCGAGAGCTATGTTGCCATCCACGACCACGAGACGCAACGACTTGTGTGTGAGAGCTGAAGCGCATGCACGCACGCGATTCCCGTTCGTTTGGCTTGCAATGTGAAAGACAGGGAAGGGAGACGTGCAATTGTTTGGGCGGAGGCCAAACACAGGGACCCAACCCTCAAATTTATTTTTGATAGTCCGCGATAAAAAATGAGATCTAGCGGGATTTTTATTTGACTCTTAAAAATAAAAGTACTCTTAAAAGAGACCATCAAGTCTTCATCCCTAGGGACTCATATCCCGGCTCTCATTCGCTCCACACACTCCCCACGCGTGTTACCGCACATGAAGTCTTCCCGTTTATTTAAATTTGAATATTTATATTTCATTGAAAATTTTGAATATTTAAATATGATATACGATTATGTTCCTATTATTTGATACGATAGATGATTATGTTTGAATATTTATATTTGTATTTAAAAAATTGAATATTTAAATATGATAGATGATTATGTTCATATTGTTTAATTAGATAGATGATTATGTACTTACATTTAAATTTGAATATTTATATTTGCATTTAAAAATTGAATATTTAAATACAATAGTTGATTAATATGATAGATTTGATTAATATGATAGATGATTATGTTCCTATTATTTAATAGGATAGATGATCATGTACCTATATTTAAATTTGAATATTTGTATTTGTATTTAAAAAATTGAATATTTAAATATGATAGATGATTAATACGATAGATGATTATGTTCCTATTGTTTAATAGGATAGATGAATACGTACCTATATTTAAATTTGAATATTTATATTTGCATTTAAAAATTTGAATATTTGTATTTTCATTTAAAATTTTGAATATTTAAATACGATAGATGATTGTGTTCCTATTGTTCAATAAGATAAATGATTATGCTTCTATATTTAAATTTGAATATTTATATTTACATTTTAAAAATTAAAAATAATCATTCATTATTAAACAATAAATAATTTATTATGTACTATATTTTTGTCAAATACATGTATATAGTGTGTGAAAAATTGTAGAAATTAAAAATAGAAGCTCTGTTTTGAGAGCTACTACTAGAATACATCCTAGAAAACAGACATCTCAAAAGTAGGGGAGTCCTCAAATCAAAAATATAAGCCCTAATTTGAGAGCTACTTCTGGAGTTGCTCTTACAAATATTAAATTGATCTCTTACAAATATTAAATTGATCTGAGTTAAAAAAATAATATCTCAAAGCGGGTTTTAATGTGATTTTGCACGTAAAATGTTGTTGTTCGTTCGAAAGAGGGGAAATACTTGAGAAAAAATCTCTAAGGAAATACAGGTGGAGATAGCACCAAGGTCTAGAGAACATCGCACGTATGTACGCACCAAAATTTAGATTATTTTAGGCTTGAACACGTGTATTATAAAAAATATGATATTTTTCAGAGTACTTGAGTATAAGCCTAAAAATAATTAAGTAGAGTAATAATTATTAAAGTCTAGATTTATACAAGTAAAAGTTATGTTTCACGTGTATTAGATTGCTAAATCTAAAACAAATATCGAACTAAAAAAGATATATTTTAGACAGATGGACGGACTATAAAATAGTACTCACGGTGAAAAGCAAAAAAAAACATATATGCGATGAAACGCAACGACTGCATCGATTTTATTTAGGAACCGTTTGTTTCTACAACTATTTCTAAAATCTAATACGGAAATAACATTGCATATTATAAATTCAGTTTGTATTGTAAGAATCAGTAGTTACAGAATCTGAAAATGAACTGAACTACAATCCAGAAATTTAAAAACACCGTGTAGTAGAGACCAAACAAAATGGCACTTGGACGAACGTTGGATAACAGCGCGAATAAATGAAGGTCTCGTGTGCCGAGACAGACACGTCGATACGAATCGCCTCTTTTTGCTCTCTGCATTTGCAAAAACCGGCCAAAGAATCCCACGCAAGCGGAGACAGTAAACACCCGGACAAGCACTCACATTTCCAATGCGTGCTCCACTTAAACAATTCCCGTATCTGCCTCCTCCAACTAATCGCACTCTTTAAGTTCAAATTAAGCATCCCAAGAGAGGGAGGGAATCAAGGACTCATCGCCACTCTATCGCACTACTACGTTGTGTAGATTACTGCAGAATTGGTACAGAAACTAGGGGGAACAGTAGGGTTTAGTACCAGTACAGTATTCTCTTCTCAACGAGCTATCGTTATTACTTATTAGGCTAACTTTAGAACGGATATTTTAAAGAAATTTCGAAGGATTTGTACGAAATCCTATAAAAATCTTATAAAATTCATGTAAAAATCGTCGAGCAGATTTATGCACGGGTGATGAGATTAATTCTCTGTAACATTGCCGCAGAATCCCGCTAATTGAGCTCTATGTTTTTTGGGTGAGGTCTAGGATTTATTGGTACCTTCAGATGTATATAGCGGATCAAAATGTAAAAAAAAAAATAGTGTTATTTTAGTTTTTTAGATTATAGCTTGTTTTTTATTTTAGTTATTTTCAAATTATATAGATGTTAATTTTACATTCTTTTTGTGAGTGCAGTTGGCCAGTTGCTACAAGCTCTGGCTTATTATTTTCGTCTGAACACATCAACTTTGTGGTTTTGATAGGATGTGATGTAAGTTGCTCATATTCCTTTTACATTCAGATTTTATTTATATCAACATTTATTTGAATTTATACATTGGGTATAAAACTTAAAGTGTATGATCATTTGTATGTATCATATATGTCTACCAAAAGCCTTATGAGCCTACCACCTCGGCTGGGAGCCGATGGGGCCCACTGACAGTCACCGACCCAAAAGATTCCGCGAGGCAGAAAAAAACTAACATTATTCTGGCGATGCTGTTGCATTGCAGGCCCTCTTTGCCTAGCGCGGCTAGTAGCCTCGTGTTCTACAGAGAGAGAGGTGTATTTTGTTTATCAAAATATTTTTGTCATTGATACTTGAGGCGAGATCAGGACTCTTTGAGCCCCGAGCAGATGAAAATGAGTTCCGATATTAAAAATAAGTAAGTCGTTTTTTTCTTTAAAATGTCAAAATAATAAATCTCTACAGCCTATCTCGATGGCTGATTTTTTTAAGCTAGGGTACTTAGCCTGGTTGTGGTTCGTCGCGACAATCTGGAGATGTGCCATCTCGACGATCGGAATGATTAGCCAGTTTCCTTTTCGTTAATTATCGTGCGCGTGAAGAATGAAGATAATGGAGTATCGCAGGTAATAATCATAGGTGAGGTGAGATCGATGAACATACGGAGTGACGTAAATGAATTGGGTCAGGAGCTTTCGGTTACGTACGTACGTCGTTTCATGTTGGAAGCGTGATTTTGCTTGGCGTGTTTGGGGGTACATACGCCACAAGTAGTGACGTTACACAAGTTGTCTAGCACACTTTGTTGTCTGGGAAAAAGTGATTAAATCTTCTAAATCGAGTTAGATAGTGTAGTGTTTGGTTTCTTAAACAAGAAGAAATAGAACTATTTGTTTTCTAAACGAAGGCTAACGACAACTTTCGACAAAACCATATGTGAAACCATAGGTGTGTACTTCATGATCGGCGGAACGGAGCTTTGGGCACAAGTGTTAAAACATGTTTGAATCGAAACTCCCAACTCCCCTAGGAATGAAGAAACTTTAGAGCTATTAAAATCGTTTGGACGTGATATTTACAGCCGTGGGCTCAAAGAACCCTCCGGATTGAAGCAATATAGCTTTTTGGACTTGTTCTCACGAGAAGTTACTGAATTATCCCTACGAGAATCACTATATACGCTGTAGTTTAAAACGTAAATGATAACTTTGTATTACCAATAAAATTTCTCATCCAAAGCAATTAATTTACATAAGTTGTGCTAGAGCATTTGAGGTCTTTTTTTCTGCTGCTTACAAATAAAAACACCTGACCCAAGAAATAAAAATAATAGATTTATGTTAAAACTTTTACACTTATATTCTAGACGGTCTTAAAGCTAGACACCACTACGCTTCTTTGCAATTCTTAATAAAAACAAGGTGATCCAAAAAAAATAACTCCATTGTGTGGTTGTGTCAAGCTGAAAGTCTAGAATTTGGTATTTTTAAGATTCAATCAACCGTGATTAATTTTTGAGACGCTGCGAGGAATTTAGTAATCTTGGAGGATCGCCTTCCGATCAAGAACATGAAACATAAGAAGGTATGCGCATCTAAACTCTCACATACAAACAATAACATGCATCACTTTGATTTAACTTTTAAGAGCCGAATGGGTTACATCAGAGCATATTTCTTCAAATAATTAAATAAACACAAGTCATAAGGCATTGCACGTCAACTTGATTTAAAAAATATATTCATTTCAAGCACGTGAAAATAATTGATTTATGTTATATAAGAGAGAAAAAAAGCTGCCCCCCATCTTGTCAGCTTTATCCTGCCATTACACCGCACCGATCGAGTTGACGTGCAGGGTCCCGTCTATTTCCTTCACGTTTCTGTTCGGTTCGGCCGCACCGCCGCAGCCCGCAGCCTAGCCAGGTTACCGCTCGCCTGACCCGCCACGACCACATCTCGCACGGGTCGCACCCACCGAATCGCCGAATGCGGTGCCCTTCCACGTGGACGCCACCCGGCGGCCGGCCTAGCCGCAGCAGCGGCGATCGATGCGGTGCCGTTCGCGCCGTCCATCCCGCGGCGTGGGCGCGAGCCGGCGCAGCGCGCGCCGCAACGCGGCGTGGGTGGGTGGGTGAGATGGATGCTTGACTATAGTGGATAGGGACGGAGCCGGCGGCGCGCGCCAGGTCGCCGCGGGTGTCCGTGCCAGCGCGCGGCGCGCATGTGGGTGACGGCCGCAAAAGAGGAGCGGAAAACGTCGCGGCCTCAGTCAGGGCCGCGGGCGCGCGACTGTTCTGTACCACGCTAGCTGCGTCGCTGCTGGTGCCGCTGCCGCCACCCTCTTTTCATTTTCTCCTATCGATTTCCACCAGCGACGAGAGGACGGCACAGCGAGGGGGGACGAACGAACGGAACGAGTGGGACGGCACGGCACGGCGGGCGGGCGGCAGATCACGTCGGGGGTCACACCCGAATTGACCCACCCTGCGCGTAACGTCCACCTCCACCACCGGATCGGCCGGCGACGGACCACAGTCCCACAGTCCGCTTGGCTTCGCCGAGACCCCATTTTTTTTCTCTCCCCTTCTCCTTTTCCTTTACCTGCGATGGGCCCACCCCGCCCCCAGCCCGAGCAGGAGGGAGGGAGGTGTCAGAGACTCAGAGCTAATGCTACTAGCTAGCTGCATGACTCGGACAAGGTAAGAGAGAGAGTGAGAGGCCGAGGGAAGGGAGACGCACCGGGCCGACGCGTGGGCTCCACCACCACGCAGCACGCCCCTATCATCTCCTGACATGAGCCACCTGATCCCGATTGGACAGCTGTTGCTGCCGCCCCCGCCCGCTCTCTCCTCCTCCCATTGGCCAAAAAAAATTCACCGTCTCGGACAGATTTCCTTCCGCCCACGGGCGTTTTTCACTGGCGCGCTACAGCGTCTCGCCGAAAAAAAAAACACCCAAAAAGGCGTGAAACGTCCTGCGTTCGTTAGCTCCAGCCTCCGCGCGCGCGACCGCGGGCCGAACAATTACCGCGCGGTTAATTTCAAAGCGAGGGCGAGCCGCGAGCGGCGCTGCTGCTGCTGCTGCTGCCGCTGCCGGGGGTGGGGTGGGGTGTGTGTGCCCCATGGGAGGACAAGACCTCAACAGAAGTGGCAATGTGCCGTACAGTGCTGTAGAGGCAAACGCCACTGCTGGGTGCTGGCTGCGCCCAATCCCAGCACAGCGCGGGCAGTAAAAGTTCCTGTATTCAATGACGGTGCTTACGCGGGGATCAAGGGTGTGTTTGGATTCCAAGAGCTAAATTTTAGCCCGTGTTATATCTAATATTTTGACATTAATTTGAAGGACTAAACGTGAACTAATTATAAAAATAATTGCAGAATCGGAGACTAAATCGCGAGACGAATTTTTTAAGCCTAATTAATCTATAATTACAAAATGTTTACTGTAGCATCACATTGTCAAATCATGGTGTAATTAGACTCATTAGATTCGTCTCGTGAATAATCCTCCGATTATAAATGGGTTTTGTAAATAATCTACATTTAATACTCCAAAATAGTATTTAAACATTGGATGTGACAAGGGTTAAAAAATTTTAGCCCAATCCAAACACCCCCTAATACAGCATCTCAACCATGTAGAGTGGGGAGTACTGGAGGGGCTCTCCATTTGGTATACCACAGTACCAAATGGGGCTATATATGCTTGTGTGTAGTGTGGTGTGGTGTCCACCCCAACTGATCATGATTCCGGTCCTCTACCATGGACTTATTCTTGCTGATCTTATCAGAACATATAAGTTATGAGACGATAGGAATTCAAAGTGTTATTGGCCGAGACTTTTTCTTTTTTTTTGTTATGTTTTAATTAGTTTTCTAGTCTGAGTATAATATACCACTTAGTATATGTATTGTCACTGACCTTATCGTCTAAGCACATTCTCCTCTAGTTGGGTTACCTCATGAGTTGTTATATAGGGCATTCCTTTTTTTCTATTAGAACAAGAACAAGAACAAAGTGTGATGACTGCACCGGAAATATATGATCAAACACATTAGGTCTCACTGCAACGTAGACAACATCGTCTACCGATTGTTACCGATTGTACTGACAATTGTAGTTAGTCATGTTCAGTCCTTAGAGATTTTCCCTTTGACTCTTGTATGCAGTGACAAACTAGTTGGTCCATTGTTTCTGTACTAAGTGAGGGTCGGTTTGGTTGTAATGCAGCTCTCGCGGGGGAGACTACCTCAAGCTCATATTTAAGATCGGAAAACACCATGCGGGCAATGGAGTGCACCGGAGGAAACTTAACGAGATGTCTCCAATCCAGCAACCGCAACATGCATCACCGACTGCTTCTCCAAGTTTGGGAGACCATTTATGGAATGCTCAAACACAAGCTAGTTAGAATTGTGAATCTAAGATTTCACAAGCTGGCAAGGCAAAGCCGCCATTGTTCACAAGGAAACAGCTCTTCGAACTGAGAGAGCTGCTGCAGCGAGCAGCATTGGAAACAGCTCATGAACAAAGCTCAGATTTTACCATTTAAGATCGATGCGTTGTATACAAAATTCTCATTCGAGCTAAAGAAATCCAGTTCGTCCTTATTTAATATAAGCGATGGGGGGATTACACATAGTAATAGACATTTAAACATGGTAGGGCTACGAGAGTTTTGAAGGATCAATGAAAGGGAGGGGGTAAATGGAAACGAGAACGAGCAGACCGGTGAGGTCTGGTCGGAGGAGTCCAGTTGTCCATCTATCTCTTCACGCCGGCGAGAACCGTAGCCCGATCGGTCGCTGCAATTCAGCGTTCGTTGACGAGAAGCTTCGGCTGTGCCGGTGAGCCGGGGGAGTGGGGGTGGGGGGTGGGCATGCACGTGTACGTCGTCCAAAACTGGCGATCAAGCGGCGGCGACGCGCCATGCCGAGGTGGCGATGAGCGGGCGCGTGTGCCAACCCAGCGTGAGGCAGCCGTCCTTCTCCTCCACCCGGTACCCGTCGCCGCCTGCGAAGAGCGCGAGCAGCGTGCTCGCCTGCTTGTAGGCATTGGAGCCGAGGTGGACGGGCTCGTAGCCGGCGCGGCCGAGGCGGCCGCGCCACTGGCCCAGCGTCTCGTGGCGCTCCGTGCGCTCCGCGCCCTCGCACGCCACGACGTTGCAGATCTGACGGCCGAGGTACACCTCGGACATGACCTGGTCCGTGCCGCCACCGACCGCAGGCGGCGAGAGCTCGGCCTGGCTGGAGCTGCCTCCCTCGAGAGAATCGAACATGGTGGAGTAGTAGTGCAGCGACTCGGTGAACCTGTCCAGGAATGAGCCGAAGTTGTGGTTCGCCTCCTGCTCTACCACGGTCACGATTTTTGGCCGCACGGCGTGCACCGTGCCCAGGACCTTCTCCAGGGCGCCGGGCTGCGCGAGCAGCCGTTGCAGCTCGAACACCGAGTTGACAGCGATCACCTCAGGTTCGTCGTTCGCGTCCTGCTCGCCCTCAGGCTGCAGCATGAACGGCTCCAGGTCCGCGAGAGTGGCGGCGACGAGGCCACGGTACTGGAAATCGACACGAATGGTGTGCGCAAATTGGGCAAGCTTCCAACCCACCTGCTGCAAGGCGTCCGTCTCGTCCGGCTGCGGGGGGCCGACTCCGGTGAGGCGGAAAGATGGGGGGCCGCCGGGACGGAGGGCGAGGGCCTGGAGAAGCGCGGGCCATTGCATCCCCTGCTTGATGCCGAAGTCGACGACGTGGACACGGCGACACCCAGCGAACGCCTCGAGTATGGCTTGATTGGCGGTAAAGTGGGCGAACTTGAGGTAGGGGCAGGACTCGTAGAAGTGGGCGTGGAGAAGGTCGGCGAAGGCGGCGTCGAGGAGGGAGCTGTCCGGCGCCGGGCGGAAGCGGTACACGCGCCGGGCGAGGGCCTCGCCGAAATAGGCAGCAACCTTGCGCATAGCGCCGCCCTGGGACGCGGCCAGCGTGGGGATTTGCTTGACCAGCGCCTCCGCGGCCGCGAAGTTCTCCTGCTGCACGGCCTCCGCGCACGCCAGCAGCGCGTGCACCAGCCGGATCCCAGCCTCCTGCGTGTCCACCACCACAACCGGCACGGGGGGCGCGTTCGCCGCCGCTGACGCTTGCGTCGCCGGCGGAGCAGCCTCCACCACGGAGCCCCGCGACGCGCCGCCGCCTAGAGAACAAGACGAGGAGGAGGAGGAGGACGTGCTGCCGCCGCCAGTGCGCATCCGCTTGGGCTCCCGCGCCGAGTCAGCTGACGGGTCAGCCGGCGCAACCACCGGCGAGGGCATCGGCCTGAGAGCGTAGGTACTGCTCGATGAGTCGACGGCAGCGGGGTGATCAAAGTACCCACTACCGCCGCCACCAGTGACCGTGGACGAGGTGGAAGCATGCCGAGGAGCCAGCGGCGCGGGCGGGAGCGGGGGCGGCGGCGCGTTGAGCTCGGAAAGCATGCTCTCAACCCACGAGGACAGATCAGATGGGTTGTAGTGCACGGTGTCCGTCGCCAGGTGCGACACGAATCCATCATCCGCAGCGCCGGGGGCGCTCACGCCGCCCATCCCCATGGCCATCTCGAGCTGCTCCAGCTTCTGCGCCACGTCGGCCATGTCCGACGACCGCACCTTGTACCCAAGAGCGGCCAGCAGCTCATCCACCTCCTCCTCCTCCTCCTCACCGGCCGCCGCCATCAGCTTGTCCTTGCACGACCCCATATCGCCGCCGCCGCCGACGCCGCTCCCGCCGGCGTCTTGGTACTCGCGCTTCATGATCTCGTCCCCCAAGCTACTACCACCTAGCTATATCTAGCTAATAATTGCGCGCAACCTTTTTTCCTCTCCTCGTTTTCGGCTTTGGGATAGGTTGGGATTTGGATCCAGGGCTGGGAAGTATGGCCAAGGAGGAGGGGAGGAAAGGGAGGGAAGAGCAACTAGTAGCGGTCGCAATGGAGAAGGGAAGCGGGGGCGAGAAGGCATCAGGATATCGGAGAGGAAGAAGGCATCTTTCTATAGTCTCTCTCACTGCACCGCGGGCCCACCTACAGACGCCTCCTTTCTCAATACAATTACATTATTCCACTGATAATGTTATCGATTTATAATAATAATAATATGTAAATGAGTTAAATTATCGAAAATCAAAATCAGTTCGTGCAATATATCAGTTTTGTTCCATCCTTTTCGCCAGACAGACTTCACCATCCAGTTAGAAATCTTCGGCCCACCACCCCAAAAATCGCCAATTGTTTTTATTTTTTTAAAAAAAAGGAGTGATGAGAAACGGGGCGCTACGCCCTACGGCTCACTTCTCCATCTGGGAAGACAATGGCGAGACGATTTCTCTCGCACTCTGTGCGGCACATCTGTGTAGACGGACTTGTGCCTTACATTTAACAACCGTAGAGTCTCTTTTGCAGCTTAAGCATCGAGGTTTATATTATTCTTTAAGATTCTAAGGTATTCAAATCTAGCTCAAAAAAAAACTGGATCTGAGATAGTGTATGGATTGAGCTTATTTAGTTAAGCAATTTAGTTTTTATTTTGAATTAAGAATAAAAGTTTAAATTATTTTATTATGTTATACAAATCCATATCTAACATAAATACCAGAGTTAGAGCTTATCAAATAGCTATGAAGTTATATTTGATTAAGTCCGATAAATCTTAGATCCGAATACTACTAAATATTGTCTTATTTTCATTAAATAAACAGAGTTAGAACATTCGCTATCGACTTAGTGCTACTTGAGTTATGAATTTAAAATTTGGAAGTTAGCTTTAAAGCTTGTTCCTATTTTGTTCTTGTCTAGCTCTTTTTCGATGATCGCTAAATTTATAAGTAAAAATCTACCCAAAATTATTCTTCAAAATTAAAGTGTATTTAGGTTATAACAACACTCGATACATCGTTACGACTTTAAAGGAGAGCAAGGCAATGCTTCAAAAAAAAGTATATAAGCACCTCCTAAACATGATGTCTGTTGTAGCGGGTGAATTAACACAGGATGAATTTAAAGTTAATTACTTCTGTGCCGCCGTTACTTCCAAATTCGCTAGAAATACCATTAAAATTTCGGTATTCGCTCATATGTCATTACTGTTTTAAATTCACCTTTTTATGTCATTTGGGTCCAATATTTATAAAATAGTAATGACATAAAATGGTGAATTGGAAATAATAATGACATGTGAGTAAATATTCAGAGTTTGTAAGTGGACCCAAATGGCATAAAAGAGTGGATTTGAAATAGTAATAGCATATGAGCAAATATCGAAATTTTAATGGTGGCATGAAAGCAATTAACCCTTGAATTTAAGAGGAGAAAAAAATCATTTTTTGTAAGCATCTCTCTACGCGTTGCGCTAGAGATGAGACTTAGGGTGTGTTTGGCAGGGCTTTAGCTTTAGCTTCTTTATCTTGTGAAACTGAAGCCAAGCTAAACACTTTTTCCTAAGGAGTGGATCTCACTGAGAGCGTTTCAGGAAAACAAATTGGAGTATTGAAGTAAGGTCTAACTAACTTTAAGTGCTTCACTCCAACTTTAGTGTGGATTTTAGGATCCGAATATCTACCAAACTGGATCTGAGGTTCCATATTTTTTTGAAACCTATAAACCAATTCCTATCTAATAGAAGAGCATCCACTATTTACAAACAAATCATACCCGCATCTTAAGATAAATACATACATTATTACATTTGAATGAATACACAATATGCTAACGTCTATGATGCCAATGACATACATTATTAAAAGTAGTCAGATGCCTGTACTTTACAATAGAAATAAATTCTACATAAAATTCGTATATCCGTGTAAAAATATAAAATAAAAAAATTTAAATGTAAAATAAAGAAATTTAAAACTAAAATGCAAAAGTATATAAAAATTTAAATGTAAAATAAAGAAATTTAAAACTAAAATGCAAAAGTATATATTTCTTTTCTTTTCTTTTTTTTCTTTTTTGTTTTCCTTCTTTCGTGCAGGTAGTTGCTGTTTTTTTTTGTTTTGCATGCAGCGCGGAGCTTCGGGCGGACGGCGTGCGCGGGAGCGCAGGCAGTTGCGCGCGGGCTGTTTTTTATGGGATGTGTGCATGCGTGATGAGTGGTGATGGGATCGGACGGACGACCACTGTCCGCTTTAATATAGTAGAGAAATACGTCATGTTCGATTTAATAAAACTTTACAAATATTAACATATTCATAAAAAAATAAATGTTAAAAAAATCGATCGGCTTACCAAAATTGTAAACAAATTTTAATACGTCAGTTGAAAAGAAAGGCAACGGTTGACGCAGATGTTCCGCCGAAAGCCACAGGTGGGCGCACACGACGCGACGGCGCAGAAACGGGGGTGGGGGTGGGGGCTCTCGCTTGGCTTTGACAGTTGGACCCCGACCTCCACTTATTTTTGCTTGTTCTCCCGGATCCATTACTTCTGCTGCAATACAGTTAAGCCGCAGCCCAATCAGGGACGGCTTAGCTGCCGTGGGCCACGGACGGTTCCCGTGGGGCCCAACAGCCCACGAGGCATCCCACGCACGCCTTTGCGATTCGTGCGGGCGCATCCGGCCCCGGTGGGTGTCAGCGGCGGGCTCACGAGGCGTCCCTAATCCTTATCGCGAGCGACCGCCCTCCTGCCACGTGGCAGGCGGCGTCCCATGTGGTGTGGTGGGGTGCTCTGCTCTCCCCTGGTGGATCGCTGCGAAAAGCCCTGGGTCTTCGTGGACCAATGGGCCCCGCCGGTGGGGTCCCCGCTGCCCTGCTCGCTTCTCCTGGAGATCGGTCCACCATGGACCGGGCGCGGGAATTTCTATGGTACAGCTGGAGAACTCGGTTTAGGAGGCGCTGAGTTTTTTTCCCGTTCTGGTGGCGCGTCTCGTGCGTCAGTGCCGGCAAAATTGCTACGCGCACCCGCGTTTTAGACAAGATTACAGGTGCCAAGGTGATATTAAAAAGAGCAACACATCTTGTATGAACAACTGGTTATCAAGCCAAAATTCTAATTGTGCCACCCAAGTTGAATTCTTGGCGACCACACATGCCCTATTTTTTAGTGCCAGAAACTATTGACTAATATTTATACATTCTCACCTAAACACCAAAACGACTATTATTTGTACACCGGAGAGAGTACATCTATGAATTTAGATACATATACAAAAATATACATTTACATCTATGAATTTAGATATTGTTAAAAAACCTTGAATTACGAGACGGATGAAATACATATCAGGTAGCGTTTTTTTTAAAAAAAATAAATGGATACCTTTGTTGGTTGAAATTGAAAGTGCTACTGTGTGGATTTGGATGTGTTTCGTCCAACAATAGAATATAAGATTATCAAACAGTAAAATCTGACCTGATAAAGAATGAAACTCTGGGAATGCTGTGGTGTCTTGTTTCTTATAGAATCCAAGATACTGTTGCATCCAATGTATTAAATTTCCATGAGCTATTTGATGTGTATGGGTATGATGTGGAGTTCTGAAATACGAGAAACATTAATTATAAAGCACAAAACGGTATACATGTGTGCATATGTCACATGTACCATTCTATATAAAAAAAAGAAGAGTAAGCTGATGGTTTAATTAAAAAGAAAGTATAGTCGCCACTTCACTATCCATGGGCCACGTTGTCCTCATCCAACTGTTTATTTAATCAATCATTTTATTGAATTTTCTTCGATTTTGAAGTTGGTGTGCGGATGCATTGTCTATGACAACATCCTTTCTTTCTATTTCTCGATGCGATGTTTTTATAAGAAAAATTATAGTGCTACACTAAATATTAGTGTACATAGTCAAATTACAAATCCGACTATAAATGCCCATTCAATAACAACATTGTTGGCATACAAAATTGTGCCTATAGTTTTAATAGCTTCGAAGCATTAGCTCATAGACGAAGCAAAGTATTAAGACCTCTAAGATATATAATAAACTTATGTCCAATTCAAAGTATATTTTTAGGTTGAGTTCTAGCCTCTCTTACAATAGAAAAAATAGGTATTTATAGACAAAGATATAATAGGAAGTATTGTTATGTCCTCATAGATTATCGTGGACACACCATCTAAATTCATAAACTATGTCACAAGCATTTATTAAAAAAAACAACTTTTCAACTTTGTAATATTTAATCCATTCATCTCAGCTCAAATATGTGTTAGGCTATTCACAGTGGTCAATTTCATAACACTGTTTCCTAGAAGTCCACATCAGCTTTGCAACTGAATGAAATACCCTCTCTCTCAGTGGAGAGTTTCATTTCACTATTTACCAGTGTAATTAAATGTAACCAGCTCTCATGAAATACCCTCTCTCCAATGAAACGATTTGGCTCTCAATGGGTGTTTCATTTCGTTTCATCCGTCTTGAAAACGGGTTAGCACCATGGCATGATGATGACACTTCTCTTCTCTCATTAATTGAATATCGTGTCAGAAAAAAATCTGATGTGTCATAGCAATTAATACCATGAAATCCCTCGTAAAACCCTAATTGTGAATAGGCTTACAAGCTCAGTTTCAACCGTAGCCCCCAACCAATGCAATCAACAGCTAGAAAGCTACCACGATACAAAGGAAAGTTGCTTGATGCTGTGGTCACGCCATTCTGGCGAAGAACACACCTGAGCCCGATCCCATGGTAGATTCGTAACCTCTCTCTCGGTCGCAGACTCATCAGCTAGTATCCCCAGGACATTTAGCTGCTAATTAAAAACAAAGCAGGCATGCAGATTGCAGATGCAGGTGTAAGGAACCGCAGTGTACGTAGCCGCGGCCGCAGGCAGGCACCCCGCCAAGTCCCGATTCCGATGCGCGCAGGTGGAGGACCGCGGCCGGGGCCCCACCTCCCCCCGGCCGTCCGTGTGAGCGCCGGGCCCCCCTCTCCCTGCCGTCCGGGCCCCACCGCGCCCCACACGCAGCATCGGCCGACGGGGGACCGCTACATCTCCGCGTCGCTGTGCCCACGCTACGTGTCGTTCCGGCGGAGTCGCGGATATTTTACAAGGTTGAAATTTCGATTATTTGCTATCCGGTATATTTAGGGTATTCACGGCCGGGGTTTTTCCCGGGTTTACGGTATTAAACTATTCACAATGAGAATTTTATGGAGATTTTATGGTATTAATTAATATGCTACATCAATTTTTTTTGCTGACACGGTATTCAATTAATAAATGAAGAGAATAAAGTAGTGTCATCATCATGACATGGTGCTAACTCGTTTCTAAAACGGATGAAACGCTCACTGAGAGCTAAATCGTTTTATCAGAGAGAGAATATTTTATGAGAGTTAGTTGCATTTAATTATATTGGTTAGTTTAAGAAATAGTGAAATGAAACTCTCCACTGAGAGAGATATTTCATTCAGTTGCAAAGTTAATGTGGACTTCTAGAAAACAGTGTTATGAAACTCAGCACTGTGAATATCCTTAATTACCATGACATATTAGATTTTTTGCTGATATGACATTTAATTAATGAGGGAAGAGAATGAAGTAGTGTCATCGTTAGGACATGGTGCTAACCCATTACCAAGACGGACGAAACGAAATGAAACACCCACTGTGAGCCAAATCATTTCATCAGAGAGAAGATATTTCATGAGAGCTAGTTACATTTAATTACACTGATTAGTCTAGGAAATAGTAAAATGAAACTCTCCACCGAAAAAAAGTATTTCGTTCAATTGCAAAACCGACGTTACCTACTAAAAAACAGTGTTATAAAACCCACCACCGTTAATAGCCTTATTACGCCTTTTACATCTTGAAAAGCGGCGAGGCGCAGCATGTCTGCGACCGTCTGGAGCAAATTGTTCACGATGAAAATGTCCAGAGTGTGCAAAAAGGATGCGTCGAACTGTTTGCCTGTATCTTTTTCAGAGAAAACAGTGTCACAGGCACAGCATGCAGATTCATGTTTACAAGTTTGTTGCCGGTGTGCAGCGTACGTGCTTGATTGCTGTGCTGTGCTGTGCATGTCATCTCTATCGCTTCCGGGAATTTGGAGGCCGGCCGGCCGGCTGGCTGTGATGCTCGTTGCTCGCCAGGATAAGAAGAACAGCAGTGGCGCCCCCCGGCCGGCCGGCTTGGCCGATCGACGACTATGCATGCAATGTTCATCCTTCAATAGCAGCAACCCTGTAGGTACGCTGTCAGTGCCAACTTTTCTAACGCTGAACTCGAAACGTATATGGGTAGCCGCTGGCTACACGGCGCTGAAAAGCACAGCGGAGAATAATGGCGATGGCCCGGCCCGGCCTCCTCCTTGGATGGATCACATCGAGAAGCAGTGGCTTTGCTGTTCTGCTTTCCTGTGCAAAGAGCTCCAAAACATCAATCATATTAAGAGCTTTTTATTGGAGCGTCCCTATCTTTTTCAGCAGAACCGGTCTGATCTGTTTGGCACCCCCTATTTTCGATATTTTCCAGATTTTTCTTTCCTTTTCCTCCTTTGCAGCTGCTGTACCTGGCCACTTTGTTCTTTTCATTTGTCAATTCAGAATTCCTCTTTTATTTAGGTGAAATTCCGTTTTATTTAGGTGAAATTCCGTTTTATTTAGGTAAAATTCCGTGTTCGAGTGGAGGCCTATTTGTCCATAAAACTTTTTTTGCTGTACTAAGCAGATTCTAACCTCACGTGCGTGAAAGAGGTTTAAGAATCTATTTTCTTTTTATAAGGTCTAAAAACTAACCGCTTATTTTTTTGGCTTTTTAATCTTATATTGTAGGGTAGATCTCGAAAGATAGAAAAGATCCTCCTCTAAACCGTACATAAGGTTTATCGTTTAGAATTTACGGTACATACAAATTTCATCGAATACAATTTTGCACAAAATTTTATAGGAATCTATGATATCGAGTATGGAATCCTGAGTCATGCTTGATTAGCTAAACACATGAGCAACTATTAATCAACGGAAAACAACCGCTACGAGTCGCAGTTGCTTTCGAAGCATGGGGAATTTGATTGTTTAATTAATTACGAGCAGCCGGCCGGAAATGTACGCGTGTGGTTCGTGTTGCTTCGTTTTACTAGTAGCAATCTTTAATTCGATCCGTTTCATCGTCAGAAATATTTCTGAAAAGAACTGGCACGTGTACACACAGAGCATGCAGTACTGTCACCGGATGATTTATTTGAACAAGTAAACTCGAGATCTGGTCACTGTTAGTTAGCATTGCGACTAAGCTAGCATTATTATTATATTGCTCCATGAATTGCTCTCTAAGGTTATCGAGCATGATTCGCTGGGTATGTAATTAACTCGATCATCATCAGCTAATCGGAGACTAAGCGTGTTATTAACGTGCATTACATTACTAGCTAGTTGCTAAGGTGGATCGATCACTTGTGAACTAGTTAAGTCGTCACAGCTTAAAAAAACGTCAAGGGAGATCGCCATGCATGTGCGACAAAACATGTTAAGCAGTTCTTACATACCTTAGCAACATCACTACGTCTGTTATTAGAGGCATGTCACTAAAAACACTTGTGTGGTTGTGAAACATGTAGATTTCAAATAAATTTGACAACATTCAGTTTCTTTCAATAAAAGTGGATAAGAAACCCTACATTATATTATAAATGGGATCTAAGGTCTGGCTTAGCATCCCCGGCAGAGATGATGCAGAGGCACAAGAGGCAAACTTTAAGATTTCATGTTAATAATATCAGCCGACGAAAGTTTATGGGCATTAACTTCCGTCGGTTGACCATAATCGACGGGAGTTAGTGGGTATTAATTTCTGTCGGCTGATCATAACTGACGAAAGTTAGTGAGCAGTAACTTCCGTCGGCCACGTTTGGCTGACGAAAGTTAGCCATTTTCTATCGAAACACTTCCGTCGGCTATAAACCGACAGAAGTTAGGGTTTAGCCGATGAAAATTAGTTTATTCCGTCCGTATTAACCTAATTTCTATCAGTTTTGGTTGACAGAAGTTTGCTGAATTATTGTAGTGAACATAAACATATCATCTAAGATGTTTAAAATTTTAGCAGAACATTGAGATCATCAGATATACCACACCACATACATATTGAATTTGAGAAATGTGCTTAGACGACCATAAGAAACCATTGTTGTATATGATAAAAATATATACAACAGATCCACTCAGGGCTGGCCTTGGGCCAGTGCCAACGGTGCGACCGCACCGGGCCTCCGAAAGTAGGGGGTCTCTAAAATTTAGTATGCTAATAGACCTCAAAAGTATTAATAAAGCCCAATTGCAAATTAGTCACAAGTTACGGACAACAAGCGCTGCTAATAGGTCTTCATTTTTTATTCCGTACCGGGC
This sequence comes from Zizania palustris, assembly GCA_019279435.1. Lineage (NCBI taxonomy): Eukaryota > Viridiplantae > Streptophyta > Magnoliopsida > Poales > Poaceae > Zizania > Zizania palustris. Next base: position 49,805,263 of record JAAALK010000286.1, on the reverse strand, counting down.
CACAAAAATGTCAAAGCCAGCCCTATATCCACTGCACGTCTGCACCCGTGTGAATCATCCATGATTGATGCCAGTTGCCAACGCGGGATGTGAGCTCCCTCCGGTTAAACAATGCAAGTTAATTAGAGAGGGATTTAATTGTTTAAGCACCCGGGCGTCTAAACAAATCAAAGGTTTTTTTTTTAATTTGTACGTGTAGCCATCAAACGAGGCGAGAGCTAGCTGAGCACCGGTTGCAGCAAGTTCGTTGACCGGCTCGCTCTCCAGTCCAGCCCTCACGCCCCCCATGGATGCATGCATCTATCACCGTATCTTGACGTACGCACCGCAGCGTACGTACGTCTCCAGTACTCTCCAAGCTTAGGCGTGAAAATTTTATGGCAAGTGGGCGTGAAATTTGTCGAACGGGAGGCACGCACGCAAATTGGCTAATTGTTTTTGTTCCCGCACAGTCGCGGCGGAATTGTTGGATGGCAAGTGGCAGGCGTACCATACAGCGGGAGGCTAATAAGTTTGATTCCATGCATGTGAAGAACAGTGATTGATTATAAATATTTAGGATATTCAAGGTCCGTTTAGTTCAGATTCCTAGAAAAATCCGAAGCAAACAGTTCTTTTGGTCACCCGGTTTTTCTAGAAATTCATAGATTCTCGTAGTACAAATTTAAAAGTTGGTATAATCAGATTTCACGGCTTCTCAGTTTAACTTTGAATGAATATTACATACTATGCTATTAAAACATATAAGTTTATGTAAAATTTGAAAGAATGAAATTTTAGTAAAATATATCATTTTAGTGTAATTTAAAATATATAATTGTAATATAAACGTTACAAAATTTTATTATTGAAATGATTTACGCGTAAAATTACACATTAATAATATAACTAAATATCATTAACTACTAAAATATAAATCTACATTTATTCTAACCAAACAGTTTCTCAATTTTTTCACACCTCACAACTCGTACCAATTTTTTTTCGAAATCTACAGCTTAACTCGTGAATCAAAACACACCACGGTTTGATTTGATTTGATCGATGCTGCTTTTAATTTGCTGCGTCCAAGCGAGAGCCCAAACCGTTGCCTAAGGTTACCAGGCTTCGGCCTTTGGGTCCCCTTGAGGCCTATGGACCGAGAGGATGCAAGTCATTTTATCTTTCTTTGATTCTTTGGACTCTTTCACAAATATAAATTAATTTAAAACTTGTATTCGTATTCTACTTGTTCGTTCGTATTTATTATTGTCGAAAAATGTTGTTACACTCTCACATAAAAATGCAACTTAGGACACACGGCCGGGTTGGACTTAGGAGATGTTAAGTAACTAGTTGAGTACGCATCATGTGTAATTAATTTGTGTACTATTGTATAGCCCAAAGTTAAGCCAGCATTTTGGTTTTGTTTGAGTAGCTTACAATTTTGAAAAACAATTAGTAAGAATTTATAGAAGCTGTTTCTTTCCAACTCATTTATACTTGCATCTTGTTGCTATCCAAATATGCTTACCCGTGGTGTACTTCTTTAAAAGGATTTTTAGGGTATGTTTGGTAGAGTTACAGATTCTGAAATCCAAACTGAAGTTGGAGTGTAACACTTGAAGTTGATTAGACCCTGTTCCACCACTACAGTTCATTTTTTTGGAGCGTTTTCAACGAGATCCACTTCTCAGAAAAAATATTTAACTTCGCTTCAGCTTCATAGGATACAAAAGCTCGAGCCGGAGCCCTGAAACACACCCTTATTAATGCAGTGTGCATTTGAGCATATTTATATTTATAACTCTAAGATTTCGGATCTACAAGTTTAATGTAGTTACAAGTATAGTTAATTACACGTATCGTTTTCATTTTACACGTAGTGGAGCCGTGACATGCATGCGTTCCTTTCCTTGGAGCTGGAGGCCGGCAAATAACCTGCATTTTTTTTCCGAAGCGACAACTTGTTTCTTCGACCAATCGCCTTTCCGGGACGACAGGGAGGAAGACGACGCGGCTGTTTTTTCTCCTTCAAACGCGCCATGTTTCTTCTCTGCTTTTGTTTACGAGCAACATGCATGCTCGAATTAACTAATCTATCAGAGAGTAAACTAAACAGGGAGGCGGCCAAGTTGCAGCTACGTACGTAGCTCGAAAAATCAACTGAATATCCTTCAATTTTCTTGTTTTTTTTGCATTCCAAAAGACAGATCAGATCAGGGGCCGTTTCACTTTCATAAACTAAAATTTAACCTCTATCGCATCGAATGTTCATATACCGATTAAAAAACTAAACATGAGTTAATCATAAAACTAATTGCATAACATCTAAGCTAATTTACGAGACGAATTTATTAAACTTAATTAATCTATTATTAGCACATTTTTACGGTAGCATCACATTGTCAAATCATGAACTAATTATGTTTAATAAATCCGTCTCGCGAATTAGCCTAGGGGTTCTGCAGTTAGTTTTCTAATTAACTCACATTTAGTTCTTCTTATTATCATTTGAACATCCGATATGATAAGAGCTAAACTTTAGCCTAAACGAGCCAAACAGGGCTTAGTCTAGTAGAGCCTCTAACACTTGTTTCTATAATCTTAAGTCCTGTTTTACGGAGCTTAGGATTATGAAATAAACTAATTAGCATCAATCCGGTAAGAATATAGACAAACGAAAGTTACTTAGGGTTTTGTAACTTCTGAATGGGTTTTGTAACTTCTGAATGCTTGTTTATTTTTAAATTCTAGTTACTGACTTTTAAAATTCGAAGCAATATCCAAACTGTTTATAAAACTACAAAATTTGTAAGTAGTTACAAACCCACTACCTATTCTTTACAAGTTAGGGTCTGTCTTAGCTTTTGTCAGCTACAACTATTTTCTAAAAAAGTGAACTATTTTTAAAAATTTGAAGCTAAAACGCACAGTATAAATTCTCAAATGAACTAGAATCCAACTAGAAAATATCCTCTCTAAATTCTCACTGACTAAATACTCAGAACAACTGGATACTTAAACTGTCATCGAGATGCTCAGGCCAAGAATCTCTAACTTAAACAAAATGTACTTAAGCTCTTAACGAAACCATTAAGCTAAAAGTTAATCAGTAAGACCCAATTTAACTTTCGGGCCGGGCCACAAGTTGGCAGAAAGCTAACTTGAGCACGTTGAAATGGCGGCCCAGCTCGGTAGGGCCCAGCCCAAAATAACGCGCTCACACTACGTGTCCTCCTGACCTCCTATCTTACCTTCTTCTCTCTTACTCCCCCACCCCCACCCCCCGCGTCCGTCCCCTTCGTCGTCGCTTCCTCGGCGGCTGGAGCGAGAGAGAGGCGGAGGCCCTCGTCCCCGGCGGGAACCCTCGTCGTGACCCGGGACCTCGTATCGGCGCGGCGCAGGTTCGTGCTCGAACACCCCACCCCCTCCCCGCTTGGTCGACGCGTCCACTCGTCCGATTCGTTCACGTTGTAGCTCCTTCCCTTTGTTGCCGCGATCTGGGTCCTGAACTGCTCCGCGTCTGCGATAGCGAGCTGTGGTTATGCTAGTTTTGGGGGAGATAACGCGGCGCATTTGGGTTCTGCCCTAGCTCGTGATGTTATTAGCGTTTGGCCTTTGGCACTTTGGCGTGTGATTAAGCGCGCGTATTTAGGGCTCGAAACATCTGATTCCGAAAAGGAGGGATACAGGAATTGGGTGAGAGGGGAGGGGGATTGGGTGTTGTGGTGTAAATGCTCTTGCTTGACCCCTTCGTGGACAGTGCTGTTAGTTAATTGAATTGAATTGGTCTAAACCAAGCAAGAAATTACTTCGGGTTTGAATTCTTAGTGACCAAACTAGATAGGATAATATGCACGTGTCGTCGTATTTTTTTCATGCTGCCATGTGCTTGATCAGCTGATACTGCTACTTCTACAGGGGAAGAATATGCGTGATCCATTCAATGCACCAGTTGATTTCACTAATGAGGATCACCATGCTGGAAATGAGCTTAACAGGACTAATGTGATGTTGTCTGTTAGGGACTATGGTTCGCAAAATGGTGATGCTAAACCCTTTGCTGTAAACACCGACACTCTAGTGAGGTCCTTCATTCTTATGAGAAAGATAACTACTGTGGGCACACTCTTGGACTGTACTTACTTTTTTTTTCTTTGAGAAATGAGGTTATACCTTGTGCTCGCAGGCATCAACTCCAGGGTGCATCCCTCCACAATGACTTGACAGCAGAAGATTCTATTACTCGTTTGATGGATCCAGAAACAAAGGTAACTCTGCAGGAATCATACGGACCATTGGTTCTTTCAATCTGTTCTCAGGGCCTGTTCTCCTGGACCCACTGTTTTTTTTTTTCAGGAGCTGTACTTTAGATCACGGTCACAAGAGGAAGAGATCTTGTTGCTACACAAGCAAATTGCGGATGCATCTCTGAAAGTATGATGCTAGAAGGACCAACCTGCTTGTCTTTTTAGTTATTTTACATTCACAAAGTGCTTTTAACCTTTTCTCTTACCATTTCTGCTTAGTTCCAATATAAGTACTTCTTATCTTTGTAGGAGCTACAGTTGCTGAGTGAAAAACATATTCTGGAGAGGAAGCTTTCTGACTTGAGGATGGTCTGCATGAATGATTCAATTTACGTTTGCTGCATGGACAAATTGCAAAGCATTATATTAACCCAAATCTTACTGTGACAGGCTGTTGATGAGAAGCAGGAAGATGCTATATCTGGTGCTTTGAAGCAACTGAGCCAGAAGAAAAGCCATCTTGAGGAAAATATGAGATTAGCAAATGATCTGAAAGTACGGTGCTACACTGCTACTGTAAATTAGAGTAATGTCTGCTCAAGATTAATGTTCTTTGTTTGCTGGTCTAAACTTAAAAAAAAGAGGAATAGTTTTTTGGATTGATTATTTATAGACATTTACTTCATAGAATATATTGCACCCATGACACCAAAATGTATTACATGTAGTACAGTTATTTCATATTATGTGTACATTGTAAGTATGCTAGAATAAAGTCATAAAAAATTGTGTTACTTAAGTTACAAACTGACAAACAACTTTACTTCAATATTTGCTTTTAGGCGCTTGAAATTCTTAGATTGATTGGAGAAATGAAAAGGTCAACATCACATACTTTGATGGTGCCAAATTATAACTGCCCCCTATGATCCTAGAAGTTCCCTACACTAATCAGATAAAAGAGAAAAGATCTATGTTATTTTGATGGACCTAGATGCCTAGATTGTAAAGGCGCAACTTAATGACAAATAGATAGAAGTAGATATTAGAATTCCATGTCCTGTAAACTATTACAGATTAGAGACATAGTTGTTAAGGAATCACTTAGGTGTCGCCTAAGTGTCCGGGTGCTTGGCAGTGGTCACTGCAGCCATTGCCTTGTCATATGCAAGCGTGGCGTCCGCTATGACGCATATGGCGTCCACCTTGCTGCATATGGTGTTTGGATGATGCCATATTGTTCGAGGTGGACACCTCACAACATATGGTGAATCAAATTACAAATGTTCAAAGAATAAAAACATTGAGTATTGCGTGCAAATTTGGAGATGATGACTACTGAGACATTTACTATTGCATTCAAACATGAGTATTGCTCAAACACAATATGGCTCAAAAATTCAACCTCGATGATGATGACTATTGAGAATGATAGATTAGAGTGTTGGATTGTTGATTGTTGCTATTTGCTTATTTGTGTTAATGTGTTTTAAAATTATGATGTTATTTGTCACTGTGTTTTAAAACTGTGATGTCATTTGTTAATTTGTTATGCTATTTGGACTATTGCTATCAAGTATGAACTTATTTAACTATTTCCATTTGATGTGGTCCTGAATTTAATTCCCATTGTTCCAAAAAATATTGTGCAATGTACATTTATGTGAAGTGAGTATGGTGTCACCTTGCCACACATCATACTTACCTAAAAGGTGTGAAGGTGGTTAGACGCCTCGCCTTACTGCCATAATAACTATGTGTAGAGATCCACTTGACCACCTATGCATTTGCATATTAGTGAGTAGTGACATAAAAACACATATGCCTCACTTTCTATAGAACTTCAACTCATATTTTTTAGTAAAGTTAATTCTGCTTGTCTCGCAAAAATTGCTTTTGATTCTGGGGTGCAGTTGGGAGGGGATGATTTAGAAATTGTGCAGAATATTTCCCTTTTGAAAGCAAAAGAGTTGGCACAGGCAGCCATTTATTTGCTAAGGCCAACATGGCTGATAACGTGTCTGTACAGGTAGAGACTTTAGCTCCTAGCTCTAATGTAATAGAAGGAAACTTGGGTAGTTGGGTGCGCTAATCTCTAATGTAATAGATGGTGTCATAACTTTTGTGTTCTAGGGCTGTAGCTGGCAACCCCAGCGTGATACTCTCTTTATGCTTTCTATCAAAGCAGGGCTAAACCATTAGCCTTTCCTTTAAAATATAGTCATTTTCATTCATTCACAGGTTTTTTTTCAGTTGCATGCTACTACAAAATGTGTTTTTTAGAATAACCAAGTAACCAACTGCTATGAGTGTAGCAATTGCATCATTAGTCCTGAGCTGATGTGCTGTTAGTGTGATGACGATTGACATTTTTCTGAGCCACGAAATCGGGGGTGATATGTTTATACATCTGTTGTACTTGTTTTGTGTGTTGCATTTGGCATCCTTTGTTATTGCCAGCCAATTTATAAGTTTATTACATGCTATTTTCATTTTAATAACTTAAATACTCACTTTGGACAATTCTTCTAGGGTGAGGAAGAAGAGCTGTACTTCTTCACTTCTTCATTGCTTAGTATGTTAGCAGAATACAATGTTCGCCCACCTCAAATAAATGCTTCAACCATTACAACTGGTACAAAGGTAACTCTTTCTTGGTCCAAACTGCCCATATTTTGGGAATAATTATCATAGTTTTGTCTCAAATAAATGCTTCCTTTTGATGCACAGATGGCAATAATGAATTAATGATGAGTTTTGCCATAGAGTAATGTCATATGGGGCTAGCACTACCAACGCCGGACCCCCAAGTTAGGGGGATTTGCTTCCTAAATCAGTTAGCTAAATTAGTTAAAATATATTCAGGATATCTCCCTTTAGTATTTCCTTCTATATGTCCTTAGGCTCTATATATTAAGATTTAAGCCCCTTGGACAGATTCAAGCAATAAAAGATCAATCTCCAATCTCTACCATAATTCTCTAAATCTTCCCCGTTCTCCAACATAGCTTGGCAAGGGGATCAACCCTGCACTGGCCGCCTACCCCACAACTATGATCTACGCAGTCGAGGGCCCCCAACCCTTGACACCCTTGAGAAGTAAACTATGTATGAGTCAGCAATTTGTTTTTGCTAACAAAAGGTATAATCTATGACGCAGACTGAAATTGGGAGGAAATGGAATTTACTTATCTTATTACCCTTTGACAGACCACCTTTACACCAATATTACTATGATCTTTATATTACTCCATATCAATATGCTACCAATTACTCTAATACAGCTGCCTTCGATGTTGTTTACAAAAAAATATTACATGGTTTTGTCTTAAAGAGTGTTTGTTGCTTGTAACCCAACTGTTTTATGCAGTTACCTTAAGTTTTAGCCGTAAATAACTTATTATATGTCTTGATACAAACAATTTAATTAGCCATCATAATACCTCTGTTGACATCTTACTGATATTTATCATGTCAGATATTTTTCTACTATAGTTATCACGTCAATATTTTTTCTATTGTTTTCTTGAAATCTCTGGTGATCTAGTTGATTCATTTGCTTGAGGCAGAAAGTCTAGACCTAGATTAATATTAAAAATTGGACATGTTTAGCACATTCTTTTTGATACTTTATGCAACATCTGACTTGAGGAAGTAATACATTTCTCTTGGACATAATTTTCAGCGCTTGTACCAGCAAATGCAATGGAAGATGAAATCTTTGAATGTAAGTGGTCATAGATACACATACTCTATATAGTGAAAGTATTGAATTCTGGATTCTATGATTGTTTTTTTGTGTGGTTATGGGGGCATTTGGTGGGATTCAGTGACTTAAAAGAAACATGGTGTGCTACATGTTTGGATGCAAGTAAATAAGTAATCATGAAACCTGTATTTTGGGTGACTGCAGCCCAATGGATGTTACACGAAAGTCCAAAAAGTAGTGTGTTAACATATTTTACATAAATCTGCCACTGCAAAAATGCAGCTTTTACGTTTTCTATAATACTTTGGACTTGCATGGAACTTTCCCAATATAGTGTGAATTGCAAATAACTATGGTGGGGTCCTTTGGCGCCGCAACACTGCTTGAATCCATATTTATATGTTAGACATTAGTGTAAGTGGATTTTGTTCTTCTTCTATATTGGCATTGCTTCTCACAGACATTCTATACACCCTGCTTCGTAACAGATCTGCTAGGCAGCTAGGTCACATACTGAACAGTCTGTTCTTCTCCTAGTAATTTGGCCGGTTTGGCCATATAATCACTTTTAGGTGGAGTGACTGAATAATATTACCTCCATCCTCAAATAGATCATGTCCTAGAATGAGTGTAATCAAACATCAAAATCTTAAAGCATTAATAAATTAAAATACATTAGGATTCGATATATGAAAATGATATTAGTAGATTTATCATGAAAAATACTTTCATATAGTTATATTTTGAATATTTTTTTATAAATATATAGATAGAAAGAGTAAAGCAGAAACGTGTGTATTGGAGACCACATGGATGTCCAAAACGCCATCTGTTTCAGAATGGAGGTAGTAATTTTCTAGTGTTCTACTGTTCTTTAAAATGCATGAATATGGATGCACCAAAAGGGATAGATTCATAAACAATTCACACGTGTAAGAGTTTTGTCAAAGTAGTGCTGTTTCAACTTGGTGCAGAAGGGCACAACACAATCAGGGCATCTTTCATGCAGATAGTTGTTGCTTTTAGTTGTCAAGGGCCTCAGCGCCCAAGACAGCGGGGCCTCGACTACGTAATTCGTAGTCTCGGCGGGTAGGAGCGCTAGGGTTTTTGCCTAGCTGCTCAATTGCGAAGGGGATGAGATTTGGAGTAGAGAAGAAGGTAGGGAAATAGAAGTTTATTGCTTTCTTCTTAAGTGCCGAATACATGGCTTATTTATAGGCCGGAGGCCATCTAACAAAAGGGAACAAACTCCTAATCTGCCGTTTTGCATGGCGCGGGCGTGCTGATCTGCATCGTGCTGATCCGCATGGCTGTGCGCCTAAGGCGCCGACGCTGGCTACTCCGGAACGCCTGCACGCGCCAAGTCCCGCAGCTGCTGTCCCTGGTCTTCCGGCGCCCCAATCTCATGCGCCGAGTCCTGCTGCTGCCGTCCCTGGTCTCCCGGCGCCCCCCTCTGTTCGGTTGTTCCTGCATGTGCAGAACCAACCGGCCCTTGCGGCTGCTTGGTTGCTTCCGCATGTGCGGAACTGACCTGCGCCCTTTGTGGCTGCCCCTGGATCACCGGCCGACGCTTGTATTGGATGCCCCACATGACATCTCTCCCTCCCTCGACGAGCAGCTCGTCCTCGAGTTGAAAAGTCGGGTAGCGCTCGATGAAACCGTCGAGGTCCTCCCATGTGGCCGATGATGGGGGCTCGCCCTTCCACTGGACAAGGAGTTGGCGAACACCGCGTGCGATACGTGAGCGAGTCACGCGTTCCGGTTCAGGAGTTGCCGCACCGTAGTGGACTGGGGGAAGTGCCGGCGGTTCTGTTGGTGGCGTGCCGACGAACTTTTTTAAGAGGCCCACATGGAACACATCCTGTAGCCTTGAACGTGCCGGCAGCTCCAGGCGATACGCGACCTCGTTGATGACCTTAGAGATGCGATAAGGCCCGTAGTAACGTGGCTTGAGCTTGCCCTTGGTCGGCAGATTAATGGATGACGCGGCCCGTTGTCGAAGGCGAAGCCACACCCAATCGCCGGCTGTATACTGGACTTCACGATGGCGTTTGTCGTAGTAGGACTTGTAGACCGCTTGTGCTTGTTGCAATCGGTAGCGGACGTCGGCCAGTAGCTCGTCCCGTTCTGCCATGCTTTTCGCCACAGCCGCCACCCTCGTGTCGCCTGACTCGTAGGATCGGATTGAAGGAGGGTCGTGGCCGTACACGATCTTGAATGGGGTCTCCTGGATTGCCGTCTGGTAGGTGGTGTTGTAGATGTACTCCGCCCATGGAAGCCACCGGAGCCACTGTCGCGGCCTATCTCCTGTGAAACAACGAAGATACATAATAATGACTTTGTTAGCAGCCTCTGTCTGGCCATCCGACTGGGGGTGGAACGCCGATGTCATGTGCAGTTTTGTCCCGGTGAGGCGCATGAGTTCCAAAAAGTCGAGGTGAGGGTCACGGTCCGAGACCATGGATTGTGGCACGCCATGAAGCCGCACAATCTCGGCGAAGAACACCCGAGCCACCGATTCCACCGTGTACGGGTGCGCCAATGCCATGAAATGGCAGTACTTGCTGAAGCGATCTACCACGGTGAGGATGACGGTCTTGCCGCCCACCCGCGAGAGCGCCTCCACGAAGTCGAGGCCGATGTCAGTCCACACGGTCGTGGGTACCGGTAGTGGCAGAAGCAGGCCGGCGGGATGCAAGTGATCTGACTTGTACCTCTGGCATGTGGCGCAGTCGCGGATATACTCCTGCACCATTTTGCGTAGGCCAGGTGCGTGGAAGTCGTGGCGTAGACGATGTAGGATGCGTTGAACTCCTTCATGGCCGTCGTCGTGTATGGCGACGAGGATCTCTTGAAGTAACGGCGATGTCGGCGGGATGTATAGGCGGCCGTTGAAGGTGACCAGGCCGTCGGTGAGCGACCAGGGTGACTCCTTGACGCCTGTCGTGATCTCCTCGCGTATCGCGACGAGCGCCGGGTCTGATGATGTTGCGTGACGCATCCGATCAATGAAGTCGAAGCGAGGACCCGATATGGCCATAGCTGCTGGCTCCTCCGTGTCCCGGCGGGAGAGGGCATCCGCCACCGTGTTCGTATTGCCGGCCTTGTACTCCACAGTGAAGTCGAATCCCAGTAATTTGCCGACCCAATGATGCTGCAGAATTGTTGCCAAGCGCTGGTCGAGCAGAAACTTGAGGCTGAAATGATCGGTTCTCACCACAAATTGACGCCCCCAGAGGTATGGCCTCCAATGGCGAATGGCCAGCACTAGGCCGATGAGTTCCCTTTCGTATGCTGCTAGGGAGCGGTGCCGGGGTGCGGCCGGCCTGCTGAAGAAAGCCACCGGATGCTTGTCTTGGAGGAGGACGGCCCCAAAACCGTATGTGGAGGCGTCGCACTCGACGACGAACGACTGTGTATAATCTGGCAAAGCGAGGACGGGCGCCGTGGTGACCGCCGTCTTGAGGGCCGTAAAAGCTGCTGCCGCCTCCTGTGACCAAGAGAACCCGTCTTTGCGGAGGAGGGCTGTTAGGGGCGCGGCAACCACACCAAACTCCTTGACGAACTTGCGGTAGTAACCCGCAAGACCGAGAAACCCCAGAACCGCTCGCGCCGAGCGTGGTTGCGACCACTCTGCTACCGCTTGCACCTTGGCGGGGTCCATGGCTACTCCTTCCGCCGAGATGATGTGGCCGAGGTAGGAGATCGACTCGACGCCGAACGCGCACTTGGATCGCTTGACGAAGAGGCGGTGTTGATGCAGGATGGTGAAGACAGTTCGCACTTGTCGGAGATGATCTGCCCACGTCTCGCTGTAGATGAGGATGTCGTCGAAGAAGACGAGGACGAAGCGTCTCAGGTACGTCCGTAAGACGTCGTTCATGAGCGCCTGGAATGTTGCTGGCGCATTGCAGAGGCCGAACGACATCACCAGGAACTCGTAGAGGCCGTCGTGGGTGCGGAAGGCGGTCTTGGTGACGTCCTCCGGACGTATTCGCACCTGGTGGTAGCCTGACCGCAGATCGACCTTGGTGAAGAAACGGGCGCGACGCAGTTCGTCGAGGAGTTCATCCACCACCGGGATCGGGAACGCACCCTTACGGTGATGGCGTTCAGTGCACGATAGTCAACGCAAAATCTCCAGGACCCGTCCGGTTTGCGAACCAATAGGACTGGCGAAGAGAATGCGGAACAGCTCCGACGAATGATGCCTTGGGTGAGCATGGCGGTGCATTGTCATTCTAGCTCGTCCTTGTGCGCGGCCGGATAGCGGTATGGCCGCACGACCACCAGAGCGGAGCCGGGTATCAGATTGATACCGTGGTCGCGGGCGCGGGGCGGTGGCATGCCGGCAGGCTCGGTGAAGATGCTGGCGAACTCGTCGACGATGGCGTCGAGAAAGTCGCGACCCTCACAGGACTTAAGCGCCGACCCTGGTGGACCTGCTATGCCGCGCCAGCACACCTGGCGGTCACCACGCCAGAATGTCATGGAGAGGGTGCAGAAGTCCCACAAGAGAGGCCCCAACGTCGCCAGCCACTGCGTGCCCAAAATGACGTCGTAGCCCGCGAGTGGTAAGGCGAAGAGGTCCACCGAGAACGCCTCTTGATCGACGTGGAAGATCACAGCACGGTATACGCCATGGCAGGGAACACGCTCTCCATTGGCCACCGTGACGTGCATCTTGTCGATGGTGGGGGACGGCAGCTTGACGCGGTTGGTCGCCTCCTCGGCGATGAAGTTATGTGTGGAGCCGGAGTCGATTAGGGCGAGGAGGGAGACGTCGCCCAGCTTGATCTTCATCTGCATCGTCTCGCTTGTGCGCACGCCTGCTATCACATGTAGCGATATCTAGGGATCGGCCGGTGTGAGGTCCGCCGTGTCAGAGGCCGTGTTGTCGTCTTCGTCTTCGGGTGCCAAGTCGAGGAGGAAGATGCGTTGGCACACCCGGTTATGGCCCTGGCTGAACTTCTCGTTGCAGTTGAAGCAGAGGCCGAGGCGGCGGCGTTCCTCCATTTCTATCTGCGACAGGCGCTTGACTTGACGCCCCTCCACCATGAGCGGCGTGTGTTGTTGTGCCACCGGCGTTGCGGGTGCAGGGAGCGCCAGGCGTGTCGTGGGCGCCGGAAGGATTCCCTTGTGCTGATGGCGAGTCGGTGGCGCGACGACTTTGTACTGGTCGCGCATCTCCAACTTGCGGGCGAGGCTCATGGCCATAGCCAGCGATTGCGGATTATGAATTTCCACGTCAAGGCTAAGGGGTGGTTGGAGTCCCGTGGTGAAGATCTGCACCTTCTGTGCCTCCGACAGGTAGCCGGCTCGGGGAAGAAGCGCCTCGAAGCGTTCCTGGAAATCGACGACGGACGTCGTGCGCTTGCACGCTATCAGTTCGCCGAGCGGATTCGATCGCAGGGGCGGATCGAAGCGGAGGTTGAGCAGCTCGGTGAAACGGCGCCAAGGAGGCGTGCCCTCCTCACGCTGGACCTGCATGTACCACTGTTGTGCACCGCTTTCGAGATTGTATGACGCCATCCATACCTGCTCTTCCGCGGCGATCCGTTGTTGATGGAAGAAGGACTCGCATCTATTGATGAATGCGAGAGGATCGGATTTGCCGTCGAATTTGGGGAAGTCCATTTTCTGGAACCGAGGTGGCCTGTCGTTGTGGTGCTCGCCGGTGACCAGTGCGCGTGGTCCTGTCGACGATGCATCGGTGTGCTCCTGTTGGAGCCCTTCAACCTTGGACTGCAGTGACTCCATGTTCATGGCGAGCTGTTTGATCATGGCAGCCAGCTCTAACAAGCTTGGTTCGGCCATGGGGTCGATGGACGGACGGGGTGGTGGCGTGGTGGACGAGGAACGTCTGGAACCTGATACCAAGTTGTCAAGGGCCTCATCGCCCAAGACAGCGGGGCCTCGACTACGTAATTCGTAGTCTCGGCGGGTAGGAGCGCTAGGGTTTTTGCCTAGCTGCTCAATTGCGAAGGGGATGAGATTTGGAGTAGAGAAGAAGGTAGGGAAATAGAAGTTTATTGCTTTCTTCTTAAGTGCCGAATACATGGCTTATTTATAGGCCGGAGGCCATCTAACAAAAGGGAACAAACTCCTAATCTGCCGATCTGCATGGCGCGGGCGTGCTGATCTGCATCGTGCTCATCCGCATGGCTGTGCGCCTAAGGCGCCGGTGCTGGCTGCTCCGGAACGCCCGCACGCGCCAAGTCCCGCAGCTGCTGTCCCTGGTCTTCCGGTGCCCCAATCTCATGCGCCAAGTCCTGCTGCTGCCGTCCCTGGTCTCCCGGCGCCCCCCTCTGTTCGGTTGTTCCTGCATGTGCGGAACCAACCGGCCCTTGCGGCTGCTTGGTTGCTTCCGCATGTGCGGAACTGACCTGCGCCCTTTGTGGCTGCCCCTGGATCACCGGCCGGCGCTTGTATTGGATGCCCCACATGACATTAGTTGTGTGTTTTGTCAGCCTTTTTTACTTGCTATATTGTAGAATACTCAATACTGTCACTAGCATATTGATATCTCAAGATATTTATTTATTTTATACACTCAGTCGGTTACTTGATTATACTGATTCAGGACAGTCTAGGCGATTGACTCCACCTGGACGCATATTTAATAATTCCAATCATCAACAAGCCCCTCTGTTGAGACATGGGCCTTCGTCATCTTATATTATGGTATTGTATACATGGTTCTGTAGCTAGCTTGTTAAATATTGTAGCACTATGCATGAACTGGTCCTATCTGCAGGATACCGCGAGGGACAATTTTCATCAGTATGCTCAAGATTCGGGTGACCGAAATACTGGACAGATGTACCAAGGATCCAATTTTCATCAGTATGCTGAAGTTTTGATTTAGATTACTTTTACTAACCACAGCTATTAGCTGTCCAATTAAACTCTCATCTACTTGAAAAGATCTTGAGATTTGTTGTTTGTCTGGTCTTTCTTTTAGGGATATAGTAGCTGCTACTCCCTCTAATTATTTTGAAGAAAACAATGGTGCTAGAGAAGCAAGATTAGATGACGCACAGTTCTATAGGCAAGATAATCAAGAGTATTCAGCTGATGGTAAATAAAGAACTAATCAGGCACTAAAAATATTCCACATCATATCTTTTGAAATATTTGTACTTATTTTCTAGGTGATCCTTTGCCTGGTATTGAGGGGTTTCAAATTTCTGGTTATCCCATACCAGGATCTACATTAACAGCGTGTGGTTTCCCTACCAATGGTACTACACTCTGTAATTTTCAGGTATGCCATTTTCTGAGTTATTCCTAATCACAATTATTTATCCTCTGTGAATTGTTAAACTTATGCAAATAAATATCTCATCTGGAAATGTTATTGTTTTAGTGGGTTCGGTATCTCGAGAATGGCATCAGACAGTCTATTGAAGGTGAATAAGGGATTGTTGTGCACCATGTATTGCTGCTCAGAGTTAATTTGATTATACTGACTAATTCTACATATTTTTGTGATTCAGGTGCTACAGTGTATGACTATGTGGTTACAGCAGATGATATTGACACTATTCTTGCTGTAGATTGCACACCTATGGATGATAATGGTCACCAGGTTATTCACACAGACAATTTCTGGGACAATTTAATCTGCTGTAAACTGCACTATGATGTGGCTATTTTCATGTGATCAATCATATAATAGTGAATGCTATTTTTGATATAAAGCTGAGCCCCACAGGAGAAAATCCAATCAAACTGACTGTGGAGTCATCTCTCCATTAGCCCCGCTAAAGGGTTGGTTTTGTTTGAAACCCTACCAAATTTTGGTAGCACCAAAGCTTGGGCAAGTTTTGGCACTACCAAAATTTTGTAGGGTGGACTTAAAGATTGAGTTTGGTTTAGTAACAATAGGAGACAAATGTGTTGGTAGTGCCAAAATTTTGGTAGCCAATAAATTTGATGGAATATTTGGTTTGCTACCCTACCAAAATTTTTGTAGGGTAGGGTGCAAACCAAACTTAGCCCAAAACCTTTATTCTGTACTTTGCCATTCAATTTAGTTTTCTGTCCAGTCCATAGTGAAATATTAACATTTTTAGTGCTCTTTTGCTGGGAATGTGCCACCCTCAATTTTTTTGTGAAGCATTCAGTGGCTTCTTTCATTATTGGTATTCTGCAAAAGTGCAAAGGCATATATCCATTTTCTCTCTTAAGCTACATGTTAGATGCTTTGCATATAAACTAAAACTAGTTTGGATGTTGGAATATTGGCATTCTGATAGGCTGATCTTGTTTTGTTGTACTTATCTCATCCTTTGGTGCATCATTTGTGTACAAAAGCCTGGTTAGTAGCTTATGCCTTACAGAACACAACCATGTTTTTGTAAGCTATTTATTGGCATTTATTTTTTACATAATTATAGTATGTGCATTAAGTGTACATTTTTTTTACATTTGAAAGGTTGGCGATTCTTATTGATTGCTGAACTTTTATGCATGCTTACATATAGATATAAGAGTGTGTGTGAAATCTTTTGCTGATTCACAAGTTTTAACTTTTGAATCGAATTATGCACACAAATGGCTATTTTACTATGGCTGTAATCCCACCTAAATTGAGATACATGTTAATTTGATGAGTTGCTCCTCTTCATTGTAGGGTGAATTAGTGACGGAGTATGCTAATGGTGGGAAAAAGCTAACCTGCGGTGAGTCTATGATGCATGCTTTGCTGCTATTTTTGAACTGCTGGTTTCATAAATTATGATCTTGTCAGGCTCTGCTTCATTACTATTTGATCAACTTGTGAGAAATTGATAGACATTCAGTGGCACATTTTTTAAACTATAAAAAATAAATAATTGTCTGTATGTTGGTAAAAGGACAGGCTAACCACTCACCTACATAAATTAGATTTTGTACTTTTGTAGGTTTCACAAATGTTTTTCCTTTGAAAAATATTAATTAAAGTTTAACCATAGTGGGCATGCTAGATTTGTTTTGGGGTATATTTCTCTTCTGTACATTGACCTTGATGTAAAGACATCCAAATTTCTATGTGCGTTACTTTTATTATCTTCAGGTATTTATTTGAAAAAAATGGTTATAGGCTTAAAGCATTAGTGCAAGCTCAGTTTGGGGAAAATGCACGTTTGATTATGATCTGACTTACAGTTACCTGGAGGGCTGGTGAGTGGTGAAGTGATGTTTCTGAAAGCCGATTTCAAAGCGAGTCTTTATGTGTACAGCAGATAGCATAGTTATTGAAACCGGTCTGGAGATTGCTGACCCAGCCCTCTATTCACTGGTCCAAATGCCAGTCTCTACATTAATATTTTATTATTTGTATATTTTCCTCAGAAATTGCACTGGGAATTCCACCTATGTTGTCTCAACATAGCAGGTCCCAAGCCCCGGTAAATGTGAAGAGAGGATCCCTTTTCCCTAAAAGGTGTTTGGTTTGTTGAGCTAATGGAAAACCTAGCCACTCAATTGGAGATGAAACCGAGTTTGAGTTTCAACTCTAGCTTACCCTAACTTGCTTGAGAGTTGAGATTGAAAGGCTTTGAAGAAATTGCATTGGGAGGTGGAAGAAGTGCCTAATACATAGAGCCTAAACTGGCACTGATGATACACATCAAATGTAGAATGTACGAATAGTAATCTCATTAGGAAAACATATAATGGATTTCCTATATCCAGGAGCCTACAATGCTTTGCTTTTGGATGATTGGAGTAGCTATAGAGTTAAGGATGAAGCACAACAATTAAACCAACAGAGGTCTCACTGTCTTGGATCCAAACTGCAAAAGGACATGAAGAGCATCTCATAGCATCTGATCTTTGCATGCATTCTGGCTGCACTTGAGCAACAAATGCTCTATGTCAAGCCTTCATCCCTGTGTTATGATGCACCATGGCTCCAGGACTCCTCCAGCATAATGAAATCATGGATCAAGCATACAATGATGTTGGCTTGCTGATTTGGAACTTTATCTTCATTGGGAGGAGAAACAGGAGATAGAAAGGTTGAGAGATAGGGCAAAGTGGTGTATGTACTGGGAGCTAGGGCTGCGCCGCACACAATCACCCAGGCAGGGCTGGCTTGGCCAAGTCAGCCCAAGTCTTGGCGTTTCACTCCCATCACCTCCTGTTGAATACAAACTGCTCGGTTCATGCAAGGCCATCTGATCATTGACTCTTACAAATTTGCTGGTTTGCTCTTTTTTCCAGCTGAAGTCCATGAATGGTCTTCAAAGAAAAGTTGTATACTCTGGTTCCATTTTTATTCTGGATTTCTGGTTCAACTGCTGGTCGGGTCCATTTCTAATGACTATGGTCAAAATAATTTGAATATGATAACTCTATTTGTTTGCGAGCCACTAGAACCATTGTACACAAACTTCATGAATAATATAATACTTTTTTCTTTATTCTATAAATATGCATCACCTGTAATCCAGCATAAGTAACACTGCATGGCACTGTTCCCACAATTTATCGGTTTCCTAAAATTACCCATGTTCCTGCAGATCAGGAGATGCAGAGCACAATTGATATGTGTATCTCGAATGGGAGAGTTCAATTTAATGTTTTTGTGCTGGTACGTCTTTCAAATATGTACTTACCATCAATCTATCTTTACTAGCAAGTAATGTAGTGTCCTATGATCAGAAAACACGTTTCTATTGTTTCTTCTTTCGGATGCTGTGTATTATATTTCGTAAACTTATTGTTGTTAATGTAGTGTAATCCATTTTTTACAACTTGCAGTTCCATTGTCTTTGATTACTATTGACTGTTGTGTTTGTACTTTATGTTGAAGACAGCTCCTACCTTTCTATCCCTTTTTTGTTGGAGTGGGTGGGTGGGTGTGGGTACAGCCTACACATATTTTATTGCTTTCTATCTTGAATTTCAATTTCTGTGAAGCCATCATATTCTTGAAGAAAAGCAATTTGGGACTTGCTTGTTCGAGTGCATAAAATGCTAACCACGATTCAGATTTGCAGTTTTGTTAGATGGGATTAAAATACCACTTTTCTGGCAATACCAACTCGTCTCTGCAATTTTGATGATTTGTTGCACTTTGCTGTGCAGAGTTTTACCCATACCACTGAAAAAGTTCAATAAAACAATATCCTAGAATTGAGGCTGATTTGCACCTTTGTTTGCACAGCAGGGATCTTCTGATGAGTGGGAACTAGCCATATTAACTCTTAAACGAACTGGCTACCACATTAAGGTCAAGGATGAAGTTCTATCTGAAGAGAAATATTCTCCAGATCTACAGGTATGTTTTCGCATGTGTTCATTGGTATTTTGTGTATATAAATGCTGAAGCATGTTATACTATTTTGATTCACCTGACATGTTTAATTTGATTTTTCCTATGATTTCTTCTTGGCAGATGAAAATTCCATATGGACGCACTACTCAATTTGTTTTAGTTAGTTCCGGGGGTGTAAATTTACCATTTAACACATTGGGAATAACAGAGCCAAATAATGATGATAACGATGTTAGGTGCCAATTGCAATCTTCTTTTTTCCCCACCTTCTCTTCACTACAATTATTTTTGGTTGATGATGGGAATAAAAATCACACATCTGATACAGTCGTACTTCTGTAGGTTTCGTGATCTAATCGTACTGGTCATGAGAACTTTCCAGAATAAGGTATCTCTTATGTAGTGCATCTTTCAGATATGTGGTTGTATATTAAAGCTATGTTTAGTCTCATGTCTGAGTTGAATATAATGCAGGCATTAGATGCTAAAAGGAAAGGCAAGGTTTAGATTCCATGTAATGAGTTGCAGACGCCATGTAGAAGAATTTTGGTCATTGTTCTGTGCAGTCTTCTCTTTTGGGTTTTGAGATGAAAGGAGCACATATTTTAAGATTTGAACGGAGGTTTGTAGGCAAAGAAACGATTTGGTCACCTGGATTAAATCAGCTAAATGTGTACGTCTTGTTCTGTTTTTACTCTTTCCATTCGTCATGTTGTTGCCCCCACTAGGTTATTTATTTTAGACACACTACGGCACTTAGTTGAATATGAAAAAAAAATCCAATACTGTAAATATACTTCAGTGGCAATCTCGGCAGCCACGGAATTTTGATTTGTTAGTAAGGGTTCTGAGTTTCTTTGTCGTGCTACTGATGCTGTATTTAATTTTTGTTTGATGGAGGATGCCCCAGATATCTGTATTACATTAATTCCCAATCATTCCCCTGAACCAAAGTGCCTCGGAGTTATAAATTAAGCTCCATATGTTACTTTAACACTGGTAATTGCCACCTGTGCCTCAAGTTGGTGTAGATTACGTACTTTTGCTTTTGTGCATTCCCCCTTGTTCTTCGAAGATGGTGCAAAATTGTGCTTACGATATCTTTGAAATTGATCAGTTAATATGCATGCATGCGAGATTTCGAGGAACGTATGTTAATGTAGATAAACGCTTGAGCCATCTGTGTTTTCCTTTGTTAATAACAATTCCATTGAGCATGCATGTCAGTTCAATAGTGTGTGTGGTCATTTGGGACACTTCTGGCTACTGCTGTCAAATTGTCAAAATTGGGTATCACGAGTCAAGACGGTGAGGTGACCAAAACAAGTACGTAGTTGACATTACACTTATCGTTTTCTCCTTTGTGCGTGGCCAATTTGGTCGACGATTGAAACCTGAATAACATGAGTACCTCTCGGTTGGTCCATGACTAGTTTGTGCACGATGGCAATCCAAGGTGTACCATACTTTAGTGTTAACTTCCTGTTGAACAATATTGTTAGGACACTGTCGTTTCGAAGCTGGAATCATGGGCATCGACATAGCTATCTTTGACCAAAAAACAGAGCACAGAGGAGAAAAGCCACAGCAAGGGCCTGATTGGAGGATTAGAGTGAGGCTGTTCACTTGTTCTTCCACAGTAAGGTGATAAGAACATTATGATGGATATGGAAGATTGCAAGTAAAGATTCAGCTACCAACCTCAAAAGCTAAGAGCTAAAAACTTCTCATATATCTGTGCTTCTCTGCTCACCGCACTGAAGAAGTTCAGCACATCACCAATCTTTTGAAAACAACAAGAGGGGGCCATAAAATCAAACATACATATCATCTAATGCCAGACTATATACAACTCGTATGTCTGAGCTAAATTTGAGTATCCTATATGCAAGCTGATCATTATGACTACAAGAAGATTCACTGAGGGTAAGACTACAATTGAAAGTTGATGACACCAGTAAGTGGAAAAGAAAATGTGCTGAAATGTTTATTGCGACAACAACTAAATAAACTGCTAGCAATCTCTCACTACCAAAAAGGAAATTAAAAAGATAGTGATTTCATTTACACATGGAGAGCCACCACATTCCAGCAAGCCAATTCCTACAAGTGAGTGACTGTTGCACCAAACCAAGGTTCTGTTCAAGGAACGGTAGATTCTTAGAATTAGCTAGTTTGAGTATCTAGTTGACTGGTAGGAGTAGCTGACTATTGGGTCGGTGAGTTTTATTCAATGATATAGTGAATAAATAAAAATCTACAGAATATGGAGAAGCTAGGTTTAGCCAGTTTCTCAGCTACTAAGGGTGCATTTGGTTCGGTCGTGAGTTGTGAAAAAACTGATGTGAGATGTTTGCTGTGAAAAAACTGAAAGTTGTTTGGTTGAAGTTGCTGTGAAAAAATTGTTGTGAGCTGATTGTTTCTTATAACTGACATAATTTTCATCATTATAATATTTCATACGTATATATAAATAGGAAACATACAATATTAATGCAACTAAATAACTAAAAAATATATTAGATAAATAAAAAAGTTCATAGTTCATCTCATAAAGTAATCGACAACCCATAGCTATCTTATAAAATTGTGCAATGCAATATAAACCATAATGATGTTAGATCAATCAAGACACCTTGAATTCATACTATCCAATTTGTACTAAAAAGCAAAAAAACAAAAGTATGGTCTAAGCTGTTTTCAAATTTGTACTAGAAAAAAGTTATTTTTTGTGGAAGAAGCAGATTTGGTAAATCCGTTTAATTTAACTTCTGTTGTTTCACAGTAGAAGCAGATTTCAAAAGCAGAACCAAACACACCCTAAACTTGAATAGACTAACTGTTTCCGTAGATTTTGAAAAACTAAATTACTCGAGGTACCATTTAGGGAAAACTAAATTACTCGAGGTACCATTTAGGGAGCTGCTAGATACTAGCCAGCTAGAAGGACCATGTCAGGTTGGGGATAGAGGCGAAAAATGCCATCAATTAGAGGCACGACTATCACCTGTTCATATAATACATCAGATCATTTGCCTATGAGCAAAATATTTGCCAATGCATGTTGGCCGCGCCCGGCGCTCTGATAACTTTGTTTTAATGTTCTTTTGCAACGCACAAATTTTATAAAAAAAATTCAAAATCTTTTGAAAAAACTCCATTACAAAAGAACCCTTAACTTATATTCGCGATGAATGTTGGAAGGTCAATCTATTTTTCGGTGCAAGTGTGCCTCTAAAGGAAAATTACCGTATATTGGACTATTTGAGGGGGAAAATTCCAATCTGGCACCCGAAGACTGAATGGATCCATTGATGCTGCTTCTTCCAGTTCACCGGTCACACGACTCACACATCAACTTATTATCTATATCTATACTAATATATAATTGGCGAGTTCGTTTACTCATCTGGACAATCTGAGCCGTCCATTCGTTGCTCATACTCATTGAAACGATCTCGACCATTGATCACCTTCCAAATCACATACCCGAAAATAACAAGTCCCGCACACCCGGAATGCCGCACACCCGGAAATCACATACCAAACAAACTATCCCGAAATTTTCTCCCGTCTCTCACCGTGTCGCCGGACGCCGAGCCGATCAACCCACCGTGGCGCCGAACGCCCAGAAGCGGCGCCGATCGATTTTTCCTCCCGTCTCTCGCCGTGTCGTTGGACGCCGAGGCGACCATCCCGCCACGGCGTCGAACGCCCAGGATCGGCGTCGATCGTCCAGCCGCGGCGCCGAACACCCACAGGAGGCTACTACCGACTCGTCGCCGCGTCGAACGGTCGCCGAGCGGAACAGGTACGCATACATCAATACAAAACTTATAGCAAAAACACCTAAATTAGCATACATCAATACAAAACTTGTAGCGAAGCGGCGCCGAACGCCTAGAGGTGAGGCTCCTCCCGCCGCGCCCAACGCTCTGGAGCGGCGCCGAACGCCCAAAGGCGAGGCGAGGCTCCTCCCGACGCGCCGCCGCGTCGAACGGCCACCGAGCGCAACAGGCACGCATACATCAATACACAAATTGTAGCAAAAGAAATTTTTCAATACACAATTGTAGCAAAAGAAATTTTTCAACGCCAGAATTTCTCTCGCCGCGCCGAACACCCAGATCCGACGCTCCCGCCGCGACGAGCGCCCGCCGCGTTGGACGCCCACAGCCGACCTACAACACACATTTTCCCAGTCAAACGCAGCAGGTACGCATACATCAACAGAGAAAGCACATAGGTATAGAATGATAACAGAGAAAACAAAGAATGATAATGGAACCTGATTATATCACTACTGACTTCTTCAAACATATTTGCTATGGCATACAATCAGTTTGTTTATATTTGATATGGCTAATCTTGTTGGTTCCGCCTAATGCATTATTTCTTTTTGATAGCTCTTTTGATAGCTGACTTGATTGTGAACTATTTACCTATTCTACTGATAGCATAATAATGAAAGCACATAGGTATACAATGATAACAGAGAAAACAAAGAATCCGAAGAGATATATGGAACCTGATTATAGCACTACTGATCAATGATAACAATATATAATGATAACAGATAAAACAAAGAATCTGAAGAGATATATGGAACCTGATTATATCACTACTTACTTCTTCAAACATATTTGCTATGGCATACAATCAGTTTGTTCATATTTGATATGGTTAATCTTGCTGGTTCCGCCTAATGCATTATTTCTTTTTGATAGCTCTTTTTGATAGCTGACTTGAATACTTCATTGTGAACTATTTACCTATTCTACTGATAGCATAAGAATGAAAGCACATAGGTATAGAATGATAACAGAGAAAACAAAGAATCCGAAGAGATATATGGAACCTGATTATATCACTACTCACTTGTTCAAACATATTTGCTATGGCATATAATCAGTTTGTTCATATTTGATATGGCTAAGATTCACAGTTCTATGTTCAATTATTACAGTTATTGATCGTACAAATAAGGTTCGATCTATCACTTCTCACAATGGGAACGGAAAAACGTGGTCGGACTGCATTGATAGAAATTACAAACCATGTCAAAAAAGGTACCATTGATATTGCCTAACTACATTTCAAAAGTTTTTCCCTATATACTCATGTTTGCATAAAATGATTCGGTTTCGTTTATTAGTCCTAACATACCTTGGTACCATTGATGTCAACTTATAGGGACATATCAGTCACCTTACGATAACGAGGTTCGTAAGAGGGAAGAGAAGAATAGAAAACAACGAGAATATCGTGCAAGGATAAAGGCTGGGTCATCTCCAAATATTCCCGGTACGTTTTTCAGCCCTAAGATACCTTGCTACATATTTGTGCATCGTGTTTATGTACAATTTGTAAACTTGTAGGAACACAACTGTCACCGGACGACAATGAGACGCGTAAAAGGGAAGAGAGAAATAGAAAACAACGAGAATACCGTGCAAGCAAGAAGGCTCAACAAACCAATAACCAGAGAGATGGAATGGATAAGTTTGAATCATCTCCATATAGTTCAGGAACTACATCAGTAGTAGATCAACAATCACCATATGGGACCGGGTATTCAACAGTTCTAGAAGCATCAACGATGGTACAAGCTAATGAGTTGACCTTTGCGGGTAATTCTTACACAACTTATTTCGACGCGAGTTTCAATTCATTTCATTGAAACTTGGATGACATTTTTATACACTATATTGTACGAACCCAATCTGTAGGAAGTATTCTATCACCATATGGGACTGGGATTTCAACAGTTTTGCAAGCATCAAGTGTCGAAGATAAGGAAAATCATGAACAAAATGAGCCCATTGATTGGCTACATAGAAATGATAACTACGTGAAACTACATAAAGGTCTGATTCTATATTTATACAAAATTGCATTTGTGTATCCATAAAAATATATAAACAGATACTCATGTAGTAGATGATGTAGACAAGAGGGGATTGAGGAACATAAAACAACGGGAATATCGGGCTCGAAGAAAGGCTGAAGAAATAGACGAGCATGTAGAATGGATAATAAATAAAAAGGTCTGTGGATACAAAAGATGTGCAGATGACAATAATATGGCTGAAACCAATATGTGTCAAACACCTCTACAGCAAAATAATGGAGAACCAAATGATACATTTGAAAGTGCTTTGTACGAGCCTACGCACTCATGCTGGCAAGATGAAGGTGCCTTGTACTGGTGTTCCTTTTCATTTAGTAATTATTGTTTATACATTGATGATGAAACTAACGTACTATCTCCTATCGTGCCATAGATCGTTTACACTGTCAAGATGAGTTGGACAATACAGAGGACGATGAAAGCAGACAATTTCGTGGTGAAGGTAATACAAAGTACCTTCATATATCGTAAAATCATAAAATTGTAATAACTTTTCCTTATGATATTCTTATTAAGTTCATTAATTAATAACAGATGCATATGATTCATATTGTTTGCCTATTGATCATGTTGATGAGAAAACCACAGAAGATATGTGTGACATTGTGTACTATAACTTACCAGACAAGCACAATACCTTAAGAAAACTTTGTAATTGTCAATATTGTGGTGCTATGAGGTTTCAGTTTGAACCACCGGGATTTTGCTGTAGAAAGGGGAAGATAAAAATCCATATTCCTGAGGTTCATGCTGAGTTAAAAAGACTGTTTACAAGTCAAGTACATGATGATGCAAAGTATTTCAGAAAATATATACGGTACTTCAACTCTCATTTCTCTTTCACAAGTCTAGGAGTTACTTTGGACCGACGAGTTAGCACAGCATCCGGAACTGGCATATATACGTTTCGTGTGCATGGTGCCTTGTACCATCGTCTAGACCATCTGGTGCCTGGTTCTAGAGGTCCGCGTCATTTGCAACTCTACTTCTATGATACAGATGATACTACATTGGATCATCGAGTACGAAGGTCTCCGGACCTTGATATCAATATTATCAGAAATATACTAAGAGTATTACAAGATAACCCATACGTACAGACTTTCAAAAGAGTTGGGACTATGAAAAACATAGATGACTATGTGATTGAACTAAATACTGATGTAACTCCTGACCAACGAAGGTATTGTATATTTCTCATTACTTACATATATATCTATGTTTATTAGTATAGATTATATATATAACTATTAAGGTTTCCTATTTTGTACATTAATTTTGTTGATATTATGTTGTAACGAAGTTTACTTTTGTCCAAACAAGGTACAATGCGCCCACAGCTTCGCAAGTTGCTGCTATATGGTCTGAAGGGAACGATCCACAAAGAAGTTTTGATCGGAGTGTGCTTGTATATGCTAGAGGGGATCGTCCGGTCTATATTAAAGCATATTATGGTTGTTACGACCCTTTGGCATATCCTTTATTCTTTCCTAGAGGGGAAACCGGCTGGAATCTATATATGCCGTACTATGGAGAGTCTACAAGCCATACTACTATTAAGCCTGATGATCCTACAGGTATCTGAAACAGTGAAATGTTATATCTTTGATGGATGTATCTACTTACATTTCAATTTTGTGTAGATTATGGTGAATGTGATGATGACATACAGGAAGGTGATTACATAAGTAGAATGATAGACGAAAACCAGTCAACAAGGTTTGTGACTGCAAGAGAATACTATTGTTTCTTGCTACAAGTCAGACATGGGCTTTTCAATGTTCTGTCATTTGGAGGAAGATTATTCCAACAATGGGTCGTTGATATGTATATCAAGATCGAGTCTATGAGGCTTGATTGGTACTCTAACCCTAATAACCAAAAACTTCTACGAGCTGAATTATACCAAGTAAGTTATTGATAAGTTGTTATTCTTGAGAGAAATCACCCCACATTTATACCACATATAAATGACCAGTTCATGATGTGTTTTCTTTGCTTAGGGTCTGGTTGATGTCATTTCTGCTGGAGAAACTAGACCTGCGGAGGTTGGCAAGAGAATTGTGCTTCCTCGCAGTTTTACAGGGGGTGATCGAGATATGCAACAAAGATTTCTCAATGCAATGGCTATTGTCCAGCGTTTTGGCAAACCAGATTACTTCATTACGATGACTTGTAATCCATACTGGGAGGAGATTACAAGCAATCTTGAAATTGGCCAAAATCCACAGGATAGACCAGACCTGGTATCAAGAGTATATAGGGCCAAATTACATGCCTTGAAAGATATATTAATCAAGAAAAAATATTTTGGAGATGTTGCAGCGTATGTGCATGTTACTGAGTTTCAAAAGAGAGGATTACCACATGAACACATCTTGTTGATCATGAACTCAAGCGGTAAGTTAACAAGTCCAGAAGGATATGACAGAGTAATTTCGTCTGAAATACCAGATAGGGAGAAGTATCCTGTATTGCACAATCTGGTTGTTAAGCACATGCTTCATGGACCATGTGGGATACTAAATAGAAAGTGTGCTTGTATGATTGATGGAGAGTGTCGTTTTCGATATCCTCGATAATTCTGTGCAACAACACAACAAGGAAGAGATTCATATCCTTTGTATAGGAGGAGAGATGATGGACGTCGTGTAAGGATAAGAGGTGCAGAGTTAGATAACAGGTGGGTGGTTCCGTACAATCCTGGGTTACTTATGAGATTCAACTCTCACATTAATGTTGAGGCTTGTTCAAGTATCAAGGCTATTAAGTACCTATTCAAATATGTATACAAAGGTCATGACCGTGCTTCGTTCTCGGTCGACCCTGCTCAAAAGGAAGATGTAATAATCGATGAGATTCGTCAGTATAGGGATGCTAGATACATATCACCACCAGAAGCTGTACATAGGATTTATAGTTTCCACATGTTGGTGTGTACCCGTCTGTTTTGCAACTCCACTGTCATCTGCCTAACATGCAAAGTGTTATTATTGATGAGAGGAAAAATCTCATTGATGTAGTTAATCAACCGTCTTCCACTATGACGACACTTACAGAGTACTTCAAGATGAATCGAGTTGACAGCAATGCAAGAAAACTATTGTATAGGGAGTTTCCAGAACACTACAGGTGGATTACTGGTAGTAGAAAATGGCAAAAGAGAAAGCAAAAGAGAAGACAGATTGGGCGGGTTGTGTATGCACATCCTGCTGAAGGGGAGAGATATTTTTTGAGAATGCTTCTAAATCATGCTAGAGGTGCACTCTCATTTGAGGATTTAAGAACTGTGTTTGGCATCACATACTCTACTTTTAGAGAAGCATGCGAGAAGAGAGGGCTTATAGAGACAGACATGACACTTGATGATTGCTTGAGTGAGGCTGTGACATTTCAGATGCCATCAGCTCTACGAAGGTTATTTGCGACTATTCTTGTATTTTGTGAGGTAACCAACATCCGTGGACTTTGGAACAAGTACAAGGATTCAATGTCTGAAGATTTCAAACGAGACAATTCTAACTCATCAGTAGTGGAACAAATGGTGATTAGATGCATTCGAGATTTAGTTCAATCGATGGGAAAGGATATCAACAGTTTTGATCTTCCAGAGTTAATTGATACAGGTAATTGGAGACCTTGTCTGCATTAATCTACATTTTTTTTATGAGTTGATGAAATAATTCGCTAACACTTTTGTACTTCATGTGAATCAGGTGAATATTCTGATGACATAATGAGGGAGGTTAGAGAGGAGCTATCTTTGGACGCAGACCAGGAACATCCTGATTTATATACATCTCTTAATGAGGAGCAGCGTGGTGGATTTGATGAAATAATACATCACGTCTTTGAATCAAAGAGTCAGGTGTTTTTTGTTGATGGCCCAGGAGGAACGGGAAAAACATTCCTATACAAGGCACTTCTTGCTAAAGTGCGATCAGAGGGATTAATAGCTATTGCAACTGCGACTTCTGGTATAGCGGCGTCGATATTGCCCGGAGGACGCACAGCACACTCAAGGTTCAAGATTCCAATTAAGCTTGGAGACAATAGCATGTGCAATTTCACAAAGCAGAGTGGCACGGCGGAGTTGCTTCGTAGGGCGTCCTTGATTATCTGGGATGAAGTTGCTATGATAAATCGTCGGGCGGTTGAGTGCCTCGATAGGTCCCTACAAGATATTATGAATTGTTCTTTGCCATTTGGTGGAAAGGTTCTGACATTTGGTGGTGATTTCAGACAAGTGCTTCCGGTCATAACACGAGGGACAAGAGCACAGATAACAGATGCTACATTGTTGAGATCTTATTTATGGGAAAACATCAGGAAGATACGATTGTCACGTAACATGAGGGCTCAATATGACCCGTGGTTTTCAGATTACCTCCTTAGAATTGGGAATGGAACTGAACAAACAGTCGAGGGTGATTATGTCAATTTGCCAAAAGATATTGTGATTGCTTATACAGAAACTGAAGAATCCATAAACAAACTTGTCCAAAATATCTTCCCATCACTTGAGGAGAATGTAAGATCATCAACTTACATGAGTACACGTGCCATCCTTTCCACAAAAAATGAGTATGTAGATCAGATAAATGAAAAGATGGTTGACAATTTCCCTGGTGAGGAAAAGGTTTATTATAGTTTTGACTCTGTCGATGATGATTCGAGCTATAACTACCCCATCGAGTTTCTGAACTCACTTACTCCAAATGGTCTCCCCCCACATGTTCTCAAAGTAAAAGTCAATTGTCCTGTAATCCTTCTCCGCAATCTTGATCCTAATAATGGCTTGTGCAATGGAACCAGACTGATGGTTAGATCATTTCAAGACAATGCGATTGATGCTGAAGTTGTTGGTGGCCAGCATGTCGACAAAAGAGTGTTCATACCTAGGATACCTATGTCTCCGTCGGATGATATTGCACTTCCTTTTAAGTTCAAGAGGAAACAATTCCCGATTCGCTTGAGTTTTGCAATGACCATAAATAAAGCACAAGGGCAAACTATCCCAAATGTTGGCATCTACCTTCCAGAGCCTGTGTTCTCACATGGGCAACTTTATGTTGCGTTGTCTAGGGGTGTGTCCATGGAAACAACAAGTATTTTAGCTAAGCCGAAGGATGGATTAGATCCCACGGGGAAGACCACTAAAAACATCGTGTATAGAGATGTATTGGATTGGTGAAGAGTGGACCTTACAGTATCCCATTTCCATTATTTAAGGTGACCTTTGACAATTATCCTGTTTAGTTAGTGTTGTAACTTGCCATGTTTCATGTATTCATTAGTGATGTGTTCAATTGTCAAGTGTCTTGTGATTGCATTAAGCCTTTGTTGCTCTATGCTTCCAGCAAATTATGCCTCCCATGCTTTCCTCCTTCCTAGACCAAGACAGTATAGTTCGCTACTATGTGTGCGAAGCACTTGACAACATAGCAAAGGTAAACATTTTGTTGAGCAGTGAGACATTACTTATATAAATCGTCTTATCATAAACATTTTGATGCATTATGCAAGCTTTCTGCAGACTCTGATGTTAATGTGCACACTCTGATGTAAATGTGCAGAGTGCAGCTCATCTTCTTGACAGGCTTGTTAAGGTACGATCAGGTATGTTGTATATTTATTGCCTTTTTTAGCCTCATTATTATGCACGGGTACACAAAATTCTTGAACTGTATGTGTTCAATAACTAACCCAGTTTGCATTTTAGGAGTGGAGAAGACAAGGATTGTAGCAAAATATGCACCTTCTATTTCTCCAGGAAAAATACTAACTCAGTATGCAATAATGTTGATATGCATTAGGCAATTACTACTTTAAAACTTCACATCATAGTTAAGCAGCTTCTAATAATAAATATGTATATTTGTTAAATTCTAAATCTCCATTTTCATATGTTCGCTGATTGTGTATGAGTTTGTTTCATAAATATTGAAGGTGTACACACTTGTACATACATGGCATTTTCTTTTTATTTGTGTTATTATTATGACATAATCTCCAAATCCCGATCTGGACTCTGCTTCTATGTACAGATTCCTATGGGCCTTCAGATTCCTATGGGCCTTCGGACTATGCCCCATCACTGATAAGTGACGTGAAGAATGAGATGACCATGAATGGGGATGAGTCTAAGTATGGTCGCCCGAGTCCCTCCATGGTAGGATCAATTTAGATTTAATTGATTTGTGCATTTGTTTTTGTCCATTTTAGCTTGTTTTTAATGCTAGAAGTTATTATATATTAGTATAGATTATGTAAGATATAGCTCATTTGATTATGTTAGGATGCAGGAGTTTTACTTAAACATCATGTGTTAAGATTGTTGAATGGTAATGTGTAAAGAAGCTGCTCAGTTAACAAACGCATGAGCATGGGCTATTGTTAATGTTGTTGGTGAAGGAGTAGAGTTGAGAAGCAAATTCTTGAGTCTTGACAGGTGAAGGAGCGGAGTTGAGAAGCAAATTCTTGAGTCTTGACAGGTGAAGAAAACAAACACATGAGAATTTCATAGAGCTAGGCATGTAATCTGGACAAAACTTTATTCGCCCATGTTCTTTCTACTGCCAACACAGCAATAGAAGTTGCATTGAAGCTTGTTAGACCTAGGAAGAAGGTGCATAGAAGTGTTCTATTTTATTGCAAAGGCTAAAATTTATTCTAGAGGAAAGAGATTGTCTTGTCAAGTCTATTTGTTGTGAGTTCTTTGTTTTTGCATCTTAGATTACATTTTTCGCACTATGACCATCCCTCTATATATTCTGCTCACCTTATGATGTTTGAATCTTGAATAATATTGCAGAAAGGAGGCAAGTTGAGTCTACTAGGACTCGTGAGAAGTACTTGGACAAAATTCATGTAATATATCTATAACTTTACCTATTTTGTCTGCATTTCTTCGACAAACATCTGTATTAATTATGTTTTGTGATATGCTATTTCAGGTGATCGTTGAGAAGGCTCACAAGACTGATGTTCCATAAATTGATAAGAAGTAAGTTGCCTTCCTATCTAATACTGTTTTAGGATGTCAGATGTGATGTTCTTTTTCATGGTTGATGTAAGCTGCAATTGTAGTTATAATATTTGACTTATGAGAAGGGATCTTTTTTCATTTAACTCTCTATTAAGGGTTGGAGAAACATGAACTCCTTTCCCATCATGTTGTATTTCAAATTGATCATATCCTCAATTTTCTTTACATGTCTCGTGCTTTATTTGTTTTACTAGCACTTATGTATATTGCTCATTGACTTAGCAGATATTTGTCATAGCTTAGCTTTAGTTTGTTACTTTCATGCTAATGTGAATTGTGTAATAGCTGATTCCTGATGGTTCCTATTGTTTGTTGAGATTCAGACAAGAAGTGAGCTTTTTTATGCCATGCACATAATGAGCAATTGAGAAGGTTATTCACTAAAATGTTGTTCAAGTTCATCAACAAGGTCTGATGCTATTTACTATGTGCTAAGTAGTCGGTGTATTTCAATATTAACTACTTGATATAGATGAATTTAGATAATATCTGTGGTGGCGCTGATATTACTAGACTGGTACCTTTAGTATTGTCCTTTGTCACCTTTTAAGTAATAAAACCTAACTGCAATCATTACTTAATATATCTGTTAATAATACAGTCTGCCATTTATCTCCACTAGCCACTGTTGAGTTAGTCCTTGAGGAAAATGACATGATCAAAATGTAGTGATAATCCTGTGTTTTTCAATAATTGGCTCATTGTCGTTGAATTATTTTACCTTATTGTATTCCGTAATAATTATCCCTAATCAATTCTAATCTTGGCATACAAGTGAGTGCAAGAATGGTAGTGGTAGTGTTAAGAGCAACTCAGTTTTGAGCAAGTAATGTTAGAATTGGATAATTATGTGTTTTGTTTGTGTCACTTGAAAAGGACAGTTGTTTTTATAGTCGCAATCTGATTGATTAATTAGTTGAAAAGCATAATCTGTTTCTTTAAATTAGAAAATTTGTTTTGCAGTCATTCACACGGAAGCGGCTATGTGAATGCAGGGAATTTCATGACATTTCCCAAGGCATTAAATCAAAAATTGTGTCCTGCTTGTACGAGTTTATCATGTGAATTGTTGCGCTAAACAATTACTTGTTTAACTCAAATTATAACTTCAATTCTACTATCTTTTATCAACCTACACCCAGAAATGGCAGTGTGCATTGTGCAATGCTCTTGATGTCATGTTTCTATTCTTGTACTTTTTATTTCCGGAACAAAAGGAGGGCATCTGTTTGAGGATGAAGGGATCGTGAAAGATTTTCATCCTTTCATAAAGGCGAGGGATGAAATATGTCTAAAACCCATAGAAGTCAGGAAGAAAGGACCGCCTGGACTGTGCTCGGATGATGAAATCAAGTACATAAGAGTTAGGAGTCTGAGAGAATGCAATGGTGTCTTGTCATGGCACAACACTATGGCTTGGCAACTACAATAAGGATGTGCTAATAATAAGTTGGGATTCAGAGATCCCTTGGCCTAGCGTTCATCGATTTGAGCTATTGTTAGAAGTGAAATCTTGAAGCGAATAGTAGTCTGTACTATATTTATGTGGACTCTACTGTCAAATCAAGCTTTGGAGATGTGATTACTAGCCTATATTCTATTTAAATTCCAAAGTGCCTCTTTTGTGGACACTCTATTTGTTAGTTACAACATTGAAATGGAAGAACACATTTGTAGGACAGATGGAGAGGTTGCTCCCAATCTACATGCTCCTATACTTGTGATGCAGAAGTGACCAACCTACTTTTAGTTGGATCCTTGGATAACTGGTTTGCTTAGAGCTTTTATCTGATGGTCATTTTATGATTAATCTTCTTGGATCTTGTGAAATTGAAATACTGATGGAGCATAGATTGGTCTTGACTCGAAGATAATAATCAGAGGTATCCAATGACCATTTTCTATGGCACATTTCTATTGTCAAATTCATTGTTGTTGCTGAACCTAATTTAACTAATTAAAAAAATTATTTCAAGTTCAACACATTTATTGTTTTTTATTTGGTTATCAGTCCCACCAGAGACAAGTTCATAGCCTTTTGCTGTCAAGCTCTGTATGAAGTGATATTTTCCATCACATAAGTGGTTTAAACTTTGATAGCATGCTCAAGGGAACAAAATCAAGAATAAGACCATTATTATCCATAGTAGCTACAGAATCTATCACGAGAGAGTTGTAAAATAAAGAACAAGTCAAACATAAACCATGATTGATTACTTATCAATCATCATATTAAGTTAGCAGACTTTTTTATCAGAATAAGTTAGCAGATATAATCAAAAATCTTGTTCTGCTGATGGATAATTCCAGCAAGTTCTGCTGATAGATAATTCCAGCAAGATTTAAGCACATACCTGTGCAAATTTTGCGTTGTTGCTGATAACTTGTTCTTGATAAGCTCTGTACTCCGGAGTGGTTGCCTGGCAAGTTAAACACTGTCTTAAAATCTAAGGCAAGGGGCAAATAATGTGACATAGAAAATAACATAAAACATCAAGGATCATAAGTGCTGCAGACCTGCTTAAGTGCAACAACCAACCCAGTAATGGTATGATTATGAGGTCCACCTTGCAGACCTGGGAAGATAGCAGCATTGATCTTGTCCTCAAGATCATACGTAACCTATACCGTAGAGGGTCATTAGGCCTTTTATATTTTCAAAAATGAGAGTTCTACAGCATGAGCTCACAGGCTCGCTGAAATAGAAGCAGTATACCTCTTTCCCTTGCTTGTTTATTTCTTTCACCCCCTTCCTATAAAAGATCATGGCTCCACGTGGTCCACGGAGTGACTTGTGAGTAGTATTCCTTCTGCTTGTCACATACCTGCAGATTGAACAATATAAGTGGACTTATTGGATGAGGACAGAAGATGACGATTCAATGCACTCTATTGAGGAGCAAAACTCACCTTCCTTATGCAGGCATAATCATAAAGACGAGCATATGCACTTGCACTAGCAACAATCAACTTTGGCCTAAAAGAACAACACTCTTCTCCAGCTGTACAGAAGTAGCACATCAAGCTTGTCAGCAAATGGTCTTAGGATTATTCATCTTGAAAAATTTCACAATTGAAATCTCATACTAAGCAATGAAAAATATCATATACAATGCTAACAGAAACCATTTTTTCAGATGTGGAATCTGCTAATTGCAAAAACAACACATCTTTGTCCACTTCTATGAACATGCACATCTAAAAGAGTAATCAAAAAAATTAACAAGTTAATGGCATAAAACAGAACATATAAGAAGGAAAGGACACGAACACCTGGTCATGAAAAATAAAAGGAAGCACATCAACCCAACTCAGACCAAAATAAAAACACAATCCAACTCCAACAGAAAGGATAGAAACAGATCGCACAGATTTTCTTCAAATTATATGATATGATTCTAACTGAATTTTAAGGATAGAAGAAACAGACTGCATATATATCCTCCATGGCAATAACAACTAGCACACTGCCTACGGCCTCCCTAGCCGAACCTAGCTTCGCCAAAAATTTTGCAATCGTGAAGGAGCAACAGATCTACTTATCTTCTTCTTGTAGCCGGCGACGAGAACAAATCCCACGACGACGAGAGCGCTCGCCAGCGATTGCAAGGAGTGGACGGAGGGCGACGACGCTGGATCTGCGCGTGCTCCTTCTCCCACTGACGGCGCCGAGACAGGCTAGGTGTGGACGCTTGTGGAGGGGAGTGGACGGAGAGTGAGGAAGAGAGCGCATGTGGAGGTGACCACCGGCGAGATGTGCGTGCTCCCTTGACCGCCGACCAGATCTATTTGCTCCCTCTCCGCCGGCTGCGTGCTCCCTCTCCTGCCGCAGCGCTCCGGCGAGATCTTCGTGCTGCCGATACTTGTTGGGTGCGGTGGTTGGCAGAGGATCTGCGTGCTGCCGAGGCTGGGTGCGGTGGCTTGCGGAGGTGAGTGGGAGGATGCGGTGCGGCTGTAGAGTTTCTCCTCTTGTTTTTAACGTATACTCCCAAATGTTGTTGATTAGTATAGATAATGTGTTTGCTCTTTGCATGTAGGTGTAACAGCAGCACGAGATTAGTGTAAAACTATCAATTCTCAGGTGAACAAACCTCACTGCCCCCTCTCCCTGATGGATAGTTTTTTAGGCACACATTATTTATATTATTTAGGCACACCTTATTTTATAGTATTTAGACATAATTTTATATGCACCCATTGTTTAGTATATCACTACTGTTTTTAAACATATTTTAGGTAACATTATTCTTCGGTACATTTTGTGATGTACAGATGACAAAACAAAATGACATGCCCGCTATGAGTATAATATCACAACACAATAAACCAAAGAAATCAAACACGACTCAAATTGTGCCTCAAGGTAAGTGTTTCCACATTTATTTTGTTGCATCTTCTTTTGTTTTGTTTTGATATTATTTATCTATTTAAAAAAACATTTGTTGCAGACTATATGTGTACCAAAGAAGATGAAAAGATTAATGAATATTTGAAATCATTGCCGGGAAAAAAAGTTTTGGTAGTCAAGGTGAACAAACCTCACTGCCCCCTCTCCCTGATGGATAGTTTTTTAGGCACACATTATTTATATTATTTAGGCACACCTTATTTTATAGTATTTAGACATAATTTTATATGCACCCATTGTTTAGTATATCACTACTGTTTTTAAACATATTTTAGGTAACATTATTCTTCGGTACATTTTGTGATGTACAGATGACAGAACAAAATGACATGCCCGCTATGAGTATAATATCACAACACAATAAACCAAAGAAATCAAACACGACTCAAATTGTGCCTCAAGGTAAGTGTTTCCACATTTATTTTGTTGCATCTTCTTTTGTTTTGTTTTGATATTATTTATCTATTTAAAAAAACATTTGTTGCAGACTATATGTGTACCAAAGAAGATGAAAAGATTAATGAATATTTGAAATCATTGCCGGGAAAAAAAGTTTTGGTAGATATCAACAGCGCGTGGTTAGATAGGAATGATATGGAGTGTATTTTTCGTGATGACATGCAGATGAATGGAGAAGTAAGTATATGTATGAAGTATATAGATTTAAAGATATCGTTTGTCTGCTAACTATATTATTTTATTACAAATAGGTACTCAGTGCTTATATTCATTGTATAAGGGACGAGGAGCATTTACTTCACAGAGAAGATGGAAGGTTTTTTTGGAGAACACATATATTTCGAGCCTGCTTAAGCGTGATGGTGACCCTAACGTGGTCTTAAATTATAAGGATGATGATGATCTTGGTAAAAGAGTGGAGATATATTTGCAAGCTGATATGGTAAACTAATATCTCAGTTCATCTATACTGAAATAAAATCTATCATTGTATAATGTTAATGGATAAATGTTAATGTTTATTACAGGTCTTCATTCCCATTAACATACAAAATTTTCACTGGTACTTGGCAGTGATTAATGCAAATAAAAGTGAGGTACATGTTCTTGATTCAATGGACTAGAAATAAGAGACCGTAGAGACCTTGAAACTACAGTAAGTAATTATTATTTATTATTTATTTTTTATTACGATGGTTTTTGTTATTACATTATTGTTAATAATTAATAATATTGTAATGCTATATATTTATCAAATAGTTGAAAGGGCTAGAGAGACAAATCAAGCTTGTAGCAGAACATAAAAATTTTAATCAAGACAAATGGCCAAACCACGATGTTGCGTCATGGCCGGTTGTAGAGAAGATCACAGAGCAAATGCAAACAGATGGGTAAAGTTTATGTGGCTTATAACTTACAAAATTGTTTGAGTTTATTTCTACATATGTTGTATATAATTAAGCATTTTTATTTTAATTGGTATATATATAGAGTATCATGTGGTCTGTGGATGATAAACTATATGGAATATTGGACTGGAACTTGCTTATCCGATAATGTACCCAGGTAAATTAATAAATATCATATTTCATGGTATGTATATTTATAAACTTGCATGTATGAATGTTTATTATATATTACACTATTTTGCAGGATGATATAATAAATTTTAGATTTAAGCTGCCCTCTATCCTATGGGAGTCCAAATTAAATACAAATAAAGGACAACAACAAAAAGAATTTAAAATTGAAGATATAGAGGGTCCAAGTGATGTTGAGATTATTGAAACTCCGTTTAAGTCAGCTACACTGTCATATGCATCAAATACAAAGAAAAACAACAAGATCCTGAACAGAAGAATGAAGATACAGAGGGTCCAGCTAAAGTTGATTCTAAAGTTGATATTATTGAAACTTCGTTTAAGGTACCTAAACTATCATACGCATCAAATGAGTTTAAATTGGATGTATCTCCATGTGTTTTTTCCAAGAAAAGAAGAATAATTTCGTCAACCACCGAAGAATTGGTGTGTGCATTACGCACGTACATCATGTCGATAGACAACAAATACTTACAGTAAGTACTTTTTATTTAGTACAATGATGTGTTAGTTTAACTTTATTACATATGAGCCTGCTTTAACGAAAGATATGTTAATCATTTAATAGGAAAGAATGGATTCGAAGCAGTAAGCCTTATCCAATTTCTATAAGTATCAAGAAAATCATGGACATATTAGACACAAATAAGCCGATGGATATTGATTGTTTTAATCTGGCTGTTCGGATGTTTGCATGTGATGAGGCCTTGTTGTGGTGTGAAGACAAATACCACTACATGGATCTACAATTTATTGTAAGTCATATAATTATTTATATGTGATGTGATAGTTTATCACATTATTGTGTTCATGTTCGTAATAACAATATTTTTGATCAAAAACAGACCATATCTGATTTTCCTCGAGACCCTCTCCGTAAACCCAAACTAGATGTTACTCGGTTGGCAAAATTGTTTGAATGTTGGCCTGATATGGAGTACGATATTTCAGATTGCTGTGATGTAAGTTATTATCCTTTGTTACAACCATTATAATCTTCATATTGTATTTGTATTTATTGCCCTTATATGAAAGGCAGAAAGTATAAAATAGTATGTATAAATTGTATGTCCTCTTGTTTCTCCTTTTATTTTCTACAAACACATATTTATAATAGTACTCCCATGTTTAATTTATTAATTCAATGTTCGTTCGTGGTTATTAATTTATTGTAGCGTACAAAATTTTTATTGGTGGGTTTTGTCATTTTGTAACTACTATATATCAATGATTATTTTTTTGCAGATTCTAATGCCTTACTCTTTCATGGAACGTCACAACTATTCATCTTTAAAATGAAGGCTAGAAAGGTCATTATAATGGATCCATTGCCTGTACCTACGGGGGTTAAGGTTTTTCATCCAACCGTACATTATACCTATCCACTACTGAATATTGCTAATAATATGAAACTTGCCATGAATTTAGCCAATCCTGAATGGAACGACGATGTATATAAATGGCATCGTGTATTACCAACATGGGTCCCGAAAACATTTGACTAGTAATTGCCTCTAAATCATAAATATCTAATTAATTTAATTATTACTTATGTTCAATAACATGTAACATTAATATGTCTTTTGCAGTAATTTAACAGGATATCTGGTTATCAATTATATGCGCGCATGGAATGGTATAAGATTACCATTAATTAGCACAGTCAGTGCCCACATCTTTATATTTGTCTCATAATATTCTATATTACTGTTTTTCTGATAATTATATGTCAAATGCATTTACAGGATAAGAATGTTTGAGAACAAAGTTTCTTGTAGAAATATTGAAGTACGCTGAGAATGAATGCAAAGAGAATATTCCTGAAGTAATTCAAGAAATTCTAAAGCGTGTTGAAATATTTCAATTTGTATAGCACTTGAGTGCTTTTAAAGGGATTTACACATTTGTTTCATCTTTAAGTGAAATAATATATCTACATGTCCACTCTCTATCCTCTCTGAACAACCCTTGCATTGTCAAGAATCGGAGCTCCCAAGTGTCTTCAGGGAGTCCAAATAATCCAGGCTATGATCACGCTCCAAAACGGGATCAGAGTTGTTCTGATCAAGCACTTTTTTGATTTGGACCAAACAATTATGTAGCGGTTTTTTGCTTATGCTAATTATTTAGCTTTATTTATGGGCTCGTGCAACATCTTAGCTAGCTCCAAATCTATACATATGCTAATTATTTATCTTTATTTATGGGCTATGTCTAAAGATCATCAGTTCTATTATACTCCAACTAAATATAACTTGATATTTATTAATTACTACTTCTGAAACTATGAAATCATAAAAAAAATCTAAAATTGAAATTTCAAACTGACATTTACCGTTGCGTAGCACAAGCCCATTAGTATTTAGCTGTCTAATAGACAATTATTTTTTGTCATTACCATTGCGTAACACTATTTAACTGTCTAACAAATATTTGTTTTTTGTCATTTACCGTTGCGTAGCACGGGCCCACTACTAGTATATATAAAAAAGGTGTAGCTTCTGTTGGTTTTTGATCTTGGTCAAATCGAAATTTATGGGATTAATGAGCTATAATCCCGTACCACCTTAATCACCATATTAATCATAATTATTTTCTAATTACGTGATTTATTTCCTAATTACTACCGCGCCATGATCTGAGGCGTTTCCAAACTAATGGAATCAGCCCCTCGTGTCCTTCAGCGCAAATAAAAAGAGAGTTCGGCCTGTGCAGAGAGTTTCACTCCCAAAACCACACCGATCCTAAGCTGCGCTGCTGGAGACCCGTAAGGCTGTTCCTGGGCAGTGTAGGTGGTGTCCCGAAGGCCGGCGATACCCTCCTGAGGATCACCGGTGACGACGACTACAACCTACTGCACCGACTTCAACATCCAAAGACGAACTAATGGCAAACACTTCTTCCGGTCAGTACATCATCTCATTCCGCATTAGAACAAGTGATCATGTTTAGGCTAAGTATAAGCATCAGTAATTTTAACAGCTTCTTCTTAAGTAACCCAATGAAGCTTATCTAGACAAGCTTGTGATGAAAACTTGTCATCACTCGCTCAAGAAATTTATGTTAGATTCCAATGCGATTACCAAGAACAATTAATCTTAATTCCAATCTGACACCCGAAGACTCGAGTCATCCTAAATAAGTTAATAACGATAACATGATCACATTTATTTGAAGACTCCCATATTCAATTCTTCGCTAGCAGCTCCGTTCGGTTTTAAAATGCTACGATTGATGAAGTACACCTCATTTCTTTCTATTTCTAAAATCTTAACGATGGTACATGTTTTCGTGGTACTACAAAATATTTAAGAAAAGATATTTCTAAAGTACTAGTGGTTGGGATTAGTGAGCTGTTATTGGACTAAGCACAATTTTAAGAAAAGATGAAACATTTTTATTAATTGAGAAACTCTTAAGACCATCCACATTGTATGAAGTTCTTAGGTCAGTACTAGTACTGTATTAACAAATATAAAGTTATTCTTAGCAAAAATAGTGTAATGTATAGAACTTTTAAAATATGACCTTGCCCAAATAAAAATTATTTGCTTTATCATTTTCTCTCTCCCTCGTCCAATTGCCAACTCTCAAACTGATAAACATCGGTATTTGATTTGAAGAACTAGTACCTAAGTATGAAACTATATCATTTATTTCTTTGATTAGCATTATCTTCCCATTGTATAGTATTGTTACTAACACGTAAAAATTTTCTTGGACACACGTAGTAAACTAACATCGTAAATCTAAATAACTACGGATTCAGACCAATTCTAACCGGATACCAAACATACAAATTCATACACAAATTTAAACTAATCTCATGTCCTCGGAGTCGGATACCCAGGACAGGCTGCCCATCATGACACCACACCCGAATACCCGCGAACTCACGCAAGCGCCAGTCCATCGCCGTCTCGTCGCCGGCGCGACAGCCGCAACCGTTTGCGCCGGGGCGAGGTGTGACCGCGTCGCGCGACGGGTGGTGTGTGCCGTGCAAGCGACCGCCGAAGCGGGGGGAATCGACGAGAAATTCAGCGGCAGAAAACCAACAAAACGGGGGCCAGCCTACGACGGGCTGGGAAAGAAAGTGAAATATCCAGCTCGTCGGGTTGCGTTTCATCCGTCCCAGATCCACCCTATCCACGCCAAAAAGAATTGATAATTTGATATCCTTAACAATACGGAGTA
This sequence comes from Zizania palustris, assembly GCA_019279435.1. Taxonomy (NCBI): domain Eukaryota; kingdom Viridiplantae; phylum Streptophyta; class Magnoliopsida; order Poales; family Poaceae; genus Zizania; species Zizania palustris. Next base: position 49,762,933 of record JAAALK010000286.1, on the reverse strand, counting down.
TTTCATAATTTAATATTTAAAATAAATATTGTTTCATTGCAATATTATTAATAAAAACAGCACATATAAACATCTAACATCCACAACTGTTCTTAAAAAATCAAAGGCATTTATTAGGTGTTAAATCATTTTTAAACATTGAATCTTTTCTAAATCAATCACATGTCTGTTGGGGGATAAGAGCAACTACAGCGGTAAACCTTAAATCATGGTACTTAATTTTGATTTGAGAGCTCTCACGGTTTTTGAAAGACCTATTTTTTGGTTCAACTCTCTCAAAACAGAGTATCTATTTTCATTTTCTACCATTTTCTTACACATTATACACACGTATTTGATAAAACACAATACCTAATAAATTAGTTATTGTTTAATAATCCCATCATATTTATAATTAAATATTTTAACCAATAGTGTACTTCGAAGATGATATACTACACATAGCTCTAAAAGTCTAGGATTCGTCAGTGAAGATACTCCGGAACCAACATGATGTATTGTAGCTCTCTAAAAATGTAATGGTATATTTCGAAATCTTTTAAAAGTGTAATGGCATATTTCAGATTTCTCTACATTTTATAATGGTATATTTTAAAGTTCTCTGAAATTATAATGATATGATTCTAAAATTGTAATAATATTTCTTTAAAATCGTAAATCGTAATGAAATTAGCATAAACTTTTTTTACACCAATACTATTAAACATAATAAAAAATTGAAGCCATTTCAATTATCAATCTCTAGTTTATTACAGGGAAGAGAGAGAGAGAGAGCAAAATAGAATAATCACACTCATCACCGAAAGACTAAGGAAAGCGGAGAGAAGAGAGAGGGAGGGTGAGGAGGAGAAGCCCTTCGTCCTCGTCGCCTCGCTTTTATCATCCACTACTCGCGCGGCGGCAGCAGCGAGAAGACCAGGGGGAGCAGACGCCAGGACAGAGAAGGGGTTTGTTTGGGGGATTCGGTTTTGGAGAGGGGGTTTTGAGGAGGGGATATGCAGCGGCGGCGGGCGCAGACGTGGGCGGGGGTGGGGAAGACGGCGCAGGCTGCGGCGGCTCACGCGGCGCTCTTCTGCTTCACGCTCCTCCTCGCCCTCAGGGTCGACGACCGCACCGCCTACTCCTGGTGGTACGTCTCTGCTCTCTAAGACCCTAGCATCGCTGCTTCGATCTGGAGGCGGCTGATTGGACTGGTTACTGCCCTGGGATGCAGATGCGCTTTGAGGGAATCGAGCGAGTCCCGTGCTTGCTTTGCGTGCGGTTAGAGTCGCCGCCCCACTTGTATTGGGCTATCTTCTCCATGGAATGATTCAATCTTCCATTACGTTTGGATAATAATGAGTTGATGTAGTGCTTTGGGTTAGCGTTTAGCTGATGCTGGTATGTGTTCCAGGTTTCTGAATGTCGGGAGGTGAACCATTGCGGATTTCCTGCTGCATGTTTTGCTCTTTGAGGACTTGCTTGTATCTGCGTTTAGAGTATCTCCAAAAGATTACCCTATATAGCTACTTAAATTTGAATTTAGGTATTTTTGTGAAAAATGAAGCTCCAAGAGTCCTCTAAATGAGTCTTTTTCCTAATCCATTCCATAAATCACCATTCATCTCTCTCAAATATATGATTAGTTTGCAAATCCCTATTTCTATTTGTACATATTTTTTTCTTGCATCTGCATTGTTTTTTCCCGTATGTGTGGTTATAAGTGGATGTACACATATTTGAATGCATTATAGTTTTACACAAAATTATTATATATTATAGATTCATATTTGTAGGATTTAAAAAATAGGGATCGAGATTATAGAGAAACCGTTGTAGATTGATTAATTTTCAGGAAGAGATAGAGTTTAGGATGATCATTATATGTGATTTAGGGAATAAAATTTAGGAGGTTTCCGGAGATGCTCTTAATTGATGCTCTTTTCGCTAGAATTAACATAGAACATTTGTAATAAATGTCAACTTGTACTCAATGTTAATTGTGCTATTTTCATCATGTAGGATTATATTCATTCCTCTATGGTTATTTCATGGTTTGATAGCCCGTGGAAGGTTCTCAATGCCTGCACCATCACTACCTCATGGCCGTCATGTAAGATTTGAGGCTGATTTGTCTAGTTAGTAATATGCAGCTGTTGTTCTCTTGCCACACATTTTGATCTGATGGGTTTCTATCTTTCTGTAGTGGGCACCTTGTCATTCCATTGTCGCAGCACCATTACTTATTGCGTTTGAGCTGCTCCTTTGCATTTTTCTTGAAAGTTTGAGAGGTATATTCTGAGGTTATTGAGACGGGAGAAACTTTTGCATGCTTGAATTGTCTGGAACTTCTTACACCATTTTCCCTTTGTTTTTCCCAGTTAGAAATCATCCGGCTGTTGATTTGAAGGTTGTATTCCTCCTCTGCTGGTATTGAAGTGATTATTCTCATTGACAATTTTAGGTAATGATTCTGAGCAATTATTCTGGATGCCTTTAATAGTGGTGTCAGTAAATACATTGGCATGAATGTATGTGCTTTACTGTTTTATCTGCTTATGTATTCTGCAACACTTAAGCCCTGAATGTAACTGGTTTATTTTCTAATATTGTTTTTGACTAGGTAGGTAGCAGTGTATCACAAACTCTCATATGTCTTGTGCATCATGTGGCATTTGCAAGCTGTTTGCTTTTTAAACTTTCTTTTGAATTGGATACATCATGGATTGCAGTAAGATAACCTGCCCTATTGCCGAATGAGGGTGCTCACACTGGAGAAGCTAGTCCACTTATGGATTATAATTATTTGCAACCAAAAGAATTACTGTTCTAGATTTTGTGTTATCAGTAGCCCATTCTGGTGCTTTTTTCTTTTTCAACCTGGAAACACTATTTTAAGTACTCAACACCCTGTTTTAGTTTGCATTTCTTTCAGTTATAGCACGATTGATTGAATGCTATTTGAATATTTTATCTTATGTATGGTGTTTTATTGTTCCAAACTGCTTCAGTCTAGCTCAATGATCTAGAATTCTCATATAACTTCTGTTTGTTGCAAAATAAATTAATAATAATCATTAGACTTGGGCAGTTTATTATGCAGAGTCTAGCGACTAGCATCAAGTGCTTGCCTACCATTGCTTATTGATAGCAGGTTGAAACTTTCTCAATTCTCCAAAACTACAAAGATACTTAAGTCAACCATTTGATTTTATTCTGTATTCTTTATGACATTTTATTTGGTACATAATAATAAAATGTGTGATTCTACCTGAGGTTAATTTAGCCAAATTACCAAATATTCAGAGATGGAATCTTCCACACATCTAAAATACAATGAAATTATTTGTTATCTTTACTGTAATACCATAATTGTGCTATAGTTAATTGGGATGTTAACATGTATTTCTTTGCATTTGTTTTGTTCAGAATGTGTAGAGCTTTAATGCCAGGAGATGAAGAAAGTATAAGTGATGAAGCTATTTGGGAGACACTTCCTGTGAGTTTACAATACTAGTAACTAGCAGTTATGTTCATTTTCTTTATGAAGTTTCTCAATTAATTTCAATTATAGTTGACTTTTATATACTTGAAAGCATAGTTATTAAGGCACTGCTTAAGCGATAAGGCACTCACGGGTAGGGCTGGGCAAAAAATAATAAAATATTAAAATAACCAAAACCGATTAACCGAACTGAACTAATTTAACCAAAAAAGTCGGTTTAATTCAGTTTTCGGTGTTCGGTTAAAAAATTAGTGCTATTCGGTGATCGGTGATCGGTTTGGTTTTGATGTGCCGTTAACCGATTAACTGAATTAACCAAAATTAGCTACTCGTGATGTTGGGCCTTTAGCAAATTAGCACATGCCGGCAGCAGGCTGGTTGAAATGGCCCATTAATTCATGCATTTGGCACTCAGCTGCACATCGGGCCACACACCACATGCAGGCTGCGCCAGCCGCCAAGGCTCGTGGCAGGCAGGAGCAAGCAACTGGCCACCACTTTTTTGCCTTTGCATTCTTATTCAATATAGTTGTTTTTATGGTTAACCGATTTAATTGAAACCGAATTTGGTCGGTTTTTATTATCCTTGAAGAGATTTCGGTGGCTGTTTTGGTATAACCGAAATTCATGTTACCGATTTAACCGTTTTAAACCGAATGCCCAGCCTTACTCATGGGTGGTAAGGTGTGTATGGATGCCTTGGCCAACCATGTGCGGCTGGGTGTGACGAGGTTGGGCGCGGTGCCGCGAGGCCAGGTGGGGCTGGAGCCCGACGCAGCATGCTGAGGAAGGATGCGGCATGGAACAGGGGGGAGAGAAGAGGAAGAGGGGAAAGAGGGAAGATGGGAGAGGCAGTGGATGTGAGGAGAGAAAGTGGAGAGAGATGCTAGGTTAGGGTTTAGGGATGAAAAACCTGGTGGGCCTTAAATGGCTGTTGGGTCAGGCTTATATGAATGAGCTATTGAACGGAACTTTAAATATACTGTTAGATAAAATTTTAAATGTGCTATTGCATTTTAACTATATATTTTTTAGGTTGTAAGGCATCCAAAGTGACAATATTGCTACTGGGTATTTTTGCTATTTTTATCATTATATATTGCCATTGCTATTTAGAATTTGCTACTTATCTATGATATTTTTTCCTACATCCTATGTTTTTCTATGGGCATAAGGCATTGCCTCACCTTACGCCTTACTACTTAGGCGGTAAAGCGGTACTCCACCGCTTGCCTCACCTTACTGCCTTTTATAACTATGCTAGACAGTAATGATGCTTTTGCTTTTACTGGTTTTCATTTGTTAGAAAAAATACAATATACACCTTTAAATGTGAAGATCACTAAATTAGAGAGCTGAAACATGCAACAAAATGCCTTTTTGCCATCCGTTAGTAGTGGAATACTGGAATATAATGATGTGAAAAAATCATCTGCGAAGATGAAAAGTATAAAGAGCATGAAACAATCAACTGATGATATTATTATTTTTCACATTATGGAGCATATATGATTGTATAGAGCCAGATTAGTTGATGGTTTCTAAGTTCAACACAATAAAAAGATACAATGAACCGATTTCAATTCAATAACACAATGAAGTAAAATTAGTTCCAATTTTAAGAGCAAACCTTGAACATGGCTTGTATTAATTGAATTATCTTTGGATCATTTCGTTCCCACTGATGCTCTGTTTTGTATAGCAGAGTGTACTACTTTATGTTATAATATCTCATATCAATGTATCATCAATGATCAAATAACATTTGTTTGGTTCTTTTATAAACCACATATGTTCTCATATTTCTTACATTGTGATGAATTGTGTGAAGTGTGCACCATTCTTTTTAATATTATATAACATGGCTCCTATTTGCTACCAGCACTTTTGGGTTGCATTTCTATGGTGTTTCTTATAGCTGCCACAACCTTCACACTTCTGAAACTGTCTGGTAAGTATCCTGAGTTGCTTTATTTTTTATTGACCTCATTTTCCCTTAGTGATTCTAAATAACTGTGGTTTTAGGCTACTCTTCTTCCTTGTCCTAGTGGCCTTATATACAGTAAAGAACTAGTGCCCCATTTGTTGTGCTCTTTGGATCACTGTAGATTAAAAGCTAGATTCCTTACACTTGACTAATATTTTTCATTGTTTGCTAAGGCTCCATAGTATAGAATGACTAGTCACTTGGCATTCTTCTGATGGTGATTAGGTAGTTGGAAATGAGACCATTATATTCAGTGCTTTGAAAACTAGGCAATTTTGTACTGTGGAAATGGTTGGTGGTTTCACTTGAACTGGAGGTTTCTATTGATGCCAATTTGAAGCATAATTATACACAATTTAAAAATATCTTAATTACACACTCAAGGGCAATATAACATTGGCAGAAAAAATATTGCTAGGGTTCACATGATGGTAGCCACCTGCTCCTTTCCATTGACACATAATATTTTGCCATGGCCTCAGTACAGAGCAATCTCCAAACTCCCAACTTGAAATCTGAGTCAGTTGATCAGTTCCACTTTATAACAGCCTTAAGCGACCATAGCTCTTCCTGGAATGTATGTAGCAGCATTTCATGTGGTTGATTTTCTTCAATGATGCTGTCAAGTTTGGTTATCCATTGCAGTTCTGAATAGTTCTATTTATTAGGACCTACTTTATCTGCTGCCTCCATGATCTTTTAAGTGCCACCTTTTTAAATCAAATAAATTTTTAGTTATCTTGGTAAGAACAGCCTATATGTTAGATTGTACAGTATTGATGCCTTTAAGTTTTCCCTTGGGCCTCCTTTTACTTTATTCTAAAATGTTTTGTGGCTTATTGCATATGATAGGTGATGTTGGTGCTTTGGGATGGTGGGATTTATTTATAAATTATGGGTGAGACTAGTCCACAAAAACATTAAACATTCTACTTTATTGATTGCTATTTGTAAGAGTCTAATCCAGCATCCTTTTTGTGCAGAATTGCGGAGTGTTTTGCATTCCTTGTTTGTAAAAGATGGTTCAATCCCATGATTCATAGATCTTCTAATCCTGGGGAGGCTAGCTCATCATCAGGAGCAATTCAATACCGTGATTGGGAGAGTGGTCTTCTCCTCCCATCATTAGAAGATCATGAACCAGAGAGGCTCTGTGGTCTTCCTGACATAGGTGGTCATCTGATGAAAATACCTCTGGTGGTTTTCCAAGTCATGCTTTGTATGCGATTGGAGGTACATGGCATTCAAATTATATATTTCTATTAGGTTAGATGTGATTGAAAAACTTGGTGCATGTCTGGTAGACATAAATATTAGATTGATGAAGCTTCAAGGAATGGTTGGCTGGCTGGCTGCATTTTGTTTATTTTTGTAAAAAAACACTATTTTAAACAATAACTCTGTCAGATAATTCTGACATTGGAAAACAAGATTTTTTTATGAAATAATTCGACTGCAATTACAATCCTGCAATTGGACCATTATACATCTTTGGTTTAACTAGGGGGCAGCACTTGTTAGTGACTGTTCTGTTTGTCATGAGCTGGATCCGTAATAGGCTTCAAACCATCATTACTTGTTTCCAAATTCCAATACCTTTATTATATTAGCAGCTTACTTGCTCTTATTTTTTTCAGGGTACACCACGTAGTGCTCGTTATATTCCCATATTCGCACTGTTCTCCCCACTGTTTATTTTACAAGGCGCAGGTGTCCTTTTCTCTGTAGCAAGATTGGTGGAGAAGGTTGTTTTACTATTACGTAATGGACCAGTTAGTCCAAATACCTTTCAGTTTCATCAAAAGTTCGTGATTGCTTGGCTTTTCTTCATCGTGGTTCAAGGTGCTATTCTGATAATTACTATGTGGTAGTTTTCTATATTTTTGTTCACCTCTTGTTGTTGGCTTATATTTTGTTTTTCATGGCCATATAGCAATATTTCATCCTCATGTAGGTGTCTAATGAATTTTTTACCATACAGGCTTCTTGGGTGGTGGTCTATTGATGAAGGAAGCAAAGAAGAGCAAGCCCGGTTCTTCTATACTGAATCTACTGGGTACATCATATGTAGTTGTTTGCGTGTTCTTTGCGCACCTGCACATGCACTTTCAATGCTGAATTCCTGCTTGTTTGCCTTTTGCTTGAAGGTACAACACATTTTGTGGCTATCCACCTGAGGTTGTCAGGAAAATGCCTAAGAAGGATCTTGCAGAAGAGGTTACATCCTTTATATTATATTATTATTATTTACATCATGAATATTCTATACACACTATTTTATATTTTTTGGAAGGAAATATGCGCTTTATTTATCATAAAACAACTATTCCTACTTATTCTCTTTCAGGTTTGGAGGCTTCAAGCAGCTTGGGAGAGCAATCAGAAATTACCAAGTGTACCAAGCAGGAATTTGAAAGGCTTCAAAATGTACCATCTCCTTGTGACTTGTGAAGGCTAACCATTTTTCATTATAGTAAATTGCTGAATACATCCTTAAACATGCATGGGTGTTTGACTTAGTCCACTAGCTTGAGGACATGACATGTAGGTTGCTCAGCTTGAACAAGTGATCAAATAAGTTGAGTGGTCGAACTTTATGGAACAAAGTGATCTAGCCTTGAAATTTTGAATAGGCTACAATTAGGTACCATGAAATATTAAATTCTCATGTTATGAATTCTAGTGGGATATGCATCTAAACATAAGAATCTACATTGCATTTAGCCTTTTCTGTTCCGTGGAAACAGAGAGTTGATTGAGTCACAATCTCCTTTTCTCTGTTGACTAAGCCTTTTTTCCATTTCAGGAGAAGGTTCTCTGTAGGATTTGCTATGAGGGAGAGATATGCATGGTCTTACTTCCTTGCCGGCACAGGACTTTATGCAAGTATGTCGTTCTGGTCACTTGATCCTGTGATTGAATGTTGCATATGGTTTGAAAATGACATTTTCGTTGTTGGTTCTGTGATAGGTCTTGTGCTGAGAAGTGCAAGAAATGTCCAATCTGCCGTGTGCCCATTGAAGAACGCATGCCTGTATATGATGTTTAAACTGCGCTAACTCGAATGACACTACAAATTTGTACATGTCGGTAGTGCGATGTCGTGCATGTAGGCTCAATCACAACTTAAGCTGATTGAAGTTTTGCACAAGTTCAGAAAGGTTTACCCAATGTGGAGGAAATATAAAGTTACATCATGTCTAACCAAAAGCATGGAAAGCTAGGTGATGGCCGATGGGCATTTTGCTGCTTCCAATTACCATTACCTACTGTAAGTATGTCGCCGGTGTTTTTACTTCATTTTTTTTGTGATCAATAGATGCTCATATGTCATCGGTGGTTTCTACTTTTCTTTTTGTGATCGATAGATGCTCTTGTTAGATTTTGTAGCATCTTCTAAAGGGATATGGAAGTGTCTCAATGTAAATAAGAACATTGTCGCCTTGCTTGACTGTAGTGCTCCTTGATTCAGAAGAGAAGGAAAAAGCAATGTAACCCCCCCTGCCCTGTTCAGTCGGTTAGCCGGTCAGCTCTTTCTTGTGCTCCACTTGCAATTACGTTCGATAGAACACTTATCGAGCTCGTATTGTCCGATTAGTTCGTCGTCCCAGCGAGGGGCCATGCGTCCTATGCTATGGGACTGAAAGGTTGCCTTGTGCTTACGTTCAACCTGTGATGGTTTGTATCTGGTCTTGAGCAAGCGATAAGGATATTTCTTCAACTCAGATTGTGTGAGCGATATGTCACGATGGTGTACGATCTTAAACGAAGAAAATGCGAATGCTACTGTAAAGTGTGAACCATCCGGTAGCTTTGGTCGTCAGAGTTCTCATAAGTCTGCGCACTCGGATCTGGATCTGGGTGGGCGTGTGGTGGTCCTACCCAAGCTGCAGCATCGGCGTCTACTGGAGCATTTGAGACGGGTCAAAGCAGCCTACAACATCAGCCATCTCATCACAGAATTTGCAGCGGGCACTCGGGCCATCTGCATGATAGAGCGTGGCACGCCAAGGAAACGTGGACGCATGCCTTGTTGGCTGCAGCGTGTTGCAGACGAGCCTTTTCTGCGCGGCGCTACGTTCTTGCTACCCGTTTGTACTTAGCTACATGGAGTTATGGATATGATAAGCATCACAACACGTGATGTTTCAAGATAAAGAGAGAAAGATTAAACTAGCTCGCATCAACATCAGAAATTCAGAGCACAGAGGAAGATCAGCAATAGGGAGCACCAAGGGAAAAAAGGGCATAGTCAACAATGGATGGCTTGAGTCATGGACATTTTCCAAGGTGGTTTTGGATTAGAAAAAGTGCGGTAAAATCTTTCATATCTAGACGGCTAGACCCCGGCACCCTCTACCCTTCCCATGCTGCCGCCTGCCGGGCTGCGTTGCCCTGTTAGTGAACAGCGACGCTTTTAGAACATGGAAATCGCTGTTCATCCCCTGTTGATCCCTCCCCCCTCACGTTATCACAGTGTTTTTTTCTTCTCTTTTCTCCGCCTGTCCCTTTCGCATCAACAACTGACTACTACTATACGAAATTGCTCGTGCTGAACCCAGCTGCATCATCCTGCATTGCATGCTGCTAGCTTAGCGATAGCCTCTCAGTCTCAGTGAGCTGGATGCATTTGTTGGGGTAGTAGCTATCTAGCTATCTGGTCAGCAGAGAGATCAGATATGTGATATCTTGAAATGATGTTGTTAGTAGGCGCTACTGCATGCTGTGTCAGCTGGGTGATGTCTTGCGGGTTGCCTCTCGAGAGGACGAGACGTCAAACCACTTCCTCCGGTGCACTCGCTCGCTTCTCCAATTAGGATTTCGGATGATCCTGTACAGTGAGCAGATCGAGGTGCCCATCATCTCTGGATAAGCGTATGTAGTCCAAGCGTGAGGTAACCAATACTCTTCTTATGCCAAAGTCAAACTGAAATATATACTTGTCCAACGATGGCAAAATCAATCAATTAATATATCTCGATCAATGTGAATATGTTGGGCATGTTTGCTTGCATTGGTTCTTCACTAAACTCAACCATGCCAAATAATTGGTTGGAATTGCCAAAAATCTGGCACTCATTTGGTTTGTAACCAATAATTTGGCACGCCAAAAGTTCTCTAGCATATATAATACAAATCGACTCAATTTTGCAAAGAATTTGGTAGAAATAATCCATACAAGTGCCTTTGATAAAATTTGGCATGCAATGGCCAAATCTTAAAGATTGGGGAAGCTAACAAGGGCATAGAACTGAGCAAGCTCGTTATCTCCAGAAGGAATGGCCCGGTATATGCACATGCATTGACGGTGTAATTGTGTAAACTAACCTATAATATCTCGGTCAAAATTTTTGACAGCGTGGATAAAGAATGGCCGGATCCGGACACAAGGTTGGTACTACACATTTAGTAACTGTATGATTTGTGCGCGGGCGCGCGCGCGCGTTTAATTGGGGTGCGCGTCTGCCCGGCGGAACGCGCGGGATCATATCGGCCGCGGTGTCACCGGTCGATCTCGCTGATGGCCGGATTGGACGTCTCACCGATGGGCGACGCGCGCTGCGCGCTGCGCCTCGGGCGTCGCACACTCTCACGCAGGCGCTGGCGTTGGCGCTGGCGCTGCTACGCGCGCGGACGAGCAGAGGCGTACGCGGTACGCCCTTGGACCCAGACCCGTCGCCGGCGTGCCGGCCGGGCCCGGGGCCCCTCTTCGGCCGCGCCCGCGCCCGTCGATCGCATATCTCGCTGATCTTCGCGCGCGCTGCTGCATGCTGCGTGCGTGCGTGTGGCGTGAGAGAGAGACATGGCATCGATCGATGCATGATACCTAGCTAGGCACCTAGCTAGCTAGCTGATACTGCGGCTGAGCGACCATGCATATGGCCGGCCACCGGTGTGCTTTCTGGTCGCTGGTGCTGACTGCGCCAGCTGCCACCGATCCATGAATTATCTACATATAGTACTGGATTATGTATTTATGCGTGTGTAAACCTCCAGTTAATCAGCATCATATCTATCTTCTCTTTTCGTCGATCATTAATAACATGCATTCTGATGTATGTGCTTGTATCCAGCCGGCCGGAGGGAATATGAATTATTCCATTATTCGATGGATCTTGGGCTGCTTCTTCCATTCGATCGGGACAAGTACTGTAAGATTAATTCAGTAAGAGTGCATTTGAGAAACGCACGCGCAAATTAACAAATTAAATGGAAATTAGTTTACAGTTACACACATAAGTACATCCGTGTGCGTGAATTCAAATCCCTATATATCAATTATCCATCACGTTATTTGTGATCATGTGTTCTCATCTTGAATTTGCTCCCACGAGATGTCCATGAAATTAATGGAAACGACCGCTCGCCGACTTTAATGTGGTCTCGAGAATTGTGAGTACTCGATGCAAGACAACATTCATGAAATATATATATCAGTTTGGTTTGAAATTAAATCGATGATTAAATTTTGTTTAAATTTAAGAATTTTTCTACAATCAAAACACTATATATATAGTTTATCTAATGTAAAAATCTGATATTTTTGGATCAGTTTATTATTTTAATTCATTAATTGTATTTCTACGTTATGAATTGAACATGTCAAATTTAAATAAAAATTCCATGAAAATAATGGATCAAAATTTATTTAAAAATATATTATTTTTTAGTATATTTGTATGCCTTACCCGCTAAATTTAAAGAATTTTTGAAAAATCTAGGTTGCGACATTCAATTGGCAATGTGAGCTTAATGATTTTTTAATTCTAATAAAATAAAATCTAAAAAATACGAGATATCATGATATTATGATATATATGTACATACCCAAAAGATTCATTGAGTGCCCATAAAAACGTTCGGTGAACCCCTATTCTTCGCCGAAAATGTTGTTCGTCAAGTGTACGTGACACTCGACGAAACACCGTTTTCAATAGTGTCTTATCCAGTCCACATATGTGACGATCTACTTTGGCCGAACTTAGAGCATCTCAAAGAGATTTTATATGCTTTTCTATAGTCAAATTTAGGGGATTTGGTGCAAAATACACTCCAACAAATCCCCTATTTCATTGCCTACCCTATCTCATTCCCTACTTCTCTCTTCTCATTCCTCAAATGCAGGGAACAAAATTCATTCTCTATTTTAAATTTTGAATTGACAAATTACTCTATGTTTGTCAATGCACTGGTTATTCTTTATTTAGCATCATTTTATTGATTGCAATTGAAATTCTTGCGAACACATGATAAGAAAATGACCCAAACATATAATTTAATTTAGTTTTTTGGATATCCGAGGGTTGAACTATAATCTATACCAAGTATGTTTATGTTTTATCCTTATTTACTTTTATTTACTTGTGCTCCTAAATAAACACACACACATATATATATGATTAGATTTGTAATTTAGCTGTTGTTTTTAAATAAAAAAGAGGATTCAAAAATATAAGGAATGAGTTTAGAGAAGCTGTCGTAGACCAAAGTTATATAGGATATAATCTTTAGTTCAGTTGCACATATGTGACTATTGTTTTGGCCAAAACCAACCATGGACATGCCCAGAATTATTTTATTTATCAATTTGAATCATTGTTTTATTGTTTTATATGTTCGAGTAAAATGTTTCTAACTTAAATTTGACCATGTTTACTTTATTATATTTTTAAAAATATTGCAGGTTATTTTAATTGATGTATCTTTTATGTAATTATAAATGTTGCATTGAATATAATACTCAATGAAACATATAATTATCTACTAATTAAGTAATGTTTCACCCTTTTTACTTTAAATGTTTCACTTTTTTTATTTCAATGTTTGATTGAATCTACAATGAAATATTACACCGTCCAATTTTTGGGCTAACATCATACGTCCAATTTGTAGTCTTGTCCTTATTTGGTTGGTATGTAAACGAAGGCATGCGCACTAGTGGGTAAAAATCCATCTTCACGGAAAGACTATACTATCTATCGATTTTTCCCGAAATAATATTTTTTAAAGAAAATTTCAAATATGTATGGCGATTTTGAAGAATTACAAAAATGGGTACCGATCGGTACTTGAAGTGCCGACTGGTGCCACGTCAGCTCTAGTCGGCACTTCAAGTACCGACCGGTACCTACTTCTGTAATTTTTCAAAACCACCATACAAATTTGAAATTTTCTTTTCAAAAAATATTATTTTTTTTTTAAAAATCCACCATCTACATCACCAATAGCAATGTAGACTTTATATCTCAAATCCTTTCAGAAAAAATCTAGGCATTTGAAACTGCCCCAAATCCTTAACAAATGATATATTATATTTTAAAAATACAGGATCGGATTCCCATGAAAAACACAGGAAATCAATAATGCATGCCGTATATAATCATATTATTCTTCTGCTCCTTGTACTACATCAGGAAAGACACATGAAATTAATAGCAATGCCGCCTTGTGATATTCCATCAAGAAAGACCACTCCTACATACAAAATCCCGACATTCCAAATCAAATCTCAGTTAAATCTCATATGCAGTAAGCTAAGCTAAAGCTAGGGTAATAAATGGCAAAGCTTACACGTACAAGTGATTGAAAGTTGTAATGCCACACAGGGAACCCACTGCACACATATGCATCCTTACTTGTGCTGGCAACACAAGTGCCAAGCAAGCCTGTACTGCTAGTGTTTCTGTAGGTTTCATGGCTCGATCGTACGCGCCATGGAAACGACATTTCCTGTTTGCGTTGCTTTTATATTCTTTGTCCTGCTAACAGTGAAAGTTGTCTTCATCCCCTCCATTCTATCCAAAGCCACGCAACGTGGACTGCATTTAGCTTGCTTCGATCTCCTTCTTTATTTTGTTTTCTTCTCTGGAAAAGAAACGAGTATCTGCAGCCTTTTTCACATGAAGCTTTGTATCATTTCCTCAACAACGCAAGGAAGGAAACATCACCCCGGGAGAGAGAGAGAGAGAGAGAAGTCGAGATGCTGCTAGGAGGGAGAGGGGAGCTGAGGGAGAGGAAGGGGTTCTCTTCTATCTCCTCAGAGTGATTGCAAATTAACCCGCTTCCTATGTGGAATCTGGGATCGATGAGGAAACCAGCAAACTGCTCCATATCGCTGCAGGTAATCGCTATTGAAGTCCTGCCTTGTTTTCTTGTTTTTTTTTTTTGCTGAAGTTCGTGGCGGCGCGCTGTTGAGAGAGGCCAATTATTCCATGCTTCCTTGTTAATTTCTAGACGAAAATACAGAACAACCTCCATGTTTCCCCATTGGCGATAGATCTCAGAGCGCGCGACACCTTGCAGGATGAGAAAGATAGGCTTTAGTGGGTCAAATCAAGCACACGCATGCAAGAAAGTTAGTCTTGACCAATCCGATTCTCATGTACGTGCATGTCAGATCGAGTTTCTGCTAGCTTCCCATTTCCCAATCCTCATCGCGTCGTTGCTGCTATATGCATATTGTCTCTGCTTGGTTGCAATTTGGAGGTAAGCTATATAGCAAGTGATGCGCTCAGCGCTCCACAGTACTGTTTTTACTCCAATTTTTTGGAACCTCTATACAAGAATTGCAATTTATTTGAACCGTACCCCTACATATATGATATGCTGCAGACTAAATCTATCTGGGCAGGGATGACTCTACTCTGATCTGTGCTTTTAATTCTAGTATGTTTTTTTATTTCAGACACAATTTACACCATTATTTAGGGTGTATTTTCATTTCAATTTCCTTTCATGGTGCTAATGAATTCAGCTCTTCATATTCCATGTTTTTATGATTTTTCTTTAATTGCCGTAACACCAAAATTGGTGAAACAACAACTTTCCCGAACTAGATTCCACGCAGTATATATAGTAGGTTACTCGGTCACTAGCCATATTTTGTTGAAGATTTGAAGTTCTTATATAATTAGGAGATACTAAAAGATCGCACAATTTTTAGTGGTAATTTTGGTAGCTCTCACCAGAAGGTATCAAAATTAATATTAATTTTTTTTACCTTTTGATAACTCCTCAAAAACTATAAAATTTCCCAATAATTAATAATAACATATTCATGTTCAAACTGCAGCCATATGGAGTACAAATAAATTAGTATTATCATATCTCTGCACTTGTCTTAATTAAGGTGTAAGGGAATTGGGTTATCAGTACTTATCAGATATCAATACATAGATATGATGTTTTCTATGCTTTTGCTTAGGTGATTGCTATGCATCAACTGCTACTTGAGCTATCAACTTCTAGGTTCACAGTTGCCCTGCTTTAATAATATTTTTCTCATATAGTTGATATGATTTCTAGTGTAATAAAAAACAATCTTGATGATTAGTAAATTGGCAGAAAAAATACGGGCAATCAAACTCTAGATGATAAGATGGAGCTTACTCTTGAATATTACAATTATCTATTAACTGAACACTACCGTAAAAGAAAACAAGATGTACGTCGTGGGGATATTTCACTGACAATATGATAAGGTTCACATAAAAAGCAGTGTTCGAAAGAAAAAGATTGTACAAAACGAAAAACAAAGAGTTCACCATAAACCAAAACTAATTATGTAATAGCTAGTGTATACTGTATAGACATAATATTAGTAATTCCATATTTTACCACCTAAACATAACGATATTTTGTCTTCTATTAATTTCACGATCCATTCTAAGCATTGACATTTAATTTGTGCTTCACTATTTTTGTCCAAACTTGAATTATTTGTTTTTTCTCATGCAGGTCTCTGCGTTACTGTTCTAAAAGTATCATCTAGAGTTATACATATGTTCATCATGAGATATATACTACGTCTGTTGAGAGGTATATATCCCTTAATTGGTTAACACTGCAAATTATTAATACTTATATATACCTAGTAGCTCAGCTCCCAAACGCTTTGCAAGGACCGGACACCCAAACTGCTTATTTGCATGCATTCATGTGCATTAAAATAACAAAGAAAAACTTACCTAGCTAATTGGTGTGGAGTAAAACTGTAACACTTATCGTCGTAAAACTCTAACTCATCCGATCGTGCAACTTTCTCAGAAGTATGCATTGTGACTCTTCTCTCCCCACATTAGAAAGTTGAATATCATGCAAGATATATATAAGCCATTTTCAATCAGCTAGTTTTGGTGGACAACATATGCATGCCCTATGATTTTTGTTTTGAATGTTTGGTAATTAGCTGGTTTGGTAAGCAAGTACATACAGCTCTAACGAGGATTATTGGCATGAATATGGATTATTTTTTGTATGCTTTTTGTCAGTTTAGATGGTGACAGACGAGGCAAGTCAGAACCAAAAGTTTGTAAGTCAAAGTTGAAATGAATCTGTGCAGGTCTTTCCTAACTTTTTTAAGTAGTAGAGACTACAGACATTATATTCCACTGGAAAATATTCTACATCCGGTTGGATAGTATCAAACAGGGGTTTAACTTTCAAATGGAAAACCAATTGAATTTTTCATATATATTGTCCAAACTGCTTGAATGTAACAATAATGACTTTACAGTTGTTAAACTTTATAATTACTAATTCTCAAGTCGCTGAATAAATTTATCTGTCAGACTCCATATCTGAAACCAGCTCTCATAAATTATCCCACATTTAATTTTGTTTGAGACGAACAGCTGCATGGATCGATCTGTTTTCACTTGGCGGTCAAATTTTGGTATCAAACTGCTTGTACCATCATATCGATCAATGCTAACCAAAACGTATGTATGGTCAAATTTTGGAAGGGGCAGCGCTGGAATGGTTTGCATTGGGCAAAAATCAAATCCATCGACCATATATTAACAGGTTAGATACATTTATGACCAAAATCTTAATTTAATTTGTAAAATCCATGTATGCATGGCTAACAAAAAACGCGTGCCTAAATTTTGTACAGGTTGAAAATTGGAATGGTTTGCATTGGTCAAAAGCAAAGTCCATCATATCCTCATATAACAGGTTAGATACATTGCTGACCAAAGTTGAATTCGTTATATTTTCACCGGTAATTTATCTCCGGTACGATCGTCACATAAATTACGACAGGCATCCTTCTGTCATATTTTTGTAACCAACAAATGGAGCTCTGTTCTCATGTTAATACATTGAGTTCATACTATACAAAGCATGCATCCTTGTGTATTTGATGGTCTTTAAATTAATTTTCTGCCTGTAAATGGTTTGGAGATTTAACATGATGCATCCTGCTGCATGCTGCAGAGAATGTGGCATGTTTATGAGATGTTAGATTTGATTAACCGCATGGTTTTCTTACACTATGTTTGAAATAGATTGATTTATACCGCATGGATTGATTGATATACTCTATATATGCCAACACGTACGGAATTTCTACAGGTTAGATCAAAGCGTTTTTTGGGTGAAATAATCAAGTATATATATATCTGAATTCTTTTTTGCTGGGTTGGCTTAAGATCGAGAGGAAGTATACCTGACGATTCTGATGACAGTTGTTGAATGTTCTCGTAATAGAAGTTGCATGTATATATATATGAGCAAATCGCATGCACGATATATATACGTTCATGTGCACACATCTTTTGATGATGGAATTGAACTTACACCACATTTTCTACGATTGGGTGGTGGAACAGTACCGTCTTGTACCGTGGCTGTACGTGCGAAAGTACTTGGCTCTTCAGATGAGGTACGTGTTGACTGTGCATAGATACAACTGCCTTGGTCTTTTTTACACAAAGTACTTCACATTGACATGACTAGATACATGTGCACACTGTTTGTCCTTAGTTTTCTTGTAGTACAGCATGTGACCTTTGAGGGTGTGGATACAATTAATCGGTGTACATTTTTACGTGCACAAACAGTTAGATTTACTGCTACGTACCGGCCCATTGTGTGGTGACAGATCAATCCCAGTTCGTGCTATTGGGGCGAGGCAGCCGGTGAAGGAATTGAACTTAATTTGTTGGTAAATTTCCAGATGTCCGACACCCCTTACTCTCCAGTCTCCACTAGCTAATTTTTACGTGCAATCCTCTACATGTATGTCGGTATATACTCCATTGTTTTAATTTCTTCATCTATTTATAATTTCTTTTAATCGGTGAGCATTTTTGTTGTCCCACACCAGTGAATTAATTTAATCTCATTAAAAAATATAGACTGCAGAATATTCTTGCTTCTTTAAAAATCTTTTGCTCCATTACATCGAAAACATTAAGATATCTAACATCTTTGCCCCGAACAAGTGGTGGAGGTAGTCGTCAATCTATTACCACTTCACTATATATGTACACCACCACTGCATTATCGAGATAAGAGAGATCTGCTATTAGTGGAGAGATTGATAAGAGGAATCTGCTACGAGCTAGTGGAAAGAGAATACTTTATGACTATATAATTTATTATAAAATAGTATGATAATCTAAGATGAATAGGGATAAATAAATTGAGTTTGTAAGTTGATTATATATGGCTGATGATAACTTTGTTCTATGCAACATGCGTGCACAGTGCATGTTGAGCTTTTTAAATTCTGTAACTAGTATAGAAAAGAGAAGGAGAGATGACTTTCTTTCACACGACTCGACAACCATTTTGACTGCAGTTTCAAAGTGTATTGAACAAAACTTATAATTTAACCATATTTTCAATAATTATATACACACACACTTAATACGCAATAAACAGAACAAAATAAAGGGGGCCGGGGATCTGCCCTCCGGAAAAAAACTACAACAATGAAGTAAATAAGAAATAATTATAAAACATAAAATAATTTATGATATCTGAAGGTCTAGAAGTTCATCCTTATTTGAATTAAATTGTTTAAAACTATGGTAATTGAATGATATAGCCCCCCAAATGCAGTCTTTTAATTTCATACCAGAATAATTGAAAGGTATCCTTAAGATTGAAAACAAATTATGTATATGAGAAAGGGGGAAATTAAATGCATATTGTACTTGAAATAAACAAGGGTAGCATCATCCCGTCGAAATATACTGTGTACTGAATGCAAATTTATACATTTATGGTTTAATTACCACGGATATTTTGGACATAGTGTATTGAATCATATCTAAATGCATCACAACGAAAACATGTACATCATACAAGAACAACAATCAGATTTTACTTGATAATATTATATTAATTAGTTGCATATGCTTCCAAGTTCGTGCAGCTAGCTAGCTAAAATTATACTCCCTCCGGTTGTACAAATAATAGTCATTTTGGTTTTTATTGAGAGTGTACAAATATTAGTGATCCCGTCAATTGAAGCATTGCTACCAAATGAGATGTGGCCATCGGGAGTTAAACTTGGATGACACTACTAAAATCTAGACTCCATAACCAATTGAAACAACCTTTGTAACTTTATTTAATATCACTTTGGTATGTGTAATTTTGTCTAAACGACTAATATCTGTACACCGGAGGGAGTATGCCCTCAACAAAACTAGCAACTGTATGTAGGCTTCAGTTCAAGCTAGCCAGAATTTACGTTTTAACCTTTTTAGTCCTAAATTCCACAGTAATTCAGTTGTCATAGTGCAACATGTGCATTTGGCTTCTAATTAATGATGAAATTAAAACTTACTAATTGAGTTAAGCTTATCCTTTCAAAGGGTAGTACATTATTCCATATAGACTACAAGTTTTGTGCATTACCAGTAATTCAGTTGTCATAGTGCAACATGTGCCTTTGGCTTCTAATTAATGATGAAGGTAATTAATTAAGGTGCAGTAGTGGTGTGGTTTGTTCGAACTTTCAGAATTACCATGCATATCATGGTGCATCATCAAGCGAGCTGCATCTATCTGTTGGCAAAATTAACATGAAAACACAGCTCGAAATAATTCATATGTACTTAATTTCCAGCTAGCAGATTCTATGATGTATTACATGTCCAACAATGCACGGCATGGCGGCATGTATGCATCATGCAATTAAGGAATATGCATATAGTTGATGCATTGACAGTGGATGAATGGTCGTTGTATGTGAGATCCATGACCTTTTTGAATCATTACTGGCATTTGAGATGCACAATACTGAGGTAGCACAAGATTAGGAAGGATTGGGAGTAGAAAGCTGCAGATATGTGTGTGCGCGTGTAACTTTTATAATTAATCATATTTGTTCAGAAAAATTCGATAATCAAGATCAAGCTCAGTGAAAACAAGACAGAAGACATTGAACAGAAAATAACTTCAAGGATCAAGCGAGTCTACTTTCGTAAACAACAGTGAAAAGTTCTAGGCAATTTTGCCATTCAAATTCATCATGATCATCAAGAAATTAGTGGGGACTCAGTAAAAGTTATTAGCTAAATCATGAAACTTACTATTGCCTGCTAAATCATCAAAATGACCAACTACCTTTTTTCCGTAGGCACATCAATTGCTAATCAGTACTTGGTATATAAATTTCATCTTGCCTGTCTAGCAAAAGTGTAATTATTTTATGAGCATCTGATGATGAACTATACCATAAATAAAGTCACTAACTGCAAGCCTGGGTTACCCATGGTGCCCCTTATAGGTGATTGGAGTTGGAAAGTTATTGTCCTTCAGATCTGATCTAATACAGTAAGTCTCAACTTTGCAAACTACAAATTCTCAGCAGTTTTTTTTTTCACTCATTCAGTAGGGAGAGACATCATTTATTTTGATCACTCCTCGATCTCGCTTGAGAGGCTAGGGATCCATAGTATCAGTTACCGAACCAATTAACACATAGATTAATTAGACTCCATTGATGAATCATCAATCACACGGCAGTGCTAGCTATATGCAATGCACACAGCATCATGCGATGACCAACCAAGTTCATCGTCTTCGTCGCAGTCGATAAGTCGGCGAGAAATAAAGAGGGATTGATACAAAGCCGGATTAACACGACAAGAATTATTACCCTAAAGGAGCAAAGGATATATGTAGCTGCAGGAGTTTGGTTGATCTAGTGCCGTACCGTGTGCGTGCGCGCTTGCGTAGGCAGCAGCTGGTAGGTGCCCATCCATGGATCAGTACTGGTGCCGCGAGTTGGCGAACACGACGCCACCGAGTTCCCACTGCTCCTGCTGCTGCAGCTGCAGCTGGAGGTAGTAGTTGCTGTCACCGTAAGCGCCGCCGTTGGCGAAGGCCATGATCACGTCGTCGCTCGGCTCACTGGCCACCGAGATTTCTTGCATCCGGCCGCTGACGCCGGTGTGGAGCGTCGACGAATAGCCCTCCTCCAGTTCGGCGCTCACGGCGGCCAGGTTGGTGGACGACGAGTGGTTCAGGTTGTTGGGGCTCGTCGGAGACATGTCGTCCTCCCTCGATGCCGCCGCCACCGCTGCGGCGGTGGCAGCCTCGACGCTTATGGCCGAGGCGAGGGTAACCCAGCGCATCCGGTTCTTCTCCCTTGTCCGCTCCCGCGCCCGCTCCCTCGCCTTCGCCCTCGACTCCTTGTCCTGAACGGGGTGGGCATTTGCCAGCCGCCGTGGTGGCTTTGGGGTGGTGGCTGCCCTTCTTGCCCTGGCTGGCTTCTTCCCGTCGCTGTGGTTTTGGGCGCCGCCCTTGTGCTCTCCGCCTCCGGCGTCCGCCGTGTTGTTGTGCTTGCCGTCGACGGAGAGGCTGCTGGAGCCGTCCTCCTCGCAGCCCGACGAGGCGTCGTCGCTCATGATCTCCCGGATGGCGGTCTTGGACCTGTTGAGGAGCCATTGCACCGTCTTGCTGGCCTTGTCGAAGCCGAGCATGTCCTGGAGCGCGAAGAACTTGCGGGCGACGTCGAGGGACAGCCGCATCCGCCGGTCCCTCATCCCGCCGGCGGTGCATATCTTGCTGTGCCGATCCTTCCTCGCCGCAGCCGCCGCCTCCCTCTCGAGGCCGCCGATGGACTCGACTCCCTGCGCATTAATGGCGGCGTCGGCGTCGTACTCCGCCTCCACCGCCGCCTTTGGCGCTGGCGGCGGCTCCTCCTCCATGAACGGGTGCATCTGCATCATCAGCGCCTCCTCCGGCGAGCCGATCTTGGAGACTCCCGCCTCCCCGGGACAGCAGCCGGCGCCGGTGGCGAAGGAAGGGGAGTAGTAGATGAAGGATTGATGGTGGTCCGCCGGCTTTGGGGACGGAGGGCTGAGCTGCAGCTGTTGGTAAAGCGGTATGTCCATGGGGCTTGGGGAATCGCAGAAAGGAAACATGCTTTAGTGATGGGACTCCCGGCCAGCCACTGCTTGCCCTCTCCTCCTCGTCGCCTCGCTCTCGCACTCGCTACCTTAGGTCCTCGGACTAGCTAAGCAGCAGAGCAGCTGCGCCTCTGAACGTGCGAGGCGGAGCCGGAGGGAGGAGAGTGGCCTATGATCAGATGTGTCCTGCCATGCACGAGGCCTAGCCTGCAGTCTGCACACAGCTTAGCTTGCCGCAGCGAGCTTCACTCATCTCGATCTCACACAGCAGCATGGGCTCAAGAGTAAGAAGGAGATGATGACCAAGCTAGCGGCAGCTGCAAGATAGAGAGAAGAAAGAATTGTATGTGAGGCTGATGAGCTTAGGATGCTAGTAGCTAAGCTAGGATCAAATTTGGATGTGAGGCTGATGCCTGATGAGCTCCCCGGCCGGCCAGTCCTGCAGCTAGAGATCGAGGGGGGTGGTGTGCCATCTTATAGAGAGAGAAAGGGGGGTGATACATTGATACTGACTGCCTGCCTCTCTTCTCCTGCTGCTGGTGGTCATGACTCATGATCAAGGAGAATACAAGGCAAAGGACACTGTTGGGGCAAAAGCTGGCTGGCTGCATGTTGAATTGCTATTGGCTACAAGTGACCTAGGGCATTTATTGGTTGAATGGGCTGTATATCTGCTCCAATATACCTTGAAATTCTCTTCTTCAGGAAACGAACGACTATGTATTTTTGTATATCCTGGCCGGCCTCACACGGAGGAATTCGCGTACGTGTGATGTGTATGCATACATTGAACATTTCTGGGGTAATATAATACCGTAATAAAGACCATTGACATATGTACGTGCGATCGTGTGTAAGTCCTCTGAACCCTACTCGACATATGGGCCCTTGGTGACTTGTGACATAAAGCTCCATCAACATATTGTCATGAAACAAATGGTCCCTGGCTTTCGTGAAAACGACCCTTCTTACCCTAATAATAATGCAATTAGGGTATTGCTGCTTAATTTTTCTGGACTTGACTGAAGGTAATAATAATAAGGCGCACAATTCTTATGGCAAGATTTGTTATACATCTTATTGGCTTCATGTGTTGTACTCGGCGAACATACCGCCAGTAAATAAGGGTTCGCCGAGTGTTTTTCATCGGACACCCGTCGAACTTTTCACCGAGTGTCACACACGACGCTACTCCGCAAAAAAATACTTCATGATGTGTGCATGGACATGATGTGGGTTTAAAATGTAGCACTCGGCAAAAAAAAAAACAGAAAATTAAAAAAATCTTGCCCACATTATCTAGAGCACAACACATCAGTTGCCCCAATCTTACAATATCAGAGGATTTTTTTTCAAAGAGAATCGTCGATCTGATCCCATTATTATAATCTTGTCCACATGAAAACAACCCTAGTTATTATATGGGATCCTTGACATATAAATTAAAGCATGATTTGTGGAGAATCATTCCACTTAATGATGTATTATATATTGTTTATTGCTTATTGCTTCTGGAGATGTATATTAGCAGGGCCGTTCCTGAGTTTCGTGAGGCCTGGAGCGGAATTATAAATAGGCGCCCTAATACCAAATAACTATTTTTTACTATTATATATCAACTAACTAAAATAATTTAATGTATCACAGAAAATTTTAAGCGGTAAAAAAGAAGTAAGATCATTACCTTAAATATATTATAGATCACCTTAAAAATGTCTTCTAACATTTCTTGATGCAAAATCATCAATGATGGCTGCAATATTAATATCATCTAACAAGTTCTTGTCACACATAAAGTTGTCAGCCCATTTAGCCTTTCTTGAGACATTGTAGACCTTAAATAATTCTTCAATAATTTTAGCTTTGAGAAGCTCCTTTCAGCTGATGCCACGATTACCGGTATTGTAAATAATATCCGATAAGCAACATATATATTGGGATAGCAATCCATTTCCCTGACATACTCAAAAATTTCCATAGCAGACATTGATCTATCTGGCAGTGTCATTTGCAATATTCTTAACTCCGATATCAAATTATTTTTCTCAAAATCAGATGAATCATCAACAGAGAAAGTGATTAGTGATTACTAATTACCGTGATAACGTGATGCACTACTAATTACCATGAGCCGTGAGCACGTAGGGGCCAGGGCGCCTCGAAGCGGTGCCGGTCTAGGCGTCCAGCTGTCAGCGGAGCAGCTGTAGCCTGCAGGTTGCGCACTTGCGCAGCGTAGGTCGGCAGGTGCGGCCACTGCGGGCTGCGGCGAGTGGCGTGCGCTATCGTGTTTGGGCGCTTGGCGTGCTGGAGCCTGGCGGCCCCAGTAACCGGCGAAGCCGCGCCTGCCGTGGGTGGTGCTCTCGGTGACCTCGAAGAAGAGCGGGCAAGCGGCTACACGATCATGTTCCGCGGACCGGCCGTTCCTATTCCCCTGATTAAACTGTGGTGGCCGCCTGGCCGGGTGGGCCCTAGGAAGGTGGGGGCCCGGGTCGAGCGCACCGCTCGACCCCCCTAGACACGGCCCTGTCTATTAGGGCTGTCCCATTGTGGTCCACTCCTCTCCTTTCTATATTGCAAGGTGTTTTAGTATTATATTAAGTCAAGTTTTTCTAGATTTGATTAAATTTATAGGAAAATAAATTAAAATTTACGACACCAAATAAATAGTAATATTGACACATCTTTTATAGAAACCTAATCAAAAATAAAAAAGTTTGACATAAAAAACTAAAAGACCCTGCAATATACAACAAAGTGGGATACAATGTAATAATGCTAATTAGTTAATTAAGAGATCCGGACTTAGCCTCGGGCAACGTAGGCCATGTCTCGGAGCCTATACGACTAAAGGCCAACGACGAAGCTTAGAAGCTAATACTATCACGCTAGCACTAAATGCAACTCAAGCTAACCTCGAATGTCCAGGGTACGGTACGGTCTTGGCCTGTGCCTAAAAGTGAGATATGGAGTTAATGTCTCGTGCAAGACAATAATTAACAAATTGATAGAGCGAAAACACACAGGCGTAGCTACTCACCAGGTGGAAACTTAATTAAGGCATGTTTAGCATGTCTTGGGTTTCTTATCATACTTATTTGTATTTCATTCGATCTTAGCTTTCCGGAAGTGGTTTTACGATACACTATATTATAGTTTACAATTACGTTTTTGTCAAGGAAGTTTGGATCATCTCTGTGTGGCAGGCATTCCTCGGGCCTCTTCCCCTCCTCTCCGGTCACCTCCTTGGTCGATCATTAGAGAAATCTCTCCCCTCCGTCTCTTCGGCCCAGCGGTGAAACCATTCAATGGCGCTTTCAACTACACTCTATGGAATATTTACAAAGAACAAAACCGTCGGATCTTCGAAGGCTCCTCATCCTCAGCTTTTGAAATTTTTAGCTAAATCATCTAGGATGTCTCTCTTTGGCATCTGGCTCATGTCATTTCTTAGAGCATCTCCAAGAAATTACCCATATCACTACTTAAATTTGAATTTAGGTATTTTTGTGAAAAATGAAGCTCCAAGAGTTCCCCTAAATGAGTCCCTTTCCTAATCTATTCCCTAAATCACCATTCATCTCTCTCAAATATAGGATTAGTTTAGCAAATCCCTATTTTTATTTGTACATATATTTTTCTTGCATGTGCATTATTTTTTCCCTTATGTGTTGTTATAAGTTAGATGATACACATATTTAAATGCATTATAGTTTTATACAAAATTATTACATATCATAAACCATATTTGCAGGTTTTAAAAAATAGGAATTGAGATTATAGGGAAACTGTCGTAGATTAATTAATTTTTAGGAAGAGATAGAGTTTAGGATGATCCCTATATGTGATTTAGGGACTAAAATTTAGGAAGTCTTTTGGAGATGCTCTTAGTCTCTTTTCTTCCTCCCGGGATGTTTTCTATTTTTCTTGTGTCTTCTCTGTCTTGTTTCTCTTGTTTTCTGGGGCGCCTCCGTGGCACCACTAAAGGTATGTTTGGTAGAGCCACGAATCTTGAAATCCATATTAAAGTTGGAATGAAACAATTGAAGCTGGTTAGACCCTGTTTCATTACTCTAGTTTATTTTTTTGGAGTGTTCCCAGTGAGATCCACTCCTTAGAAAAATTGTTTGGCTTGACTCCAGCTCTATAGGGTAAAGAAGCTGGAGCTGGAGCCCTATCAAATGCACCTAAATCTTATTTGTTCTTCCTTCTTTTATCTAAGTGCAGATATCATGCCTCCTTTCAAAAAAAATCATGTGGATTGATAACTAGATTCTAATTCTTATAAGAGAAGATAGTTATATTAAATAACTATTATACCCCAATCTTAAAGCTACATTATATATATATATATATATGTGTGTGTGTGTGTGTGGCTTGTATTATATGACTCCGAACTATGTGAATAGAAATAAATAAATTATAAATAATATTATTTATTTTTTATGGTGTGCTAATATAATTCAATTATATATATATAGTTATTTTTATAAATTTATATGGGCATTTTTATTTTTTGTTAGCATGATACTCGTGAGAAATGTTGTTTAACATGGTTTCTCTCATAGTAGAAAAAGAGATTCAATTCTCTTAAATTGTATCATATATAAATCAATTCTACTTTTATCTGTTTAATTAGTAGGGATTCTCTTCATAATTAGTACTAAGAATCCCTTCTTAACCTCTCAAAACAAAAGGTCAAAACTTACCCTTCGCAAAAATAATTTTACAGTTTTTGCAAAGTTCCCAAAGATGCACCATAATTTACCGTGTTAAGACACACTATAAAATTTGACATCGAGACCTAAAATACTGTAAAATCTCTCCCTTTGGAATGTTTTGTGCACAAGCCCGTGCCTTGCTCATCTAGGTCGGCTAACTAGTTATCCAAAGAATCTAAAGACGAAGCGGAATTAATGTTTGTGTTCTGGACCTTTTTGGCGCAGCTGATCGCACCTTAACTCCTCAACAGCCTTGTAGCTAGGCGCAACGCACGACATGCATGCGTTGTACATGATGGACCACTGACCCAAAGTCCAAAAGAGTGTTACAACATGTAGTTTGCTAGCTATAAGACGTTTTGCCAAAGAGTTCGTGAGCTGCTTGATTGATCGATCGGCCGGTTATCTGCACGAAGCCACATAACCCCTGTAGAAGATAGATATATATGCATGATTGCATGCTGAGATAATATAAAAAGGTGAGCCTTACTAGCAGCCAGCTAGGTGTGCATGACCACATGACCAACTGATCTCAGCCACTACCCCCTATTGCAAGACGATAAATCAATGTCCTTCTCAGCTCTGACCGACCAGAGTCAATTATCTAGCTAACTAAAGTGACTGGCATTTCTTAGCTAGTGTGAGGTTGTGTTGCATATAAGGCTGTCGAAATTAAGACGAAGCATCATATATATGCAAGGTTGTACTCCAAGATATATATTTTTCTTACTACCAAAAGAGAAAACACGGATAGGATGCGTGGTGCAGTATCAGGCAATGCTGAAAAAGTCGATTATGATCAATAGTTGATCAGCCGGTTGGGGAGTAGCACTATCGGGATAAAAAAATTTGCCGAGCGCCACAAGCACTTGGCAAAGCTCTATTTATACTCGGCGAAGACTTCGCCGAGTATTGTACTCGGCAAACAACACTTGGTGATGTTGTCCTTGGCAAATAGATGTTCGACGATTGTTTTTTGTTGGGGCACTCGGCGAACTCTTCGCCGAGTGCCATACTTGATACTCGGCGAACAAAAGTAATTTCACGGTGTACAAATGAAGATGACGGCGGGTTCACCGAGTGTCCAAATTTGATACTCGGCAAATAAACAAACTGAAAATAAAAAAAACAGAACATCGGCGTGACACCATTTCATCAAACACCTAGCAGGCGCAGCGCGCCGGGGAAGGACTCGGTCACGCGCGACGGGGCCAGAGCATGGCGCAGCCCGACTCCAGGGTGGGGCGTCGGGTGGAGCTAGGGCAAGGCGCGGCCACGCGCGATGAGGCCGGAGCACGGCACGACGCGACTGCAGGGTGGGGTGCCAAGGTGTCAGGGTGATTCGTGGAAAGGGGCGACGAGGCGGGGTAGCGACGGGGCGGTGACGTAGGGTGGTGTGGACGGGTCGGGCGGACCGGCGTGGCCATGGCGACGTCGAGCTGTGTGGTGGAAGCTGGCGGCGGCGAAGGAAAGAGGGAGGAGGAGATGAAGCTGTGAGATGAGGGTGCTACTTTTAAGGAAAAAAGTCACAGGCATTAATTTCAGTGAGCCGGGAAACCAATTTTGGGCGCATGGGAAAAAATTTAGGTTGGTTTGCCGAGTGTCTCCAATCTGACACTCGGCAAAGTTTTTCCAATTTGAAATGTTTAAATTTATATCCTAAAACCAATTTATGATGTATTTTGATTGTACAAAAAAATGAAATTTTTGCATGAGATAATTTATTATGTAATTTTATTGTAGAAAATATTTCAAGTATAAAAATGATTTAAACATCAAACTTCTTTTAAACCTATCTCATTTCTTCTCTAAACCCTAATTCTACCTCTCCCAATATCCGACAAGTCTAATGTTTTTCGGACTTCATTTGATTTTTATAATTAAAAACTATTAAGCTTCGTGTTGTCGAACTAGTGTCACACCCTAAATTGTTCAAAATTTCTTTCAATTTAGTTGATAAGAACCCTAAATAGACTTAAAAATATGAATATGGTTTTTTTATAAATTTTGGTTTATTATTTTAGACACTTGTAGTTCAAATTTCACATATTTCAATTTAAATCCTAGAAACATACTTAATAATTTAAAAATAAAAAATTGAACCAAAAAATGTGGAATTTTTTCATGAGATAATATATGTTGTGTTTTTATTGTAGAAAAATTTTCAAGTATAAAAAATTATTTAGCCATCAACCTTCTTTCAAACTTATCTCATTTATTCTCTAAACCCTAATTCCTACTCTCATAATCTCCGATTTATAAACACTCTACATGATAATTTTCTCAAAACATTTTTAAATTTTTATCATGGCATATATGTATCATATAATAACACCATGACAAGACTAATGGTTTGTAGATTTCATTTGATTTTTTATAATTAAAAACTATTAAGCTTCGCGTTGTCGAATGAGTGTCGCACCCTAAATTGTTCAAAATTTATTTCAATTCAGTTGATAAGAACCCAAAATAGACTTAAAAACAATAATATGATTGTTTTATAAATTTTGGTTTATTATTTTAGGCACTTGTAGTTCAAATTTCACCTATTTCAATTTAAGTCCTAGAAACACACTTAATTTAAAAATAACAAACTGAACCAAAAAATGTGGAATTTTTAATTTTACATGAGATAATATATGTTGTGTTTTGATTTTAGAAAAAATTCAAGTTAAAATAAAATTGAAAATATCACGTAGACTCGAAACAATTGTTCACAACACAAAAAAAATGATTTTGTCGAGTGTTTTTTGAAAACACTCGGCAACCCCCCCCCCCAATTTTGTTTTTTGTCGACACAAGCACGTCGTCGCGACGTTCATTAGTAGCTTGTTTGCCCGGTGTTTTTCAAAAAACACTTGGCAAACATTTAATTTGTCGAGTGTTTTTTGTCGGTTGGTTTTAAAAAACACTCAGCAAATTTAGTTTTGCTGAGTGTCTGAAATAATGCACTCAATAAAGTTTCAGGTACTCGACAAAGTTTGGTTTTCCGGTCGTGTAGGGATTAATCGATTAGACATGGATTAACTAAATTAATTGGATGATCATTAATCAGTTGGCATAAAGTACTTATGTAACATGTGTAATATCTTGAGAAGGTTGTTTCTAATTTGAAACATTTACACTTTCATAGTAGTCTTCAAGAGTGAATACTTTGCAGTTCACACACTCTCACTCAAGTTTAGAGGCCAGGGAGTGTGGGGAGGCAACCGTCGTGATTTCAGCAGCGACAACAAGGGAAAATCGAAGGGTGCCAACAACTTGAATGCTTGAACGGGAAACATGAAATGGGAATTTGGAGAAAACACTAACAAAGATCATTTTTCTATTGGTTGACCACGATTAATCAATGGTCAATCTAATTAATTGGGTTGAGCGACTGATTAATCACCCCACTGATTTCTTGGCCGATTATGTACTAAATTAACTAGTGATGTGCTGATCACAAGTTAATCAGACAATTAATTAGCTAATCGACTGATTTTTCTAACATTGGTATCAACTTTTGAGGCATGTGTAATACAAAATCCAATGTGTTTTTCAATTAATCTAGATCGCGGTGAGATTGCCCCGATGGAAATTGTATACAAGTTTGAGCTAGGTCGTCCATTGTATATTGAAGCAAGTCTAATAAACCGCTTTCTCAGATAATAAGAATAGACAAGTGTTACATGGAACAGTGTAGGATCGATGTACCGACTAGAGGGGGGGTGAATAGGCGGTTTTTAAAACTAATTTAGCTTTAACTAGAACTAGACAAGTTTTAATGAATTTTTTTCAAGGCAAATAACTCTAGAGATAAATTGAGATTCAACTAAGTCTAAAGGTGTGCAACCTAGGATGACAAGATGAAATTACTCTATGAAAGTAAATTGTTCAAAGTAAAAGGGACAAGAGACAACCAAATTTTATCCCGAGGTTCGGAAATTTGCCAATTTCCTACGTCCTCGTTGAGGCAAGTTTCACTTGACCGCTTTCTTCACCAATCCATAGGATTCCTCAAGAAGGAATGAGCTTGAAGATGAGTCGACACCAGAAGTGCAACTCTCGGGCCTCAATTACTAGTGGTAGCTATTCTCCACTTTGGATAGGCGAGCTCCGGCCTTCACAATCTTCCGGGTCTCCTCCACAACCTTCTTAGAGAGATCACTGGGTTCTCCTCCAAGCCGTCTAGGAGGTGGCAACCTCCAAGAGTAATAATCTGCAATCAAAGCTAAGAGGAGAAGATCAAGTGTCAAAAAATGCAAATGCAATGCAATTAACCGATCACTTGATCACCCTTTGCTTCCCAACCACACTAGTGCTCAATTTTAGTGCTCAATGGTGGGAGAGACTCTCTAGTGTTCACGTATGCTCAAATGAGTGTCAAAAGTCTAGTAAAGGAGTTGTAGAAAGGGTTTATATAGCCACACATTTACTAGCCGTTACAAGGTTAGGTGGCAAAACTGCGCACTGTCGGTCTGACCGACCATCTTGGGACGGTTAGACTGACCCCCTTTGCAACGGCTAGAAAACTAGCCATTTTGCTGACGCAATAGGGTGACCCGGTCAGACCGGCCATCGGCTCGATCAGACCGATAGCCCCTGTTTCAGCTCTAGATAGCAGTAGAAAAGTTTCATGTGCGCACCGGTCGGACCGCCACCCTGACCGGTCGGACCACCCAACACAGGCCGGTTTGACTGGACCCCCTTGGTAGGTCAGACCGCCAAGTGCCAGAAAATCTACAAAAGACACATTTTTGTAGTTTTAAGATTCTAGCAATTTTGTAACTTTTGCAAATTCCACACATGACGAAAAGCTACTACATGCAATGCAAATTGGCACTTGAAAAACAACTCAACCAAGATGCAACCCCTCTTTATAGTACGGCAAAAATAAAAATGAATCCTAACCTAATTGATCGCTCCAAACACCTCGATCAATTTCTAGTCTTCTTCAAACCTTTTGCCGTCGCTTTTTAACACATCAAATTCCTGGGGTTTTCCATCTTGTGCTCCATTCACGCGGGACATAATCATTTCCTTCACACTTAAAAAATATTAGTCCACAAGCGCGCTTGTCATTAATTATCAAAACTCACATGGGGCCTAGATCTTCAAACAGGCGATGGCGAGTTAGAGTATGTTAGTTCCCTGTCTATTATAGAGGTAATGACTTCCATTACAATGATGGTTAGTCATATAGTCCATTTGAAAAACTCTTTCTTCTATACAAACTTATGGACCTGGACATGTGTATAATATAATTCAACTATGTATATTGTAAGTGTATATAATAAATTTTTGTTTGATTCCAATCATTCAATGTTATTCATTGCAAGTCTAATATTTTCTTTATAGAGGATGAGCTTGCTTGAGTGTAAAACTACATATACTAAAAATACTAAAAACACAGTTGACTAGATCTACAATGTGCACATGAAACTATGATACATGAACTCAATACTTTTGTCGTACAACTTTGAGTATGTGTAATTTCATCTTTTTATTTCTCATGTGTAGAACGATTGAAATACTAATTGTTACGATCTATTACATGCATCAAAGACTAGATCCTTATTGTGATCCATTTAGATATCAATAAGTTTGTCATCTTCGACAAACAATTGGAGCAAGCCTAATATCAATTTGTCCTAGAAATAATAAATAGGACATACATGAGGTATATCAACAAGGGTATTCAATTTGCTCTAGTCACAATTCATTTAGAGTCTAGGCACACCTATATTGCTTAAGGCACAAGGCAATAAATAATGGAAAAATTACTCACGTGCCATTATAATTTCCAGAAATTGCCTACATGCCACTGTCAGTGACTGTGGTGGCCCCCATCTGGCAGTGACACACCGATGGCATTTTGGCAAACAGTGAAAATCGTAATGGCACAAAAAAATTCTATGTGACTTCTACATTATGAGATCCATTTTCTATTTTCACAAGCGATTTTCCTGATCTCATTCATCAATTGCAAGTATTCTTGCAAGTTCTAATAGATATTATGAAGTTATCACATTCATCAATTGCAATCAAACAAGCATGAATACATATATCAGGCTATAACATATATGAATATGATGAACTAGCTCATGAACATGAAGAACACAATGAGCACAAGTATATATTTACTGGAGTTCGTATCCACCGATCATATGTCTCCGTTGAGGAACCTCAATAAGCCGAGTCTCTTTCAACCATTTTCTTCACCAAGCCTTAGTCAAAACAAAGCTTGGGGATTTACTAGAGTTACCTCTGAGGAGCCATGCTGAATAGCGTGGGCCTCATGGCTCCAGATGTGATGAGTCATTGTCAACGATAGTCAAAGAGGACTGAAAAGAGAGAGAAGACCTGCTGCGTCTGGGCCGCGTGTGACTCAGGTACACGGGCAGCGAGCAACTGTCGGGCAGAGGAGGCCGCGAAGTCGGGCTGGCCCAATCCGGGTACATGGGCTAGGAGCAGCAGAGGATCCACTGGACTGTTGACCAGGATTGACTCAGGTACACGGGCGGCGAGTGATTGCCGGGCTGAGGGAGCTGCGGAATCGGGCCGGCCCAATCTGGGTACCCGGTGCGAAGACGGTGGACGCTTTGTCAGTTTCGGCGCAAACTGACGACCGTTGATTTCGGATCTGACCGTCCTGAGGCGAAGCCGTAGCTGCTACGAAAGCTCCGCATCAGGACAAGTTACCTTTATTTAGGTTTTTACTATTTTGCCTTTAGGCCCACAGTCTGACAGTCGAGTCTGTAAAAAATCCTAAGGGCATTTCGGTCTTTTCCATTTTTTTAGCGTCTGTAAAAAACCCCAGGGGTATTTCTGCATTTTACCCATTTATTGGGCTGCCTATAAATAGGCCCCAATCCCTAGGGTTAGGGTTAACACACTTTAATCTGAAAATCAGTGTTCATCTCACCTACTCTTCCTTGCGCGCCGCCAGACTTTTTGTTCTTTCTCTGTTCGTCTGTAAGTTCTGCCGCCGCTGTTTGATTCATACTAAATCGAGAGATAGTCTGATTATGATTTAAATCATAGTTTTCCTGCGATCTGTTTCTCTGTCGTGTTCTCTGATTAGTCTTGAAATCATGCTGCTACTTTGATATCTATGTTCTGTGCGCCAAATTTTTATTTGTGGCTCTATGCAGTTTGTGCGGCTGGTTTGTTCTTTCTTCGAGCATTTATTTTGCGTTGAAAAGCTGCAGGCTGGACTAGTTCCTTTCGGCAGCTAGTTTTGGTTTTAGCATAGGCTAGCCGGCAGGCTAGTAGTAGTCTCCTGCTGTTGTAGCACTGCTGTGCAGACTCTTAGCTGTAGTCTGTGGTCTAAAATAGCCTAGTTTGTCTCACAGCTTCAACGCATACTATCTTGTGTTTATTGCAATGTGTTAGCCACTTGGATTTTTCTGTTATTTTATCTCGTCTTGATGTTCTAATCGAGAGAAGAAAAGTTTCTGCACGTCTGTGTTGTTCAGCACTATTCATCCGTTCTGTCCATCACCGGCCAGCTTGGTATTATTTCTGCATTGGCACTGCTGCTCCATTTTATGGCGTGTTGAGCCATCGCCAGTTTTCTGAAATCTTTCGATATTTTTTTGGGAAGACAAATCTCCGTTTTTCTTTCTTCTTGGGTGGCCTGAATCAACGATTAGCATCTGTAGTCAGGCGGCGGGCTGAATGGTTTCACTGGAAGGTTGCCGTTCTCTTGAAGAGCCAAGGCACTAGCTTTCTCTTTTCTTGTGGGCCTAGGTTCTCCTAAGTGCACGAACAAGCTTGTGCACCAAGCACACTACTATTCAGCTAGAAACCTACGCCTCACATTGCTTCTGCCTGAGACTTCTCTTTTGTGCTCACCTACATTACTACTCAACGCCAGCACAGATCCCTACACAGGTTAAGTACATGTTATCTTCTTAACTATTGTTCTTTAATATTGTTTAATTAAATGAGTTGAAGTGTGTCTTTTTATGTGATTTATTTACTAATTGTTGTGATACTTCTTAGGTTATCTCAAGTCAACTTTCGTACTGTGCATGAAGATATTTGGTTGATTAAATGCTTGGTTGTTCTTTATCACTTACCTGATGAAATGCTTAGAGTTATATGGAAGTCATCAGTTTGATGGAGTGTATGATGAACTTGCTACTTGATCTGTGAGCAGTTATCGAATCTTCCTTTGAACACTGTGTTGGTGTCTTTTCGATTAGGACACCGGTCGTTTTTAGACTAGATCATTTTAGGTCCTGTTGATCCGTTTACTTTTCCTTGCTAAGTCTGTCGAGGTGCGTTGGGTGTTGGGAGCAGGCCATTGATTCGAAAGAATTTTTTAGGCGCCCATTCACCCCCCCTCTGGTTGCTACTTTCGGTCCTACAAGTGGTATCAGAGCCTGGTTAGGGTTTTTCCATACCTTAACCGGTTCTAAACCTCAGTAGTGATCATGACTTCTCCTGGCAAGGTCCCGTCCTTGGAAGCTTATGGCTATAATTATTGGAAGACTCGCATGCGAGCCTATCTCATGAGCCAAAGCTCGGACATCTGGGATATTTGCGTTCACGCTACGTTTGTCATATTGCCAGTTGCTGAGCGTGATTCTCCTGGTATCATTGTCGCGCCCCGATTTAATAAATCAGGACTTTATTGAAATTCCATAGAAAATCAATAAAACAAGACGTTCATCATGCGACCACGTACAATACGGGCAATCATTCACGGTTCGTAGACCGCATTAATACAAAAGTGAATAAAGGTGAAGAGAAACTAATAAAATAAGGGTCCTAGATGAACGCCTCCTTCCAGTCTCGCCTTGACTGGGTCGCTACTCCAGACCTGCATCCTCCTCGTAGTAGACGGGCTCTGATGGTGTAAGTCAACGGAGTGAGTACAGATGTACTCTGTAACACCCCAAAAATTAAAAGGAATAAAATAAAAAGAAAATATTATTGAAATCATTTCTGAATTTATTAATAAAGAAAAATCACAAAAGAACCCAAATAAAGCCAAATAGAGGGAAATATTCAAAATCTGGACTTGAAAACTTTATGAGATGAACTAGAGGCTAAGTTATAATTTTAGAAATTTTTACAAATTTTTATCAACAGTGATTCAACCCTTAATCAAATAAATGAAATACTGGAATTATTTTAAATCAGAAAAGAATTAAAAAGACTTAATGGGCCTCAACCCTGAATCCTCCCTCAGCCTGGCCCAGCCCACTCGTGAGCCACTGACCAGAGGGTCCCGCCTGTCGGCGCACGCCCCCTCTCTCCTCCCGCCCGCGCCCCGCCTCGGTCCCACCAGTCAGCCACCTCGCACTCGCCTTCGCCCTCTGACGTGCGTGGCCCGCCTGTCGGCGCCATTTATCTCGCACCCGCTCACTGACAGGTGGAGCCCACCTGTCAGGATCATCTTCTTCCCGGGGAAGGGATCCCCCTTTCCTTTTTCCGGCGATCTCCTTCGGATCCCTTGCCGCCGGCCGCCCAAATCCACCCGATCGCCCCCGGACTCCC
Source organism: Zizania palustris (assembly GCA_019279435.1). Classification (NCBI taxonomy): domain Eukaryota; kingdom Viridiplantae; phylum Streptophyta; class Magnoliopsida; order Poales; family Poaceae; genus Zizania; species Zizania palustris. The sequence continues at coordinate 49,726,096 of JAAALK010000286.1, read as the reverse complement.
TTCCTTGGATAACCATGATCCCCTTCCGCCGAAAGATGACGCGGTTTCGCATTTTAGGAAGATTGGCCACGGGAATGGAACCCTCGCCGGAGAAGAAAGGAAACCCTCGGTTTCCTTCCATCTGGCCACCGCCGGTGACCCTATAAATACCCCTCTGATCACCGCACTTCGACCACACCCTTAACGCCCAAGCCGAAGCACTCTCGAGCGCCCTGCTCCATTCTTCGGTTTCCTCCTCTGGTCCAACTCCGGCGAGCCATCGCCGCCGATCCCGACCCCCACCGCCCCAACCGACGCCACCGTTGTGATCACCAGACACCACCCGTCCTCGGTCGCCCCTCGGTTGGCCGTGGAACCCGCCGGAACACCGTCGCCGTCGACCACCCGAGAAGACCTCGTCGTCTACCCTCGCCGTCGTCGCCGCCCGTCCCCCATCTTCGCCGTAGAAGGTATGATCATAACCCCCCTCACCTCCGCATTCCATTCTTGGCCCTAGCTAGGCCCGTAGGCGCTCGCCGCCACCGCTGCCACCGCGCCCGAGGCCTCGCCGTCGCCGGAGACGAAGGGTACTCGAGCCCTTAGCGCGTGCCGTGCCGGATCCCCTCTGAGCCGTACGATCCGGATCGGACGGCACCGATTAGATCCTGTGGGATCTAATCTGAGCCCTTGGATCTGGTCAAAGCGGTATCGCTCGCTCACGGCCGTCGATCGCAACTTAAAGCGCTGGAGCGATCTGGTGCGTCCACGCGTACCCCTTCGCTGCGATATAATCTCAGCCGTCCATTCCCACTTAACCCACCCGCCTCGCATCTGACCGCTGGATCCAGATCCAACGGCCCAGATCGCTCGGGTCCACGCGCATAGTCACGGGTTCACGGTGAACCTGGTTCACCGTGGACCAGAGACTGAATTTAGTTTAAATAAAATCCAGAAAATTGATTTAAACTTTGAAAATTCATATCTTGCTCAATTTAACTCCAAATTTCACCATTCAAATTTTGTTAGAATCAGAATATTATTCTCTACACATTAATGCCATAAAAACAGTATGCTTATGTTACTCAAAGTATTATTAATAAATAAATGAATAAAAATCCCTTAGGGTGAAAATTAAAAATACAGAAAATAAATTGGGAAAATTCTAAAATATTAAACTTTACTGTTTTGAACAAAACCTTGAAATATTAAAAATATTACTTCACATAATAGAACCTACAAATGTGTATGTTTAATATTTGGTGAATTTTTATCTGTTTATTGAATGTATTGTTTATTTTCCGTATCGAGAAGACTACGAGTTCGTCGAGGAGCAGGAGTTCTACCCCGAGGTTCCTCCATCCCCATTTGCTGAGCAAGGCAAGTCATCGACCATCTCTGTGGAAACAGTTGATCATAATTGAGCCCATGTTTTAATAACTTATCGCTATAACCCCTAGGTTAATATTGCATTAGTCAAATATTCAAGCCTTACACTTATATTTATTAGATCCCTGTCCTTGTGTGCAAACCCAAGCCATGCTTATTGAGCCTCAACTCCTTGTCACTCTACTATAATAATATTAGCTAGTGCCCAATGTACCGGCACAACTGCTATAGGTTAAAAAGAACGAGTCGTAGATAGCTGGATTCTGTATATGAATTTCCCTGTTATTCTCGTCTCTGGACTCTGTTGGAGTTGGCTAGGTTATAAGTATGGTGGGTTCCGGGTGCAAGCTCGGGCACCGGTTTGTCGCACCCGGGGCACTATAAGGACCGGTCTGCGGGATCTGTTGCAAAGCATTTCCGTACCAACCACAAGTCTAATGGGTAAGTCCTAACTGGAAGTATGGAATACTCCGGCTTGATGCACCATAGAGGAGGGGGCAAGGGGCTAGCCTGCGGGCGACTTGTACCGACGAGGCTCAAGGGGGGGTATGGTGGGGCTCCGATGCGTCGGGACACCATATGAAACCCATAAGAGGGTGCTATTGAGTCGGGGAGGACTATATGGAAGGTTTTGGCACGAGTTCCCGTGTGATGGGTCATCTCGTTACACTTCGGTGTAGGTGATGAGTGCGTGCCTTGTGGGTACAGTGGTACATCTCTGATCAGAGTAATTTAATCTTTTCGAAAAGCCGAGCCCACGGTCAAGGGCGGGTTGTGTGACTACTCGCAGTTAGTTTGCAATTGTTTGAATGTTCAAGTTATTCATGGCACGTAAGGACTGTTGAGCGAGGTGGGGCTGACTGTACCCCTCGAGTTAGAAGATGATGATACACATGCACATGTTTACTTTTCCGTACTAATAAACTGCTCACATTTAAAGCTTTACACATATGCTGCTTCCGCTAAATTAGCCAATATCTCCCTTGTTATTACCTTGCATTATATTTGCATTCGGTGGCTTGCTGAGTACATCTGTACTCACCCCGTTGACTTACAACATCAGAGCCAGTCTACTACGAGGAGGATGAAGGTCTGGAGTAGCGACCCAGTCAAGGCGAGACTGGAAGGAGGCGTTCATCTAGGACCCTTGTTTTATTAGTTTCTCTTCATCTTTAATCACTTTTGTATTAATGCGGTCTACGAACCGTGAATGATTGCTCGTATTGTACGTGGTCGTGTGATGAACGTCTTGATTTATTGATTTTCTATGGAATTTCAATAAAGTCCTGATTTATTAAATCGGGGCGCGACAAGATGGTATCAGAGCCAGGTTGACTGTAGGAAGCCAAACAGACCTGACCTTAGGACCTATATATATTCACTATATTTTACAAAAGATTACTTATCCTCTCATCTCCTGAGATTTTCACAAAAATTTTCTCTCTTTTGTAGATGCCGATCCGTACCATGAACGGGAACCTTCGTGACGAGACCGGATTCATCCGCGAGCTACGCATGCTCGTCAGTTTCCTCGGCTTCGAGCAAGAGCCGATGTACCATGGAGTCTTCCCCGACGAGGAAGAAAGCTACTGCGAGGTCACCGTCGTCGTCCAGCCCTCCCCTCAGACAGCTCACACCTACCGCGGAGGAGGACCTACCTTCCTGGTAGCCAGTCAGCGCACCGCCCTCCAGGCACTTACCGAGCTCCGGATGATCTACGACAGCGAGCTCTACGACACGGACTTCCGCTTCGTACCTCTTCGCACCCCAGGGAGCCCACACAGTGTCTTCGTCAGCACCCTCTCCCAGCGCCATTCTGCGATAGGTCATACCATGCGCTTGTTGGAGGCCATGGATGATCTCCATTACGAGGCACTGCAGGACGCCAGTGGACAGCGCGACACCATCAGCTTCTACCGACATTCTTCCGAGGACCTGAACCGCGAGAACGGAGAGCTTCGTCGCCGCATCCAGCAGGGACACCGGTTGGCTGCCGAGGCAGAGGAGTTGCGGCGTCAGAATGAGCTTCTTCGACAGCGTGTCGCCACCAACCCGCACCTCCGCTACCAGATCGAGGAGTTGAAGAAGGACCTAGAGGAGATCGCACCTCTTCCGCCTCGCCGGAAGAAACCCATCCAGACTCCCACAGTGAGGCCCAAGAGGATCTCCCGCAGTGCACCACCCGCCGGACCGTCCAGTTCCTCGACCCCACCCGTCTCTCACGAGCCCGAGATCGAGCCGTCCCCCGAGCTGCCATAGACGTAGTATAACGATTGATTGTTATTTACTTGATTGTATTAGCATTCATGTCACAATATAAGGCATGAATGAGAAAATTAATAAATGTAACCGCAAGAACGGTATTCTTTTGAAATAAATATAAAGAAGATCACCCAAAATAAATATGTGTACATTGGAAATTCCAGGATGACCAACACCCAGGGATCAGACGCTCCTCAGAACGGAGGGGAGAGTGGCAACCTGCCACAATGGGGAGCCACCGGGCAGAGGCAGGCCCCGGTCGCCAACCACCCCACCTTGGCTGAAATGATGGCCACGCAAAACCAGCTGGTCTCAGCCCTCCTCCACCAGATGCAGCAGCAGCAGCAGCAAATGCAAGAGCAGCAGGCTCACTTCTTCCGCCTCCACCAACAGCCCGAGCTGCCCCGACCCGCCACACCAGCTCCCGCTCCTGCAACTCAGCTTTCGGAGTTCCTCCGAGTCCGCCCACCGACCTTCTCGAGCACCACCAACCCCATGGAGGCTGGGGATTGGTTGCGGGCGATCGAGAAGAAACTCGATCTCCTGACCTGCACTGAGCAGGAGAGGGTGGCCTTCGCCACCCACCAGCTACATGGTCCCGCCGCTGAGTGGTGGGACAACCACCGCGAGACTCTACCCGAGGGCCACGCCCACACTTGGGCAGAGTTCTCGGCTGCCTTCCGTGCCGCTCACATCCCCGACGGCATCGTTGCTCAGAAGCAACAGGAGTTTAGGGACCTGCAGCAGGGGAGCAGGTCCGTAACTGAATATCTGCACGAGTTCAACAGATTGGCCAGGTACGCACCTGAAGAGGTTCGTACGGATGCGGCCAGGCAGGCTAAGTTCCTCCGGGGACTGAAGGATGAGCTGTCTCTACAGCTTATCTCCGGAGACTTCGCCAACTTCCAGAAGTTGGTGAATAAGGCTATCATGCAGGAGACCCAGCAAAATAAGGTCGACCTGAAGAAGAAGCGCATGATTGCCTTTAGGCAGGATCAGGGCATGGCCCAAAGACCCCGCTTTGCTCCACCTCCACCAGCGCCACAATACCACCCCCGACCAGTGTATCGCCCGGCGCCGCCAGCTGCCAACGCCGGAGCCAGTCAACCTCGCACCGCTCCAGTCGCACCAACCGCTCCAGTTGCCCCGGCCAAGAAGCCGGAGGTCTTGAGAGACAGGCATGGCAAGCCTGTGGTGTGCTTCAACTGCCGCCAAGAGGGACACTACTCCCACCAGTGCCCCCACCCCAAGAGAGCTCAAGGAGTCACCTCCAACCCCGCCGTCCGCGCCAAAGTGAACCACGTCTCCGCCGAAGAAGCCCAGGCTGCACCAGAGATTGTCATGGGTAAGTTTATGGTTCATTCATCGCATGCAGTGGTATTATTTGACACCGGAGCTACCCACTCCTTTATATCAACTGCTTTTGTGGAAAATAATGCACTGGACATAAGTGAACTACCCAGGCCAGTACTAATAGCTACCCCGGGAAAGCAAACCCTCGCTTGTTCCTTCAGTCCAAGGATATGGGTAGATATCCAAGGCACGATATTTTGGGCCGACCCCATCCTAATAGAATGTCAAGGTTTGGACCTCATTCTAGGGATGGATTGGCTAAATAAACACCAAGGTGTGATAGAATGTGCCCAGAGAAAAGTAACGGTGACTAATGAAGAAGGGATTATGGTCACATTCCAGATGCCCAGCATGAAGGCCGGAAAAACAAGACTACATCAGATTTCTTTGGAGGAGATACCAGTAGTCAGCGAGTACCCAGATGTATTCCCAGAGGATCTACCAGGGATGCCACCTAAGAGGGACATCGAGTTCAGGATTGACTTGGTGCCCGGAACAACTCCTATTTATAAGCGACCATACCGGATGGCCGCCAATGAGTTAGCTGAGATGAAGCAACAGTTGGAGGATCTTGAAAGGAAAGGTTATATCAGACCAAGCACATCACCGTGGGGTGCTCCCGTCATCTTTGTCGAGAAGAAAGAAGACAAGGCAAAACGTATGTGTGTGATTATCGCGCCTTGAATGAGGTCACAATCAAGAATAAGTACCCGTTGCCTCGGATCGATGACCTCTTCGACCAGCTCAAAGGAGCCACGGTATTCTCGAAGATCGACCTCCGGTCTGGTTACCACCAGCTAAGAATCCGAGAGGAGGATATACCCAAGACGGCTTTCACGACCCGCTATGGATTATATGAGTGCACGGTTATGTCCTTTGGATTGACCAACGCCCCTGCATTCTTCATGAATATGATGAATAAGGTATCCATGGAATATCTGGACAAGTTCATCGTGGTCTTCATAGACGACATCCTTATTTATTCCAAGGACCAGAAGGAGCACGAGACTCACCTCCGGTTAACCCTAGGAAAGCTAAGGGAACACCAATTATATGCCAAGTACAGCAAATGCAAGTTTTGGACGGCAGAAGTAAAGTTCCTTGGACACATCATCTCTGCGCAAGGAATCGCAGTAGACCCTGCCACCGTAGAAGCAGTTACGGATTGGTTGCCACCCACGAACGTATCTGAGATACGGAGTTTTCTGGGATTGGCCGGATATTATCGAAGGTTCATTGAGAATTTCTCTAAGATAGCCAAGCCAATGACCAGATTATTGCAGAAAGGAGAAAAGTTCGAATGGACTCCTGAATGCGAGGAAAGTTTCCGCACCCTCAAGACTCGTTTGGTGTCTGCACCTATACTGACCCTACCGGATATCCGCAAAGACTTCCATGTCTATTGCGACGCATCTCGCCAGGGATTGGGATGTGTTCTTATGCAAGATGGAAAAGTCATCTCTTATGCCTCCAGACAATTGAGACCCCATGAGTTGAATTATCCGACCCATGATTTGGAATTAGCCGCCGTAGTGCATGCCCTTAAGATTTGGAGGCACTATCTAGTTGGAAATCGCTGCGAGATCTTTACGGATCATAAGAGCTTGAAGTATATCTTCACCCAGCCAGATCTGAACCTGAGACAAAGACGATGGCTGGAATTGATTAAGGACTATGACTTGGGTATTCACTACCACCCAGGAAAAGCAAATGTGGTAGCTGATGCCTTAAGTCGCAAAGGATATTGCACAGCCATGATGATGCAAGAACACGCACCCTTGTTATGTAAGGAGATGGAAAACTTAAATCTTGGATTGACCACCAGAGCATATCTAGCCACCTTGGAGACCCAACCGGTATTGTTTGAGCAGATTCGTGAAGCTCAGTCAGAGGACCCGGATATAGCTGCCATTAAGAAGAACATGAGACAAGGAAAAGCCCCCGGATTTTCAGAAGACGAGAATGGCACCATATGGTTTGGAACTCGGATATGTGTGCCAGATAAACCTGAAATAAAGACTCTTATCCTAAGAGAGGCCCATGAGACATTGTACTCCATTCACCCCGGCAGTACCAAGATGTACCAGGATCTGAAGGAACGCTATTGGTGGGTTAGCATGAAAAGAGAGATTGCCCAGTTCGTCGCCGAATGTGACACCTGCAGAAGAGTAAAAGCCGAACATCAGAGGCCTGCAGGATTGTTACAGCCACTTAAAGTGCCGGAATGGAAGTGGGAAGAGATCGGTATGGATTTTATCACCGGATTACCAAAGACCCAACTGGGGTATGATTCTATATGGGTGATCATTGATCGGCTTACAAAAGTAGCTCATTTCATAGCCGTCAAGACGACCTTTAGTGGCCCTAAGCTAGCAGAACTATATATGGCCCGGATAGTATGTCTTCATGGAGTGCCCAAGAAGATAGTATCTGACCGAGGAAGTCAGTTTACCTCTCGATTTTGGAAGAACCTCCAAGAGGAGATGGGCACGAGATTAAATTTCAGTACCGCCTACCATCCTCAGACAGATGGACAGACAGAAAGGGTAAATCAGATACTAGAAGATATGCTTCGAGCATGTGTTTTGGATTTTGGAGCCACTTGGGACAAGAGCTTGCCATATGCAGAATTTTCATACAACAATAGCTACCAAGCCAGTCTTCAGATGTCTCCTTTTGAAGCCCTATATGGACGTAAGTGCAGAACGCCTCTCCTCTGGGACCAAACTGGTGAATCCCAAGTATTCGGAACCGACATTCTCCGTGAAGCCGAAGAGAAAGTGCGGATTATCAGAGACCGACTCAAGACAGCCCAATCTCGACAGAAGAGCTACGCAGATAATCGCCGTCGAGACTTAGCCTTTGAAGAAGGAGATCATGTCTACCTTCGGGTTACACCTCTTCGTGGGACTCAACGGTTTAACATGAGAGGAAAGTTGGCCCCTCGATATGTTGGACCATTTCCCGTTATTCGACGCCAAGGCGAAGTCGCATATCAGTTGGAATTACCACCTTCATTGGCTGGAGTGCATGACGTATTTCATGTATCTCAACTCAAGAAGTGTCTCCGCGTCCCCACGGAGCAAGTGGATCTTCAGCAGTTGAATGTCCAAGAGGATCTGACTTATGTGGAAAAGCCGGTCAAGATATTGGAAGTCAAAGAAAGGACCACCAGGAGTCGAGTCATCCGCTTCTGCAAAGTGCAGTGGAGCAATCATCCAGTAGAGGAAGCTACATGGGAAAAAGAAGATGAACTCAAGGCACAGCATCCTGAGCTATTCGAGGATTGATCCGAATCTCGAGGACGAGATTCTCTGTAAGGGGGATAGGATTGTAACACCCCAAAAATTAAAAGGAATAAAATAAAAAGAAAATATTATTGAAATCATTTCTGAATTTATTAATAAAGAAAAATCACAAAAGAACCCAAATAAAGCCAAATAGAGGGAAATATTCAAAATCTGGACTTGAAAACTTTATGAGATGAACTAGAGGCTAAGTTATAATTTTAGAAATTTTTACAAATTTTTATCAACAGTGATTCAACCCTTAATCAAATAAATGAAATACTGGAATTATTTTAAATCAGAAAAGAATTAAAAAAGACTTAATGGGCCTCAACCCTGAATCCTCCCTCAGCCTGGCCCAGCCCACTCGTGAGCCACTGACCAGAGGGTCCCGCCTGTCGGCGCACGCCCCCTCTCTCCTCCCGCCCGCGCCCCGCCTCGGTCCCACCAGTCAGCCACCTCGCACTCGCCTTCGCCCTCTGACGTGCGTGGCCCGCCTGTCGGCGCCATTTATCTCGCACCCGCTCACTGACAGGTGGAGCCCACCTGTCAGGATCATCTTCTTCCCGGGGAAGGGATCCCCCTTTCCTTTTTCCGGCGATCTCCTTCGGATCCCTTGCCGCCGGCCGCCCAAATCCACCCGATCGCCCCCGGACTCCCTTCCTTGGATAACCATGATCCCCTTCCGCCGAAAGATGACGCGGTTTCGCATTTTAGGAAGATTGGCCACGGGAATGGAACCCTCGCCGGAGAAGAAAGGAAACCCTCGGTTTCCTTCCATCTGGCCACCGCCGGTGACCCTATAAATACCCCTCTGATCACCGCACTTCGACCACACCCTTAACGCCCAAGCCGAAGCACTCTCGAGCGCCCTGCTCCATTCTTCGGTTTCCTCCTCTGGTCCAACTCCGGCGAGCCATCGCCGCCGATCCCGACCCCCACCGCCCCAACCGACGCCACCGTTGTGATCACCAGACACCACCCGTCCTCGGTCGCCCCTCGGTTGGCCGTGGAACCCGCCGGAACACCGTCGCCGTCGACCACCCGAGAAGACCTCGTCGTCTACCCTCGCCGTCGTCGCCGCCCGTCCCCCATCTTCGCCGTAGAAGGTATGATCATAACCCCCCTCACCTCCGCATTCCATTCTTGGCCCTAGCTAGGCCCGTAGGCGCTCGCCGCCACCGCTGCCACCGCGCCCGAGGCCTCGCCGTCGCCGGAGACGAAGGGTACTCGAGCCCTTAGCGCGTGCCGTGCCGGATCCCCTCTGAGCCGTACGATCCGGATCGGACGGCACCGATTAGATCCTGTGGGATCTAATCTGAGCCCTTGGATCTGGTCAAAGCGGTATCGCTCGCTCACGGCCGTCGATCGCAACTTAAAGCGCTGGAGCGATCTGGTGCGTCCACGCGTACCCCTTCGCTGCGATATAATCTCAGCCGTCCATTCCCACTTAACCCACCCGCCTCGCATCTGACCGCTGGATCCAGATCCAACGGCCCAGATCGCTCGGGTCCACGCGCATAGTCACGGGTTCACGGTGAACCTGGTTCACCGTGGACCAGAGACTGAATTTAGTTTAAATAAAATCCAGAAAATTGATTTAAACTTTGAAAATTCATATCTTGCTCAATTTAACTCCAAATTTCACCATTCAAATTTTGTTAGAATCAGAATATTATTCTCTACACATTAATGCCATAAAAACAGTATGCTTATGTTACTCAAAGTATTATTAATAAATAAATGAATAAAAATCCCTTAGGGTGAAAATTAAAAATACAGAAAATAAATTGGGAAAATTCTAAAATATTAAACTTTACTGTTTTGAACAAAACCTTGAAATATTAAAAATATTACTTCACATAATAGAACCTACAAATGTGTATGTTTAATATTTGGTGAATTTTTATCTGTTTATTGAATGTATTGTTTATTTTCCGTATCGAGAAGACTACGAGTTCGTCGAGGAGCAGGAGTTCTACCCCGAGGTTCCTCCATCCCCATTTGCTGAGCAAGGCAAGTCATCGACCATCTCTGTGGAAACAGTTGATCATAATTGAGCCCATGTTTTAATAACTTATCGCTATAACCCCTAGGTTAATATTGCATTAGTCAAATATTCAAGCCTTACACTTATATTTATTAGATCCCTGTCCTTGTGTGCAAACCCAAGCCATGCTTATTGAGCCTCAACTCCTTGTCACTCTACTATAATAATATTAGCTAGTGCCCAATGTACCGGCACAACTGCTATAGGTTAAAAAGAACGAGTCGTAGATAGCTGGATTCTGTATATGAATTTCCCTGTTATTCTCGTCTCTGGACTCTGTTGGAGTTGGCTAGGTTATAAGTATGGTGGGTTCCGGGTGCAAGCTCGGGCACCGGTTTGTCGCACCCGGGGCACTATAAGGACCGGTCTGCGGGATCTGTTGCAAAGCATTTCCGTACCAACCACAAGTCTAATGGGTAAGTCCTAACTGGAAGTATGGAATACTCCGGCTTGATGCACCATAGAGGAGGGGGCAAGGGGCTAGCCTGCGGGCGACTTGTACCGACGAGGCTCAAGGGGGGGTATGGTGGGGCTCCGATGCGTCGGGACACCATATGAAACCCATAAGAGGGTGCTATTGAGTCGGGGAGGACTATATGGAAGGTTTTGGCACGAGTTCCCGTGTGATGGGTCATCTCGTTACACTTCGGTGTAGGTGATGAGTGCGTGCCTTGTGGGTACAGTGGTACATCTCTGATCAGAGTAATTTAATCTTTTCGAAAAGCCGAGCCCACGGTCAAGGGCGGGTTGTGTGACTACTCGCAGTTAGTTTGCAATTGTTTGAATGTTCAAGTTATTCATGGCACGTAAGGACTGTTGAGCGAGGTGGGGCTGACTGTACCCCTCGAGTTAGAAGATGATGATACACATGCACATGTTTACTTTTCCGTACTAATAAACTGCTCACATTTAAAGCTTTACACATATGCTGCTTCCGCTAAATTAGCCAATATCTCCCTTGTTATTACCTTGCATTATATTTGCATTCGGTGGCTTGCTGAGTACATCTGTACTCACCCCGTTGACTTACAACATCAGAGCCAGTCTACTACGAGGAGGATGAAGGTCTGGAGTAGCGACCCAGTCAAGGCGAGACTGGAAGGAGGCGTTCATCTAGGACCCTTGTTTTATTAGTTTCTCTTCATCTTTAATCACTTTTGTATTAATGCGGTCTACGAACCGTGAATGATTGCTCGTATTGTACGTGGTCGTGTGATGAACGTCTTGATTTATTGATTTTCTATGGAATTTCAATAAAGTCCTGATTTATTAAATCGGGGCGCGACATACTCAGCAAGCCACCGAATGCAATTATAATGCAAGGTAAATAACAAGGGAGAAAGTGGCTAGTTTTGCGGAAGCAGCATATTTGTAAAGCATTAAGTGTGATCAATTTATTAGTACTGAAAAGTAAACATGTGTATGCATCATCATCTTCTAACTCGAGGAGTACGTTTCACCTCCTCGCACAACAGTCCTTACATGCCATGAATAACTCAAACCTTCAAACAATTGTAAACTAACTGCGAGTAGTCACACAACCCGCCCTTGACCGTGGGCTCGGCTTTTCGAAAAGATTGATGTTTACTCTGATCAGAGATGTACCACTGTACCCACAAGGCACGCACTCATCACTTACACCAAAGTGTAACGAGATGACCCATTTCACGGGAACTCGTGCCAAAACCTTCCATATAGTCCTCCCCGACTCAACAACACCCTCTTATAGGTTTCATATGGTGCCCCGACGCGTCGATGCCTCACCATACCCCCCCTTGAGCCTTCTTTGGTACAAGGCGCCCTGAGGGCTTGCCCCTTGCCCCCTCCACTATGGTGCAGAGAGTCGGGGTGTTCCATACTTCCGGTTAGGACTTACCCATTAGACTTGTGGTTGGTACGGAAGTGCTTTGCAACAGATCCCGCAGACCGGTCCTTATAGTGCCCCGGGTGCGACCAACCAGTTTCCGAGCTTGCACCCGGAACCCACCATACTTATAACATAGCCTACTCCAACAGAGTCCAGAGACAAGAATAACGGGGTATTTCATATACCAGAATCCATCTAACTACGACTCATTCTTTATATCCTATAGCGGTTGTGCCGGTACCTTGGGCACTAGCTAATATTTTATAGTAGAGTGACAAGGAGTTATGGCTCAATAAGCATGGCTTGGGTTTGCACACAAGGACGGGGATCTAATAATTATAAGTGTAAGGCTTGATATTTGACTAATGCAATATTAACCTATGAGTTATAGCGATAGTTTATTAAAACATGGGCTCAATATGATCAACTGTTTCCACAGAGGTGGTCGATGACTTGCCTTGATCAGCAAAGGGTGAAGGTGGAACCTCGGGATAGAACTCCGGATCTTCGACGACGTCGTAGTCTTCTCGATACGGAAAAGTAAATAAAACATTCAATAAACAATCCAAAACAAACAACCATACTAACATACATTTTTATGTTGGATTAAGTAAAGGAGATAGAGTCTTAACTTTTAGGGTATTGTTACTTAAACATTTAAGATTAATTTTTAATGAGATTCCTTATTTTTATAGCTTGATATAATTATTCTTCCTAAGGGGGTTTTACTTCTCCCTTTTCAAAGTTGAAGTAAAAAGTTATAAAATGACCTTAATGTTTTTATGGCATTAATATAGTGACATTAGGTTATTTAGATCTTCTGAAGTTTGTTATATAAGTTTTAGGATAATTTCATAAAAGGTTGACTTCTTCTTAAATGCCTTAATTAAATGTCCTAAAAGGGCCTTTGCAATATTATTTAGTGGAATAAAGTGGACAAGACGAATATTCTATTTTTATTAAAAATAGTGAACTCAAGTGGTTAGGTTTTTCTGAAGTTATTATATAAGTTGTCATGTCATTTTTATAAAGTGTTTAACTTCTATTATATGCATTACTTAATTATCCTACAAGGCTTTTGCAATATTAATTAATAGATTAAAGTGGGCATAGTGAACATGTTTATTTTTGTTGGATTAAAGCTGTGGAATAAATTCATTAAGTCCTCTGAATTTATTGAATAAGTATTCATGATATTTTTGTAAAGGGTTGCCTCTTTATCCTATGAGTCAATCATTTATTTTTAAAGGGCCTTGAAAATGTTATTTAATAAAATGAAATGGGCAAAATGAATCATTATATTTTTATTGGCTTATAAACAGTGTAAGGGAGTCATTGTGTCCCCAGAAATTAATATATATATTTTTAAGGATTTTTCTGGATTGTTTAAATGGAATATTAATTAAGTCCTAAAAGGGGTCTTAGAAATGTTATTAAATAAAATGGCATGGATAAAAATGGTCATTCCATTTTTATTATATTAATAACAGTGAAATGGAACTATTATGTCTTCTGGAATTAATTTATAAATTTTTAAGGGTTTATCTGAATTATTTTATTGCAATATTAATTAATTTCCTAAAGGAGACTTTTCTTTATTATTTAATAAGATTATTATGTGCCAAATAAACATATTATTTTTATTGCATAAAAGTGTAGAGGATAAAGAGACAAATTTTCCAGATTTAAATTGGTGAAATTTGGAGTTAATTTGAGCAAGATATGAATTTTGGAAGTTTAAACTATTTTTCTGAATTATTTTTAAACCAGAAAACAGTCCCTGGTCCACGGTGAGCCAGGCCCACGGTGGACCAGCGACTGCGCGCGTGAGCCGGAGCGATCAGAACCGCAGGATCAAGATCCAACGGCCAGGACGCGTGCGGGGCGATTAAGTGAGATCGGAGGGCTCGGATTGACCGATACCGGTCAACCCCCGGTCAAGGCCATCTGGGCCCTCGATCTCATGTCTTAATCGCAGCCATTCATCCGTGATCGTACGGTGGATACCCCGTCCGGCACGTTCGCGGCACGGGGGAAGGCAGAGGCCTTCGTCTCCAGCTCCGGCCGAACGGCGACGAGCCCCCACCGGCGTCGACGGTGGTCTAAGGCCCCGAGAGACGGCTGAAATGGGTAGAGGGAAAGGAGGGGAACACGGTGGTACCGGTGACAGTGGCGAGGGGCGACGACGGCGACCGGTGGCGAGAAGAGGCGGAGGAGGCCTTCGGGTCCGACGACGGCGAGGCGCTCCGGCGGCGTCCTGGCCCAACAGAGTGGGGGCCGGGGTAGGGCGTGTGACGGCGGTCCCGGTGGTGGCCTCGGAGAGGGCGGCGGTGGCCTGGAGCATCGACGGGGGCTTGCCGGAGTCGAAACAGAGGCGGCGGGCGTTTTGTCGTCCCAAGGCCACAGAAATGCGTGCATCAGGCGCTTGGTGGTGCGATGGGGTGCGGTGAGTGTAGGGGCATATAAAGGGCTTGCCGGTGGCGGAATAGGAAGGATCATCGAGGGAAACCGAGAAGGATTCCAAAGCTCCGGCGAAGTTTCTATAACTCTCGGAATGGCTTCCAAAAGAACGGAAACGCGTCAAATCTGGGTGGAATGAGATCACTGATGAAGAGGGAAAGGATCA